>JAUMIR010000001.1:284457852-285675769 GCA_030847615.1 Gambelia wislizenii | reverse complement strand
TACAGCTGGAAGAGATCCTGAATCATTCCACTACCAAAGACAGAAGACAACATACCCCCAGTATCAGTATTTAGACCAATAGCCTTGATTAATAATGATATCAAAATAATGACATCTATTTTTTCTAAATGACTTAATACTTTTATTACTGAATATATACATATTAACCAAAAAGGATTTATGACAGGCTGACGCCTAGCAAATGCTATTAGAAAAACACTTAACATAATTTATTACTGCAACAAAAACCACTCACTACTAGCCCTGATTTCACTAGATGCATTAAAAGCATTTGACCATGTAGAATGATCATATCTTTTTGGACTACTTCATAAAACTGACATGGGAGACCAATTTATAACATTCCTTAAAAATTTACATCCTAATTCGGAAGCAACAATTTATGTAAACAGACTAGACTCCCAATCCTTCCAACTTAATTGTGGAACTCGAAGAGTCATTAGCAAGGGGAGCCTACTACTTGCCTCCTTGTTTGGCATTTCATGGTCTGGATCGGTTTCCATCTGAATTGAGGGCACCAGCTAAGCCTCTTCTGGTCGACACAAGCAGTCAAGTTTCACTTTCACCTGTCCACCAAGACCCGAGACCTCTGCCACCTTTGACTCCACCTCCTCCAGCCCGGGAGCCATCTGTTCATCGGGAGTGTCTGAGTCCATCCTGAGGGAGTCGTAGTCCCACGCCTTCTTCAGACTCATCATCGAGCTCATTGGCCTCATCTTTCCCCTATGTACTGAGAGCCTTCTCCACCTCCCGAGCTGCTGATTCTTCATCTCCCACCGATGATGTGAGGGCATTCTCAGAGCAAATGGTTTGCATGGCTCATGCCCTAGACCTTCGTTTAACTGAACAGGACTCTGATCTGATGGATCCTGTATATCGCTAGATCAAGTCCAAAGCCCCGTTGCCCAAGATCCCCATGCTCCCGTCTCTCCTCAAGCTGACCCAGGGCTCTTGGGAGAATCCCTCATCAATCCCATCCACTTCGAAGAGGATCGACAGCCTTTACAAGGTGTTGGGAGACGACATTGATTGGTTGCGGGAGCACCCCTGTCTGCACTCTGTGGTTGTCAAAGCCTCCCAACATCGTCGCCAGCATCGCTCTCAGGCCAGCCCAGCTGACCCCGAGGGTCGAAAGCTCAACATCATAGGGAAGAAGGTCTATTCTGCTGCAGGTCTGAGTTTTAGGATTGCCAACTACTCAGCCTGCATGGGGGCCTATCAGCAAGTCCTCTGGGAGAGGCTGGGACCCCTTATCCAGGACCTTCCTGAAGAGAGACAGCATATGGCTGAAGCCATTCAACAGGAGGTGCAGTCGCTAGCCAGCCAGCAAATGAACTCCTCCCGGCATGTGGCTGACTGCAGCAAAGATCATCGCAGGATCAATCGCCCTCCGTCGGCACGCCTGGCTGCACTCATCCGGTCTTGCTCCCCAGGCGTCCTTGATGATAGAGGATATGGTGTTTGACCACTCAGACCTCTTCAATGCTTCCACTGATGAGAAGCTTGAGTTCACGCAAAAGATGCGCACAACGGCCAGGAAATATGGTATGCCCCCATCCTCTGCATACCATTCTAAGGTTTGGTACAGTTGGCAATCTTATTCAGCCCACTCAAGCCAGAGGTCCTACACCCAGCCGGGATCGCGTTGGTCCCAGTACCAGCAAACATCTCCAGCTGCCACTTCAGTCAGAAGCCAAACCTCTACCTCTCGCTTCTGTCAATCATCGAAGCAGAGGTCCAAAAACAAGGCAAGAGGAGATTCTGAGCTCTTTCTCATCTCTCTTTTTTCCCTTTTAGACCCTTCTCTCCAGGTGTTATAGAATCATAGAATTGCAGAGTTGGAAGAGACCATGAGGGCCATCCAGTCCAACCCCCTGCCACGCAGGAAATCCTGATCAAAGCATCCCCGACAAACGGCCATCCAGCGTCTGTTTAAAGACCTCCAAGGAAGGAGACCCCACCACGCTCCGAGGGAGTGTGTTCCACTGCCGAACAGCTCTTACTGTCAAAACGTTCCTCCTAATGTTGAGGTGGAATCTTTGTTCCTGGAGCTTGCATCCATTGTTCCGTGTTCTAGTCTCTGGAGCAGCAGAAAACAAGCCTGCTCCATCCTCAATGTGACACCCCTTCAAATACTTAAACAGGGCTATCATATCACCTCTTAACCATCTTTTTTCCAGGCTAAACATACCCAGCTCCCTAAGTCTCTCCTCATAAGGCATCGTTTCCAGACCTTTCACCATTTTAGTTGTCCTTCTTTGGACACACTCCAATTTGTCCATATCCTTTCTGAATTGTGGTGCCCAGAACTGGACACAGTATTCTAGATGAGGTCTGGCTAAGGCAGAATAGAGTGGCATTATTACTTCCCTTGATCTGGACACTATACTTCTATTGATGCAGCCCAAAATCGCATTGGCCTTTTTAGCTGCCGCATCACACTGTTGACTCATGTTCAACTTGTGATCTACTAGGACTCCTAGATCCCTTTTGCATGTAGTCTCGTTCAGCAAGGTCTCCCCCATCCTATATCTATGCATTTCATTTTTTCGCCCTAAGTGCAGTACCTTACATTTCTCCATGTTGAATTTCATTTTGTTAGCTTTGGCCCAGCTCTCCAGTCTATCCAGGTCATTTTGAATTTTGATCCTGTCCTCTAGGGTATTAGCTGCTCCTCCTAATTTGGTGTCACCTGCAAATTTGATAAGTATGCCCCTAATTCTGTCATCCAAGTAATTGATAAAGATGTTGAATAGCACTGGGCCCAGGACCGAACCTTGTGGCACCCCACTGGTTACGTCTTTCCAAGACGAAGAGGAGCCACTGCTGACCACCCTTTGGGTTCAGCTGGTCAACCAATTACAAATCCATTGAACAGTTAACTTGTCTAGCCCACATATTACAAGCTTGTTTGCAAGAATGTCATGGGGAACCTTGTCAAAGGCCTTACTGAAATCAAGGTATACAATATCCACAGCGTTCCCTTCATCTACCAAGCTGGTAATTTTATCAAAAAAAGAGATCAGATTAGTCTGCCATGACTTGTTTCTCTGAAACCCTGTCTGTGTCATCTGTCTGTGTTCCTGCACAACTGGTCAGTGATAACATCAGACTGCTGGGTGCTGCTTTGTATCGCCCAGGCTGGCTACTGGATCGAATTTGACACCATTACATCAACAGGCCACATCTGGATAACACCGCCGTCCCCTCTCCTCCTTGAGGAGGTTCAAATATTGATCCAGAAGGGTGCCATCGAACGGGTGCCTCCGTCTCATTGATATGTCTGCTTCTTCTTGAGATACTTCCTGGTCACCAAGCGGGAAGGCGGACTTCGGCCGATCCTAGATCTTCGTGGGGTCAACTACTTCATAGCCCTGAAGAAGTTCAGGATGGTCATCTTTGGAATAATCATGCCACTGCTGCAACGGAATAACTGGATTGTGTCCATTGATCTCAAGGATGCTTACTTTTACATCGGCATCCATCTGGCCCACAGACGGTTTCTGGCATTCCAGATCGGAGACGATTCCTTCCAGTTCTGCGTGCTTCCTTTCAGACTCTCTACAGCCCCAAAGGTATTCACGAAATGCATGGCACCCATGGCAACCTACCTGAGGCAACAGGGATTTGTCATCTTCCCCTACATCGATGATTGGCTACTAGTGGTGGACTCCCAACAGCAGTTGATCTACAATGTCGACTTTACTCTGGACTTGTTGGCCTTACTAGGTCGGATTGTCAACCTCAAGAAGTCCCATCTTCAGCCTGTCCGCTCCCTCCAATTCATCAGGGTGTGCTTGGACTCAACAATGGCAATTGTCTGTCTGTCTACAGACTGCTTTGCCTCTCTCTGCAGTGTTATCCATCTCTGCCATTGGTCCCGGTGGGTGTCTGCACTATTGGTACAGACCCTCCTCAGCCACATGTCAGCCACAACATCAGTCACCCAGTTCGCAAGACTCCGTATGTGGCCTCTCCAATCCTGGTTCCTGAGTGTTTTTGACTCTCTTCGAGACTCCCCCTCGACTCTCCTTACCATGCCTCAAATGATTCAGTGCTCTCTCGATTGGTGACTGGATCCACGAGTGGTCCTGTGAGGTATGCCATTCGAGCCCCTGCAATCCCAAGTCTTGCTCAAGATGGATGCCTTGATGCTCGGTTGGGGAGCTCACCCTGACAGGTCAAGCTGGGGTCTCCCATCTCTCTGCAGAGATTATCCAAATGGGTGGTCTCTACTATATCCCTGTGTTATGAACTCACCCAGAAGCCCTTGCCTTCTTGGGTTCAAGGACATTCTACAAGATCTGTGTCTACCTCAGCCGCCTTCCTCTCAAGGATACCCCTGGAGGATGTTTGTCGAGCGGTTATTTGGTTCACACCATTGACTTTCATCTCCCATTACAGATTGGACACTCAGTCCCATAACAAGGCAGCTTTTGGGAGGGCAGTTTTGCTTTCCTCCATTCAATGAATAATTTTCTGCTTATGGTATGCATACTTGCCTTATATACTTATGTGGTTCTTACCATTGCGAACATGTTTAAGAAATGTGCCTGTGTAACTTCTTGCTCCTGAGGTTTCTGATGATTAAACTAAGTTTGTTGGTTTAGAGGACTTGTCCCATGTGGCTTGACTGTCCTCATCCAATCCTTTAGGATGACACCCTCCTCCTACAGGTGAAGCTTGCTAATCTACCCACTGTGTGTATTCACAGAGACCACAAAGATGGACAGGTTGCTTACCTGTAACCATAGATCTTCGAGTGGTCTTTTGTGAATTCACACAGACACGCCCATCCTCCCTTCTGTGTCCTGCTATGGCATATGTGCTTTAATGTTCCTGATGCTGCTCATTGCACTGTCCTTCAAGGAACTGAGGGGATTTAGGTGGGAGCGCCTATTCACAGAAGACCACTCGAAGATCTATGGTTACATGTAAGCAACCTGTCCATCATTATTCTATTCCATTATTCTATGGAAGCTGGAGGTCCATGCATTCCCCATCTCTGGATTAAGTGCTTTCGCACTTGCATCTTGGCTGTGCTTGCAGGAGTCCAACCATCTGCTTGGCTTCCCTGTTCATTTTAATGTAGGACAGCTTGCAGATATGATCCTGAATGGTATTCCCCACTAAAGTTCCTTGGATGCATGGAAATAAAAACAAAGATGGGGTTTGTGAAGGAGACTAGCCAGAGGGGAGGGAAAGTGAAGCAAGAGAGGAATGTGTTTGTAAAATGAAGGTCAGCTAGAGTAAAAGAAAAACACTGTTTTATAGATAATATATTTGCCATTACATGATGTAGTGAAAAGCACTTTCCCTGCCCGGTCCATCTTAAAAGCCGTCATTGGTGGGATGTGTTTACTGCTTTGCAGTTAAAATATGATTTAGGAGGAAGCTGTGCCCATAAGCACTCAGAGAGATTTTCCTTCCTACCAAATTTGGATTAAATTGGATCTTCTATATTTTAATGAAACCATTTTGTAGGTTTCAAATGTCATTTTCCGGCACCCTGGGGAAAGTGGAACAAATTATATTTTATGTTCACCGAACTCCTTTTGCTGACAGTTTTCAGAATGGTGTGTTTTTCCAGTTTAAGACTGACATATTGTTTCTATTTTTTTTCCTTTTAGAAAGCTTGCCAGTCTGTATGCTTAGTAATTACTACAGTTATGGTTAGTACCTCTTATTACCATATGCTCAATTTTCATAGATGAGAAACTTACTTTGAATGGTGATCTATTACAGAGGCCCTTCTGTCTGATCTGAAAGTAATTTATATATATTACTGGCAATTTCTGGTGGAACTGAGCCCTGATTCACATGATTGGCTTCAGCACAGTTTCCAGCATTACATATGGGTTGTACATCTCCATGTCCAGAGATTCTCATAATAGAAGCTACACACTGATAAATGCTTGGTCACATGCTGGAGGCGCAGTGGTTTCTTACACTTAAGTTGTTAATGGACTCTGAATCTGCACTTGATCATCCTTTTAGGGAAAACCATATCATGCATTGGTCATTCCTTCCTTCCAGACACCTGGATTTCTTGGAAAAGCAAGGATCGCCAACAAAAAGAACTTGGCACCTTCAAAAAACTGCCATTTGCAGGATTTGATGTGGGAAGTTTTGAAGGCCCTAAACTAGTCTCCTGTCTGTAAGGCACAAGGTCGTAAAGTGGTGTTTATAACCTTTAAATCCCTAAACCCAGACATTTTAAGGACAGCTCCATTCACGTTAATGCAACCCAGGTATCATGATCTTCACCAAAGATCTTTTCCAGATTTTTTTTGTGAGGGGAACATCCATGAACACCTTTAATAGTTGTGTGGAAGAAGGTATAGCTTGCATGACAAGCTCCATCTTCTGAAATTCCCCCCTCTTCCCTTAAAGTTGCAGGAGCTCTGTCTTTATTTTCATATGATCATGCTAATTCTGTCAACCCAAGGCCTTTCATTTATGGGACTGCCCACAACAATTTCAATGAGTTCAGCAATGAGTTTTATGGCTGTGCTAATCCCTTGAAATACTAGAAGCTCTTCACAAATTATAGTGAATCCAGGTCTTCCAGAAGAACAGAAATGTGGTTCTTGCCAACAATTTTTGGCTCCATCTTGCTCAAAAGAAGCAGAATGCACTTGGGCTCTAATAATTGAATGAGTTTCTCTTTTTATTTCTGTACAGTCTCAGGACATTATCAGACACATCAAATACAGTGTCATAACAACACCACATAAACATGAAAGGGCACACATACCAGACGAGGTTGCCCTTTCTTGTTTATGTACTGGCCAAAACCCATTGTATTTTATTGATGGCTCAAGCTGTCAATAGATCTCCCCTAGTGCTTTTGTGCTGGCACTGCCAGCATTTGAATCCATGCACTATCGTACTCAAGTGAATGAAGTGTCAATGATCTGGTCAGAACACTTCTGTGTTAAGCACAGCTTATACCCCACTTCCAGATACCCCTATTTTTACAGGCCTCAGAAACTGGAAGAATTTTGGTTCATTAATGTGGCCTTCCACAAGGGAATAGACAAGATGGTCTCAAAAGGTCATCTATGTCTTACCCTGGGAAGCCTAAAGGCTAAAAGCCAAACAGATAATGGGTGGGTGAAAACCTTTGTATTTGCTGATTGTGAAATTTCCTTTCCCAAATCCCCAAGCCTTAAGACCCTTGCTCAAGCTGTTAAAATCCAATCACTGGACACTAAGAAACACATTTAGCATTTTCTCACCTTTTGTCAAGACCAGGAAACTCATTGTGCAATCCATGAAGGCTCAGGAAATCTATTGTTTCAAACTGTGAAGCAACCAATCCCCTCAGGTGTATTTGGAGATATAAATATCACCCCCCCAAATCTCCCTCATGGTGCACAGTCAATAATAGGGGATCCACCCTATCACTCTGTGTTAGCCAACCCAGTTTCCTCCATCCACTCTGCTGGATTGACTACAGGACAGGTCTGTATCACTCAACAAAATCCTCTTGCTACCCCCTATCCCAAGTTTTCCTACTGCTTTCCCTATAGCCTTGGGTGAATGCTTTTTCTGGGTGAATGTGTGTGTGTTTGGTGTTATTTTTGGACTCTTTAATAAAAACCATACTTAATTTTACATGTGTGTATTCCATCCAGATTAGTACTGGTAGACACAGGTTTGCAAGATTCCCTGGTTACCCCCTCTTTACATAGCTAAAGTTGAGTTGCTGCTAATTTCCCCAACATATTAGAAACTCGATATTTTCTTGGAATTTTCCAAGGAGCATTTTGGGTAACATCTGGGTGAGATTGTGACATCCGGGTAGGTGACACACTTTTAATTTTTTATTTTTTTAATTAAAGTTTTTATTAAAATATAATTTCCACACATTGAAGCGGTAAGTTAAACACAGCACCACATAGCAATCATAATTACAATTATAGCAATCATAATTATATAATCATAATTACACATACAAATTCCTTAAGTAAGTGACAACCCCGTTTTCCTTCTATCTCATTTATTCCCTTTATTCTCCGTCTCTTATCCCCCTCTCTCCATCTTCACTTCTCCCCCTTCATCTCACTTTCTTTTTCTTCATTCCGCCTCTCCTCCTCACCTCTTTGGACACTTTCTCATACCCTCTCACTTACCATACCATTCTAGCTTAAACCATCCAAACTCACCTCTTTCTCTCTCTCCCTCGCTCTTTTTTTACTAATATTATTATTATTATTTTGCTTTGTTATGCTGTATTCCCTTATTCTCTACCTCTACTTAACTTCTCTTCTTGATCAACTTCCTTATTTTACCCACACCCTCCAGTATTAGCATTGACAAGCTCTTGACTTTGTATACCCGTTCCTATTATCTATTCACTCCCTGAAATTTAATCTGTAAACCATTATTTCTTTTCCTTGTTTGGACCCCTATTAAAATTCTATTCCACTAAGAAAATAAAATCTCCTTGTCCCTTTAGGGTAAATTCTAACTCACTTACTAGTAGTTCCCTATGTACCTTATACTGTTTTCACCCTTTTCCCCTAGCTTTAGGCCCCACGGATCACTTCATCTCCCATTTCTCTGTACAAAATCTAAAAACTGGTTGCCATTCAACTTCACGAATTTGTTTGTCTTTTTCTCTGATTTCAAAGGTTAATTTATCCATGCATGCCATCTCCAGAACTTTCTCCATCCATTCATCGATTGTTAGTAGTTCTTTCTGTTTCCATTTTTTTAGCTAGCACCAATCTCATGGCCGTCACTAAATATAACAATACTCTCCAATTGCACTTGACATCTTCTTTTTCCACTGTGTGAATCATGTTCAATAAGTAAAATTCTGGCTTCATAGGATATTGTACATGCAGAATTTCCTCGATTGTTCTATGAACCTTTCAGCAATTTTTTTTCACTCTTCCACAGTTCCACCACATGTGGTACAATGTACCTGTTACTTCTTGACACTTCCAACAGTTTTTATTTGTTTTGAATATTCTTCCTACATTCGTCGGTGAGTACTACCATCTATTTGCCACTTTGAAGTAGTTCTCTTTGAGACTTTGGCATGCTGTGAATTTAGATATTTTTTCTGTTGCCTTCTCCCAGTCCTCTAATTTTAAGTTGTAGCCTATATCTATAGCCCATTTTAGCATTGATTATTTTATTTCTTCCATTTCCAATTGCCTCTGTAGCAGAATTTTGTATAGTTTTGAAATTTTATTTTTATTCGGAGCTTCGATAATCTTATCTAATTCATTCTGAGTCTCTTCAAATCCAAGATCCTTCTTGTGTTCCTTATATCTTTGTTTTATCTGTTCATAAGTAAACCGGTGTAGAGTTAATTCTTCTTTCGTCTTGATTTTGTACTCTCCTCCTTCTTCTTTATCTAACAATTCCTCATATCTTAACCAATGTTCAGTATTTTTCCATCTATTCTGGAATGCCTCTTGTGAGGAGATCCACATAGGAATGTTAATGTAGAATTTCTGTTTCACTTTCTCCCAGACTTTTATTAGAGGTTTTCTAATTATGTGATGTTCAAATTCTTTATTTATTTTAACTTTATCATAGCCAATGTAGGCATGCCAGCCTAATCTAAGATTGAAACCTTCCAGATTTAATAATTTAGTATCTTGTAATTTTACCCAGTCAATTATCCAAATTAGTGCACATGCTTGAAAGTAAATTTGTAAGTTTGGCAGTTCAGCTCCTCCTCTGATCTTTGAGTCTGTCATTGTCTTCCATTTTATTCAGGATTTTCGGCCTCCCCATATGAACTTACTGATTTCCTTGTTCCATTCCTTAAATGGTTGTTCCTTTACGATAATCGGTATATTTTGAAATAGGGATAATAATTATGGCAGAATACTCATTTTTATGGCTGCTATTTTCCCGAACATTGATAAATTTAGTTTGGACCATTTCACCATATTTGTTTTTGCCTCATTCCAAATTCTCTTATAATTGTTCTCATACAGATCCATATTCCTTTTTGTAATCCATATTCCTAGATGTTCGTCAAAGTCTCTCAAGGTCTTCATTAATTCATCTATTTGATCTTTTGGATTTTCCAGAAAAATCACCAGATCATCTGCAAATGCGCTGAGTTTATGCTCATCTCCTTTAACTCTAATGCCTTGAATCTTCCTATTAAATCTTATAGTTTGATTAAGTATTTCCAATGTCATTATAAATAACAAAGGTGAGAGTGGACATCCCTGTCTCGTTCCTTTCATTATCTTGAAACTTTCAGTTCTTTCCTTATTAATTATAATTTGGGCATTTTGATCTGAGTAGATGTTCTCAATCCATTTAACAATTTTTTCCCCCTGTATTCATCCTTTTTAAAACTTCCACTACGAATTTCCATCTGACATCATCAAAAGCTTTTTCCACGTCAATGAATAGCATGGCCAATTGCTTTTCATTATGTTTTTCAAAGTATTCCAATATATCTATAACCATTCTAATGTTTCCTTTTATCTGTCTTCCCGGAAGAAAACTATTCTGATCTGAATGAATTATTTCTTTCAAAATCTCTTTTAATCTGTCTGCAATTATTGATGTAAATATTTTATAATCCAAATTCAACAAGGAAATGGGCCTATAATTTCTAACATCTGTCCTATCTGTTTCCTCTTTTGGGAGTAGCACAATGTTGGCATTGTTCCAGGTATTTGGTTTTCCCAGAGCTTTTATTTCATTCAACATTCTTTGAAATGGCAAGATAATCATCTCCTCCATTTGTTTGTAAAATCCCACTGTGAATCCATCTGGTCCTGGTGCCTTGCCCTTTTTAAATTTCCTGATTGCTGTAGATATTTCTGCTACTGTAAATGGTGCATTTAATTTGATCTTTTGTTCTTCAGATATTTGTTTAACTGGTGATCTGTCAAAGTATTCCTTTATTTTCCCATTTTCATCTTCACCTTTTTTTATTCCACCATGTAGTTCCTTGTAAAAGTGTACAAATTTCTTTATTATCCCCTGCTGATTCATAAGCGTTTTCCCATCTTTCTTTATTTCTGATATCAGTCTATTTTCACTTTCTTTTTAAAATCTGTTGGCCAGCCATTTCCCAGCTTTATTTGCATGTTCAAATTGTACCTGGCGGATTTGAGTTAACTTTTATTTTACTTCATACGTCATTTCTGAATTTAGACAGTTCTGGGGAATGTTAATTTCCTCCAATAACTTTTTGTTATTAGTATTTTTCCTCAGTATTTTCCTCGTTTTCTTTTAATTCATCTGTGATTTTTTGTATTTTCGCTTGTTGTTGTCTTTTCACTTCACTTCCTCTTTGAATGCATAAACCTCGAATCACTGCTTTTCTGGCATCCCATATGTTTTTCATTGAAGTTTCTCCTGGTTGACTTTCTAAAAAGTAAAACTTAATTGTATCTTTCATTTTCGTTTGGAATTCTTCATCCTTTAGTAATGTTTTATTTAACCTCCAAATAAACTCCCTTTTTTTTATTTGAATCTTCATCGATATGGGATTATGGTCTGATAAGGATTTTGGTAGTACAGACACACTTACAATTCTTGGCTTCAATTGGGAAGAAGTCAGGAACAAGTCTATCCTGGACACTGTATTATGTCTGTCAGAATAGAATGTGTATCCTTTCACTTCTTTGTATTTAAATGAACATACATCAATCAGCCCTTTACCATCCATTAGTTCAAAATATGACAATGGGAGCTTTCCTTTACTTTTTGGATTGCCAGATCTGTCCTTAGATGGGTCAATAACCCCATTAAAATCACCCATCAATATTATATTCCCTGTATCTATATCTTCCATTTCTTTAAGTAGTCCTTTATAAAAATTTTCTTTATTTTCCTGCGGTGAGTAAATTCCTATTACTACTAATTTTTGAGATGGTAAAGTTATTTCCAAACCCAAGTAGAGACCTTCTTTGTCTTTAAAAAGTTCTTTCACTGTGTATTCATTCTTTACATAAATTACCACCCCCTTCATTTTCTTTTCATTTGCTGATACATAAGTCTGGCCCAGTCTCAAATTTCTCAAGTATTTAAAATCCTCTTCTTTAATTCTTGTTTCTTGAAGACATATTATGTCACTATTCATTTTTTTCAGATTGTGAAAAATACTTCTCCTTTTATATTCCAAATTAAGTCCTTTTACATTCCATGAGATAATTTTCAACGCCATTTTAATTAATTTCTCTTTTTATTATTATTTTTCCTTATTCCTTTTTTATTTTTAAACTTCCTTAAAATCGATATTCCTCTGAGTCTTCTGCTTCTTTGTCTTCACCTCTGACTGCACCTGTTATTCCTTTTCTCACCCTTCCCTTTCTCTTATCTAACACTTCTTCCTCTTGTTCCTTTTCTTCTCCTTCTTCCTCTTCTTCTACATCTTCCCCATCTGGTGACACACTTTTTATGACCCTCCCCAGTTTACTTGGGACTTTTTAAGTGTGTTTATGTGCTTTTAAAAACTCTTTGTGTGTTTATTTTGTTTTGTTTTTTAATTTCCCGTGAGAGCGTCTTCTTGTGAGATTTGGTGAGATCTTAAACCAGGAAGTGAATGGAGCTCTGTTCACTCCCTGTGAGTGCCTGGGAAGCCTTTTGCTGGGAAAGAAGGTAAGTGTGACACGGGGAGTTCTTTTGCTAGCATAAAAATGGCAAAGTTATCCTGGCAAAAGAGTGGGATTTAGGGTTGTGTTCTGATAAAGTCCTCAGCATGTAATGCCCCTGCAAAGTTTACCTTCTATTATTCTTAGCCTACTTTAGGCAAGAATGTTTTTAACCAGGGTGCTGTCTAGACAGTGAAATATGAGGAGAATACATTTTGTTCCAATGAGATCCCATGGTGATTCACTGTATTCGGAAGGAGGGAGGTCAAAACCCGCAAAAAACTATGCGAGAAATGCATTTGTGGCTTTTCCTGATTTTTTAAAAAATATGTGGAAATGCACATTCCCACCCATTTGGACAACCAATTTGTAGCAAAGTGTATTTCTAGAGGTTGAAACATGATTCAGATGTGCCTGGGGGGTGGGCTTAGCCAGATGTGTGTGGGGGTTTGGCTTAGCCAGCAATGAAGTGGCCAGAACCACAATTTTTTAGTTTCACAGTAGCGACCATGCATATTTTTGGAGCGGCAGGACAACAAAACAGTTACTTTAAGTGGAAGATTGCACTTCTACAACTTGGATTTATTGTGGGGAAAACCCAATGTATTTTAACAGCAACTTTTGGAGAATAATAACATGAATCATTCACTCATGGCCACCATCTTTATTCGCTGGCATGCCTCCATATGAACTTCAAATACAGATACCTTCACATATCAAGCAATCTTCCCCAAAAAACTGTTCGTTGGTGTGGGCGGAGTTACCACCAAAAATGTATCAATGCACATTCTGCCTAGCGATACCAGAAGGTTCCGTATGCTCTGCACAGGCACAGGAATAACCCCCAACTGTGTGAATTCACAGAAGACCACTCGAAGATCTATGATTACAGGTAAGCAACCTGTCCTTCCCAGCTTTGAAATTGGCTGCAATGGCTCCCAGCCTGTGGAGCACAATTTACTGATGTGTCTCACTTTTTAAAGCCCTTCATGGTTGGAAACCAGTTACAATGAGAATTGGCTTCTTCTCTGTCAACATGTCCAAGTATCAAGATCTTCCCCAGAAGCCCTTTTCTAAATGGATGGGAGGAGTGAAGTGACTGGAGACTGGGCCTTTTCAGAGGGGGGTATCTTGATTCTTATAATGTTCTCCCAGGAAAGGTTCGCCTGTTACTGTTTTCTTTTCAATGCTGAGCTAAAGCTGCCATCCTAAGATATTAGTCTCCCCTTTCCTTGTATGAGGTCTGTCTATTAAATAATGAGACTGACAAATAACCATTTATTTATATATATTACAATTCTAATGCTTGTCCCCTTCAATATACCCGGTTTACACTCACACACTGATGTAGTCTTGTTCTCTACTGGTCAAAGGCATGGAGGAGATCAGTTTCTCTCAGCTGTTTCAACACATCTGCCATTTTCTTCTTTACTGCATCAATTGACTCAAAACACGTTCCTTTACGTACCAATATCACTTTAGGGAAAAGAAAAAGTTTTAAGGTGCCAAATCTGGTGAATATGGAGGATGTTCAAGTGTAGTAATGTGTTTATCGGCCAAAAACTGCTTCACAGGAAAGTGCTGTGTGAGCAGGCATATTGTCTTGATGAAGAATAAAACCATTTCCCCACAGTTTTGGCCCCCCCCACCGACTTTTTCTCTCAGCTTTGTCAAAACTTCCTTATAATAATGCTGGTTCACAGTTCTGCCTTCTGGAACCCATTCTGCCAGAATTATTAAATTGTATGCCATTGATGTCACAAAAACAATGAGCATGGCTTTGAATGTGGACTTGTTTTGACGTGCTTTTTTCATTCTTGGTGATGATGGTGTTTTCCAGTGCACTGACTGTCATTTTGTTTCAGGATCATATGGGAAAATCCAGGTTTCATCACAAGTGATGTTTTTTTGGAAAAAGATTTGGGTCCACCTCAAGTTGCTACAGAATGTCATGTTGCTCGACTTTTAAACTTAGTATTTCCCCAGCAAACAACAGGTGACACAGCTGCTTTAAATGACAACTGACAATTAACTGAATGACCGAGAGTGTTGACGTTTGTCATGCAGGTTCAGACATGTTCAAGATCATCACTCAAGTGTTCACAATCAGTTCTCCCTGATTTGTCTGAAAGGTCAAAACAGTCTTGTTATTTAATAGACAGACCTCGTACATAGGCAGATTGGACTAGCAGCTGAATCTTAGGACTTTATCAGATCGTGCTGTAATCACACAATTACAACGTGATGTTAGCAGGAAAGGGTTCCCACTATCACATGTCATCCCGCACCTGTGGCCAGTCTGTGCTCCAGCCGCGAATAAGGCGTTGCTTTTAATTGATGGGTTAAGCTGTCAATAGATTTTCAATAGCGCTGTTTTCACAATATTAAGCACATGTGAAACAACATCCCGCTGTAACCATGAGATTACAGCATGAATGGGTGGTCCTCTTCCCCCATCCCCAGAAAGAAAAACTTCCAGGTGAGAATGGGAAGATGATTGACAAGACACTGTTTTTATGAACTGCCCCATGTTGCTGTCAAGTTTATATGTTTGTTTCAGTGCTTATGTGTTTATTTCATTTGTTATTTTAACTGTTTTTGGTGTTTTTATGTGAACTTCTCATGTCTTCTCGCAAGAACCGCCAAGATCACGTGTCGTGGCTAACATGGCAGTAAGTGGACATTTCCTTTAAAGGAGCATGTGTGGACCAGTGCAAAGCACTGATATACTGTGAATTAAAGGCAATGCGAAGGCAAGTGCTGCTGCAGTGAGACCATTAATCCCATTCTTAAAATGCAAGTGGTGGTTGTTTGATAATTTGTGTTGCAATACCACGATGTTTCCGCTTTCCTCACTTGTGTAATTACAGCATTTTAAGACATTAATCTGATAAAGTTCTTAGTGCAGCACTGGGGCCAGGTCAGCCTTTTCTATTACAACTGAGAGCAGCCAACTAGGTGATGGAATACAAGGCAGTATCTTTGAATACCTTACTGCCTTGCTCCACCTCCTAGCATCTAATATCTGAAGCTGCCACTTCTCTTCCTAATGGCAGGCCAGCTCTGCTTTTTTAAAAAAAAAATCATTGAATTATTATATTTTGGTGTTGATTGTTTGATTGTTCTTGTTTTTATTTATTTTGTGTAATCTATGGGACCTTGGCTGGATGAAGTATGGGATAAATATCTGCAACAGAAAAGCAGACCTTCACTCTACTTTTTCCTTGTGTACTTATTTAACAATTAATTATTCCATAGAATTTATTAATTTTAATAAACAGCAACATCTGTCTGTCATTCTGTTAGCATCAGATTGTTACTTGTCAGGAACTGGTTACTGAACTCTAAGTTTTAAAATGGCCAAACAATTGCATAAATAATGCTGATTCATGACGACTGACTCCATGAACTGCCAGTCATGCTCATCATGCTACAGCTGCATGAAAAGGATTGCATCAGAAGAAGGGTTATTAGAGTACAAAGCCATGTAGTATGGAAATTTGATGCAATGTAACTATGTGCTTGGGTAAGCCAATGCTGTACTGTGTGTATAAAAGCAAGACAGACCAGAGATCAATCTCTTCCTATGATCCTGAGATGCCTGGAGTAGCACTTTGCTTGTATATACTGAAACTATTGAAGATTAAAAGCACCTCCTGTTTTCTGGATGCCAAACACTCTGTGTGTGAGTATTCTTGGGAAAGGGTTGCTACCAAGTCTATTGAGACAGTTTTTGGCTTCACCTGGGGATTGATTGTTCCATCATCCCCTGACATTACTGCAGTGGTTACCTCACATCAGTAAATACATAAGGAGCTGACCTTGGAAGTAACTAGCTACAAATAAATTGGTGAACTGCAATTAATTTATTTTGCAGATATGAAGTTTAACTATGTTACATTTTAATTCATAACTTAACAATTATACCAATATAACTTAACAAGGAAGATTTCGTCTCTCTTTGAAAACTATAACTTTTAGTTACTTTTATAGTTATAGGTATAACTATAAAATGCTACCTATTCATGTGCTGACTTCTGCTTTTCCTCATGTCGCTGTTGTGACTGTTGAGGTAGATGGGAGGTAGATGCAAGGACAGTATGTTTGGTATCATGAGCCAGCAGCTTTCAGCACTCACATTTTAAAAAACCAAGTAACTATTTTAAGTATTTTTGAGAAATGTGGAAAAATAAAGGCTGGCATCCTGTTAGTCAGTTACAAAGTTGTAAACAAGACTTATGCAGCTGTTTCCTATTCACGTTTACAATCATGGTACCTTTGCCATGATCCTAAATGATCCTGAAATCCACCTTAAAATCCAGCCAGTTGCACCAAGAGATGGAGTTTTGGCAAGTGGGGCACTGAAGGATGATGCGTCTAGACCACTCCCATTAGCATCAGTGGTGTGCTGAGGAGTTGTGAGAGGAACCTGCAGGGGTCCCAGCTTCTGCTTGGTGCACAACCTATGCCTGGAAGGAGAGGGCTGAAAGCATCAGCCTTCACCAGCCCACTCACCAGTGCCACAGAACTCCGTCCCTTAGTGCAGCTGGCTGGATTTTAAGGTGGGCTTTAGGGGGGTCAGATTGAGAGACAGGTCATAGCCACAACTTTTTGTGTCTACACATCTGATGCAGAATCTTCTCCATAGTGTTTCTTTCTAAAATTTGCAACTATTGTGGTTAATACATACGAGTGACTTGGTACTATATCTGTAACTAATTAATTTTTAAAAGGAACTTTCCAGGATGTGCTGTTGATTTAATTAGTTTAAAAATGGAAGAAAGGCTACAGGCCTTTTGATATACTATAGAATATCACTGCCCTGGAAAAAAATAAAGAATGGAGAGATATAGAAAATAGGATGAATAAATTCTAGAGCATGGAAAAGTTACTTTTTTGGTTATCATGCTGAATGATTCAGGGAGTTGTATTCCCCTCAGTTGCGCCCCTCCCCCCAACAGCTGAAATTCTGGAAGAGATGCATCACAAGAATCGCTACAAGATTATCTATATCGGTAGTCAAATGTTGGTAACAGTAAGGTGAAACAGACTGACTTCAACAGTCATATGAAGATAAAAACACCAGCAACAAGACTCAATCATTGCTGTTAGATATTATTCAGTAGTCAAGTGCACTGACCCAGTTTGTTATAATCCATTAGTAGAACAGGCACAAATGAAATAGCTACATTTCTCTACATTCAAGGGAAAGTGGTAATTCATTCTTTGAGAATAATTCTGGAAGGGACTCAAAAGAGAAATATGGCATATGAACAACAACAGCTTTACAAACAGAAATAGTTTGCATTGTGATATACTGTATTCTGGCACAGGTGCATGAACTTGGCCAAAATATTTTATAAATATGACTATTTAATCAGGATAACCAAGGGTGGGAAATACCTACTACAAATGAAACCCAACCAACCAGGCTACTTCTGCAGTGGAGTCTGGTGATGGTGAAGGAGGTGTTTTCCTTCCACATGTGTATTGTTGTTCACTGGGCATGACATCCTCCATTAAACCACAGTCAAAGTGGGATGGAAGATGTCTTAATAATCAAATCAAGGTTATTATTGTGTCTATGGGAAAGAAATGAACTTTGGAGACCAAAGAGAGAAGACGTTTAATTATTCACGGACCTGTACGGTTTTCAGAAAGAAAGAACATGAGAAAAAAAGAACCAGACTTGATGTGAAGACTGAATGGATTTAGCGTTTTATGAGTGGAAAGCTGACACTGAATCTCCAAGCCATGTCTTCATACCAGGATCCTTGAATTCAAGAAAGATTGGGAAGACTCATGTGAAGATGTGAACTATTTGAAGTAAATAAGGATAATTATTGAAGAAGCCTATGAATAAAACATTACGTGGCTGGATTTTGCAGCTTCAAGGCATCGTGCCATTAGAAAACAGTCCTGTTTTTATAACAGTGCAAATCTCTCTCATTTTTTTAAAAATAATGCTTTTATAAAGAGAGGATGACTCTCATGTTCTTTGATAGCAATACAAATTATGTAAAACTGAAAGCCTACAGCTTGTCTTCTTATATCTTATTCAAATATGAAAGGGAGCAGAATTATACAAAAGGCAAATCTTTCTGCATAATATGTTTTCCTCACACACTAGTCCCAATTTAGTTCCAGACCAAGGATGGGGAACCTCTTTCATCTTATGGACCAAATTCAGTGTCAGGGAAGTTTTCAAGGGCCACATTCCAGTGGTGGATGGAGCTCCAAGCAAAAGGGTGGGACAGAACATATGGGCATATTTTATACAGAAGCTCCTTTTGCCAATAACTGGGTCTTAGGACTTTATCAGACAAGCCCCTGTAACAGACACCCCCCCGGATCTTGAAGAATGGTAGATCCGGGGGAGGTGTTTTAATGATGAGCATGGAGATGAGCGCAGGGGTTGGCCAGGGCGTGGATACGCCCTGGTCAGGAGGAGTCGGGGCGGAGCTGAGGCAGGGCCTATTTTACCCCTTGCCGCCCCTGGCTTCCTCCTCTTTTTCCACTTGATCGAAAGGAAAGGAGGAGGAACATCCATCGTTTGGGGAACCGGTACAGCCACGAGGGAGAGCTAAGTGGCTGCTGATTGTGCCTTCTGGTTTACTTTGCTTTTGGGATTCTCGTATTTGTATTGTATTTGTATTTCTGTAGTTGATTGCAATTTGAATTTAACTTGTTTTAGTTGTTAATTTCATTTAGTAGTTTTGTAGTTGTATTTTGTATTTTAATCTCAGTTAGTAGTAATCTCAGTTAGTAGTAATCTTGTAATTGTAATTCGTTTTATTAAGTAATTAATTCGTATTAAGTTTTATTAATTAAGGACTAGTATAGTATTGCTCATTCTAGTTTGTCCTGTTCCCCCCCCCTTTTTTTCGGGCCTGATCCATCCCCCCTTTGCCGGGTGCTTTGTTTCAATCCTCCTCCTGCCGCCGGGTGCCTTTGTTTATTCAGCGCCGGGCGCCTTTGTTGCGGGGCAAACGCTCGAGGCCGGGCCCAATCCTCCGGGCGCCTTTGTTGCCCAGGTGCTGCGCCACGTGGGCGGGCCTGATTCGGGGCTGGCTTTGTTTTCCCCGGCGCCGCGCCACGGGCCTCCTCCGGGCGCCTTTGTTTCCACGTGGGCGGACCTGATCCGGGGCCTTTGTTTCCCCGGCGCCTTTGTTTCCCCGGCGCCGCGCCACGAGGCCGGGCCCGATCCGGGCGACTTTGTTTCCACGTGGGCGGGCCTTTGTTTCCCCGGCGCCACGCCACGAGGCCGGGCCCGATCCGGGCGCCTTTGTTTCCACGTGGGCAGGCCTGATCTGGGGCCTTTGTTTCCCCGGCGCCTTTCTTTCTCCGGCGCCACGCCACGAGGCCGGGCCCGATCCGGGGCCGTGCCATCGCCCCTCCTCCGGGTGCCTTTCTTTCTCCGGCGCCGCGCCACGAGGCCGGGCCCGATCCAGGGCCGTGCCATCGCCCCTCATCCGGGTGCCTTAGTTTCCCCAGCGCCGTGCCACGAGGCTGGGCCCGATCCGGGCACCCTCACTCCTCTCTGGGTGCCTTTGTTTCCCCGGCGCTGCGCCACGAGGCCAGGCCCGATCCGGGCGCCCTCGCCCCTCTCTGGGAGCCTTTGTTTGCAGGCTCTGCGCCACGAGGCCGGGCCTGATCCGGGTGCCCTTGCCCCTCTCTGGGAGCCTTTGTTTTCAGGCTCCGCGCCACGAGGCCGGGCCTGATCCGGGGCAGCACTCAGGGCCACGCCATCGCCCCTCTCTGGGAGCCTTTGTTTTCAGGCTCTGCGCCACGAGGCCGGGCCCGATCCGGGGCAATTTTGCCTTGGTTTTACCTACCTTTTAACAACTTTTAATTATCCGGGGCAATTTTGCTTTGGTTTTACCTACCTTTTAACAACTTTTAATTATTTTTTAACGACTTTTAATTACTTATATACCTTGGTTTTAGGAATTTTATTTACTTTTATTTTTTAATTTCTTTACTTTCTTTAATTGGTATTTTCTCTACGTACTTTCCAGTTCAATTACTTTTTAATTACTTTTAATTACTTCAACTTTAATTGATTACCTTTTACTATTTTAACAGTTTTAATTTCCCTTATTTGGAAGTCTTTATTTTGAATTAATTTTTAATTAATTGTGAATCAACTTTGAATTAATTTTTGAATTAATTTTTGAGGCTTTAGATTAATTTTGAATTAATTTTGAATTAATTGTGAATCAACTTTGAATTAATTTTTGAATTAATTTTTGAGGCTTTAGATTAATTTTGAATTAATTTGAATTAATTGTGATTCAACTTTGAATTAATTTTTGAATTAATTTTTGAGGCTTTAGATTAATTTTGAATTAATCTGAATTAATTGTGATTCAACTTTGAATTAATTTTTGAGGCTTTAGATTAATTTTGAATTAATTTTGCATTAATTAATTTTGAATTAATTTTGCATTAATTGTGAATAAACTTTGAATTAATTTTTGAGGCTTTAGTGGACTGTCCCATGGCACCCAGAAGAAGCAAGAAAGGTGGTAAGGGTAAGGAGCCAGCTGAGCCCACCTGCCCAGCTGAGCCCACCCCTCTGGGGGACCCGGTTGAGAATGTGTTACAACAAATCTTGGACCATTTGCAGGCCTTGGAGGAGGTGCGCCTCCCTAGGCCTCCGAAGCGTCCGGCTAGGGACAATGCCGGGGGTTTATCTGGTGACGTTGCTAACCAACTTCTCACACGCATACAGGCATTGGAGGAACAAGGGGAAGTGGCCAACCACGAGACGCTTGAGGAGGAGGAGTCTCCTGGCGAAGGACCCAGTGGAACGCAACAGCCGGCCACCCTTGCCCAGAGTGAGTTCCCGAATTACACTAACACTATGCCTGCGTGGCCATGGGGCCAGCCAGATCACAATACAGAGGCAGGCACACAAGCATTTGCCAATGCCCCATGTGCTCCGACCAATGCGATGTTCGGTTGGTTCCCAAGCTTTCCGGGTGGTGGACCTGTTCTGCCTATGGGTTCCCCCTATGGAGTGAACCCCCTGGATTTGCCTACGGCTGGAGGCCAAGCCCCAGTGGGCCTTCCTCATGTTCCTATAGGCCTGGAGCAGGCCCCCGCTCTGGGGGAACATTTGGCCCAGGCCACTAAAGACAAAATTCTGAAGGGGGAATATGTTGACATTTTCTCACTTATTTCCATGAACTGGACAAGAAGGAGAGAGAGGAATTGGATGATAGAGAGAAGGAGAAGATAAAAAAGAGACGAGTCGATAGGACATGGTCCAACTGGTTGGCAGGCTTCCTCATTTATGCAGGTGTGGTTTCCCACAGCCAGCCTCATAAGTCGTATGCCCTCATAAGATACCTAGACATTATATACCGGGCCTATGTGGATTTTGCAGGCCCGGCTTGGTTGCAGTACGACGAATCGTTTAGGCAAATGGCAGCTTCCTACCCAACCTTGTGATGGGACGTTATCAACTCGCACCTGTGGTTGCAGATTATGTCTCCAAGCCGCCCCATACTGGGGGAAAGGGCTCAGAGCGGGCATCTGTTGCAGAATGCTCGGCCTGGCAGTGTTCCACGCCAAGCTTCTCAATCATTGCAGCCGGCAACGCCTTCTCGCCGGCTGCTTTGCTGGGAGTTTGGGTATAGGGGGGCTTGTTCTCGCCGCCCCTGCTCCTTTCGTCACGAGTGCTCCATATGCGGCGGGGGACACTCATTCCGCAATTGCCCCAAGGGGAAGGGACAATTTGGCAAGGATCAGCAAGGAGGTAGGAAGGGCCCAACCAACCCGGGCCCAAACAGCCCTGCCTTGCAGGGAAAAGGGGCCCAGCCCAATTAGGTTGGACGTCCTGGCTGCCTGGCTGCGTGTTTACCCAGACCAGTCGGCAGCTCGATACTTACGGGATGGGTTTCATGAGGGTTTTCGCATCCCTTATCAAGGGGTGTGCAAGCCTTACATGGCACCCAACCTGAAATCAGTTTGCGGTATGGAACATGTGGTCAGGCAAAAAATTCAGAAGGAGGTCGTGGAGGGCCGGGTCTTGGGCCCATTCGTTGACCCGCCTTCCCCCTGTTTACGCATCTCGCCTTTGGGCATAGTCCCTAAGAAGGCACCGGGCGAGTTTAGACTCATACATCATCTCTCATACCTGAGGGGACAGTCAATTAATGATTTCATCCCACAGGAATTATGTACTGTTCATTACACTTCATTCGATGCGGCCATTAAAGTGGTTAAGCGGCATGGCCTTGGGGCCGAACTGGCTAAGTGTGACATCAAATCAGCATTTCGCCTTTTGCCAGTGCACCCCGATGATTTTGAGCTGCTGGGCTTCTCATTCGAAGGCTTATATTATATGGACCGGGCTATGCCTATGGGCTGCTCGGTCTCTTGTGCAGCTTTCGAGAAGTTCAGTACCTTTTTGGAATGGGCAGTTAAGCATCAGACGGGACATCAAGGGGTGGTGCATTACCTGGACGATTTTCTTTTTGTGGGTCGGTTCGGTTCTGGGGTCTGCCGCTCTTTGATGGAGCAATTCCAAGCCCTTATGGCTGAATTCGGGGTTCCCCTTGCTCAAGAAAAGACTGAGGGCCCGAGTACTCGATTGGCCTTTTTGGGCATTGAAATTGACACGATTGATCAATTCTGTAGGCTCCCCTCGGGTAAGACTGAGGATCTTATGAACAGGGTTTCCAATTTCCTGCAGCGGCACAAAGCCACTCTCAAGGAATTTCAGGAACTGATCGGCCACTTGAATTTTGCATGCAAAGTGATTGCCCCGGGCAGAGCCTTCTTACGGCGCCTCTGTGATGCCACAGCAGGTATTTCTTTACCACATCACAGGGTTAGGATTACCCGAGAAATTAAATTGGATTTGGACGTATGGTATAGCTTTTTGCAGCAGTACAATGGTGTTTCCTTTTGGCGGGAGGATTTACGTTTGGGGGATGCCCTTAAGGTGTCTTCTGATGCTGCTGGATCCATGGGCTTTGGAGTTTACTTTGCCGGCAGATGGTGCGCTGCACGGTGGCCACGCTCCTGGATTGGTGCGGGCGTCACTGCTGACCTTACTTTCTTGGAGCTCTTCCCTATTCTCGTTGCTGTTAAGCTCTGGCTGCATGATTTTGCCAATTCCACAGTCCGCTTTTGGTGCGACAACATGGCCACGGTTCAAGTGGTCAATTCTCTCACTTCCAGGTCCAAAAGGGTCATGACAGTGGTTAGAGCCTTTACACTCCAGTGCTTGAAGTACAACATTCTGTTTACTGCATCCCATGTGGCGGGAGTGGACAACGGCATTGCCGATGCTCTCTCCCGTATGCAGATGGATCGCTTCAGGCAATTAGCTCCAGGCGCTGCCGAGATGCCCGACCCGATGCCGGAGGATTTGTGGGAGCTTGGACTGGCGAAATAGTTAAGGCTATCAGCCTCTCCATCGCCCCCAGCACCAGAAGGGTATATAAGCGAGCCATTCAGGAATTCTTTGAGTTCCGGACCTCTGAGCGTCTACCTAACTCCTGGCCGGTACCAGTCCCTCACCTTCTTCATTTCTGTGTATCCCTTAAGGAGAAAGGCCTTGCCCCCCAATCAATTCGATCCAGGCTGGCTGCCTTGGCCTTTTGGAGCAAGGCTCAAGGTTTGCAGGACAACACTTCAGACTTTAGGATTAGGAAGGCATTGGAGGGATGGGCCAGACAGCGGGGCAAGGCAACGGATGATAGACAACCCCTCTTCCCTGCTATTCTTAAGGGCCTTTTCCAGATATGGCCCAGTCTCTGTACATCACCATTCGAGGTGGCCTTGCTCCACGCGGCTGCCTTGACGGCCTTTTTCGGTGCCTTACGCATTAGCGAGCTTGTGGTGGCATCCAAAAAGGATACGGCTGGCCTTGCCCTTAACGTCTGTGACATTGCCATGGGTGCCAAGTCACTTACCATAACGATTAGACGTTCGAAGACCGACCAGATGGGTAAAGGCTCGAGCATTATGTTGCGCGAGTGCCACGACAGGTCCCTCTGCCCGGTGGTTGCTCTTAGGGAGTATTTGAAGTTGCGGCCTTTCAAGCCCGGACCCCTCTTTTGCCACGCTGATGGGTCTCCTCTCACAAGGTACCAATTTTGGGCTGTCACAAACAAAGCCCTGGCACGCCTGGGTCTGGGTGGCGTACGTTTCTGCTCCCACTCCTTTAGAATTGGGGCAGCTTCCACGGCCGCCACGATGGGGATGCAGCCGGAGGCCATTAAGCGGTTGGGGCGCTGGAAATCCGCTGCTTACAAGGGTTATGTCCGTCCAATTTGTAATTGACTATGTATGTGGTCGTGTCCTGTGATTGTCTGTGCTTTCTTTTCCAGATCTGAGATACCGGGTACTAATTTGTGGCCACAGCTTTGTGTATTGGGCGGCACGTCATACCAGGAGGAGCCACTTGGGGCCGCAACTGGGTCTCGGAGACACCGCCTCTTTCGAATGGCTTGGCAAACGGGGTCTGAGGTGGAATGGTCTAATATCTTTACTGTTTCAGGAGCGGCGTGGCCCTCCTCAGCATGTCCTGGTGATCCATCTCGGAGGCAACAACTTGGGCCTACTGAAAGGCCGAGCTTTGGCATTACAGGCTCTTGCTGACATGCGACGGATTAAGGCGGCGTGGCCGCAGGTCGTTTTGATTTGGTCGGATATCATTCCACGACTCTCTTACCCAGGCGAAGGCCCACCTAAGTTGTTGGATATTGCTCGCAGGAAAGTGAACAAAGCTGTGCATAAAGCCATGGATGCCGGCCTTGGCCATTTCATCCAGTACCCGGGCATTTCATACAAACGCCCAGAGCTTTATAGGGTTGACAGGGTCCACTTGTCAGACATGGGGATCCAGTTATTTCTTGAGGGTATGCAGGAAGGGGTGAGGGCCGTATTGGCCTCCTGTGTGGGGGATAGGGGCTAAGTCGACACTTGCCCCTATCAGTGGCTGGGAGTGGGGAGATGATGATATGGCGTTCACCTATGGCAACCTCGAATTGAGTGGAAGGATAGCCCTCACTGAACTGCACCGGAATCCGAATGGATGGGGTGCAGCAAGGTAGGCTACCCTTAGGGCCGGCTTCAGGTCGCGATCCTTCGCAGAAGCCACTCGGCTTAAGGATTTCGTCCTGGGGCAGGGCCCTCCAGCAGATGGCGCCCAAAGGGAACCCCGGACGCTACCGGGATCCCCGTTGGGGCTCAGGTGAGTCGCCCAGGGACTCTAGGGGTTAGGTCAGTTGTGACCAACTGCCTAGACGCCCCCGCAAGGGATCTCCCCCTTTCATAAATTGGCATACCCCAAGAAAGCTACATAAATAGGAAAATATCAATAAAGTGGCCCGTATTTCAACCCAATCTTCTGTGTCTGGTCTCGTTATTTCATGCGTCAATCATTAAACGTTCTTTTGCTGGCATTAAAAAAATCCATTTTTAAGCCAGCAAAAGAATGCCCCACATCACACTTACCTTCTCTCCCGGCAGAAGTCTTTCCCTGGCAATGAAGAGGAAGTGAATGAAGCCCCGTTCACTTCCTCCTTTGAAATCCCACAAGACTTCATCATGCAGGAAATTTTAAAATAAAACAATAAAATAAAACAAAAAGTTACATCAAGCACATACACACATTAAAAAAAAATCAAGTAAACCAGGGAGGGTAATAAAAACTGTGTTACCTACCTGGATGTCGCGATCTCACCTGGAAGTGTTCTGGCTGGTCTGGCCATTCATGAGGTAAGTATGTGGGGGAAAAAGACACAAGGTTATATATGCCGGCTATGCTGGCAAAAAAAGGCACAACCAATCTATTGATGGCTTGGGCTGTCAATAAAATATATTGACTTAAGGACAAGACATAAATACAAATGGATGACATCATCTCATATGCATGTCCTTTTGTGTTTATGTGGCAGTGTTATGGTGCTGTATTTAGTGTGTCTGATAAAGTCTTTAGGCAAGGCATTTCAAACTTTTGGAAGAAGGGAAAAGAAAAACAGACTCATGGTGTCATGGGAAATGGGTGTCGCCATTGAAAGAACCCCAGAGGGCCAGATTTGATCAGAGGTCTCCTGCCCCCGCTCTTGACACAGTCAACTACAAATAGGTCTGATGAGGATACATGTTATCCCCTGCATTTTTTAAAAAAAGATCCCCGCAGTTTAATGAGGTCCAGATGGGGATGGGCATATCTGCATTCAGGAGATTATCAGACACATCAAAAACCATGCCAGAAGAACACGACAATAACAGAAAAGGATGATATTATCAGATGATGTTGTTCTTTAGCATTGCGGGGGCATAGCACGGGCATGAATAAGGCATCCCTTTTTATTGATAGCTTAGCCACATCAATAAAAAAGTGAAGGCTCATCTGCACCAGCACTATGCCCTGGGAATGACTGAAGACTGATCTGATAATGTTGCCCTTTCTATTATTGTCACGTTCTTCTGATGCAGTTTGGGACATGGTTTTTTGACTGCATTTCCCCACATCTGATAAAGTCCTTCTGTGCAAGTGGACACCTTCTCACCAGACATATTTTGAGGAATTAGATTGAATTACTCTGGTAAAGATAAAAAGGTTTTCATCTTGGTCTGTACCTGGATGGGAAACTGCCTGACACCTTCCATTTCATTTGCTACTTTGGGATTCATTGTGCAATAAGGTGGGGAAAGGCATGAAATAATCAATTAAACATCTTCTCTGTAGACCAGAGTGACCAAACTGTTTTCACTTCAAGCTACTTATTATATACTGAAAGTCTGCATTTTTTACACAGAAAAATTACATAATCTGCAAGGCTAATATACACTTAAAGGTGGCTTTTTTCTGACCAGCAGTATTGATTCATACTGCCTTGGCACTCCCTCCCCCTCCAATATCACATTGATCAGCTCATGATGAGATAGCACAACTATTTTTAGCAACATTCCTCCACAAATCAATGAAACATAATCCAATGAGTGTTTACTGGCACTATGAACAGGGGCATTTTGTAAAAAAGATATTGGGGACTACCGCAGAGAGAAAAACTATGTATGAAAGCTTGTTTTGTCACACACAAGAAGTTCAGACATCATAATTTTTCTGTCTATGAACTGATGTGCATCCCCATGACTGCCATCCCTTTTTCTGAGAATTTGGGGTCTGGTTCGCAGACTGGGAAGCTGTTGCTTGGAGCTGAGCTGAGCTGTGCTTTGCAGCCCTGGAAACTGTCACACTTGGGCATACCCATGAATAGACTGTAGGAATGGAAAGAATATTTTAAAAATAGTAAAAAAAAAGTATGCGTTTTTGAGTACAGAGAAACCCTATCAAGAACCCTAGACTAATGAGAATCATTGTAGTTCAGGACTTATTCTGCGCAAAATTCACAAAAGTGCAGAAAACAGCACTTTTCCCCACAGGAAACATAATTTTCTCTGCACAAAATAACATTTCCATAAAGGAATATTATTTTCTATGAAAGAGTATTATTTTATCCACAGAAAATGCTGTTTTCTGTGCACAACATCCACATGCAAATTTTGCACATAATGAATCCGGAAATGTGAATAGGCTATGAAAACTGCATGGTTTTCAAGACTTTCTCAAAGACAGGAAGAAAATTGCTAAAATTACTCATTGCTTCCTTTGAGAACTAACTTAGTGAAGAATGACATCTCTGCTAGACTCACACAGCACTGAGCTGTGCTTTGCATGTCTGAAAGATGTTGCCCTGGGACTTACCATCTCTGAGTACAACTGAGCTGTTTGGTGTGTACTTAATGGGAAAATATCCAAATAGCTCAGAATTATATCTGATCCTACCCATTTTGCTTTGGACCCATTTTGTGCCCTTAACACTGCCACCACACTGCTAGAATGTGACACCTACTCCCCAGGCTCTTTGCAAATTGAATTTTAGACTCCCTCACAAAACAGCCTCCAACCCACTGCTCCAGATGGTAGTATGAGGCTTGTGGGGGGTATATGTACAAGATAAGCCAATTGCATTCATAATTACTGGCACATGCATTCAGATTAACTGAGTCACATGTTCACAGGATTCCCCCTCCCCCACTATTGACATACTATGCAAATATAAAGAAGATGACTACAGGCATGGGGAGCTGAATAGCAAGAAACATGTTGTTAGCATGCCCTACTACCCCTTCTCTATAATATCTCATAATTGGAAATACTGGACACATTGAAGGGATCAAGTTGACCGGGCTGATCCAAAAAGAGGTCAGGTGGAGGTTACCAGGACCTGGGAAGGTGTTTTAAGAAACATTTCAGCAAGCAAGGCCAAACTAGGATTGTAAACAAAGCTAGTAAGGAGGTATGTGCTAATTTCTTCTTGGGCACCTCAGCAATGAATCATCCAACTAAACAATCAAGTGACC
The DNA here is from genome assembly GCA_030847615.1 of Gambelia wislizenii. Classification (NCBI taxonomy): domain Eukaryota; kingdom Metazoa; phylum Chordata; class Lepidosauria; order Squamata; family Crotaphytidae; genus Gambelia; species Gambelia wislizenii. Next base: position 285,646,763 of record JAUMIR010000001.1, on the reverse strand, counting down.
TTTCCAACCCCAACCCTAAGGAAATATTCCCTCGGAACCCCCACCTGTCCTGCATTGTGCGGTTGTTGTAAACCCATCAATTCCTGACTCCTAGCCATTAACATCAATCAGTTAAGTTTCAGTTGCCTTTGTTTACTCAGTGAGAAACCCATCTATGCTTTATCCTAACCAAAGTACTCCCTTCAGGATATGAAGCAGGATATAAATATTAGTTCTCCAACAATAGAAAGATGTGCCACTGTGTACGAGCCCGGCCACTCTTGTTCTCAGAACACCCCTGGTCCGGAACTTCTAGTGCTACCCTCAGACTTCTGTCTGAATACTTTGAAACTCCACTCTTCAATACTGGTAACTATTGCCCTATTTCCTGAATCTATCAATCTATCCAACCTTTTTGCCTTATTCCTTGACAGCCTTGTGTGGTTCTTGTGAACATGTGTTGCGTATGTACATCCTTTTTGTATTATTTTGAATAAAAACACTTTATTTCACTTTGACTGGAGTTCTCTGCAGTTAGTACTGGCATACATAGGTGAAAAGTTCCCCATAGTTCCCCTCCTCTTGCAGGCATACTGTTTGGGTTAATAATTCCCCCATCTAGACTTTGATATCACAGGTGGGTCTCAAAGCACCCCCACCTCTTAGGATAACAAGGTGAATACCTTCCATACCAGCATCTTAACATCTTTGTTAAACAAAAAGCTGGAGGCCTGTTTCAGTTTTCTCATCTAGCAGCTGCACTCCAGACAAAATTATTAATGGTGCCTTATATTGGCCTATGTATTGTTTATGCTTCAGCTTACATTATGATCTGAATTATGTCATGTACTCTGTGCAGCATTGATTGTGCTTTATAAACCTTGCATTATGCAATACTGTGTGCATCGATAATGTGCCCACTTTCTCTATCGTTTTATGATGTATGGGTGTTATAGGATAACTCATGACCCTAATTGTGCCCGTAAATGTAAACAATATATCATTATGTATGATGTATCCATTTCAGTTGATTGTATTATTCATCTTCTGCTAATGCACACATCTTAAGCTTTCCTGGTCTTTTTACAGGAAGCTAGACATTTGGTTATTTGGCCTATCAGACATTCCACTGCAGAAGCAGGGCTTCCACTCAACCCAATAGCCCCCAAAGCAGCAGTTTTGGGGAATTAGATTTTTGTTAATTGCCATCAAGTCAATCTCACTTTACGGTGACCTTATGAATGAGAGACTGAAATGAGTCCCAGTCATAAACAGTTCTGCCCAGGACTTGCAAACTCAGGGCTCCCCTGATTGAATCAATCCACCTATAATGTAGCCTTTCTTTTCTCCTACTGCCTTCCACTTTACTGCACATTATCATTCTTTCCAATGAGTCACATCATCTCATGATATGTCCAAAGTCTGCCAGCCTCAGGATAGTAATCAGGATAGGACCGTGACCTTAATATATGAAATATTTATAATATTTCATTCAACAGCATTAATTAGCTTAATAATTTTAGTGCTGACAAATTTTACTGCAATCTGGGGAGATGACTGTCCTGTGGGTGTTATGTTCCTTCAAGTCACCTGTCAACTTATGGCAACCCCATGAACTACATAGGGTTTTTTAAGGCAAGGAATACACAGGGGGTAGTTTTGCTAGTCCCTTCCTCTGAAATATGGCTGACAGCACTTGGTAATACCAAACCACAAATAACACATGAGGAGGTTCATATTTGGATTACAACTCCCTGCATTCCCCCAGCCAGCATGTCTCCTGGCCATCATGGCTAAGAGATTCTGGGAGGCATAGTTTTAAAAAGTAACTTTTCCAGACTCTGCTCAAGGGTGAATCCTTTACTGCGTTCCTTGGGCTCTTGCTCCATTACAGATGTTAAATTTGTTTGTTTGAAACATTCTGCTAGTTTACCCTTCAGATAATGTTGTAAAGATCTTGCTAGAGATGAAGGGAAGGAGAACAAAGTGATTCCAAATGAGTTCTTCAGGCAGCTTGAACTGATCAATCTGAAAGCCTTTTCCAAGGGAGCAGCTCATGTGATGCTCAGCTAAGTTGTTAATTAATTGCGCTTTACTCAGGTGTCACTTCCTGCTAAAGCAAGCAAAGGGTCTGTTCCAAATCACACAGACCCTTAAACTCTGACTTTTAAAAATATAGCTTTTGGGAGTTCCAAGAACAAGCTGAAACCCTAATAAATATACAGTATTTATTTGTGCAGAAAGGTTAAGTGCCTTGTACACACTTACCTGGAAGTCCTATAGAATTAAATGGCACTCAGTAAACTTGCTTAGCAATGTAGTGTACTACTTCTTGAATTTTTACTCCTGAGTAACATGCCCCCAAGCTCTTATACTTGGGGTGGGAACAGTGCAGCCATTAGCTATGTTGGCTAAGACTGCTGGGAGTTACAGTTCAACAACAGGTGGGGAGGGCTGCGCAATTCCCAGCCCTGCCTTACATTGCCTTCATAGGTTGCCTTCATATTAACCTGGATAGGGACAACTAAAGGGTACCCCTTCTGACTTCAGGGGTATTTATTCCTTTGTTAAAGCAAATAAAAATTTGTGGTGCTTCTTCATAATGTTCATAAAGCTGGACCCACTTTGTGCAGTAGGGGAGTAACATGCAGTAGGAAGTAGGTTCTTGTGCAGTTTGTAATATGAGCTTTAATCAAGAACAAGGTTATTTCTTAACTAAAATAGATGATATAGAAAATTAAAGAGAAAACTGTTACCTTACATTAAGAATATATAAGGGAGTGGGGTGGGAATGTTTGTCTGCTGCATCCTGGTCAACAGGAAAACAGATCCCAGTTGCAAACAATAGCTACTGTCCAGGATTGGGAGATTTTTTTACCATCCCTGTGTATTCCTTGCACTATTGAATATGTAGGGATCATGAATTCAAATTAGTTATGAATACATAACTTTAGGTTACGCATTGGTAACTCTGATCTTGAATTCTACCCTCCATTCCTAAATACTCAACTGCAGCTTTAAGTTACTTCAGTGTTAAAAATTCAGGAAGTGAAGAAAACTTCCATGGGGGAACAGAATTCTTATTTGGTTGGGGGCAATGCCCTCACTTTGCCCTCCTCCCCTGGGCAGCTACATGCCTGGATTCCTAACATCTCTCAATATATCCTAGCAGAATATTGACACAACCCCAGATCTCTGAGCGGAATGCTCCCCTCTGTGAAATCATTCATCATAAAATGTTTCACCTTTTGAGCAAAAATCTGATCTCTTGAAACCTCTGAAAACCCTGCTGTTATTGTTCTGTTACGTTTTCCAACTGATGCTGATTCTGAAAAATTACCTATATATCAAATGGTGACCAATGAAGCTGAATTGCTGCTCTTTATGAGGTTTGGGGCTTCATGGCATGTGCCTAACAATGAGAAATGATCACTTTTTCTGCTCCCGTGAATACATTTTAAGAGGTGAATTAAGTATTTTACAGCATGATCCACTGTATGAGCTTAATTAAGGCAGTGAATTATAATGCCTTTTTTAATTAAAGACTGAGGACTGACTGGTTTCTCAAAGAACAACGAATGATGTCTTAGCCAAAGATTTTCAAATAGGATATGATAATGGAAGTATGTTACTTTTTTTAAAAAAAAGGGAGATAGAATTTATATTCTTTTGAAGTTCTTCCTTTGAGTTAATAAGACTATGGACCTAGCTAGAACTAGACAATGCTGAAAAGCCAGGGTGCCATTCCAAGGTTCAGGGAGAGGAGAGAAAGATAGCATCATAAACACAGTTAGGAGAAGTTTTGCACCCCTCAGGCATAGGTTTGTCTCTGCCAGAACAGTTAACATCACTTCCTAAGGCCTCTCAGAGAGTGTAACGTGGGCATATATCCCGGCTCTTAGCTGCAAAACAAGCGAACCAAAAAAGAAAAAAGAGTGCATTTTAAGAACATTTGTGTGGTTCCTTTTTTACAGGAGTCAGGAATAGAGGTGACCTGGAGGAGTGCTGTGAGGTGCAGGAAAGTTGTACATCCTTTCCCATAGAGCTTGGAAATGTTCCTCTTTGAACTACAACTCTCAGAAACTGGATTTTATGCCCAGTATAACACACAGAAGAAGGTATCTAAATGAGGGTGAGATCATATAGTGCTCCAGATGCTATTGGACTGTGAGCCCCAGCAGGATTAACCAGCATAGCTAATGATTAGGAATCCTGGGAGCTTCAGTCCACCCCTGAATAAAGGGTTTATACTCTGCTGGGGAGGGGGGATGCAGAGAGAGGACCTGACTGAATTGTGGCGGACAGGAAACATTAAACTTTCCAAGCATGTTTCAGTGCTAGTAAATGAAACTCAAGAAGCCAGAGAACTGAAGGGAGCACAGTTTGGTGTCCCTTTTTGTTCTACAACTGCCTGAATCCTCCAGCCACAATGACTAGGAGAAAAAAATTGGCTGGGGGATTCTGCTGCCACAAACAAACAATCCAGCTTGTACACAGATATTTCATTCTCAATGGAAACAGTGCAATTTGAAAGAAGCTATCTGTGGGACCAGAGGGTTAGACCTGCTTTACACATTTGCTTTGAAAATGGAAGACTTGTGTGAGGAGGAATGCGATAGGGTATAAATTGGTTACTGTGTAGTTCCGTATTTACAAGTAGAAGTATTCGCATTTTTGGCTATGTCAACTCCCTGTCAAGATTTAAGCCTTATTTGAAAAATAATTTGTGGCGCTCACAACATTGCGCAGGATGACTGCTGTAATGACTCAACAGTCTGGGTATTTTAAAGGTAATATTGACATGTTTTCATACTGATTCCAGGTCAGTGAAAACAAGTTTCTAAATAAATCTGGAACTCCATGCACATGTTCTGGATCTATTTGTGTTAATCCCATGTGCTTAGTCCTTCTCACATTGACCATGATGTTTACAAGTGAGCCTATTTATAATAGTTACAACATGGTCACTGGTGCCACACAGGCTAGGGGACATGGCTCCTGCCCAGCCCCAGGAAGTTCAAGTTGGCCAAGAACTGCTTATTTACTCTTAGAGAGAAACTGAACCACTGTTGCCTCAACTGTACTGAAATGGCTTGACTGGGTTCAAATTCTTTGTCCTGTGCCTTATCAGGTGGGATTGGAAAAAACTATTCTCATTACAAAAGAGATGGGGGCACCTCTACCCCTCCCCATATGTTTTGGTCTACAATCTCCCTTAGCCCCAGCCAGCATCTCCAGTGGAAGGCATCATAGGAGTTGTAGTCAAAACATCTGGAGGGTCAAAGGTTTCCTGCCCTCACTTGATCAAATGGTCACTCTGTAAAGCAGTGCAAACATTTGCATCTAGAGCAGTGGTGTCCAACCTTTGGCCCTCCAGGTGTTTTGGACTACAGCTCCAAGAATTCCTGACCAAATTCCTGGACCAGCTGGCTCAGGCTTCTGGGAGTTGGAGTCCAAAACACCCAGGGGGCCAAAGATTGGACACCACTGATCTAGAGGTTCAATTCCTTGATGCTTCCTTGGTGGTGCACCCGTATTAGACAGTCCAAGCAGCATGATTATCTCCTTCTGACTTGTGTGGATGTTCAGAGCTGAACCCCAAAGGTTTCTTATGATATGCTGTTACTTTACTTTTTTCTCTTCTTTTCCTGGTGTGTGTGTGGAGGGTGTGTGTCGTCCCTGGCTTTGGTAATCATTCTCTCGTTAGGAAATACACAATTTCCATACCTAGCACTGTTATCTCCCTTTCCTTTGCTCCAGGGTGAGAACAAAGAGAACATCACAAGACACAAAGGTTTCTTTTGTTCTAAATATATGATCAAAGGCTGTTGATTTGGGGAAACTGAATAAAGGTTTCAGAACCCTGGATCTTAAACTGGGAAGACGTAGGACTTTTATCACACCAGCCTGCTGTCCTGTGGCAATCTTGCTAGTTTAAAAATGGAAACATACCAGCTTTGCATCCTTATCACACCATTCTCCCAACTAGCACTTTAGCTCTGCTTTGCTGAGCCATGGTCCCATGATGTGTCTTCCGCACCACCTCCATAACCCCACCATCTGACCCCAGTATGCCCTACCATACGCATGAGCATCTTTCATTAGGGTTGTGTGTTTTTTTAATGCAATTATGAAATTACGCCAATACACTTGAATAAAAAGAAAGAAAGAACTTAAATTTAATTAAATTTAAAAATAAATGAAAACAGCCTGCTTGGGACTAGTGAGGGTGGAAGTAGGAGAGGGGGAGAGGAGCAGAATCACACTCATACCACGTGACTGCCAGGGAACTGGAACTGCAGCAGGACAGGCTTATCCCATGGAAATCAGAATGGAGAAGGAGCACAACTGGGAGTAATTGAGGGGTCAATGAAAAGGAGCGCTCCAGGAATGCATGGACAGACACAGCATCTGTGTGATAAATATTGCTCAAAGACATGATTATGCAGTAGAAATAGCACTATACCACCGTCATATGATAAAGTCCTTAGGGTCAAACATCTCCTCACCCATGACATTCAGCAAGTAATAGCAACTCATTATTATTTGTCAACCTAGCCTACCTCACAAGGTTGTAGTGAAGATAAAGTAGGATTTTTCCCATTAACATTTCCTTGTGTTTCTTACTAGACAGAAGACTGGAATTGTGATAAATACATCAGTTTAACAGCACTCCTGAGATTAAATTTCAGAGTGTATATCTCATGTTTACACCGACATGGCATAAATACTGTACAGTATATAATAGTTGCATTCTTTCTCAGTTTCAAAACTTCACTGGACAATTTTGCAGATATAAATTCTAAACAGGGCCTGACAATCCCAGTGGATTTTTGATAGATCACATCGCTATAGCTTATGTAGGAAAATGTGAAAGGACAACAGGAGGAATAAACTGTCTCTGATTAAAGGGCACCTTTATTTTAATAAGTAAGCTCCTGTGCAAGGAAATGTTAACCCTATATTTCATACTCATTCATTTTAGGGATTTAACATTCCGTTGGGTTTCACATTATTCAGAAAAGGAAAGGAGTGAAAGCCACAGAACTACAGGCCAGTAACTGATGCTTAGATCACTAAACCAACCAACCCACCCACCCACCCACCCTGTTGTTACATTGTTTTGCTTTATGGAAATCAAACCATTGGTAAACCTCATTTAACACAATCCTATGCATGTTTATTCAGAAATAATGTGCACTTTTTTTCCTACTTCCAGGTAAAAGTGCATATAATTACAATGTTAATCTATAATTGCTATGCACTTCCTTTAGCAGCTAGCTCCAATACAGTAGTGGGATTTACTCCTAGGTAAATAAACCAAGGGTGGAGCTGCATGTGACAGACGGGCTGCTGCCCTACTGCAAAAATAATGCAACTTGACATCACTTTAACTATCATGGCTCCATCCTATGGAATTCTGGGATTTGCACTTTGTTGTGACACCAGAGCTCTCTGATGGAGAAGGCTAAATATCTCACTAAGCTATAAAATCCCAGAATTCTATAGCATTGAGCCATGGCAGTTAAGGCAGTGTCAACCTGCATTATTTCTGCAGTAGGGCAGCAGCCATAGGAGATTATCACATGAGGCTGTTTTGCCATGGCAACAGCATTATAAAAGGAAACAAATAACATACCGCTTTGAAAACATTGAGTATCACACTCTTTCCTTTCCCAGAACTGCTCTGCTTTGAAAACTCTCCTAGGACTTTTTCAGACAGAGGAAAAACCCTAAGGAGGTTGAGAGAAGAATGGGGCTTTTTCACTTACAGAGCCCTGTTTCAGACAGCCCCGTCCTCCTCCATCCTCCTCCTGACCGCCTCCCGACCTCCCCCATGCTGCAGGCGCCACTTTTCATTGATGGAGGTCTTATTGTGCAAACACAGCACAATAAAAAAATAAAAAAATGGACAGGCATGGAGTTAGCCTGCTCTGGAATAGTAAGGGGAGGGAGAGGGAGGAAAATTGGGCCCCATGACTGTTCTAATGTTGGCATTCAAGTGAAGAGATTTGTCCCACACTGCCAACTGCTGGAATAGCATCACTATTGGGAGTTTATTGATGGGCTTTCTCATCAATGAAAAGGAGCGCCACTCTAACAGGATGATTACACACCAGAAACAGGACTTCAACAACAACATCTTTATCAGACGATCCCCTCAAAACATTCTTTTGCTGGCATTAAAAAAAATCCATTTTATGCCAGCAAAAGAACGCCCCCCACTGCACTTACCTCTAATCCCAGCAGAAGGTTTCCCTGGCAATGAAGAGGAAGTGAATGAAGCCCCGTTCACTTCCTCCTTTGAAATTCCGCGAGACTTCATTGCATGGGAATTCAAAAATAAAATAATTTTTTTCACATTATAATTTTTATTGACAATATCTTAATATATGGCTTGTATATACAGAAAATACATAACTCTATTTATAATTGACATATATTCAAATTAGTGCAATATTCATTCAATCTTAATTTCCATCTTCTCTTCCACTCTTCATCATTGTCATTTCTGGCTGTCTCCTTCCCCCTCCCTCCTATCTTCTTCTTTTCTACCTTCCTTAAAAGTATCACCTGATAGTGGTATTTCTTAAATGTATTTGTCTCTTCCTTCTGTCCTCTCTATCTCATTTCCTATCTTCAAGTCATCTTCGTGTTTTACACTTTTTTCCCTATCTTTCAGCCCATTATATTCTATCTTAATTTTCTCCTTCTGTCCATGCTTTTTTTGACCAATTTCGTATCTTTCTTGAATTTTTGCTAAATTGTAGCTCATACTAAAATGTCCAGTATCTTCCTCCTTGATATATTAATCGTATATCCATTTCTCTACCTGGTTTGTTAGCCTTGTAGTTTCAGTTATTTATCTTTCTTTTCCATCTATTCTCCAAGAATTCTCGTATCGGCGACCATTCCTCTTCCAGTTTTGCCATATTTGTTTTGTTTAACATATATGTTAATTTATCATTTTCTTGCATTTCTCTTAATTTCCTCATCCAGTCCTCTATAGTTGGGATCTCTTTACTCTTCCACTTTGCCGCTATCAGTAGTCTCGCTGCAGTTACAGCATATAATATTGTTCTCCAGTATTTTTGTTTGATTTTTATTTCCAATTCAGATGTTATGTTGAATAGATATAATTTCGGGGTCATAATCAATTGAGTTTTATAAATATTTTGAATTGTTTTGTGAATTTTCAGCCAAAATTTTCGTATTTTTGGGCACCCCCACCACATATGATGTGTCGTACCGACATCTTTTCCGCACCTCCCACACTGATTTTCCTTTGTTTTGTGCATTTTACTGATTCTTGCCGGGGTTAGGTACCATCTGTTCGTTATCTTAAAATGATTTTCTTTTAAAGCTAGGCATGCTGTGAAGGTATTTGTATTTTTCCATGCTGTTTCCCATTCTTCCATAGTAATTGCCACTCCTACCTCCTGGGTCCATTTTATCATTGCTTCCGTAATTCTCTCTCCTTCCAACTCTCTTTCCAATAATAATTTGTAGAATTTTGATTTTTTTTATTTTCCTTATTCCAGATTATTTTGTCTATTTCTGTATCAGAAGTTTCGAGCCCATATTTCTCTTTGTCACTTTGAAATCTGTTTTTTATCTGTAAATATTTGAACCAGTTCATTTCAAATCCTCTCTCTTCCAACTCCTGTCGTTGTTGCAATATGATACCTTCTCCTCTTTTCCAAGCAGCCTCGTCAATCAAATCTTTATAGCTTAGCCAATTTTTTGTATTCTCCCATCTTCCCAAAAATGCCTCGTGTGGGGATAACCATATTGGAAGTTTGAAATAAAATTGTTTTTTAATTTTGTTCCATATCCTGTACAAAGCTTTTCGAATTATATGATTCTCAAAATCTTTATTGACCTGTACCTTGTCGTATCCCAGATAGGCATGCCAACCGTAGCGTAGTCCATATCCTTCTAATATCAGTGCTCTCTCATTATTTAACTTTATCCATGGTAAAATCCAATTTAGTCCACACGCTATATAGTAAAGTTTTAAATTGGGTAGGGATGCTCCTCCGTTCTCTTTGTTAGCTATTAATCTGGACCACTTTATTCTTGCTTTTCTCCCCCTCCAGATAAATTTATTCAATTCAAAGGTCCATTGTTGTAGAATTTTTTCATTTTGAAGAATTGGTAGATTTTGGAATGTGAAAAGAAAAAATAAAATAAAAAATAAAACACAAAAAGTTACCAAAAGCATATATATACACACTTTAAAACTTCCAAGTAAAGCATGGAAGGTTTTAAAAAGTGCGTCACTTACCTGGATGTTGCAATCTCACCCGGAAGTGTTTGCATTGGACTGGCCATTGATGCTGCATTCACACGAGTTAAATGGCCTGAGGTTTCACATGCCAGCAATGGCGGCACCACAACGGGACAGACGACCTATTCATGACTCAGCCCGTCAATAAAAAGAAACACCAGAATAATGACAGTGGAATGCAAAAGGACAACATCATGTGATATTGGCGTCCTTCTGCGTTCCAATATCATTCTTCTGGTGCTACATTAGCCGCGTCTGATAATCTCCGAGGTGCAGCCATAGAGCTACTATCCTGCTTTTATTCCACTTTTTTTTGTTCATGTGATAATATCCACAGTGTCAGTATTACAAAACCATTTTCTACAGCTTACTTAAGAATTACTATACTAGAAAACATAACTTCAAGCTATTGCACAGACATGTTTTCATAGCTGATTGTGGATGCAATTCAAACAAATCTAGGTTGCTTCCATTTCATTTGCACGAATGCTAAATATGCTTCCATTGGAGCAGAGATAATGCACAGTGAAATTCTGTGCATATTTATTCAGAGTCAGAGGTAAGCCCCTCTGAAATGCAGGAGCTCCTCCCGGTTCTGGTATAACAAACCAGTTCCTTGCTTTTCAAAATGCTTGACTCTTTAGTTCATTTAAATGATATGTTTTGGTTCATTAAAGAACACTAAGAGAGATGACTTCATTCTTTTTGGTGTCATTCTGTACACTTAACCAACTCCAGAAAATAAGAAATGCCTCACTTTAAAAAGAGAATGAACAAGGACAAAGATTTGCATAATATTTATATTTCTAATCCAGTTGGCCCTCAACCTTCATGGGGTTTATGGGTGCAGGATCCCTGCAAAAGCAGAAAAACTGCATATATAGTCCCGCTATTTATTTATTTTTACCTGAGGAATCACTTCTCTATGCATTTTTAGGTCCTGTGGTGCAATTCTATGGTCAGCTTCTGCTGGAAGTTGACCATAGAATTGCACTGGAGTTCTGTGTATTTCTGGGACTAGTTAAATATGTCAAATATGAGAGAACATATATTTTCCGGTTATGTATAGGGCAGCAGCAGAGGTAGTGGCAAATACAGGACTTTATTTATTTATTTATTTATTTATTGGATTTAGATCCCGCCTTTCTCCCAAAATAGGATTCAAGGCAGCTTACAATAATTTAAAAAAGATACAACTAAAGCATTAATCACAAATGTTAAAAACAAATTAAATATTACCTTTATTAAAAGATAGTTATAACAGTTAAAAATACAACATAGCTAAAAATATATTTCAATTTTTTTTTTAAAAAAACCCAGCATATCAATTATCCATGAATAATCAAAGCAATGAATGCTCAACTGCAAATGTGGAGGGACAACTGTCTCTAAAGATGAAACATTACAAATAATTGCTATACTTTAAACAGAAGTACAATATATCTCACCACAGTGGGAAGACTGTGATTAGGGGACCTGTGTAGGGTTGCCAGGTCAGGACCTCCCCAGATCCTGCGATTTCAGGGCCCAAACATAGGCATGAACTCTTGGGATGTCACAGGAGGTAGGTCCTGGTGATGTTATAAGAGAGATTTACAAAGGGAAGCCTTGGTGGTCTCATTAAGCATGCTACCTTAAGTATCAATTATAGTTGCACAGAGAACACAATTCATATATAAGCACCAAGCCTAAAAATGAGGAAATATTTATGTACATACATACATACAAACACACACACACAGAGAGAAACCACACACACAAAACATTCAAGGAGTTTCATAAACCCCAAGATTACTCCCCCTTTCCTGAGGACTGAAGAAGAGGGGCTATGCCCTGAGACTCAGGTGAAACCCTGAGACCTGGCAGCCGTTGACTTGTCCATCTGATGTCCAAGTACTAAATTTTGACAGGCATCTTCAAGGCTCCTGGCCTCCCTTCGTATTACAGTTCTATCTTGAACAAGACACCCTTTCAAATTGAGGACCCCTTCCAACAGATGACTGGCATGCCTTCAAATAGAGGACTGCCCTCAGTAAATCATGGCCACTCTATTATTTAACAGGGTGACCAATGATGCATTTCAACAGACAGAAAGAAAGGAAGGAGGGAGAGAGAGAGAGAGAGGAAATGCATCCCCCAAACCAGGTAGCAGATTTCTGTAATACTGTATTTGGAGCTGTTACTTACATAATATGCCATTTTGAGGAAGACTATAACCAGGTCACTCTGGCCTTCCCTGGTCTGCTGTCCTGGTGCTGACTATAGATGGGTGACTCCAAAGCTTCTCCTTTGTTAGGCTTCTTTCTCTTTGAATTGGACTCGAACTAGACAGCCCTCTCAGTAGAGAATACACTAGGCCCCCATATCCGCGGAACCAATATCCGTGGTTTCAGTTATCCACGGGACACAAAACAGAACACATATGATAGAGTCTTCCTAGAAAATGCCCAGAGAGGTGTCCTCTCTAGACATTATCTAGGTCCTCCAAGGCAACTCTATGGTATTTTAAACCAGAAGTCCCATTATTTTCAATGTCGTTCATTGTTACGTGCGTTTTCCAGTACCATGGTAAGTCCAGGAACCAAACCCCTGCAAATGCGGGGGTCCTACTGTACTTTCAAACAGTGAAGTGTCTTCCCTTTGGTAGGGCACATGGGCCAATCTATTCTCTCTTCCTGAACCATGGCACTTGTTTGGGGTGGGTTCTCTTAGCCCTAAAGGAAAGCAGTCAGTGCAAGATAGCAAATGAATCTCTGTGTGTTGAGCAGAATACTGTAACTTTACCTAACAGAATGTAGGGATGGAAAAAAGAAGCCAGCAGCTTGCGGTGCTCAAAACAATGTAGCTGTCATCACAACCAAATCTTAAGCCTTAATTTTGAAAGTGAAGGGAAATTATTCACCTCATTACTGAAATTTAGGGAACATCAGCACAGTCTCTTGGAATAAAAGGAAAATTTTCTGAAAGGGAAAAAATGTAATAGAAAGAAAGAAAGAAAGAAAGAAAGAAAGAAAGAAAGAAAGAAGCAAAAGCCGCACACCTTTAATAACATATCTGTGCTGGGAAGAAGAATTACTCATATGTGTAAATGAAGATAATAATAATGGATTTGCTGTAGCATCCAAGGAATAACACTGAACCAGTTTCGAAGTTATAGTCATAAAAAAATACTTGTGTATTACTTTTACACTGGATCCAATCAATTTTGTGAGTCTTGGGCAATAGAAAGTAGCCGATAGTGATCCCAATGCCTATTATTATTATTTATTGTGCTTTTTGAAAGTTTTCTAAGTGCTTTGCAGCCTCTGCCCTGTTTATCCTCACAATTTCGCTGTGATCTTTATTATTTCTAATTTACAGCGGAGGAGTTAGCTCAAGGTCACCAAGAAAGATGAGTAAGCTGGGATTTCAATCCATTTTTTCCCCAGCTGCAAGTGCAAGATCATTTATTTGTTGTGTTAACATTTGTGGCTACAGACTATTGAAGGAGTGTCTCAGAGACTAGAATCACCATACTCCAAACAAGCCCTTTTTTAAAAGCACTTTTTTTTTTACCTGCTCTAAAGCAGCAACCACTTCGGGGTCATCCTTTCTGCATAGGTGGTGGTAGCAGTGGTATAGGCAGTGACACAGTGTATTGTTGATGTTAACTACCTTTGAGTCAACTTTTACTCATGGTGACCCCATGAATGAGACATCTCCAAGACCCCTTGTCTTCAACTACCCTGCTCAGGTCTTGCAGGAGGGCCATGGCCTCCTTGATTGAGTCTATCCATGTGGTCTTCCTCTCTTCCTAGTGCCTTCTACCTTCCCAAGCATTATTGTCTTTTCTAGTGTGTCCTTCCTAGTGGCACAGTAGCAGGGCTAAAATAATCACTAGGGACTAAGGACTTTATCAGACCACCCCACTAAACCCCGTTCTTTTGCCAGCATAACTTTGCTGTTTTTATGCTGGCAAAAGAATTCCCCATGCCACATTTACCTTGCATCCACGCTAAAGGCTTCCCTGGCAATGAATGAGGAGTGAACAGAGCTCCGTTCACTTCCTCAATGGAAAAGAAAGAAGAAAAAAGAAAATGGCTGTAGGTCAGAGTTATGCAGAACTGAGTGGCTGTGGTACAAGTGAACAGACAGTAAGGAAGGAAGCATGCAAACAAGCAGTCAGTGAGAACAGGCGTGCAAACATGGCTGACTCTAACATAAGAGCACTACCATTTTGTTCTGAGGGGCTTTTTCCCCTAACTGAGTTGCCTTGTTGGCCTTTCTTGTTGTACTTAGAATTGTATGACTCTAGTACCTTGCCATCTCTGCCCCTGCCCTGGCCCACCCCACCATGTCTCACCTCAGCCACCTGCCTCACCCTGCCTAATGGCAGGAACAGCCCTGCTTCACATGGTTGCATGGCGAGCATTTCTGAACATGGTTCCTATGAAGATCTTCCTTAATACTGTTGAATTGTTCCATTAAGTAACCATATTTTTGGATGTCTGTGTGTGAGAGAAAGTGCAAGCCTTTTGAACCGTCATGAGAGCTGCCATGCCAAAACTTTTAAATGTTTTTCATCATGAATAGAAGAACTGGAAATATAATGCCTTAAAAATAGAACACACTATTTTCTGGTGCCTATAATTTGTCAGAGATGTCTGATTTTGTGCTCTCCAGGTGTGCAAAATATATACCTCTAGTACAGAAAACACACCTTTAAGCTTTTGTGTAGTGTACATTTATATACACACTGAGCATGTCAGTGGCATTCTAATTGTTCTTAGAGTGTTCTTGTGTGGAAAGAAACAGCTCAATCTTTTAGCCTGCAAGAGGCCTGCGCTCAGAGATAAAGGAGTCGATGCAGTGTTTTTGAGATCGCAGGTCCAGTTTCCTTTTTTCTCTTTTTTTTTCTGAATGGTCCAAATCAAAAGCAGGTACATAGAGAGACAAAAGATTGTGATTTTGGAATGGAAAATGATTTCCAAATCTTGCCAACAAGGTTGATTATGGCTCTTTCCCAGTGCTCTACGTTAGCTCAGTGGGCCCATAGAGTTGCTACATGAGTTGAAGAGCAGTGCTGCATACAAATCATGAAGTCATCTTTATTTATGCAGTGAGTTTGGGGGGTAATGGCTTAACAAGAGGTTTCTTTTATTTGTGGATTTTTTTTCATATTCTATTTATTTAAAAGTAGGAATGTAAATCTTTGCTAATTTTATTCTCAAAGGAAACAAGTAATTTTAGCAATTTCCTTCTCGCTGAAAGAAATGATTTGAAAACAGCACAGTTTTCAAAGACTATTCACAGTTTGAGACATTCTACTGTGCAAAAATAGCACATAATTGTCTTGTACAGAAACTGCATTTTCTGCACAGGAAATAGCACCTGGCATCTTGTTCAGTATTTACAATGTCATAGGCTTTCTACTAAACAACACAACACAATAACTGAGAGCCCCCCCCCCGGAAAAAAAAAAACACTTTAGAGACCATCCAGCTGCAGCAACATAGGGATTTTCAAGGTGCTGGGAAGTGGAGCAGTGAGAGAAAAAGCATCCACCCTTCTCTTGGCAAATACCATAGATGCTTTGTGAGAAGCAGTTGTGACAAGACCCCACATGGGTCCCTATGGCTGACTGTTGCAAAACACCTTGCTGCCAGGAGAAGGCTGGAAACTTCTCCACTCACTGCAGTGCTTACCAGAATCTTAGAAATCCCTATATTGGTGCAGCTTTCTGGCTTTTAAGGTGCATTGGTTGGGGGGAAGTCATAGAGAGCTCTGTCACCTTAGCTGTATCTCCTGACATAGGCTCTTGGCTCCTGTTTTCTGCACAGAATAGGCTGCATGGAGTTGAAAAATGCTATTTTCTGCAATAAACAAACATGCAATTTTTGCACAGAATAAGTCCTGAACTGCAAAGATTATCATTATTCCAGGATTCCTCTCATCAGAGTTTCTCAAGACTTAGAAAAACATGTTTTGAACATTCTCTCAAATATTTTCAAGCATTCCTTCCTTTCCTTTAGAAAGAGGTGTGCTTCATGTTTATTGAGAATTAAGTAGGGTCAAATGAGCTACTCCCTAGCAGGTGTGTTTAGGTTCATAGCATTACTATTATATTGTTTGGGGTTCCCCTCACCCCATGTAATGTATATTTGTAAAGAGCTGAAAAAGCCTCTTGGAATCTGGAGCAATAGCAGAAGGGTCTCAGCACTCTTCTCTCTCTGCCAGTGTGGCAAATATAAGTGGCCATGTTAATCCAAAAGAACCTCAATGGCTTAAAGTATCAAGCCAAAACTTTTACGCTTTGATGCTTGTTTTCTCCCTGTTCCCTATTGTTTTAAAAATTATCTAGCCTGATGAAGAGTTCTGGAGAACTTTAAGGCTTGCACATTATTTTGATATTGCAGTTGAGTGTATTAAAGGGATTGCCTGCCCATAGATTTTGGATTTTGTTACTATAGAAGGATGTGATTGGATTCCATTGGAGTTTTGTTTTTGCTTTTGTACTATTTTTTTTTCCTGAGAGTCAGCGTGGTGTAGTGGTTTGAGTGTTGGGCTACAGCTCTGGAGACCAGTTGTCAGCCATGGAAACCCACTGGGTGACCTTGGGGAAGTCACACTCTCTCATTCTCAGAGGAAGTCAAAGGCAACTCCCCTCTGAACAAATCTTGCCAAGAAACCCCCGTTATAGGTTCACAATAGGGTCACCATAACTAAGAAATGACTTGAAGGCACTCAACGACAACAATTATTTTTTTCCCTATCACACAGAAAATCATGCTGCATTATCACCATTGGGAGAAAGCCTAGCTCCACAGGAATCAGCTAACAGGGCATATCCTATCAAAGATGGCTAAGAATTTTATTTCAGTTCATTTTTATATGAATTTATGAAAATCCTCAAATTTCTTCTTAATTTGGGATGGAAAGCATTTGAGAGTTTTTTAAAAAATGAATGTGAATGAAAAACTGTATTAAAAAACTGACAGCTTCAGCTAAAAGACTCAGGACTTTATCACACCAGTGTGCTATCCTGCCATAATCCTGCTAGTTTAAGAATGAAAGCATGCTGTTTAGGCATAATTTATTACCACACTTCCTCCGAAATAGTGCATCAGCGCTGCATTGGAGAGCCATGGTTGCACTACCTGTTTTCCTCACCACCATCATAACACTGCCTTCTGGCCACTGTATGTCCTCCCCTGCGCATGCATTCCTTTTGTTTTTATCTTTGGGTTTTTTTTTAATCTCAATTGTGAAATGATGGCATTACTAAAATAAAATAAAATAAAATAAATAAAAAATAAAAGGAAAACAGCCTGCCCAGGAATAGTGAGGGGGAGAGGAGCAGAATCATGCCCACTCACACCACACGGCGGCTTGAGAAGCAGAACTGTAGTGGGAGGCACTTATTGCATGGAAATTCACAGTAGAAAAGCAGCACAATTGGGAGGCATTACTGTGTTTTATCCATCAATGAATAGGAGCGCTCCAGGAACGGATGGAATGCAAAGCAGCTACAGGACAGACATAGTGACGTGTGGTAAGTAACGGCCAAAGACACCGTTATCCCTTGGAAACAGTGCTTTACCAGCCTCATGTGATAAAGTCCTGTATCTCCCTATACAAGCTGACCCGAATTCTAAGGTCCTCAGGGGAGGGCTTTCTCATGCTCCCATCACAATCACAGGCACATTTGGTAAGGACAAAGGAGAGGGCCTTTTGAGTGACTGTTCCCAGGCAGCAAAACTCCCTTCCAAGGGAGGTCGGGTTAGCACTCTTTCTGCCAGCCGGTTAGGGCCTTATTTAGGCAGGCCTTTGACGGACTTTAATCATATAGTAGAATATATTCACTCAGCCTTCCATCCTTTCGTAGGTCGGTAAAATGAGTACCCAGCTTGTGGGGGCAATTAGCTAACACACATTGGAAACTGCTTAACGCAGTGTAGATGTGTAAATAGCTATTGCTTAAAACAATTTGTAAGCCGCTCTGATAGCTTTGAGGCTGAAGAGCAAGGTATAAATAAATAAATAAATAAATATATTGATAATGGCACACTGTGTTTTTATCCTGTATGTTGATAATTTTGTTTTCAATGTATTTTCCTGTATGTTGATAATTTTGTTTTCAATGTTTTAAACTGTTTTTAACTATCTGCTTTTAATAGTATTGGCTTGGCAGTATTGAACTTATGGATTTGAAACCTAGAGTTATGGATCCATAACTGCTCCATATTAGACAATGTAGATCCTTCACACCCACCTTTTCTTTGCTAGTTAAATATATATTTATTAAAAGAATAAAATGATCTTCAAATATATAAGAAGAAACAAATTGTTTCATGATCGTAATGCATTCTCTGATTACATTAATAATAATAATAATATAAAGTGATATTTTCTATGTACCATCTTATTTAAATGAATCTTCCTCATTGGCTTCCTTTTGTATATCCTATATGGCTTGTTCCTTAACTTACAACTCTAATTGACTTCTGTTTAGACCCACATTCTACAGTAAGATGCTCCACCTACACAAATATTTTTAGTTTTGATCATAAAAGTTCGCTGTCTCAATTATACGAGTTTGAATCTACAAAAGATTTAAAAAGTAATATCATCACATACTCTGGTTTCTTCAGATCGTATAAAGCTTTCGCATTTCCCACCCACCTTAACAGCCAGCAGGCACATCATCCAAAGGAGGTCCGCCCAGCTACTGATTGGAGCACAAGAAGTGTGATGTTTCTGCCCCCCTCCCACCAGTGAGCAAGCCTGCAACAAGCAGAAGCAGGTCCTCTGTTGCCATTCCTCATTGTGGCCCCACTTGCTGTTGGAAGGGGGGCAGAAATTTAATCCTTCTTTGACATTTGATCACAGCTGGATGCCCAATGTGGCTGCTGGCAGTTAAGGTGGGCTGGGAGTCCGGCGAGGACATATTACTTAGTTATCCATATGTAACTTAAGTAGCTGATGTAGAATACCAGAAATTGTTGTTTAATTGTATTTTAACTTTTGTAATGAAATATTTTAGCCAATTTCTATTTTTAAATTTTGTAAGTCACCTTGGGATTCTTGGTAGAAGATTGGGATGTAGGAAAATTTAATGTAGGGAATACATTAAATAAATCAATGCATCCACTTTTTATTCTTAAAAGAGTGCTTAACTATGAGTGTGAATACCTGCATTTTTAATCACAATTGTGTTGAACTAGGTTGCCACATCTCCCCCACCCACCTACCCACCTATCCACCCAAAAGGCTTCTCCATCTTTCACAGCTGCATGGCAGGTAGGAAAAGATAGTCTTCCCCTGTCTTTGGTCCATACAAATGGTGTTAAATTTTGTTTCAGTTCATTTTTAAAAGAATTTACCAACATTTGCAAAGTTATACATATCTGGGACATAAAGAACTAGAGATTTAAATAATTTGACCATAGAGAAGAACCCTCCCCCCAAGCTGACATATATCCCTTATCTGTACTCCTTTTTCCTGTTAAAGTTTCTCCTTCTGGCTTGGCTGCTCAGTCTGTAGACCAGACTGAGTAATATAATGAATTCCATGTTTTTCAAAAGAAATACTTCCTTGATTCTGGTAGATTTTCCTTGGTGTATAATATATCCTAGCCTTCTCAAATATAATATACATCAAGGAAAAGGTACCAAAATAAAGGAAGTGCTTCTTTTGAAAGCAATGCGGTTCATTATAACACAGTATATGCTACAAATTCAGGAAGCAGAAGGTGAATCTATTCTTAATTAGCTGAGTATTAGTTTTTCTGAGAGCCCGTTTCCATCAACACCAACAACAGCTGCATATGAATTTATAATTTATTTAGGGCCCTGCATGTAAGTGAATCTGATTGTACTCTCCTCAGCTTAGAAGTGAAAACATATGTTTGTAAATTTTCCTCAAATTGACTTTAATTTTCACTGTATATTTAATAATATTATTCCTGCTTTGCTTCTTGAATGTAGAGAGGTTGTGATAATTTTGATCATAGTTTAATGACTGGAAAGACAGCAAAGCAAGCTTATTGGCATGCAATTTTTTGCATTGTTTTCTTCTTTCCTAAAGAAGGCAGACCATCTGGAGGTGGAGAAAAAATGTCTTTTTCTTGAGTTAAACAAACGTGGCAATAGATTAATAATTTTTAACCATGTTGTTATTGTACCTCTGCATGAATTGGTTTCTAAAATTGCATAATGTTTTATTTCTAAAGCCTTTTAAATACATAAATATACACATTGCATATATGACATAGGACTTTATCAGATGTGGGAAAACGCAGCAAAAAAAAAAAAGTGTTCCAAACCACATCAGAAGAATGCAACAATAACAGAAAGGGCGACATTATCAGATGTCCTCATCCTCAGCTGTTCCTAGGGTTTAGCTTCGGCATGGATGAGGCATTACATTTTTATTGATGGGCTAAGCCTTCAATAAAAAGGGATGCCTTATTCACACCTGCACTACGCCTCCAGAACGGCTGAAGGACGACATTGTCTGATAATGTTGCCCCATTTCTGTTATTGTCGCATTCTTCTGATGGTTTTTTTTTTGCCACATCTGATAAAGTCCATAAACTCATTAAAAGACATGAACCCAATTACAACATACAAATAACATATTCATTAAATAGGTGACCAATACATTCATTCCTATTGAAAATCTTTGAAACAATTAAGTACTCCTTTGCCACAACTCTGTTCAAAGCCAGTGGAGTTCAATATGGACAAAGGGAAGAGCAGGGTTGATGATGGCAGGGGACAGTGTGTCTGGTAGGCTTCCCAGCTGTTCCAGTGTGGCTGTTTTGGGGATGTCCTATTGGCCATTCTGGTCATAGGGTGGAGTGGAGTTGCTCTGATGGCTCAGAGCTGTGAGAGAATTGCATGCCTAGAGGTGAATCATGGTAATAGCAGGAAATACACATAGCCTTTAATGTATAGGTGACCAACTATAGTGGGTCCAGGGGCAATGGCTAGAAGTAAATATAAAACACAAATGACAATGAAAGTGACAGCAACAAGAAATAACAATAGGGGCCCTAGGGTTGCATGCCTCACTTTTCCCACCTGTGCTTTAACCTGTGATTTGAATCCCCATTGTTTGATGGGTTTGGGGTGGGAGATCCAATCCTAATCCAACATTCTTTCCAACCACTCACTACACTGGCATTCAATGTAAGTTGTACTTGTCACTTTTAATGCTCACTAGAAACCTACAGTGAGATGATGTTTGCGATCAGACCTTTGGTCTACCTCCCTCCCTGTCTTTACTCTGGAGGTTCTCAAAACAGAGAAGTCAAGGACTGAATTTGGTATTTAAATGTGGAGAACGTGGACTACAACCAATCTGCTTCCAGCCAAGAAGGCAATGTCAGGGATGATGGGAGTTGTAGCTCTTCACCTCTGGCTCAAACTCACCACCTTGTTATGCAGCAGAGCCAACCAGCTTAGATCAGTGGTTAATGCTTTCCTCCAAAGCAGCAGAGTTTCAGAGAATAGGCTGAAGATCCTGACAAACTCTCCAAGCCTTCTCACTCTTCTCCAGGTGTCTCCAAAACGTCTCCAGGATTCACTCAGGCAACTCAGTAGTTTTATATAAAACCTACTTTATTCTTCTATATAAATATACTATATGGTCAACAAATCACAATCTCTACACACTACTCCACAGTATCTCCAAACTACTCCAACTCTACTCCACACAATACATTGGCAAACATTGCAATTTTATAGCCATTGTTTATCACCACCCACTAGTTAGTTTCCACCCAGTGGGTGTGTACTTCCATTCTGATTGGTCCATGTAGTTCCACCCATGCTTAAGACCAACCCATGTATTTCAACATTTCACCTTGTACACTTAATGATTCTCAGGTGTTTCCAATCTGCATTCAGTACCTCTGTCCTTGGCTCTCAGGCCTTCTAGATTACATTAGCAGTTTCACCTGTGTAGCCCCATAATTGCTCTTGCTTAGTCATTGTGACTTTCACATACATATTTTATTTCTTTCACTGTATGTCCCATGTTGCATTTTCCTTAACAATCCCCTCCGAAATAAAATATTGTATGTGTCTTACAATGTCATTCCAACCATTTGTGTCAGCCTTTCATGTTTTTCTGCTGTCAATGCTTTTGTGAACAAATCTGCTATGTTGTGTTGTGTTTCTATATATCTCAATTCTATTTCACCCTTCTGAACCATGTCTCGCACATTTTGATATCTTACACCAACATATTTTGTTCTGTTCTTCAAACTTTCAGTTTCAGCCATCGCTATGCATGACTGTGAATCTTCCAGAATTTCCACTGGTATCTTGTAACTTTCATTTAAATCATTTAACAATTGCTTAATCCACTGTACCTCATTTACTATCTCATTCAAAGCAGCGAATTCTGCTTCTGTTGTGCTTAACGCTACATTAGTTTGTTTTCTACTTCTCCAAACTATTGGACTTTCACTATATTTAATTATCATTCCTGTAACTGACTTCTTGTCTCCTAATTCTGATGCAAATGAACTGTCTACATAACAATCTAGATCTGAACTATTGTTTCTTATTATCAATTTCCTATCTAAGGTTCCTTTTAAATATCTCAACAAATGTTTTACCGCTGTCCAGTCTTCAATTTTTGGATCATTAACCCTTCTAGACAATACATTTACAGCATAAGAAATGTCTGGTCTGGTGTGGCAAGATATGAATTGTAAAGATCCTATTATACTTCTGAAGAGAATCTTGTCCTCAAACGCTCTAGTTGTTTCCTCAGACACAAAACCAGTTGTCATTGGAGCTCTTACTATTTTTGCATTCTGTAATCCACACTTTTCAATCAGTCTTTCAATTTTATTTCTCTGACTTAATAAACAATGTCCTTCTTCTGTCCATTCAACGCAAATACCTAAATAAGACTTCAATACACCTAAGTCCTTCAAAACAAACTTCTCAGACAATTCTCTTTTTACTGACTCAATTTCCTGTTTTGACTTTGCTGCTACACACAAATCATCTACATAAATCACTAATACTATGTCTCCTTTTGTATAAACACAAGCATCTGCAATGCTCCTCTTGTAACCTAGCTTAACTAGCTCATCATTGATGCACAGATTCCACGCTCTGGCACTTTGTTTTAAACCATACAACGCTTTCTTTAATTTATATACTCTCTGACTACCATTTTCTTCGAAACCTTGTGGCTGTTCCATAAATATTTCTTCATCCAGAACCGCATTCAAGTACGCTGTCTCAAAATCAAAATGTTCTACAACTAAATTCCTTTTTGCTGCTACAGCTAAAACCATTCTCAGACTTTCTGGCTTTGCAGTTGGAGAATATGTCTTATCATAGTTCTCATACTGCTGTTGTGCAAAACCCTTAGCCACTAACCTAGCTTTATATTTGATACTTCCATCTGGCATTTCTTTCCTTTTGTATACCCATTTACAACCAATTACTTTCTTGTCTTTGGGTCTGTCAACAATTTCAAAAACATCTTTATTTACCAGGCAACCAAACTCATTATCCATTGCATCAAACCATCTTTCCTGTTCTTCACTAGAATAACTTTCCAATTCTTCAAAACTTTCAGGCTCTTCTAGTGCTAAACAAGTTCTTGCCTTTGTCACAACAAACCTATCTGGAGGCTTTCTAACTCTATGACTATGCCTGGGAATAAAATCTGCTGTTCTGTCTCTTTCATCCTCACTTTCTTTACTAGGAGTTGTAGTTCTATGACTAAATCTCTTGTCTTCAGTCATTCGAGTAGTAGTAGGCCTAGATGCTATCTCATCATCGGAAGAACTACCACTGCTGCTAGGTGATGCTTCCTGCTTAACTGAAACCCCTCCGTTTCCTGAGGTTGGTTCAGTTTGTGCTTCTGGCTCATTTGAACTCCCTAATCTCAAAAACACTTCTTTATTAGCATGCAGTTTGTCCCAACCAGCATGTCTCTCAAAATTTGCAGACCTAGAATACTGCACTTGTTTTCCTCCCAAATGAAACTTGTAGCTATTTCCAGAATACCCCAAAAACCTAAGCCTTTTGCTTTTGGGTTCTCCTTTCCTCCTGAAACAAGCAGGTGTGTAAACATGAGCAAATTGTCCAAAAACCCTTAAGTACTTGTAATTTGGCATTCTCCCATACAATACCCTGTAGGGAATGTCTTCAATTTCTGAATGATACAATCTGTTACTGATATGTATTGCAGTCAAAGTTGCTTCTGCCCAAAAACTATCTTTCACCCCTGCATCTGCCATCATACAAGCAGTAATTCTTTTTATATCTTGTATTTTCTTCTCTGCTAACCCATCCTCACTAGGACAAGCAGGGTTTGTAGTTTCATGCCTTATTCCCACCTTTTGAAACCAGTTCAACAATTGATTATTTAAAAATTCTCCTCCTCTATCAGTAATGATGGTGCCTACTCTGCTATCAAATTGTCTTTCCACCATTCTTACCCATGCTTTTAAACTTTGCCCAGCGTCAGATTTGTTTTTCATTATTCTCACAAATGCAAACCTTGTATACCTATCAACAATTACTAGGAAATACTTGCTTCCCCCTAAGGACAAGCAATTAGCTTGGGCGACATCTGCATGTACATACTGAAATGGTCTTTGAGCAATTCTTTTTGTTTTCTTAGCTACTGGAAAAGCTCTGACCTTTACCTGTTGACATACCGTACAATCTAAGTGGTTTTTGCATTCAGTAACTTTTAAATCTGGACACATTCTGATTAAATTCTTTAAACATTTGAAGCTCGCATGGCCGAATTTTCTGTGAAGCTCATGTATGCAGTCTTTGTGGATTGGAATATTTTCTATGTTATTAGCTTCTTCAACCCTGTAGCTATCAATATTTTCCTCCAAATAATAAAGTTTGTCCTTTTTCAAACCTATGCCACGCAATTCCCCATTCAGTTTTATCTTACACATGTTCTTTTCAAAGATGACTGTGTAGTCTCTTTCTGTTAATCTGCTTACTGATAACAAATTATTTTCTAACTCCTTTACATGTAAGACATCATTAAAATTCTCTTTTAGCCCTGGAATGTACACAGTACCCATTTGATTTACAGTACTTAGCTCTTTCCCGTCAGCCAAAACTACAGCATTTACATTAGCTGATTTTCTATTACGTATTAAATTTATATCATTACACATCAAAGATGTGGCTCCTGAATCAACTAGCCATTTAGAATTTGCATTTTGTTTTTCCTTAATCATGGTTGCAACCCCCTTTTTATTACCACTGTCCCTTAAAAATTGAGGTCTGGACTGTTTTTGATACTGCCGCAGCTGCCATCTGCTCTCTGCTTGCTCTCTGCTTGCTCTCTGCTCTCAGCTGCAAAATGTTTACAATGTCTCTGCAGATGACCAATCTTCTTACAATAAAAGCACCTCCGTTGCTCCCTTGTAGAGGCTGCTTCCTCCTGCGTTCGCCAGTCAGGAGTTGTTTGTTGTTTTGGCACAGTCTTTAAGCTTGCTGAGTCACCCTGCTCAGACATTCTTCTCTGGTTCTCTTCCAGTATTCTGGCCACAATTAAATCTCTGTTAAGCTCAGCTTCTGGCAGGTTTTGCAGGCTGTTCGTTATGTTGTCCCACGAAGAGTCTAGCGATTCTATTAAAATGTAGCATTGCTGCTCTTTGCTAATTTGCACTCCCCTCAGTTCAGCTTGCACAAACAAGTCTTGCATTATTTTTAAATGTTCTATCACACACTGCCCTTTAGCCATCTTTTGCCTGTATATTCTTTTAGACCATAGCATTTTTGCAAAAGCAGTTGAAGGAGTGTGTAATCTCTGCAAGGCATCCCACACATCCTTGGCGGACGTTTTATCTCTGACGTCATTAATTAAGTCTTCTTCAAGCATGAGATAAAGACAGGCTTTTGCTTTACTATCTCTCTCTTGAGTGGCTTCATCAGCTTCGGCTGCCAGCCCTGTTTCAACTGTTGACCACAGACCTTCCTTTACTAGTAGAGATTGGGCATAAATCTTCCAGGTAGAGTAGTTGTTTCTATTTAATTTACTAAACTTTAGAATTTCCATCTTGATTTGTGCAGTGACTCAATTTGACACAGTCCTTCTGAGTATGCACAGCCGACCCGTCTGGGCTTAAGCAAAACACTAAATGATTTACTCACGAGGCTTATCAGTGCAGCACAAACAGCTTGCTCTGATCTATCATCCACAAAGCTTTCTTCCACTCTCTGGAACTTTCAGCTTCTGTGGATGCTGGGTGCTCTAGTAACTGGGCCCATAACCCTTGTCAGGGATGATGGGAGTTGTAGCTCTTTACCTCTGTCTCAAACTCACCACCTTGTTATGCAGCAGAGCCAACCAGCTTAGATCAGTGGTTAATGCTTTCCTCCAAAGCAGCAGAGTTTCAGAGAATAGGCTGAAGATCCTGACAAACTCTCCAAGCCTTCTCACTCTTCTCCAGGTGTCTCCAAAACGTCTCCAGGATTCACTCAGGCAACTCAGTAGTTTTATATAAAACCTACTTTATTCTTCTATATAAATATACTATATGGTCAACAAATCACAATCTCTACACACTACTCCACAGTAACTCCACAGTAACTCCACAGTAACTCCACAGTAACTCCACAGTAACTCCACAGTAACTCCACAGTAACTCCACAGTAACTCCACAGTAACTCCACAGTAACTCCACAGTAACTCCACAGTAACTCCACAGTAACTCCAAACTACTCCAACTCTACTCCACACAATACATTGGCAAACATTGCAATTTTATAGCCATTGTTTATCACCACCCACTAGTTAGTTTCCACCCAGTGGGTGTGTACTTCCATTCTGATTGGTCCATGTAGTTCCACCCATGCTTAAGACCAACCCATGTATTTCAACATTTCACCTTGTACATGTAATGATTCTCAGGTGTTTCCAATCTGCATTCAGTACCTCTGTCCTTGGCTCTCAGGCCTTCTAGATTACATTAGCAGTTTCACCTGTGTAGCCCCATAATTGCTCTTGCTTAGTCATTGTGACTTTCACATACATATTTTATTTCTTTCACTGTATGTCCCATGTTGCATTTTCCTTAACAGGCAAGCCCTGACATATGTTGGCATGCTGTTGGCTAATCCCAACTAAAGTAGACCTATTCAGTCAACTGTTGTATGGTGAGCCAATATGTAGGTAAATCCCATGGAGTCAATGGGTCTAACAACAAGATTTAGTGAGCAGTGTGAGCAGCATCATCTTAAACTGAGTATGTAGAGGAAGGCTAGAGTAGTAAAACTGAAGTAATGTATGATTGGATATCCAGAAGTTACCTTCTCTTGAAATCTGCATTTAGGAAGCATGTGCATTGAAATAGCTGGCTTATAAATATATGATAAGCTTATACATTGCTTATCACTGAGAAATGACATCAAGTTAATGAGGTTATCTATGCTCTTCTGTCTCTGGCATGCAAAATGGTTCATTATGTAATATATGACTAGCAAATAAAGGCATATCGCTAAAGCAGTAGTATAACAAGTTGCTGGTTGGAGAGTTAATGCTCTTCAGAAAAGGAAAGATGGAATACAAAATGGAGAACTGTCATGTACTGGCTTCTTCAGACTCAGTGACCAGCAGTTTCAGAGTTAAAAACAGAAAACTGTATTTGGCACAATAATCCAAAGAGCTATCCTTACAGTATTGTTGCTTAGAATGAAACCTATCTACAAAGCAATAAGTTAAAAAAGTATTTACAATCTACAAAATATTTTTGTAGTGGTGGACTACACTCATTAGTTATCCACCATCCCCACTCCCAGTTCCCACTGGCAGTGCGCACATCCCATTTTTCTGAGAGCAAATCCAGGTGCAAACTTTAATCAAGCTTTTATAGACATAGAGCATATCCTCCCTTCTCCCAGTCAGACTACATACTTGTTAGCAAGTACAAAGGAGTGCAAACACAATTAGCCACAAAATGATACAACAGAACTGAAGTTGGCAGGAGGAGGCCATGTCTGGGACCAATCCTGACATGAACCATTTTGTGAAAGAGGTCAGTCACAATGCCAGTTTTCCCACTGGACTGTAGGTAGAGACAAAGGTGCTTTCTCTCATATTACACACCCAGCTCAGGACACTATTTACAGCAGTAAGGTCAACATTGGACCAAAGATGGCACCACACAGAGACACTCATGCCTGGCTCTCTCGTGTGCCCTTTAGTCTCTTCCCCAGGATTATGTACAGTGCAAATGGGTGGAAGGCATCACATGTTCAGTTGTGTGAGGAGAACCACCTTCCCATAGTTGTTTGTACTATACATGCAGATATCTGGAACAAAGGCAGGACCTAGAATTAATCCAATAAAATCAATTTCTTACCCAGTATTTGTTACAATTCTAAACAACAGCTTTTAACCTTGTTATTTTAATAATTTGATCATTCATTACGTTTACAGTCTGAGTAATGATTAACATTTCATGTTTCTTCAGTTTCACTAATTTTTTTGGTGGTAATTAAGGATGGAGAGTACCATTTTTAAAATGTTTACTTTTTTAAAAAAATTGAACCACTGACATGTTACTAATGATCAATATAATGAACTGATTTTTTAGCACAAGCAAATGCTTATCATTAAGAAATTAGATTTTGGATTAATGTTAACACTAAGGCATTGGCTTTAGTACTAATGCTTCCAAGCTTTGAAGAGGAGCTACACAATATGTGTGATTGTCAGGGGCAGAGGTATCCAGCAAACTGCGGATTCCCCCTTCCATGTTGAGCTGAGAGATGGACTAGAGCATCTGGATTTCATGGAATAGAATAATAGAATCATAGAGTTGGAAGAGACCACAAGGGCCATATCCTTCTGGAATCGTGGTGTCCAGAACTGGACACAGTATTCCAGATGAGGTCTGACCAAAGCAGAATAGAGTGGCACTATTACTTCTTCTCCATTGCTGCCCCCTTGTTGTGGGAGAGAGGCTTGTGTACTCTAATGAAAGTTTGAGCTATGCTGGAGGTGGCATAATAGCTGCCGGTAGGGCCTCCCATGCCAGACAGGTCAAAACTGAAGGGTCTGACAAAGAGTGTCAAAGGGCAGGATGGGCTCTCTAGCCTTATGGTACCCATCCTAGGTAAAGGAAAACTCTAATCCCAAACCCGGGCAGATGCTGCTCGTCCAACCCTGTAAAGTCAACCATCTAAGAGAAGGAAGCTCTAATCAAACCTATGACCTGAGGACCTCATTGCTACCATCCATGCTTGCAAGGCCACAGCAGATGAACCTTTGGTTTAAATGGTGTGTCCAGTTCTGTGCACACTGCGCTCCACCAGAAAAATCCATTGCACAGGCTTGAAGGACAAATCCAATTCCGAAAAAGCTATAGGAAAGCCCTGTAGTGATAGGAGAGGAATGAAACAGCAGGTGTAAAGATGCACTGGAAGCCGCAGACCCAACCCTGCATGCAGGCAGCTCAGGACTTTGGTCTCGCTTAAGGCTGACCTGGGAGATGACAGTCTTGTTTGGCAGCATCCTGAACGACCAAGCAGCCTTTTAAAGGAGAGCACTTCCTGCTCCATATGGAGAGGGGCCTAGAAAAGTTGGGCTAATGAAAGCTCATCCCCATCTACTTGGTTGGCTAGCCACGGCCAATGCGCATCTTCTGATGCTGTCGAACAAAGGCAAAGAAACAAAGGCACACACTGGCCTCCAAAGGTGTAAATAAACGGATGCTTGCATGCTGGAACATCAGAGCCATGCATGACTCTGCAGATAGTGGACAGCCTGAGCATCACTCTGCTCTAATAGCCCATTACCTATCACGACTTAATATTGGCATCGCTGCTCTTAGTGAAGTTTGTCTCCATGAAGAAGGCAGCCTTAAAGAACACGGTGCCGGCTGCACACATTACTGGTTTGGCAAACCCAAAACTGAAAAACATCTTTCAGGAGTAGGCTTTATGATTAAAAACTTCATTGCCTCCAAACTTGAAACCTTGCCAACAGGACACTCTGATCGCATTATTTCCTTATGCCTCCTACATATTGTTCTTTTCAGTATATATGCCCCAACTATGCAAGCCGACCCTGTAGAGAGAGACAAATTCTACACAGACCTATGCCACCTCATACAAAAAGTCCTTGTAGAAGATAAAATTATTATCCTTGGTGACTTCAATGCCAGAGTAGGAAAGAACTCTGAAGCCTGGAAAGGTGTTTTAGGCGAGCATGGTGTTGGAAACTGTAATGATAACGGACGCCTTGTACTAGAGTTCTGTGAAGAACAACAGCTGACTATTACAAACACTATCTTTCAGCAGAAAGATAGCTTGAAGACAACCTGGATGCATCCCCGATCCAAACACTGGCACCTCATTGACTATGTTCTAGTCCTCCAGAGAAACATTCGCGATGTCCGTCATACTCAAGTGATGCCCAGTGCAGAATGCCAAACAGATCATCACCTTGTAAGATGTAAACTAAATCTTCATCTTAAGCTCAAACCTAAGAGGGGTGGCATCTTAAAGAGGAGACTCCAAGACAACAATCTTCAACAAGCTACCATGAGAGATAACTTCCAGGCAAACCTGCAAACAAAACTTGAAGACCACCCTACACATCCTTCTTCTACAGTGCTTTGGCAACATATCAAAAACAGTAGCTCCAGTTTGCGGAAGAATCCCTCGGGTTCTCCCACAAGGAAAATCAAGACTGGTTTGATGAAAACAACCAAGAGATCCAGCAGCTGTTGGCAAAGAAGAGAACTGTCCACCAGGCATACCTCGCCCAGCCAACTTGCCATGTAAGAAAAGCAGCTTTCCGTCTCTCATGTAGTAAGCTTCAACAAAAACTCCAAGATATTCAGAACAAGTGGTGGATCAATATAGCAGAAAAGACACAATGCTGTGCAGATCTGGGTGATCTTAGAGGATTTTATGAAGCTCTTAAAGCAGTGTTTGGACCTATTTATCAGGTCCAAAGCTCCTTATACAGTACAGATGGTCAAACACTAATAACTGATAAAGCCTCCATCCTGAATTGATGGGTTGAACATTTTCAAAGTCTCTTTAGTACCAACCGAGTAGTCCAAGGCTCAGCTATCCAACATATGATACAAAAACCGATGAAAAATGAATTGGACATAGCTCCCACTTTGGAAGAGACCTTTAAGGCTATACAGCAGATGAAAAACGACAAAGCAGCTGGGATTGATGGAATCCCACCCGAATGGAGTGAAGCCAGGTTGTGTTCTTGCTCCAACTTTATTTACAATCTTCTTCACCATGATGCTCCAAAGGGCTATGGCAGAGCTTGAAGAAGAAGACGGCATTTATGTACGTTACTGTATTGATGGTAGCTTGTTTAACTTAAGCCATCTGAGGGCTCGCACTAAGGACTTTTTCGGACGAGCTTTTATACCGCTAGCAGCCTCGTCCCCGTTGCGAGGCTGCAGCGCTGCAGGGCGTCCCTTTTGGATGACGCCCTGCCCTGCCGATCCTCTTCCGAGACTGTTGCGTAACCTCTGTGACGCTGCTGCGTTATATTCGGCGGTTTTCTAATCACGAAAGTTGATTGTGATTAGAAAACCGCCGAATATAACGCAGCAGTGTCACAGAGGTTACGCAACAGTCTCGGAAGAGGATCGGCAGGGCAGGGTGTCATCCGAAAGGGACGCCCTGCAGCGCTGCAGCCTCGCAACGGGGACGAGGCTGCTAGCGGTATAAAAGCTCATCCGAAAAAGTCCTTAGACTCTAAACTATCTAGTCCGTGAGCTGCTCTTCGCTGATGATGATGCCCTTGTTGCCACACAGAAGCAGCTCTGCAGCGCCTAACATCCTGCTTTGCAACAGCTGCAGAGCTGTTTGGGCTGGAAGTCAACCTGAAGAAAACAGAAGTCCTCTACCAGCCTGCACCACAGGACAAACACCACCATCCCCACATTGCTGTACGCAAATCACCTACCTGAGAAGCATCATCTCCTCAGATGCCAAGATTGACAAAGAGATCGATCACAGATTAGCAAAGGCATATAACTCATTTGGAAGACTTTACAAAAGAGTCTGGAGTAATAAACACCTGAGGCAAAGCACAAAAATCAATGTGTATAGAGCCATTGTACCATCTATTCTCCTTTACGGGTCTGAAACATGGGTCACCTATCACCAACACTTACGACTCCTCGAACGCTTTCATCAGTGCTGTATACGCACAATCCTAAATATACACTGGACTGACTATGTGACGAATGTTGCTGTCCTTGAGCAGGCAGGGATCACCAGCATTGAGGGCCATGATATTGAGAACACAGCTGTGCTGGGCAGGGCACGTTTCTAGGATGGAGGACCATCGCCTCCCAAAAATAGTATTCTATGGTGAACTTGCCACGGGTCAGCATAAGAGGGGCACTCCAAAAAAGTGATACAAGGACTCCCGGAAACAACATCTCAGGCTCAGCCAAATTGATCACCAACTATGGTCTGCCCTGGCCTCACATTGGGAGGCATGGAGATGCACTATCCACAATGCTGCAGACTTATTTGAGAACTCACGCCGAACAAGTCTTGAAGAGAAACGACAATGCAGAAAGATTCACAACCAGGAAACATCACCCAAGGAGACCTTCTGCTATTCTTTCTGCAACCGGACATGTTTATCTTGGATTGGGCTTTTCAGTCATCAGCGTGCTTGCAGAAAGCGTGGGGTGAGTCCTTCCTGAATCTTTGTTTACAAAGAAAAACCAGAGAGAAATTACTTCCCTTGATCTAGACACTATACTCATAGAATCATAGAATCATAGAGTTGGAAGAGACCACAGGGGCCATCCAGTCCATCCTCCTGCCATGCAGGAATAAACAATCAAAGCATTCCCGACAGATGGCCATCCAGCCTCTGCTTAAAAACCTGCAAAGAAGGAGACTCCACCACACTTCCAGGCAGTGCATTCCACTGCTGAACAGCTCTTACAGTCAGGAAATTCTTCATAATATTTAGATAGAATCTCTTTTACTGTAGTTTGAGTCCATTGCTACGTGTCCTAGTCTCGGGAGCAGCAGAAAACAAGCTTGCTCCATCCTCAGTAAGACATCTCTTCAAATATTTAAACATGGCTATCACGTCCCCTCTTAACCTTCTCTTCTCCAGGCTAAACATAACCAGCTCCCTAAGCCGCTCCCTAAGGATATCATGGGGGACCTTGTCAAAGTCCTTACTGCAATCAAGATACACTACATCCATAGCGTTCCCTTCATCTACCAAGTTTGTAACTCTATCAAAAAAGAGGTAAGATTAGTCTTACATGACTTGTTTTCTATGTTTTTTTAAAAAAATTCCACAGATATCCATACATATATACAAACATGACAACAGGGACAATGAAGGTTAACATACTAAAATTACGTAAAGTACATTACATATAATACGTTATGTACAATACATATACAGTTGCCCCTTAAAATTCGCAAATTTAACATTTGTGGTTTTGAGTATCTGCAGTTTTAGGAGGGCCTTCCCCCTGGCCTCCCACAAGCAGCGACAGGGCTTTAGAAGCCCTTTGGCCGATTCTGGGGGGGGGGAGAGAAGCAGTCCGGGGGGTGGGAGAGGCAGTGAAGGAGCCTTGGGAGGGAGGGGGACGCCTGGGGAGGCAACTACGGGGCCTCTGGAGGGTCTCCGGAGGCCCCGTGGTGGCCTTGGGAGGGAGAGGGGAGGTGGAAAGAAGCAACTATGGGGCATCCGGAGGCCCTGGGATCACTTTGGTGGGGGAGGGGGAGGGCAGTCATTATCCGCGGAATTTTCACATTCACGGGGGTCGGTGGAACCTAACCCCTGTGAATGTGAAGGGACGACTGTATGATACAACACATAATTCCCACTCTCATCCCTTCCCTCACTTACCTAACTATTCCCTTCCCTATACATATACCATTCAATATAAAAAAATATTTTTATTCACTAAATCTAATAGTTCTGTGATGTTGTCTGATATGTGCACCCTTTCATGTTTATGTGGCGTTATTATGATGCCATTTTGTGTGTGTCTGATAAAGTCCTCAGAGAACAGAGGGAGAATGAATTGAAAGAAAAGAGTGTCTTTTCTCTCTCCTTTTTTCTTCCCTTCTTCCTCCAATCTCTTCCCTTTTTCCTTCCTTCTTCTCCCCCTTCCTCCAAGTTATACTCTTCCACCATATGTTTATTATCTCATGAATAGGTGGGCATGGATTCTAATGAATATCAAAAAAGTGGATCAACCCACCACACCATCAAGCCTCCTTCTCCATCCCCCATGGGACATCCTCGCCTGTCCAGTTCCCCCCCCCAAAGTACATGGTCTGAGGCCCCCACCCACAGAACACAGCATGCCCACCAACCCTCACCGAGATGAAGGCAGGAAGTGAACCATCCCTTCCCACCCTCATCCCAGCAAACAATCAGCAGACACACCATGCCATGAATCTGAAGGCCCCCAGACCAGCAAAGGGACCCAAACGAGTAGCAAGGCACCCCACCAGAGACAGAGCCTGACTTGGGGAGCATGACTTGTTTTTGAGAAAGCCATGTTGACTTTTAGTGATCACGCATTCCTTTCCAGCAGATTTCTTAGAACAAATGCAGTGGGAAACAAAGTATTGGAAATGGAGGACAACTGGAGAAGACTAGCAGCCCCACACTTCCTTTAAAAAGGGAAAATCTTTTAAGTCCCTTCACAGTAGTGTAGCCAGGGTGGGCACAGGGGGTGGCCTGCCCTGGGCGGCGCCTTTTTTTTTTTTTTGGGTGTGGCACACATATAAATGAGACACAATTTTATTTTTCTATGATTTAAACAAATCTTTCATATTGCCGCACAATTGTGGCATTTACGGCGATCAGGGAGCAGTTGTGAAAACGCCCACCAGCCTGATGAGTGGTGATGGTGACTACACCGTAGATTGTTATAATTTGATCTCATTAAGTATAATATTTCTGTGATATTTTTTACATTGTTCTTCTTTGTTTTTCTGAGGTGAGTTAGGGTATCACAGTTTTTTAGGCATGTAGACTTCACAAACTAACATTTTAAAAAGGATTTATTTATCCCTGTTATTTCTTATTTGTTTATTTTATTAATTTCCCTATACATCGTTTTGACTTTTTGTAGTATTTCTGCTATGTATTGAGAAGGGCGACAAACTCAGGGACTGCCCCAGGTGGCAAACGCTTCTAGTTACGCCACTTTCTATTCACCTGTGGCATTACTCTGATGGTGCCACTTGGTGTGGTTTGGCCTCTCCACACCCCCTAGTGCTGCCACCGATTCACACAGGCCTGAAACCAATGTAAATGAAGCTGTAGGCGGGCCAGACTGAGGAGCAAGACAGGAACTGCAGAAGGCTGCGATGGTGATTTTGTATTACTGTTTTATTACAGATTGCGTTATTGTTAGGCTTGTTTTTAATGTTCTTATGTTCTTATATTTTTATGGTAAGCTGCTTTGTTTTGGATTGTACCATGTAAAGATGTGCCAGCAACATACAAATGAATAAACACAAAATGCTGGTGGGAAGAAACAGGAGTGGTGGGGGGAGTGGGAAGAGAGACTTCATTCAGGATTGAACCAATGTGTGGGTGTAGTGTTGAGCCATAGTTTAGCATTAGGAGCAAACCAGCCCAATGGAGAGAGAGATGGGAATCTATTTTGGTGTGCGTACCCTAGGTTTATCATTCCCAGGATCCTCAGTGATTGTTTTTTATAATTAAGGTATAATGAACAATTTGAAAAAGTCAAACTTATTCCTTTAACCTAGGACTTTATCAGGTGCGGCAAAAACCATATCAGAAGAATGTGATGATAACAGAAACGGGTGAAAATATCAGATGACGACATCCTTCAAACATTTCGGGGCATTAGCCTGTCAATAAAAAAGTGACGCCTTGTCCATGCTGGTGCTATGTCCTGGGAATGGCTGAGGACACGAGCATCTGATATTGTCGCCCTTTCTGTTATCATCACGTTCTTCTGATGCCGTTTGGGATGTGTTTTTTTGCCACATTTCCCCATGTCTGATAAAGTCCTTAGTGTTCTGTAATGACTTGGGGCACTATACTGTTAACTAAAATCCAGAGCTAGGAAAAGTTGCTTTTCTGATAG
This sequence comes from Gambelia wislizenii, assembly GCA_030847615.1. NCBI lineage: Eukaryota > Metazoa > Chordata > Lepidosauria > Squamata > Crotaphytidae > Gambelia > Gambelia wislizenii. The sequence goes on along the minus strand of JAUMIR010000001.1, from coordinate 285,610,397 downwards.
TGGCCATACTGACTGGGGGATTCTGGGAGTCGCACTCAAAAAAAAGACAACCTCTTCAAGCTCTGCTAAATTCAGCAGACAAAATTTTTCATTGGAATTTTGCGCTGTCATGCATAGTATGTTCTGTGGGCTATTCCCTCAGTTTTCCCCACAGTTCTTTGGCATTACTTCATAACTAATATAAAATATAATATAACTAATATAATATAAAAACTCAGCTAATATAAAACTCACCTTAGGGTGCAGATTGAAGTATTTTTTCGCAGCAGCTTAAGACAGATTTTTCTGAGGATCTGCCTGCCAACTACACTTACTATGCTTGTGTTTTGCTTTTTTTCCCATGTTAGAACTTTTAATTGAAAACAATTTCCCATCTTGAGTTTTCATGCAAAGCTGATACACATTTAACTAAAGCATCAAAATGTAGGACAAACTGCAAATTTCCACCTGACTAGCCTTACAGTAGTTTGATTGGGTTGCTTGCTTCCTCCACAGTTTGTTCTACCATGTCATCGCTGCATATATTTAAATTATTAACATAAGCAGGTGTACAATGGTGTGGGTGTTTTTTTTCCTTTTGAGAGCAGTAGGTGCCTGAGGATAAGTGATTAAGGTGCTCACAGAATAGCCTCAGCTGTCTCAATGGAAGGAGAATGAAAATATGTTCCTACTTTCCTACCTTCATCTGGAAGGGAGGCATATAACATACCCACTGGCATACAAGTAAAATAAATGGAGGAAAATATGGAGCCAGATTGCTACATTCACTCATCTTTGCTAGCTAATGGTACTTGCAGAGCAGGAAAAAAATGTATTCTTCACTTCCCTTTGATTTGTAGTTCAGAAAAGTAATAGTGTGTTGTTGAAGGCCACAGACTATTTAAAAAGTACATAATTTTTCTAAATGTGCACCTATGTATATATAAATTCTTATGTGCTAATTTTATGCAAATCTTGCCCTCTTTCTCCCCTTTTCTGGTGATTTATTTCATTTTTTTCACAATTCATAAGTGGCCATGCTACATTTATCTCAGGAGGAAGTCACTTTTTCTCAATTTTTCAGAAGTACTGTTGTTCCTCTGTATCCACGGTTTGGTATCCACGGATTTAAGTACTCGCAGCTTGAAAATATTATTTAAAAAATAATAATCCAAAAAGCAAACCTTGATCTTGCCATCTTATATAAGGGACACCATTTTGCTATGCCATTGCATATAATGGGACTTGAGTATTCATGGATTTTGGTATCCATGGAGGGTCCTGGAACCAAACCCCAGCAAATATGAAGGGACAACTGTACTCCCTGTGTATGTGAATTCACTGCATATATTGGAGTCATTACTGCAAAACCAGAGTCAAAATAAAATGATGGTAGAGGTCTTTGACTCATTTCTATTTTCACTTCCACCAGGGATCATTGTGTGAGTTTGGAGCTACAATTCAAAGTTATGATGAGGAACAGGAACAAGAGCAACAGCTCCAGTCTTCAGAGAATGTGACGTGACCTTGGAAGATTCAGCACATGGAGTGCCCACTTTAACTGCTCTGGATCCATCCTATGGAATCCTGGGATTTGTAGTTTGGTGAGAGGCACCAGAGGAGCTCTCTGGCCGAGAATTCTAAACTCCCCTCCATACCCTGTAAATCCCAGGCTTCCATAGGATGCTGCCACGGCAGTTTAAATGGAATCATGACACTAAAATTGCGTAGTATGAAAGGGCCCCAGCAACATTAAATTAGCATGAGACAGGAAGGGCTCTGGGTTATTGGCGTAATCCAGAATTAGAAGAACCAAGTCCCTCCTGACAAGTTTGATTTCAGTTTCTCTTCAGACCCAGTGAGCCTGGCCTTATATCTTGGACAGACTCTGGCACTGCACTGCTTCTTTCCCCCAAAGCTCAAGAGCACCACTGGACCAATCAACAAGTCTATGGAGCCTTGGGAGTGATAGATCTTGTCTCCTCCAGTCTTCCCCATCACTTTGCTCTATAGGAGGAGCAAGTGGTATCCAGGGCTTGAACTACAAATAGATCTGTCTAAGAACTTCTTTCTCTTTCCCCATCCCAGCCTGGTATTGTAACCTGAATCTACTTTGTTAGAGCAGCTGGGAGGAAACATAAGTGAATGGATCCCACATGATACAAACAAAGAACAGATGAATATATGGCCACATCAGGGTTGCTGGGTCAGGAGTATCCCAGGGCCAGAAAATTCAAGACCAAAACATGAGACCTGGAAATGACACCTTGTGATGTCACAAAAGAGGGGCCCTTGTCATGAGAGTGATGTTAGAAGGGGCAGCCTCTCATTCTGTCATTGAGCCTGATAAATTAAGCCTCAGCTACAGTATTCAAGGCAATACTCTCATTCTGAGATTATTCCATTTTACCCTAAGAACTGGAGAAGAAGGTCTAGGCTCTGGGCCAGGCCCTGAGATCTGGGAACTCTAGGCAACTCACTACTAATTCATGATTCTGCTTTTACTTCTGTAATGGGTAAGACTTTCCTTTACGTGCCCTGACAGCCCCCACCTTTTAATATCTCATCAGTGGGCAAAATTTCATATATTGGCTGATTAGTGACATCACAAGGGGTCATTTCCAGGTCTCATGTTTTGGTCTTGAATTTTCTGGGTGTGATGTCCATTTCCCTTCTATCATTCTTTCAAGGTGGTGCCTGTTGCATGCCGAACTGAACATTTTTGCATACTGACATATACACACATTTAGGTGGGTTTGGTTTGTAACAGGAACTGCCCATGTTTGTTCAAGACAAGCTATGTCATAGGAACAATTTCTTTACAGCATGAATCCATCATAAACGTTAATTTAAAACAATCAATCATTAATGTCTGCCCCGTAATCCTGCATTTTAGAGCCTATGTTCTTGGATTTAAACTTTGCTTACTATCTTTCCCTGTTTTCTTTAATCATTATAGTCCCGGACTCATTTATAGTTAATGCTTTAACCATCTACATTCTGAGAAGCATGGAACATTACTTTGTGGTCTTAGCTTGCAAATCCAAACCATTAAGTTTGGAAAATAACTTATTTAATACTGGGGTTAATAAAGCATGCCTCTATAGTTGGGTTAGTTTGTAAGATGACTGTTAATCATGAACATGTATTTGAAAGAGGAGGCGGGATGTAATTACCTTTCTTCATTAATTTCAGACTTGCTCAGCCTCAGCAGTAACCAGACTTAGCAACTACTCTTGTTAGATGTTTTCCCACATCATACAGAAATCTCCTTAACTTTTAGTACTTTCCTACCATCTTCTTTAAAAAAACCCCAAACCTGTAGGGGTTGTCTAGATGATGAAAATAGTCCTCATAGAATTTGTCCCAACATGCTGTGAATGAGATTTTTAGTATTCGGAAGGAGGGAAGCCAAAAACTGCATCTACTGCACGGGAAAAGTCTTCACCATTTTCCTCAAGGTTTTTCAAATAATGTGTGGGCTTGTGCATTATCGCATGGCTGGACATCCAATGTGGGATGCTGCGCATTCTCAGTGAGAGTGGAAGTGGAGAGCGGATTGGTTAGACATGCACAGTGGGTGGGCTTGCTGGTAAGGAAGTGTCCGGAAGTGTTTGTTTGGAGTTTCATGTTATTGATCGTATGCTTTCTTGCTGCGCTGAGATGACCAAACCACTTTTTAAGCAGAAGGTCACACTTGTGCATCTTTGATTAAAAAAAAATACTGTGCCATGATGACAACATGTGGAGCATAATAACATGCTGTAATTTACTCGGCCACCATCTTGATTCACATGGCTGCGCATGTACTTCAAACATAGATAGCTTCGCTTGCAATTGATTTTGCCAAAGGACTGTGGAGACAAGTGAACGCTACTGCAAATTTGCATTAATGTGCAGCAATCAGCATTATATTTTCTCATCTAGACAACCCTCCAGACTCTATAAATGCAATCTCCAGCCATTGATATGATAGATGGCAAGACTTGGGACTTATTTTCAGAGCTTTATTAAATAAATGTAAGTATGGTTGCTAACAACAGGAAAAGCTTAAGTAAGAAGCAGATTAGATCAGACAGTACTCTCATAATAAAGAGTAAATGTTTATGGAAGTTGACCAAGTAGATAGATGAGTTGGAGAATGAGTGAATAAATAATTTAGAGTATAATCAAGCCAAAGTGAAGTCCTCTTTATTTTAGTGGATGAGAGTTAAGCATCAGCTTAATGCTCCATTTGAAATCAATGGGACTTTTAAATTTTGGGTGGACCATACCTTTAATTTTTAGAGATTGTTTCATACAAAATTCAGAGGAAGCAATTGTTCCTTACCTCTCTCCTGCTTTCTCCTTTCTTGGGCTGTTGACACACTGCATAAATAATGCAGCTATCATGGCTCGATCCTATGGAATCCTGGAATTTGTAGTTTGTTGTGACAGCAGAGCTCTCTGACAAAAAGCTAAATATCTCACAAAACTACAAATCCATAGCACTGAAAATCCAGAATTCCATAGCATTGAGCAATAGCAGTTAAAGTGGTATCAAACTGTGTTATTTCTGCCATGTGTCCGCAGCCTTGGAAGATCCATACTAGGGGTGGGAATAACATGGCCTTCCAGATGTTTTGGAGCTGCAGAACATCCCAGCATTCCTCACCATTGGCTATAATGGTTAAGGCTGCTGGAAGTTGCAGTTCAACAACATCTCAAGGAATGCACAAATACCACCCCTGCCAAAAATAGTATTATAAGGAGGCACATAATCCCATCTAGAGGGCCTCATGATTCGTACCCCAAATCTATACTTTGGAAGACTGGATAGCTTTCTTCTTCAGTCTGAGTAATCATAGAATCATAGAGGCATAAGCACTATCTGGCAGCTTCTCCACTTATGAGCCAGTCTTTTAAGATTGCAATCACTGTTTGGAGGGTCTGTAGATGGTAGGTTATCCCACATGTACTTATAACTGGGAAAACCACGTAACCCAAATGTTCCCTGTTTCTGATGTGTGGGGTTTGGATTCAGCTTTTCTATGGAAGAATTATTTCTTTTATTTCCTGCATTTTCACTAAGAATGGGAATCCAGGAAGCTAACAATAATAATATGCAGTTTAAAAACAAAATCTTAATTAAAATATAACCACCATCAGTCCTGTGCAGGGAGAAAGGTGGGCTATAAATAAATTAAAAATAAAATAGATAGCATAAAAGCAAATTAAAACATTATTAAAAATAAAACCATAAAAAACAGACAAGGCTCAACCAATTAGTAGACCACAGATGTTATCAGACTAGCATCTAAAAATGCTGTAATTCCACTATTGAGGAAAGTGGAAACATTGTGGCATTATTACACTAAGTATCACACACCACTGTAATCACGTGAAAGAATCACCACAGAATTATCACATGACCACCACTAGCACTTTAAGAACAGGATTTTACTTCTATGATTTATCATGGGTGAGATTTAGGCAGTTCTTGTGACAAGATGCTAGTGCCCTTAAAAACACCCCAAACCCCTTAATTAACAAAGTAAATGAACACATAATCACTTAAACAAACCTAAAAATGTGCAAACAAAATAGGACAGTTCATTAAAAGAGCATCCTGTGGATCATTTTCACATCCTCAGCTGGAGGTTTTCTTGCTGGGAATGGGATGGGGGAAAGAACTGCCGATTCACACTGTAATCTCGTGTAAGGACATGTTTTCACACACTCTTCAATACCGCAAAAATAGAGATATTTAGAGCTATTGATGGCTTGTCCCGTCAATTAAAAGGGATGCATTACTGGTGGCTGGAGCACACAGTAACCATGGGAGGAGGAGGATGTCATGCGATAGTGGGAAACCGTTCACCCAACCATTATGTCATTATCATGCAATTATAACCTCATCTGATAAAGTCCTACATGCCAAAGGGCTGCCTGAATAAAATGGCCTTTTCTTGCCAGTGGATGAGAGGAGAGCCAACTTAGCTTCCTTGGGTAAAGATTTCCAGAGCCAGGAACTTTTTCATGTCAGAGATATGTATATATAAGCAAGCAACTAAATACTTGTTTTCATTTTCATTTTTATTTTTGGAGTGGGGGGAGTTAAGTTTTCGTACAAACCTGAAAACAGATAAATGCTCTCAGCCAATTGAGAAATACCCAGGGACCTAAAGGAATTGAAATGACATTCAACAAAAGCAAACTCAGTTTGAGAGCTGTGGGGAAAAGGAGCATGCTGACATTTTTCCATCACCAGAAAAATGTACATCTGTAGAGGAAACAGTCTCTGGAGAGAATCACGAGGTGTTATAAGATTATGTTAAAGCATATTCTAAAAGTAGAAAAGAAACAACACTTGTTTTATACAACTTTAGGGAGATTTCTAATTTAGAAATGCAGTTTTTATAGGAGTAGAGCTTTTCTGTTTTTATTCCATAATCCTTCTCCTGCCTCAATTTGAACATTTGTTTCTAGTACACTTTCTAGGATCACTGTAATACTCAGGCTGAGAAAGAAACAGTGGTAAGCTAAGAGGCCAGGGCCTAATTCTGTGTCTCAGGGTTTGGTCCTTCTCCCCAAGGCCTTGGGCATGGCAAGGAATGTTAGGGCATTGATACTGCCTTGAAGAGAAAATATTTTTCTTTTAGTGCTTCAGGTTCCCATTGCTGCAGGCTGCTTCCTCAGGGAATCTACGTACCTGAGCACATCCTCCCTTCCCCTCCTTCCCATCTCAAGGTTTCTCAAACTGTGGTTGGCACTAAGAATCTGCAGGAGGGAGGGATCAGTATGGGGAAATACTGAGCTGCTTCAGTATTTGTTGTCATAGGAGTCATTGAATATGGTGCTACAGTATTTCTGCTGTGTGGCTTTCTGTTCGCACCTTCACCCTACCTAAATAGCTGAAGTGGCAGTAGACTTTCCTTGGTCAGACATTTGTGTGAGTTGAGTCATTATCAGCAAAAAGCTTGGTAAGCATATGTTTCTTCTTTAGCTCTGCTTAGGCATTTGATTCCTTTTTGTTTTAATTCTTGATCCCACTTCTCTTTCATCCTTCTTCTTATGCTTTTTCTCCTTTTGTCCTCTGTCCCCACGATTCCTGGCTAAACATCTTCTTCTCTTCTCTCTCTTAGCCTCTCTCTCTGGTTATCATACCCCACTCCTGCCAACTTTTAACTTCCGTCTCAATCCCTAGTTCCCTCTTTCTCTCATTCTTGCTCTCTCTCCCCACCCCCCGCCATCTACTTTCGAGGGTTGGTTGCACAACCATTTTTAAAGCAAAAAAATGCCAGCCTACCACCATTTCAATTCTGAGCCGAGCAGATTTTGGCCTTTCGGATAAATCCCAATGAAGTAGCAATCTTGCAGTTCACGGGGTGGGGGGGCGTGGCCTGTGACAGTCACAGAGGCCTACCTCTGGCACAGGGCTGAAAGGGTGGCAGCGGCAGAGAGGTCTGGGAGCCCCCTTCAGCTGGTGAATGGGGATTGGAGGGGTGCAGGGAGGAAGAGGCTTCAGCGGTGGACAGATGGACAATGGGACTCAGTCCTGTCTGTCTGCCGCTGAAGCCTCTTTCTCCGTGCACCCCTCTCTCTTCCCCATTTGCCGGCTGCTGGGGTGAATGAGGAAGAGAGGGGGAGCATGGAGGGAGGGGAAGCACAGAGGAAGAGGCTGCTGCAGGAGACAGGTGGGCAATGGGACTGACAGTCCCATTGCCCACCAGTCTGCCACTGCAGCCTCTTCCCCCCCCTCTCTTCCCCATTCACCAGCTGCTGGGGCAAATGGGGAAGAGAGGGGGGAGTATGGAGGGAGGGGGGAGCACAGAGGAAGAGGCTGCAGCAGTGAGTGGACAGGTGGGCAATGGGACTAACAGTCCTATTGCCCACCTGGCCACCACTGCAGCCTCTTCCTCCCTTAGCCCTCCTCTCTTCCCCATTTGCTGGCTGCGGGGGTGAATGGGGAAGAGAGGGGGAGCACGGAGGGAGGGGGAGCACAGAGAAAGAGGCTGCAGCAGTGGACAGGTGGGCGATGGGACTGACAGTCCCATTGCCCGCCTGTCTGCCACTGCAGCCTCTTCCTCCCTTGCCCCTGTCTCTACCCCGTTCACCAGCTGCTGGGGCGAACGGGGAAGAGAGGGGGAAGCACAGAGGAAAAGGCTTCAGCGGTGGACAGGCGGGCAATGAGCTGCTGGGGCGAATGGGGAAGAGGGGAGCAGGCAGGAAGAGGCTGCAGTGGTGCTCGTGCCAGCCCTCAGCAGCCCGTACTGCTCTGCACACATCCCGGACCTCTCTGCTGCTGTGCAGAGCAATACGGGCTGCCGAGGGCTGGTGTGGATGCAGAGCAGAAAGGGTGGCAGTAGCGGAGAGGTTGGGCTGCTCTGGTGATTGGGAATGGGGAGAGCGCTGAAGTCTGTCTTTAAAAAAATGGCGGATCATGCAGCCCTTGCAAGCCTGTCCCCTTTGAGGTCGGACCAATGACAACTCAGCTCTGCTGTGAGCCCCTATTTCAAAAAGGTTGCGGGTAGATCACACAGCCACTACTGCACAACTTTCCAAAACTTTTTTAAAAAGTTGGGGAAAATAGCAAAAGCTGTAACAGCACAACTTATGGGTTTTTTGGCCCTCCTCCTTCTGAATATTGAAACTTTGACTTGAAAGTAGTGTGAACTATTAGGTATCTGGGTGAATTCTTATTGCATTTTTTTTTTTTTTTTGCTGTGTAAATGGCTCCCCGGTATCTTCTACTCCCCATTTCTCTCTCACCTTTATTCCTTCTCCCCTCCCTTACTAATAATGCCTTGATGAATGTATTTACATTCCCTTCTCCCTTCTCACCTCCTCTACATTCCTAGAGGCAGTTGTCTTCTTCCTCCTTCTTCAGACCCGCTCCCTTCCTCTCATACAGTAGAATCCCTGTATCCTTTGGGGGTTGGTTGGGGTGTGTGTGGATACTGAAAACTTTGGATAATTATAAACACCATTGAAAATAATGGGATTTCTGGTTTTAAATACCATAGAGTTGCCTTGGAGGACCTAGAAAATGGCTAGAGAGGATACATTTTCTAGGAAAACTCTATGGAAGGTCTGCTGTTTTGTGTCATGTGGATAATTGAATCAATGAATAATGAATCAGTGGATATGGGGGTCCGACTGTACTCTTTTTTCCCTCTCTCCCCACTCCCCCATTCTTCTGGCAACATTTATCTTTTCCTTCCTTTCTCGTCTCTCTATCTCTTTCATCCTCTTTGTCCTTCTACCTCTGCTTCTCATTATCTTCCTTCTCCTTTATCTCTACATTTTTTTCCTGTTTTGTCCTCCTCTCAGAGAAAATCTTGAAACCATAGAATCATAGAATCATAGAATTGGAAAAGAACACAAGGGCCATCCAGTCCACCACCCTGCTATGCAAGAAAAAAATAATCAAGGCATTCCCGACAGATGGCCATCCAGCCTCTGTTTTAAAACCTCCAAAGATGGAGACTCCACCACACTCCCAGGCAGTGCATTCCACTGCTGAACAGCTCTTACGGTCAGGAAGTTCCTCCTAAAGTTTAGGTGGAATCTTTTTTTCTGTAGTTTCAATCCATTGCTCTGTGTCCTAGTCTCTGGAGCCACAGAAAATAAGCTTGCTCCATCCTCAGTATGACATCTCTTCAAATATTTAAACATGGCTATCATGTCCTCTCTTAACTTTCTCTTCTCCAGGCTAAACATGCCCAGCTCCCTAAGCTAATCCTCATAGGGTATAGCTTCCAGACCTCCCATCATTTTGGTCGCCCTCCTCTGGACACGTTCCAGCTTGTCCATATCCTTTATGATTTGTGGTGCCCAGAACTGGACAGAGTATTCCAGGTGAGGTCTGATGAAGGCACAATAGAGTGGCACTATTACTTCCCTTGATCTAAACACTGTACTCCTCTTGATGCAGCCTAGAATTGCATTGGCTTTTTTAGCTGCTGTGTCACACTGCTGACTCATGTTCAGTTTGTGGTTCACTAAGACTCCTAGATCCCTTTCGCATGTACAGGTATCACCCATCCTATATCTGTGCTTTTCATTTTTACTGCCCAAGTGTAATATCCTACATTTATCCCTGTTGAAATTTATTTTGTTAGTTTTGGGCCAGCTTTCTAATCTGTTAAGGTCATTTTGAATTCTGATCCTGTCCTCTGGGGTATTAGCTACCCCTCCTAATTTGATGCCATCTGCAAACTTGATAAGGATATGTTAAGATTCTCAATATTTTAAAATTAGAACGGCCACTAAATTCAACAGAGATAATAATAATAATAATAATAATAATAACATTTATTTATACCCCGCCCCTCTGTTAAAACAATCAGGGTGGCCGATCGCTTCTGAGTAGATGTGCATAGAAAGGGTTGTTCTGCTGGTTTCTGTTGTCCATCTTCATTATCATCATCTCTCATTCCCATATATTTTATGATAATTAGTAGCATTATTATGATTTTAAGGATAATTATTTCGGGTACAAGGAAGAATGAACAACCTGACTGTTGATGTGAATGAGAAAGACCCCCTTCAGTGTGTGTGGGGGGGGATTGAGACTGAGAGAGGGAGGGAAGGGGAACACACCCTACCACATGTCATGCACGTCAGGGTGGTGATTGTTATACTGGAGCAACGCCAGTGCAGCATACAAACCATGATCATGTGGAGGCACTTGTAGCAAGTCATTTGATTGTCCCCTTCAGTAGGTAGTAAAATGGCGTCTGTTCAATTTCATCAAGTAAAGGTGGCCAGAAGAACAGGACCTTGCAGGGGAGGATAGCAGACATTTCCTCATGTTAAGTCTACAACTGGGCCCCCATTTGTGACCCCACTTCAAGGGACATGGAGGGGGGAGTTGGTGGCTGTCAACTGTCTGAAACTGTGAGGCGTTCTGGTGACTCCTCTTCCCTATTCAGTAACTCCCCAAAACTATACCCCTTCTCATGAGCCCTTCACTCATTCCAGAATTTGGGGCTGAAATTTCAAATTATTTCATGTTTAGTCAAGACCTAATTCAATAACCATCTTCTTTTTCGACTCGACAGGGAAGTGCTGACCTGACCATGGAAAGGGTCAAAATGAAGCACTGAGCACAATTATTCATGTCATTATAGGTTGTTGTTTTTCCTGTTACACACCTTGTTTGCAGGAGCAGATCCCAAAGGTGAACTAGCAAGGCATCAATAAAAGGACATACAGTTCTATGGATGCTTTTCAGCTTGCTGAAGGCAATTGTTTTATTGGTACTCTGAGGGCCAGAAAATCATGTAGAAGGAGAGAAATTGAGTATTATTTGGTCAGTGTTTGGTCGTTTTCTTTGCACAACATGTATCTTACGAGTGCTTGAGCTGAAAACAACTCTAAATAAGAAGAGGCACAGAAGTGGGTTAGAGGAGCTTAGAAAGGACAATCAAAGGGTGGTTATTATTAGTTTATAACTTTATTAAAAATGCATTTGAATTGTATTATCTTGCAGAGGCACAGTGCTATTTAATTTCTTCCACTGTAGGCTTCCTACTGGCAAGGAGACAGATTAATGACTGGCTGCAGGACTCCCTGTAGTACTGAAATGTATGGTTAGGCTAATTACACTAGGCTTTTCTCTTTGCTTACTACAGGGTGACTGTTTATTATTATTATTTTTACTATTTGAAGGCATAACATTACAAATTTGTCATGCTAATCTCTAGGCATTCCTTTGCTGGTCTGGGAGGGAAGGGATAGATCACAAATAAATTCACATTGACAAATGACTTGGCACCCCATGTCCCCTCTCCCTCAATCTTCAGAAACATTTATCAAAACCCAAATTTGGTTTGGCCATGGCATTTCCAAACATTCTGGATCTTACTCTTGCATATGGTGAACTGGACAGGAGTCCCTGAAAGTTCATACTATAGTAATGTCTGTTTCTCTTCAGTCTCAAATGTGCTATAGAATTCCTTTATATCAGCTGAAACAGACTAACATGGCTATGTCCTTGAATACCTCTGGAAATTATGACACCTACATTATATTCTACCATACTTTGAACCTGCCACATACTCATCCTTCTAGTTCTGTTTAGATCCAGGTTGGTCCCACAGTTCCAACCCTTAGCCTCCTTTCACTTGCCCTTTCCCTCTGGATCTGGTAATCAGGCCTTGAGGTGACCACTACAGTGGACAAATGACTGTTTTGATCACTGGTTCAGTCTGGTAAAGCATGACCAGTTTTCCTGGTTGATTATTAAATTATTAAATTAAAACATTCAGATATACCTACAGATACAAACAAACTATATACATGACTGTATGTGTCAAGGGGGGAGACTTGGCATTGTGTTTGTGTTTGTCAATATGGGTTAAAGAAACCTTCAGGCAGAGATGGAGAAAATAAGAACCATGAATATTTATTATACAGTGGGGCCTTGGTATCTGCTGGGTTTTTGGTTCCAGGACCCCCCCATGGATACCAAAATCTGTGGATGCTTGTCCCATTATTTACAATGACGTAGTAAAATGGCGTCCCTTATATAAAATGGCAAAATCAAGGTTTGCTTCTTGGAATCATTTTTAAAAAATATTTTCAAGCTGTGGATGGTTGAATCCATGGATAATGAATCTGGAGGGCCAACTGTATACCAAATAAACTAAACATCTAGCCTTAGGCTAGCTCCACACATGGTACAAAGTAACACCTCAGCTTCAAACAAATGAACACTTCTCCTTGATCTCCCTCCACATTTTAGCTCCCCCAACCCTATTCAGATCTTATCAGTTCCTGCCTTCCTAAAAGCTTTAACTCTGTTTCTCACTGGCCCCAAGTAACTCCCTTACAGCCAAGCCTTTAGGTTATACAGTACTCTTTCCCTGATACAGCTGCCCCACCATATTCTTATCTCTCTGGCTTTTCTTCGCAAACGAAGATTCAGGAAGGACTCATCCCGCGCTTTCTGCAAGCACGCTGATGACTAAAAAGGCCAATCCGAGATAAACATGTCCGGTTGCAAAAAGCACAGCAAAAGGGCTCCTTGGGTGATGTTTTTTGGGTTGTGATTCTTTCTGCGTTGTCGTTTCTCTTCAAGACTTGTTCGTCGTGAGTTCTCAAATAAGGCTGCAGCATTGTGGATAGTGCGTCTCCATGCCTCCCGATGTGAGGCCAGGGCGGACCACTGTTGGTGATCAATTTGGCCAAGCCTGAGATGTTGTTTCAGGGAGTCTTTGTATCGCTTTTTTGGAGCGCCCCTCTTATGCTGACTCGTGGCGAGTTCACCGTAGAGTAGTATTTTTGGGAGGCGATGGTCCTCCATCCTAGAAACGTGCCCTGCCCAGCGCAGCTGTGTTCTCAATATCATGGCCTCAATGCTGGTGATCCCTGCTTGCTCGAGGACAGCAACATTCGTCACATAGTCAGTCCAGTGTATATTTAGGATTGTGCGTAGACAGCACTTATGCTGCACTGTTAAACATCTCAGTTCAGTTCTTGTTCTCTTTGATGAACCTATAAAAGGCTATCATCACCCACAATACTGTGACTCAAGGCTTGCCTGGGTTTCCATTTGAGTGGTGGTTCTTCCACCTGAATCCTCCAGATAGTTGCCTCCCCAGAATTGCCAACAATCTGGGGAAACCACTACATACATGTGAAAATGTACAATTTGTTCCACATTCACCATTCTTGGGGAAGAACAGGCATAACTGACTGGAAACCTTTGAAAAAATATCTGTTGTCATGGAAGATACAGTGTAAACTGGAACTCATTTTTCTCTTGGAATATACAGAAGTGATGGAAAGTACCTGTAGCCCCAGGGCAAGAAGCCACTTACAGCTAAGTGTTGGTTCCACTTCATTATATGGCTATAGGGATGCTAACTTATTTTGACCTTAAATGTGCTTTTTCTGAGTTCTTACATCTTCTCTGTGTGAAGCTTTTTGATGCCCCTGGATAGTTTTATCCCAGTGCCACCAAAGTTATTGTACTCCATATTGAAATAAAGACCACACACAATTTGTGACAAGATAATCTGCAATCTGGGATAAGGAAAGCCTTCTTTAATGGTAGATGTTGCTGTGGATGACAAACTAAACTTTTCAAAACCACATGTGCCTTCACAATGATTTATGTCATAGACAGTGCTAAATCAGCTGTATAATACTTCCAGTGAACAAGTAATTCTTAATACTTATTTCAATCAGGAATGGGAAAAAGCCAAAGCTCTATTTCTATGGCGCTGCGAATTTTCAACCAGCTTTTGAATATTTTATGTTCATATGGTGAATTATTTTGATATAATGTGTGTTTAATAAACTGAAGTGTTTGAAAACTTTTTGGTTGGACAGGCTTGCATTGGATTTGAGTTGCATATTGGGAGAAAAGAGGACAATAAACAAAACAAACAAACAAATAACTACTCCACCCCACCAACCCAGACCAGCCCTGGCTCATATGAATCCAGTTGTATTCACTTCACCAAAATATGCATTTTCTGGCTGGATGCAATGTAATATAGCTCAATGGTGATGTTCTTTTAGGACTGAAATGCAGATGGACATAGAAGTTGTCATGCAGCCCAGAATGTGTGTGTGTGTGTGTGTGTGTGTGTGTGTATTTCCAGGTGAATTTTTCTTACCATGATAGTCAAATATGATTCAGATCAATGCTTCAGGGCATTTAGTCCTTCAAATAACTGTGTCAGCAGAAATGTTGGCACTCTTCCACAAGTAAGTATTTTTAAACATTTTAATCAAGTTGAAATGATAATGTCCTCCAGCATGAAACATTGCCCCCCTCACAGCTGCTCCAATTGTACAAGAAGGTATATCTCAACCAGACACGCCAAATGAAAAAAAATCTCAGGGTTTGCCTCAGAAGTATGGTTCCTGCAGAGCCAGGGCAGACTGAAACAACCTTATTAAAAAGGTCAAGGAACTTTGGTACATTTGGGATCCCGAAAGGCCTGACATTCTGAGACCTTTTGCACACACACATAAAAGCCTTATATACATCCCAGACTTCTTAAGTGTCCTGCTGCCCTTGCAAAAATGAGTTGCTCTGTGGGAAATCTCCTTCACAGTACTATTGCCTACAGGGAGGTTTCTCACTTTTCAGAGCCCTAAATTCTATGAATGAACTTTGAAACTCACTGAAAGTGGTTTTTTTTTTTTTCAAGGAAGGAAGCAGAAATGGTAATGCAACTGTTTCATGTATTTTAACTAACCAATAAAATTGTTTCATAGTCCAGCTTTGTTGAACATAACTTAAAGGTCTTGAACTACGTGAGGATGACGGCAATAGTAGTCAAGGCAATGGACTTCTACAGCCGAAAATTGGGGGGGGGGGCTTGCACCAATATTATTTTGTGCAGCTGCATGAAAAGAATGACAACACTGAGAAACTCCAGATGGTCTTTTTGTGTGTGTGTGCTTCAGCCCCCTGTGTGGCTTCGTGTGTGAAAGGGGAGAAGAGAGCAATAGCAGGTCTGAGGCGAAAGGTGTAACTGTTCCCTGGGCACTTAACAATTCTTACTGATGATAATGAGCAGAAAGATTGTACTGACCCAGTACAAAGTTCTTAACAGTCCAAAACATGCAATGATTTTTTTTTTATAGCAACAGGGTTTTAAAACAAAAATCAGACAGGCTCTTCTCTTTATGTTTTATTTCAAGTACCATGACATCACAGCTAATCATGAGTAGAAAATGGGGTATTAGTACAAGAGAAGTAGAGAAATAGTTCCTGTTTGAGGAGGCTATAGAGGAGAAAGGGTGAAATAATTCCTGAATGTTACCTGCTATCCTGTAAATCATTATATAAATCAATAACATATGTTGCTGGTCATGCAAGTAGGCCTTAAATCCTGTCAACCCAGGTCCCTTTCACACTAGATAATCCAGGCATAATGAGGATATTAACCCCCCTTATGAATTCTTTTCCTTCAGTCCCCAATTTTCTACCATCACAGTAACTTCTAAAACACCTGTTCAGCATGTAGTTTAGGCATCCAAAGAAAAGGGACAGATAAGCTCCCAAAGGAATGCGAACACAACAAATGTAAAGAGTTCTAGGAATCAACCATTTTTAGTTTCTTAAGGCTTCTCCAGATGCAACAGTTTACTGTGGAGAATATCAGACAGGAACACAAAAAGTGTTCCTGTCCCACAATCTCCACTCCCACCCCTGTCCCATCACAGAACAATCACCTTCCCAACCGCACTTACCTCCTCTCCTGTCATTCTGGCAACCCAGGACAAGCTAACAGAGCTCTGTTCACTTCTTGGAGTGAGATCCCATGGATTCTTGCAAGAAGATGCAAGCGTGGGAAATTCAAAAAGAAAAAGAACACAAAAAAGTGTCAGCAAGCACAAAAACACATTTTAAAATGTACAAGTAACCCAGGGATGGTCATAAAAAGTGTGTCACTTACCTGGATGTCCTGATCTCACCTGGAAGTGTTGTGGCAGGGACCACCCATTGATGCTGGGATCTTGCCAGCGAAGCGGGGCACTTTATCACACACAGGAAAATCTGTCACAGAAATGGAATGGTTAAATCTATTGACAGATTCTCCTGTCAAGAAAAAGCAGCACCCATAGAATGGCAGCAGAACAGGTGCATAACGATGGGGGAACAACGTTGTCTGGTAAGAGAGCCTTTTTGTGATCTCCTGGCATTGCTGTATCACCACTTTTGACACATCTGCTAATCTCCTGTGAGTGGGCATGCATTTTTGCTGATTCATAGTGAAGTTGATTTGTCTTCACATTTCTGCACCTATTCGCATCCATTCACATTCATTCAGACTGAGCGGGCACACATGCTCATGAAGGACAATTGAGTGAAAATGCACAGCAATGCATTCAGACAACCACATGTCTGAAAATATGTATCTACACGCATTTCCCATGAAGCTTCAGGAAAAAACGTGAATCCTTTTACTGCACGATTTGTGAAGGTTTTAGCCCCCCTCCATCTGAATACTGCAAACCACGTTTGGATAGGTCATATTCTCTGCACATTCTATGAGGAGTATTTTCACTGTATAGACAAGCCCTTGCTCTCTACAGTTCACTCTCTAGAACTTTGGGGATTGAAAGAACATTTCACAAGAGGGTAGAATTCTTATTTGGGAGGACAATGCTTTCATTTTGCGTTGTCCTCCCAAATAAGACAACGCCTGATACCTACATCTCTGACATACTCATAGCACTGTTATTACACTTTGACTGCTGTGGCTGCATCCTATGGAAACCTGGGGTTCTTCCTAGTTTGGCCAGAAACACCTGAGGCACACAGAGACACACATCTTCTGGCTGAGTATTCAAAAGGTCCCTCCTTCTATTTCCAATCCCAGAATTCCATAGGATGGAACCATGGCAGTTAAAATGGGCCAATGGTATTATAATTGTGTAGTGTGATTGGGGCCCAGGTTGCATAACAAGCAATGTCTGCTTAAATTTCCTCAAATATTCAGCCATCTGTCTATCTATCTATCTATCTATCTATCTCCTTCGAGCCTGTGAATGGATTTTTCTGGTGGAGCGCAGCGTGCACAGAACTGGACACACCATTTAAACCAAAGGTTCATCTGCTGTGGCCTTGCAAGCATGGACGGTAGCAGCAAGGTCCTCGGGTCGCAGGTTTCATTAGAGTTTCCTTCTCTTAGATGGTTGACCTTACAGGTTGGATGAGCACCATCTGCCCGGGTTTGGGATTACAGTTTTTCTTCTCCTAGTATGGCTGCCATAAGGCTAGAGAGCCCATCCTGCCCTTTGACGCTCTTTGTCAGACCCTTTGGTTTTGACCTGTCTGGCATGGGAGATTCTACCGGTGGCTATTATGCCACTGCCACCATAGCTCAAAACATCATTAGGGTACACAAGCCTCTCTCCCACGACAAGGGGGTGTCAATGGAGACTCTATCTATCTAACTATCTATCTATCTGTCTATCTATAGCATATACATCTACATTTTTCACTCTGGCAACCCTAGTGAGGGGTGATGGGAATAGTAATTCATAAATAACTGGAGGGACACAGGTTTCCCAGCCTGGTGTGACTCATGTATTTGCATATTTTATTATTTTATTTATATTCTGCCTTTTGGCCAGTGAGATCCAATGTAACTTACAAACAAAATAATAAAACAAAATATTGATAAAATCAGTAAGTTATAACATGAGAAATCAATTAAAAACAATCAAATACAGATGCCACCTAAGCATTAGGAAGAACTTCCTAATGGTAAGAGCTGTTTGGCAGTGGAATGGACTGCCTTGGAGTGTGGTGGAGTCTCCTTCTTTGGAGGTTTTTAAACAGAAGCTGGATGGCCATCTGTCAGGAGTATTTTGATTGGTTATTTCTGCGTGGTGGGGTATTAGACTGGTTGTCCCCAGTGGCGGCCCTCGGGGTGTGTGGAGAAGCCAATCTGCAGCAGGTGACACCATTGGAGGGAGGGGTGACACCATCCTTAGTAACGCTGCAGGATGGTCCTCATGGTCTCTTCCAACTCTATGATTCTATGAAATAAGCTATCACATTAAAAGTAACAAATCAAGAACTACAAAGGAGGATGCAGAAATGGTAATATAACTATCTTGTGTAGTCTGAGTGATAAAGCCATGTCATATTCTAGTTTTGCTGGACATTACTTAGGACTTTTTCAAACAGTTGAAAAAACCCACAAGGAGGCTGGGAGAAGAATGGGGCTGTCGCGCTTACACAGCCCCATTTCAGACAACGCAGTCCTCCTCTGTCTTCCTCCTGACCTCCTCTTGACTTTCCCCCATGCGGCTCATGCCACTTTTTACTGATGGAAAACCTCAGTGAATAAAAAGTGGTGCGAGCAGCTCGGGGGAAGGTCAGGAGGAGGTTGGGAGGAGGACGGAGGAGGACTGAATCATCTGAAATGGGGCTGTGTAAGTGCAACAGCCCCCTTCTTCTGACCTCCTCATGGGTTTTTTCAACCATTTGAAAAAGTTCTTAGATGTCTTGAATTCCTTGGGAATGACTCCAGTAGTTTAAAAATATTCAAAAACACAATAAGAATGTGGAGAGAAGTGCAACACCTCTTAAAAGACTTTTCCCTAGAAACATAAAGTTGGAAGACACCACAAGGGCCATCCAGTCCTACCCCCTGCCATGCAGGAATACACAATCAAATCATTCCAGACAGATGGTCATCCAGCCTCTTGTTTAAAAACCTCAAAAGAAGGAGATTCCACCACACTCCAACGCAGTGTATTATACTTCTGAACAGCTCTTCCTGTCCACCAAAGCTAATGTTTTGGTGGAATCTCTTTTCCTGTGGTTCGAGTCCATTGCACTGTGTTCTAGTCTCTGGAGCTGCAGAAAACAAGCTTGCTCCATCCTCAATATGACATCCCTTCAAATATTTAAACATGGCTATCATGTTCCCTCTTCTCTTCTCTAGGCTAAACACACCCAGCTACCTAAGTCGCTCTTCATAGGGCATGGCTTCCAGACCTTTAACCATTTTGGTTGCCCTCCTCTGGACAGCATCCAATCCACAGCCAAATATCTGTCTAAATGCCAGTGGAAGGAGAGCAAAGAGAGGGGCTCAGCTTGCCTCCCATGTATTTGTAGTATAGCTTTAAGAAAGAGAAAAATGGGTGTTATAAGATCGAACCAGATGTTAAGCTAATGTTAATGTGATGCTAATGGCAACTTCCTTCTCTTGCCAAATAGCAGCTGGGGGCAATGACTTTACATTGGTACTACTTGGCAGGGATCCCCTTTGTTACCATGGCAACAATGAGGATCCCACCAACCTGGCTGCTATTTAACATTGGAAGAGCCCTTGACAAAACCCTCACATTTAGGACTGCAACTTTAGATATGTTTCGTAAAGAATACACCCCATTTCTGAGTAAACACTGTAGCAAACATTACAGAGCCGGAACCTGCATTATAACAAAATATCTGCTATCCCAGTTGGGATCACCCACTATACTATTCAACCCCAGGCTTGAACACTTTTTGACAGGTCCATAATTTTGATAGATAATGAAAGGAGAAGTAGATAATTTAGAGTTAATGTTTGGCTGAGCATAAAAGGTGCTCTGTTGCTGACTTGCCAGCCTGTTTTATCATATTGTAAAGCAGAAGCTGTTGTCACATGCGCTGTCATCATTACATGGTTTATTTCTTCCTTCCGTGGATGGAGGAAGGATTCTAGATGAAAGGAATGCAGCCTACAGCCTCCTCGAAGCATAGCTGCCATGACTCATCCTTTCTGGTGCCTACCGACTGTGCCAGCTGCTTGGACTCAGGGAATCAGCAGCTGGAATCCCAGATAGCTTCCAAAGGTGCTCTTTTAAAACATGTTTAAGGAGACTTTGTTTTTTTTTTTTGGCTAATCCTAAATTTCTGCATTGGTTGTTCAGATACAAAATGGTAAGTATTCATTGATGCAGAAGTGTATTAAAAAATTGCCCTCTACCTGTAAATTACCACCAGGCACTTACCCTTGAGAGTTCTTCTGTCTTGAGTTTTCTCCACTGCTGCTCAGAAACACTTTGGCCTTTCGGGCCAGTTCTTACCAGTGATGGTTGGCAGCTTCCACGTCAGTGGGACAATGAATCTGCTCCAGTTTTTACCCTGAACCTCAAAGGCATTATGTAAGGTGTAGAACCTATTTTAGGGAGAAAGAAGGTTCAGCTCCTCACTCAGAGTGGACTTGCCACCCTGCTAACATGGAAGCCCCCAGCTGCTGTTGGATGGCTGCAGAGGTAAAAGGATGGGAAGGCATGTCCAAGATGCATGCCACTGTCAGGCTGGATTTTGACTTAAAATCCTTTAGTCCTCCACTGTCACCAGTGCCTGTCACTTGCTCTCATTTCCTAGCCACGCTTCTCATAGGGAAGACAGTGAAGGTACAGAGATCACATGGACCAAGCTTCCCACGTCTGGAAAAAAGTACCTGGCACTGGGACCCCTTACTCTGCTATAGTTTTATGACCGTTGGCTTGCTGAGTATGTGGGAACAGCAGCCATGTGCCCTGCTTTGCTGTTGTGTGCCTTCAAGTCAACTCCAACTTATGGTGACTCTGAGGAGAACCTATCATGAGGTATTCTTGGCAAGATTTATTCAGAGCAGGTTTTCCCAAGGTCACCCACTGGATTTCCATGGCTGAGTGAGGATTCAAATCCAGGTCTCACAGAGTCCCAGTTCAACACTCAAACCACTACATGACACTAACTCTTTTGCCTTACTTTACAGTACTTTAACTGAAGGGCTGTCAGAGGATTGCCCTCTATCTGAAGAGCTATAAATCCCAGCCAAGTTTTAACATTAAAGGTAGGGCAGTGAAGTTGCAAGCATAGCAGGTGCACAGTTCACCTAGCCTCCATTTCCCCCACTAGAGTGGGAGGTGTGGCTTTTCTACTAACACTACAGAAGGGGTGGGAACTGCACGGTGATGAGGAATGCTGGGAGTTTCAGTCCAACAATACTTGGATTCCTACCCCTTAATTATAGTAATCAGTTCTATTAATGTGTTATGGGAATCTGTGGACTCTATCAGACTAGTGGCTAATAACGCTGTAATTCTGCAAATAAGGAAAGCGGAAACATAGTGGTATTATTATACTAATTATTGCGTGTCACTGTAATCGCATGAAAGAGCTGCCATGGAATTATCACACAACTACCACTAGCACTTAGGAACAGGACTTTACTTCTGTGATTTAGCATGGGCAAGATTTTGGCAGTTCTTATGAGAAGACACATGAGTGTGCTTAAAAACACCAAAACCCCCTTTATTAACAAAGTAAGGGCTTTTTCAGATGCCCTAAAACCCGTCAGGGGAGGGTGGGAGAGGTACGCAGCTGTTCCGCAGCAGGGGGTCAGTTTCAGACGATGCCATCCCCCTCCTGTCATTGTCCGTGTTACTTCCGTGTTCGATCTATTGCAAACGTGCCACTTTTTACTCCATGGAAAAAGGTGCATTTGCAATAGATCGAACATGGAAGTAATACGGACAACAACGGGAGGGGGGCGGTGTCGTCTAAAACTGACCCCCTGCTGTGGGATAGCCGTGTATCTCTCCCACCCACCCCTGATGGGTTTTAGGGCATCTGAAAAAGTCCTAAATCAACACATAAACACTTAAACACACCTAAAAATGTGCAAAGAAAATGGGACAGTTCATAAAAAGAGTGTCCTGTGAATAGTTTTCATGTTCTCATCTGGACGTTTTCTTGCTTGGAATGGGGAAGGGGAGAAGAGGACCACCCATTCACACCGTAATCTTGCAATTACAGCAGGATGTGTTTTCACACGCTCTTCAAAATTGCAAAAAAAAAAAAAAAAGCAATATTGAGAACTATTGATGGCTTGTCCCATCAATGGAAAGTGACACCTTATTCACAGCTGGAGCACACAGTAAGCACAGGAGAACTATGACATCATGTGTTAGCAGGACCCATTCATGCTATCATGGCATTGTAATCATGAGATTTTTGCCGCGTCTGATAAAGTCCGGTGTCTCTTTTTGTCTTTTTTTTTTATAGTGTATTTTAACTTTCTTTTTCTTTTTCTTTTTCTTTTCTTTTTTTTTTTTTTTTTTTTGAGGGGGCAATTTGGAAACATGACCTCTAATGTTTTAAATGAATCTTGATGAGGAGAAGAGAGAAATGGAAAATGCTACCTCATGTACAGTATTAGCTCTTAACCATTCTTGACAAAAATCTCCTTATAAGGCATTACATACTGCGGTCAAGTTCACTCACTCACACGCACCCGTTTAAAAATTTTAGTCCATCTTCCAAGACAAAGGTCCTATCAAGGCCATTTACAACAACAAATATAAAATGATGAAGTCATGTTTTCATTAATAATTTAGAAATAGTACAAACATGACTTTAATGTGGTTAACAAGCTGCCTCAGCATCCATCACAAAGAAGGAAGCTCAAAGAAAGCATTTATCTCAAAAACAAATGGCTTCCTCCAGCAGGACTTAATACAACAGTGGTTTCCTCAAAATTTTCCTTGTTTATGTTAAGAAATTTTAAGTGAGGAAGAGAGTGAAGGACAAAATTAATGTGTTCATTTCTATTGTCAGAAGTCTGCCACAGATGGGTGGTTCACACTCTCTCCAAAAATGCATGCAACACTGATCATTTTATTTAAAAGCAACACAGAGACACACAAGCGGAAGCTAAAGCCACTTAGGATTTCCTCTTGCTTTCACTGAAGACAGTATGAGGAGGTTGGGGAGGTCTGTGTATTAAGCCACCTGCTGAAGTTCAAAATCCTGTAAGAAAATTTCAATGTTCATTATCTTAAAGGAACACGACATATAAGTCATTGAACCTCACAGACAACTCTTCATGCTATTGATTTCAGTGAGAATTATGCTTTACATTGGAAGACAGGCTTTGGCTGAAAGCCATACCCTGCATACAAAAAGGGAGGGAAAAGCAACAGCAATACCCTCTTTTGATATCACTTTCTTCCACTTTGCCAGCAGTTCCAGAAATCTGTTTCTATATCTCATACATCATCAGTCTTCTTACAAAGTTACTTGGAAAGAAAGCCTGATTTTTCACACATCTAATAAACTGTTTATTTTGAGTATCTAAACAAGTAAACCTGATTCACTGTTACACTGCTTTGATGTAGGGTAGACTATATTTGTTGACTGAAGAGATCTTGCAACAGATAAGAGTGTATTCCAAAGATGCATTTCCCTGATGAAAAGTGATCAAAGGTTTTTCTTTAAAAGCGGGGTGAGTAAAAACATTTCCTTTGAATAATCTTACCCAAACACGAGGGTCTCTCTTTGCCTATTGAGATAAGTGGAGCACAGAGACCTGTGCTTTCCATAATTTTGCTTGCAATTATTCAGGCCAGGGTTGTTGCATATTTCAGTGACCTTTCTTTCTACATTGTTCCTGCTTTGCTCACTGTGTCATTTGGAAGTTAAGGACTTTATCAGACACACTAAATATGGCATCATAAGGATGCCATATAACTGCAAAAGGGCACACGGATCAGACGACATCGCCCTTTCATGGTTAAAATCATCCCACAACCTGTACCTTTTAATTGATGGCTTAAACTGTCAATAGATTCCCCCTGGTGATTTTTTGCTTGTATTGCCGGCATGCAAAACCTCTGTCCCTTTAAATCTCATACTTACCCCGACAATGGCCAGATATGGCCCAGATGGCTTTACTGCTAAATTTTATAAGGTGATGGAAAATGAAATTTGGCTACCATATAAAAATACTCTAGAAGCTATTACAAGAGGTAAATATCCTAAAACATGGGAGGAAGCATTTATTACTATCATACATAAAGAAAATAGAGATCCACAAGACCCGAAGAACTATTGTCCAATCTCACTACTAAATGTTGACTATAAAATATTTGCGTCAATATTAGCTGATAGACTGAAAAAAGTATTACGAGAATGGATTGGTGAGGATCAAAGGGGCTTCCTTCCAGATAGGTATATTAAAGACAATGTCAGACATATTCTGGACCTTATTGAATATCATGAAAATTGTAAAGATAAAAAATTGGCCTTAATATTTCTAGATATTGAAAAGGCCTTTGACAATGTGGATTGGAACACAATGTTTGAAATTCTCCATTGGATAAATTTAGGCCCAAAATTTATAAATTGGATCAAGAGAATATATTATAATCAATCGGCGAAACTAATAATAAATGGCGAAAAAACAGAGCCCATTCAAATTCAGAAGGGCACGCGCCAAGGGTGCCCTCTATCACCACTGTTATTTATAATAATAATGGAAATGCTAAGTAAAAGAATAAATGAAGAAGAAGAAATAGAAGGAGTCAGGATAAAAAACTATAAATTCAAATTGAAAATGTATGCTGATGATCTAGTGATATCTCTCGGAGATCCTCAACAAGAGATTACCCCACTAATGACCATACTGAATGAATTTGAATTTTTTTCTGGATTGAAAACAAATAAAGATAAAACAGTACTACTATTCAAAAACCTTACAAAAAAAGAAAAAAACGATACTGTGGGGAAATCAGGATTTAAAGAGGCTAAAATGACAAAATATTTGGGTATCAACATTACAAACAACAACGCGGAACTCTTCCATAATAATTATCAGAAAATTTGGACACAAATTAAGAAAGACTTAGAGAATTGGTGACACCTCAAATTATCCTTTTTAGGTAAAATAAATGTCATCAAGATGAACATTCTACCAAGGATGATGTTCCTGTTTCAAACAATTCCGATTATTCAATCTCCAAAAGTATTCAGAGTATGGCAAGCAGATCTGGCCAAATTCATTTGGTCGGGTAAGAAACCTAGGATCAAGATGAAAATCTTACAAGACAGTAGACAAAGAGGGGGATTAAATCTACCTAATCTGAAACTATATCATGACACCTGTTGCCTGGTCTGGACTCAGGAATGGATTACATTAAAAAATGAGACGCTGCTGGCAATAGAGGGAATAGGAAACTGGTATGGCTGGCATGCCTACCTTTTCTATAACAAGGAACTGATGAACGAAGACTTTTCTAAACATGGCATTAGAAACCCATTAATACAAACTTGGAAAAGATATAAAACAAGACTGTTCCCACAAATTCCGATATGGACTTCCCCACATGAAGCTCTTTGTAGCAAAGAAGGAATCCCTACCAAAAAATGGTTAAGGTACAGTGATTTATTGATCATCAAAGGCAATCATCAGCAAATGAAATCTCAAGAAGAACTAAGAAAAGACAATATAGACTGCCATTGGTATCTGTATATGCAGATGAGGGAAAGATACAAGATAGACACCAAGCTGACTGGTATTATAGCTGAAGCAACAGAATGGGACAAAATTATAGGAAAAGGTAATAAACATATGATATCGAGAATGTATAATCTCCTCTTAAAATGGGACACAGAAGAAGAACAAATTAAAGACAATATGATTGTTTGGGCAAAAAACCTCGGACACACAATAGAATTAGAAAAATGGGAAAATATGTGGGTTAAACAGATAAACTATACACTAAGCCAAAGTATAAGAGAGAATGTATACAAGATGTACTTCCGATGGTATTTATCACCACATAAACTGTCTTTAATGTATAAAGGGACATCAGATCTGTGCTGGAAATGTAATGAAGAGAAAGGAACTTTCTACCATACATGGTGGAGCTGCAAAAAAGCTGTCAGCTATTGGAAACAAATTCACCAAACAATCGAAGATATTTTAGAAATTAAAATGCAATTGAAGCCAGAAGTATTTTTACTAGGCATGATAGAAAGCAACAATGAAAAAGACTATGGTAAAATAATTTTTTATATGCTAACCACAGCGCGTATCATATTTGCTAAACTATGGAAAAATAAAGACATCCCTACAGTAGACCAATGGCTGGAGAAACTTCAAGAAACATTGCATATGGACAAATTAACAATGTTATTGAGAGGGAAAGATATGAGAAAGCACACAGAAGATTGGCAAAAAATAACTGACTATCTGATGACAAGATGGGGAAAAGGAAAATGAGTATGAATAAAGAAAACCCTAAGAGGGGGAAAACAAGTAAACAAACAAACAATAAATAGTGACTATAGAGCTAAATAAAAAGAAGAGATCTTCAATTAAAACAAGTTTAACAAAGGAAAGCAAGTAATTTTGAAAATCCTAAAAAGGCTGTAGTTTATGGGAGAAACAATCGAAACCACAAATAAATAAAAAGTAACTTTTTCCGCGATACAGAAATTCACTGTTGAGATTAGTAACATCAGGTGAACCACAGGAAGGAAGTAACTAGATAAAACTTATAAGCTCAGCACAAACAAGACAGGAATAAAAATAACATTACAAATTGTTTAGGATACAAACATGATTTATTAATTATAAAAGATATATGCTGCAAAGGAAAATAAAAGAAGAAGATTTGGGTTCACAATGTAAAATGATGTATGGATATTGTGAAGTGTGCTGAGAAATGTAACTATACTGTTCAAATCTTGTAAGTATGTATGTTTTATATGTATGGAAAAAAAAAAAAAAAAAACAATGGCCAGATCGGCCAGAACAGATCGGGACATCCAGGTAAGTGGCACACTTTTTTGAACCCTCCCTGGGTTACTTTGAGGTTTTTTAGTGTGTGTGTGTGTGTGTGCTTATTTTTTACTCTTTGACTTTTATTTTTGTTTTTATTTTTAAATTTCCCACACGATGAAATCACACGGGATTTCAAAAGAGAAAGTGAATGGAGCTCTGTTCACTTCCTCTTTATTACTAGAGGAGCTTTTACTGGGAAAGGAGGTAAGTGCAGGGGAGGTGTTCTTTTGCTGGCATAAAAAACAATTTTTAATGCCAGAAAAAAATGTTTTAAGGGGGACATCTGCTAAAGTCCTAAGTCACAGGACTTTATCAGACCACCCTTCATAAAAGTTCTTTTGCCAGCATTTTTTGAAGTGTTTTTATGCCGACAAAAGACACCCCCCCCCCGAAAGCTACCTTTAGCAGCGTGAAAAGGCAGCCCCAGCAGTAATGGAACATGAATGGAGCTCCATTTACTTCCAGGGCTGAGAGCTCACCAATTCTCATGAGAAGATGTGAGGGTGGGAAATTTAAAAATAGAAGCAAAATAAACACATAAGAAGTTCAAAAAAACCGCCCAGAGAAACACACTTTAAATGTCCCAAGTACACGGGGGTGGGGTCATAAAAAGAGCGTCCCCTACCTGGCTGTCACGATCTCAACTGGAAGTGTTTGCCCATTGGTGCTGTATTCACATGAGCACAATGGTGTGAAGATTCAAACTCTGGCAATGCCAGCAACAAAGCGCCATGGCAAATCTATTGACGGCTTGGACCATCAATAAAAAGGAACGGGTTTTAGACTTGACACGATCATGAAAGGACAACGTCATCTGGTATGTGTGCCTGTTCAACATCATTAGGCATCTTTATGATGCCATATTTGCCACATCTAATAAAGCCCACAGTTTCAGGAACAAATAAGAAAAAGGAGATGCACCATACTAAACTTGTAATAAAGACATATGGGATGGGGGTGCTGGCGGAGCCATGTTTGTTTCTGTTTGTTTGTTTCTGTAACATGGGTGCTTGCTATTCAAGCCAAGCCACAGCTGGCCTTCATTTGTCATCATGCAGTAGAGTCAACAACATTTTGCTCCCTACTCAACAGGGATTCACTATCAGGAGAAGCCAAGCTACATTGCGGGCATAGCATTCTCTTCTCTATGGATGAAGAGAATGCTTTGCAAAATATGGTTGACAACTCTAAGACAATGACTGATTGACTGACTGATTGGCCAGACTTTTTACGGCTCAAAAATCATCTCTCTTTGCATGGTGGGGGTTTCTTTTTGGTGCTGGCACCTAGCATATTTGCCCAGAAAACCAGTTTGTTTTCTGCCAGTTTGTGCAAAAAGTCCCCCCCCCCACGTTTCTTTCACAAAACATTGTTTTTGAACAAAGGAAATGTTGGCAAAAGTCCACAAAAGTAAAAAAAGAAAAAGTCTAAAAGCTGTCACACTGTCAACCAGATGGAAGAAAACTTTTGAAATCCTTCATCTTGCACATGAGAATGAAATAAATGTAGATTATATATCTTTTCCATTCTCCTGACTTTGGAGATTATCAGACATGGGGGAATGCACCAAAAAATCACATTTCCAACCATGTCACAAGATCACTACAAGAACAGAAAGGGTGACCTTACCAGACATCTGTGTCCTTCTGCTGTTCCAGGGGTATAGCACTGCTGTGGACGAGACTTCCTTTTTTATTGATGGGGACAAGCCGCTAATAAAAAGGGACGCCTTACTCACAGCCACGCTATGTCCCCAGAATGCTAGAACACAATGTCATCTAATAATCTTGCCCCTCCTGTTCATCTTGCCATCTTTTGATGTGGTTTTTGCCGCATCTGATAATCTCCTTATTCAGTCTGTATCTTCAGTACAGCATTCATGCAAGAGGAGATCTGCTGTGAATTGGCTTCTGTTGACAGTGATGTTGCTATTCATGATGCATTGCCTCCTTCCTCTCTTGACCATACTGATCTCTTATGCACAGATACCAGGGCTAGGCAAAGTGCGGCCGATGGGCCATATGTGGCTGCTGAACCCCATTTTTGTAGCCTTTTGTAATTGTTGTTGTTCTGTTGTTATTTTCCCAGCTTTCCCCCTGTCTGGGACTCAAGGTTGCTTACAAGAGATAAAACAGAATGACAGATATAAACAACAAAGTGCATGAAAAGCCCAAGCCTTCAGAACTGTCCGCCCCCTCAAAGGTCTGCCAAAACAAAATGCCTTCACCTACTTATGAAAGGAAAGGAGCAGCCAGGAAGAAGACTTCCACCCTCAAAAGCACTTCAGAATCCTATACTAATGCCTACAGCTATATCAACAGCAGATATCCTCACAAACCTTTGGCCCCCTGTTTGTGTATTTGTGGAGCCTCAGAAATTGAGGATTTGCCTCATTATTTGTTCTTCTGTTCATTATATTCAAAACCAAGAACCAAATTTCTGGGGTATATTCTGTCTCATCTACATTCTAGTACTGTTTCTGAAAAGATTTTCTATCTCCTCTCTGATACTGAATCTATGGTGACTCTATGGTTTTTCATTTTGCCCTGGCAGTGATGAAAATTTGGGCAAGATTTATTGCTGATATTGCAGTTGATTGCTGTTGGGATGCTCTTGTCTAATTTTAGTATTGTTGTTTGTATTCAATGTGTTTTAACTGTATTGAATTTTATATTTTTAATACACAATATTTAGATGCAATTTATTTTATGTAGTACTTTTATAACCAGTACTTTTATATTGTTCTTATTTATTTTGTATCCAAACAGCCTATGGTCTAAGCATAAATAAAATTACTGTACTTACTATCTCAAAATATTTGTTTTCTTCTTCAATCTCTCTCAAAATGGTGAGAGGAAATAACATCCCATCACTTCTTGTTACCATTTTGAAAGGGACTACAGAAGAAAACAGAGGTATTTCAGCTTGCTGTGGGGAGATGCAACCTGTGGGGAAGATGTAGGGGAAATTGGTCCCTGGTCCTATGCAGTTGCCCATTGTGGTTATGTCCTCTCGAATGGTGCATTACACAGCAGGTTCTCTGTGGTTTTATCTTTGCTAGTATGTCAGCTAGGCTGATCCTTTTCTGTGCTTGTACTTTTTAGACATCAGCATGTGTCCCCTGCATCTTGCTCTACATCTGTGTCATTTCATATTTCTACAGTTTTCCCCAGTACAAAAGCATCCCCAGCATATGTGCCTCACACACATGCAACAGCCTGGGTAAAATGAGCTGCAGGATTACTTCAAAGCAAGAAAAAGGTTGAATAATGACTTGGATGTTGTAAGAGTGCAAACACATAGAAGAAATTATTTTCTACAAAGAGGGCAGATGTGCTCCATTGTATCATAATGAAAAAGAGAACACAATAGCTATTAATCTCCTTGGGGAAAATTTCAGGGGAACACAGTTCTTCCTTTGTTACTAATAAATGTCTCCTGCCAGGTTTATTGTATCTTGATATCTAATTGAATACCCTAGTCGGTGTTAGTTGTCAGAAAATTAACAAGAATAACTTAATAGGCATCCTTCCATGAAACTTAACATACTTACTGCGGAGTCTAGAAACAAGATCAGATTATATGAATAGTAAGTTAGTACAGCTGAATATCCCTCAGCATGGCTAAAGAGGAATGGGAAGGCCAAACCAATGTCCTGGCTAAGTACTCTTCCAGATAAATCAAATATGTCAGAAGAGGGTGTGTTTGTTGCTGTGCCTTCTCCTTTTTTTTTTTTTAAAGAAGAAGATCCAAATGATATTTTGCCAATCACATGGTATTTCTCCTCCTTTTCCATTATATTCCAAAGCATTTTTTTCCTACCCTAAAGATATGTGTTGTTTTTTTAAATGATATACAGTATTAGGTCATCAGGTGTATTGGTCATCACTTCTAATTGAACCACGTGTGTCCAATTCCTCATACTTTTTCTGTGTGGGAGCTGTTTTCCTTTTCTTCCCTATTTCCCTTCTTCCACCATAATTCCATAATCCAAATGATGAATAAATGGCTTTCCAGAACAAATCAAGCCAGAACTCTCTCTAGGAGCCATGATGACCAAACTGAGGCTATCATACTCTGGTCATCTAACGAAATTAAAAAAAATAGGATAATGCTTGGTAAAGTGGGAGGTGTTAGGAAAAGAGGAAGATTTCAGTGTACAGGTAGATAGACTCAATCAAGGAAACCACTGCCCTAAATTTGCAGGGCCTGAGGAGAGCTATTGATGACAGAGTGTCTTAGAGATCTCTCATTCATAGGGTCACCATAGGTCAAAGCTGACTTGAAGGCAATTAACAAGGACTGATGAAGAATTCTGCAGAATTCAAAAGTTTGTGGCTTTTGTGAAATTGGGGTTGATCCTAGCAAGGGCATTGCTGATCCCATGAGTGAAGCGACATTTCCATGCTGCCCCACTTCCTATCAAAAAGGAAAAGGCTCACTTCTACAGTAACCTCCTGCTTCCATTCCTGATTACTGTTATGTAAAGTTTTATGATACTTCTGTTCAGGACATCAGAAAGGCAGCACAAAAAAATGAGCAGTGATTGACTAATATCTATTTAAATGCTCAAGCAATAAACTAGGGTGGGCACCATAGAAAAATTACTGAACTGCTACTCACATGATCCCTCACTATTGGCTATAGTGGTTAAGGCAGCTGGCAGTTGCATTTCAAGAACATCTGGAGGGCTGCATAAATGCTATACCTGCCATAAATAGTATTGTAAGGAGGCACATAATCCCAGGAATCAGTGGCATTAAATTTTTTTTTACAAAAAAGGCACTTCAGAGGAAATGACTGTTCAAGCCACATTTGAAGGCCTGGGGACCATGGATAGTTTCTGTCCTGTCTTGGTGCCAACACAAGGCCAGGTCCCTGAGAAAAAGTACAGGAGGCAACCGAACCCAGGAGAGTCCCAGAGAGAAGCATGGTTCGCTAGCAAGGATGACAGAGCAGCGTGGTCAGGCCAGTCCGAATAAAACAAAATCAAGCAATAAATCCAAATGAAAGCCCAACAGTGAGATCCAAAAGCATAGTCAGCAAATGGAGCAAGATCTGAGGTTATCAGGAAGTACAAACCAGGAACACGGGTCAGGAGGGAGGCTTATAGAATCATAGAATTGTAGAGTTGGAAGAGACCATGAGGGCCATCCAGTCCAACCACCTGCCACGCAGGAAATCACGATCAAAGCATCCCTGACAGATGGCCATCCAGCCTCTGTTTAAAGACCTCCAAGGAAGGAGACCCCACCACGCTCCGAGGGAGTGCGTTCCACTGCCGTACAACTCTTACTGTCAGAAAGTTCCTCCTAATGTTGAGGTGGAATCTCTGTTCCTGGAGCTTGCATCTATTGCTCTGTGTTCTAGTCTCTGGAACAGCAGAAAACAAGCTTGCTCTATCCTCAATGTGACAGCCCTTCAAATACTTAAACAGGGCTATCATATCACCCCTTAACCATCTTTTTTCCAGGCTAAACATACCCAGCTCCCTAAGTCTTTCCTCATAAGGCATGGTTACCAGACCTTTGACCATTTTAGTCGCCCTCCTCTGGACACAATCCAATTTGTCAATATCCTTTTTGAATTGTGGTATCCAGAACTGGACACAGTATTCTAGGTAAGGCCTGACCAAGGCAGAATAGAGTGGCACTATTACTTCCCTTGATCTAGACACCATACTTCTATTGATGCAGCCCAAAATCACATTGGCCTTTTTAGCTGCCGCATCACACTGTTGACTCATGTTCAACTTGTGGTCTACTAGGACTCCTAGATCCTCCGTAGCAACTTCCTCTTTGTGGTCCCCATCCAAGACTGTTCATTCTGTTCTGTCCAGGAAAACCTCTTGCTCATGAGTATGGAGAAGTGTAGCTACCCGGGTCTCCAGCTGCTGGACTTTCTCCTCCAAGAGGGCTACCAACTTGCACTTGGTACATGTGAAGTTCCCCACCTCTGTAGACAAGAAGACAAACATCCCACAAGTGTTGCAGGTGACTGCAGCAGTTCTCTTAGTGTCCATGCTGAGAAGTCTTAGGTAATC
Source organism: Gambelia wislizenii (assembly GCA_030847615.1). Lineage (NCBI taxonomy): Eukaryota > Metazoa > Chordata > Lepidosauria > Squamata > Crotaphytidae > Gambelia > Gambelia wislizenii. The sequence goes on along the minus strand of JAUMIR010000001.1, from coordinate 285,577,301 downwards.
AGTGCTGCTTATGCTGTACATTTGCTTGGTACCTTCAACTGAATAAGCAGTCAACATAAATGGTTAAGAATCACTTCATTTACCAGCTGCTGTTTCCAAGCCATTTACAAAGGCTGACCTACGCAGAATAAGTTACAATAACCAAGCCTGGATGTAACCAAACCATATGTCACTGTGTCAAGGCCAGCTTTCTCTAGACAAGGGTCTTTATCAGATAAGGGGGGAGAGGTGCCAAAATGATGTGATAACAACATTATGGGTTGTCATTATCAGACAATGGCATTCTTCTCCCATGGCCAGTCTGTCCATTAACTGGTAATAAGGCACCACTTTCAATTGACAGCTTCAACCATCAATAGATCGGCAGTGCCAGTTTTTTGCTGGCATTTCTGGTATGTGAAACCTCTGGCCCTTTAAATCTCGTTGCTGCTGAGTAAATGAGTGGATGGGGCACAACACTTCTGGGTGAGATCGTGACATCCAGGTAAGTGACAAATTTCTAATGACCCTCTCTGGGTCACTTGGATGTTTTTAAGTGTGTTTAGCTGCTTAGTGTAACTTAAAATGTTTTATTTTTTTATTTCCCATGCAATCAACTGTCACGAGAATCTGTAGGATTTCAGAAGAGGAAGTGAATGTCACTTCCTCTTCATTGCCGGGGAAGCAATTGATGGGGAGAGAAGGTAAGTGCAGTTCGGGGTGTTCTTTTGCAGACACAGAAATTGTTTTTTTCTATGCTGGCAAAAGTACATTTAAAGGGGTTCATCTGATAAAGTCCAAGAACACAGCCTAAGATGGTAAAAGACTTTACTTTTTAATTTCACCATTCTAGTGTAACATGGATTCCTGCCAGAGAGGGACATAAAAGTGGCATTCCTATGCACACATCAAACGGAGCTTACTTCTGAGAAGACATGCAGAAGACTGCTTTTTTAGTGGCAATCCTATCTACATCCAGCCAGTGTAACTGAAGGAAAGGATTGCTGTTAACTTTTTGGGAGTGGGTGTTCAGATGATATCTCTGGATTTAATTTGTAAGTTGCAGTTACAATGAAACTCAGAACACATGAACAGTTGAGGCAGCTAAGAAACCATAAGGGAAGCCAAGAATGTTGATAGGATGAGCAACATTTTGAGAGGTACAGCAGTGGCATTTCCTACTGAGTTTTTTGCCAGCACTAGGAAGATGTTTTGGAGATACATAAGGAAGAACATAGCCTCCTAAATGTTTATCTCTGTAATAATAGCATGCAGCTGATTAAATGGCATCATCTTTACTCTACGGACTCAAAAGGAATGGGGATGTGCTTTCGTCAGTGATATTTTAATGGACAGCCACTGTCCCATGAAATCAAATCTGTCCTATGAAATCAAATGGGTGTTATTTTAAGTGAGAATGAAATGCTATAATCATAAAACTATTATTAACACCCCTGCAACACATTCCTACCAATCAGCTATCCAATTGCATGTTGTTGTTTTTCATTTGCAAAATAATTGGACACTGGAAGAGGGGATTTCAATCAGCCTGAAACATGCCCTTATTCAGAAGGTACTTTTTCAAGTATTTATGGTATGATATTGATGATGACCTACAATTCATACCTTTCCGATAAGACTGCCAACTGTTCCAGCTAATACGCTTATGGTATGATGAACTCTGATTGGATGCAGTATAGCTGGCTTGAAAGATGGCAATATTAGAAAATCCTGCCTTCTTTTTTATTTGCACCTTAAAGTATTCAGTGCAAAGAAATCTGATCCCGCTTAGTTTTGCATGCATAACAAGCAGATTTACTCTCCCTTGTGTTCATCCTCTCCTCTCCCCCGACTTTTCCTTTTTTACTTTTCAGAAAATAATTTGTACCCTAGGCAATTCAGTTGCCAAATCCTAATTCACAAAAATGAAGGGGGAAAAAACCACCTGCAATTTAAGCAAGCAAAACACACTTAATCTGGCATAAAAATTAGGTTTAAACATAGAGACAAACATCCAGTCTTTGGAGACATCTGTGATCCTTACTTTAGCTAGGTTTTTGGAAGGTCCCTTTCCTTTCATCTGCTCTTTTCTGACATTTATCCCCTGCTTGGCTGGCCCTTTTACTCTTCCCCTTGGAACGGCTCTCATTAAGAATGATTAGTTTGAATTGGGAAGCAGCAGCAAAGAAAACACTTATGGATGCCTATTTCTTCCTACAGTACATATTCTGAAAGGCCATTGTTTACAATCAGTAACCTGTATACTGAGTTGATGGTCACCCTAATATAAACAGAGAGTGATTAGGATTCAAGATTGTTTTGTTCTGAAACACCTCACAGCATGGTGTTTTGTATCACTCTTTTGTGGATTGTTTTATTTAGCATGATGTTCTGTTTCTGTTTTAAACTAATGCACGGAATCTCATCCTAATTATCTGAATTCTTCTGCAAAGCAGTCTGAAGCTAGGAAAAAAACACATCTTTGACTACTACTCTCAGAGTCCCACAGCCAGCATGGCCATGGGGAGTTGAAGTCCAAAGAAATGACTTTCCCAAGCTAAAAGGAAATCCCTATAAACAACCGGAAGCCCGTGAAAGTTGTCTCTTCCGATCACTTTGAGTTTCATCCACCTCCTATTAAGAAAATAAGAAAAAAAATGTTGCTATTATGTTATATCCTATTACCTTCCTGAAAGACTGGACCACAACCAGGTGATGTCTCCTCAGAGAAGGAGAACCTCATTACTGCTTTAGCACCTACACTGATTCAGGGAATTGTATGGGTACACCAACAATTCATCCCAAACCACTAGTTACAAAGAGGATGTGATGGAACAGGCTGCAGATTCAGGGGTACTAACATGCCAGGATCGGTGCCACCACTGCCACCCAACTCCTGACCATCCAAGATCATACCTGGAAACACAGAGGCAAATACTGAGTTCATTTTGAATGAAACTGATGGGGACTAGCCCAGTTCTAAAAATTATATTGTCTGTTCAATTTCAATAAAATAATTTGACATTAAAGCTGATAAAGACTGTTCTTTAAATTACAGTTTGGGCCCATAATTCTCCAGTATGGTGGGGTTCAAGGAGATTTTTTTTTTCTGTAATGGCCTCATAGCAACCTCTTTAGGCAGGATGGAATACCAACTGGCTTTAGTGATGCATTTACTATTCCACTTATCCATTTGGTCTCTCTCTCTCTCTCTCTCTCTCTCTCCACTTTCATGAGGAAGCTGAAAGAAATGGACGCAAAGGTTGTCATCTCGTCTCTTCTGCCAGTTGAAGGGCATGGTCCAAGAAGGGAGAGAAAAATAGCTGACGTAAACAACTGGCTCCGTAGATGGTGTCGCCAAGAACAAATTGGATTCTTGGATCATGGACTGCGCTTCCATGCGGGGGGACTTCTTGCAAGAGATGGGGTGCATCTTACAACAGTTGAAAGAAACATTTTTGCCAACAGTCTCAAGAATTTGATCAGGAGGGCTTTAAACTGAGTCAAATGGGGGAGGGAGACAGTATTCTGGAAGGCAAAAGGGCTGGAGAAAATAGTCAAACTGTCATAGAGGGAACAAGGCAAACAGCTCAAGGACCCAACAATGGGAGGCAAAAAAAACTTACACAGGCAGCAAGTAAAGGGAACACATGGTCTCAGATGTCTCTACACTAATGCACAGAGCATGGGAAATAAGCAAGATGACCTTGAACTCCTTGCACTACAAAACACATATGATATAATAGGCATTACTGAAACCTGGTGGGATGAGTCGCATGATTGGAATGTAGGAATAGAGGGGTATAACCTTTATAGGAGAAACAGGCCAAACAGGAAAGGAGGAGGAATAGCATTATATGTCAGGGATATTTACACCAGTGAAGTGATCCATGACATCAATACTGGAAGCCAGGTGGAGAGCATCTGGATAAAAATTAAAGGGGAGGGAAACAACAGGGATGTTATTGTGGGACTCTACTACAGACCCCCAAGTCAGACGGAGGAATTGGATGATGCCTTTCTAGAACAGATGAACACACATGCAGAAAGGAGAGATGTAGTAGTGATGGGTGACTTCAACTATCCTGATATTTGCTGGAAATCTAACTCAGCCAAAACTTCAAGGTCTAGCAAATTCCTTACTTGCCTGGAAGACAATTTCATGGTCCAAAAGGTGGAAGATGCAACAAGGGGGTCAGCTATTTTAGATCTGATCCTAACCAAAAGAGATGACCTGGTTAATGGGGTGCAAGTGGTGGGATCCGTAGGTGAGAGTGATCATGTTCTCCTGGAGTTTGTTATACAATGGAAAGGAGAAGCCAGGCATAGTCAGACACACATTCTTGACTTTAGGAGAGCTGATTTCAATAAACTCAGGGAAATACTGGGGGTGATCCCATGGTCAGGAATACTAAAAGAGAAGAGAACTCAAGACGGATGGGACTTTCTCAAAAGGGAGATACTGAAGGCACAATTTCAAACAGTACCATTGAGGAAGAAAAATGGGAGGTGTCTCAAGAAACCAGGATGGATGACTAAAGAACTTTCAATGGAGCTAAGTTTTAAATGGAACATGTATAGGAAATGGAAAAGGGGGGAAATCACCAAAGAAGAATTCAAACAGATAGCGAACACGTGTAGGAGTAAAGTCAGAAAAGCTAAAGCGCAGAATGAGCTCAGGCTTGCTAGGGAGGTTAAGAACAATAAAAAGGGTTTTTTGGGGTATGTCCACAGCAAAAGGAGGAAGAAGGAAATGATAGGGCCACTACGTGGGGAAGATGGCAAAATGCTAACAGGGGACAGAGAAAAGGCAGAATTACTCAACACCTTCTTTGCCTCAGTGTTTTCAGAAAAGGAAAAGGAGGACCAACCTCAGGATAATGGAACAGAGGACACAATAGGGGAAATCCAGCTCAAAATAAGTCAAGAGGTAGTACAGGAATACCTTCTTAATCTAAATGAATTTAAATCTCCAGGACCAGATGAACTACATCCAAGAGTATTAAAAGAGCTGGCAAATATAATCTCAGAGCCATTGGCAATAATCTTTGAGAACTCCTGGAGAACAGGAGAAGTCCCAGCAGACTGGAGGAGGGCAAACGTTCCCATCTTCAAAAAGGGGAAAAAAGAGGATCCCAACAATTATCATCCAGTTAGTCTGACATCAATACCAGGGAAGATTCTAGAGCACATCATTAAACAGAGAGTCTGTGAACATTTAGAAGGCAATGCCATAATCACAAAAAGTCAACATGGGTTTCAGAGAAACAAGTCATGCCAGACTAATCTGATCTCTTTTTTTGATAAAGTTACCGGCTTGGTAGATGAAGGGAATGCTGTGGACATCACATACCTTGATTTCAGTAAGGCCTTTGACAAGGTTCCCCATGACATTCTTGCAAACAAGCTTGTAGAATGTGGGCTAGACAAGTTAACTGTTCAATGGATTTGTAATTGGTTGACCGGCCAAACCCAAAGGGTGCTCAGCAGTGGCTCCTCTTCGTCTTGGAAAGATGTGACCAGTGGGGTGCCACAGGGTTCTGTCCTGGGCCCAGTGCTATTCAACATCTTTATCAATGACTTAGATGAGGGAATTAGGGGCATACTTATCAAATTTACAGATGACACCAAATTAGGAGGAGTAGCTAATACCCTAGAGGACAGGATCAAAATTCAGAATGACCTGGATAGACTGGAGAGCTGGGCCAAAGCTAACAAAATGAAATTCAATACGGAGAAATGTAAAGTACTGCATTTAGGGCGGAAAAATGAAATGCATCGATATAGGATGGGAGAGACCTGGCTGAATGAGACTACGTGCGAAAGGGATCTAGGAGTCCTAGTAGACCACAAGTTGAACATGAGCCAACAGTGTGATGCGGCAGCTAAAAAGGCCAATGCGATTTTGGGCTTTATGAATAGAAGTATAGTGTCTAGATCAAGGGAAGTAATAGTGCCACTCTATTCTGCCTTGGTCAGACCTCACTTGGAATACTGTGTCCAGTTCTGGGCGCCACAATTCAAAAAGGATATTGACAAATTGGAGCGTGTCCAGAGAAGGGCAACTAAAATAGTGAAAGGTCTGGAAACGATGCCTTATGAGGAAAGACTTAGGGAGCTGGGTATGTTTAGCCTGGAAAAAAGACGGTTAAGAGGCGATATGATAGCCCTGTTTAAGTATTTGAAAGGATGTCACGCTGAGGATGGAGCAGGCTTGTTTTCTGCTGCTCCAGAGACTGGAACACGGAGCAATGGGTGCAAGCTCCAGGAACAGAGATTCCACCTCAACATTAGGAGGAACTTTTTGACAGTAAGAGCTGTTCGGCAGTGGAACACACTCCCTTGGAGCGTGGTGGGGTCTCTTCCTTGGAGGTCTTTAAACACAGGCTGGATGGCCATCTGTCAGGGATGCTTTGATCGTGATTTCCTGCGTGGCAGGGGGTTGGACTGGATGGCCCTCGTGGTCTCTTCCAACTCTGCAATTCTATGATTCTATTATTCTATGAGCCCCAAAGGGCAGGGGAAATTGGCCGACAGTGGTTTCTCCCACTTTAATACTTTGATTATAGTGAAAGCTGGTGCTATTGTGCAGCTACTCAGAGTGGTTCCTTGGAGTTACTGAGCAGCATATAAAGGAACAGGAGCAACATTCAAGGCCATTTGTTGACAGTACAGGAACAGCTATAGGATTGTTTAAAAAAGAAAAAGCTAACAGACATACTGGATCAGACCAAAGACCTATGTTGTCCCACATTCTGTTCCCAAGTAGCCAGTCAGATGCCAATGGGAAGCCCACAAGAAGGATATCAGGGCAACTGCACCACTTCCTCATGCCTCCTACCAACTGTTATTCAGAGGCATAATGCCTTTGATACTAGATGTACTGTAATATACAGTCATGTTACCCAAAGAACTCTTGGAAATTCCAAGAAAATATTGAGTTTCTAATATGTTGGGGAAATTAGTAGCAACTTGACCTTAGCAATGCAAAAGGGGGAAACAGATAGAGGGATCTTTACACCTTTGTATGGCTTGACTAACTCTGAACAGATGCACACAAACATAAAATGAAAAATTAACAATGATATTTATTAAAGACTTAAAAATAATAACACCAATCACGCACACATCCATACAAGAAGCATTCACATGAGACCAACTAGGAATGGAAGAAAGGAAATTACCAGAGGGATAGGTAGGGAGATTTCTGGGGTGATACTATAATACCTGTCTTGTAGTCCTGAAGTCATAGAATCAAAGAGTTGGAAGAGACCTCAAGGGCCATCCAGTCCAACTCCCTGCCATGCAAGAATACACAATAAAATCATTCCAGACAGATGACCATCCACCTCTGCTTAAAAACCTCCAAAGAAGGAGACTCCATCACACTATGAGGCAGTGTATTCCACTTCTGAACAGCTCTTACTGTCAGGAAGATCTTCCTAATGTTTAGGTGGAATCTCTTTTCCTGTAGTTTGAACCCATTGCTCCATGTCCTAGTCTCTGCAGCAGCAGAGAATAATCTTGCTCCATCCTCAGTATGACATCCCTTCAAATATTTAAACATAGCTATCATGTCCCCTCTTAACTTTCTCTTCTCCAGACTAAACATGCCCAGTTCCCTATGCTGCTCTTCATAGGGCATGGCATCGAGACCTCCCACCATCCTGGTTGCCCTTCTCTAGACATGTTCCAGCTTTTCAATATCCTTCCTGAATTGTGGTGCCCAGAACTGGACACAGTATTCCAGGTGAGGTCTCACCAAAGCCAAATACAGTGGCACTATTACTTCCCTTGATCTAGACACTATACCCTTATTAATTAAGTAGTTGAACATTCTGGCAGCGTGGATAGATGAATCTGAGTGGCCAACACAGAGTGACGTGGTGTCACCAGGAAGAAGTTCTGTGTGCCCTAGCTACACAAAGGGACAGCGTGCCCTCAGGAATGGGCTCTGTGCCCAATGAGGCATGGTTTTCAAACAGTATTTACACCAAAAATATTTCAGGAGAGGGGAAGCTTCATGGGTTGAAACAGTAGTCTCTAAAGATTGCACAATGAGTTCCAGGAAGACTGTTGGTCTTGACAGTAGGTGTCCAAAGAAGCTAATGTGTTGCAACTGCCTTAAATGTTTGATGATTGGATTCACAAAGCTTGAGCTTCCTCTTTTGATGGTTAGGTGATCAGGGTAGGGAAGTCCAAAACCTTCAAACAAAGGAATACTCCATCTGCTCAATGGCTGTCACTTGGGTGTGGTGGCGGCAATGTCCTTTTGACCTCAAATTTCTTCATAGTTTTGGAATTTGTCAGTAGTCCTTCCTTTGGGTGAAACATGGCTTTCAGCATGTCTCTTGGGCTCCTGACAGCGAGTCCCTCACCTTTCACTGCTCTTTCCCATGGAAGACCACATTAATAAACCAGATTATTAATAATCCAATTTTGGGGTTTCTGGAGATGGGGGCTTGTTAGGGGCGCTAACAGTCAGACCCATGTATCTGCAGGGGTTCACTTCCTGGACTTACCATGGATATTGGAAACCGTGGATAACAGCAAACCCTCACATTAAAATAAAGGACTTCTGGTAAAAACATACCATAGAGATGCATTGGAGGGCCTAGGAGATGCCTAGAGAGGATGCCTGTGTAGCCTAATTCTCTATGAATTTCTCTACTCCCCTTTTAAAGCTATCCAAGTAGGTGGCCATCATCTCCACATTTTGTAGTAGCAAACTGCACAGATTATCTACATGTGGTATGACATTTATTTGTTTTTGTCTGTCCAACTGTGATGTGGATGTAACCCTGTTTGCCCCACATATAAATGCACAATCCTGTTGAAACAAGGTTTGTTTCATACAAGGGCTTTGAAGTAAATCTCTGGCTGTCTGTTCACTGACATCTTCTTCCTAGCATCCTCCCTCTCAGAATACAAAATCCATTACACTTTGCCTCAGTAGACCTTCTGCTAATTTGGCAACTCAAAGAATATAAATGAATTGGAAACAGTGTTTTCCTTTTGTACAAGGACTTAAATCCATCCTCTGAGAGTTGTGGGCTCATTCAATGAAGCAAATCACTTAATTTCAGCTGTGCAGTCTACGGAATTCATTTTTCTTCACATTAAATGAGATCATCCACTACATCTCCCTTGAGCTATTGAATCTGAGAATATTTAGCCATATTTACTTACCATTAAAATTTTATTTAGAGGATTTAAACTTACACATTTACAACCAAATCCCAAACCCCATACCCCAAACTAGTAGCTCCATTTTTTCCTTCTCGTTTGTCATCCTTTATTCCTTTTGTAAGTTGACCATCACATCATTAGCCATTGTTCTAAACAGCAAGCCACCTTGAGTGTATTGTAAGAAAGGCAGAATATTGACACTCATAGTAGCTTTTAGATTAAGGCAGAGTTTGGGGTGTTTAAAATTAACAAAAAATGGGTGAGAATCCTGAAACCCCTTGGGGGAAATGCAGCCCAGGGGGTTTGGTGTACCCCTTTCTGCCTCTGACCCCATTGATAGGCATGACCCATGGATTTTTTTTTAAAAAAAAGAAATGGGTGAAAAAATTGAAAATTGTTACCCCAGAGGGCTCTAGGAGGCAGAGTTTTTTGTTTAATCACTATTGTGGAGCCCCAAAACAGCAACAACAAAATCATCATGATTATATTCATCAAAAAGAATCCAGGAGTAATCGGAACATCACCTAAAACTACTTTTAACAGCTTGATTGATAGGATAATCTGCATTTATCTTCTAACAAGGGATCAGACACCCTCAAAAATTGCACACCAGCTGCATTTATATAGCCTGGAGTTTCTGTAGAAATGGTTGCCTATGATCCAGGGGAGCCCAGAGCACTAAAATATCAATCAATCAATCAATCAATCAATCAAACAAACACAACCCTGCAGCTCTCTGACCCCTGAGACTCACATTCCTGTTTAAAAAAGAAATTAGGTCCTAGAATCATAGAATCATAAGGCCAGTCTAGATGAGGGAATAAAATCTGAATTGGTGCAGAGAAATGCCAATTCACAGCCGCTGTCATCTGTCTCAATGACTTTTTCGCAAGATCACTGGTGTGCGAAGCTATTTGTGTTTCCTGTTCACAGAGAGGCATGCCAGTGAATCAAGATGGCAGCTGCAAGTGAATTACTGTATTTGTGGCTTTGTACTCTCAATCTTCTTCTTAAATAATGAAAAAAAGAAGGAAAGAAAGGCTGTTTCATCACCTGAGTGCACAATTACTATGGCGACAATTCAACATGACGAATATACAACCTGCCATCCAGGCAAGATCCGCCCTTTGCGCATATCTGACCAATCAGCTACCCTGTTCAGCAATGCACTCTGATACGATTTGGTTGTCCTAACATGCAGGAGTGTGCATTTCTTCCATAGTTGTAAAAAAAAATAATAATAACTTGGGGAAAGTCCCAACTTTTGCTCCCCCTCCTTCTGAAAAGAACAGAATGCTGCAGGATCCTATTTAGACACATGGGATTCCATGAGAATTCCATGAGGATTTATTTCACCATCTGGACTACCCCATAGAGTTGGAAGAGACCATGAAGGCCATCCAGTCCAACCCCCTGATGTGCAGGAACACATAAACAACTTCTGACAGATGGCCACCCAGCCTCTCTTTAAAAGCCTCCAAAGAAGGAGACTCCACCACACTTGGAGGCAGCATATTCCACTGTTGAACATCTTAAATTATCCATCTTAGGTCATCACAACTCTTGATATCTTCATTAAATGATTTCCCATACTGCTCTGATTCTAGTTAATTCTATGAAGATAAACACATACTGACATTCTTATGGTGCTTTGATCACTCATTCTCTACCCTAACAACAAACACCTTGGGATGCAGCAAATGTGTGTTCAAACCATGTCTACCCACATCACATCCCCCATACTTTATAATGACAGCCAGCCTCCACTTTTAGCTGCACATAATGCTGCCGCATCACAGTGGCTTCCTGATGTGAGAATGCCATTTTGGGGTGAGCAGAAATAGTGTTCTATTATTTAGAAGATTTTTGCAAATGTAGGTCATCACTACACAGTACAAACTGGGTAGAAGTCACCTAAAACTACTTTTAACAGTTTGATTGACAGGGTAATCTGCATTTATCTCCTAACAAGGGATCAGACACCCTCAAAAATTGCACACCAGCTGCATTTTTGTAGCCTGCAGCTCCTAGTTTTATGAAGAGTGAAATGGGATTAAATCTGCCTTCCTTGTATACAGTTACAGTACATGGATGTAAGTCTCACTGAACTCAATGAGAATGACTTCTGAGTATAGTGTTGCACTGAAAGACTTCTAATCATGATTTTTTCAACAGAGGCTACTATACCTTCTCTAGTTCCCTTAACTAACAAACTAGCCAGTCCCCCAAATGTGCACCCTACATGTCAAGGCATATCTTTTAAATTGCCCCACGTGTAGAGACCATTGTTTCTCATGTTAAAAATGGGATTAAGAGAGTATGTGTGAAGATCAAGGATATTATAGCCTGAGGCTGTGATACATACCTGGAAAGAAAGAAACGATTTGGGCAAATGATTCAGAGAATTTCTTTATGAGGAAAACTTCATAGAAATGTAGCTGTAGATTCTCTCTGACCTCAAGGGAGGAGGCTCAAACCTATTAAGTGAACCAGCAAACGAAGGAATGCTGCCCTATTAATAAAACAAAACTGTATGTCGCTCTAATGAGAATGTAGGTCACCAAATTAAGGACCACAACTCCAATCCTACATAACAGTTAATAAGCAAGCACTGACAGTAATAAGAAGTGGAAACACAAATCCTGCCATTATTAAAACTGGAGTAGTTTTATTGTGCATAAACACAGTTTTTAAAAGGCAGGGAAATTAACCACTCTGTAGGCCTCCTTGCTATTTTACAACCAAGCATATGGAGGCTATTGACCTCTCTGTCTATTTTTCCTTCTATCTTTTCACTCTCATTTTCATTCCACCATTAGATATAATGGTGACTGTTGGAACATCGTTGTGAATGTTGATGTCAATAAATCTCAAGTCCAAATAATTGTCATTTCCACCTTACGGGCAAAAGACATTTACTTTGGCTTCATTGTAAATGTCCAAATCTCTGCCCCCTGGGATACAAACATTTCTTTCATTATAAATAAATACTGGTGAACCAAACCCAAAGTTTTCTGTAGTCAAATTTCATCCACATTTCTATCATTTACCTTGGGATAGGTGAAAATGTCAAAACAAGCCATGTTTGACAATATTATTCCACCCCTCCTCCTGTCCTTCTTTATCAGCATCAGCATCCTGACTTTACTAAAACCAAAAAGACCTTTGCAAAATATTACATAGTATAAGGTGAGATGAATTAATAGAAGAATAAACATCATACAGTGATGACCATGAAACCCTCTAATACCACAAATTAACTGATGGGATAATCTTTATTGCGGATGATTTTCATGTTGTAGCATTATTTGATTCAAGCCCTTGTGGCTGGGAAGTGATATATAAATAAATATACCATGTAGCTTTATATTATCTTTAATTGCCTTTACCAATAAACTCATCTCAATATTATAATCTGGTGAGATCTTTTTCACTTTTGGACTATCACATTGGGTTCACTTATTTTTTTCCTTTTTGCTATCCAAAGTGCCTTTCATTTAAGTTTTCTAGTTTTTGTGGGGTGTATGGTGTGTGTGGACAGAGACATCTCTAAAATCCAAAAGCCACTTTTGGTCCAGGCTGTTCGAAAGACCTTATCTCCCTAAGTGAGCGCATCCTATATTTAAAAAAAAAAAAAAAACCCTCAAAGGAAGGCTTTATTTTGGTCCCACCAGAGGTACTTTTGGTGAAGACTACAGGAGAGGGCCTTCTTGGTGGCTGATCCCAGGCTGTGGAATTCCCTCTTACATGAGGCACAGATGGCAACCTCTCTGCTCTCTGTCTCCTGGCAGGCAAACATCTTTTTTATTTCAACATACCTCCTCTGTTAACTGGAAAATGCAGAATAATCTTTTAATGGGGATGCTATATTTTAATCTTCATTGTAAGGTTTAATGCTTTTAAAATTAAATTAGTGTTTTAATAGGATTGTTTATTTATTTATTTATTTATTTATTTATTAAAATTGTATTCCAATTTTTTAATTTTTTTTTAGCCCTAGTATGTCTTAAGCTATGCTGGAAGCCTCCTTGAGTCCCATATTGGGAGAAAGCAAGGTTATAAATAAATGACAAGACAAACATCCTCCGTTGATTTTCACCCAATTGAACAAAACCATGCTCTGCCAGAGCCTTCCAAAGCTAAGGGGTCCTAAGAATCTTCCCCCAACCTCTTTTGTAGTGATGATTCAGTCCTATAGAAAGTGGGGGAGAGTTTCTTTTCTACTTTAAAGGGATGTGAGAGAAATTTAGATAATTTTAGGGGAGAGGCTTAATTTAAGCCTCATCTACATGAGCCAGGAGACATGGGCTCCCTGCTGGTATATCCTGATGGTTGCTGCTGCCATCTCCTGTGCTCTCCCAGAAGTGAGGAAGCCGACCTGCAACGTGTGATCAACCTCCCCCCACATATGTGACCATCTTGGTCACATGCTGTGGGACCCCTTCCTGCTTTGGAAGAGCAAGGCAGACTGACAGCTGCAATGATGGTCCAGCCTTCCAGAACAGGCTCCTGCAGATGTGCGGGGCCTGATCCTTTCCTTCCTGGGGGGAATGGATTAAAGCAGGTATTTTTTTAAAATGTGGTAATGGGCCTTAGTCTATCTTCCCCCCAGTCTCAGCCCTGTATCTGCCCTGGGGGTGGTGAGGACTGCCTGGAAGAAGAACGGGGCAAAAGCCCTGTGTCTTCAGGACTACAGGGCTCTAAGATGGGCGGGGGCAAGATGGAGTATATTGGCCTTCTCAACAAGTCCCATGTTACACAATGTGACTGGTGATGATATCCTGTTTCATCCACTCGCTGTTTTACAAAGCTTTCATAGCTATTTGAAGCTTCTGCCCAACTTACCACGGGCACCGTAACCTTTGGCTATCTGTTCTGGAATGTGGGACACAATTACCAAAAAAATCACATGACATGATGTGTCCCAGTATGTTTTGTGTAGTAATTCTGACCCAGCCCCCAGAAAACACAACAGAAGGTAGCAAACCTCTTTGCAGCTGTGGGAAACCCTAGGTCCCTTCATGTAACTGTGGTAAAGCAAAGGCATGCCACCCTGAAATTTTGTTCTGGTGTACTGTGTCAGGATACTGGGACATGCAGTTAAATAAATTTATGCTGTAAAGAGCTGAAGTGTAACAAAATGGCCTACAGGGTGCAGCAGTGAGAGCTAACAGCATCTTGCTGCAGCTAGCCTATATAACAAGATTAATGGCCTGACAAGCGCAGCCTTGGAAGCTTGGAGCCTGGAGAGATTGTTATCTCTCTTAGAGAGACTGTTTGTTATAACAGCAAGGTTACTGTGAACTGTGTAATCAGCTATCCTATGTCGCTGTGTGTTAGTTCTGTTCTGGGCTTTGCAGTATAAAGATGTTATTCTGCTGAATGCTGTAATATATAGTTCTCAGAGAGGATTCTCTGTAACTTTGTAAATATCTTTATTACGCTATAGTAAAGAGAAGTAGTTTGTAGACACAAGCCTGTGTCTCTCTGTGTTTATTTCTCTTGCCTGGAGGATGAAAACTCGGCTGTGACTCTTTTGCTGCCTGACCCTCTTGACGTGGTCAGAGGCTATTAGTGCACTAACGTGACATATGGTACTTTAGACAAGGCCTAAATCCTATTGCTAGCCCCAACTAGAGTAGTCTGACTCAGTGGAACTTATGTAAATATCCTCTTACCCCGTTCCCATGGATTCAACAGTTCTCCTCTACCTAGGACTAGCAATTAGATTTTAGGCCATAATAATGAATTCATTGCACCTAACTCATTAACATTTCATACAATTGTTTTAACATTAATTCTTTTGATTGTTGAATGCTAAGGGCATTATTACTGAGTAACGATTAATGGATCTTGTTACTTTAATTCATTATTGGACATTTTTAGTATTTCCAAATGCTATTATTTTAATTTAATGATCTGACAATGAATTCCTTAATGAATCAATTTTTCAAAAGGTTAACACCAGCAAATTAAAATTCTTTCATGATTTCAGATTAACACACTAACAACATTTCCATGTCCTGGTTTTGCAATCCTCCCACCTCCACACAGTTTGCTGAGAATATTTGGCCAGCTCTACTTGAAAGGGCCCTTTGCTACGGACTTTTTTGGACAAGCTAATTGTAGCGCTAGCAGCCTCGCCATGTTGCGAGGCTGCAACGATGCAGGGCGTCCCTTTCGGATGATGCCCGTCCCTGCCGGTACTGTTGCGGTACCGCAGGGACATTTGACTGTAATATTTTGGCGATTTTTACTCACGATCAACGTCATCCGAAAGGGATGCCCTGCAATGCTGCAGCCTCGCAACGTGTCGAGGCTGCTAGCGCTACAATTAGCTTGTCCGAAAAAGTCCTATGTGTCTCCTTGTAACTCTAATGCTATTTACTGGGTAAATGGGCAATGGGTAAATATGGTTAGACCTGGACTACAAGTATCAGGTTTAAACTGTTGGAGGGGTGAATTGATTGGAGTGGTTATCCTATTGCATGATATCTTTCTCTGATGCAAGATTTTAAAAATAGAGGAAGCAGACAGGGCTGCTGCCACACTGCAGAAATACGGCAGTTTGGCACCACTTTAACTGCCATGGCTCAATACTATGGAATTCTGGGATTTGTAGTTTTGTGAAACATTTAGCCTTCTCTGTCAGAGAGCTCTGATTCCACAACAAACTACAGATCTCAGGATTCTATAAGATGGAGCCATGATAGTTAAAGTGGTGTCAAACGACATTATTTCTGCACTGTGGCAGCAGCCAGGGTCTTTAAGGGCTCTGGAACTACTTTGTAGTGCAGAGCAATGGCACTATTAAAATACAGTGTTTCTCTTGAAGAATTAATCTAAACAAACAGATTATTGAGCATGTGGGAATTAATTCCATAATAATAAACAATGCCTCTCCTATCAAGGGATTTATGTTACAGCTAGAACAGGCACAGGGTTCCTAGGTCGCAGTCCTTAGTTCTTTTTCAGTCGTTAGGCCCAGGGGAAGGAATCTCAGAGTGAGAGCACTGCCATAACCCCCCCTCCCCTTCTTTCTCTTCTCATTTGTTACTCTGGTAGTTTTAAGAAAAACCTTGGTTTATTCTTAGGACTTTATCAGACAAGGCAAACATTGCAAGATTACATCACGGTATCGTGAATGGGCCCCGCCATCACATGACAATGTCGTCTTTGCGTGGTTACTCTGTACTCCAAAGTAGTGATGGTGCTGGTAATGATGATGGTGGTGGTGAAGATATCATAAGACCAATTTCCAAAGGGCAGCCATGTTCATCTGTTTCTGTAAAACCAACAAAGAGTCCTGCGGCAATTTAAAGACTAAGAAATTTATTATAGCATGATCTTTCATGGGTTATAGCCCACTTCATCAGATGCAATTGATGCATCATATATCTGATGGAGTGGGCTATAGACCACAAAAGCTCATACTATAATAAATCTGCTAGTCTTTAATATGCACAAGAACTCTTTATCAAACAAATCACCTCCGTTAAGGAAAGCTGATATGACATACCCAGGGTATTGCTCTTTTATACTGTGCCTTTCAAAGTGATTTCCCAAAATATGTTTTGGTCTGGAAGGCACTCTTTATTGCCCATCTGCCCCTTTGAAACAAGCATGCAACACCTTCTGCCAATCTAAATCTATTAAATTTGTAAGGATCATAATTAGTAAATATTGTTTTCCATAGCAAGTGAAAGTAAGCTCCTTTATTTTTCTTTGCCATTTAAAAAATGTTTATTCAGGCGTTATAAGTGTGACCAATTTCAAAAATAACAAATGAAAGGAGAGACTACCTAGGGCAAATACAGATCGCTTGTATTTTCTTTGACCCTGACACCACAGTTATCACAGAGGCCTTGTCTAGATTATTTACCCCATCTCGACCTTGCCTTGAAGCCCTGCAGTCCTAATGACAAAAGGGTTTTGCCCCATTTCACCCCTGGGCAGTCCTGACAATGCCTGGGATAAATCTGCCATGGGCCAGTTCCAGAGACTGGCACTGAAGGATTCCCCATGGCTTTAAGCAGGGTTCCATCTTATCCCTCATGATCTTTAATATCTATATGAAGCTGCCATGTGAGGCCACTGGGGTGGGGTGTCATCAGTACAAAGATGACACTCACCAACATTTCTCAGAGTTGGGTGGGACTGTGCAGGTGCTGGACCAATGCCTGGATATTATAATGGTCTGGATGAGGGACAATACTGAACCTCAGTCTCAACAAAATGGAAGTTGTGTGGATAGATGTTTCTCTGGGAAAAGGCTAAACCCAGCATGTCTTGAAGAGGTTGCACTCCCCTTGAAGGAACAAGCACATAGCATGGGAATGCTGCTAGATCAGGTGGACTTCATGGCATAGAGTGTTTGACACCCTCTTCAGCTGGTCTGCCAACTCCAGCCTTATGTGGACAGTGATAACTTAGGTCTACACTGGCAAAGAAAAAAAAAGATGGACTCACCCCACATTTGGTGCTGGCAGTTCAGACAATGTACAGCTACCTCTGGGGGGGGGGATCTGTTTCCCCTCCCCCAACCCTACTTTGCTCCAATAAAGTCAGGGAAAACAATGGGATTTACCAGAAACTCTGGAGTGACCTTGGGGTCTTCTGCTGTCTGGACAGCAGGATCGAGTCCAATTTGGCCTGATCTAGTTGTCCACATGCAAACATGGCACCATCTCCCTTACCTCTGCTGAGCAGCTCAGGGAAGGGGATGGACCACTTCGGAGCTGCTGCCACTGCTTTCTTGCAAGCGAAAGAGCTCCATGGAAAGCCTGCCCAGTGCACCTATCGCTTCTGCTGAGGTCAGAACAGGGTGCCAGTGCAATCAATGAGGAGGGGGTAGAGTGGCCCCCGTCTTTGACAATCACATGTCTTGGGCACCCTTTCTGATATCAGCAGAAGTGACGCCGCACCGGGCAGACTTTCCAGGGAGCAACTCAGCTGGCAAGAAAGCTGTGCCAGTGGCTCTGAAAATGGAGGATGCGCGAGTGGAGATGATGCAGTGTTGGCCTGGCTGGCCCATGTAGACAATGACAGCTGTCACACAGGATCTGGCCATCACGGTCAGCATAATGTTCTGGACTGGCCCTGGATTTAAGCAATCAGTGCAAGTAAGCCCTACTCACAGTAGTCCATGCATGGGTTTAAATTCCTGATTAGACTACTGTGATGTGCTTTTAAAGATGACTTGAAAGCTACAGCTTATGCAAAATGCAGCAGCAAGATTGCTGACCAGAGCACTATATAGACAACACATCGCGTAAGTCTTAAATGGGTTCCATTGGCTGTCAGCTCACTTTCAGTCTTAATTCAAGGAGCTGGTCATGACAAAACTCCAAATACTTGGGACTTCAATGGTTGAAGGAATAGTTGGAGTTTCCCTCTGTGTCCCACCAGTGCAACAATATATTTTGGGACAATGTGGAAGAGGGCCTCCTCTGTTGTGGCATCCTGTCATGGAATGTCCTCTTGCTTGGAGGTCTGACTGGTACTGATGTTAGTTTCTTTCTGGCCCCAAGCTAAAACATGCTTGTAATTAAAACCTTTGGGGCTTGATTTACTTTTTAATGTATATTTCCATGGCTTTAACGCTTAAGTTGCTTTAACTTCTTAAATTGTTTAACATGTAAGTCTGTTCAAATTCTTTTATTACTGTTTTAAATCTGGAATTGTGTTAAGCTGTTTCTAATAATAATAATAATAATAATAATAATAGTAATATTTATTTTTATCCCACCCTTCTGTTAAAACAATTGGGGCGGCTTACAAAAATTAAAATACCAATACAATTTAAAATCCCCAAACACCGCCCACCCCACCCTCCCCCATAAAAAGATATTAAACCAAATACATTAAAACAACTGATATAAAATCACATTAAAATAATAAATAATAAATAGCCAGCAGACTAAAAAGAGCCAGGAGCCCCTGAGGCTGGGAACTAATCAGGAAAGGCCGGCCGAAAGAGATCCGTCTTTAGTGCTTTTTTAAAGCTACTCAGGGTTGTTATCTGACGGATCTCGTTCGGCAGGCCATTCCATAATTTGGGGGCGATTACCAAAAAAGCCCTCTGGGAGGTTGCAGATAGCCTAGATTTTTTGTGGCTGAAGCAAATTCCTCCCAGAGGACCGGAGTGCATGGGGAGGATTGTATGGGAGGAGGTGGTTCCAAAGATAAGTTGGACCCAGGCCATTTAGGGCTTTAAAAGTAATAACCAACACCTTATACTGGGCCCAGAAACTGATAGGCAGCCAGTGGAGAGATTTTAATACTGGAGTTATATGGTCTCTCAAAGATGTTCCCGAGACCACTCTGGATACCATATTTTGTACCAACTGAAGTTTCCGGACCAAGCATGAGGGTAGCCCCATGTAGAGCGCATTGCAAAAATCTAGACGAGAGGTTACCAGCACGTGCACCACAGTCTCGAGGTCCCTTACTTCCAGGAAAGGGCACAGCTGGCGTATCAGCCGAAGCTGAAAACAGGTGCTCCTGACTGTCGCATTCACCTGACTAGTCATCTGAAGCAATGAATCAAGGAGCACCCCTAGCCTGCGAACACAGTCCTTAATGGAGAGCGTGACCCCGTCCAGGACTGGAGATTGCAACCCAACTCCTGGTTTGGGGGCCACTACCGTGAGCACCTCAGTTTCGTCTGGATTTAATCTCAATTTGTTTTTCCTCATCCAGCCCATTACTGCTTTAAGACAATCATTAAGAGGAGAGACTCCATCAGAATTCGAGACCGACGATTTGGACAAGGAGAAATAGATCTGGGTGTCATCGGCGTACTGATAACACCCAGCCCCATAACTCCGAATAATCTCACCCAGCAGCTTCATATAGATGTTAAACAACATCGGGGACAGGATGGCGCCTTGCGGAACGCCACAAGTAAGCTCCTTTCTGCTGGAGCAGCTGTCCCCGAGCAGCACCCTCTGGGACCTGCCCAAGAGGAAGGATCGGAACCACTGGAGCACAGTGCCTCTGATTCCTAACTCACTCAGGCGATCCAAGAGGATGCTATGATCTATCGTATCAAAAGCCGCTGAGAGGTCCAAAAGTACCAACAGGGTCACACTACCCCTGTCGATGCTTAGACGCAGGTCGTCGGTCAAGGCAACCATGGCAATCTCAACTCCAAATCCCATCTTAAAGCCAGTTTGAAATGGGTCTAGATAATCGGTTTCATCCAAGACCACTTGGAGTTGAAGCGCAACTGCCCTCTCGATCACTTTGCTCAAGAATGGTAACATAGAAACCGGCCTATAGTTGTTCATGTCCAGGGGGTCCAGGGAAGGTTTTTTCAGGAGCGGCCTAATGGCCGCTTCCTTTAAACAAGATGGAACACACCCTTCCCTGAGGGATGCATTGATGATGTCCTTAAGGAACACCATCAAGGCACCCTCCCGGATGGCCAGCCATGATGGGCAAGGATCGAGAGGGCATGTCGTCTTCCTCACCCTACCAAGTAGCTTGTCCACGTCCTCAGTACTCACGGATTGAAATTGATCCAGTAAACTTACATCAGCAGAGTTGCTGGACACCTCGTCAATTGTTTCTGTCAAAATATTGGCATCTAAGTCGGCTCTTATCCGAGAGATTTTATCTGCAAAGAAATTGTTAAATGCGTCACAGCAGGCTGTTGTTGGGTTAAGCAACGGGTTCTGCGCAGGTATAACCAGCATCATCTCCCTTACCACCCTAAACAGCTCTGCTGGACGGGACTCTGCAGATGCAATACGTGCAGAGAAGAAAGATCTCTGCACTGCACGTAATGCCTTTTGATAGGACCAAAGGAAGTTCCTATGATGAGTCCTGTCAGATATGAGTCGAGTTTTCCCCCAGTTGCACTCTAGTCGTTGTCCAACCCGCTTCATTTTCCTAAGCCTTGATGTATACCATGGCTTACGGTTTGGAGCGAGTTGGAAAGGACGCTTGGGAGCGATCGTGTCGATAGCCTTGGTAAGGTCGGTGTTCGAGGTATTAACCAAAGCTTCGACAGGGTCATCGGCATTCCCAACCATTAACCCCTCCAAGGCTTTCTGGAATCCTATTGGTTCCATTAGCCTTCGGGGGTGGACCATTCTAATGGGTCCACCACCCCCGGTAGGGCAGGAAGAGACTCTTAGTTCAGTCTTGACCAGGAAATGTTCAGTCCACGACAATGCGGTGGTTTTAATAACCTCTGCCCACAGATATTCCTGTTCTGTACTGAAGACTGCATCGAGGGTATGACCCGCACAATGTGTGGGCCCGACGACCATTTGGAATAGGCCCATGTTTGTCATGGTTTCCATGAACTCCTTTGCCGCACCAGTCAAATTTGTCAAGCTGGTCTCGAGTGGAATATTGAAGTCACCCAAAACTAAAAGTCTGGGCAACTCCAACAACAACTCTGAGACCAGCTGTGTCAGTTCGGTTAGGGAGTCTGCTAGACAACGGGGTGGTCGGTATACTAGCAGAATCCCCAAACTATCCCTGGTCTTCAGGATAAGGTACATACACTCAAAGTGGACTGTGTTTCGGACAGGTATCCTGGTCAAGGTCAGATTGTCCTTATAAACTAGAGCCACTCTGCCCCCCCCGCCCACTTCCCCTCACCTGCTCGCTGACAGAATACCCGGCTGGGAGGGCCTGCAGCCACGTGACAGAGCTATCCTCTCCCAGCCAGGTTTCTGTGAAGCAAGCCAGGTTGGCATCCTCATCCAAAAGAAGATTGTAAATAATGTGGATTTTATTCTTAACTGACCTGGCATTGCAGAGGAGAAAAGTAAGGTTCTGTGGAATGGTTAGTACACTCTCCAATCCATTCCGGGGAACAGGGTGAACTGAAGGTGGGATAGCTAACAAACAGCGATCCCGCCTTCTTTCATAACATCTGTTCACTCTGTTCCGACCATACCTCCCTTTCCCCAGCACAACTCCAATTTTCGCCCCCACTCTATTCCCGGCCTCAGCTGACTCCAATTGCAAGCTTAGGTCTTCCTGGCTGGCAGGCTGGTGTTCCTGGGGTGTGTGGGAGTGGCTTAAAATGCCCACCACTCCTGGCCACGCCCCCTCTCACTGCTGCTCAATGCTGATGGTGAAGGTGGGGCCTTTATAGTTTCCCCTCTGGCTCTTCCTCTTACTGCAGCTTGTGGAGAGCTGATGGTACAGGATAGAATACCCATTGCCTAAGAAACCCTATGAAATCCATGGGGTTGCCATAAGTTGACAGGTGATTTGAGGGCACATACAGACATAAATCTTTTAATGAATGAATGAATAAAATGGTTGTGCCCATTGGTACATTCCAATAACAGTGCTCATTTGTGATCTAATTCAATAGTTCAATTATAATCTGAAATGTCATGAAACCTATGGATGCTGGCCGTGAAGGTTTAAAGTTATTTTATTTTTCCTTCAATGAATAGGATGACTTTATTTATTTATTTTTAACATCAGTGTTTGCATTTTTAGTTGCTCTAAAGCATTATGTTCTTTGAAACTAAAATGCTAAACCCTTTCAAAAATTGGAAATGGAAGAAACAACTAGGCTCTCATCAAGATTGGCAAAGTCAGAGGCTTTAGACTTAAATCTCACAAGTGTACAACCAGATGTATACATAGGGGAGGGAGAGCAGAGCTGTTTAATAAATTATTGAAAGGTGTGTGGAATGTTTGAAGCTTAAGAGAGAATTTTTAAAGTCACTCTCTTCCTCTGAAATATCTGCAGGTTAAATTCCGATGAGGTTAATGGCAGAGGCCTTGTTTACTATATGGTACAAAAGATCAGATTATTTTTTTTTATGATGTAAAAACACACAGAGAAATGTTTTATGTACAAAAATACAGCACTGCTCAGCCCCCGGGGCCATGCAATCCAGCATCTTGTTTGCTACCATAGCCAAACTGTACCTCTGGGAAGCCCAAAAAGAGGTCATAAAGACAATCATGCTTTCTTTTGTTACCATGCAGTAACTACAACTGACAGGAGAGCTTGGAATAATTACCTTTGGGACTACAACTCACAGAATTCCCAGACAGCATGGCCAGTGCCAGGTGGCTCAGGGATCATGGTAACTGTAGTTCACCCTCCCTCCTCCCCAAGAGGGTAATGTTTCTAAACTATGATTGAGAGGCAGCTTGTTTCTGACTCTGGAATTTGCATATAATGACTAGCAGCCATTCATAATTTTTGCTCTCATTTTAAAGACATCGAAGCCAGAGGACATGACCACATTTTCTCACAACAATTAGGTGCTATATGAAGAACTTCTCCTGTCTGTCTGCCTGCTTATGTGCCTGCCTCTCATAAGAACAATAAGCGGTGTACTGAATCAGACCAAAGGCCTATCTATTACAGCATCCTGTTTCTCACAGTTACTTCTGGGAAGCCTAGCCTTAGAATTTATTTATTTGTCTTCTCAGAGCAAGCTGTTAGTGGCTGCCACATTACAACTTTCCAAAGCAAATTATGTGCTGTGTGAGGAACTATTTGTTTTTGTCTGCTTGAAATCTCCTATCTTTCATCTTCGTTAGATGGCCCTGGATTCTAGTATTACCCAAGATGGAGAAATGTTTTATCAATACTGTATTTCTGTATATTGTTTGTGTGCCATATTTAGACTTTATGCATCAGCTCTCTTCTATTTTAAACCAGTCTAAGAATGTTTGTTTGTGTATAGTACATAAATGTTGTAAAATAAATAAGTACAGGCTCTTCTCATCAGTTCTTCAGATTTCTTTCATGTCTTGAATCTCCTGCCAATTCATTTTGTTTTATACCTGAATTCTAGTATTATACATACACCAGATGGACACTATCAATCCTTTGTACCTCATAGTCCTTCATACCTTCATATCTCACAGTTCTTATACAAGTATTTCAGAATAACACCATCTTTGCTCGTGCCTTTTCATTGTTTGGTTAAACAATTTCTACAAACTTTTTCTTACTGTAAGTGATTTGCATCAACTGACAGGAAAGAAATTCCTCATCAGTTACACATGGTCTCTTTTCTTCATTCGCTGTGGTTTATATGCTCACAATACATCTATAAAAATTTAAATGCTTTTGCAATTTTCCCTCCACTTAATCATTTTTATTTTTATCCCTAAGTTGTTCATTCTAAGTCCTGGCAGTTTTTCATGCCTTCTAATGATTTCAGAATTTTGACAGCAATAAAAATAGCAAAATTAAAGGGCTCAGTGGAAACCATTTGTAACACCACACAAACACCAAAATTAAGGGATGATTTATGTTGATCTATAAACTTTGTACTTTGAGACATTCTGTTGAATTCTTATATTCCATAGAGGTAGTCATTTTACAACAAACTAAACACAAAAAAGAAAAAAATAAGAGTGCATAAACAGCAGAAAGAGGTCTTAGAATGTGGAGGTGGTAAAATGGATGCTACCACTTTAGGCAGCAGTGGGGCCGGGTTCACTTCTGAATGGTCCCCTGTGTATAAGTAACTTTAAAAGTGGGGAAAGCACATCAAGGAGATTCTACCCCAATCTATTTATACCTGTAATAGTTTTATACTGATAAAATTGCTGTTGTTTACATATAGGAGCATTACAAATGCCCTGCACTGGTCTACAACCTCAGCATTCTGTCACTTCAGCCTGCACAGGCTGAGTTTAAGGACTTTATCAGACTAGCATCTAAAAACACTGTAATACCATGATTGAGGAAAGCAGAATCATAGTGGCATTATTACCCTTATTATCGCACATCATTGTAACCATGTGATACAACCACCACAGAATTATTGCATGACCACCACTAGTTTACTTCCCTGATTTAGCATGGGCGATATTTCAGCGGTTCTTGTGAGAAGATGCAAGCTCCCTTAAAATTCCAAAAAAAACCTGTATTTACAAAATAAATGAACAAACAAGCATTTAAACATATTAAACAAACCTAAAAATGTGCAAACAAAATGGGACAGTTGATAAAAAGAGTGTCCCGTGGACAGTTTTCATATTCTCAACCAGAAGTTTTCTTACGGGGGGAGGGAGAGGGGGAGGGGGAAAAAGGACCACTCATTCAAGCTGTAATCTCACGATTACAATGGGGCATGGTTTTGCAAGCTCTTCGATACTGCAAAAAAGCGATATCGAGAACTATTGACGCCTTGTCCCGTCAATGAAAAGCAACACTTTTTTTGCAGCTAGAACACAGATTGACCACGCAAAGATGACAACATTGTGAGGTAGCGGGACCTGTTTGCACTACTGTGACATTGTAATCATGCAATTCTTGCCATGTTTGATAACGTCCTAAGAGATATATGATAGCTGAAATGATGAAGTGAGTTCTAGTCCACCAAAGTGTAATCCACAATAAACTGGTTAGTTTTTTCGGACTCTTGGGCCTTTGTGGGTGAGGAGAGAGTTGGGTGACTTTTTATATTTTATTCCAAGGTGGTTATATTACGTGGGGGTGTGGGAAATAGCTGCAAGTAAAGAGCAAGGCAGTTTTGTTCACAAAAGGGGGAGTGGAAGGGCTTCCATTGTGCTTTAAACCTGAGATAAGTTTAGGTCACTCACTCATGTCCTCAGCTTGCCTACTGAAGGTAGGTCTCATGTGATTGACTTCAGCATTACTTTTAAACTGTTTACTCCAAAAGTTGAAAGATCAACACATCCCTTGTGGTACTGCTTGTGAAGGGTGAAATTAGGCTTATCCATCCAGGAGGAGCAAAATGTATCCCTCTCCCATGTAATTCAATGACAAGTAATCAGAACCCTGGACAGCAAACCTACAATCCAGATTTCATTTATCCACTTTTAATGTAGTGAGTTTATAGATCAGGGCCTAGAGGATTTGACTGTAGTGAACCACTGCACAGCCATATTGTGCCTGCTTCCCATCCCCCGCCCCTGCTGAAATAGACAATGAAAGTTAGTTCTGCTGATCCTAGCTGGAAAGAAATTCCATGTTTCAATGTTGCTGATATCCCAGTACGGCTGGCTAAATTTCCAAGGTATCCTCTAATAGCCCCATTTCATTCTCCTCTTGCAACATTCCTAGCCAAGCTGCGAGATGAAATGGTATTTGTTACCTGTATGCTTATCAATTGTGAGAAACTAAAAACTTCACTCTGCATGTGCGTCGTTGCCTAACATGAGATCATACTAAACCAAATATATAAAATAATGCTTGACCTAATTAAGTTGTTCCTCTTGCTCATGACAAGTGCTGGGATGGTCATTCTTTTCTTGGGAGGGGATGACCCCTTTGATCAAAGGTAATTCAGGTGTGGATTACCTTCCTTAGATGGTTCAGGGCCCAATGGCTACTGCACCTTCCCAAGAGAGGAGCCTGGAGGGGTTCTGAGATTTCAGGAGTTGCCCAACACGTGCCCATTTGATTCATCTTCAAAGGACTTACTTCATACTCAGATATGCAATTGGGAAATGGATTGTGGGGCTTTCCTGGTTCCCCATTGTGGAACCTGATTGTGGAATTCCCTCCCAAATGCCTTTTCCCCAGCTGCAGGTCCCACTGGTGAATTTGCCATCTTCAGCTCTGGTGTCTGCTTGTTTTACATTGAAGATAGGGAAGGCACTCCTGAAGGTGCAGAAGGCCAAAAGAGTGGAATTAGCCCTAAATAAGGGGCACAAATCTCCTCACTCATGATCTGAGCCTCCTCTGCTGCTGCAACCATGGCTAGGACATCCTTTTGATGGGGCCAGTATTCCTCAAGAAAATGTCAAGGAATTAACATAGTAATCAAGGGATCCATCTTCATGATGCCAGCCTAGATAAGATCCAGATCTATGCTAGAGCACAAACAGCATCAATCCCCATGAGGAGGCAAATTTGGCATTTCACTTGGATTCTAGAGTCAAGGATAACATGATAAATGCACCCTTTGGGAATACTAATGCTTGGGGCACACCTTAGAGCTGGTTCTGGTGGAAACTGAATAAGAAAGAGGCTTTGAATAAAGCAGTTAGTCATCTTAGAGTTCCCTTCATTCCTCTTACAAGGCTCAGAAAGTAGAGGAGGAGGTCCATAAACAGAGATGGAAAATACTGTATTCACATTATCCAGTTTTTAAAACCAATGTATCCATTTTGCAAGACTATTAACAAAAGTGTATGTGTATCTTTCAGTTTCACATCTTATGGGAAGAAGCTCCAAGTAGCCAATTCTTTCTCTCTTTTTCCTTTTCAAATTATGTGTAAATAAAGGCAAACAACTCACTATATATACATATATTTCAAAAATGTACCCCAAGCACATTTAATTGAATCAGACAAATTTGTACAAAAATTTGTAGATTAAGGACTTTTTCGGACATTAAAAATACAACGCTAGCAGCCTCGCCACGTTGCGAGGCTGCAGCGCTGCAGGGCGTCCCTTTCGGATGACACCCGTCCCTGCCGGTACTGTTGCAGTACCGCAGGGACATTTGAGCGTTATATTTAGCTGATTTTTACTCACAAAAGTTGATCATGAGTAAAAATCAGCTAAATATAACGCTCAAATGTCCCTGCGTACTGCAACAGTACCGGCAGGGATGGGTGTCATCCGAAAGGGACGCCCTGCAGCACTGCAGCCTCGCAACGTGGCCAGGCTGCTAGCGTTGTATTTTTAATGTCCGAAAAAGTCCTAAGATAAAGTATATTTAAAGAGGTATGCTTTAGAAAAAGCATGTACCCAAATACACCATGTGGGGCAAAATATGCCAATAAAATCTTTCAATTTGATTAAAAAAACATGAATGGGAAGTAAATGCAGATGAAATTTCATAAAAGCACAACAAAATTATTTATTTTTCAATTTTTATTCAGGTATTTCTATCTCACTCTTCAGCCATGAAGGTTCTCAGAGCGGCTTACAAATGGTTAAGCAACAACATTTTACACATTTACACTGCTTTATAGCATGCTAGGTACTAAGCTGTTTCCAATGTATATTAGCTAATTGCCCCCACAAGCCGATACTCATTTTACTCACCTACAAAAAGAGGAAGGCTGAGTGAACCCTGGAGCCCTTGGGATCAAACTTGCAAGGTTGTGGTTGCAGTTCTGGCATTTTACCACTGTGCCACCAGGGCTGCCTAATTAGCACCCCCCACCCCCGCCGCACATCCTTGCCTATAAAAACCCAAGCCAGTTCCTAATCACACCAAGGGGAAGTCAACCAACAAACTCATAACAATATCATTGTACAATTGGGCCTTGCCAGGTTATGGTTGACACAGACACAATACTAGAAATTGTGTATTAAATCTGACACATATGCACTGTCCCCAAAGTTCCATGCATCCAACCAGCTGCCTACTTAGGACCTGCTTGCAGGACTCTTCTGCCTGTGCTGCTCAGTAGGATTAAAACATTTGGATGCATTCTTAAAGCCATAAATAAAAGACACAACATAAGTGTAAATGCATAACAGGAATTCCATTATAAAAATATTACCCTTTTGTTCCCTCCTAAATACACAAAAATTCTGCTACCTTAGTCAAAGTGAAAAGGGCTTAATTCTGGCAACTGCAATTTTTCTCCTCTCTTCTTTTCTTTCTGAACTCACTTAGAGCCTGTCTAAACTGCAGAAATACAGCAGTTTGATACGACTTTATCCACCATCGTTCTATCCTATGGAATCATGGTATTTGTGGTTTTTGTGTGGTAATTAACCTTTCCTATCAGAGAACTTTGGTGCCTCACAAAACTACAAATACCAGGATGCCATAGGATGGAACTATGGTGGTTAAAGTGGTAACAAAGGACTTTATCACATTACTCTTTTATAGTGATATTATTCCACTTTAACTGCTATGGCTGCCTCCTGTGGAATTCTGGGGTTTGTAGTTTAGTGAGACCTAAGAGCTCTTTAACTAAGAATGCTAACTGCCCCTCCCTAAACTACAAATCTCAGGATTCCACAGGAAGCAGCCAGAGCAGTTAAAGTGGAGTAATAGCATTATAATAATGTAGTGTTAGATTTTCCGTGGTTTTTTTCCCAGGCTGTGTGGCTGTGTTCTGGAAGAGTTTACTTCTGACGTTTCACCTGCATCTGTGGCTGCCATGAACACAGCCTCACAGCCCAGAAAAAAACCCCAAGGAAAATCTATGGATGCCGGCCATGAAAGCCTTCGACTTCACAATATAGTGTTAGATTCCTAAAACTGCTGTATTTCTGCAGTGTAGACAGGCCTTTGGTAAGTACAACCCCTTCATTAAGGTTTCCCCGCCATCTGGTCAAACCACTAATTTACAGGGGCTACATGTGCAAATATGGAAATCTAGCCATCCTATGTTTTGCTGTTGCTCATCCAAATTCCAGTGTGCTGTTTCTTTATAAAGGCATGTCCAACCCAGGCAAGGGAGGCCACCGCAGACTTCTCAGATTGTCAGTAATTTGACCACCTCCTTGCAAAGCAGGTCTAAATTTATGGAAATCACATTCTTGTAAGTAGATTGACTTGTCCCTCTGAGCTTTCTAAGTGCTTCTGCTTGCAGAGCTGCTACCTTTTGTGCTTCATAAATTGCATTTAACATTTTAAAATGGGGAACGGCGAATGACATGGCATTCATTCGTCACAGGCAACAAAGCAAGATCATATGGAGTGATACATCATTAACGTGATGCCACTTGGAGACTCATTTGACTAGCAAAAAAAAAAAAAGAAAAGAAAAAGAAAAAGGGTCAGGGAGATCAAATACTCTAGTGGGTGTTTCAAAACCTTTTGACTACAGTTTTTTTTTTTTTTTTTAAATGAAGAGAATGCTGATAAACAAGATCTTATTCCTGGGCACAGCAAAGGAGAGAACAAATGAAAAAGAGAGAAATGTGTTGAAACAATTTGCATTCTTGAGACTATAATTCCAAGCCATGCTACAGAAGTTAGTTCTGATTTAGAATCAGTAGTAGCTGGATTGTGTTGCTTGCTAGAAAGAACTATTTTAATTGCAAGAGAACATCCAGCAACAAGATCTCTCTAATGAGGTACTTGCCTCACCCCCAACCATTAATTATCCTCCTTACTTCTTTCTCTTCTACTAGGGGCATGGTTTCCTACATAGAGCAGAATGTACAGGTGTAACCTTTATAGCAGACAGAGCCACAGGAAAATAGGTGGGTTTCAAGCATCTATTGTTTGCCTTCAACCTGTTTATTAACTGGTTCAAGCCACTATGCACACAGCATGGAATTTAATGTCAATGTCTAGTTGCTCAATGGGACAAATGGATTCTTGCTCACATGCTTGAAATGCCAAATACAGTAGGACTCCCGTATCTATGGGGGATTGGTCCAGGGGGCTCCATGGATACTGAAAAACATGAATAACAGTGAACACCATTGAAAATAATGGGACTTCCAGTTTAAAATACCAGAGATGCCTTGGAGGACCTAGAAAACATATAGAGAGGATGCCTCTAGGCATTTTCTAGGAATGCTCTATGGAAGATGTGCTGTTTTGTGTCCTGTGGATAACTGAATCAGTGGATAATGAATCAGTGGATATGGGGGGTCCTACTGTACAAATACAACATAACTTCTTCACATTTAGAAGATGTTAAAGTGTCCATTTCTCCAGTGCGTGGAGGCTTTGCTCTGATATTGGGAACACTTAAGGGTTGTCTCAGCTATGATGCAATTTAGATTAAGGACTTATATAGAGTTGGAAGGTCCACCCCTTCCTGGTACAAAGATAGGTCCTGATCTTGGCAGGTGCTTGGATGGGCACCCTCCTCCTCCTGAGTAGGCTGAGGTGAAGGTGAGCTGTGTACTTTGCTGGTGGCTCTGAAACTCCTGACTCATATGCCAGCTCCTGTGGTCTGGTAGTTCTGGAATTAATGGAGGAGGGTCCAAACGTCAGACGTCCACTACTTAGTTATGTAGCTTAGTTGCAAAGCTAAGTAGTGTCTCCTGGCCTGACCCCCCCCCCACCGAGTCCTGACTTACCAGGCAGCAACCACTTTGAGCAAATGGGGGTCTGTTCTCCTGTCAATCAGGATGCAGCAGACTGACATTTCCACACACTTTCTGTGACCTCTCTCCAGTCAGAAGCAGGATCCTTGTCAGAAGCAGGATCCCTGCCTCAATTCCTCCTTGCACTGGAGTTAGCTCATGGACATGGTGTAGAAACAGAAGTCTGCTGTATCCTAACAGGCAGGGGAAAAGGTTGCTGCCCAGTAAATGAGGATTCGGGACTTTTACGATCCCTATGTATTCTTTACACTATTGAATACTTAGGGACCATGAATACAAATCACTTATAGAGGCATAACTATACGTTACACTTTTGTAACCACAACCATGAATTCCAGTCCTTTTTGCATTTCCTAATAATATCCCTAGTTTTGATCCACATTTCTTCTAATTAATGGTCAATTAGATGTAGCATGCAGATGTATTCTTTACCTGGTATTTAAATTCTACAGGGATATCCTTTGGATTGTATTTTTGCATTATGATTAATTTAATGTTCAGCTTTAGCTTTACTCTAATTTTTTTTTTATTTTAGCAGTTCATGGTCTGTGCCACAATCTAGTCCTTGTTTGTATTTGAAGAGAGAATGGAACTTCTCCACCTTTTGCTTCCAGTTATACATGGTCTGTCTTTTAAATAATGAGACTGATACAATAACCCTTCTTTATTTACATGCATTACAATTCTAATGCTTGTCCCCTTCAATATACGCCCCGTTCATACTCGCACATTAATTCAGTCTTGTATTCCACTGGTTGAAGGCACAGAGCAGATCCATTTTTGTCAGCTGTTTCAACACATCTGCCGTTTTCTTCTTTACTGCATTAGTTGACTCAAAACAGCTTCCTTTAAGCACCAATTTCACTTTAGGGAAAAGGAAAAAAAATCACATAGTGCCAAATCTAGCAAATATGGAGGATGTTCAAGTGTAGTAATGTATTTATCAGCCAAAAACTACTTCACAGAAAGTGCTGTGTGAGCAGGTGCATTGTCTTGATGAAGAATGAAACCATTTCCCCACACTTCTGCCTTTTTTTTTTCTTCTGACTCTCTCAGCTTTGTCAAAACTTCCTTATAATAATGCTGGTTCACTGTTCTGCCTTCTGGAACCCATTCTGTCAAAATTATGCCCTTGATGTCAAAAAACCACAATGAGCATGGCTTTGAATGTGGACTTGATTTGACATGTTTTTTTCATTCTTGGTGATGATGGTGTTTTCCAGTGCATTGACTGTCATTTTGTTTTGGGATCATACTGGAAGATTCAGGTTTCATCGTAAGTGATTAATTTTTTTGAAAAAAGGTTTGGGTTTGCCTCAGGTTGCTGTGGAATGTCAGCGCAATTTTTCTTGTGGCACTGTTTTTACTCTGGTATGAGAACCCTAGGGACCAACTTGGCACAAACCTTTCTCATGTTGAGATCCTAATGCAAAATTTTCTACACAGTGTCTTTGTCAATGTTCACGGCTTCAGCTATCATTAGGACACTGAGTCAGCAGTCTCCTCGAACAATCTGGCTGATTGTTTTCCACAATTTCTTCTGTTCTTGAAGTGGAAGATTGTTCAGGACATTCGTCATCTTCCACATTCTCACGTCATTCTCTGAATCTTTTGTGCCATTCAAACACATGCACCTGAGACACGCAGTCTTCCCTGTAGACTTTGGTAAGCATTTGAAAAGATTCCATTGGTGTTTTGTTCATTTTGTCTGAAAGGTAGAAACACAGTATTAGTATTAGTATTAGTATTAGTATTAGTATTAGTATTCTAAATCTTGAGTTAAGTCTTGGGGGACGGCAGGAACAACATCTTTTTGAAGGGGGTCACTGGTAAAGAAAAGGTTAAGAGCCACTGCTCTATAAGTATATTTCCAGGCCTCAAAGTTGTCAACCAAATCATCCTGGCCTGTAACAAAAGAAAATTCAGCAATGGTTTACTAGTGCCTTCTTCTGTACAGTACTAACAAGAGAGATCCCCCACCAATGTCACCCCTCATTACTGCTGCCGCTCAGGAGCTTATCTTCCAGAGCTTCTCCACTCCCTCATCATTAGAATGATCAGATCTCTTGCTGATCCCTGAAGAGGATAGATGCATCTCAGTCTGGTATCCCAACTTTGAGCCTTCCACCTTGGATGATCCTGCCAGGAGTCTAGACTCATAACAGTGTCTTAGGTCTTGTCTGCATGGGCCAAAACCACTGTTCTCACCCCAAATCCAGTGATGACAGTCCAGAAAATGTACAACATGGCCACCCACCCAGTACATCAGCCCCACTGGTTTGTTGCTGCTGCTGAGGTAAGTAGGGGGTGCCGTGCCTAGTGGTCAACAGGGAGGAGATCACTCCCCTCTCCTCACTGATCACACGGGCACCCTCTCCTTACCTCACCAGCAGCAATGGGAGATACCAGGCTCTTGGACAGAGTTGCTGGGCCAGAGGTCAAGGCAGCGGCAGCCAGGGCAACAGGCCAGCAGGGCCAATGCAGTGTCAGCCAGATTGGGCCCTGTGCATACAGACACTATTGTGGTCCACCAGATTAAGCGGTCAGTGCAGACAAGACCTTAATCTCCTGCTGGTATTACTCTCAGCCTTTCTGACATTCAAATTCCTTCACTGTGATAAGGAGCTTATCACTGTGATAAGGTGGGCATCCAAGAGAAGGGGAACCCAAAATTCTGGAAAGCTTTGCATATTAATTTTCTTTA
Source organism: Gambelia wislizenii (assembly GCA_030847615.1). Classification (NCBI taxonomy): domain Eukaryota; kingdom Metazoa; phylum Chordata; class Lepidosauria; order Squamata; family Crotaphytidae; genus Gambelia; species Gambelia wislizenii. The sequence goes on along the minus strand of JAUMIR010000001.1, from coordinate 285,543,474 downwards.
CACCTATTCCTAATAAAGTATATTTCAACCCATAGGTACAGGATGTGTCATGGTGATATGCTATGGTGGCTATACAACTGCTAATCCCATCTAGAGCAGACCCATTGAATCAATTGCTGAATTAGAATCATAGAATCATAGAATTAGAAGAGACCTCAAGGGCTATCCAGTCCAACCCCCTGCCATGCAGGAATAAACAATCAAAGCATTCCTGACACATAGCCATCCAGCCTCTGTTTAAAAACCTCCAAAGAAGGAGACTCTGCCACACTACAAGGACGTGTATTCCACTTCTGAACAGCTCTTACTGTCAGAAAGTTCTTAATAACATTGAGGTGGAATCTCTTTTCCTGTAGTTTGAACCCATTGCTCTGTGTCCTAGTCTCTGGAGCAGCAGAAAACAAGCTTGCCCCATCCTCAGTATGACATCCCTTCAAATATTTAATCATGGCTATCATGTCTCCTCTCAACCTTCTCTTCTCCAGACTAAACATGCCCAGCTCCCTAAGCCTCTCTTCATACGACATGGATTATATGTCAACACTTACATCGATTCACATTAATTCAATGGGTTTATTCTAATTGGGACTAACAGCTGGGGTTAGATGTATATGTCTCCACCATGGTTAGCACATTTTCTAAGGGATAAGACACATGACACCACGAGCATGCATATGCCAACAGTAGGCAAACATATTTTTACCCGATATGCTTGACTTGATCAAGATAGTTCCAAATCATGCTGAGAGCAATTCACTCATTGTTACTAATAATCCAATGGAACAGTCATCTATTTTGCCAAACTATAGTCAGGGATGAGAAGTAATAATGGGATTGTGACAAACTATGCATTTCAGTGACTGCACTATGTGGTGTACAACTGGGAACTTTTAGGGGGTGGCAGATAGCCAGTTTCACACACATAGACATATACACACATATACATATTTATCAGACAATATAGCAGCTTAAGCAATGTGTTTGGCAGGAAGAGCAGTATCCATAGGCATTTAGAATGCTTAAATGTATCTTACTTCGTTTCGGATATAGGAGGAAAAATTCCAGAACCCAGTTTCTCTTCCACCTGGTATCTGATATAAATGTGTGTGTGCGCGCGCGTGTGTGCACTTGTGTGTGTGTGTGTGGTACAGCCCTCAGCCTCTATTAAAATGTGTGCTTTGTTCCTTCCCCTGCAGACTTTTGAAACAAAAGCTCTTGCCTCCAGCTTTTACCACCATTAAGTGTAAGGTGAGCACATCAATACAGCCCAGAGGTATGGCAACCGGTGTGTTTCTTTCCTCAAGGCCATATTAAATAATAGATTTGCAAGATGAAGCTATAGGAGATGTGGTGTCTTGTAGCTGCTATCAAATGTATGTCTCTCCTGCTGGCTGTTGATCAGTCAAATGACTGGGTAAGTCAAAAACTTTTAAATTTCCAGTTTTCCTTCAACAGGTGCATCACGGCTGCGGCAGAGTCAAAAGAGGGGAGCGCTGGCCAAAAAACACTTAGAGTGGTAAGATAAGCCCCTTATAAATGTACAGCTTAATGGATTTCTAGAAATAGGTTATCCGGTGGTGGTGCCTGACACTGTTCTCCTAATAAATGAGAATGAGGAGATAAAAGAAAGTAAAATAAACAAGTGCACAGGCTCTAGTTTACTCTTCATGAATATGAATAATGCATGCATTCTTGTCCTTTCCTATTACATGAAGCAATGCGTCAATTTTACACACAAAGTATGCAGAATGCTAATTGAGAATTAGTGCCTTGGTGTGTGACACATACCTCAGAATTACAGCACCTGCTTAGTATAGTGGGAGTTAATAGGAGTCACTTATTTTCCACAATTTTATCCTTCTTCTTAAGAGGTATATTATTTAGCCACTTAATTTTGCATCAGCCCAAAGTGTGGTGCATAAAAATGCCAATCCAAATGAATCTATTTTTCTCAGAACAAGATTTAAATCATTTAAGCCTTTCTTAGATCTATATTAAGTTTGTTGCAGTGGGTTTTTTATTTCCTTTCTTTTGAAAAAGTTTTCTTCTTCTCTCCTTACTTCTTGACCTTGTTTGATGTGACTCATAGAAAGGATAGGGGAATTTCAGAAGTGGTTTTCTATAAGCATTTGAAGCTCTAATTAAACACTGAAGGACTGTAGCTTTTCAAGCCACATAGACCCAGATAAAACAGTGGCATAAACAGCTGAAATATGCATTGGCTCTAAGGATGGAAAAAAGAAAACCCTCACAGCTCAGTGGAGGTTCAAGTAAAAAGCTACAGTAACACAGAGACAGCTAATTCCTTCTTTGCGCATATAAACATGAAGGAGGCCAGTTGCTGCTGTCTTCCTATTTGAAAGCCCACATAGGGGGGATGGCAAGCAGGTAAGATTCTCGGCTTCCCCACTTAAACAATGTTTGCTGGTTGTGGAATGCTGTCCCTTTGGAAGCCCCAGGGTGCCATTGCATCAGTCCTTTGGGCATTGAATTAAAACCTGGCTTTTCATCCAAGCTTTGGGGGTTAGGGATCCTGGCCTCGCTACATTGTGGAGTTCTGCTACAGTGTGGACAGTGGACACTCTTTTAAGTGGTTTGAACTGTTTGATTTATTTTGGTTCTATGAAGGGATACCCATCTTTATTTTGTAAATGTGAATTTTTATTATGGCACTTCTTTTAATATGTTTACACTTCTGTTTACTTAATTGTTTTGTGGGAATTTTGCCTCTAAAGCCAAAATGAAAATATTTTTACTAATAATGCTGATGTACTCATAATGATGTACTCATAACACTGCTGAGACAGTACTATCAACATAAGAGAGGGGAGAGCCATAGAGTGCTGTTTGCCCCTAAACTGTCTCCCACCTCAAATATTCTGGATAGCCTTGGCAACAGGGCCCCTGGGCTGAAAACACTGCTCTTAATGCCAGATCAGTAAATGGAAAAACACCCTAGACCTGATCTTGGATGACCATGCCGACCTGGCTTGTCTTATAGAGACCTGGGTGGATGAATCTGGCCGGGGGTAGGGCATTAACCTCTCCCAGCTTCGTCCACCTGGGTTTTCTGTGGAGCAGCAGGCAAGGCCTGGGTGGATGGGTGGGGAGGCACAATTGCAGTGGTCTATTGTGATCCCATCTCCCTCACTAGGTGCCCCACCTCACATCTGCTGGGTTTGAATATGTGTACTTAAAGTTGGATGAGCAGGACAGAATAGGGTTTCTGTTGGTGTACCACACACCTTGCTGCTCAATAGTCTCCCTTCTTGAACTGGCTGAATTGGTCCCAGTGGTGGTGGCGGAGTCCCCCCGGCTAGTTGTGCTGGGGGACTTCAATATCCATGTGGAGGCCTTTCTATCAAGAGTAGTTCAGGACTTCATGTCCACCATGACAACCATGGGGTTGTTCCAAGTAGTGCTGCTGGACACACTCTGGACTTGATTTTCTGTTCTGGGTGGGATGACAGTGATCTAGGGATGGAGGAACTGTCTGTATCTCTGGACTGATCACTACCTGGTGGGGTTTAGACTCACTGGAACACAGAGCCTCTGCAGAGATAGAGGGTTGTTTAAGATGGTCTGCCCCAGAGGCTTATGGATCCAAATGGATTCCCGTTGGTTCTTGGGGAGTTTCCTGTTGATTCAGCAGGTGATGCTGTTGAAGCCTTGGTGATCTCTGGATCTCTGGACTTGATTGTTCCTAAGCATCCCCTCTCACAGAGTGGAGCCAAGTGAGCACCCTGGTTCACCAGGGAGTTGGTGGTGATGAAATGAGTGGGGTAAAGATTAGAGTGACAATGGCAGAAGACTCAGAGTGAGTTCGATCGGATACGAGCTAGAGCTCACTGAAAGCCTATGCCATGGTGGTGGCAGCAGCAAAGCATTCCTTTTTTTTTTTTTTTTAAATTTTGCCTGTGTTTGATGCTGTGGCCAGGTTGTTGACCAGGGCTGGATACAGGGATGATGTGGCTCCCCTGTTGAAACAGCTCTATTGGCCACCAATCTGTTTCTGGGCAGAATTGAAAGTGTTGGTTTTAACCTTTAAAGCACTACACAGCTTGGGTCTAGACTATTTTAAAAAATCATATCTCTTCATATAACCCAATGTGTGCTTTAAGATCGGCAGGGGAAGGCTTTCTCACAGTCCCATCACCTTCGCAGGTGTGGTTGGTGAGGACTTGAGAGAGAGCCTTCTCATGGGAGGGCTGGTTGGCCCCCTCACTGCTTCCTTTCTGCCAGCAGGTGAAAATGTTTTTATTTAAGGAAGCATTTGGTGGAGGGCTTTTCAATGGGGAGGGGATGTAGAAAGTTTTTATGTTAGTTTGTTTTAAATATCTTTTCATGCTGTTTAGCTTTTAAATCTAAGGGGTTGTCTAGATGGTGAAAATAATCCCACTAGAATTTGCAGGGAATAACTTTTGTCCCAATGAGATCCAGCAGTGATTTGCCTTATTCTGAAAGAAGGGGGGCAAGAACTCCAAAAACTGCAGGGAAAGCCTTTGCGGCTTTTTCCTGAGGTTTTTAAAATAATGCATGGAAATGCACATTTCTACTCACTTGGACATCCTATTTGAAGTGGCAAGAAACGCCATTTTGGAGTTTTGCATTGCTGATTGTGCACTTTTTTGCTGTGATGAGGCAACCAAACAGCTTTTTTAAGTGCAAGATTGCACTTTTAACCTTGGATTTGCAGTTAAAAAACCTGTGCAGCAACGACAACTTGTGGAGGATAATAACATGAGTAATTAACTCTCGGCCACCATCTTGATTCACAGGAATGGCTGTGTGTGAACTTCAAACATGGATAGCTTTGCATACCAGCAATTTTGCCAAAGGACCATGGAGACAAATGAACATTTCTGCGAATTTGCATTAATGCACAGCAATCCACATTATATCTTCTTGCCTAGACAAGCCCCAAATTAGTTTAATAGTATTTTAACTTTTGTATTGAGGATTTTTAATTATAATGTTTTTAAAGATCTGTATACCACTTTGTATTCCATATTGGGAGAAAGGCAGGATATTAATTAATGAATGAATTAATTAAAATAATAATCAAGTGTAGATACCATTATGTTCAGTGGGCTTTACTTCCAGGTAAGTGTGCATATGACTGCAGTCTTATTCTGCCTTGAATAAATGCATAAAGCAAATAAAGACTGAATTTTTAAAAAGAAAGAAAAAGAGAAGAAAAGAGAGAAAGAAGCCATTCTGTTTGGTTAACCAAGAGGTTATATTTGAAAATGGTCAATGTCAATATGTAAAGATAGATTGAAATTATTCTTATGTACACTTAATTAAAAGTAGGCAATGCAGAAAGCAGTAGGACTTACTTGTGTGTTGTTACAGTGTTTTAACTCTGGGTTGTGAATGTTGGCAAGAGAAGTCAAAATCATGATTAGATTTAGGCCAAAGTCCAAGTCTTCATTGCCCTCACTTTAACATATTTCCCCTTCCAGATGCTAAGCTCCTACATTTTTTTTTTGAAAGAATGAAAACAAATGTCAAGTCCAAATGTCAACTCTCCATCGTGTAATTGAGAATAAATCCCTATTGATGTTGTGTAATGATTTAAACAGCTAGAAACAGATCCTGGGAGTTAGAGGATTATAGGCACCATAAATGTGAAGATTTTAGTGACCCCTGTTAAAAACAAACTCAAGATTCTTTGCATATATTGTTTTTAAAGGGGATCAAGAATTTTACAGGCAGAGCTTTGCTTCCAATATGTATCCTGATGACTGTTTTAAAATCAGGTCAAGTGCTATGGTCAAATTTATTGCTCTTGTAAAAGCTCAGAGTCACAGTGAATTTGTCCTCCTGATGAATAACCATGGCTGAATGTCAGATTTATAATTGCTTTATAATTAAACCACTGAACCATGTACAATTTGTGTATAAATATCATATACTGGTGGTTGGCAGCAGGCAGACAGTTGGCAAAAAGTTGTAGTATTAACTCTCAACTTGCATGCTCTTCCAGTATGGGGAGTCCAGAAGTCCTTCCCCAACCCAGGACCTTCCATGGGCACATTCTGACTAAAGAGATGGAGAATTTGTGCTAAGGCACAGCCAAAGGGAAGACGTCACTATTATCTCTTATTGCCAACATACACACCCCTGCTAAATCCACCAGCCAACCTGTTTTTCATTTCATGGGATGCCAGATATATATTTACCAGCAGGGGAAATGGTGGGTAGGTGGGCAAAGAAGTGGCAGGGAAAGAATTAAACATCTCCTTCCCTCTCATTCTCCCCTCAAAATTTCACCTTACTAAGGTACCTATTTAGATGCAGGTAACAAGGTTACTATGTTACATGCAGTTTGCTTATCAGTGTTTTGGAAGGCCTGCATAGATAGCTGATCCGTCTAATTGTGAACCAACTCTGTGTGCACACACACCACTATGTGATGGACAAAACCAAGCTGGAGTCAGTCCAAGGCTGTAATGAAAAATGTGCATATATATTTGCATACTTTGGGTCTACAAGTAATTATTTACTTCAGTAAACCAGGCTTTTGTTTTATCATATCACCCCACCCCCCAGCACAATGGGCTTGTAGTTCACAGATAAAAAAGAACTCACTGGTTTACACAGAACTCACTGGTTTACACAGACACCAATTAACAGTTCTATATGTCTGTTTAAGATTATATGCCTTAGAGGACAGCAGGAAGAATTCATATTCAAGCTCTGTCATGGGCCATACAATGATTTTATAAAGCCAATATGCTCTGTTCTCAGTTTGAGAATAACGGGCAGGGGATCTCAGAGGTTGACATAATCAATTATGCAATAATTTACCTCAGGAAGTTCCAACCTTTTCCCCATGCTTTAGGCCAGTGTCCCTCTTCATGAAGGAGGGGCACACATGAGGACAATCCACTGTGTGGTCTCCTTGGCACCTATTGGTGAGGCAGGTGTGATAGCACCCCAGCTGTCCCATAAGTCCTGCACCCCAAGTTCCCTTAGGGGAATTCCAGAAAGGGGATGATGGACACCAGTTCAAGTCCCTCTCAAAACTAGATTCACATCTATGCTAAACTGCCACAAGGGGAAAGCAAGAACTCTTCAGCTCCTGCTAAATGTACCAGATCTAAAACCAAGACCAAAAGTCCTGCCTAAGACCACACAGCCAAGTATCCTGCACCCAGTATGAGCAAAGAACTCTTTGAGGCTGAAAGAATAACTCTAAGTGGAAGGAAGTCCCCAGCCTTAGCTATGAAATTGCCAACTGCCTTTCTGTTTTTCTTTCTGGCCAGGACACTCTTTTCTGGGTCAATGTCCCTGTTCCACTTATGCCACTCCAACACCTCTGACTACATGAGCTTAGCACAGAGTGCTGAGATTAACCATGGCAGCCCAAATAAGGGTCCATCCATCGTGTATGTGTGGGCAGTTCATTCTCATCAAGCAGGATGCTGATCACCATGGTGGTAAATGGTTGGTAGCAACACATTCCTATAGTACCACAACCAAGAAATCCAAATAAATCTTCCAGGCCAAGGTGTGTCTCCCAGCTATTCAAGGTGGCATTGTTTCCAGCCAAATGGATGATGCTATGACCACAGATTCAGACCAACATGAGGCAGAAAGCAGGTGGTTGTAACTAAAAAAGTAGGGAATTAGATGGCAAGATCAAGATTAGTATGACTGAGACAGAGGACCACAGTTGCTGATAGCCCTGGTGCACGGTAAGTACATACCCATCTCTACTCTACACCAGGGAGTCCTGAAAAGTAGCCTGGTGAGGGAAGACTGGCCTAAACACATGGGAAATGGGTTGTCTGTTGGGGGTGAATGGTGAGAAATTCTTTGGTGGCTTGGATGGATGCCTGGAGGCACATGTTGACATTGCACCACTCATGTTAGTTTTGTACCTTTGACTAAACAGATATACTATGTGAAAGTAGTGTAAAAGGATATGTCTTTGGACTTTTTTGGACATGAACTTACCATGCAAGAAGGCTCGTAACAGGCGCGACGCTACTGCATAGCAGGGGGCATGTTTAGTACAACACCGTCCCCCTGCTGAAATCAGCTGTGTCAGTTCCGTGAGAGACTGGAGCCAGGCGAACGATATTTGGCCTTTTTTTATTCACAGGCAACTTCCATGAATAAAAAAGGCCAAATATGGCGCGGCTGGCTCCAGCCTCTTGCGGGACTGATACAGCTGATTTCAGCAGGAAGACGGCGTCGTACAAAACAGGCCCCCTGCCGCACATCAGCATCGCGCCTGTTACGAGCCTTCTTGTGCGGTAAGTTCACGTCCAAAAAAGTCCTTTGTCCCAAGAGAATGGGTCAAAGAATGATCCATACATGACCACCACCATCAAAGCATGCCAAAAGAAGATAGAATGAATACAGCCTCAGAAAGTTTAGTCACAAAGTCAAATCAGCACACCCTGGGCGGGTGCTGGATAATCCTGGATAACATAGAAAAAGTAATGGCTTTCTAGTCATCTGATAGGTGTCCTGTGCTACCCTTCCAGTGTCCTGCAGGCCAGAAATGAGAGGCAAGTATTTACTGAAAAAGGAGATGGATGCTATGATGCATGACACTACTGTGGTCCTTAAATCTGATGCTGCCCGACATATCTAACTAGATCTGGAAGTTGTTCATAGCCATCTGCCAAGCCCATACTCCACTGAACAGTCTTAGGAAAGCAAACCAGAGTTACAGGCCTTCCTTTGAGAATACTTGCTTTTGGCAGCCTCAGAAAGATTAGTCTCAAAGCCAGACAAGCAGATCTTAACATCTAACATGACCCTCACATTTATTCCCATTTTAGAGTGAAATAGAATAGCACAGTTGTATATTCCCTTGAGTGACTCCATCATCATCATCTTCATCATCATCAGTTTATATAGCACCACCACTGTACATAGTGCTTTACAAGAAAAAAACAACAGTTCCCTGCTCTCAGGTTTACAATCTAAAGACATGACACACAAGGAAAGGGGATGGCAGTGGGGGAGAGGATTAAGTAGATCCAGCAAAACCTGCCTTTTCTTCTCTCCCTCTGAGGCCAGGGCATTGGCAGTTGGGATGGAGGGAGGGCCTTTCATCTGCTTCTGGGCCTAGGCATGATGGAGCTGTGCCTGCCTCTTCTTCTCTCTGTCTCAGGCCACGGCAGTGGCCGCGGGAATGGTGGGAGGGCCTTTCATCTGCTTCTGAACCCAGGCATGAATCAGAAAAAAAGATCTATGGCTGAAGTACTATACCATTTCTATTAGTTTTTGTAAGCAACATATAGTTGGGGTGCATCCAGAGTACATAATTATATCAATATTATGCCACTTTAACTCCCATGGCTGCATCCTATGGAATCCTGAGATTTGCAGTTTCATGAGATACTTAGAATTCTCTGTCAGAGAGCTCCAAGACTGTATTTCAGGGGACTGCCTTAGAGAATTCTTAGAACCTCAGCAACTACAAATCCCATGATTCAATTGGACCGAGCCATGCAGTTCAAACATTGTACAGTTGTCCTTTCATGTTCACTGGGGTTTGGTTCCAGTACACCCCGTGGATACCCAAATCCATGAATACTCAAGTCCCATTCTATGCAATGGCATAGCAAAATGGTGTCCCTTATATAAGATGGCAAAATCAAGGTTTGCTTTTTGGATTATTATTTTTTAAGGAATATTTTCAAGCCGTGAATACTTAAATCCGTGGAAACAGAGGGACAACTGTATAGCTTTACTTGTGCAGTGTGGATACGGCCTTGGTATCCAGTCACTTCTGGTTTCATTTTCAGTAAGTGGCGTAGTGGGCCCTGAGGAAGGAAAATGTGCCCCTGGACTTGCTCAGCTTGCCCAGCCCTGACCTAGACAGTGTGGCAATTACCATAGGATCACTGGATAAGCAACAAGTGGAGAAAATGGGGTGTTTCTTGTGAGAAGAAATCAGTTGAATCTCGTGACTAGATTTTTTGGCATCTATCTGCAGCTAATACCATTGCATTGGCACCAGTTGGACTCCATTATGGATAACATCATGAAATAACTGAATATTCCCTCTAAGAATGTTTTTAAAATATATTTGTCCCTTCATATTTGCTGGGGTTTGGTTCCAGGACCCCCCCCCCCCCGTGGATACCAAAATCCATGAATACTCAAGTCCCGTTATATGCAATGGCATAGCAAAATGGTGTCTCTTATATAAGATGGCAAAATCAAGGTTTGCTTTTTGAATTATTATTTTTTTAAGAATATTTTCAAGCCATGAATACTTAAATCCATGGATATGGAGGGACAACTGTATTCCCTCTAAGAATATTGTTAAATATTTGACTAGATAAGTAGAAAATGTGGTGCTTTGTTTTCCTTTAACTTATCTGAACATAAAAATGCAATGCTTCTGCTTCACCTCCTGACTGAAAGAACACAGCATTTGCCTGTCATAGTAGTCCTGAAGAGCCTAATGTGCTGATTGCCCAGCATTCATTAGTTACCCCACTACCACCTGGAGCAAAATTTCTCTGTAATTATAAAATTGTTGCTGCTTCGTTCCTGATAGGCAGTAATGCTGCTGCTGGCAGCTTCAGAAATATGAAGAAGCCAAATAAACTTAACTCATAAGCCAATTAGTTGATCTTTACCATATCAGAACATTGCCCCCACCTCTCCACTAATTATAATATAATAGGTCTGGCTTAAAAGTTTATGCCTTGGGGAATGCTGAGGAAGTAGCATTCACAGCCTTCTATTCCCCTTGCTTTGGAATTTAAAAACAACAACAACAAAAACCCACAAAACCTTGAAGCATTATTTCTTGGCCTTCTAGTAAAGAAATCATTACCTCCTCCCTTTTTTTTTTTTTTATCAAGCACTGGAGATCAATTCAGTAAATGACACCTCTTCTCTAGGGAACCACAGGGGTTCTTTCTGGAGGAAGGCAAGCACACAACGTGACAACCTTAAACAGCTTGTCTTTTTCTCATCTCTGTGTATTTAATCTGATCCTATATAGCCCAGATAATATAGTTACATAGTCAGAAGGCATTCCCTTCTGTGAGGATTCTAGCAACAGAGCCTTCAACCTCCTCCCCACTTCATAAGCCTGCTAGAAAAACCACAATATTGGCAGTGATTAAAAAAAAATAGGGAAATCTATAAATAACTTCCTTGGATGAGGAAAATGGAGTTCAGTATTGAGATATCTGCAGTAGCTCTGCAACAAGCCCCACCTCCACACATACTACCCTCCTCTGAGTGCTAAGTATGCAAAATTCAGCTGTCACAGGGACCAGGCAAGATCAGCACAGCACATTTGCAAACCTGTTATCAAGGCAGAATTAGTCCATGTTTGCTCAATTTAGTTTGCCCTGCCTATTCCCTTAATTCATGCAATGGAATGTATTTACACACAGCTAATTGAGAAGAGCATTCCCCCTGTATGTGTGCCTTGGCTGCCTGAAATCCCCCCTCCCCATTTCTATTTATATAAATGCATCACCATCCAGTCAATTATGGCAGCTGAGACATTCCTTCTGACTTCAGGGGATCCAGGATTTAGTTGCAGAGAGAAGCAACTTTGTTTACCCTCATTCCCTCTAATAGTAAACTTGGGTGAAGGAATGCTTATCAACTTGAAAAAATGAAATTAAGCCATCCAAAACCAAAGGTAGTGGCTTCTGTTGAGACCTTCCTGTTATGCAGTGGGTGTGTACATTTATTTACTCAAGGGAAGGAAAGAATTGTTGTTAATTGCTGTCAAATCATCTTTGACTTATGGCAACCCTATGAATGAGGGATCTCCAAGGGCTTATCTACACTGGTGGGAAACCCCACATCTACCTTGTAGCCACAGCAGATTTCTTTGATCTGCAGCATCCCTGTAAACGCACATGCTTGTCCGATTGTAGATCGGAGTATCCTGCCACACTCCATGTTGGAGTAAAAGGGTGGTTCTATGCTGATCACATGTCGGATAGATCATACTATTTCTGGCCATGTAGCCAGGTGGCTCTGTTTTTGTTTCTGTTTCTGTTTGCTTCTGTATGTGAATAAGTTAATATACGTGCTTCCAGAGTACTGTATTACTGGATAAGTGGAGATATGTGCACAATATGTGCTTATACAGATATGTGCACAATCAAAAAATTAAAAAGCGGCAGAATGGAGTCCAGTTCACTAGAAGTCCTACCTGGCTTTACTCCAAAGTCAATCCTTGGCTGCCACTTGGCCAAAAATCCAAGTTTTCCCCTCAGATGTGGAGCAAACTGTGCATCTTGCAAATCTGGAGTTTCCTGCAGAAACCCTGGCAAAAATGTGCATTGTTGAATACATTGTGTATCTATTGTGCTGCAAATACAGGGTGAGTATGGGGTTTTTGCCTATGTAGACAAGCCCCAAGTCACTCTGTTATCAACAGCCCTGCTCTGGTCTTTCATACTCAGGGCTGTGGCTTCCTAATTTGTTTCCTGGATGAAAGATGGTTTTCCTGACATTTGGGAAACATCCTCGGGAAGAATAACACAGAGGCCAGAATTCTGTGCAGGTTTTGGCCAGTACCCACACATTGTGATATGTTTTAAAAATGTATTTTGTGCAGAAATACATGGGTTTTTTTAATGGAAAAACTGTGGGTTTTGTACAAAAACTACATTTTTTAAAAGATACCATTTTTGTGTGTGTGCACACTATGCACATTTCTGCATAGAATAGTTTCCCAAAACATTTTTGGGGGTGTGAATACCAGGAAAAAACCCTCTAGAATTAATCATTTTCATCTGTGACAGGGAGAAAACCATCAAAATTATTCATCATTGCAAGGATGCAATAGTCAAGAATTTACTTATCTAATGTACACATACATGATCCCTGTAAGTTTATTAAACGGGTAGGGTAAATGCACATAGAAGAGAGAAGGGCCAGCACATGTATCTCTGCTCCCCTTCCTTGCATGTTTAATAACGTCTGAATAGGGCTCATATAGCGATAACATGCTCAGGTTCAGGGTGAGTCAGCCTAAGCTCTCTAACACTATATAGCATGATAAGGCTAGAAGGAGGTGATACAAAAGGAAAGTTGCCCTTCCCCAACACTTGAACCATAGCCTAAATGGCAACACAAGGCTTCTGTTCCCGGCAACCTGAAATCCTGAACAAGAGCACAGACACAGTAGATTTTTGCACCCCTCCCTGAAAAATGTCATTGCCCATCTGCTATAGAAATTGTGGTGTTGTCTAGATGAGGCAATATGGATTACTGCACATTAATGCAAATTTGCAGCAGTGTTCATTTTTCTCCACGATTTTTTTTTTTGCAAAATCATTGGTATGTGAAGCTATATGTGTTTGATGTTCACATGGAGCCATGCCTGTGAATCAATATGTTGACTACAAATGAATAACTAATGTTATTATTCTCCACAAGTTGCTGCTGCTGCACAGTATTCTTTCAAGGGTGCGCAAGTGCAACCTCCTACTTAAAACAGCAGTTTGGTTACCTCAGTGCAGTGAAAAAGCACATGATCACTAAGGCAAAACTCCAAAATGGCACTTCCAGCAGGCAAGCCCCACCCCCTGTGCATGTCTGACCTATCACATTTCCACTTCTGCTCCTCTCCGAGAATTCACTGTGATTCCAATCGGATGTCCAAACAGGCAGCAGTGTGTATTTCTACGCATCATTTTTAAAAGTTTGGGAAAAGCTGTGAAGGCTTTTCCCACATAGTCTTTGGAGGTTTTGCCCCCCACCTCCTTCCAAACACAGTGAATCATAGAATCATAGAGTTGGAAGAGACCACTGCAGGATCTCATTGGGACAAAAGGTATTCCCTGCTATTTCTATGAGGAGCATTTTCACCACCTTGACAACCCCTGTGTCTCTCCGGTTGATGCAGTTATGAGGCAGAGAGACACATCCCAAGCATGTTATTTGGCAACAATTTCTCTGACAAGGACAAAACCTCCACTTGCGTGATCAAGACAGAGTGCTTGCAAACATCAGGCAGAATTTCTTCTTTCCTGTTGAAATTGTCCAGGTGTTGTGGATTTCAATAGCTTCTCTGTGCATTCTGAGGTCAACAACAGTCCAACAACTATCATGTCAGAATGCACGGAGAAGCTATTGAAATCCACAAACACCTGGACAACTTCAACAGGAAAGAAGAAACCTTAAAAGTAAACAAAATCTGGCTCCCAGTTTTGCAGAACAATAGAATCAAAACTCAACACTTACAAAGGAATTCCACCCAGGGACAAGGGGAGTTCCAGCAGTTAATGGCCCATCACCCAACCATTAGCCAAACAGACACTAACGAGCTTTGCATTTCTATACCCAGAAATTAACCATTCAATTACACAAATTTACATATACTCCCCAACAGGGGTTCACAGCATATAAACTCCACATACACTCCTACCCAACCATTCTCTGAAGATGCCAGCCATAGATGCAGGCGAAATGTCAAAAAGAAACTATTCCAGAACACAGCCTCACAGCCGGGGAAAAAAACAAGGAAAAAGAGATTACGTTTTAGATATGTGTTGGAGAACAAAAGAAGACACACAGCCTATTCAGGTTGCTGAAATTACCAGACTCCACAGTTACTCTTGAACTGCCACACTATGTAGGGGTTTGTCAAAATATTATAGTATTATCACAATACTATGTTTGTCTTGAATTTTCAGAAAATACATTGCTTCAAAGCAGGAAGTGCTGGGAGTTGATCACACCATGTTCTTTTGTTATTGTTACCAAAAAAATAAATAAACTAATCTATGCCTCATTTTTAACAATGACAACATTTCATAATTTCAGTTGCTCATTATTTTCAAAAGCCTAAATCTGATTGTTGTTCCCAACTAGAGCAGGCCTAGTGAATCAGTGAGATTTACATAACTGTTCAGTGTTTAACACAATGAGTCTTCTCTGTTTGTAACTAGCAATTGGATTTAGGCCTAAGCCTGCAAACCTTTCCAGATTAATTAGGGAGTAAGCTCTTTTGAACAAAGTGGACTTCAGATGAAAAATGAATAAAACAGCACTATAACACCCTCTTCAAAAGGCAATAAAACATATTCATTATTTCCTGGTGTATGTTTCTGAGAAACTGTTTTGTTTTTGTTTTTCTCCTTGTGGGAAATTCCTTATGTCATTGACAGTTGAACTCTACAACAAACCCTGGCATTGGTTCTCTTATGGCATAAATGATTCAAGTGATTATAAACTTATTTTACCTCAGAGGAACTAAAACAAAACTTGATGGAGGCAGGCTGGCTTTTAAAAATTTCCTTTGGCTTCTACAAAGTGCATATTTTGCTGTTTCTTTATGTGTTCCCCTACCTGCGATGACTACGCCCTTCCATTGCTTTTTCAGTTCACCCTCCTGGCCAGACACCCAGTTTGGCAGACCTCTTGAAAGGCACAAAGAGAACTGGAAAATCAGGGGCATGCTGAGAGCTTGGCCCTGAGTGCTGTGCAATTCTACTGTGGACCCCCAAACATGATGTTTACAAGATCCAGATGGGAGAAGAGCTCATGCTGACTCCTCAGCTGAAAGAGTGGCTTCTGAACCTGGCCTAGAGTGGTAGACACCAGACTCTCTGTGTCAGCAGGAGGAGGCCAGGAAGTAGGTGTCTAAAACTGGTCTTCAGAAGAGCGGTCTCGGCAGCAGGGCAGGGCAGCTAGCGCCATGGCCAAAGCTCATGCAAAGAAAAACACCCCTGTGGAGGTGTACAAGGAAGAACCTCCAGGTGTCCGGAGGAGGATAGAGCGCTTCAATATCCCGTTGGAAGATCTAAGGAACCGATTCGAATCACCTGGAGCCGAAGGCAGGAAGGTAAGACCAACTAGACAAAGGCTGCTGGTGTCAGAAACATTTCCATTTTATCCTCTTTGTCTAGGGAAGTGTCTTCCACAATTTCTACCTCCTTACACATACTGTGAGAGCATTGGGATGAAGTTCCCACCTCAGCTCTACTTTCACCAGCAATTGTAGACAGTTTTTTTTTATTTAAATAGGCATTTGGCAATTAATTAATTGTGCAGAAGTATTTTCTAATGGGTGTGTGCATGCTACTTTTTTATCTTTATAGTTATGTATTTCAAATGATTTTATACTGTTTTTAACTATAGGTGTTTCAACAAGATAGATAATTTAATTTTTTTAAAACTTTTGTTTGCATCATCAGGTTTTTACATTTTGTTTTAACCTTGTTGTAAGCTGTCTTGGGTCCCATGTTAAAAGAAAGGCAGGATATAAATTAAATGAAATTGAAATAAAATAAATAGTCAGGATCTTACAGAGCAAAATCAAAAAAAGGAGGAGCAAATAGCCATAGGAAGTTTTTCACAATGCCTACAAGTCCATCATGTATGCTGCCTACCAGAAAGATCCTGAAAGTATTCCTTCTCCAGGGTTCCCACCCACATCTAGAGCAATTATTTCCAAGCACCTTCTTCTAAGACAGATGTGTTCCCTAGTTAGGAGCTCCTGCTAAGGATATGGAACGTCGTTCAGCTGAAGGACTGAAATCCATTTCAGAGTTGTTCACATTCCAATGGTGGGTGGACCAAAGGCAAAAGGGTGGGACTGACAATATCAGCATATGCTAGCTGAAAGTTCTCCCTGAAAGCAGCTAGGTTCCAGAAGAAGTGTGCTTTTTTAGAATGGGGGGATGCCCATACAAAATCTAGGAAGCCACCAAATAATGATCCCATGAAGAAGGAGGTGTGGGCATCTGGAGAACTTCAGACAACCTTATTGGTTCCCTCACAGCTGCCATAAAGACTTCTTGAGGTATATCACAATGTACCATGAGACGTATCCTTCATTATGGTTGGGTGGAGGGAGGCAGGGATTTCATTCAGGAGATGCAAGTGTAATGTCACTTCAGGACTGGTGATGGATCTGACCTCAGTGAGCACAGGATTCTGACCAAGCACTTCCCTTCTACAGCCATGCCACAACTCCAGCCATCTTCCTCCTAAGCACTGGTATTGTTTTTACAGCCATGCCACAACTCCAGCCATCTTCCTCCTAAGCACTGGTATTGTTATGCCAGCCATTGTAGCAGTTATAGTGGCTTAATGTGATACTGGCAAAGCTGGGGGGGGCAACAATGGCATAAAACAGTCTTCCAGCATGTTTATATATTTATTGACTTAAAATACAGGGAGCATCTCTTTTAGGATAAAAACCCACTTTGGGATCTGCTAGCACAACAGGCTCTAATCATAATCCTACTCTCATCTGAAATATGAACCCAACCAGAACTTGTGGTTGCATTTTGCTGTTCATACCAAGCACAGTGGTAGATGGTGGCTTCCATATCAGTGGGGCTGTGAATCCACTCTGGGTTTTAATTATCCCATCTGGATCTTAATACGTCAAAGGAGATTATTAGACGCAGGAGAACACACCAAAAAATCATGTTCCAAACCACACCAAAAGATCGCTACAAAAACAGAAAGGGCGACCTTACCATATGCCCGCATCCTTCAGCCGTTCTGGGGGCATAGCGCTGCTGCAGATGAGGCTTCACTTCTCTATTGACAGGGACAAGCCACTAATAAAAAGGGACACTTTACTCATGGTCATGCTATGCCCCCGGAATGCTGGAGGACGTTGTCATCTGATAAGGTTGTCCCTTCCTGTTCTTCTAGCGATCTTTTGACATGGTTTTTGCTACGTCTGATAATCTCCTAAATTTCAAAGGAGCTATCCAGGGTGCTGAACATTGCATTGATTCCTTACAGTTCAAAATGGATTGACAACCCCACCGTTATGGGAACCACCAGCCACTCCTAGGAGATTATCAGATGAACATCTACAAATGTTTTTGTCCCATTATATTTTAAAACATAAGTATCCTGGCATAATAACACTTCTTATCACATGTTGCTGTAATGATGAAAAAGAACCATCCCTGAATTATTGCAACACAACCGCTAGCACTGCTTACTTCCATGTTTTCGCCTGGGTGAGACTTCGGCAGTTTTCACAAGAAGACACAAGTGCACTTAAAAGTCTAAAAACACCTAAATTAACCAACAAAACGAACACACAAGCTCTGAAACACACTTAAAAACTTGCCAGCAAAACAGAGAGGTTCATAGCATCCTGTACCTAGTTTTTGCATTCTCACCTGGACGTGTTCTGGCAGGGACTGCCCACTGATGCTGTAATCACAAGAGCAGAATGGGACGCAGGTTCACACACAGGCAATACCACACACACACACACACAAAAGCCATGGGAGATCAATTGACAGCTTGGCCCATTAATAAAAAAGAATGCCTTCTTCACAGCAGCATAACATTTGGAGAATGTGAGGAGGAGGATGTTGTGTGATAGGGGAGCCCTTTCACAGTATCCTGTCATTGTTATCATTCCATACTTGCCACCTCTGATAATCTCCCTAGTTGATAATGTATTGAGGTCACTGGACAAAGCTGGCTAAAGCACTGAGCGTATGAAGAGATGCCCTGATGGACCACGGTTCTACAGAAGGTGGTCTTCTAAACCTTCTGTCTAATCTGTCCCAGTAAAAAGGTTGGAATCTAAAACAACTCTATCGAAAGCAATGACAGTATATAATATGATAAATAATATCAGTGTATCATCAGAATGTTGAATAGCACAGGCTTATTGTAATGGTAGTGTAAGCTGACAGTACTGTGCTACGAAAACTTTTACCAGGAACTATACAGCAAGTTACATTGTTAGCTTAGCAATTTTATTTATGGACTAGAACAGAATTTTCTTTTAAGTAGCTCCTTTGATAGTCACAAAGTCCCATAGTGCTTTGCGATAATAAGCTTAGATACTATCAGCGCAGGGGACTCTGTGGTGAACACAGCAGCTGTTCTGCATTCCACAATAGTTCATGTGCTGCTTAGTTCTTTGGAGACCGTTTTATGGAAGGAAGGAACAGGGGCTATTTTAAGTGCATTTTTATTCTCTATGGTGTTCCACGAGTTCTATTAATTTCCCACCTGGACAGTCACAGATAGAGAGAGAAAAAGTTCAGGTGAAAAATAAAGTTCCTGAAGATTGCCAGGGGCCTAAAATTCAGGAATCAGAAACAAAACAGCATTAGGTGTAAATTTAAAAACAACAAAACTTTCTTTTTTCTGTTCCATATTCTAAGACATATCAGTGAAAAGTAATGACAATTAAAAAAAATATTTTTTTGCAATTATTGACTGTATATCTTTACCATTATGGTTCCCATGACTATAAGCTGCATAGTTGACCAAGAAATGTAATAGAAATAGGAATCCTAAACAGATAAGCACCCCCCCAAAAAAATACGACATGATTAGTATTCATAAAAATTAAATTGGGCACCCTGGTATCTCATCACATAGAGTCTGGGGCCAGGGTGGTAGCTGAATCACGTTTTGGGGGGTGGCCATATGTCCTACTTTACAGACAACAGTACTCTCTTTGGCAGTATCCTCATTCTGAAGGGCTGTCCAGTCTGGTTTAAAGGGAAAGAGGTGGAGAGGCCAAAGGCCTTGAAGTTGCCCATCCACAGCCAGTATCTAGGAGAGCAGACTGAGCAGGGACAAAGGTATCCTGGGCATTGGCTATGAGGATCAATGGAGTCTTATTGCCAGATGTATCGTGCAGGTTGCCCACACCTCCCATATCCACAGAACCAATATCTGTGGTTTCAGTTATCCACAGCTGAAAAATAGGGAAACATACCATAAAATTGTGCTGGAAAATGCCTAGAATTGGCAAGGCCAATTTCCTTTCGTAGGTCGGTAAATTGAGTACCCAGCTTATGGGGGCAATTAGCTAACACACATTGGAAACTGTTTAATGCAGTGTAGATGTGTAAATAGCTATTGCTTAAAACAATTTGTAAGCCGCTCTGATAGCCTTGTGGCTGAAGAGCGGGGTATAAAATAACTAACTAAATAAGGGCCTCCAGCACATCTCTATTGTATGTTTGGACTGGAAGTCTTTTATTTTAATAAGGTTCGCTATTATCTGGTGGGTTTGGGGTCTGTGGTAAGTTCGGGAACCAAACCCCTGCAGATATGGGAGGGTGAGCTGTATATCTCTTTAAATTACAGCAGGTATATTTCAATCTGATCTGTACATATAAGCTGGTTTATGCAAATTTTATTCAACTCAGTGTGCGCTCTTGTCCTTTTTTTGGTGATGCATTTCCTTTTTGTAGCTGGCTGCCCCAACTGTCTTAGACATTAGGGATGTTAAAACACATCAGTTGGCACATTTTGTTCCACAGGGTAGAGTGACATTTGGGGTGGGGGAACCATCCCCCAGTTCAGTAACAGATGAGTTGAGAATTTTATTTTAGTACTTACGTACCCTAATGATGTTTTGAGCTATGCTGGCGGTGGCATAATAGCCACTGGTAGGGTCTCCCATGCCAGACAGGTCAAAACCGAAGGGTCTGACAAAGAGCGTCAAAGGGCAGGATGGGCTCTCTAGCCTTGTGGCAACCGTCCTAGGAGAAGGAAAACTCTAATCCCAAACCCGGGCAGATGGTGCTCATCCAACCCTCTAAGGTCAACCATCTAAGAGAAGGAAACTCTAATCAAGCCTACGGCCCGAGGACCTCGCTGCCACGTCCATGCTTGCAAGGCCACGGCAGATGAATCTCTGGTTTAAAGGGTGAGGCCAGTTCTGTGCACGCTGCACTCCACCAGAAAAATCCATTGCACAGGCTCGACTTTCTCAAAATTATTAAAATTCAAATGTAGGAGAAAGTGAAACTGACCCATCCTCTATTCAAGTACCAAAATTTGAATGTGAGACAAAGTGAAACTTAGAGATTGGCCCACCCCTATGGCCAGTAGCATTTCAAAGTCCACACCAATTTTTTCCTTTCCTTCATTTTTAGGGGAGTATCTGAAACACTAGAAAGATAAGACTACCATTGCAGGAAGCAAAACATTTCTCTTGCCCTTTCCCTATGTGCCCCAGCTTCCATGGACAGGATTTCTATAAAGAAAGGTCTACAAAGAAACTCATAAAGGCCCTCCTTCAGGTTCTCTACAACACAGGCAAAGCTTAAGAAAGTTACTTTTTTGGATTACTACTCCGAGAATCCCCCAACCACTATGGGCACTGGCTATGCTGACTAAGGGATTCTAAAAGCTGCTGTCCAAAAATGTAGAAATGGCCATGATGGCTGAAGAATTCTGGGAGTTGCAGTTTTTTTACTGCTCTGAACATCCACCATCATACACAAGGATGGAGATTTTATTGTATGATGCCACTCATTCAATCTGAAGTCTGAAATGAGATACTGTAAATTGCTTCCCTCGCCCTCTTTCAATAACTGTTGTGATTAAGACTAAACAGTGTGGCAAACAAACATTAAATTCCCTCAGAACAAAATGAAAATTCTCCCATTAGTTACCCCTGGTGATAGATGAGAATTTCATTTCAGTTTGTTTTTCATCAGAGTTTGCCAAAAATTCACAAACTGTGAGGTGGAAAGATGTGGTTCAGGATGGACCCAGAACTGGGGATTTTTAAAAATTCAGAAGAGGGAAAACTGAAAGAGATATATGTGTCTGTCTAGGTAGGCTTAGGGCTGTGAATGTTTAATTCTTTTAAGACTGACTGTGAATCATGTCTATTCAACTGTATTTGTGGCAAATCTTTCTTTTCAGAGAGGCTGATGATCTCATTAGCAGGTAGATGCTACATCTCACTAGCATCCACTCATTAGCAGGTAGATACTACATCAACCTCTCTACTCTAAGCTGAGATGCAGGCAGGGGAGACTATCAATGGCAGCTGTGCTTCTGATGTCTCTAGGGTGGCAAATCCACTCTCAGTTTTTGCTTGAACTTCAAAAGGAGCTGTCCAGGGTGTTGGGCCCTATCACCAAAACAAAGCCAGCACCGAACAACTCCTTTAAAGTTCACTGTAAATCCAGGAATGGAATTATTGCCCCAATGAAACCAACACCACCAGCAACCACTGGAGGACTTAAGTTCAGTACCAAAAACTGGTAGATTTCTTCATATGTGGGAAGTTAAAAAAAAAAAAAAGTTGTGTAAGAACAGAAATGGGATGGGGGGAAGCAAAGCTGAGAGATTTCCCTCTCTGATTATACCAGTGAAGAAGCAGAATCAGCCAGTAGCCACTGGGGAAGTTAATTTGAGTTTGCATTTTGAAAAAATTACCAAAATTGGTAAATTTCTTTATATGCAGGATGTAAAAAAATGATGTGTAAGAAATTCAGATATGAAAGAAAGAGAATCTAAGAGATCCCATCCCTGCCCCACTCAGATTATACCACTAAAGACAAAGTAATTCACCTGTGGCCAAGTAATTTCCAATTGATAATACTATGCTCTGATTGGTTAAAATTTTTATTATTTAGTTATTTGTTTGCCTTTACAAAATTAAGTGCACAATGAAAAGGAAATGTGGACTCTGCTGTTGTAAGGAACGGAAGTAGACAATATTAGAGGAAAACAGCAACTATTGCAACCCTACCCCTGCATCTATCTGAGCCATGTGCAAGAGGCTGTGGTATGAAAACATTTGGCCAGCATTTTAAATGTCTCATTTGTCATCTTGCGATGAAACTATATGCTTTGGGATGGCTTAATAGCATTGTTTGCTACACTGACCATTATCTCTCCCCCTCCCTCTCAAGTCTATAATATAAAAGCGGGTTTGTAAAACCTCCCATATCATACTTTATTTTCATGCAGAAAAAAGAAGGAGAGGGGAAGAAATCCATGCACACACGTATGCCATAAATTGATGGCACGGTTCTTAACTGAAAATATTTGCATAGCCTTTAAAACCTTTGGAGACAGCTGCAATCTCATCTCATTTAGTCATGTCACATTGATATACAATAATTTGGAATGTAGTGTCAGCCACCAGACAAAGATGTAAAAGCGGTATTGACTTGCTTTCAGTTGAGAAAGCTGCTGTCAGTGGGCGCATTGGCTTTCAGCAACATAACGAGGCAGGCTCAGGGCAAATCTAACTTCCCCTTGACAGAACACGCAATTTTCTCCCCCATTCTGCATTCACGCTGAGAGGTAAGGATTTTAAGGAAGAGGAAAACTTGGTTTAGAACAGAATCAGCTTGCTTATATTAAAACGAGGACCACCTCTGCACTTCCCCCAACCCCATATAATTACTGTATTTTCATAATCCTTGCCTAAATATGTTGCAGTTCATCTGCCACTAGTAACCAGCCTGCTAGCTATTGAGGAAGGATCTGTAAAATGTGCTGCACACTGGATCATCACAGGTGCTATGACTCTCAGAAACATCTTCATAAAAGGAAGGAGCTAGGGGAGGCAGAGGCTGCATTGGCACTGCAGAAATCATCAGGTTTGACACTGCTTTAACTGCCACGGCCCAATACTATGGAATTCTGGGATTTGTAGTTTTGTGAGATACTTAGCCTTCTCTGTCAGAATGCTCTGGTGCTACAACAAACTACAAATCCCAGAATACCATAGGATGGTGCCATGGCAGTTAAAGCGGTGACAAACTGGATGATTTCTGCAGTGCAGGTGCAGCTGGAGATGAACTAGACAAAGACAGCCTTTTGAAAAGAAAAGCAGAAGCAGGGAGTTAGTCCTCCTGGCTCTTGGCAAGGTGTAGACGGTTCCAACAAGTATTTCAAGATGGTCCCAACAACTAGGCATGTGTGAAACCTTTACTCGGTTGAGGGTTTTTTTAAAAATAGATTTACCTGATCAGCATGTGTCCTGGATTGAACATAGAAATGGATATGCTCTGAAATCTGTGTGTTTCTGGGCTTGTGATGCATTCTGCCAAAAGGGACAAATACTATGCCTCCGAATATGAAATATACACATTTGGCAAATGTGCAAAAACAAACAATGCCCCTACATATATTTCTAAAATTAAAGATTGGGTAAGTTACCTTACACAACTTCAGAGTGTTCAAGGTAATTTAAATGTGTCTTCACTTACTGAGAGCTAATGTGGTGTAGTGGTTTGAGCACTGGACTGTGATTCTGGAGACCAGGGTTCAAATCCCCACTTAGCTGTGGAAACCCACTGGGTTGCCTTGGGCAAGTCACATATCTCTCTCAGGCTCAAAGGAGGGCAAAGGCAAACCCTCTCTCAACCAATCTTGCCAACAAAACCTCATAATAGGTTCACCTTATGCTCACCATAAGTTGGAAACGATTTGAAGGCATACAATAACAACAACATCAACAACAAAGTTACGGTACTTTTGTGGAAGATTCTGGGAATTCTAGTCCAAACAGGTAAGCTTTCCAAGCTCTATCTAAAATGCACATGAAATGTGCATCAGTATGGGTATGTGTTCATGAATGAAACATTTGTGTGCCTGTTTCAAAGACACAGAGAAAAAATATGTACAGATCTTCCTCAACAACACATACGTACACATACAAATGGCACATGACTCCCTTAAAACAAACTCAGTATCTCCATAAGAAGAGCATATGAGAGCAAGTCTACCCTTTTCAGTCAACATGATCATCCCCTGAATTCTTTAACTGCTGCCATTCCTCACATCTGTACACATAAGTGGGTTTGGGCTTGCTGCTGTTTTCCTTCTGATAACTAGCCATTTCAAACCCATGAGCCTTTTCCAGCTCAAGTATATGTTAAAACCAAAACACTGTTGGTACATTTTAGTAGTGGTTACACTTTTCTCCAGAGTTGTGCAGCAGTGCAAGGAGAAGGAAGAAGAAATTGGCCATCTCTGATATACCTCTTTCCCCAATGCCTGACTGCCTTCATGGCTGCTGTCTTTAGAGCATTTTAACCACTGCCAATGCTGCCTACACTAGCATAATCACACCAAGAGGATTATGACTGCTGACTGGTATCTTACACACTCATATTCCCTAGTTGGACCATTTGAATCTGGGGAGACTTATTTAGAAGTAAACATACCTAGGGCTGAACTGTATATCCCACTGTTGGCAATGGGCCACGTTAGTCATGACTAACTTAGGTTTCATAATTTGCATTGGACTTTGGTCAGCAGGATTGGGACTATTATATTTTTTTTAGGCTGCATCTACATGGTAGAAACAATGCAGTTTGACACCACTTTAAGTGCTGTAGCTCCATCCTATGGAATCCTGGGATTTGTAGTTTTATGAGGTCTTTTGCCTTCTTTGCCAGGGTGTGCTGGTACCTCACAAAACTACAAACCCCAGGAATCTGTAGAATGGAGCCATGGCAGTTAAAATGGTGTCAAACTGCATTATTTCTACAGTGTAGATACACCCTCGGAGATGAATGAATGTTGCACTAGTTTGAAATTTGGCAACATTTCAGAATTTCATTTTATTCTTCTAACCTTATTATTACTTTTTAAACAGATATTAAGTATCTTAATAAAAAAAAGCATAATGTATATAGAGTTAGGCACTTTAAAATTCCTGTTGATTTCAAGCAGAGAGAGAGAGATTTAAGCCCATCCTGAGTGCTCCCCATTGAAGTCAATGGGACATTTGAAAAGCTGAAGCCTGTAATTTTTCAGTTTTCAAGAGTATACAGAGGTGTGCCTGGGGCAGCCCCATTGGAACTTTTGAATCTCACACCAAACAGTGTATTGAAGTAGCTAATTTTCTCCAGCAAATATTAAATCTTCCAAAGGGTGATTTGCACATGTATCTAGACAGTCATAAACTTCATTTCAGGGCACAATAATTAAATAAGTCTAGTACTCTTTTCACCCAAATGAATTCTCATTATATTTTTTATTACATTGTTTATAATTTTTTCATATTTTTACTTCCATCAAAAGGAAAAAAAATGTTTCTGAAGTGTCTGTTTTAGCTGGAGTGTAGCAGAATTTACAATACTGTTCCCCTTTACAGGAAATAAAGAGAGAGTATTCACATGATGTTTCAGATTCACCAAAGGAGATTTTCAGACGATCCTTGCCATGCAAACCCCCTAGAGGTTGTCCGTGAATAAAATCTTGGCGAATATAGTGCAGCAGGCTCCAAGCCTTAGCGCGAGAGGGAACGACGATCTCGCAGCAGCAACGGCGTCATCCGAAATTGACCCCCCTGCTGCGACGAAACTGTCCCAGGCGATCCTTGCGCGACAAGGATCGTCTGAAAATCTCCTTAGTCAGGAAGTGATGCTTCATCCTTTCCCCGCTTGCCATTTCACTCTTCGAAATCAATTGTCCAGTTGGCTGTTATTCTTCAGGGTTCCAAAAATGAGTTTGAAATCTGCAAAGAAAATACAGTTAGCCCTCCACATTTGCAGGTTTAACTTTTGCGGATTTGATTATTCACAGATTATTTGCTGCCACTTCTGCTGCTTACCTGTGCCATTTTTAATAAGGACTGCAAGCCTCGAGAGACTGCAGACATGTTGCAAGGCTTTGAAAGTCGCTAATAACATTGGGATAGGGGAGCAGCCGAGGTGGCAGCAAGCCTCGTCAGCCACCTGATTCTAACCTGAGAAGGAACCTCGCCACCTCAAAGGCATCCACGGATCATAGTTTGTGTGTGTGTTAAATATGGTTGGGGGGGGGGAGCTAGAGATATTCACATTTTCCCACTTTCACTGAGTTCTTGCTCCCCTAACCCTAGCGTATGTGGAGAGCCAACTGTACTTACTTTTTTTAAAAAAAATGGCATAAATATTTTGTAACACTCTTCAAACCATCCAAAAGTTGCTACATAACTCGATTTGACAAATATAGCAGGTTGGGAAGACTTCAGAAAAGTGATGGGTGGGTGAAGGACCAAATACCTTCTGTCTCCATTCTGAATCTCTTCTTGTAAAACCACCTTTTTCTCATTCTCCACCTCAGAAAAAAACCCCAAAAAACAAACTAGCCATGGTGGGATGTGTGTATGTGTGTGTGTTGAGTTATGGAAATTGTAGTTTTAAAATGTAACTTTTCCATGCTCCAGTTGGGTCACAAAAGTATATCTTGTAGCTAAATGGAGACCTGAATGTAGGCCTCCCAGTTTAAGCACAACAGTTTGGCCAGGGCAACATGCTGTCCTAATTCCAGATGGTAGTCCTGACAAGAGGAGACCCATTAAGTCAATGGGATTTGTCTAAGTGTTGACTTGCCAGTTGATTCAATGGGTCTCCTCTAGTCAGGAGCATCACCTGGATTTAGGCCACTGGATTTTGCCAAATGAACATGTGTATTGATGTGTGGATCAGAACAAGATAGATTGCTTAAGCCCTGGAAAATCACTAGAGTCCAGCCCAATACAGGTACCTGTCAGTTAAAGAGCTTGGAATGGAAGAAGAGAAAGAAAAATAAAGAAGAAAAAGAAGTGAAAAGGCCACAAGTCCCCATCCTTTCTTCCAGCTGCTTTGACATTTGAGACTTCTATTTGCATGCACAGCAAGTACGAAGGAACAGCAACAGAAGGGCATGAAGGCAAAGGAAGTGAGGAGTGGTTCTGGCATACTCTTACTTCTTGCCAGCCAGACGAGATAGTGACCCTCAGTGCTTTGAAGACTGCAGCATGAATCTCTGACTGACAAGCAGTGGGTCAGGGAGGCAATGTAAGAGGGAAGGGAGGGGGGATGTGGGCCTCCCCCCCTTACAGGGACCTTTCCTTTGGAGACTTCATTGAAATTGGTTGCTCCTCCCCCCCTTTCCCTTTTCGTCCCATACGTCCAAATGAGTTATGGATATTACTTTATTTACCTAGCCCCCCAGTCCTTAGCATGCTTATGCAAAAGCAAGTGCTAGTAGGTACAGGTTTAGTCCAGTAAACTAACACATTTTGTTATGGCTTATGCATTTGTAGACAGCTATTCATGTCATCAGAAATACTCCATCTTTATGGACTGTAGCCTACCAATGTCAAAATACATTCATTAGTTTTTAAAATGCCACAGGTCTCTTTGTTGTTTTGCAATCAATGAGACGCTAATAGTCATAATGATGTATTCAGTGCACAGGTGCAGGCAACCAAAGCCTATATCACTGAGGTTTGTACATGTCTCAATGCTGGATTATGGCCAGTGTGTTTAGGAGGTGTTAATGTATACTTTGCTAATGGCTGCCATTGGCTTATATCAACTGTCCAATAAGCATTTCCTGACACTAATTTCTGTTTTTGTTTTAAGGGATTTAAAACACCTGAAACACGTGCAGTCTCCATCAGCTTTTCCCTTTTTCTCAGTAAGTTACCAGATACATTATGATGCATTATGCCTAACAATTCACTGACCAGTTTGAAGCAATAAAGTCATTTAGCTTATGCCATCAGATAAACTTATGAAAATGCATCATTCGTTTTCAGTAATATAAAGCAGTTTAAAACTGATGCACTCTGCAAAATGCAATTTGCAAGAGGTGCCTTGGTAAATAGGCAGTTCAGATCATGTGAAATTTGGGTTTGTCAGATATCCAGAATCTCTTATGAAAGAGGGGAAAATCACCCTTGCCACAGTACCATATGGAATCATACTTATAGAATGTGCCCATGGATTTTCTTAACCCAAAATTTTATTTCCTTCTCTCTTTACTTTTTAAGGGGAAGACCAAGGTAGAATTATGCAATTTTCATGGATATTTTCATCAGCATCACAAAGCATCCTATTTCAGTTAGACTTCTGGCTGCCGATCAGTTTCCAAGCACAGTACAAGGTGTTGGTTTTAACCTTTAAAGCCCTACATGGCTTGGGTCCATCATATCTCCAGGACCGCCTCATCCCATATGATCCCCCCCATGCACTTTGGTACTCTGGGAGGAACCTGCTGCAGCCTATGAAAACTAGGCTGTTGCAGACCTCCCAGAGGGCCTTCTCTTCTACAGCTCCCAGACTTTGGAATGGCCTGCCGGATGAGATCCGTCTTATCACTACTCTTGATAACTTCAAGAAAGCGCTAAAGATGGACCTCTTCCAGCAGGACTTCCTGGAATAACTTCCTGGCTCAAGTGGAGTTGATTGTTTACCCGCCCCCCTGCTGCTATTGCCAATTTATTTATTTATTTATTTATTTATTTATTTATTTTATATATTGGATTGTATTTTATCTTTGTTTTAATTCTCTACTAGTTTAAGTTAGTTTTAAGTGGTGGGAGGGTTAGGATTGGAAAGGATTGTTTTAACTTGCTGCTGTTTTAATCCTGTTGTACGCCACCCCTGTTGCCGAGCAGAGGGGCGGGTTAAAAATAAATTATTATTATTATTATTATTATTACTACTACTACTTCAGTCATTGCTCTAGACATGTTCACCTCTTCAGGTGAACTCACTCTGAATGGACACTATGTCCTAAGTGATGTCAGCACAACAGCGATGTGGTAATTGTGATATCCCCATTGTTGTATGAACTGATAACTCATATGACTCCTCCAAGAGGCATTCAAGGCTAATCTGGAGGCTCTTGGCTTGCAACCCCCAGAGTTAGCTCATCTCTAAGGATAATCCTGAGCAGCCTCATTCAAGGGCTCCCCCTAGAGGCCAAAATGCTGCCACCACTCGCTGAGTTGCCTCCCTTTCACACAGTGCAGCGAGAAGCTGTGCAGGGTCTCTGAATAACCAGTGTGACTACCCGCCACTGTGAACCAGCCAACTCCTCCCTCCCTCCTGTCCCCAGAGAGAGAGAGAAATGTAGCAATGCCCAAAAGATACAGGCACGGGCAGCATCAGTGTAAAGGGCGATTAAGAAAAGCTTATTTTATTCAAGCAAGTTCAAGTCATGCAAATCTCTCATGAGGGTAGGCACCTTCCATGCCGCCAGGCACACTTTAGAGTTACAGAAATAGCAAAAATATGAAATTACATTTAACTACGTTCAGCTACATTCAGCCAAAGTTTAAGAAAAGAACATAAAGTTCCCTAACACAACTCTAAACAGTCCCTAAATATTCTGCTCACAATATGCAGTCTTCTGTTGGATTCAGATGGAAGGCTGGAGCCAGTAGATGTTCCAGGCTGCCTCAACAGCCTCTTCCATTGTTAAACTCTGGGCCTGGTGTATGCATCCCAGACCCTCCTTTGTCTCTCCAATGTCATGGTCTGACTCAAGCCATGTGCTCACACAAAGTAGTTATATCTTATTTGGAATTCCCACTCTGACATTCTTGATTGGTCAAACCTGCCTCAGGTGATCTGATGATGTCATTGATGATGCTATCTCAGGGGCAATTCAGCGACATATTGTGATTCAAAAACTGGACTGAGGCATCAACAAAAATAATGGCAATAAGCAAGAGCTATTTGTACGCAGAGCATTGAAGAAGCTTAAAAGCTTTGTTACTTGTAACAACTTACTCCAGTAACTAGTTACTTTGGTCTGCACTGACCTAGACCAGTATTATTCTTTTACGTGTAATGGCCAGGGCTATAAAATCACTACTTTTCAATGTAATATAATGCCCTCCCAGCCCCCTGTTGCTCATTATTGCCCAAAGGAAAGAGTTTGCTGCCTCTGTCAGAGGGTGAAAGAAAAAGTCAGTATGAGTGTATAGGGGTCTATCAGAGACAGACTGCTCCAAACAGGGTGTGCACTTGGACTGGTTGAGTTGATATGAGCTGTGAGACAGAGTTTATAGGAGGAGGGGGTATTTCTCTGAACACCTAAACCTGCTTAGGGATCAGATTTAGAACATTTACAATTTGGAGAAGAAGAAGATGGAGAAGGAAGAGGGACTGAGTGAGTCTTCTGGATATGTACCCGCAGTATTTGTGTGCAGTGCATGCAGCAGCTATGTGACATGTTGTGCTGTGCCTCTGTTGTTGAGTGGGTGAGGGGAGCCCAGGCAGGGGAGTCCCGGTGTACCTCAGTCAACAAAGAAGATGTATTCCCGAGCATTACTTCTTTAACTAAAAATTGATACTAGAGGCAGAAGTAACATGGAAAGAATAGGGACAGGTTTCTATACCCAAAAAAGAAAAGCAGTTCAACACATTTCAACAAAACTTTTATTCGAAGCTAAACAATCTCTACATGTGAAATGAAATAACAAGTGCAGGAAAGCCTTGCATAAATAAACAAAACCATTTTGACCCTTCTAGGGACCACTTAAAAGTTCCTTCCAAGATGGATCTAGGGATTATATTTTGTCCCTTCTACCTTCCTCCATTTTTCTTATGTTTTCCATTTTGGTGGCAAAACTCAATGATCTATGCTTTTAAAACATGCCGAGGGGAGCTAGTGAGGTAAGATAATCTGCTTTCTTTGGACTTTTTCAGATGGGAGGGGGGAGAGCCTGAGGAGGTCAGGAGAAGAACAGGGCTGTTTTGCTTACAGAGCCCCTTTTCAGACAGACCCATCCTCCTCTGTCCTCCCCCAACCTCCTCCTGACCTTCCCCCATGCTGCTGGTGTTGCTTTTTATTGACGGAGAACCTCCATCAATAAAAAGCGGCATCTGTAGCATGGGAGAAGGTGAGGAGGAGGTTGGGAAGAGGATGGAGCTGTCTGAAAAGGGGCTCCGTAAGCAAAACATCCCCATTCTTCTCCTGACCTCCTGGGAGGGGTCTCCTATCTGAAAAAGTCCTACGTCTCTTTTCCTGTTCATTCATACTCAGCAATTATGGAAACAGTTTCTGTTTACCTTGCCTGTTGTAGGCAGGCACACACAGCTAGAGGAGGATCTGCTAGAGGAGAATCCCATTTCCCTCAACTTGAACTTTATTTTCATGGTTTACTGGAAACATGCTGCTTCAACCCAGGTCTGAAAGTCAGTGTTTCTCCAGTTGTCCTTCACCATCCTCCCAGTGTTGGTTTTGCAAAACAAAACAATACCAAACAAAGAAGCCTTTCCAGTTAGTGGGTATAAAAAGTCTATGTAAAAAGGAGCTTCTTTATCAGAGGCTTTGTTAACTAAGGTATGCCTTACACTTAGGATATTATCACACGAGCCCCATTCTCCCTGCAATCATGTTAGCAGAAGTAAATGGATACACACTGGTTTGGGAGCCCTCAGTATTGCATGACGTCTCTTCAATAGTGTGCCTGGGGTACCTGGGCTGTTTCAGCCATCCATGGTCCATTGGCTCTCATGTGGACTCCCCCTTAACCCTACCACCCTGGCCTATTTACCCTACCCAGCATCCCTTTTGTGTGTGTGTGTTTTTCATTTTTACTGTTATTTTTAGATGTAATGCATTTATCAATTGTGATAATGCCATTTTGTGAAATAAAGGGGGAAAAAAAAGGAAGAAAGGGGGGAAAGAAAACCAGCCTGTTTGGGGATAGTGAGGGGGAGGGGAAGGGAGAGGGAGACTGAGACCACATGACTGCCCAACCTCAGGACTGCAACTGGAGAAATTTATCACACCTGAGGACTCATAGCACAGCAGCATGATTGGGAGATTATTGATAGGTGTTCCCTGTCAATGGCAAGGGATGCTCTTAACCACACTTTGGAGGCACAACAGCAACGATTTGGAGGTGACATCGTGTGTTAAGTATTGCCAAAGGTGCTATTGTCCAGCTTTAATTCCGCTTTAAAAAGTTCATGTAATAAAGTATGATGACCAGAGATGGGAGGAACCATTTTCCTGTACAGGTTGAATCTCCCTTATCCGAAATATTCCCAAATCCAAAATTGTCTACATGAGTGGCTGAGATAGTGATACCTTTGCTTTCTGGTGGTTCAAAGTACACAAACTTTATTTCATGCATAAAATTATGAAACATTACCTTCAGGCTACATGTATAAGATGTATAAGAAACATAAATGAATTTTGTGTTTAGACGTGGATCCCATCTCCAAAATAATTCATTACTTATATGCAAGCATTCCAAAATCCAAAATACGACTGGTCTCAAACATTTCGGATAAGGAGACTTGACCTTATTTTCCAGTGGCACAATATTAACAGTAACAGTGAGGTGTTAGTAACAAGTATTCCATGAGTTACTTTCTGAGCTCCAGTTATAAATGATGACTTGTTGAGAGATCAGAAAAATGAGTAACATAACTAGTTCCCCTTAAAAAGTATAATTCAAAGCTCTGGATACACTCACAGTAGGATGTGCTTTTTTGTGTGGGAAGAATGATTCTCTCAACCATCCACTCACCCAGTCCAAAAGAATTAGAATTGTGATCTCCCCAGAACAGAAATGGTTGAAGATTTGGCTCAGCAACAGTTTGAGAAAGATTTTCTGCCTTTCAGCTATTACTATTTTTTTTGCTAGATATTTGCAGTAATTCAAAGATGGGACTTAGGAAGGGAGCTGCATACTGGGCTGATGATGCCCCTGGAGTCTTTTTCTTTGACCGTGGGTACAATCTATCAGGCACTACTGCTGTGCAAACCGTATTCATCAAGTGAATGGGTGATGCACCACAGTAGAACCCAGTAGGACTGTACCCATGGATAACAAAAGATACCTCCAGGGAGTATTTTGTTAACACAACTTTCTGACTATGCTTCACCAAAGACATTTTCAGAAACAGATTTGCTGATGTAACATAATCAGTGTAATTTACCACTTTTCTTTATTCATTCTTTATTGCCAAGGGTGTTTTTTAGAAAGTGGGAACTCTAACAGAGTTCATTAGTTTCTGATCTTTATTTTCTAGCTTGAATACTAAGTTTGGTCTCTGCATCATCATTTTTATAAAGGTCTATAGGAGGAATATTGAATAATAAGTAGGCAAGAGGAACCTTCCACCCAGGTACACAAGCCCAGGCAGCTAATATTACTAATAAAGGATGAGAAAATGAAGAAACAAGCGCACATGGAAAATTCCTGATGGATGCAATGGGTTATATTCAGGGTGCAACACCAACAGCTTGAATTGAAAATTAATTTTACACTATCTTACAAATTTGCCTACCACAGCAAGTTTCCTTCAGATGTTTTGCCATGCTAGGTGCCACTAATGCATTTGAAATTACAGGCCCTGTCCACTAATGCATTTGAAATTACAGGCCCTGGAAGTAAGCTCCCCTTGAAACAAATGGGATTTACATATTTTAAGGTGTGTGTGGCCCTCCAGGTTGTCTATATCTCCCATGATCTCTGATGATTGTCTAGCCTGGCAGGGGATGATGGGAGTGGTATCTCTCTGAGCCTCTGTTGGAACCCAGTTACCAATCCCTGTGTCAAGACAATCAGGCTACAAGGGAGCTTGCCGCTTGCCGGCGGGCCTTTTTGCGACCCGACCATCACCCCCGCAAGCCTTCCCCCCCCCCGCCGCCCTGCTGGGTGGGGGGGTGGAGACTGCATGGTCCTCCTGGTGGCTGCCATCTTGCCCCGTCTTCTTCCCAGCCGACTTTGCGGCCAGAAGGGGTGGGGAGGGAGTGGCAGCCAATCAGGATGGGCCTTTTCACCCCTGATTGGCTGCGGCTGCCAGGGCGGGGTGAGACATCCGGCCGGCCTTTGGCGCAGCCAGATGATAAAAAGACGGGCTGACAGAGCAGCTGCGTCAGTCCTCTGCCCTCTTTAGGCTCTGGAGAGCCAAAGACCCGCCCACCCACCCTTGAGTAGAGTGCATTACACATCGCAATTTGCGGGGTGGCGGATGTCATGGGTCATGCTAAGGCATGAGGTCAAGGGGTCTCCATCAAGTGCAAGTTCAAGCACAAGTTCACATTCAAGGGAGACCCCACCTCTGGATGTTAATCATTTGTTTGCAGGGGAGGGGAGGGGAGAGAGTTGAGTGGATGGCTCGGCCAGCATCTCTCCCCTCCAGGCAGGGCCGGTTTAACCTGTCTGCCAGATCCGCATTGGCGGGGGGCCTCGGGGGTGAAGGGGGCCCCCTGGTGAGTGTTGCCCTTATCTGATGAAGGAGACAGCCAGGAGACAGCAGCCGGCTCCTCCGCTCCTTTGGAGCCCCTTCCCCCTCCCTCCTCAGGCAGGGCATGGCAATAGCACTGAGCTACTGCGGGAGATAGAGAAAGGGTTTGCTCTTGGGAAGTTGTAATTTGGAGACAGTCCCTGGCTGCATTAGCGAAAGAAACAGCAGCCCTCTGTGGCAGAAGCTGGAGGGAGTTTGCTGCTACCGCTGAGACGGTGAGTGTGTGTTTATGAGAGAGACAGGGAATTTGAGCGTTGTCTCGGAAAGGGCTTCTTTCTTTCTTTCTTTCTTTCTTTCTTTCTTTCCCTTCCCTTCCCTTCCCTTCCCTTCCCTTCCCTTCCCTTCCCTTGCCAACTGAGTTCAGCCTGCATTTGTGTGTGTTTGCCTATGTGCCTTCAAGTCATTTCTGACTAAGGCAAACCTACCATGGGGTTTTCTAGGCAAGGTTTGTTCAAAGGGTGTGTGCCTTTGCCTTCCTTTGAGGCTGAGAGTGTGTGACTTGCCCAAGGTCAGCCAGTGGGGTATTCATGGCTGAGTAAGGATTCAAACCCTGGTCTCCATAGTCATAGTGCAATGCTGAAACTTTTACAACACTCTTAACTCTTTTAACAGACGAATACTGTATAAAGAATATAAATTAAAATTTGGAGTAATATTACTGGGAACAATGGTTTTATTGTTGTCACTAAAACACCAGTATCCCATTAGTGTTATGTGAGAGGCATTGGCCTAGAGCAGTGGATCTTAACCTTTTCTTTACCAGGGACCCCCTTTAAATTTGTTGCCCCAAGACTTAACTCAAGATTTAAAACCCTAATAATAATAGCTAACAACAACAACAATACAATTACACCATCCATTAAACTTTCCCTCAGAGACACTCTTGCTTCTTCCTGCAAGTTTGTGGCTGGAGTGGATTGAATGGCAATGTGCAGGCCAAGCCAGCCAGACTTTGCCTTGGTTCCTGTCACATGGCTACTCCACTACAGGGAGGAGGTGGGCCAAGCAGTCTTCAAGCCTTTGTGGACCCCCCTGTGAGGACATTGCGGACCCCAAGTTAAGAACCACTGGGCTAGAGAATGCTGGAAAAGGAACAATGCAACCAGACCTTGAGAAGGGTGCTGGCAGGGGGATTCTGGGAGGTGTAATCCAAGAGTAACTTTCCCAGGCTCTGAATGCAGCCTAGAATCATAGGGCTGGAAGGGACCCCAACAGCCATCCCATCCGATCGGCTTCTGCCCTGCAGGAACACACAATCCAAGCATTCCTGACAAATGCCCATCCAGCCTCTCCTTAAAAACCTCCAAAGAAGGTGAGTGCACCACACTCCCAGGCAGCAGAGTATTCCACTGCCTTACAGCTCTTACTGTCAGGAACTTCTTCCTAATGTTTAGGTAGAATCTCTTTTCCTATAGTTTGAGTCCATTGCTCCGTGTCCTAGTCTCTGGAGCAGCAGAAAACAAGCTTGCTCCTTCCTCAGTATGACACCCCTTCAAATATTTAAACATGGCTATCATGTCCCCTCCTAACTTTCTCTTCTCTGGGCTAAACATGCCCAGCTCCCTAAGCCATTCCTCATAGGGCATAATGGCTTCCAGACCTCCCAACATCCTTCTCGATATCTTTCTTGAATTGTTGTGCCCAGAACTGGAAACAATATTCCAGGTGAGGT
The DNA here is from genome assembly GCA_030847615.1 of Gambelia wislizenii. Lineage (NCBI taxonomy): Eukaryota > Metazoa > Chordata > Lepidosauria > Squamata > Crotaphytidae > Gambelia > Gambelia wislizenii. The sequence goes on along the minus strand of JAUMIR010000001.1, from coordinate 285,507,096 downwards.
CTGACCAAAGCAGAATGGAGTGATACTATTACTTCCCTTGATCTAGACACTATTAATGCAGCCTAACGCATTGGCATTTTTTGCTGCTGCATCACACTGCTAACTCATGTTTAGCTTGTAGTCCACTCTTTCTTTTCTTTGAGGAAATCTACATCATTACATTAATTGCTAATAAACTAAAAATATTATGTTAGTGCCTATAATATAGTTTTTAAACTAAATTATTGGTGTCAAATTATGTAATACAGTAGGCCCCTCTTATCCACTGGGGATTGGTTCGGGGGGGTGGATTCTGAAACCCATGAATAATAGTGAACACCATTGAAAAAATGGTACTTCTGGTTTAAAATACCATAGAGTTGCCTTGGAGGGCCTAGAAAACCACTAGGGAGGACACATTTACTAGGAAGACTCTAGGGTAGGTGTGCTGTTCTGTGTCCCATGGATAATGAATCCATGGATACGGGGGCCCTACTGTGATCTGAACATCCTGTACGGTGAATAGGTTAGGTTACATTGACCTGAGATAAACATATGGGGGCCCCAAAATAAAGCACTGCAGGGGGCCCCAAAATTCCTTAAACCGGCCCTGCCTCCAGGTAGTCGGTATGGACTGACCTGTGGTCTTGGCCCACATGGGCGGGCTCAAGGAGCAAATCACGACCCATGCATTGCTGCCAACCATTTAGCTTGCAAGTTGCGGCCATTTATTGCCAAATAAAACATGTATTTTACTAACCTGTATTTAACCCATGTTTTCTGAAGATGTAACCAAATACAATTTTATAATCTAGCAATGTGTATGAGTATTATTTAGGAGAGCGGAGGGACTGTACGGTCTGGGTCCGCAAAGAGACTGCAAGTGGTGAATTTGGCAACCTGCTGGCTCCAATTCTACTTTTCAGTGCAGGAACACTGTTGTCTCCATCCTTTTGTTTATTCTTTGATTCATAGTTCAAGGGGTCTATTTTTAAAAACTTCATTAATGTCAAAAGATAATGTTGGGGTGTATGAGTATAAAAACTAAACATTTATTAAAGATTCCAGGGAGCAAGTCCTTTAGGAATATCTTCTTAAGAAAAAGTTTCTTTTAAAGTAAGCAGAGTTAGCCTAGGGAAGTCAAGCAGACAAATTAAGCACAATAAAGACGTTTGCTTAAAAGTACATATCAAAAAGTTTACTGAAGGTATAGCAATCTTAATCTACATATTCAAAACAAATCTAGGTCCTTCACTAACTAAGAGGATTATAGTTCAGGGTAAGAAACTCACCTAATCTTGGGAGGTTCATGTTAGGATAGTCAAATCAGAAGTTTCTAAGTATTACAGCAGTAACATCCATATTTCCTCAGAAAAAGAGGTGATTATAGGTAAGTGAGAGCTCATTTCTCTTCTTCATGTAAGGAAGTCAGATGCATAGTAGGAAGGGGAGAAAAGATAATGAAGGTACCTCATGTTGAGGCAGCACACCCCAAGAAGAGACAAAGCATCATAAAACATTTAAATTAGGAGGCCATGTGATGAATGACTCAGTGGTCACCCCATAGCTCCAAATGGCTAAAATAGCTTGAGATGAGAAGGGGTGGGTAGGAGCTTAAGCATGCAAGGAATTTCCTAAACTTACTAAGCAGGGTTGCAAGAAGAATGTTACATTTCCCACAGATAGCCATTAGATTTTGCTGGCAATTCTACAGCACACCATGGAGATTTACAGTGAGATGAAACAACTAAAAAAGTGAAATTAGTAATTCTGCCCGGGTTGTCTGAATGTCTTATATTCTATAAGACCTGTACACATGGACAGAAGTTTGGTCTTTGGTGCTGAAGTGGCTAGTGTTCAAGGATGGGAAGCAATTGCGGTAGAGTCCGACATATGTGACACCAAAATATACAGTACGAACCCCATATCTGCAGAACCCTTACCCGCAGATTCACTTACCTGCATCTGGAAAAATATGATCTCTCTAGGAATCTTCTAGGTCCTCCAGCATGACTCTATGGTATGCATCCAATGGAAGCTAACCATAGAGTTGTGCTGGACAACCGAGAAGATTCTTAGAGTGGTGTTCTCTCCAGGCATCTTCTAGGTTCTCCAGAGTGACTTTATGCTATGCTTGGGCTGGAAGTCATTCCTTTTTATAGGGTTTGTTATTATCCACAATTTCTGGTATCCATGTTAAGTCTGCGAACATATCCCTGGCAGATATGGTGGATCACGCTGTATATGGCATCAGAGTTATTGTTGCCTTTGGCAAGTTCATTGCAATAATTTAACTTTTTTTATATGTTGGTGGGTTCAGTCTATGCAGGTGGGTGGAGAAGTGAGGACAGAATCATAGAATGATAAGAGTTAGAACAGACACCAATGACCATCAAGTCCAACGCCCATGTAAAGCTTCTTTGAGAACCTCCCTGAAAGCTCTATATAGCAGAGGTTATCTGATGGACTGTTATCTCCTGCCGATGTTTTGAGATTTTCTTGGGAGGCCCTATTCTATCTCTCACCACCCTCACAGGTACACCTGGTGGAAGCACAGGAGAGGACTTTCTTGGTGGCTGCTCCCAGGCTCTAGAGCTTCTTCCCTAGAGAGGTTAGACTGGCACCATCCTTGCTATCCTTTCACAGGCAGGTGAAGACCTTTTTGTTTCAACAGGCCTTTGAGGACTGACTGCTGAGAAAGAGGGGGCTTTTCACGTGCTGTATTGTTTATATTTGTTTTTCGTCTTCTTGGTGGTTATTCTTTTAACTGTTTTTCATTTTATTGATAGCTTATGTAATTATTTTAGCTATATCTATTTTAACTTTTGTAAACTGCCTTGAACCCCATACTGGTAAAAAAAAAAGTCAGGGTTATAACAGTGATAATAATAAGACCTTTAATTCAACTTCTGCTTAAACGAACTCCAGCAAAGAGAGTCCATGGATGCTGCCACACCGCAGAAATAATGCAGTTTGACACCACTTTAACTGCCATGGCTCAATGCTATGGAATCTCTGAGAGCTGTAGTTTTGTGTGATATTTTGCTTTCTCTCTCAAAGAGCTCTGGTACCATAACAAACTACAAATCCCAGGAGAGCCTTTGTGGCTGAAGAGCAGAGAATAAATAAATAACTAACTAACTACAGACAGTGGCTTCTAGCACTCATATTTTTAAATAAGTAAACCAAAGATTCAGAACTGTTTTTAGAAGTATCTAAAGGGGAAAAAAACACACAACAACAACAACAAAAAGTAAAACGCAGCTAAAAGCAGTTATTTCAGTTATTTTTGAGAAATAAGAAAGCAAAGAGTTATGTTGGAAACACTAGAACTATTACAGCAACTACAGGGGTATTGGAACCAGGGCTGGCTTAACCAGTCTGCCAAATCAGCATTTGTGGGGGGGGGCACCCAGCCAGGGCCCCCCACCCAGCCACGGAGCCCCACCTGTCCTAACTCTCCTCCTGCAAAAATCTCCTGCTGGGTCTCCCAAATAGAAAGCGAAAGAGAAAGACGGAGCTTTCTTTGTGCCGCTGATTCTGGAGCGAGTTTGCTGCTCACTCACCCCCTCCTGCCAGAATCATTGTCAAAATGCAAGTCAGCCAGCCAGGAGTGTGTCGGAGAGGGTTGTGTGTGTGTGTGAGAGAGAGTGGGGGGTAGGCATCACTTTCCTCTCTCTTCAGAAAGGGCTTCTTTCTTTCTCTTTCTCTCGCTTCTTTCTCACTTTATATCCCCCATCTCTCCCTTTCTTCCTTCCTTCTGACTTTCTCTCTCTCTCTCTCCTTCCTTCCTTCCTTTCTTTCTTTCTTTCTTTCTTCCTTGCACATAAATCCCCTCCATCCCATCTTTCCAGCTGCTTTTAACCTGTCTTGGTTCCTCTCCCCTCCCTTTCCCCCTTGGTCTTCTTCAGCTTCCTCCCCTTGCTGCCAACTGAGTTCAGCCTGCAAAAGGAATTTGTGTGTGTTTGCCTATGCACCTTGAAGTCATTTCTGACTAAGGCGAATGTGCCATGGGGTTTTCTAGGCAAGGTTTGTTCAAAGGGGGTGCCTTTGGCTACCTTTGAGGCTGAGAGAGTGAGACTTGCCCAAGGTCACCACGTGGGTATTCATGACTGAGTAAAGATTCAAACCTTGATCTTCAGTCATAGTGCAATGCTGAAATTCTACAACACTCTAGCTCTTTTAACAGAAGAATATAAAGAACATAAATAAAAACCTGGAGTAATATTACTGGGAACAAGGGTTTTTTTGTTGTTGTTGTCACTAAAACACACCAGTATCCCATTAGTGTTATGTGAGAGCCTTTGGGTAAAGCAGTGGTACTTAACCTTTTCTTTACCAGGGACCCCCTTTAAATATGTTTTGTTGGCCCAAGACTTAACTCAAGATTTAAAACCCTAATAATATTAACAATAATAGCTAATAATAATAGCTAACAACAACAACAATACAATTACACCATTCATTAAACTTTTCATCAGAGGCACTCTTGCTTCTTCCTGCAAGTTTGTGGCTGGAGTGGATTGAATGGCAATGTGCAGGCCAAGCCAGCCAGCCAGCCTTTGCCTTGGTTCCTGTCATGTGGCTGCTCCACTGCAGGGAGGAGGTGGTCCAAGCAGCCTTCAAGCCTTTGTGGACACCCTGTGAGGACATTGTGGACCCAAGTTTAAGAACGATTGGGCTAGAGAATGCTGGAAAAGGAACAATGCAACCAGACCTTGAGAAGGGTGCTGGCAGAGGGATTCTGGGAGGTGTAATCCAAAAGTAACTTTCCCAGGCTCTGAATGCAGCCTAGAATCATAGGGCTGGAAGGGACCCCAACAGCCATCCCATCCAATCGGCTTCTGCCCTGCAGGAACACACCATCAAAGCCCTCACGACAGATGGCCATCCAGCCTCTGTTTTAAAACCTCCAAAGAAGAAGACTCCACCACACTCCAAGGCAGTATTCCACTTCCAAATAGCTCTTCCTGTCAGGAGGTTCTTCCTAATATTCAGGCGGAATTCTTTTCCTGTAGTTTGAACCCATTGCTCCATGTCCTAGTCTCTGGAGCAGCAGAAAACAATCTTGCTCCATCCTCAGTATGGGATCCCTTCAAATACTTAAACAAGGCTATCATGTCACCTCTCAACCTTCTCTTCTCCAGGCTAAGCATACCCCAGCTTCCTAAGCCACTCCTCATAGGGCATCATGGCTTCCAGACCTCCCATCATCCTTCTCAGTATCTTTCTTGAATTGTTGTGCCCAGAACTGGAAACAGTATTCCAGGTGAGGTCTGACCAAAGCAGAATGGAGTGGCACTATTACTTCCCTTGATCTAGACATTATATTTCTATTAATGCAGCCTAGAATTGCATTGGCATTTTTTGCTGCTGCATCACACTGCTAACTCATGTTTAGCTTGCAGTCCATGCTTGCTTTCTTTCTTTCTTTCTTTCTTTTTTTTGAGGAAATCTACACCATTACATTAATTGCTAATTAACAAAAAATATTATGTTAGTGCCTATAATATAGCTTTTAAACTGAACTATTGGTGGCAAATTATGTAATACAGTAGGCCCCCCTTATCCACTGGGGATTGGTTCTGTGTGGTCATGGATTCTGAAAACTGTGGATAATAGTGAACGTCATTGAAATGAAATAAAATAAATCTTTATTGCTAAAAGCTATAAGCCGTCGCAATACAATTACTTTAAGTAATTTAGAACACACATACACAAACAATTACAAAGCCATACAATAATAATAAAACCTTGAATATCCAAAATATGAAACTATAAAGAATTAAAACATTATTGTACAGAGCCGTTTACATATCAGTACTGTGAAATGTTTATTGTTGGTTTTGACATCTGGCTCCTATCTTATTAGCGGCCAAAGCAAATTTTGCTACCATATCAGTGTGGTACACATTGTTGACAGCTAATAGGACACAAATTTGTTCAAAAGGAGAGCGATTAACCAAGGAATGTAGGATGTAACCTAAAAACTTTTGTCTTGGAAGTATATATAGAGGGCATTTCAGCAAATAATTTTGAAGGTCCTCCACTTCCCCTGTCTTGTATATAGAAAACCTTTGAGTTACTGGGATATTATTGTATCTTCCTTTCAAATAAGCAAACGGCATACTCTGAAAGCGTAATGCCATATATGCTTTTCTTAATGGAGGCAATGTAAGATCAAAAAAATATCTCTCCATTCCAAAAGATGTTTTATACAATGGGTACCGTAATGAGAATGCAGTTTGAGAAAGCATATACATATCTCCCCACCTAGAAACAAGATATATTTTCTCCTTGACCAGTTGTTTAAATTTGTTAGAAGTATAAATTTGTAAGGCCTCTGGATTGATCTCATAGGAGAGAAGCATTGCATTAACTGATTTTGCCCATACACTTTGCTCAGAGGGCTGTAATTGCCCTATAAAGCATTTTTTTGGAAGATGAGAATCACTAATTCCAGCCAGCTTTATCCAATATAGAGCTAGGGCCATATGAACACCAGATTGTAAAGAGACTAGCCCTGTTTCAGCTCTTAGAAAGGGGGCAGGAGTAACTTTTGGCACAACTAGCAAGGATTTCAGGAAGGCATTTTGTACAGGTTCAAGGGGAAAAACACTATTATGTCCCCATATCTCGGCAGCATATAATAATTGTGGAATTATCTTCTTCTGAAAGACCTCAACAGAGGGGGCAACCAAATTCCCCCCTTGAGATCTATGGAATCTCAACAGGGCACTGATAGGGTAGGAAGATTTCAGCTTAACTGCTTGGAAGTGTAGCTTCCAGGATAGATTTGATTGGAACCCTACACCCAGATATTTAAAATCAGATTGTTGATCTATAGGTTTTGTATTCAGACTCCATCTATCGACAACGCAGAAAGAATCACAAGCCAAAAACATCACCCAAGGAGACCTTCTGCTGTGCTTTTTGCAACTGGACTTGTTTATCTCGGATTGGCCTTTTTAGTCATCAGCGCGTTTGCAGAAAGCGCGGGATGAGTCCTTCCTGAATCTTCGTTTGCGAAGAAAAGCCAGAGAGAGATCTATGAGGTTTTCTCTTCTTCCCCAAAACTAAGACTTTTGTTTTAGCGTGGTTAACAATTAGTTGTTCCCTTGAGCAGAAAACACTTAGCTTATTTAATAGTCTCCTCATCCCAACCATTGTGGTGGAGATCAAAACAATATCATCAGCGTATGAAAGTACAAAGAGATTAGTTTCTAGCATGGAAACTGGAAAATATTCTGAGCCACATAGCTCTCTAGTAATGTCATTTATATAAAAATTAAATAAAAAGGGGGCCAAAAGGCATCCCTGCCATACTCCTTTTACTGTGGATATGTTATCTGACAATAGTCCGTTGTACCCTAGTCTAACTCTAAGGGATGTATCAGAATGTAATTTACGAATTAAGAGTAACCTTCTATCAATGTTGGTTGACGCTAACTTCAGCCATAGGCACTCTCTTTCTATGAGGTCAAAGGCAGAACTGAAGTCTATGAAAGCAGCATAAAGTTCTTTTCTATCTTTGTGACTATATTTTTGAATCACATGTTGTAGAACAAAGCACTGGTCTATTGTAGATTTGCCTTTCATAAAGCCAGCTTGTTCTTCTGCTATTATAGCATTTTCTGTTGCCCATGATTCCAGTTTACCTAGCAAGTATTTTGAATACAATTTGGATGCAGTACTCAGCAAGCTGATAGGTCTAAAATTTTTCGGATCAGCTTTAGAGCCTTTTTTGTGAATCGGAACCACTACACTCACTCCCCACCTTGGTGGGATTTTCCCATTGTGATTTATGTACATGAACAGTGATGCAAACACAGGTGGCCACCATTTGGGATTTGATTTAAATAATTCTCCAGGTAACATATCTTCCTCAGGGGCTTTTTTGGTAGGGAGAGAATTAATCAAGCAATTTATTTCCTCAACAGTTACTGGTTCCCAAATAGGGCAGCATGAAATTGTAGTCATACTAAGGCTATTCTTGTATTCAATATGGGCCCAGGTGCATGTTGATTATACAAAGAGGAAAAATGGGCCAACCACTGTGTAGGGGTAATTTGATTTTCAGTAATGTCATAAACCTTTTGTGTCCTCTTTTCTATCAGGGTCCAAAATCTAGTTGAGTCCCTATCCATGAGAGCCTAACCTAGTTCCATCCAAGACAGGCGGATATATTCTGCCTTTTTCCTTTTAAGTAGATTCTTATACCCTCTACGGAGAATTATATAAAGACTGTAATTTTCTAAAGAATCTTCCTGTCTCAATTTTTTTATAGCCCTTGCTAATCTGCAAAACACATTGTTTGTCAAACCAGCCGTGAACAGATTGTTTAAGTGGGTATTTGTTTCTAATGGTAACAAAAAAAGGCCTAATTTCTTGAACTAACTTATAAAATGATTCCAAAGGGTCCATAAAAGTTAGAATTTGATCTCTTAATCATAGGCTACTAGGGCACCCTAAGAAAGAGTTTATAGAAGCTTGGATTTTCTCGCTCCAATGGATACTTTTGTCACCATAACCTAAAGTATTTTCAGGGAGAATTGTCAGGGTTTTGTTTTGTTTTTTTGCTAGAAATGGCTTACATAAAGGCAAAAGAGATAATTGCAATGGCATGTGGTCACTCTCGGGTCTAGACAAAACTTTAAAATTTTCAAAAAATGGGATAGCTGCTTGGGAGAGAATCAAATAATCAATCACACTCTTCCCTTTAGGACCTATATATGTATATATGTCTGATTCAGGAGCTCTATCTGACCCATTATAGAGGAACAGGCAGAATTTAAAGATAAGTGAAAAGAGACAGAGGCTGGCTTCATTGATCCCATGGTCCTTAGAGTTCCTGGGAGGTAGATGGGTCAGGTCCTCTGGGAATAAACCCAATTTCTCAGCTATTTTATAATTGTTGCAGCCTAATCTAGCATTCATGTCTCCAGCTATTAAAAGTATAAGGTCAATATATAATTCATAGAGGGAAGAGAGGACTAATTCCAGATCTGTCCACTTAAAAGCACTTTCATATTTTGACTTCTGGTTTAAAATACCATAGAATTGCCTTGGAGGGCCTAGAAAACGGCTAGGGAGGACACATTTTCTAGGAAGATTCTATGGTAGATGTGCTGTTTTGTGTCCCCTGGATAATGAATCCGTGGATACGGGGGTCCTACTGTAATCTGAACATCCTGTAAAGTGAATAGGTTAGGTTACATTGACCTGAGATAAACATATGGGCCCCCCAAAATAAAGCATTGCAGGGGGCCCCAAAATTCCTTAAACCAGCCCTGATTGGAACAATAACGTTCGTTATAAAAGTAATTTTCTGAGTTGTATATCCCTCTATGTGTATACCCAAGGCGATGTTCCTAACATATCTTCCTCTATGGACCTATTTTCAGGCATGTGGTAAGCCTGTTTTTCCTAGAATGCAGATGCCAGGTGTCCCAGTGTTTCAAACACCAGCAAGCTATGGAGTCAGACACCTTTTGAACAGATGCTCCTGCCACCTCTGTGTAAGGTTTGGGGGCTTACCAGCCTTCACCAGTGGGCCATTTGTGGCCCAGCAGGCACCCCCCGAGTCCCTCCAGTGGCCCCCACAGCCATATGGCCTGGCATGGGGGCTGCCATTGCTGATCCTCCTTCCCATGCTCTGCTGCCTGGAGGGAGGGTGCAAAACGCACAGCTAATAAGGGCGAGCCTCCCTCACCCTGATCGGTCATTCTCAGGTAGGGGGAGGGAGCGCTTCCAGCATGGGCGGATGACGTAGACTCTATGCTGGCAGCCAGTATATAAGCCGGCCCCCAACGCAGACTCCACAGTTGGTTCTGAGGAGCCGAAGACCCACCCACCCTCCCAGCATGTATGTTAGGTTGTTTATTATGCATGTATTATTTTGTCGCAATTTGCTAGGCGGATGGCATGGGCCCTGATCTGGGTAAGCAGGGAAAAGGGGTAAGCAGGGAAAAGGGGTCAAGTTCAAGTTCACAGAGATCCCCCCCTTATTGGTTAACAACTTGTTTTGCGGGGGAAGAGAGAATGTCGAATGGGGCAGCTCGGCCAAGGCTCTTTCTTTCAAGAGTGGGTTGGTAGCAACCGACAGTGGTCCATTGGCCAACACAGGGTTGGGCAATGAAGGGGTCCGGACCCATGCGATAGCGCCAACCATTTGCAGCCATTAGCAAGTTGCCACCTTTTATTGCCAATATTCTTCATACTAATCTATACCTAACCTATTATGTTTATCTTGTACTCAATAATTTTGTTAAGACAGTTTGTCATTGTATGTGTCTTCATTAATGGGGAGGGAACGGGAACATACGGTCTGGGTCCGCAATCCCTTTTGCAGTTGCATTGGGCCAGTCTCACTCCATAGCCTTCTATTAGCTCCATAGCCTGCTGCTTAGCTTTAGAGTCCTCCCTGCACACTTGCAGGTTAAGTATTTGCTGATTTGATGATTCCTGGATTTCATTAACGTGTTCTCTCTAGGGATTTGTAGGTCCTCCAGAGGTAGACCATAGAGTTGTGCTAGAGGACCTAGAGATTCCTAGAGAGAACATTTTTCTAAGCATTTGTAGGTTCTCCAGCATGATTCTATGATTGACATCTGCTGGAAGAGACTCCCGGAGAAGTGTTTTCAGGTAATATTTATTTATATTCATGTTTTTTCCAGTTTCACAAGGATCTTGCAAGCCTAACCCCCATGAAAGTGAAGGGCCGACTGTATTAGAGAAAAGAACACTCCAAAATGGCATTTTAAACTGAATGGGTCCTTCAAGGGCCAGGTCTTATAAAAGAATGCTACAATGCCAGCACTGAACACAGAATGAAAAGTAATATACTGTATAATGCCCCTTGGTAATTCATGCACTAGTTGCTTATCCTGGAAAAAAAATGCTGCAAAGGGCATTTCTTTATGTGAATAGTAAAATGAAAAAATCTATGCAATTGAAGTTCTTTCACTGATATTAAATGCTTAATACACTAGGTAACAGGTGCCAATAAAGAGAAGTTTAAAACTTGATAGAGGTTATTCAGCATTTTAAATAACACATTGAATTGTCAATTATTTTAAAACGGTCTGTGGCTATTTTTGCACTGGCACATTCGATGATTTTTAAAAGGTGTACTTGATATCTTTCCCTCCTCCCCATTTGTGCCTTTAATGGTTGCATGACTGCAGGACACTTAACGAACATGGAGCTATACACCATTGCAAAGCTGTGACTATTGCTTTTTTATTTATTTTTTTGCATATATATGGCAGTTGCGTAGCTACAGGACATTTAGCAAACATGGAGCTGCAGGTTTTTCATGCATTTTTTCTGGGCTGTGAGGGCGTGTTCTGGAAGAGTTTATTCCTGACATTTCACCTGCATCTGTGGCTGGCATCTTTGGAGAATGGTTGGGTAGGAATGTGTGTGGGGTTTATATACTGTGAGCCCCTCCTACCCAACCACACTCCTACCCAACCATTCTCTGAAGATGCCAGCCACAGATGCAGGTGAAATGTCAGAAGTAAACTCTTCCAGAACACGGCCTCACAGCCCGGAAAGAAAAAAAAAACCACAAAAAACCTATGGATGCTGGCTGTGAAAGCCTTTTACTTCTCCTGGAGCTGTAGACTGTGGCAAAGCTATGCTTGTTAAATTATTGCATTTTATGTATATGCTAAAGGGAATTAAGTATTGCAGGAAAATGTAGCAGTATTGCTGGTATAAGTAATGAGGGAGAGGGGGTTGATATTGTTCACACTACTGCCTGCCAAATTTTTATTTTTTTAAAAAAGATTTTTTTGTATGCTTCAACTCCCATTACCATCACCCAGCATAACCATGGGCCTAGGAGCATCTATGTTGCACTAACCTAATGATCTGCCCCAGACAAGACAAAACTCCTGTTTTTCAGTCTTGAGTATTTGTGTGCCACCAGCATTGAGGCCATGATATTGAGAACACAGCTGCACTGGGCAGGGCACGTTTCTAGGATGGAGGACCATCGCCTCCCAAAAATGGTATTCTATGGTGGACTCGCCATGGGTCAGCGTAAGAGGAGTGCTCCAAAAAAGCGATACAAGGACTCCTTGAAACAACATCTCAGGCTTGGCCAAATTGATCACCAACAATGGTCCGCCCTGGCCTCACATCGGGAGGCATGGAGACACACTATCCACAATGCTGCAGCCTTATTTGAGAACTCATGCCAAGCAAGTATTGAAGAGAAATGACAACGCAGAAAGAATCACAACCAGGAAACATCACCCAAGGAGACCTTCTGCTGTTCATTCTGCAACCGGACTTGTTTATCTCAGATTGGCCTTTTTAGTCATCAGCGTGCTTGTAGAAAGCATCGGATGAGTCCTTCCTGAATCTTAGTTTGTGAAGAAAAGCCAGAGAGAGAGAGAGAGAGAGAGAGAGAGAGAGAGATTTGTGTGTCTTATTAGAGATGTTCTTTTGTCCTTAAAGCAAGGGTTGCCCTCAAAATCATTTTAGCAGCCTGTCCCACCTCTCCAAAATTGGGAGGTCAAAAATACTGAAGGTAAAGAATAACCAATTGCCACACACACACACCCGAGACTTGGAGTAGAGAGTGACAGTTTTGGGGGTTCAAAAAGATTTTGGGCTTGTCTACATGGCAAAAATACTCCTCAAAGAGTTTGAGGAGAATGCATTTTGTCCCTATGGAATCCTGCATCATTTCGCCATATTCAGAAGGAGGGAGAGGCAAAAATTTGGCAGTTTTCCCCGACTTTTTAAAAACACTCTAAAGGAAATGCTCATTCCTGCTTGTTGGGACAACTGATTTGCTTTGCTTTGCTTTCCCAATAAGAGCATAAGTGGAAAGCTGATTGGTCAGATGTGTGTGGGGGGGGCGGAGCTTGGAAGGTAAACATGGACTTCATTTCTAGGTCTAATTTCAGGGACACTTACTGATGACAGTATACTGTTGTGGGATTTAAAACTGGTTTGCAGGGAATACATACAATGTGTACCCATGGGGTTTTTTTGTGAGTTTTTTTGTGGGCTGTGAGGCCATGTTCTGGAAGAGTTTATTCCTGACGTTTCGCCTGCATCTGTGGCTGGCATCTTCAGAGAATGGTGGCGTAGGGTGTGATTGGGGATTTATATACTGTGAGTCCATGTCACCACAACAGGGAAAATTGTCCAGTTGACATTGCTGCTTGTCCAGTCTGTTGTGCAGGTAGTAACCCCCCAGGGGGTTTGATTCTGGAACACACACACACGTGAATAGCAAAAAACACAGATAGTTGAGTCCCATATATTTCAATGGTGGTGACATGCATGTGTCTGTTTCAGTGCATCCATGTGCATGTCACCACCTTTTTAGGTCTGGGGTGCAATGATCCATGGTCACTCAAATCCACAGATACACTGCCTGTGGATAAGGAAGACTCATTGTATTTCCCGAAACCTCTCATTTGGGACTTTATCAGACAGGGGTGAAATAGCAGAATTATGGCACAATAATGGGTTCCCATTATCGTCCTCCCATGGTCTGTATGTGCTCCACCCGTTAATTAGGTGCAACTTTTAATTGACAGGCAAAGCTGTCAATAGCCCTCAGTATCACTCTTTTCATGATATTAACAAGCATGCAATAATCCCATCCTGCTGTAATTGTATGATTACAGTGTGAATGGGTGGTCCTCTTTTCCCCCTCCCCTTTCCCAATAAGAACACATCATTAAACTTCCAGGGAAAAACGTGAAGAGGACCAACAGGACGTTGTTTTAATCGATTGTTGCATTTTCTTGGTACCTTTTTATGTTTGTTTAAGTGTTTATTTGTGATTGTCTTGGGTTATTTATTTGTTTATAGTGTTTTAGAGCAAAGTCGCATCTTCTCACGAGAACAGCCAAAATCTCGCCCATGCGAAGTCACAGAAGTAAGAGAAAATATTTCTTAAAGGTGCATGCACCGTCCAACAGAAGGTGTTAATACTCTGTCACTAGAAGGCAATGTGAAGACAAGTGTTACTATAGAGTGAGCTGAAATCCCATTCTTAACCACTTGTGGTGGTAGGATTGCATGATTACAACAACGTGCAATAATGACTGTAATCATGCCACTATATCTCCTCTTTCCTCAATCATGAAATTACAGTGTTTTTATACACTAGTCTGATAAAATCTTTGGTCTGGATACCTCAGTAGTCTTATGATACCTGAATGAGAGTATCTACTACTAAGAATTCATAGTGAAAGACATACAGGAAGTATTTTGCTGATTGCTAAAAGCATGAATCCTGCCACACACCTCAAGTCTCCCCTGCCCTGTAACCATTCGAGGCTATGGCGTGAATGAATAGAAACTGACATAGAACCAGCAAAACAGATGTTGTCATTTGACTTTGTAGTTTGTTATGTTTCAGTGTGCATTTATTCACTCATGCAGATGTGCTATTACTGAGTTCTGACTATGCCCTTTCAGAGCTTTTGTGGTACTGTCATGGTAAAAGCTTCCAAAGGACACATTAGCCTCCAGCATAATAACACCACTTCATTCCTTTCCCCCATTTTCAATTTATGACACCTTGACAAAATAAATACTGTTTATTAGTCAGATAATTGTGTTGACATTTATCGGAATATTTTTGCAACAAAAGGCTTCAGTTCATAATAGTCTCTGCAACCTTTTAACCTGTATATTCAAACTGTTACAAGGAAACTAAAAAAAGAACAAACAGCCACAATTGCTGATAACTGGATTGCCTTGTGTTAGAAAATTCTAAAAAGGGCTTTAATGACTCTCAAAATAAGTTTGACTTAGACATGTTGGCATCCTGTAACTCTGAGTCTATGTTTTGGTTAGAAGAGCTAAACATCATTTTGAAAGTCCCATTAACATAGGATGAAGATGTGTCTGTTTGACCTTATTTGTGAGTGTTACAATCTGCATCACACCCATATTTGGAGTGGGTTACTCAAGACCTTCTTTGGACTTGTGTTACCATTATTTTGCCTTTGAAAATATCCTTATATTCCATTAGTTTTTGTTGTGATAGCCATGAAGTAACTGTTGTGAACCCAGAACATTATACTGCTGTATTTCTTTTAACCTCATTCTACACAAGGAAACTATCTTTTTGTGATAGGGGAGACCACACCAGATCTGTGCTCAGTTTTATATCCTCCAGTTATCAGAATGCATCTGATACTTCATGGAACTTCATGAATTCGTTTGACAAAGTCAGTCACCTCCTCTCAGAAGGATACTTTACTCCTCTATTATGTGGAAAATATTTGGGTCTATTGGCTTTCATCTCACACAAAGCTAGAATTTAAGCTAAAGAATTAAGCAAATATTTGGAAAAGAATATCAAGGCTCAAACTTCTTTTTAAAGTGTTTTAGTTTTGTAGACTATATAATACATTTTAAATCAAACTGCAACCCTAAAGCAGACTTTCCCATAAATGCACAGACACAAACACACACACACACACCATCTACTGCTACACCAAAATGTAATATTAATAACTTTTACTGCATTTTTAGTGTGCAAATAAAACACATTTGAAACAGTAGTTTTAGACATTTTGCTAATACTTATATGGTTCAGAGCCAAGGTTGGGAATGCTTAGATGAGAGTTTTCTCTAGCACATTCTGCACTTATGTTGTGTTTTGTTGTTGTTAGTTCATTGGCACACCAGGTGCTTCACAGAGGATAGGTTGCTACGCCAAGGAATTTATAATCAAAAGTGTGAAACAGCAGAAATAACAGCAATGGAGCTGGGGAGAAAGCAATGTACATTTGTTTGTTTCATTTTCACATGCCAATACATAAAGATATAGGAACATAAGAAGTTGCCTCATACCAAGTCAGACTGCCGCTGGCTGCGAACAGGGAAAAGAGGGGGGGGATGGAGGAAGAGGCAGCAGTGGAGGACTGAGAGTCCCATTGACTGACCTTTCCCCAGCTGTAGCCAGCGAACGGGGAAGAGAGGGGAGAGGAAAGAGGGAGAGGCAGCAGCTGGGGAAAGGGCAGGCCATGGGACTCTCAATCCCAACATCCGCCTGTCCTTAGCTGCTGCCCCTTCTTCCATTCCCCTCCCCCTTTTCCCCATTCGCAGAGGCTGCAGAGGCTGAGGCTGAGGGCACTGGGCAGACTGGGCTAGTGAGGCAGAGAGCTGGGGAAGCCCAGAGGAGAGCCAGTGACAAGGAGGAGGGAGGGAAGAGGATGAATTGGGACCACGGGTGGATTGGAGAGATGGACCGAGTTGATGTTACAAGAACTGGAGCATTGATCTCTCTCCTACGCCCACGCCCCAGTGAAGGAGGGATGGCTTTTTGCATTGCCCTGAGCACTCTGCAATGGGATTCCTCACATGTCAAGAGCAGCTGCTCTTCCTCCTTTGTGGAGATGCCTTTTTTCCGGGTTGATTTCTTGCTGTCTCACACATGTAAAACCCTCATGCATGCCTGCTGCTTTGCAGCAAGAGATCTTTTCCCTTTCAACAATTTGCGCACGCACGCACACACACACACACAGCCCAGCTGGGTTTTGGAGGTGTGGGGGGACCAGACTCAGGGGACATTAAAAAATGGTGGATCCTGAATTGCCAGGCTTCCCTTGCAAGCCCACCCACTCCAAGGTCCAACCAATCATAATTTGGTAGGTGTAAACAACAAATCCAAAGAACCCGAGACTTTTGCTACCCATGACAAATCGTGGGTACAGTGAGTGACAGATTTGAGTTCTCTATTTTTTGCTTCTTCCTGGAATAAAAATGCCATGTAGCTAACTCCCTGGGATTTATATTTTCATAAGGTCTTTATCCTTCTCTGCCAAAGAGTGCTGGTGTATCACGAAACTACAAGTCCCAGGATTCCACAGGAAGGAGCCATAGCAAATAAGCCAGTTTCAAACTAACAAAGTTAGTCTGTGGTGATAATTCCTTAAGGGATTGAGACAGAATGGACTTTTTCAAACAGGGGGAAAAACCCACAGAGGTCAGGAGGAGGACGGCACTGTCCCACTTACAGCACTCCATTTCAGATGAAGTTGTCCTCCTCACAACCTTCTCCCATGCTTCCTCCATGCTGCAGATACATGAAATGTGCCACTTTTATTAATGCAAAACCCCCATCCATAAAAAGTGGCATGTTCCTCATGCCCGCAGCATGGAGGAAGCACAGGGGAAGGTCGGGAGGAGGACGGCATCATCTGAAACAGAGTGCTGTAAGCAAGACAGCGCTGTCCTCCTCCTGACCTCCATGGGGTGGGTCCCAATTTGAAAAATATCACAAAGTCCATGAAAGATGATGTTACCATAACTCTGTCTTCCTTTTGAGATGCAACAAGGTTTGTTTTTTAAGAGTTCTGCTCACTTGGAGTGCACCAAGTAATTTCTATAGTTTCTTCCCTCTCCATCCCTCCCTCCCTTGCATACTGTGAGAGCTAAACTGCACATTACATTAAACTTGCAGCATGCCCCTTCATGGTCACTTTTGTTTTATTATGTTTTCCAATAAGCACATGCTGCCTCAGTCCATATCAGGGCATCACACAAAGGTGAGAGAGGTTTAAAACTTATGCCTGCCAGATTTTTCTAAAATCCGTATTCCTTTTCCCACTGACATGGGAGCTAAAAGCAGAGGAAGAGAATAACATTAGTGCCAAGGCAGTGTAGTGTTTAAAACATCAGACTTGGAGAGCCAGGTTTTAGTCCTCATGGAGCTGTTAAACTCTCTGGATGACTTAGTGCCAGTCACTTTATCACAGCCTGACCTACCTCACAGGGTTGCTGTGAGAGTAAAGTGAGAAGGAGGACAGCTATGTGCATTGCCTCATGCTCATTGAAAAAAAAGGTGGGATATGAATTATACCAACCAATAAATACTTAACATTTGTTATTACTGTGTTCTGTCAAGTTGGCTTTGACTTATGGCAATCCTACAAATGAGAGACTTCCAATGAATCCTATTCTTAACATCCTGCTGAGATCTTGCAAACTCAGAGCCTTGGCTTCCTTTATTTGAGTCAACCCATCTGTAATGCAGTCTTCTTCTTCACCTTCTGCCTTCAACTGTCCCCAGCATTAGCCTTTCTCCCATGAGTTTTGCCTTCTTATGATATGTCCAAAGTACAATTGCCTCTAGATATCTGTGCAAAAGCAAATCTAGCAGAGGGCCAGTTGCTCAGTGGCAGCGTTCATGGTGAGATACAGAATCTCAGATGCCAGAATGTGGAAGGTTCTTTGTATGGAACCTTGAAGAGCTGCTGCCAATACAAGATTGTGTGCAGTTGGACGGACCAGTCATCCAACTCTGCATAAGCAAGGCTTATATCATTAGTTGTGGGATGACGGAGAGTTTAAGTGGATGTGTTCCCTTTCATATTGTTTTATCTGGCTTCTTTCTCAAGGAATAACATTCAGAAATCAGAGCTGGGAAAATTTTCTTTCTTGAACTCCAACACCCAGAATTCCTTACGCTGCATAAACGCTAGCCATGCTGATAGGGTGTTGTAGTCCAAATAATTAACTTTTCTATGCTCTGCCAGAAGGGCTTCCTATCTTAGGGGTTGTCTAGATGGTGAAAAAAATTCCTTATGGAATGTGAGGAGAATACTTTTTGTCCCAATGGGATCCCACAGCAATTTGACATATCGGGAAGGAGGGGGGCAAAAACTCCAAATACTCTGCAGGAAAAACCTTCATGGCTTTTCCCATATATTTTAAAAGCCCCAAAGGAAGTGCACATTCCTGCTCATCTGGACAACCAATGTGATTTGTTGTGCAGCCCAGAGAGGGTGGAACTCTACATCTGATGGGTCAAATGTGTGCAGACATGGGCTTGCTGTCAAGCACCTGGAGGTGCTAGTGATCGTACACTTTTAAAAACTTTTATTTTAAAAAAACTGTCAAAAGGGAACTGCAGTGCCTGGGGATAAGGAGGAGGGTGGCCACCACAAGGAAGAGGGAAAGCTGCCTGTCCTTCATCCATCCTGGCAGTGGCCTCCAATTCTGGCTGCAATTAGAGGGACAGGGACCTGGCCAGCTGCTGGTTGAGGAGAAGGAAGAGGAGGGCAGCTCTTTGCCGCTCCGGCTTCATCTTGCCTTCCACCCCTGGCCTGCTCCTTCTCTCTTGTCTGTTCCATGCCCTCCAAAGCCCACTGACATCAGGCTTGGTGGAAAGGCATGAGAGCAGCCCAGCCAGGGAAGGCGAGATGAAGCCAGAGTGGTGAAGGGCCACCTTCCTCTTCCTTCTCTACAACCAGCAGCTGGCCAGGCGGCTCCTCCTGTGCCTTTGTAGCCAGAATCAGAGGCCAGGATGGGTGAAGGGTGGGCAGCTCGGTCTCTCCTCCTCTTCCTTGTGGTGGCCACTCTCCTCGTTGTCTCTGGGTGCCGCCAGGTTCCCTTCATCTTCCGAACCCCCCACTGTGCAAAACAATAAGATGGCTGCCATCTTGATTCACGGCCACATGAACATCATGGTGGAGAGCTTTGCATGCTATCATTTTTGCTCAAACACCGTGGAGACAAAAGACTGCTACTGTGAATTGCCCATAATGCACAAGTATGTGCATTATTTCTTCTCATATAGACAAGCCCTTACTAACACAAAAGTAGAGTAGTAGTTGACATACGTGGACCTTTCAGACAGAGTGAAAAGATGGCCAGTTAAGTACAAACAGGCATACAAGCATAACAATGAATTGCTTCGTAGTCCAAATAATTAACTTTGTAGTCCAAATAGATAATTTTTTCTAAGCTCTGCCAGAAGGACTTCCTATCATATTAACATAGAAGTGGTGTACTAGTTGACATACTTGGAACTTTCAGACACAGTGAAAGGATGGTTGGTTAAGTACCAGGTGGCATAGAAACATAATGAACTGCTTGTTTCAAATTTCAGCAAGTCACCAGGGAAATAAAATGCCACTGATAAGCTCCAAATGTTTTGAACTGCAGGCATATTGTACCTGTAATGCATTTGTGAAAGAAATCTTCTGCAGTTTGAAAAATCTTTGCAGTATCACAAGTGCACTTTGCTACTGATGTAAGACCTAATTTTCTTCACATTATAATATGTAACTTTCCCATTAATGTATTTAATTGTACAGGGTGCTAGAAGGGGAGTAATCAATATGCTTTTAAATAAGGCCAAATGAGAATAGAGTTCGAGAGTTTTGACAGTTCATAGTTAAAAATATTGATGGCAAGCAAGCTGGAAGCTTGATAGGAAAGCAAAGCTATAAAAGTTTCAATTAGTGGGAACATAATTACAAAGAACTGTTTAATAATAAGGACTACATCACATTAGGGCTGGGCAGCCTTAAGGTTTGTGAGTCTACTTGGTTTTTTTAACTTGAGTCTCAAGACTGCCCAGACTTAGCAAGGTTGAAAGGATATATGCTTGGATTAAGGAATTCTGAGTCCAGGAATTTATTTTGAGTATCAGAGCTAAATAACACAATAAGTTCTTCCACCCAATTACTCCAGGCTTTCTTCTTTGCAGAAGTATAGGTGGGGTGTCTTCTAGAAGGTCAAGATCTGCCCACTTGAGAGGTATATTATTTAAAAGTTTTGTTCTTCAACTTCAAGTTTTAAAAATAGGGGCCAATTAGCTAACACACATTGGAAACTGTTTAATCCAGTGTAGATGTATAAATAGCTATTGCTTAAAACAATTTGTAAGCCGCTCTAATAGCCTTGTGGCTGAAGAGCAGGGTATAAATAACTAAATAAAAAAACCCCATTCACTAATGTAGTTATGAAGGTGTGAGCACTTTAATTACATATCTACGTAGTGTCTCCCAGCCTGATTATCCCCAGGCCACACTGACCAGGCAGCACCCCCTGCAATCGACAGGGGTCTGTTCACTTGTTGATCAGAAAGCAGCAGACTGATGTTGGTGGTCTCCATTGTTACAGGCAGAAGTAAGGCCCTTCTCACAATTCCTCCTCATTTTGAAGATTGCTGGCAGAAAGGGGTAGGGTGGGAGAGTCAGTCAGCTGATTCTCAATCAACAGGGGAACAGACCCCTGTTGCTCAAGGCACTTGCTGCCCAGTAAGTGAGGACTGGGAAACTTTCATAGTCCCTATGTGCTCCCTAAACAAATGAATAATAGGGATCATGAATAAGAACCAGTCATGAATATGTAACTGCCTTAGTGAACTCCTTTCTGCAAGTAACTTCCAGTGGATGGCCAGGACTTTTACATATCCCCAAACTACCATCACCTCCAGATATTTTGGACTACATCTCCCATTATCCTTCACAACCAGCTGTGCTGGGTAGGGCTGATGGGAGCAGTAGTCCAAAACATTTTGCAGTGGGCAAATCCTCAACTGTTTCATCTTTGTGTGCAATGGCAAATAATTATGGTAGTTTTCTCACTGCAGTGAAAAACAGCAAATATTCCTCTGCAACATTCTCCCTGCATTCAAAGTGGTATGTGTGGTGAGCTTGTGAAAGAATGCATTTGAATGAATGAGAAGAGAGAATGTGGGAGCCAATCCCAGAGCAGGAAATTGTGATGGGAGGGTTTCAGAGAATATGAACTGAGTGAATATCAGTTGAGAGAGTCGGTTAAATCAGTTAAGTTGAGCGAGTCTGTGAGTTAAGTCTGTGCAGTGGAGAGTGCAGTTGGAGAGTGATGAAGCTGAATGGTTGAGAGAGTGAGTGGAAATTGAAAGCTTTGTGACAGAGTGGATTGGATGAGTCTATTGTCTCTTTGGTTATATTATTAAGAGAGCAAAGTATTCATATATGTACTTATACAGATAGTCTGTCACCACAAAGTGATTATAAGTGGCACTAAGGAAAGTAACAAAGTTCTATACACAGTACTGAACTGTTGGTATTATAACCTCAAAGTTAATAAACTGAATAGTTTGGTTTGTTTTAAAGTCGAGACTCATTGTGCTTTATTCCACTCACTGAAAGGTTTTAGGCACGCTAACCAACAGAGACCACATTAGCATATAATCTATCCACAAAGATTCAGACCCCAGCCTAGAAAAGGGACTCACAGCGGGGATCTGAGAGAAAGGTGGTAGTGGCAGGCGGCCAGGCTGAGTAATTAGGTAAGCTTGGCTGGCAATTTTGTTGTTACAGTATGGAGGAGTTATTATTATTCAAAGAAAAATACGGGGTGTGTGTGTGTGTGCAGGAAAAAGCCCTGTTTTCTTCACAGGAAACATATTTTCTGTACAGAAAACTGGGTTTTTATGTTTTTCTCCTCACTTTGGGACATTCAAATATGGGGAGATGACAGGACAAAATTCTCATTGGCCTATTATTATTCCCAACAGGGTTTCCCAACTGATGTTTTTCACCTGTGAATGAATAACTGTGAATGTTTCTTCCATCCTTAACATCTGGAGGGTACCAAGTTGGGAGAGACATTTTTAGGTTCTGATTTTAAAAAGAATCTAATCTATTCTCTTTGGTCTTTTCCTGGTCTATGTGACAGTTCTCTTCAAGACTGCCCATTTTGAATGGCAGGTATAGTCCACAAGGACTTCTAGCGGTTGTCACCATGGACAAAGTCTGTAACCGGATAGCAGGACTAACGGTGCAAGTGTGCTGGCTATTAGCATGTTGTTCTGCCAAGAGCTTGTAAGGGCTCTCAGCAGCAGGCTAAGCATCTAGGCTGCTCCATTCCCTAGACGTCACCATGTGGCTAATAGTCCATATAGCTAGAAGTTCACATGAGCAGTAGTTGCCATACTCAGACTGATCCAAAGAATAAATAAAGGGTGATTTTTTAAAAGAGAGAGAGGGGGGGATGGGACATGCATGTGAGATTATAGCTCTGAGAGGAATACTCTTATATAAGCATCTTTTAAAAATTCATAGGGATGTTGCAATGGAAACTCTGTCTAACCCCTATTCTGTTGTGACAGACCCCATGTCTAGGTTGGCCCCACAGTTCCAAACCTATGGCTCCTATCACTCACCTTGCCCCTTTGCCCTGGAAATCCATCCCTGTATTTGGAACTCAGGCCTAAAGGTGATCACTGTACTAGAGAAGTCGATCAGTGGGGTCAGTGGGGTAACTTATCAATTTTTAAATGAAAACATTCAGAGAGAGATGGAGAATTTTTTTAAAAAAAAAAGCATTAACGAGATTATCAGACATGTCCAAAAAACACAAGAGGAGCATGTGAGGACAATGTTACTGTCCCGCAAACAGGTTCCAGTTTCAGAGTCATCCTCAAGTGCTGACTCTGTGCTACAGCCACAAGTACGGCGTCACTTTTCATTGATGGGGTGGTCCCGTCAATGAAAAGCGATGCCCTACTCATGGCTGCAGCATGGAGTCAGCACGCGAGGAAGATGTTGTCGACTGAAACTGGAACCCGTTCGTGGGACAATAACGTTGTTCTCGCATGCTCCTCTTGTGTTTTTTGTTGCATCTGATAATCTCCTAAGATTTATTTTGTAACAAATAAACACTTGGCTTTATGCTGGTTTCACTCCCAATAGCACTTCTCCATGAACTCTCTCCCAGATCCCCAAAACCCTGTTCAGATCTCCTCCATTTTACCTCTCCCTAACTGGCTACATCTCTATCTCTGATCTATATCTGACTTTTTTTTAAAAAGACGAGCCTCTAGGTTAAATCTTTTTCCCCACAACCCACAGCATTGCACAAACTGTAACTGGCTGGCTTTACCCAGGCTTGCCCTTCTCACTTCACAGACTTGTTTATAAAAGGACTCAGATATTCAGCCATTTTATGTCTCGTGTTGATGGTGGTGGGACTGAGAGAAGCCTTCCATCTAAAGATCTCAAATCTCAGGCAGGCTCATATAGGGAGATATGGCCTTTCAGACCTTGTGGACTCAAAGTTGTACTGGCTTCCTTTTTGCAGACATCAAAATTCAACCAGGGTTGGCCCAAGACATTTTGTTACCTGTTGTGGAACAGCAAATGGTGGGAAGGGGCACACACACACACACACACACACATGCCTAAGCCAAGGGGCATAATACCCAAAGCTGGCTAAATTGTTTGGCATGAGAACCAGACAGTTCCATAAGTATCTCTCCCTTGTTGCTGGCAGTACAATATAACAACAGCTAAGTAAATAGTTAACAATTTGCTTTCCTTTCATGACACCCTGGAGCAGTGGTTCTCAACCTTTAGTTTTCTAGATGTTTTGAACTTTAGCTCCCAGAAGGCCCAGTTAGCATGGCCCATGGTGAAGGACTCTGGGAGTTAAAGTCAAATGTTGAGAACCATTGCTGTAGAAACTGTTCTGAAGCAGCTGCCTTACTCTGCCTAATGGAGGGCAGGTCCTACTCTGGTAAGGAAGTGGTGAAGAAGGTGCATGATACCAGAGCTGAAGCCAGTGGTACAACCACACTACCTCATGTACTCAAGGAATACCTTTCACGTGAATACCACATGAACAGGCTCATATCTCATGTCATCCCTTCTACATGGAAAGGGTGCATGGAAAGCTGTTGGAGGGGCAATAAAAGTCAGAGTTTTAACATCAGATAACCTAAATGCTTCTTCTCCCACCCCACCCCCAGTGAAATAAGGTTAGCATTCAATTTCACTTCCCTTTATAACCAAAATTCAGGTTCTGCTTCCCCCCACCCCAAGGGAAGCTCTCTGACTGGGAAACCTACTGGGGGTTTTCCCCTCATGTAAATTACTCTTTTATCCTGTTACAGTATCTGGCTGGGGGGAAATGAGGCTCATAATTCAGGAAACAAATTCAGAGGAAGTGCAAGTTTGTTAGAGATTTCAGTGCTGATAAAAAGAAAACCTCACAGGTGATACAATTAGGAGAAGTGAGAAGCAGCAGGAATGCATCAGTCCTGTCACATGTGGATTAGACAACATTAAATGGTTTCCATGAGGGGCAGAGAAATCACCAGCAATTACTTGCCAGAGAAGGGAGGCACAAAATGCATGAAGAAGGCTTTTGTGCCTAATTCCAAATGTGTGAGGTTACTCAGAGCATTGGTTACTCTGAGAGCCCAAGGTGTTCTGCACACGATCAGAGACATTCCTCTCAAGGGCTACCCCAAGGCATTTTGTTGCCTGAGGAGATGAACAATGTGGTGCCCTGTTCCCATTCTGAGTATAAAAGCCAGGTGGACTGGCAGGAGGATATCATGTCAACACTGGCAATGAGGTGTCTTCTGCTACACCAGAAACAACAGGATAATTTAGAGGTTCAGGACAGGTTGTGCAGCACACACAATGCTGATCTTCAACACAGGGGTGGAATAGAACATTTCAGTGCAGTTGATGTTATTGATAATTGATAATAACCCTAACCTTACTTAACCCTAACCCTTACCCAAATGGTTTTGCAAGACAATCCCAACAACATAGAAATTGTTTTGATTGCATTTTCTTGACAAAATTATCAATTATCAATTGATACACAAGCAGAACCGTGCCACACTGAACTGGCTGCTCTGAACTGGCCACACTGAAATATCTTAGACCCACATAGGGGAACAGCTGGGTTGGGGTTCAAGGGAAACTGCTAGGAGGCTGATGCCACTGGTCCCCCAAAAAGCGTTTGGATGAGATGATTGTGTCACTTTCTCTAATAGGCCAGCTCTATTCCTATTTATTGTGGCTTCACATGTTCCAGGACTAAGTCCTGTTATTGACAAGCTCCATAACTCATCCTGTACATGTCTATTGATAAGTAAATTCTGTTGAATTCAGTAGGGCTTCCTCCTAGGAAAAGGGTATACTGTAGGTATGAGAGCTTTTTGTGCTGTGACGATGAGAAAGGCAATAGTTCTGAATAGTGCTGGAAACTATTAAGAAAGGAGTTGATTTCAAAACAGGTATCATACTGTCATTGTCTAAGGGTGGTTTCAAGAGCCTTTTGTCATGCTATCATCCTGTCACATGTGGTGAATTTTATGAGGGGATAAGAGAATGTGGTCCTTCACTCAAGACCACCTCCTGTTTTTCCACTGCTTCTTCCATTGTGTTTCTTTCTGTGGAAAAATCTGTTAAGGAGAGAAAGATTGAAGAGCTGCATAGTGCCTTCTCTTTCCTAGTATGAGGAAGACTCCTTCACAAAAGACCCTAAATTTTCCATTTGTTCACATGTATGGTGTTGACTTTACACTATCTAAAGTTCTAAGTCCCACATCTCTAAAAAATATTGTGGTATTGTGAAAGCACAAGTAAAATGATCAGGAAAAAGTAAGACTTTTTGCTTGGGTTCCCAGACTTCAGGGCCTGGCCTCAAGTCTTAGAGCCTGGGCCCTCTTCTATCATCCTCAGGTCTAGGAGGAGACATCTCAGGGTGAGAACACTGCCTTGGAAAGTTTGCCTACATCTATCTTTTCCTGTTTGTTGGACTCGGTGTTTTCTATTTGAATGGCAACTATGATTGATGGTTGATGTGTTGTACTTAATCACATCACCAGGGAGCTTCCCTTGTAACATCAAAAAGGGGTGGCCCTAGGTTTGAGGTTTGGGGCTCCAAAATCTTAGGATATTTATTAATTTATTTATTTCCCGCTCTTCAGCCACAAGGCTATCTTGGGTCAGTCCTGACTTGGCAACTCTGATTTTGTCCATGAAGAAAGTATTTAGGTTTTATGTGAAGTCAAAGGCTTTCACAGCTGGCATCCATAGGTTTTTTTTGGTGGGTTTTTCCCATGTGAGGCCATGTTCTAGAAGAGTTTATTCCTGACGTTTCACCTGCACCTGTGGCTGACATCTTCAGAGAATGGTGGAGTGTGGGTGTGCGGGGTTTATATACTGTGAGTCCCTGTTGAAGAGGATTAGCATGTAAATCTGTGTATTCAGTTTTGGATGTTCAGTTCTTAGGGTGGGAGGATATGCAAGGGGGATTAGTGTCTATTTAGCTCATGGTCCATTGTCTGCTGGGAATCTCCCTGTCCCTAGGTGAAGTTCATTTGCATGTGTTGAGTTTTTATTTTGGTGTTTTTCAGGACTGGTAGCCAAACTTTGTTTACTTTTAGGATTTTCTCTTTCCTGTTGAAGTTGTCCGGGTGTTTGTGGATTTCAATAGCTTCCCTATGTATTCTGACTTGATAGTTGTTAGCCTGGTCCAAAATTTTGGTGTTTTCAAATAGCATTTTGTTCCCATGAATTGCCCATGAACATCCTGATTACCTCTGCTGGGTAAAAAGGACTGAAATGGATGGATCTTTGCTGGTTTGATGCAGTACATAGAAAGAAAACCCCCTAAACATCAAAAATTAGCTAACACACATTGGAAACTGCTTAATGCAGTGTAGATGTGTAAATTGCTATTGCTTAAAACAATTTGTAAGCCTCTCTGATAGCCTTGTGGCTGAAGAGCAGAGTATAAATAAATAAATAAGAAGAAGAACTATAGTTGTTCCTCTGTATCCATGGATTTAAGTATTCATGGCTTGAAAATATTTTTAAAAATCACAATCCAAAAAGCAAATCTTGATTTTGCCATCTTATATAAGGGACACCATTTGCTATGCCACTTCATATAATGGGACTTGAGTATTCACAGATTTTGGTATCCACAGGGGTCTGGAATTAAACCGCAGCGAATATGAAGGGACAACTGTACTTGTTTGCCAAGTACCCAATCCACTTGATTGTCAAGCAAAAGTGTCCCCTATTACAAAGATGCCCATCTTGAAAGTACATCCTTAAATCAAACAATGGCTTTTTGATGATTTGGACTGGCAGCAATGTTAAGATTTATGTTTGTAGAAGGGTTGGCTTCTTGGGGCAGCAGTTATATGCTTCTGTTAAAAATATGTGAAAGCATCCCAACTGAGAGAGTGATTTTTATGCTTTGCTCTTTCAAGAACTCATTCAAAGAGCTAATTAAAACCCATCATTTAAATAATCCCTGTATATGTTCATTAAGCACAGCCCTCTGCAGAACATTTTTGAATGCCTGCCAGCTAATAAATGGAAAGAACAGATGTTTAATGCAAAAGGTTATGCTTTCATTATACAACTTTAAACAACCAGCGACTTTTCTCCCCTATTGTTTTTGAGAAGCGTTTATTATGCTAGATTTTAATAATACTAATTCTAACAATGTTGAAAGATAGTTTCCTGGGTCTTCCAGTGCAGGAGTTTTCAAATTTGTTACCTTTATGCAGAGTTAGAAAAGAAAAGAATTGGATTTGCATTTCTGTTCCAAAATACTCATTTTGCACTTTCCAAGACTGCCAGAGGAGTGGAATGCATTCATATATTTACCAGGCTCCCAACACATTTCAGAGGGGAACACGAGCACAAAACATGAACACATTTCAAATATCTGCCTGACAAAAAAAAAAGGGGGGGGGAATACATTGGAAAATGGCACAGAAACTTTATACTCAATGGAAAAATGTTTACAAAAATGTGTACAGTACAGAAACTTCTTCAAAAATCCAATGATCTCTGCCTTAACAAAGGGGTCCATGGTCGCACAAAGGAACAGAGACATGCCAGATGCCAAAGAAGTTGCCTTACTGCTACAAAAGGATTTAAATTTTACTGTCTTTTGTCTGAACTCCACATGGCCAGGAAATAAGAGTGGCCTCTGCCTGCATGAGATCTCTCACCTGAACAGCGACACAAGTAACCTGAAACAACATGTAGCCCTGTGACTCCAACATCGTCACTTTTCTTTCTTTATTTTTTAACATCTTTTACCTGATGAAGAAGCCAGTAGAGCTTTGAAAGCTTGCATCATGTGTTTTGCATTTGATTGGCCAATAAAGGTATCACTTTCTTGTGGATTTTGGATTTAAGACTATGTATAAAACATGGCTTCATTTCTTTTAAAAATGCACACAGAAGTATACACAGATTTCTGTGTATTCTCCTGATATAGAAATAAGACAGCTTGGGAAGAGAACACCAGTGGGAAACTGAGACACTCAGAAGTAGACTGACGGATTCTTACATCCATAGCCTGCATACAGAAATAATATGCAATCTCTTGGCAATGCAGTTGAATATAGCATACAGCTAGTAACTGCCATTTCCTAAGACACGTCCTCTATATTAATGTCAACATTTCAACAAAATCGCCTTCAACTTTCCTATAGTCTTTAATTTCCACTTATTTACTGTAGCGGTTTTTCCACTTCTGAGTGAATTTGTTGTTATATTCTAACTCACTCCTACACATCTACTGTGTATGCCCACATCAAAACACACTTCTCAGTTCCAAAATGCATTGTTTACCATCTGAAACTCTTCCAAAAGCATTGTGATGTATTGTATATAACAAAAGTAACTTGAGGACATCTTCCCAGACTAGAAATGAATAAAATGAAAGGGATTTGCAGATTGAAGTGCTGTCAGGTCATTAAATTGTAACATGCTTTCTTAATGTTCCAGGTTGTTGTAAAGGATATTGTTGTGATCTAGCACTGTATTTGAAGTGGAGATGGGTTGTAACATGAGGATTCTATGAGAATTGACTAATGAAGATTTGTTTGATCTCCAAAGACAGAAAAAAATGCCTTTTATCTGATGATAGTGGGCTCTAGCCCAGAAAAACTTATTTCACTATATATATTTATTCTTAAT
Source organism: Gambelia wislizenii (assembly GCA_030847615.1). Lineage (NCBI taxonomy): Eukaryota > Metazoa > Chordata > Lepidosauria > Squamata > Crotaphytidae > Gambelia > Gambelia wislizenii. Next base: position 285,477,598 of record JAUMIR010000001.1, on the reverse strand, counting down.
GTGCCAACAGAGTCTTTATTGCTGCAGAGAGCAACACCTGTGGAACAACTGTACAGAGTGATAACATACATGGTTATACAAGAATTATTTCTATTTACAAATCTAACTTCTGCAGAGGACAAGCCAGATGCTTAGTAACATAGTATCAAGACCCCGTATTATTTGGGGTGCCATTGCTGTAAAGCGAATTGCTAGTTCCAACTAGATTAGACCATTTATGTAAATCCCTTAGATTCAGTGGATCTATTCTACCTGGGATTAGCAATGTAGGCCTTCTAAGGTGATCTAGGTAATTCTTTCATATCGGCAGTTGATATGATGCCAATAGTTGGGTATTTATTTTAGCGTTTAAAAAAACAGTGGGGAATGGGGAGAGTGGGGACACTTATACGCTGTATACTAGGCATCTGATAACCATCTTAAATATCTATAAATTACTAGGAGAGTTGGCAGCCATGCCAAGGTTTATTTTTATGATGTCAGTTTCGTTTCAATGAATCAAAAATCAGACTGGTAGCACCTAAAGTCCTTAAAATTTGTTTCACACCAAGTACCATGCAAAATGGACAAAAGCAGCCTTTTTTAGGCTGGGAGGGAAGGGAGCTGAAATTGGTTAGTTGGTCTCCAATGTTCATGAACACGTTTGGGTTGTAAATATCAAGTGTGGTCCAAATTGATTAATAAATGTGCATTCTAAAGAAAGTAATTGTTAAAGATACAGTTCTCTGAAGTTTTCAGGAAGTAGCCGAAGTTGCTGACAAATCAGGTTCTCAATATGCAGAGAACCACATGGCAGTCTCATAACCTCCAGCTGTCCCTATTTGGCAGGGACAGTTCTAATTAATTCTCTGTTGATCCACTTTTTCAGATGCTTCAAAAATGTCCCAGTTTCTTTCTCCTCCTCTCACTTTTCCCTTTTGTCCTCAGCTTACTTCCATTGGTGCAAACTGAGTTCACAATGCAAAAATATTTTGCACTCAATTAACTAACCAAGGGGAGAAGAGAGGAGGGAGTAACCCAGGGAGTGAATCAATAAACTCAGGGAAAAGCAAACTGCTGTAGCCTTCCCTATCTTGTGTGTTCTTCCTCATTATTAATGTTTGTCATCTTGACCATACCCTTGAATACATAATTTTTATTGTTTTTTCATCTCTTATGTAACAATACAACATTATACTTTATACTTACTAACATATATTATTAACATACACATACATACACCTGTTTCTAAACATTTACCCACTTACTACATTCATATCCAACATCTTGATCACACCCTGATGCTGCTTAGCCACATGTTTCCTGGTTTTCCTCTGTGGAATATTGGAGGATATGGCACACACATACAGTTCCAGGTGTGACATATAGGTGCGACTGGTGTCCTTCCAGGGACAACCAATAATAATGTTTTGTCATGGTCTTCTAGCAAGATGGCATGGCTGGAAGAGGACTGACTTAACCAAGCAGTAATCTTTGAGTCTGAGAACATAAACACAGCAGCCTCCTTTCTCACAGCAATCGCGTTTGTGAAGCAAATGAGAACATACCAGTATGGAAGCCAAAACTATCACACCTCCTCTTCACTTGTGCAAGTGTGCTGCGATTATGCTGGTTTGGCAATTCCCATCCTATCATGCCAGGTCTGTAACCCTACCGCTCTGTGCATGCGTACCCTTCTTCTTCTTCTTCTTCTTCTTCCTCTTTTTTTTTTTTTTTTTTGCTGTGATTGTGTAATTATGGGGAAACGATAAAAAGATTATTGTATTGTTTCCCCATAAGTATGCAGGCATAGCAAAAAAAAAAAAAAAAAGGAGGGGGAGAAAGTTATGGAGAAAAAGCCATTTTTGCCAGCTTGGAATAGCGAGGGGGAGGAAGAAGAGAGGAGGAGAGGAAGTCACATGGCTCCCTCGTGCCATGTGGCTTCCTTCATATTGCTTCTGCCATGGAAGTATTTTATCACACAGAGGGGAATGCTGCCATAGCAGAAATATTGGGAGCTATTTACGCATTTTCACCGTCAATCATAACACACACTACAGAAGCAGATGGACAGCAAGACAGCAATGGGATAGAGATGACATCATGTGATAAGTAAGGGCCACATCTACTACTATCTTGCTGTAATTCCAGAATATGAACCTCATGTGATAATGTCCTGAGGATCCAATGAGCAAATCTAGATTAGCAATTTAGCTTCAAGCTTTCTGTTTGTTCCCTTGTGATGGATACAGAGCAGATGAGGCCATACAGTCTAGCCTGGGCACATCTTCACACATTTTGTTCATTCTTTATGTATAGCCTGGAAAATTTACTTTTTGTATTAAAATTCCCAGACTCACCCCCACCCTCCACAAGCATGGCTAAGTAACTTTTTCAAGCTTTTCATTATGAAGAACCTTGTTTTGTTTGATTTGCCTACCTTGTCTCGTCAACCTTCCCTGACAGCCCTGGTGGTTCCCTCTGTATTTCCTCTGGAACTGTTTGTGCCCCTGTATATCTGTCCCAAAAGCAGGACAGAAACTGCCCAAGATGGCCCAAAAACGGTTCACAAGACAGTTCAGATTAAAAGTGGGGATGTGCCAAAGAGAGAGGAGGGGAGGAAGGAAGCAGGAGTCTGGTAGATAAAGTTGTCTATGATTCTTTGAGGGGTTGCTTTCTCCTTTATTCATATATTCAGTCCTTGAGGTCATCTGGAGAGGCTTTCCTGGTCATATAGCATCATCCTACATTTTGCTTCACAGCTCTTCAGAGCAGGCATTTAGTGTGGTGATGCTCAATGGCTGGCATCTTGTTGGTTAGTCTCAACTAGAGTATAGAGCCATTCAATCAATTGTAAATAGGTAAATGCTATTGGTTCAATGGTTCTATTGTTACCTACCCTGACAGGAATATCACACAATTGGCAATATTTCATAATTTGACTTGATGTGGACATCCACGTGGTTGGCAGGTAAACTAGGGGCCCTCAGAGACCAAAGCTGGAGTCATGTACAACCTAGGGAGAGGCCTTTGGGGATTCCCCAAACAGGTAATACACAGCTCAAAGTTAACACCTGGAGATGAGTCATTCATTAATCCGCTCAACAATAGCAGAGTCATCAATGGTTGCAAAACAGGTTTCTCCTTTTTGCTTCTCCTCAATAATAGAAGTTGCCTGCTCCTATTCAGTTCCAAATATATTGCCCATTAACTATCATTAACACATCCAAAGAACCCTTTGGTTAGTCCTTGGAAACTCCAAGAACCATTGTATTTCACTCTAAATCTCATTGTATTTCACTCTAAGGAGATTTTCAGACACGGAAAAATCGTCCCTTGCCGCGCGAGCAGCCTCCCGAAACTGCTGCGCGGCAAGGGTCTTTTTCGGACCGCGCTGTGCCTGTGGCGAAACCGTCCGTGTCACTTCCGTGAAGCTTGGGACGGCTCCGCGTCATATTTCAAGCACGGAGGCTGCCCGTGATTGAAATATGACGCGGAGCCGTCCCAAGCTTCACGGAAGTGACACAGACGGTTTCGCCACAGGCACAGCGCGGTCCGAAAAAGACCCTTGCCGCGCAGCAGTTTCGGGAGGCTGCTCGCGCGGCAAGGGACGATTTTTCCGTGTCTGAAAATCTCCCAAATCTCATTACATATAAATATCACTCTAAAACACCACCAAAATGTCTGGAGTTCCTTTTCTTACATCCATGCTGCTGGCTTGCTGTGAGACCCTCTGAACGCATCTCTGAGAATCTTCTGCTACACAAATCTCTGCTTCTCTGATGGGTATTGTTTCACCTGAGAACCCCTTACTCTATTCCTCTGTCCAAATACTTCCGACTACCTTTGACAGCCTTGTGTGATTGCTTGAAGCCTGCGTGTTTGACTGAATGGTGTTGAGATTAATTTTCAATAAAGATCATTTAATTGTACTTTCTGGCTTGGAGTCTCCTCAGCCACTACCAGTATACATAGGTCAAAAGACCCTGCTGTTATCTAGCCTCTTGCTGCCATTTTGAGCTAATTAAATATTCCCTATATTAAGATTAGGACACTAGTGGGATTCTCATGGACTCCATGTAACTTGGGTAACACTACCCTAGTCAGAACAACAGGATTAGTGTGATTGTGCAGAACATTCTTCCTACTGATACCAGGCATGCTGCAACCATTTTTTATTTGGGGGCATAGGTTGAAGACTTGCCTATTTGCCAGCCTTCCCACTGTAGTTATGCCTTATCTCTTTTATGGATAATGTGAATAACATGCCTCTGGAACTTATGTGTTGTTTGCTGTTGTACACAGCTTTTAAATCTCCAGAGAGGTCAACAGTTTATACATACCTGTAAATGAATGAATTATAAGTAATAAGAGCATACCTCTCTTTTGCTGGCCATTAGGCAGCAAAGTCCAACAGATCTTCAGAAGGGCTATAGCTGAATGAGTGCAATGCTGATTTATTAGATACCCACGCCATCACTGTATAGTGGACAGTCCCATCTTAATTAAGAAGCAATAGAACCTGAGTATTTTAACTTCCCTTATGTGAAGGACAATCACCTGAAGGTGCCATTTATTGACTATTAAAATGGCAAAGAAACCAGATGAATGCTAAAATGATCATAACAGAGCAATGTACCTTCAGGTTCACACTGTAACTAAAAAATGTTTGAGGAGTAATTCTTACCTGTAAAACAACAACACACCTAGGTTACTGTTTTCCATTATTGGTCAACATTTACAGAGTAACTCCTCTTTTTATCAGAGGTGGGGTCCTAATGTCTCAACAAGGCCTTTTCCTTTGCTCATCATCTCTCTGCAAAAAGAAACTGTGTGAAATCTTCACAAGAGGGCAACACAGGGATACTGGTTGAACTGACAACATTAGGAACAATTAAACACATCATTCAGAAAGGGGTAGTGAGTTTTATGTGTTCTGTGGTTTCTCAAAGTGGGCTAGGTTTTGTAAAAGAATGGTAGTGTTTTATAAGCAATATGTATTATCACAGAGTTGTTGTTGTTTTGTTTTGTTTCATGGACTCCACTTAAATGAGTACACAATTATTCCACATTCTGATGAAAGTTCCAAATATCCCCAAAGTGAGTTTAGGTAAAGAAATTGTGGTTTCCTTGCCTATCTTCATTATGTTTTTGTGAGCCTCCTTGGGTCCCATTCTGGGAGAAAGGTGGCATATAAATCCAAATAAATAAACAAACATTGCCACCCAATCAACTACTTAGAGCTTTACTACACTCCAAGGAAAAGTGACACCGCATGACATCGGTGTCCTTCTCGTATCCTTTCGTTCCGGTCTTGTGGAGGTCCAAGCTAAAACTGTGCCTTTTTGCAAACGGGTTTTTCTGGTTAGCAAAAAGGCATGGTTTTACTTCGGTCCCATATAGGATCAGAATGAAAAAAACAATGATGCTATGGGGGAAGACAGCAGTTTATGCCAGGGATACACAACACACAACCTTGTGCTAAATACAACCTTTCCCTACCCATTTGTATAGGCTGTTGACCCAATGGCAGTTTAAGCAGGAACATTTGGAATTGTCAGCCAGAGAGAGCTTCCTAAACTTTAAACCCCTGGATTCCATGGGATACTGCCATGGCAGTTAAAGTAGGATCATAGCACTATAATTGTGTGGTGTGAATGGGCCCCTGATTTTTATTTTTAAAAAGAGCATGCCTAGTCCCTTCCTCTTTCTTTAACTGGCCAGGTTAATGTATGCATTGACTACAATATTTAAATCTCTGCTTGTTTAAATGTTGCTTCCCTCCCCACATTCCATCCCTAATACCCATATTCTCAGCCTAGTGTGTGATTTACAGTGAAAAACTATAAACAGACACTGTTTGCATTGAGCAAAATTTCACATTTTATCGGTCATGCAACAAAGAACTATGAATAATTCTACTACTATCTTTGAATGGTATCTATGGGCATATATTCTATTAACAACCCTACTTGTTTGCCTTCCAACAGGACATGTAATGAAGGGCTTGGGGATAGGCAGCATAAAACATTTTTACAAAGAAAACATGAGAGCAGAATTGAATACACTTCTAGCAATGTGTTCAATAAACAGAATTTTACATTCTAGCACCATACACAAAGACGGAGGAGAAAGCAGCTTTTTGCTCATATTGTGTGGAATGTTTACTTGGGAACTGATAGGATTTATAGATATCAGTTTTTAAGTCATGCATATAAATCTTTATGACCACTTTTGAAACTGCTTATCCCACATTTTGAAACTGCTTATCCCTATCCATAAATACAGAAGTAAATCATGAAATAACACAGGAAAAAGCATAGGGATGTCATCCATGGTGGCACTGGTCCCCTCATCATTCTAATAAAATGGTGAGCACTGTCCAATAAATAAGCTTCACTCACAATATTATTTCCTCCTAGATGAAGTACTGCAGAGGCTTGACCTTTTATACATTATTTTTGTATGGAAATGTGTCCTCCATGCAACAGGATCCCATCAATGCCAATGAACTATACAATAATCCTTGGCTTTCTTAAGGATGTTGTAGGAATCACAGATCCTCACAGAACTTTTTAAAAGACATGTATACACCCTCAGATAGAAAGGGCTGCATTGGTACAGACATTATATGGTTTGGATACCCCCTGATGAACAGCGCAACCTAAAACTGGGTAGGGAAGAACCTGTGGCAGAGAGGTGGCAATTTCCTGTGCCCATCGAAGCTCATACTTGACAAGATGGAAGGTGAAAGGCTGTTGCCATCCAATTTTTTTCTTTCTCCCCTTTTTGTATTTTAGAAAGATCTTGTCCATTGATTGTGAGATGTAATTTCACACACACTCCCGCTCAATTCCACATACGCAATCCAAGAGATGACGGGACAGGTAGTTGATTCTTACTTTGGCATTGGTGACAAGATAGCATTCTCCACTGCCCCAAGGACAGGACAAAATTATGGAGAAAGTTATGTGGCACACCTATCTCTGTACTCCAGCATCTTATTCCCCTCATCACCTGCAACTTGATTCAACTGCTTATTTTCCCTGAGGCTGCTCCTGAGAAAGAAGGGGTCTTAAACTGCCATTCCACTGGAATGTGCCCCTGCTGCTAGTCTGTCTTATCCTCTAGTGCTTTTCTTCCTGTCTCAGACCATTCTTTCTTGCCTAGTTCAGAACAGAGATTTTATTTTATGGGCAATGCTTAAAAGAACTTGTCCTATTTAGCCTAGGGCAAATTACCCAAGAGGGTTTATGGAAGCACTCTGTTAGATTTAACAAATAAAATGGTGGAGGCTAGCTATTTAGAACAAAGACAAGGAGTAGGAGCCATAAACCACAGTATATAGCAATAACGATGGCAGAAATCAGAAGAGCTCATTTAATTTTACTAGTGCTGAAGTCCAGAACAATCTTCCTGAAACACTTTGAAGGAACAAGGAACTTACTTGTGGCCAAGACAAAATGAGGTTCCGTTGTGATGGTTATTGCTTCATATCTTTTTATTCCCTCAGTGGTTGCCCAGCTGGCTTGAGAAGAGATCTCCCTTCTTTGTAGCACATTTAAGTGCTCTCACACAACAGAGGGCAGAATGTAGTGCATGGAAATGTACCCAGTTAACATTTCCATTAGGATGGGTGCCTAAGGTGGTAAATCCAAATGGCAGCTCTCTCCCACTGATTAGCAGAGTGCCAGCCATTGGTCACAAAGCCAGTCCTACCATTAGTAAGAGTAAGCACCTGCTTCAGGCAGTAGATTTCGGGTGTCATGGAAGGGAATCACATTGTTGGTGATTTAATTTGGATGTACAGTATTTTTCACAGCCAGAGCTGGGGAGAAGAATATTCTTCTTCCTGTGCTGAAATAACTTGGCTGGCTTTGGAGTGCTCTGCACCTTGACGTGCATGGAAGAAGGGAAGTAACATTTGTTACTCTGTCCCAGGTGGCAAAATCTCTTTAGCTAACCCTTGATTCCATCTGCAAAAAGAAAAAGTAAACCTTGAATTTAACATTACAGTTGGCACAGGACTGTAATATTCAGTAGTGGCCTTTTACTCTATGCCTTCATTGTAGAAGAGATCAGTAATTCACTGCAAGGTTTTTTGGTTTTTTTTAAACTTAGTGTGCTGAAATAGAACAATATATTTGGAATACTGATGTCTTAACCTTGGCAGTGCAAACATTTATCAACTCATATGCATTAAAATTTATAAAGAAGAAAAAGATATCGAGTCTCATTTGCTTGAAATGTCAAGCATTTTATTGGTGATATGTGTGTGTGTGTGTGCTTTAAAAAAAACAACAACCCAGAAACCTTGATATTCTCGTGATCTAATTCTGTTTCCAGCTTCGATTTTCTCTATTCAGGGTGGTAAGCTGACATTTCACATTGCCTGAGGCTATGATTTTGCAAACAGGATCTCAGGGATCATTCTCTACTGCCCCACACAGTTGGCTTACACAGCATTTCTGCCAAAACTGAAACGCCACTTGGAAAGTTCTAGTACTTCTGCCTTGGGCTGTTTTACTGCACTGAAACAAATATTGCCTAGTGTTAGAAAGAGCAGAGTCATTGGTAAGACTATAGCTCCCATCTTGAACTGCAAAAGAGCACAGCTTCTTTTTAAAAAAAAAGCTTTTTCACCAACCAGGATGTTTATGTTGTTTATTTCATGTTGATTGTATAAGGAGTGGGTCACTCTTACCAAGATATTTTGCTGCCAGAAGCACAGCAGCAAGTTATCTTCTATCCTGCTATTCCACATATAGAAGCTGCCTGGGTGGCAGTTAGACAGTAGTTTTTGTCATGGGGCATCCCAGGACTTCTTGATCCTGTATTTGTCCCTCCCTGTTTACACAATTTTTGTCTCTGAACTAGATATCCCGGGAGATCCCAAGATCATTGTTTACACAGCATCACGTCCCGTGATATGTACCTTCTCCCACTATATACTACTCTGGGTGTTTGGTTTGTATTTTATTTTATGTTATTTTATTTTTGTTTACATGAGTTTACGGACCTGGGATATTTTTTTTGTGTGGCTGTCAATCAAGGATGCGATTACTCGTTTTTTTCACAACCTCAGTGACGTACTTCCTTTAGAGTTGATCCATGACCTAACGTGAGGAGGAAAGAGTGCTCAGTGGCTACTACCTTTGCTGTCCTTCCGAATTGAAAGAATACCATTTAAAGCCCATTGAAAGTGAGGATGCAGGCAGGTGTGTGTGTGTGTGTGTGTGTGTGTATGAATGTGCGATCGTCTGCTTGGAGGATGGCATTTTTTTACTGTGCCTTTAAAGAAATGGAGTGGATGCAGGTGTGTGTGTGTGTGTGTGTGTGTGTATGAATGTGCAATCGATCCTCTGCTCAGAAGATGGCATTTTTTACTGTGCCTTTAAACAAATGGTTTAAAAAGCAGAGTGGACTGGAGCCCCATCTCTCTCTCTCTCTCTCTCTCTCTCTCTCTCTCTCTCTCTCACACACACACACACACACAAGCCCAAGCCAGTATGCTTTCAGCCAGGAAGCCAAGTGCAGGGGCCCAGAGGCATGCAGTTGTCCTGTCTCTTTAAAATGTTAACCCTTTAAGCAGAGGCAGCTGTGGAGTGAAGGTTTCAAGCCAGTGCAAGGGATCATAAGGGGAGGACAAAAAAGGCATTTTGAAAGACCCAGATGCTGGCATTTTTTTACTGTGCCTTGTGTGGGGGTGGGGGTGGGGGGGTGGATGAATGGGTGATCATCTGCTCAGACCCAGGGAGGGGATGCAGGCAGGGGATGAGTGGGTGATCCTTCACCCACAATCTCTCTATAATTTACTTTAAAATTTAAACCCAGCATGCAGGAGAGGAACAGGTTAAAGCTGAAGGGTTTGCAGTGTAGAAATCAATTGAACAGGGTGATGTAGTGCAGACAGACACACAGACACAAACCTATGTTCAGCTGGAAGGGATGCCTTTGTTTTTAGCTGGTGAGGCTAAATCTATTGAACGGGTGACTGACCCCTCCTTTTCTGGTCGCTGATCTCTGAGCCTGCCCCCAGTCATCACCTAGATTTCCGGTCGTCACCTAGTACCAAGATATCTTGTCCTGGACTGTTTACATTTCTGATTTTCTGAATCCTCCTGTGACTTTTTAAAAAAACATCACAAACAGCGGGACTGGAAGTCCCACAGGTTGTGGGATAAAAGGTGGCCCCTCTTCCGAAAATCACGTGTTTGACCCGATGTACGTGTAAACAACCAGGGTTCGACATGAATTCTTCCCACTACATTTTCATCGTGCAAACGGCACCAAGACCTGCCTGTTCACTCCTACTTTGGGCTCATCTAGACATAATTGTATACTGTGAGTGTGTGCACATTTTTGCCCATTTGCAGCAATGCCGTTTTGGCCACACTTTTTTTGTTGTTGCCTATTTGCATCCATTCACATCTATTCAAACGGAGCAGCCACATACTCTGTTAAAGGGCAATAGAGAGAAAATGCGTAGTGATGCAAATTTGGATAGCCACACATGTGAAAATGAGCATCTACACATATTTTCTGGGACACTTCAGGGAAACTGCAAAATCTTTTACTGGTGTTTTTAGCCCCCACCCCTCCTTCTGAATACCATCAATGTCATTTGGATCACACTGGGACACATCGTATTCTCTGCAAATTCTATGGAGATTATCAGATGTAGCAAAAACCATGTCAGAAGAAAGCAACGAGAACAGAAACAGAAGACATTATCAGATGATGACATCCTTCAGCATTCCGGTGGCATAGCACCCCTTTTTATTGGCGGCTTAGCTCCATCAATAAAAAAGTGAAGCCTCGTCTGCACCAGCGCTACACCCCAGGAATGGCTGAGGATATGGGGGGTTTGATAATGTTACCCTTTCTGTTCTCGTCACGTTCTTCTGATGCAGTTTGGGATGTATTTTTTGCCGCATTTTTCCTCGTCTGATAATCTCCTATGAGAAGTATTTTCATTGTCTGAATGAGCCCTTTGATACTGGGGATACCATTCTTTTTTCTTTTCCTTATAATTTTTATTCATATTTTCAAACAATTAAAAGACATTCATACATACACACATTTAATTGTTAAAACATAACTTTTGGACAGGTTCTGCACAACCTATCTATATTATCTAGTCATTCCTTTTGGACCTATAAGGTTCCAAACTCACACACACAACATTTTACTTCCTTGTTTCCTTTTTAACCATATTGCTTAATTTATGTTTAACTTCCCCTTTTACTCTCCAATCTCAAACCTTCTGTGTTTTCCTTCTTTTTGTCTCTAAGTTTTTTTCTCAATTCTATCTTATTTCCCATTCTATCCCCCATCTTTCTTTCCAGATGGGTTTTAGAATCTCCCATTCTTTCAGATCTTTTTCTGTTTTCTTCTTATCCAATAAAATTGTCAGTCTATCCATTTCAAACATATATTGAAGTTTTCCTAACCATTCCTTTGTCACTGGTATCTCTTTTGTTTTCCAGTATTTAGCATATGTTGTTCTTGCTGCTGTCATTATATATGATAAAACCCTCCAATACTTCATTTGCAGTTGTTTATCTATCTTGTGAAACAGATTAAGCAGATAAATCTCTGGGTCTAATGGAAAGTTTGTGTCAAATATTTTTAGTACTATTTTATGAATTCTTCCCCAGAATTTAACTGCTTTATCACATCTCCACCACAAATGAAGATAAGTACCTGCAGCTTTTTGGCATTTCCAGCATTGGTTTGACATATTTTTATATATTTTTGCTAATATTACTGGGGTTAGGTGCCATCTCATCCACATCTTATACATATTCTCCTTTACATTGTAACTTCTTGTGAAGGATAGACCTTTCCCCCATAGTTCTTCCCAATGTTCCAGTGGTATTTCGTAGCCAAGATCTTGTGCCCATTTTATCCTATATTGTTTTGTATTTTCCTGTTCTTGTTTTGGTTTCAATAATATCCTATATAATTTTGATAAACTCTTTTTATTATTTCCCTAGATAATTTCATCAAATTGTGTTATTTCTGTCTCTATACCCACAAGCTTTTGATCCATCTTAAATTTCTCAAGGAGCTGTTTATATAATAACCAATGACATTCCTTATTATCTGCTTTTAATTCTTCCTGGGTTTTCATTTTGTATATATTTCCTTCCTTTTTTAGTATATCTTTATATGTCAACCAATTTCCTTTTTGTATGTCTTCCCTTTTATAAAACGCTTCATGATTTGATAACCCTAATGGCATTTTCACATATAATTTCCTCTTGAATTTTATCCAGGTCTTTAGCATTGCTGCTCTAATGAAATGATGTCTAAATTCGCTATGCACTGTTGTCTTATTATGACACAGATAAGCATGCCAGCCGAACCTTGTGTTGAATCCTTCTAATGTTAACCGTCTGGGGTTTTCTAATTTAATCCATTCTATCAGCCATGTCAATACACTAGCGTGGTAATATAATTGTAAATCCAGTAATGTTAAGCCCCTTTTCCTTTTGTCTCTGTTAATGTATTCCATTTTATTCTGGGTTTTTTGCCTTTCCAAATATACTTTGTTATATCTTTTTTCCATATCTCCATCACCTTATCATTCCTTACAATTGGTAGATTTTGAAACAAGTATAACATTTTTGGTAACGTGTTCATTTTGATTGATGATATTCTTCCCAATACAGATAAATCTAGTTCTTCCCATTTCTTTAAATCTTTCTTGATGTTGCTCCACAGTTTCCCGTAATTATTCTCAAATAGTTCTGAGTTCTTGTTTGTAATACTGATGCCTAAATATTTAACTTTCCTCTCTATCTTAAATCCAGTTGTTTTTTCCAATTCTTGTTCTTCTTGTTTTCTTATATTCTTTGTTAGCATCACCGTTTTATCTTTATTTATTTTTAGTCCTGCCATTTCTCCAAATTCATCAATCACTTCCACTAATCTCCTTAGACTTTCATTTGGATTATCTAGTATAAAGACTAAATCGTCCGCATAGGCCTTGTATTTGTACTCTTGTCCTTTCCATTTCCACCCCTTTATTTGCTGGTCAATTCTTAATTTCCTATTTAGAACCTCTAGAATAATAATGAATAATAGGGGGGATAATGGGAAACCTTTATATTTTAAATGGTTTGGTCTTTTCACCATTAATTATCACTTGAGCTTCCTGGTTCCTATAGATCTTACTTATCCAATCATAGAAATTTTCTCCTATGTTCATTCTCTTTAGAACTTCCAGCATGAACTCCCATTTAACATTATCGAATGCCTTTTCAGCGTCCGCAAAGATCAATAATATTTTTTTCTCATTATGCTTTTCGTAAAATTCTATCAAATCTAGGAGGACTCTTATATTATCTTTTGCTTGTCTGCCAGGAAGAAAGCCACTCTGATCTTCATATATACAATTTCTTAAAACTTTTACAATTCTTTCCGCCAATATATTCGCAAATATTTTATAATCTATATTTAAAAGTGATATTGGTCTATAACTTCCAGGTATTGCCAAATCCTTCCCTTCTTTTGGTATTAACAATATATCCATTTTACCCCAGGTATCTGGACATTTTCCTCTGTTTATATTATTTAGTAGTCTAAATAGGGGTTCCAGCAGTTCTTCTTCAAATTTTTTATAATAAAGTACTGAGAAACCATCAGGGCCAGGAGCCTTACCAATTTTCATTTTCCTTATTGCTTCCCTAATTTCTAGTTTGAGATTTGTTTGTTTAGATCATTTTTTTTTGTTCTTCTGATATTTCAGGTATTTTTTTCTTTTTCTAAGTACTCCTTTATCTTGATCTCAAGATCTTTTGCATTTTCATGTTTTTTGTATAGTCTAGCGTAATATTGTGTAAATACTCTAATTATATCTTTCTGTTTGGTATACCTTCTCTGTTCATCTCATATTTCTGTTATTAGCTTTTTCTCTTTCTCCTTCCTTAGTTTATATGATAACCATTTACCCAGTCTATTAGATTGTTCAAAATATTTTTGGTGAGCATATTTCATTCTATTCATAATTTCCATTGTCATGTTACTTTCTATTTGTTTCATCAAGATTTTTAATTCCTTTCTTGTTTTCTCATCACTAGGTATTCTCTTCAAGGTTTCTTCCTTCTTTACAATTTCTTCTTTAAGTTTTTTTTTTTGTATTCATGTTCCTGTTTCAGGAATTGCCCTCTTATGACAGCTTTTCCTGCATCCCACATGGTATCTATTGACGTGTCTTTATCTAAATGTTCCACGAAAAATTGTTTTATAGCTTTTTTTGTATTTTCCACTATTTCTTCTTTTTTCAGTAAGAAATCTTGGAGTCTCCAATTATATTGCTTTTTCCTAAATCCCAATACTAGAATCACCAGGGCATGATCCGAGATCAATTTCTGTTGAATTTCTACTTTTCTTATATTTTTCATCATTATAGGAGATACCAGAAACATATCTAATTTAGACCATGTTTTGAATCTATCTTAGTAGAATGTATAGTCTCGTTCCTGGCCATGTAATACTCTCCAACAGTCTTTTAACGATAGTAACTCCATCATTTCCTTAACTTCCTTTGGCAATTTCCCTTGTCCCCCCTTTTTATCTGTTTTAGCAGATCTATCCAGAGTTAAATCGAAAACATCATTCCAATCCCCGGCAAGAATCAAATTATCATAATCATATTTGTAAGTTCCTTTCTAAGATCTTTATACAACTTCCCTTTATTATTCTGCAGGCCATATAACCCTACCATCATGATCTTCTTGTTTTGCATATTTATTTCTACACCTATAAAATAACCATTTATGGCATTTATTATTTCTCTTGATTCATATCTTTTGTTTACATATATTGCCACCCCTCGTTTCTTTCTATTATACTTTGTCATATATAACTCTTCCAAAACTTTATTTTCTAGTAGCTTTCGATCTTGATCTCTAATATGCGTCTCTTGGAAACACACGATATCTGGTTTTTGTTTTATCAGATAATGTAGAACCAATCTTCTTTTATTTGGGCTATTAAGTCCATTAATGTTCCAATTTATGATTTTCCCTTCCATTTTTATTTAGTTTCTTGAATTAACTCTTCCTAGTCTATTTCTTTCTCCTCCTCCTCCTCTTCTTCTTCTCCTTTTCCTATTCCTCCTACTGCACCTTGTATCTCTTCTTCTTCAATTTCAGATTCATCCAAATCTTCTTCTCCTGTTTCTATCTCTTCTTCTTCATCATCTCCTTCCTCTCCTCTCAACATTTCTTGGTCTGCCATTCTTACTCTTCTTTCCTCTTCAAGGGTATCTTCTGAATCTACCTTATTTTTTATTTTCCTTGAACCTCTAAATCTTTGTTCTTTTTGTTTGTTTCTCTTTTTTATCTCTTCCTCTTCTTCTATTGGATCTATTGCTTGTTCTTTATCCTGATCTATATCCTATTTACTCCTTTCTAAGTTTGTTTCACCCCCTCTCTTTTTCTCTCCCCTCTTTCTTTTATTGCCATTATCAACACCTTTTTGTATCTTTTCCAATAGATTCTTTGCTTTAGCTGTTTATCAAGTATGTTCTCATTTGATAAGTAACCGATATCACTTCTATTTTGTTCCATTTATATCCTATTTGTCTTTCTCTCAATACTCTTGTTAAAAAGTTATATTCCTTTCTCTTCTTTAACGCTTGCGTAGGTATATCCTTATAAATTTTTACTTCTTGACCTTCTATTACTATTTTTTTCTAATGCTTTGTTGAATTATGATGTCCTTCACTCTTTCCCTTGCTAGATATACTATTATGTCCCGTGGTAAGTTGTTTTTTTTCACTATCCAGGAATTTATCCTGAATAGTTTATCCACCTCAAAATCCAGTTGCTCCTGATCCCAATTTATAAATTCGACTAACGCTGGGATCACCCTCATTTCCAGATCTTCATTATTTATTTCCGGTAGACCTCTAATTTTAATACATTTTGTTCTTTTGTAACTTTCTTGTAATAATTTTTAGTTCTTTCTTCTAAATTGTCCATCTTTACTTCTAGTTCTTGTATGTCTTTAGTAATTTTATTTATGTCTTTCGTGACCGTCTCTAACTGCGATCCAAATTTTTCCAATTGTTTTTGTAAATCTATTTTTATTTCTCCTTTCAGTTCTTTCATTTCTAATTTCAATTCTGAGCTTAATTTTTAAAATTCTTGCAATAATAACATATTTGTGTCTCCAGTTTTAGTTTGAAGTTCAATTTATGACCTTCTGACCTCTCAGGTTTGTGATCTTGTCTGGGCCATCAATCTCTTTGAAATTGGCATTTTCTTTTTATCTATCCATCAGTTTATATTTCCCTTATAACTGTATTTAATTTCACCCAGATTTTTCCGTATATCTTCCAAACTTATATTCTTACAAAAATTCCTTTATAGTTTTTCTATCTATTATTCAAAAATCAATCTAATTGGATTAACCAAGCTAATCAGCGTAAGTTATCAATTTTGTAGATATGTATATAATATATATATAATTATAATTCTATCTTCCTCTTTTACTCACAATTAGAGTTGCCAATTTAACAGTTATACAATTTATCCTTATAGATTCCTTAGTTTAATTAATTACCCCTGTATAAAGTTTCTCCTTTATATATACTCCTGTATTCCTCTTCCAATCTCAATTGCTGTTATATTGACAATTTATATATAATCCTTTTGATAATTCAAATTAATTCATAATCTCATCGAAACCAGTCTTAAATTAATTCAAAAATCATCCAAAATTCATTCAAGATAATTTTCTCTGAGTAATCAAAATGACCAATTAATTCTATTAATTCAAAACCTTTCTGGATGTTCAATTCATATTCCTCTCATATTTATATACAACAACCAATGACAGAAACGTACATATGATAACTACTTTTTACAGTTTTACAATATATTTCCCAACCAGTTTTTAAATCTAAATGATTTTTTTGGAGTCTTTGACACACTTATTATTTCACCAAACACAAGCTACCTTAAGTATCTAGATCTCCTGGGGTTTCTTTTACTATTTGTGTCCCCGTCTCTTCTCCAATCTTCCTTCTCTGTCCTCCTTCCCTCCAAAATTCACCACTTTGTCCTTTGCTCACTCAGTCCTTCTTTACTCCCAGTCATCTTTCACCTTCCCAGTCTCCGTTTCATTTCTTATTTCTTGCTTTCACACTCCTTTTTTTTACTTTCTTTCGTCTTTCAACTTCTCCTCTACCACTCTGCTTTCTTGTAGCTTGTTTTCTGCTTTCCCTTATGCTCTCATCAGTCTTACACCTTCTCCTCCTCTGCTTTTTCCCTTTCCTTCGCTTTCCCCACTCCTTCACTTGTTCTACAGCGTTGATTCCCTCTGCATTCACTTGTTCCTTACTTACTACACCATTTGTTCTTCCCCGCTATTTTCACTCTCTACTGTCCACAATAGAGAAGGAGGCTTAGGAATAAGTGAGGGGCGGAGGTGTATTGCTCTGTTCTGCTTCAAGAAGACTGCACCCTCAGCTTTCTCCATTCCTTGTTCTCTCTCCTATGCTTGGTCTCCGTTGCTTGATCTCCATTGTTACTTTTGCTTTTCACTTATCCCCCTTCGTCTTTTTGCCACCTTCTCCTCCTCTGGTCTTCTTTTCCTTATCTCTTACTTTCCCACCTCCACTTATTCTGTGTTGTCATTACATTCTCCACTTTCCACTTTCTCCACTTTCCACTTTCCTTCAATGTATTTTCAATCTCTTTCAGGCCTTTCAAGTCCTTTCAATTTCCCCTTCTCTCTCACTATCACGTTTATCTGCCCTCTTCTCTCCAGCTTCCGTGTTTCCAATCAGCCTTCAGTTCTTAAGGTCGTACCTTAAGCTTTTCTTTCCAAACTGAGTTAACTCACTCATTTGGTTACTTTTGTAACTACATGGTCTAACAGAATTTAAGAAAGGCGTTTTATATGGCCAAAAAGAAACTTGCTTAAACCAATTTAGTCTTTCATGTTATAGTTCTAAAAAGTGGTGGCGTCACTTCAACCTCAAAGAGGTAGCTCCACCTGGGCGGGTTATGGCACCGACCGCCCCAAGTTTCTTCCGTGGGTAGAGTTAGCCTCCTTAACCCATGAAACTTGGCCAAATGTTGGTATCATGCCGCCTCCTCCATTTGTCTAATTCCTTAGACAAAAATTACCTCCCAATAGTTGACTTAAGGAAGGTTTTGCCCAGGTTTCACAGTCTGGTCTTCAGAGCTCCTAAAGAACCAGCCTGCACTGATGCTGTCGCCACCAGAAGTCGATACTGGGAATACCATTCTTCTCCCCACCTGAGGGCATCTGTTTCAGGGCATGTGATGGGGGGGTAAGGACTCAGAAGAAAAAACCAGGGGGCTGCCACTGCTGCTCCTTGCATCATCTGCCCCCCCCATTTCACCCCACAAAACTTGCCAGATGACATGATGCCAGAGCACCTTCCACACTGTGAGCTGCTGTGCCCAGCCAAGATGTCAGCATCCCTGCACACACACACATAGGCACTCAACTGAGATCATGAACTGCTGCTCACAAGTACAGTTCTTGATCATAACACAGAAGGAAAGAAGGAGAGGCTGTGAAGGATAGCATTCAAATAGCTGTTTTAGCAGGAAGCCTTCAGAGATGATAGTACATATTATACAGCTATCCTTGGGAGAAGAGTCCAAATAGGAAAAGCAAGGGATGGGGAGAACTTTCAACAAGGGCAGCCACAATCACATTCTTGCAAAAGCAGCCTCTGTGGAGAGATGAATTCAGATCATACCATGAACAATGGGAGAGCTGTGTAATATGGTCTCATTGATCATTTGCATAGTTGTCCTCTAACAATCCTGGCTGGGGTAAAAGAGAGTAAGCTCACAAGTCTAGCCAAGGCAGCATGAGCAGAGTTTGGAAACTGCTGCCTTCAGCTGTTAGTGGAAGACACTCTCCTGTTGTCAGCACCTGAGATATAGTTGGGCTGCCAGCCTAGCTTCTTTACATGGCAGCCAAATATCTTTGGACTTTATCACACAAGACCTTTACAGCAAAATTAAAGGTGGTCAATAATGCCTTTGGCAATACTTATCACCTGACGTTGCCTCCAAATCCTTGCTGCTGTGCCTCCAAAGCATGGTTAGATGGTCCCTTGCCATTGACAGGGAACACTTGTCAATAAGCTCCCAGCCACACTGCTGTGCCATGAATCCTCAGGTGCGATAAATTTTGCTAGTCCCGAGACTGGGCAGTCATGTGGTCTCTGCCTCTTTCCCTCCTGCCATCTCCAAATGGGCTGGTTTTCTACCCCCGCCCTGCCACTTTCTTTCCTTTCCTTTTTACTTGTTTCACTAAATTGCATTGCCATAATTGCCAAATTGCATTACAACTAAAAATAAAAATAAAAAAATCACGAAAGGCATGCTCGGCAGGACAATAGGGCAGGGAGGAGGGATGAAGGGAGAGTCCAAAAGAGAGCTAAGGGATTGTCCGTTGCTGAAACGGTCTCGGGTGCACTATTGAAGGAACGTGTGATCAGGAGGGCTACCAAACTGGTTTTTAACCATTGACTTTTGCAAACGCAATTGCAGTGACAATTGGGCTCTTGTGATAATGTCCTTTGTCTGGCCCTGGTCACCAGCAGAAGCAATTGTATCTAGTGAGATGTCCATTTGGCATGAGAGTAACTCATGGGCTAACTCTCCTATCTCCTTCTACATTAACTTGCCATGAACCAGCTATCCTGCACTATTTATTTCTGCCTTAATTGGCGTGTGTGTTTATAGCTTTATTGGCTTCTCCTGGCTCTAGGGTGCATTTATCCCCTTTAATGGCCTCATAGTCTGATATACAGTATTAAGTGCAGAAATTGAAGCATAAGGATATTTTTTGTTATCTACTGTATATATTGTATTGCTGAATATATTATATTTCTATTAATGCACTAAATTGAAATTATGTGTATGTTTATCATAGCATTTTAAAAGTTATTAGGCACTCCTTTATTTTGTTTGGTTATCTTTTTATATTATTTTATTTGTTTTTGTACAGTCTGATTAGCCATTTTGAGTCCCTTCTTAGAAGATTAAAAAAATGGCAGAAATATATGATGAAATGAAACTCAGCCCTATTGTGGGCAGGCTGCTATTAAACTGTAACTCTGGAGATTATCAGACAGGAACCAAAAAAGCATTCCTGTCCCACAATCTCCACTCTCACCCCTGTACCGTCCCTGTCCTGCCACAATCATCCTCCTTATCACACTTCCTTTCCCATCATTCTGACAGCCCAGGAGTGAACGGAGCTGTAACGTTCACTTCCTGGATCGAAATCCCATGGATTCTTGCGAGAAGATGCGAGAGTGAAAAATTTGAAAATATAAATAAAAAGAACATGAAAAAAATTACACCAAGCACAAAAACACACTTTCGGATAAGGGAGCCCTTTTGCGATTTCCCGGCATTTCTGTAACGCCATTTTTGACGCGTCTGATAATCTCCTTTGTTTCAATGTCATTTAGTAATTCCTTTATAACTGTCTGGAATGAATAATAACTGAAGGGTTTTACCAAACAACAGAGGAGAAATTGTATTGGTAGGGTTGATGCATTCTTGAAAAACAAACTTTTTTTATTAACATTTTGAATCAGAAAGACTGAACAATATCATCAAAACATGCATATGTAAAGTTCACAAGCAGAAATAATATTTAAAAAGAGTAATAAAAGGAATCATAATGTCAAGCAAACAAAAACTTATCCCGTATGATCAGACAAGGGCCTACGGTAAATCCAAAGAGTCTCAGTTAGAGTAGAAGCATCAAATTAATGAGATTTACATTAAGTGTTAACTTATCATTTAGCTGTTGATTCAATGGGTCTAATTCTAGCTGGAGAGAGCCAGCATGGTATAATTGTTTGAGCATTGGACTGCAACTCTGGAAACCAAGGCTTGAATCCTCACTCAGCCATGGAAACCCACTGGCTGACCTTGGGCAAGTCACACTCTTTCAGCCTCAGAGGAAGGCAAAGATAAAGCCCTCTGAACAAATCTTGCCAAGAAAACCCAGTGATAGGTTTGCCTTAGGATCACCAGAAGTTAGAAATGACTTGAAGGTACACAACATCACCATCATCATCAACAACAACAACAATTTCTAGCTGGAGCTAATAATTGGCTTTAGGCCTTTGTGTTGTAATTTTTCATTCCATAAATTAACAAACTCTTTGCAATATATTTGTTATTTTATCTTTGTACAAAATAAGTATATTTTGTAAAACAGCTATAACACAGATTTCTCAAAACAAATGAAATCCAATAATAATTGGTTCTGCCATTTTCTTTTCTTGGGTTTCACACATCCTGACTTCTAGTACTAGTTCTAACATAAAGTGTTTATCCAGAAATTAAGTTCATTTTTCAAATAACACAGTTGAATAGTTTTAGGGTTATTTGATAATTGATGATAATGATACATCATTTTACAAGAAAAGAAGGAATTAAAAACTCTGATTTTCAGTCTTATCAATAGGCAAAATGCAGAACAAAGTGAAATCAATATCAAAGTGGGGCTTTTGCTGTTGTTGACACCAATTGGGGCAGGGTTCAATTGATTTTGTCAAAGGTAAGAGTTTGTCCTTGTGTCTTCATGAATTTCAGGAGTGCTGAAAAAGCAATTTTAGGAGACAGCATTCATATGGAAATGCTAATCTAGGCAGAAAGCACTAATTCTAGGGGACTGGGCAGTTAAAAGGACTCCACATTCCCACTACTTCATCCCAGGCCCCACTGAAAATGAGATTTTGGTTGTAACCCTAAACCTCCTGAGAATGGAGATTTTCAGACTAACCCTAAACCTCTTTCAGCCTCTTGCCACGCAAGCAGCCTCCGCAGCAGTAACGAGGCTGCTGCGTGGCAAGGGGTCCATTTTGGATGATGCCGTTTCTCTCTCAGCGTCATCCGTGACTGTTGCGGATAGCATTGGAGGCGGCCATGCTGTTTTTTACTCACGGACAACTTCCGTGAGTGAAAAACAGTGCAGCTGCCTCCAATCTAGCTGCAACTGTCACGGACGCCGCCGAGAGAGAAACGGCGTCATCCAAAATGGACCCCTTGCCGCGCAGCAGCCTCGTTACTGCTCCGGAGGCTGCTTGCGTGGCAAGAGGCTGAAAGAGGCGTCTGAAAATCTCCAATGTATCATTTTCACTTACTCAGTTTGGACAAATACAGCAATTCTGGTGTAAGAAATTTGCTTCCTGTGCCAAAAGCAATATTTTTGTCCAGGACACAGTGTTTTTTGTTTTGTTTTGTTTTTTAAACACCTCTCCTGCACAAAAATCTGGGATTTGGGAACTTAAATATTCTAAAGACACCCAATCCCATCTGATCTTGGAAGACAAGCAGGGTCAACCCTGGTTAGTAATTGGGTGGGAGACCACAAATGAATACTAGGTGCTCTAGGCCATATTTCAGAGGAAGGAACTGAAAAAGACCACCTCTGAGTATCCCTTGCCTGAGAAAACCCTATGAAATTCATGGGGTCACCATAAGATGACAGGTGACTTGTAGACACTCTCTCACACACACACTTGTGTTCTGCCACAAAACACATGTTCTGGTGGGGGGGGGTCACATGTATTTTTGCACAAATGAATTTTCCTAAGCACAAAGAACCTGAAGAACAGGTTCTTTGTTCCTAAAGAACAAAGGACCTTGAGGCGATTCCTCTTTTCTTTATCAAGATAACTTGTGTGTTGGAACACCCTTTTTCATCAAGGATGCAAATATAAATGAGAATCATTTTACTAAGGTATTCAATTTACCAGGCGGCCTTACAAGTAAAATGTGTTGCTTTGGAGGCTACATCTTAGCCTTGCAACATCACCACGATTGTGTGCCTTATTTTCCTGTTTTTGTTGGCATAGACTGCCACAACAGGCATTTTTCCTCTCAACCCAACCAGCTGTTCCAGATCCAGAAAGGGGGCCTACAGCATTGATCAAGGCTAGTCCCATGCAGAGGGCATTGCTCATGTGCTGAGGGCCCACTGTCTGGATCTTGAGAGTGGGAGGCTGGTGGCAGTGGTGGTGGCTGCAGGGATGGGCCGGTGTGCCCATCAGAATTTCCTCCCATTTTGTGGAGGTAACAGGGGAGGAACGGGCCTGATCTGTGGGCAAGATACACCAGGGAGGGGAGAGCCGGCCTATCCTGGCCCATATAGATGAGCCCTAAGTGTGGATAGCAGAGGCCTTTCCACCTTGGTGGTTGTGCCTGTAGAGCTGCAGGCTTCACGGACATTATCAGATGCAGCAAAAAGTGTGGGATGATGACATCATACTAGTGTGAACGGGCCCCGCTATCGCATGTTGTTGTCATCTTCGTGTTCTTACTCCATGCTTCAGCTACGAAAAAGGAGTTATTTCTTATTCGCAGAACAAGCCATCAATAGATCATCAATAACGCTTTTTTGTGGTATTGCTGTCAGGCAAAACCACGTCCCATTGTAATCGCAAGATTACAGCATGAATGGGCAGTCTGCAGTAGGAAAAGTCTGTGTGAGAAACAAAAACAAAGCACAGGACACTCTTTTTATGAACTATCCTTTTTAGTTTCAATTTTTTAATGTTTGTTTCAGTGCATGTGTGTTCTTTGACTTTCTTAATTAAAGTGTTTTTGGAGTTTTAAGCACACTTGCATCTTCTCGCGAGGACTGTCAAAATCTCACCCATTCTAAATTGCTGAAGTAAACTCCTGTTCTTAAAGCGCTAGTGGCCATCATGCAATAATTCTGTGGCAGTTCTTTTGCATGGTTACAGCAATGTGTGATAATAAGTGTTATAATGCCATGATGTTTCCGCTATCCTCATTCATGGAATTATAGCATTTTTAGGCGCTCGTCTGATAATGTCCCACCTTGCACAGAAAACAAAATTTGGACCAGAATGCATAATTTTCCCTGCAAGACTAGCGCTATTATAATTTGTTTTGCTTCATGTAACTACAGGTTCATGCAATGGGTAGCTTTCTAAAGTCCCACAGATCACTTCTCTCAGCACTATTCAGTTGTTCAACATCCTCAAATTGCCAATCAATGTATTGGCTGGTGGATAATGACTGAAAGGGCAGGGATGTCTGGGAGCCAGAGCTTGAAAACATGGTGAGCTAGGTCTAGAAAGCACAAACCACCTCCTACTGCAAACCCTTTTGAAACAATGGAGCAAAGTGAAATGGTGCATTGCAGAGGATTGGTGGAAAGTGTGCTGGAGTTTCTCTCTTTCTCTCTTTCTCTTCCTCTCCCCCAACTCTCTCATTCATCTTCCCCTTTTCACTTTTGATGCAGCAGGTGTTATTAGCACTCCCCTGTAATAGACAATTTGTGCAGCCTGTAGTCAATCTTAATAACGCCTTTAGCATTCCAGCAGATGCTCGACATGATTCTGAGCTCAGTGTGAACTAAATTGCAGCCGGATAAATTTCCATCATATTTTAATTAATGAATGTGAATCACATTGGGAACAGATTTTTATCAAGCCCCTTTTTACTTTGCAGGCAATGGGTTGCGGTTTTTTATTTCTGAAAAAAAAAATGTTTGGTCTTTTCTCTTTCTTTTATTACAAGCTAAGAATGATGTCCATTTACATTCAATTCTTGTTTTATGCTACATTATAGTGTATGTGGAAGCCATTTTCAGGTTGTCCAGCCATCACAAAACCCTCATATCACTCTCAACACATTTCTGAACTCAGTATCCTGGTCCTGTGAATTAGAAGAGGAGGTGCCAAAGTCTGTCTGACTAATGGCTGGGAAGCAAAAGTATTCTCTCTCTCTCTCTCTCTCTCTCTCTCTCTCTCTCAATAAAAGGAGATATGATCACAAAATACCTTGTTTTAGCAAAATCTCTCCCTCTCCTTCTCATCCTCTGAGTGTGGATGTCAGAAATTTAACATTTTAACTGTGCAGTCCTACGCCTATTGAGTCAGTCAGTCATGTTTAGTTAGTCAGCTCTATTGAGGGTTAAACTTCATGCAATGTTGAATGAAGTTATCTTTTTTTAAAAGTAATATCTTTTTTAAAAATACACATGAATCTGGATAGTGGCCAATCTGAATGAAGCTCACAACACACGGGTAGGGGGCTCAGACTTTTCTCCACTGGTTTTTCCCTTTCCACACATGTATACACATGGGTGCTTTAAAAATACGGAAGAGCCTTATTTGGTACCAATAGAGCCTTTTAATGCTATTGTGGGGGCGATTTAGAGGAATTTAGGCTAGGGGAGGTGTTAAGGCTCCCCCATGTGTGGTGGACACAACCTAGATCAGATCCATATGCCTACCTGTGAGTAAAAAAGTTTATGGACTAAATCCAATTGTTATTCCTGACTAAAGTAACTCCATAAAATCAATAGAATTTTTGTAAGTGTCCCCATTGATTCAGTGGGCCTAGCCTATTTGGGATTAAGAACTGGTTTTAGGCCAATAATTTTAAGCCACGTATCATGTCTTTAATGTAGCAAATAGTTTTACTGTAAGTTCTCTGTGATTTTCCTCTCTAATAAATGTGAATAGAATTGTAAGGTAAATTTATTTGTCCACAAAGTTATTGAGAAGCCCATCAATTGGGTTTATTTTTTAAAAAGCCAGAGAATTAGCAAAATAATCTGTGGTGGTGTAGTTATAAAATATGAAGCAGAGACAGGGGGAAAAAAAACTAGCACCACCAGCCTTCGCCTCAAATAATTCACTGGCATTATGTGATTTAACAAAGTGCTGGGGGGGGGGAGATTCTACTGTACTAACTCATATTTCTCTGTCCTACGATATTATAGATGTATTGAAAAATGGCACAATGTTTGTTTGTTTTTAAAACTGGAAGGGCTATATGGTCTAATTGTCTAGGCCATGTGCTTGGAAATAGCATTTCGTGAAGTCTATGAGAACTTCTTTATAGACATGCATACACACACACACACACACACTACAAACAATGTAGTATGGTGGAGGGGAGGGAGAGATTTCATCCACCTTGCCACCAGGTAAACCTATCCCATTTCTAACACCACATCACATCTGTGCATTGGATGTAACCCTACTAGTATATAAATATGCAGAATTCAACATGTATTCTTGATCCACTTGGGCATAGATACATGGCAGGACAGGCATGTAGACTCTCTCTTGTTGTTGTTGTTGTTGTTGTTGTTGTTGTGTGCCTTCACATAATTTCCAACTTATGGAGACCCTAAGGCAAACCTATCACAGGCTTTTCTTGGAAAGAATTGTTCAGAGGGAGTTTGCCTTTGCCTTCCTCTGAGGCCAAGAGAGTGTGATTTGCCCAAGGTCAACCAGTGTGTTTCCATAGTTGAGCAGGGATTCGAACCCTAGTCTCCAGAGTCATAGTCCAATACTCAAACCACTACACCATGCTGTTTCTTGGTCTCTCTCTATACCATATGAAGGAGGTGTGAATGGGGCTTGTAAATGTGCCTTAGGAATGAAAAGGGGCATGGATTTCAAATCACTGTAACTAAGAATTCTCACATCCAGCTCTTATTTTGTGAGATTCCTCAGATGGGTAGGAGAGCACTACCAGATCTTAGAAAAGTCACTTTTTGGACTTCCAAAGTTCTCCAGCCAGTGTGTCCACTGGCCATGTTGGCTGAAGAATTCTGGGGCAATATGTCTATTAAATAACGAGACTGTGTTTCTACCTTTCAGACAAATCAGGGAGAACTGATTATGAACATTTGAATGGTGACCTTGAACATGTCTGAACCTGCATGACAAACGCCAACACTCTTTACCATTTGGTTAATTGTCAGTCGTCATTTAAAGCAGCTGTGTTGTCTGTTGTGTGCCACAAAAATGCTAAATTTAAAAGTTGAGCATTGTGACATTCTGCAGCAACTTGAGGCAGACCCAAACTTTTTCCCAAAATCATTGCTTGTGATGAAACCTGGATCTTCCAGTATGATCCTGACAGAAAATGACAGTCAATGCACTGGAAAACACCATCATCACCAAGAATGAAAAAAGAATGTCAAAGCAAGTCCACATTCAAAGCCATGATTATTGGTGTGGGGTTTTTTTTTTATGCCAAGGGCATAATTTTGGCAGAACAGGTTCCAGAAGGCAGAACAGTGAATCAGCATTATTATAAGGAAGCTTTGACAAAGCTGAGAGAAAGAGTCAGCGGGGGGAGGTCAAAACTCTGGAAAAATGGTTTCATTCTTCAAGACAATGTGCCTGCTCACACAGCACTTTCTGTGAAGCAGTTTTTGGCCAATAAACACATTACTACACTTGAACATCCTCCATATTCGCCAGATTTGGCACCATGTGACTTTTTTCTTTCCCCTAAAGTGAAATTGGTGGTTAAAGGAATACATTTGGAGTCAATTGTTGCAGTAAAGAAGAAAACGGCAGATGTGTTGAAACAGCTGACTGAAACTAATTTGCTCCATCCCTTCAACCAATGGAAAACAAGACTACATCAGTGTGTGAGTGTGAATGGGGTGTATATTGAGGGGGACAAGCATTAGAAATGTAATACATATAAACAAAGATGGGTTATTATATCAGTCTCGTTATTTAATAGAAAGACTATGCAGTCCAAACAAGTAACTTTCCCCAGCTCTGAGCACTTCTCTTGGACTTTATCAAGCCCACTAGGTGACCTTGAGCAAGTCACACTCTGAACAAAATCTGCATTGATAACAAACCCCATGCTAAGTTCACTTTAGGGTCTCCATAGGTCAGAAATGTTTTGAAGGCACACAACAACAACAAAAATCTCAACCATCTACTGATCTGTTTTGAGTGTCAGAGGAATGAAATGCAGTTTATAAATACTGTCAGGTAGATGAAAAAGAAATCAGAGCAACCCGTGTGTAGGCTGACAAAATTTACTGTAAAGTCAAAACCTGCATGAAAGATAGAGAAACATCAGGAAGAAGAGCAAAACAGAGGCCTTGAAGTTGTCAATCTACCTAACTAATTGGTGATGTTTTGGTGGCTACCTCTTTTTTGGTGATGTTTAAGTGGCTACCTTCCTCTCCCCTTTTCAATAGCTGCTGGTAAAGCTATACATTAAAAACAAACCCCCAAACAAATCCTGCTGCTGTGCCTTTAACCCAGCCTTGATCAGCAGAAACTAAATACAGGAGGGTTGGGTTTTTTGTTTTTTGTTTTTGCTAATTATCCCCATGCCAGGAAAAAAGTTCACCTGTTTAATTTCTGTGTCAGACTGCTAAAAATTATCAACCCCAATAGCAAATACATTTAGCCACATTACAAACTGTCTGTGAAATCTTCCAAATTAGTTTCTGACCCAGCATAGGAAAGCTGCGAGCAAAACTGGGCAACCAGCTGACATACAGAAATGACATGCCCTCCAACACTTCATCTATGAAAACCAGTTCACAAGCAATATCAGAATGTGGTCAAGATATTGCCAATGAGATTCTATGCTGCATCAATAAGAGTATAATGTCTAGATCAAGGGAAGCAATTGTGCCACTCTAGTCTGCTTTGGTCAGACCTCACCTGTAATACTGTGTCCAGTTCTGGGCACCACAGTTCATGGAGGATATTGACAAGCTGGGACGTGTCCAGAGGAGGGCAACTAAAATGGTGAAAGTAACCTGGGGTGGTTCATTAAAAAGAGGGTAGCCTACCTTGTTTTTGCAATCCCACCCAGAAGTGTTCTGACAGGACCACCCATTGATGCTGTATTCATGGCAGGACAATGGTGCAAGATGTCAGATGCCACAATGCCAGCACAGAAACAGAACGTGTGATCTATTGATGGCTTGGCCCATCAGTTAAATAGAACACCATAGTAACACCAGCAGAACGCAAAAGGATGACATTGTCTGATATAGGCATCCTTTTGCGTTCTGCTGGTGTCATTATGGCACCACATTAGCTGCGTCTGATAATTTCTGAAGAGCTGTTTGGCAGTAGAATGCACTGCCTAGAAGTGTAGTGGGGTCTCCTTCTTTGGAGGGCTTTAAACAGAGGCTGGGTGGTTACCTGTCCGGAGTGCTTTGATTGTTTATTCCTGCAGGGCAGAATGGGGTTGGACTGGATGGTCCTTGTGGTCTCTTTAAAATCTGTGATTCTATGATTCTATGAAGATGGTAAAAGGTATTAATGAAGAAGAACACACAAACTAGGAGAGATTGCAGTAATTTGCTTTTGCCTCAGTGTACAAGGAAGGGCAAAATTCTGCCCCTCCTCTTCTCTCTCCTCTCTGCTGAGTTAAGAGAGTACAAACTACTTTTGCACTTAGAAGAGTTTGCAGCAACTGAAGTAAGCTGAAGACAAAGGGAGGGAGTGGGAGGACACGAGAGAAATTGTGACCTTTTAAAAGCAGCTTAAAAAGTGGAACAGCAGAGGGTTAATTGGGACTGTCAATTATCAAATAGAAGAATGGTACAATGAAGTATGGGATATAGCTATAAATGAGAAATTAACAAACAGTATTAAAGAAAAAAATGGAATACTCAGTACGAAAGATTTTGGAGAGAAATGGAGCAAGTTTTTAGAATTTGTATTAATAAAGGGGAGAGGGAACAAACCAGCGTTGGAAACAATGGAATTTTGGAAAGAGGGATGAATGTAAGGTTGAGGTCCCAGGGTGGAGGGAATCACTTATATGTTAATAAGTATAATTGTTGTATTGGTTGAGTTTATAATTTGTATGTTTTTAAAACAAACAAACAAACAAATGTTATAGGCAAGGAGAAACTAAAATGTTTGCTTGGCATGCTCTATGTTCATAGTTTATGTTTAGATTAAAATAAAATTGTATTATGAAGATTAGAAAAGGGGGAGCAGCAGAGGATTAATTAGGACTGTCCCTGCCAAACTGGGCCAGTTGGATAATATGAAATTGCTTTCTGATTCTGCATTGTGGCCTATGACAACAAAGAACCTAGCTAAGGCATAAGAAGTGGTTTTAACTCCAGATTTCCTCCTCAAATTTCCATTAATATTCCATATAATATGTAATATTCCCATTAAAGTGGAAGAGAACTAAACTAGTTTACTATTCAGTTAATTACAATTATTAATTACAATTGAGCCGCCTTTGTCTCATTGGAACTGTAGTGCTTGTATACTGGTCAATCTTCTGCCACCTGCTTCTCCCCTCTTCTTTCTCCCCCAGCTGTGCACAGGAAAAAGATAACAGTGATGTGATAGAGCATTTCTCTCTATTTTTAAGCCTGGCATGCTCTGGCGTACTGACCTCTAGATCAGCACAGGGTTAGATAACAAGCAGAAAGCCTGCTATCTAAATGAAGTGTAACTATTGAGGAAACTAGTGGAATGTGGAGGCTTTATCTCTGACATATTCAGAATATAATGGCTACATATTTCTTGACATATGGCATTTGGATACTTCATTTTAAAAAACTGCTCATAATACACTGAATAGCTAACTTGTATCAAAAGATTAAACAAATAGCTTTAAAAAGCCCATTCTTTCAGTGATGTGTCGTAGGGGGAGAACATCTGCAGTTTTAAGAAAATAGCCTTTAAATGTTTCAAATAGTGCAATATCTCTCTGGCAATGAGCTCAGAGTATCTGCTTAATGGGGACTTTCTAATGAATCTTGCCTAGATTAACTGACTGCCTCTATTTAAGGAAGACAGTTTTTCATTGGCACAGAACTATACAGAGCTTAATGCAAAATCCATTCAGAAAGAATAAAACAAATCTCTGCTCTCGGTATTATTCAAACTTCTGTTTTTGCAACTTTCCTCCCCAAACAAATCTTTAGAATAAAATACCAGTTTGATCTCTTCCTAGCTCATTTGACTCCTGGCTCTGTCATTAACTTGGAACATAGGATTCTCTGCCTGAAAGTAGCAGGTATTCTTGTAGATAGTAATATGACTAAATGAAATCTCTGAAGGAAATCTCAACAATACAGGTTAGAGAGGTTCTATCTAAAAGATGGGTTGTAAAATTGATATTGGGTTTGTTGTTATTGCTTTATTTTGTGTCATCTCACATAGTGAAAATTTAGATGTTTTCATAAATCTGGAGCTGTCTTCCACTACCTGGCTCCTTCCAATGTATGACTACAACTTCAGCTAGCATGGCCATGAGTCAGCAATGATAAGAATCATAGAATCATATCACACACACAACTATATGGCAAAAGTTCAGGAAGGGCTCAGCAATAGGAAGACTTGTCCAGAATCACAGAATTGAAATGTTAAACCTAGGTGCTCAATGAAAAATCTGCAATATAGAACTACAGTGCCTTTGAAAAGTGGCATCTGCTTAAATATTTCCAATGAAGGATACTCCATTGCCATCCAAAGTGGTCTGACAGCAGGAGAAACATCAGGAGTTCCTTCTAATGTTCAACCAATGTTCAGCTGCTTCCCTGCAACATCGACTCCACTGGTTATCTGTAACAGTGAAGAACAAGTCATAGAATCATAGAGTTGGAAGAGACCATGAGGGCCATCCAGTCCAACCCACTGCCCTGCAGGAATACCCAATCAAAGCACTCCCAACAGATGGCCATCCAGCCCCTGTTTAAAAACTTCAGAAGAAAGAGACACTACCACACTACCAGGCAGTGTATTCCACTGTTGAACAGTTCTTACCATCAGTTCTATCTTCCATTGTTGTCACTTGCCATTGAGTTTGACTTCTGTCACCCTACAAATGAGAGACTTTCAAGACCCCTGGTCATCAACTCTAATCTCAGGGCTGTGGCCTCTTTGACTGAGTCATTCCACTTGTAGCATGTTCTTCCTTTTTTTCTACTGCCTTCCATTTTACAAAGCATTATCATTTTTCCAATGAGTCATGTTGCCTCATGATGTGTCCAAAGTACAACAGCCTCAGTTTAGTCATCTTTCTTCCAAATGGCATGTTGTCTTCTGTCTTCTGCTTGAAAGTTATTGGAAGAGAAGAAAGAAGAAGCAAGATAAAATATACTTTAAATTTCATTAAGAAAGAAGGAAGGTGGTTGGTTGCTATTTCAAGTCCACCCATTCTCCCCCTCATATGACTCAAAATTCAGAAATATGCAAAACTTAAAGTGATTATGTTTGAAAACTGTGTATAAACATGCTTTGGCCAATAGGAAAATATATATATTAAAATATTTACCTAATGAAAAAATGGTTTTAAAAATACTATATTGGGGAAAGAGTGTACTAAAATATGAATATGAATGAATTTCCATGCAAAGCCCACCCCAAGTTCAGAAACCCAATGCAAAATAAGGGATGAAAGTACAGGTGGGATTTGGAGAAACAATATCAAGGCTGAGAGATTTTTTTCACATCCCTTGCCTTGGGCATTAAAGAAGATGCTGTATATAGACTTTTTTCCATGTGAACCAGTATTTTTTGTTATTTCTGACTGCAGCTTTCCAGGGTCCTTGGCTGAGGTCTTTCCCATCACCTGCGACCTGACTCTGATCAGTGGAGAAACTATGGATTGAATCAGAGATCCTTTGCAGAGAGTGGAATGACCTCTGAGCTTAGGTCCTCTCATCACGCAATGATATGTTTAAGCCTGAGTGCTATGCACACCTACTGGGCAGTAAGTACCACAGGATTCACTTCTGAATTAAAGATTCCATTGTTAATCTCACTATATTTGGTGGTGCAAATCCATTCAGTAGCAGATGGTGGCTTTCATGTCAGCTGGAGCAGAGAATCTATACTGGAGCAGAGAACTTTATTACAGGAGGTGTTCAATGGATTGCTTCTCTCAGGTCAGGCTGTGGAGGATAAATTCAGCCACCTGGGAAGAGCTCCAGCAATCCTTCTGGAAGTGGCCTTTCCACCATCCCTCCCTATAATAGGCTGTGCAGTGTATAATGTACGTATATCAGTCATTGTCCCAACTTTGGCAGTTTGGGCATGGGGCCAGATAAATTGAGGGAAATGAGCCTGTGTACCTATCAAGCAGCAGTCTAAAGGGGGTCCTACAGGGAACCTTGGGGTTGAAGCACTTGAGGACACATCCAGCTTGTGGGGGGGGGGGGTTCCCTGAGAAAACACACAGTGGCTTTTGACCATGTGAAGTCCTGGTTCTGTCATCCTACGATTACTGCCAGCATGTAGCCTGGAGGTGAAAGTTTTTGGTCGTCAGTTAGATTGCCCAGTTAAGGGACCTGGCTCCATTCCAAGCTAACCTTCTCAATTGTAATCAATAAAGCCAATTTTCTGCTCCACATTGGCTTGTTGGGGTCTTTTTATTGGAGTGCCCAGTCCCAAATTGTCACCAGAGCTTCAAAGAGATATAAAACTCCTTTATGAATGTAGAGAGAATGGAAATCATCTGTGTATTGTTTATAGTACCCAAGCTTCTTTCAGATGCCCCAGCTTATGTACTCAGGATTGTACCCACTGACCATGGCCCTATTTATTTATTGCACTTTAGACCACCCAATAACCCAAGTTCTTCTTCTTGTTGTTGTTGTTGTTGTTGTTGTTGTTGTGTGCCTTCCAGTCGTTTGGTGACTTTAAGGTGAACAGCCTGCTTATAAGGTTTGCTCCTGGACACCAGTTCACTCCAGCATCTGAGGAATTAGACCAAGTCTACAAAAGCTTATGCTACAATTTTCTCTCTCAGTTAGTCTCAAAGGTGCTTGAAGGTCCCCTTGCTTACTGATATTCCAGACTAACATGGCTATGTCTTTGAATTTCCTCATTTTGTTAGACTTCTTCTTGTTGTTCTTATTTGAATGGCATGCCCTGTGCAGTTGTGGCTGTGCTTGTATAAATAATATGAAAAAGCTTCTAAAGGACAACACTGAAATTAAGCTCTGAGGCTATGGAAATATTTTAATTTTTTACTGTTTTTATTTCCTGGAAGAATGCACAGGTGCACCTGTACAACACAGAACATAAATAAACCTCTTTGTTTTTTTTGGGGGGGGGGAGATTTTTTATTCGTAAAGGTTATTTTCTTCTCAAAGGAGTGCACCAAGGCTCCTATGAAAACATGAGCAACAAAATTACCTTCTCCCTTTAAAAATTACTGCTTCAGTCAAAAGTAGATTTTTAAAATAAGTTATCCTGCAGGGAAACCACTATGAAATGTGAAAACAATCAACTGCAAGAAAATTCTTTTAAAAAACTTCTGCCAGTTGTTGAAAGAAGTTTGGTATAGCACAGATATTCTGGAAATATAGATCTGAGGAAAAAAACAGATTGCAAGGTTACAAGTTTCATTCCAGTAGACTTTTCCAGTAATATGGAACCCTCAAATCCTTGAAGAAATTTGGCAAACAAGCTGGATCTTGTAAACCAGTGCTATGGATGGACCAGTGCTGGTCCACGAACTATTGGCTGCTGGTCCATGAAAACATTCCAGGAAAGAAAGAAACCATTGTAACCAATGGATACAAATATGGTGTCAGTCCCTAGAATGTTAAGTAAAAAACAAACAAACTGCCAATCCACTAGATCAGCGAACTTAAGAACCATTGTTGTTAAATCACCATACAAGGAAAGGAAAGGGCTGCTCTTAGGTGGGAAAACTCCCCTCCCTACTTACTAAACAAATCTGTTGATTCTGATTTCTGCCAATTTCTCCTTTTTTATCTTGTCATAACTTGGCTTCATTCCATTTTCTTGCATCTCTTTTTAAATAAAATCTTTATGAAACTTGTCATATGCATTTGTTCATAATATGCACATTTTAGTATGTGATTTTCCTAGAATGCACACTCTCAAAGCAATTTCCCCCAAAATAACACGTGTCTGTGTGTATGTGTGTGTGTGTGTGAGAGAGAGACAGAGAGACTTCAAGTCGCCAGTTGATCCCATGAATTTCATAGGGTTTTCTTAGGCAAGGAATACTCAGAAGTGGTTTGCCAATTCCTTCCTCTGAAATATCACCTACAGCACCTGTATTCCTTGGTGGTCTCCCATCCAGAAAATAACCAGGGTTGATCATGCTTAGCTTCCAAGATCAAATAGGATCTGGTGCCTTTAGGGTATTTAGGCAGAACCTAGTTGTATGGTATTTATAATAATATTGTTATTTAATTCTTTTTAACGTTTGTAAATTAATGTTTTAGCTGGAACTTTTAAAAAATGCCTTGAATCCCATTTTGGGAGAAAAAGGAGATATAAATTAAATACAGTAGCACCCCTGCATCCACTGATTCACCAACAGCAGATTCAATTATCCACAGTTGGCAATGACAGGGGGAAGGGAGGGGGAGGAGGAATCTCACCTCCACTGTCCCTTCCCCTGGGAGGGCTCCTGGTCAATGCGGCAGCAATCACGGGGGCAAAGGAGGAAGGGAGAGGAGCGATCTAGCCTCCTCGCCTTCCCCCTTCCCCCCTGTGATTGCTGCTGCAGCGGGGCCATGGCGGGGGTGAAGGGGAAGGGGAGGGGACTAGATGGCCCCCAGGATGGCATTCGCCATTATCCATGGAATTTGCCATCTGGGGAGGGCAGAACCAATCCCCCATGGATACGAGGGTTCTACTGTAAATAAATAATATTTGCACTAATATTTTGTGTGCTATTGTTTCACAAATATAAGCATTTCCCCTTGCATTTGCATGTTTTCTCATCATCTGAATCTTAGTGATTGCATGGTTAAAGGCATTCGGAAGTGGTTTAACAGTGCCTCCTTCTGCACTGTACCAACAAGTGTTAGCTATGGTGCCACTGCTGTTGTCACTGAGAGATCCTCCACCAGTGTCACCCCCCTCCCTCCATTAGTGCTGCTGCCCAGGCTCCTCAGCAAAAGGAGAGGTGGGAGAAGAGACTCTATCAGCAACTGTGCAAACAGCAGCATAGTCTCTTGCTTCACAGGAGCACTCAGTCCTGCCACCACAAACTAAACTGGGACTGTTGTATTTTGGGCATTTCATGAGAAGACATGACTCGTTAGAAAAGATAATAATTTTTGGTAAGGCAGAAGGCAGTAGGGAAAGAGGAAGACAGCAATTCCAGATGGATAGACTCAAACAAAGAAGCCTAGGCCCAATGATGTTCAACATCTTTATCAGTGACTTGGATGAGGGAACAGAGGGCATGCCTATTAAGTTTGCAGATGACACCAAATTAGGAGGGGTAGCTAACACCCTAGAGGACAAATAAAGAATTCAAAATTACCTTAACAGATTAGAAAGCTGGGCCCAAACTAACAAAATGAATTTCAACAGGAAGAAATGTAGGATACTACACTGGGGCAGTAAAAATGAAAAGCACTGATATATGATGGGTGACACTTGGCTGGATGACAGTACATGCAAAAAGGATCTAGGAGTCTTAGTGGACCACATACTGAACATGAGTTGGCAGTGTGATGCGGCAGCTAAAAAAGCCAATGTGATTCTATGCACAATAGGAATATAGTGTCTAGATCAAGGGAAGTAACAGTGCCACTCAATTCTGCTTTGGTCAGACCTCATCTGGAATACTGTGTCCAGTTCTTGGCACCACAATTCAAGAAGGATATCAACAAGCTGGAACGTGTCCAAAGGGGGGCGACCAGGATGGTGGGATGTCTGGAAGCCATGCCCTATGAGAGCTGCTTAGGGAGCTAGGTATGTTTAGTCTGGAGAAAAGAAGGTTGAGAGGGACATGATAGCCATGTTTAACTATTTGAAGGGATGTCATACTGAGGATGGAGCAAGCTTGTTTTCTGCTGCTCCAGAGACTAGGACACATAGCAATGGACTTAAACTACAGGAAAAGAGGTTCCACCTAAACATTAGGAAGAACTTCCTGACAGTAAGAGCTATTTGGCAATGGAATGCATCGCCTCAGAGTGTGGTGGAGTCTCCTTGTTTGGAGGTTTTTAAGCAGAGGCTGGATGGCCATCTGTTGGGAATGCTTTGATTCTGTGTTCCTGCATGGCAGGGGTTTGGACTAGATGGCTATTGTGGACTCGTCGTATGCATAAAAATGTTGAATAGCATTGGGCCCAGGATAGAACCCTGTGGCACCCCACTAGTCACTTCTCTCCAAGATGAAGAGGAGCCATTGGTGACGATCCTTGGGGTTCGGGTCAGTCAACCAATTACAAATCCACCTAACTGTTGCATTGTCTAGCCCACAGGTTATTAACATTTTTGCAAGAATATCATGGCAGGCCTTACAAAAGCCTTTCTGAAATCAAGATACACTACATCCACAGCATTCCCTTCATCTGTCCCAAAAAAGAGATAAGATTAGTCTGGCATGATTTCTTTTTGAGCAATCCATGTTGACTTTTAGTGATCATGGGATTCCTTTCTAAGTGCTTACAAACTGTCTGTTTAATCATCTGCCCTAGAATCTTTCCTAGTATTGATGTCAGGCTGACTGGGCAGTAATCATTTGGGTCTTCTTTTTTCCCATGTATAAAGATGGGGACAACATTTGCTCTCTTCCAGTTTTCAGGGACTTCTCCTGTTCTCCAGGGGCTCAGTTACATGGCATTTTTTATTGTGATAATTTGCGCTTTAGCGCTTTTTCGCACCAGTGCTGGGTAGTTTAGATGCTTTATTGGGAAATCAGTTGCTCTGTTTATTTTTTCTCTTTCTGGTTCAGATGGGCAAAGGTGGGGGGGCATGGTCTCCCAAGCACATCTGAGAGAAGAAGAGACGGAGGGAGGGAATGAGAGAGAGAGAAAGAGACAAAGGAATGCCTTAGGAATGCCTGCCTTTCAGCTACAGAGCCCCCTTCCCTTTACCCACTGAACACACACAAATCCTTACTTAGGATTCCTTGTTCCCTAGAAGCAAAGCAAGCTGCAGAGAGCTGGATTTTTTCCATGGCTGCTGCTAGCGAAGTAGTATGCCACACTCTCTCTCACACACACCACCCAAGCAGGGGCTAGCAGCCCGGTGGGAGCCGCACATACTGTCCCTCATAGGCTGTGAGCTCTTCTTCCCCGTGGGATAAAGCAGAGAACAAGCCAGCCATGCTCACTCTCTCTCTCTCTCTCTCTCTCACACACACACACACACCACCCAAGCAGGGGCTAGCCCCATTCCCGACCGTTTTCCCTGGGCTATTGCCCCCAAAGCCTTCCTTTGAAGCAGACAGGAAGGGCTCAGAGCAGATTTCCCGAAGTAGGCTGCAAGCAGAAGAAGGGGCAAATGGCGGGCTCCGTGGATTTCTCCCTCCAACCCCTCTGTCAATTCGGAGGAGGCACAATGGTCAGTCCAACCAATCAGGATTCAGCTCTGCTCAGGCTGCTTCAGGAATGTCGCTGCAAGTTCACACAGACATTTGCGAAATGTAAGTTCACACTATCAATTGTGCACATTTTTGCGAACTTTATCAAAAAAGTCTGGGAAAGTAGCGAAAGCTGATACTGCATGACTTATGGGTTTTTCACTCCCCCTCCTTCCAAAAAGGGCGCTATGGCTTCAAAATACATGGGAACTATCAGGTGTCTTGTCACATTCTTTGAGGATTTATCTTGCTGTGTAAATGGCCCCCAGGAGTTCTCAAAGATTATTGCCAGTGGTTCTGAGATTATTTCTGCCAGTTCTTTTAAAATCCTTGGATGAAGTTCATCTGGCCCTGGAGACTTGGACTCATTTATACTGAATAATGCCTGCATAATGCTTGGGAATGCCAAACACCAGGGGGAAAAACTGCAGAAAATTCTCACTCATCTATTATGCTTCCCAGAAGAGGCTCCCAGTCGCTGGGAAACCAGTTTTTTGACCCGGGAATGGATAATTTTGAATATTCTTTCCATCCCTAACTGCTTATAACTTCCACATCCAGGCAGGTTTATGCCCCAGTGCATGGGAGAAAATCATTCTGGTGCCAGGCTTCCTATAGTCAACTATTTTGCCTCCATGTGAGCAGAATGCTAAACTAAATGGGCCCTTGGTCTGATCTAGCAGGACTCTTCTTATGTTCTTAAACTATATTCATGGAAGACAGGAATGCTTAAGCTGGTTTTCTGAAGTATGTCACTAAAAATCAAAAGAATGTTGTGAGTGATTGATAAGAATGGAAGGGTGAGTGAATGCTATTAGCATCCTGTGCTGTAAGACACCTGCTCTAAAGTAGACAGAAAAAAATTGCCACTTTCAGACAGGATGGCTATTAATAAGAGTTTTTGATCTGGCCTAGGAAAGCTGTACTTCCTCCATTAGTTACAGTCTTCAGAAATGATGTGAAAGGGTGGAGGAATTGTACTTCTCCCTCTCACAGCATCAAACTGAAATGAAATAATGTGTAGGGGTAAAAGGCTGTCTGAAACTACTTACCGGTAAATATGAGTTAGACTGGAGTGACATTCTACCCATGAACCCTGAAAATACCACCTACCCTGCTTGCAATGAAAATGGGATACATGTGAAAAGTATTTTAATGCAATGCTCAGGGGGAAGAGTGTGCCTCTTACTTTAAAGTTATCTACCATTCAAGGGCTTCACTTCTTCCTCTCCCTCCCCAACCCTCTAATATTTCCCAAGAGCAAAACTTCTTTTCAGGAAGTGTGGCCAGAGTTTACAATGTTACTTTTGAAAGCAATTCATTACCATTATAGTTTTGAGGCTCCCAAAAATAGTCCATTACGATTGTAATTTTTAAAGTAACTCTTGATTTCCCCATTTTTCAAAGCAACGGAAGTAGATATTTTTATTTACGGTACTTTACAAGCCTGTTGTACAAATCACACTCCCCTCCCATCCACCTCCTTCTTGTCTCCAATAATTATAAAAAGAACTAAAAAGTTGCAGCAGTTTTACAAAAGGAATGAAGTTATCTCTTCTTAAGTTACAGTCATAATAAAATATAGTTATATTTTCTTATTAGGAAAGGAATTAATTACAAGTAAATAAAATATAGCTTTTTGCCCATGAGTGAACATGAAAAGCCCTTAACACAACTTGTTATATTAAAAAAAAAAAAAAAAAGCAGAGAGAGAAAGGAAGGTGAGGGATCATTACTACTTCCCACAACTAAAGAGCTATATTTGAGATATAGGAAAACCTCCATATAAGAAAACTAATTGTGTGTGTATTTGTGAGATAACATGTGCACACACAAAAAACAACTGTATAAAAAAACAGAATATCCAGATACATGGTTTAATAATAACAACAAACGCTTCAGTGGTGTGTATTAACAATGGTGTGTATCCACACTAAAAAGTAATAGCACTTTGATACCACTTCAGCTGATGTGGCTCCATCCTAAATAATTCTGGGATTTATAATTTGGTAAAGGATCTAGAATCTTCAGCCAGAAACTTCTAGTGCTATAAATCTATAGTGCTATAAGACTGCAGTGAAAAAATCTGTGCACCTCACCAACCTATAAACTACAGGACTCCATAGGATGGAGCCAAGGCAGTTAAACTGGAATCAAACTGCTAGAATTCTGGAGTGCTGATACACCCATTATTTGGTCAAAGAGTCCATCAGCAAAAGATCTAGGAGGAAAATGAAAAGGGGCACAAAAGCACTAGAATTATAGAAGCAACGGTATACGAGGCTTATCAGATTTATAATAAGGCTTAGTGTATACAGAAAAATAAATTACTAAGATAAATGAATCATGAAGTACAAGGTTCAAGATGGGGATCAAACTAGATATATTATTAAACTTCAAACAAATAATAATAAAGTACCTTTGATCATTCTAGAGCATTTTGGTATCTAAAACATTGCTCCTTCTTAATCAGACCATGAGGCTGCCTTCTCTCCCACTTTAGAATCACGTTTGACAGAAGCAGTTATTCGTTTTACAGCGGGGATATGGAAATCTCAGCCCTCCCAATGTTTTGGACTGCAAGTTTCAAAAGCTCCAGTCATCATGGCCACTGTGAAGGGATGGTGGGAGTGGTAATCCACCAAAAATTATCTGTCCTTGTTTTATAGTACAACTAGCAAAAATATACTAATTATGCTGCTTGGGTCTGTGTCTAATACCCCCCACAGGACCTCCTAATTTCCTACTCCCTCTTTTTACTTCAGGAATCTTACCATCAGTACCTCAGCTAACCATCTTCCTTTTTTTTTTTTTTTTTGCTTAGTTTAAAACTCAAGAATTTTAGCAGCAGTGCCTTAACACTCTTCTATTTTCCTCCTCCCCATCCCAATAACTTAGCAGCAGTACCTCAAAAAGCCCTCTCCTGTGTTCTAGCAGAATTCTACCAAACTCTGCCTAGATGGGCTATTTGACATGGCTTTCCCCCTGTCTTGGAGCCCTGCAGTCTAAATGACGCAGGGCTCTTGCCCTGTTTTGCCTCCGGAAAGTCCTGATGATACCTGAGGCTCAGCAGTGGCTCTTCTTCGTCTTGGCAAGATGTGACCAGTGGGGTGCGACAGGGTTCTGTCCTGGGCCCAGTGCTATTCAACATCTTTATCAATGACTTGGATGAGGGAATTAGGGGCATACTTATCAAATTTGCAGATGACACAAATTAGGAGGAGTAGCTAATACCCTAGAGGACAGGATCAAAATTCAGAATGACCTGGGTAGACTGGAGAGCTGGGCCAAAGCTAAGAAAATGAAATTCAATACGGAGAAATGTAAAGTACTGCATTTAGGGCAGAAAAATGAAATGCATAGATATAGGATGGGAGAGACCTGGCTGAACAAGACTACGTGTGAAAGGGATCTAGGAGTCCTAGCAGACCACAAGTTGAACATGAGTCAACAGTGTGATGTGGCAGCTAAAAAGGCCAATGCGATTTTGGGCTGTATCAACAGAAGTATAGTGTCTAGATCAAGGGAAGTAATAGTGCCACTCTATTCTGCCTTGGTCAGACCTCACTTAGAATACTGTGTCCAGTTCTGGGCACCACAATTCAAAAAGGATATTGACAAACTGGAGTGTGTCCAGAGAAGGGCGACTAAAATGGTGAAAGGTCTGGAAACGATGCCTTATGAGGAGAGCCTTAGGGAGCTGGGTATGTTTAGCCTGGAAAAAAGATGGTTAAGAGGCGATATGATAGCCCTGTTTAAGTATTTGAAGGGATGTCACGCTGAGGATGGAGCAGGCTTGTTTTCTTCTGCTCCAGAGACTGGAACACGGAGCAATGGATGCAAGCTCCAGGAACAGAGATTCCACCTCAACATTAGGAGGAACTTTTTGACAGTAAGAGCTGTTTGGCTGTGGAACACACTCCCTCAGAGCGTGGTGGGGTCTCTTTCCTTGGAGGTCTTTAAACAGAGGCTGGATGGCCATCTGTCGGGGATGCTTTGATCAAGATTTCCTGCGTGGCAGGGGGTTGGACTGGATGGCCCTCGTGGTCTCTTCCAACTCTGCAATTCTATGATTCTATGATTCTATGGGGCAAAGCTGGAAAGAAGCCTGGGTAAAGCCCTTTAAAACATTTTAGTAAAACACCTGGGAAAACCCACTTTATGTGGGAAATCCCAGAGGGGCCTGGTGCTGAAACATTAGAGTCTGTAGGCCTATTGCCAGCCACGACTGCTGCCGCCACCGTTGGGGTCACTCTGCAGCCAGGAAGGAGGCCTCCAACATGTGGCCAGCCTTGATCACAGGCTGAGGGCCCCCAACTTGATTTCAGAGAGTGCAGTGTGCGACCGGGGCAGGGACACATCTGCTGAAAATGAGACACAAATATCAAATAATATTAATTTACCATTAAACAACTAGCTGTGTGAGAAGGGCTATGTTCAATATGTGATGCTTCTCCCAGAGTCTCAATGCTGCCTAGCTTTGATATAAATATATAATTATTATGAATCATTCATATTTTAGGAACTTTGTCCATAGCAAATATAAAGATCGTAATGGATGGAGTTTATTCATATCATTTGTCATAGTCTGAGTTATTTGTCATGAAAGAGAAACTACATGGAGGCTGCTCCTTCTGAGGGCAGAGATGTTTGCTGAACAAAGAATGATCAATCAACCCTACCAGATACAAACATGTGTGTTCAAACAGAAAGAAGGCAGCTAAGAGCATCATCAGACAAGCTTTTCTTTTGTCTTTTTCTTTTCTTCTTTTTTGGCAGCTAATAAAAGTAATGTTGCAATACTTTTCATCTTATTTTGTTTCAAATCTTTGTTTGATTTTTTTTTTTTTGCATAGTGTTACTGTTTTTAGTGGATAGTTTGCTGGTTATTAGGGATGGATAGATATATTAGGGATGGATATATCCATATATATATTCTCTATCTCTCTATCTCTCTATCTATGTGTGGTCAAAAAGTGTGTTTCTTAAGTGTTGGGAATCCCTGAGAAGGAAAAAACCTGGATTGATGGGAACCTTTGAAGTTCAGGACTTTTCTGTGCAAAATTTGCACATAGTTCTTTGTGCACAAAACAGCATTTTCTGGTTCTTGTGCAGAAAATGCTGGTTGGCATCCTGTTAGTTACAGTGTTGTAAGTTAAATTTAGGGCATCATAAGTGCTTTGTATTCTCCTTTGCAATCATGGCACCATAGCCACAATTGCAAATGACCCTGAAACCCACTTTAAAAGCCAGTCAACCATCAGAGCAATGGAAGTCTGTTCTGCTGGCAAATGGGTGCTGCAGAATGATATGACCACCCCCCTCCCACAAACAAGTGATGTTGCAATTAAGAGTTGCACCATGTCTCTGAAGGGGCCCCTGCTTCTGCTCCTTGCAGCCTTGGTTGCTGGCCAGAGGGAAGTGGCCATGTCATCCTGCAGTGCCTGCTCACCAGCAGAACAGACGTCCATCACTCGGGATGGCTGACTGGCTTTTACGGAGGGCTTCAGGGGTTGGAAGGGGAGTTAAAGCATAGCTATGACATCATGGGTACATGTTTGCTGCAGTATCTCAGTGGCTGTTTTCTGTACAAGAAAGACCACGTGCAAATTTTGCACAGCATATGTTTTGACCTGTGACTAGTCTTTGAAAAGTTCACAGTTTTCAAACACTTTCTTTGCTCCCTTTGAGAAGAAAATTAGTGAAAAATTACATGCCTAGTGGTAGTGGGAGAAAGTGTGCAGCTAAGTCTC
This sequence comes from Gambelia wislizenii, assembly GCA_030847615.1. NCBI lineage: Eukaryota > Metazoa > Chordata > Lepidosauria > Squamata > Crotaphytidae > Gambelia > Gambelia wislizenii. The sequence continues at coordinate 285,433,731 of JAUMIR010000001.1, read as the reverse complement.
TGATTTCTTTATCTCCTTCCAGGTACAGATGATGGGGACCAGGAGTATAGCTTCCCTCCCTAGCTCTGGGTGAGGGGGAGAGGACACATCTGTCCACTGGAGCCAAGTTTAAAGAATAGCTAGACAATTCCCTTGTTGTGAGCTTCCTTAAGGTACACTGGGAGAAAGGTAGAATAAAAACTGAATGAATGAAATAAACACCCTAGACATTTGCTAAGCCTGCTTAAAGAAAACTAGTTACACTTCCAGACCCTATGGCCTTTATAGTCCAGTCATCTGTTGTCACATAACTGTGGCACTTTGGATGCTACACATCAATTCTCCTGACTCAAGTCCTCACCACCTCAAAAAAAGGAAACCCACTTGAGCGCTCAAGCTGTGCTACCGAGAGGCTTTAACAGAGAGCCCTGGCAATGCAGTACCATTGGCTGTGCTTTCGAAAGGCTTTAATTGAATGTTGGCTCCAAGAACTGCTTCTTCATCAGCCTGGGAGCAACCAGAGGGCTAAGGTCCTAGCTACTGGTCAAAGGAACATGCTTGGCAGAGTGTAAGATGAGGAAACTAGACTATTTAAACCTTGTAATCTGTCCCATTATACTTGAAACTGCAAAGTGAATGAACTGGAATGTAAAAGCTTTAGTCTGGGGTAAGGAATCTTTGCCCTCCAGTGATAAAGGACTGTAGGAACTGTAGTCCAAAAATGCATAGCCAAATATACCCTGTCCTTGATTTAAGCCTCTTCTTTGGGCTTGTCTACAGGAAGGAACTGCTCCACAGTAACAGCAAATTGCAGCAGCTGCCATCTATCTTAATAGTTTTACAGCCCCCATAAACTTCACATGCCTGTATCTGAGACTGCAGCCACCAGTGGATTACGTGCATTTTTAAATCTGCCACCACTGCTTTTTTTAAAAAAAAACTATTTCTATGGTGATATTTCAGAAAAAGAGAAAGATACCACAAATCCCCATTTTATCGCCTTAGTGATCACTCACTAAGTCCAGCGCTCATCTAGCCAATCTGCGCTCGTCCAGCCAATCAGGTTTGTACTTTGTTTTGTATGGGGAAGTGATTCATGAAATCGCTTGTCCTAGTGAGGAAAAATGTGCAGCATATCACTGCAGAAGCCGCAAATGCTCTTCTCATATAGGTTTTCCTCTTTTTGCCCCCACCCTTCACAATATGATGAGACAATGTGGAATTCCATTAAGACAGCTCATTTGCTGAACGAATTCTGTGAGGAGTATTTTCACCATATAGACAACCTCTTTGTCTCTCAAGGTGGTGGTGCAATGGTTAAATGCCAGTACTGCAAGCTACAAGGTTATGAGTTCAATCCCAGAGGGCTCCAAAGTTGACTCGTCCTTCCATCCTTCTGTAGGTCAGTAAAATGAGTACCCAGCTTGTTGGGGGCAATTAGCTAAATAAAAAACAAACCACAGTGTAAACCACTTAGAGAGTGCTTCAGCACTGATAAGCAGTATATAAATATCAAAGCTATTGCTATTTGTAAGACTGAACCACAAGAACACATTTTAATGCCTCTCACTTTCTTTTTGGCCAACGTCTGTGGAGTTCTTGATTCTATACAATCTAACCTGATTTATCTTTACTGAAAGCTCAGTCCTATTTGTTCATTGGAAGCAACTTGGAAGCAACTAGTGCTAAACTCTGTGAAGCTTACAGGTAAACCAAAAAAAGGGGGGGATTTGCATGTTAGACATTATTGAATAAGGCTTGTATAGTGCAGTCTTCTGCATGTCTTGGTGTGGCTGCAAGTTCTTTCTGACTTAATGACAACACTAAGGTGATCCTATCACAGGGTTATCTTTGCAAGATTTGTTCAGAGAGGGTTTGCTTTTGCTTTTGTGTAAGGCTGAGACAAAAGGAGCCCTGGTGGCGCAGTGGTTAAATGCCAGTACTGCAGCCACAAGATTATGAGTTTGATCCCAGAGGGCTCCATGGTTGACTCAACCTTCCATCCTTCTGTAGGTCAGTAAACTGAGTAGCCGGCTTGTTGTGGGCAATTAGCTAAAAAACAATGTAAACCACTTAGGAAGTGTTTTGGTACTGATAAGCGGTATAGAAATATTAATGCTTTTGCTATTGCTATTGCTATTGCTATTGTTATTGCTATTGCTATTGCTATTGCTGAGAGTGTGTGACTTGCCCCAAGTCATCGTCCATGGTTGAGTGGGGATTTGAACCCTGATCTCCCAGAGTCCTAGTCCAGTGCTCAGATTGCTACTGATACTGGCTCTTTATGCACGTGTACTGTGACATAAACTCCACTAAGATCACTTGCTCCCAGGTAAGTGCATATGGGATTGCAGCCTTATTTTATTCTTAATTTTAAACTGAGAAACATGTGGCACTCTTACCTCCTGTAGGTATCAGAAAATGGCAAGTTCCCCCAGAGAATGGTATTTAAAATTCCCTTGGCTTATCATGCCTATTGATTCTGAACTTGAGGCTTTCTTTATTTTAATTTGTGCATTAAAAATGTATATCTGAAATACTGCATGATTTCCCCCCCAAAAAATCTTCTCACTAAATAGCTATCAAGTGTCAACAACTCTCCTATTCTGTTGCCAGTCTACTAATGTAATAGCAACAGGAAAATCTAGAGCCAAGGGAGTATACAGATGGAAAATTTAATATTTAACAGTTGCTGATTTTGATATGTGAAGAGCACCGTGGGACTAGTCAAAACCTAAAGCATCTTATTGGCTTTCTTCTTTCATAGGAGATTTTCGGACAGGAACAAAAAAAGTGTTCCCATCTCACAATCTCCTCTCCTGCTCCTCTCTCACCCCCATCCTGGTACAGTAACAAAACATTTCAAACCTACCTTTGCCGTGCTCACCTGGCAGCCCAGGAGTGAATGGAGCTCGAATGGAGCTCCATTCACTTCCTGGTTTGAAATCTCTGCTGTTCTTGCAAGAGGATGAGCACATGGGAAATTCAAAAATAAAAAGGAAAATAAAGTTTAAAAAGTGACAGCAAGCACAAAAACACACTGAAAATATAACAAGCAAGCCAGGGAGGGTTATAAAGAGTGTGTCACTTACCTTGATGTCCCAATATCACCTGGAAGTGTTTTAGCACAGACCTCCCATTGAAGCTGGCATCGTGCCAGCATAACAGGGCACCTTTCCAGAAGCACGTCATTCTGTTACAGATACGGAATGAGGGATCCATTGACGGCTTAGTCCACCAATAAAAAGCAGCGCTGCTGGAACGGAAGCAGCACAGGTGCATGACAACATGGGAACAACTTCATCTGAAAGGGAAGCCTTTTAGCAATTTCCTGGCATTCATGTAATGCCGTATTTAGCATGTCTGATAATCCCCATAGTCTCAATTTCACTGGCTTCAAACACCAAGTTCCCCATTGTTTCAAATACCTCTAGGTTTATCAAAGAGCATGTTTTTATTATAAAAGAAACATCATAATCTTTTTAAGCTCCTCTATGAAATCATCCTTATGGGTCTGGGAAGATATTAATTCAGTTTATGTTGGCCTTGCTTTTTTTATTTTTTTGCTGACCTGCTTCCAAAGAATGAAGACCAATGAAAATGTATTCTAATAAAAGGAAGAATATGAAAAGAAGTTATAAAACTTGTCACATTTTTCTCCTTACTTATTGTTATTGCTAATTTCATGGCTCATTATCCATATACAGTATATAGTTTCATTTCCTAAATATTGACCTTGGGCTATGCTGAAGCTGTATTGCTGGCGATACTCCCCCAAACCTACGTATTAAGCAATGCAGTCCTTCCACCCAATATGGTCTGTTGGGTTCTGTCGCTACTGCGACTCATTGGGAGGAGGGGGCTAGATGCATCATTCTTAAACACCCTGTCATGATGGAGTTCCATCATGTTGCCACAAGATGCAACTCCCATCATTCTGCTAGAGAACTATAACTCTCTTTGTTTGTAAACAGATTGTCTTGCCAGCATAGTATCAGGTAAGAAAAGGGTTAATGGGAAGGGGCCCAAGCACCACCTTCACAGAGCTAATGTGAGGTCATCATTAACATAACACCATGTGACTGGATTGACCAATTACAGCTTTAAGCCCGGGAAATCTGGAGAGGATTTAATTGCTTTTGTTTGAGACCAGTGTGAGTGAGATGAGTGGGATTTGGAGAAAGAGGTTTTAGAAAATGTGAAGGAACAAAGACTGCTATGCTGGTAGAGCACAGCCATTCCATCTCTGGCTTTTGCTCCCAGCTGCCTGGACAAGATCTCAAGGCAACAAACTGCAAGTATTTAGTAGAGATTAGGGCCTGTTTAGTTGCGTTAGGGAATTCTTTTTAATTTCTTTACTTTGGTTGAATGTAGCTAAATTAGTAATTGAATGTAACCTGAGTAATGTAATGCTTTGATCTTGATACTCTGTATTGCTATCACTTTAAGCCTGCCTGCCTGAGGTAGGGGAGAACCCTGCCTCATGTGAGACTGCATGACTACTTCTCTTGAATAAAGTAAACTTCTATCTTCCTATGCTGATGCTGACCACGTGCCTTACTCTTGACTATGCTACTGTGAACCTCCTCTGGGGTTAGGAGGAGGGAGTTAGTTGATTCTATAGTGGCAAGGAGTGCCACTGATTAACATAGACTACGCACAACTTCCCACTGCGTTGTGCGTGAAAAAGGGGGGGGTCCCAAGGGGGAAATAAGCCCCCCCAGTTGAAAACCAGTGGGTGGTGGCAGATCAATGGTTTTTGGGGTTTGTAGGAGGATCCTGGGGTGAGGATAATACCTGTTCGTAAATACTGAACAGGATAGCAGCCAATATTTTAAAAAATAATGGTCATCAGCATTTCCCATTTACTGGTATCTTTCCATTCTTTTGTCTTTTCTCTTAAATCTAGTTCTAGTGTTAATTCTGGGTGCATTCCACAATGCAACAGTTAGATCATAATTTCTCCAAGAGATGTATATTCTAATCTGTTTGTAGACCTCCTTTCATGGGATACAGAATCTAGAAAAGTGAGGGGTTTGACCCAAATTTCCAAGAATCCTCCAGCCCACAGAATCACTCGAGAATTATTGGTGGTACCATCCAAATATAGTGTTTGGCCCCCAAGCTTTGCTAATGTGGTTGCATCATCTCCTATACCCTACAGCTACCTACATTACAGTGCAGGATCATAAGCATATACATGCAATTCCATTTCTAACACAGATAAGAGGATGGATGTATTGCATACATAGATAAATGGACAGTATTTTCAGGTAAGAAAGGTTACTAAAACAGCATACATAAAACCTATATAAACAAGATAATGCCTACCTGTAGGCTTAGACTTTTTTAAAAAAAGGGGGGGATGGGAAGGGAAGAGGGGGGGGATAAAAATCAGGCACTAATCTTGAAAAATTAAATGATAGTTCTTATAACGACCTGTAGAAACTAAGACAGGGAGAGAAAGGCTCCAATGCAATTGGGGGGGGGTTGGGTTGGTTTTTTGTTTTTAGAAAAAAGGATGGAAGGGCTCACCTTCCCATCTCTAGCCTATTGGAATGGCTGATTCCTGAAGACGGTTGAGGAACTGGTCCTTCAGCAGGGCTGACTGGATGGCCCTGTTTCCCAAATAACTGTTGGAAAGTGATTAGAACTGAGAGAACTAGGGAATAAAGCACCTGCATATAACAATTTGAACCTGACTTGGAAAATGGGAATAAATGCAGATAAATGTAAATGCAGGTCACCCCTGCCCCATATCTGCAGAACCAATACCCGCAGTTTCAGTTATCCGGGGGACACAAAATGGGAGACACATACCATAGCGTTGCACTGGAAAATGCCTAGAGAGTTGTCCTCTCTAGGAATCACTAGGTCCTTTAAAGCAACTCTATAGCATGTTTGTACAAGAAATCCTTTACTCAATAGGGTTTGCTATTATCTACAGTTTCACTTGTACACGGTAAGTCCAGGAATGTATCCCCTGTGGATGGGGGGGGGGCAACCTGTAATGGAGAGCCAGAATGGTGCAACAATGCTGTATTAAAGCAGGACTAGGGGGACTTGATGCTCACTGGATGACTTTGGCCCAGTCTCTCTCTCTCTCTCTCTCTCTCTCTCTCTCTTTCTTTCTCTCTCTCTGGAGATTTTCACACTACACTGTTATAGTGTTACTATTCCACTTTAATTGCTCTAGCTTCCTCCTGCAGAATTCTGGGGTTTGTAGTTTAGTGAGGGCTAAGAACTCTCTGGCTGAGAGCTATAAATGACCCTCCTTAAACTGCAAATCCCAGGATTCCACAGGAGGCAGCCATAGCAAATAAAGTGGAATAGTAACACTATGATAATGTAGTGTGAAAATCTCCAGATCTCTCTCTCTCTCTCTCTCTCTCTCTCTCTCATCCTAACCTATCTCACAGGCTTGTTAGAAGGATAAAAGGGTGACAACCTTGTGTGCACCACCTTGAACTTTATTGAATATGAAAGTGGTAACAAAATAATAAAAACAGTTACAAAAAGAGTTGTTGTGGAGAAGCAAGCAGGCATTTTGGCAACACTCCAAGACGGTGTGATTTTTAACCCCCCCCCAAGCAGTTCCTAGAATTAATCTCCTAGCATTAAATAACCAAATCAATTTATTTATGGGGAACACTTGAGAAGCAATGTGTAGTTCAGGGTTTGCATATGCCAATGAAAGCTAAGATGAAATATTATGTGCATGTTGCAAACCATCATCTCTTGTGATCATAGACTGCAGTCTGGATGGCAAGATTTATTAATGTAATGTGCGGGTGGCAACTGTGGAAGACTAGGGGGCTGCATTATCCCCCCAGGATAATTTGGAGGGTCATGCTCCCAGCCACTCACACTCTTGCCAAAACAACAACAACAACACCTTTTTTGCCCCCTAATGCTCCGTAGGGGATATGGGGACATTTCCACCATGTTTTTGGTACTTCCCAAACCACTGGAAGACAAAAGTGGCAAAAGGGGGGGGTGGAAAAAATCTGCCCCGAAAAATTGTTTTGACCCAGGGGGGCGTCCAAATGTGGCAGGAATTCCATCCACACCCCCTAGAAATCATTTTGAGATATTTTGGAGCAAAACAAAACAAAACAAAACAGCCCTGGGGGTGCAGATTGCCCACCCTTGATTTAATGGGTACGTCCATTTCTTTTATAAATCAAACAACAGCTAGTACTATGACTAACAACATTACACTATAATAACTGGCACTCAGTTTGCTTCAAATATCTCTAAAACACTACTGCATGTGTCCATAGGGCTTGCCTGGCTTTTGCTTCTTGGCTCCCTTGTCAGTGAAGAGGAGTCTACATGCTAGGTTTTAGATAGCCTCAAAGGACCTATCCAGGGTGCTGAACTTATTTTGGGAACAGGGTTATTCACTTTGGCTAATACCTTTAAAGTCTGAAGCAAAACCTGGAAAGGATTGACCACCCAGCTGACATCAAAGCCATCCAGCTGCCATTGCAGACAGCCCCTTGCACCAGAGGATCTTCACAAAACAGGTGGCCAAGGATTGCATGGGTTGGGAGATGCTGTTTGGAGAGCTTCATGCTGAAAAATGTGCCCAGAAACCACCTTATTGTTCACTGTCATCCCAGCATTAAACAGAATGGTTTGCTAAATTGGTATGTCTGTACTTTGAACAAGGAGAGGGTTCCCCCACTTTTTTCCCTTTGATTTTCTTATATGGTTCCAGCTATTCAGAAAGATACTCTTTTTAGCAATTTTCAATACACGTCTGTTATTTCAATAATGCCTGAAGTACATTCCCCCCCCCAATAAAGGTCAGAACAAAACCCAAAGTATACAAAACATCTTTTTGCAAGGCAACACTTAATGCTCAAGAGAGAATTGATGTAAAATGTATTCACCTTGGTGAATCCTTAAAGGTTTAGATGTTAGGATTCTTCAGTGCCACTTGAATGGTCAATTCAAAGAAGTGAACAGTATTTACAAGGAACTCCGTCATTCTTCTTCTTCTAAGCCTCCTTCCTCAAACAGTCAAACTCTTCCCCCCCCCCCAAAAAAAATTCAGTTTACATGGACTTCATCGTGTGTGTGTGTGTGTGTATATATATATATATATATATATATATATGAGGATCCAAGAACCAGGTGGAAAAAAGAGTCCCCCTTCAGTTTCCTTCCTGCTACTTTGAAAACTATGTTTAAATGCATTTTTCTGGGCAGGGGATCAATAGCTTTCATCAAATTTTCACTGTGACCCAAAAGAGGATAAGAGTCACTGTTCCATATCATGTGGATTTGGTGGGCAGAATCTTGTCAGTGTGCTATGCTTGTGTGACTATGCTTGCGCAGGTGGTGGTCACAGGAGGAAAAAGGCCATGGCTCCAGCAGCTGTGAAGCAAGTCAAGCACTTCAGAAATAGACAGCTCACTACTACCCAATTTTTTTCTGCCTTCCCTCACCGCCACTGCACAAACTTGGAAAAAGGGTGACTGGTAATGCAGTTCACCAGCTTGATTCTGGCCTTTGTTTTATCCTTTCATTTCGGTATCCACAACTTTATTTAAAATAATGGCTGGCATCCTGTTAATGTCTTGCACATGGATAATTTCCCCTATGTGTGCAGTTGTCCTTTCTTGGCTGGTCTGCAAAGTCTGTATAGTTGAAGGTTACAAAAGTGGAATTATGCATATGGTGCCTCTGCAGACCATGGCAGATTATGTGCTATACATTGTTCCACACTGTGTATTCATTGTATGGTTGTTGATGGTTGCACAGTATCACAGTTCTGGAATAAAGTGGCATAGCACAACTGAGACATAACTTCATGCACATAAAGTTAGGCAACATCACTTCAACACAGGATCTCAGCCAATATCTGCATACTTTGAAGATATTCCAGCATTCACCTTTGGGAATTGTCCCCATGCTGCCTTCAGAAATATTAACTGATAGAGCAAGGCTTGGGCATGTTGGATACAGTCCACGGGTCTCGCCCACCAGTAAAACCCTCATCAGCCAATCCTGTTTTGCCACTATGCTGCCAGAATAGATGATAGGCTCAACAATATTGACTGCAGCATAGGATTTTATCAAATGTGGCAAATATGGAGTCATAATGACACCTAATGATTGCAAAAGGGTGCGCATACCACATAACATCGTCCTTTCAGGATCATGTCAAGTCAAAAAGCCATTCTATTTTACTGATGACCCAAGCCATCAATAGATCTGCTGAGGCATTTTGTTGCCAGCATTGCTGGCATTTGAATCCTCACGCCATTGTGCTCATGTGAAAACAGTGTCAATGACAGAACACTTTTGGGTGATATTGCAACAGCCAAGTAGGGGATACTCTATTTATTAAAAAAACAACCAAACCCACATACTTGGGACTTTCAAAGTGTGTTTCTGTGCTTGTTTGTACTTTTGTGTGTTTATTTTGTTTTGACTTTTTAATTTGCTGCGCTTGCATCTTCTCAAGAGAATCAGTGAAATTTGGAACCTGGAAGTAAACAGAGCTCTGTTTGTGCTCTGTTACTACCAGGGATGCCTCTTCATGCTGCTAGAGGTAGGTCTGTTGTGGGAGGGGGTTCTCCTTTGCTGGCATAAAAATGCTTCAAAATTTGACAACTTTTACAGAGGGTGGTCTGATAAAGTCCATAGTCATTACAGAACAATTAATCATGCTAGCATCTCAATAGTTCCTCTAGCATGGGAACTGGGACTTTGTGTCCCTCCAAATGTTGTTGGAGTCCCACCCTTCCCAACAGCCCTAGCCAGGATAGCCAATGATAGGGATTATGGTAGCTGTAGCTCAACAGCACCAGATTCCCCACCCCTACTCTAACCCAAGTTGCAGCCCAGCCACAGAAAATAGCATGTAAGGTAACAGTGGTTGGACTGAGGTCAGGTTCAAACACTAGGCAGGTTCAAACACTAGGAGAGCTGATCCATGATGCAATCACTTGAACTAATCTTATGAGTTAATGTGGACATTAGCATAAGATGGAGAGCCAGCATGGTATAATGGTTTGAGCATTGGACCATGGCTCTGGAAACCAGCATTTGAATCCCCACTGGGTCATTCGAATTCTCACTGGGCCACCCACTGGGTGACCGTGGCCAGGTCACACTGTTTAAGCTTCAGAGGAAGGCAAGAGCACACCTCCTCTGAACAAATTCTACCAAGAAAACCCCATGATAGGCTCACCTTAGGGTTGCCATAAGTCAGAAATGATTTGAAGGTACACAACAACAACAGCAACAACACAGGATGGGCTGAACAGGAAAGCTGGTAGTGAGGAATAAGATCAATAGCTTGTCCCAACAAAAATCAGCCCATTGAATCAACAGTGAGTTGTTAAGTCAACGCCTATATAAACTGCCTTATTTCAATGGGTCTGTTCTAAGAAGGCCTAGCAGTTAGATAAAGGCCAATGGACTGATGCAATATGAGGTGTAGGCCATTTATCAATCCAAAAGCCACACACCATCTTCCAGGTGTTCCCTCATTGCTTTCTGTTTCAAGCATACCAGGTAAATCTCACTGATAAGAATCAAAGTATTAGGCTGAAAAGGGGTCTAAGACTCTTTCATTCTCATGGCAGCTGCTTCAGATTTGTATCCGTTTAAAACCCAGTTTTGCTTCTTTGCCCTTTCAAAGCAATATAAAATAGTTGTGTATATCCAAACTAAAAACTGTCAACAAAGAATATGGATTGACAAACCATATCTGACAAGAACCTGACAACAAGCCTCAATTCAGTCAGAGTACTTTCAAGAACTTGGCTTTGATTTGAAATAAACAGCACAGGTAGACAGTAATTCTAGCCACCTTGCTTAGCACAGGGTGTTCTGCCTTTATCAAAATGATCCTTGGTATATTTAAAATCTCACAAATTCACATATTTTACTGGGTAGTTTTGGGAGGGATATGTTCACTTTTAATTCTGCATTATAGTTTCTCAGATAAATTTCAACTTTCCTGCGTGGCAGGGGGGTTGGACTGGATGGCCCTCGTGGTCTCTTCCAACTCTGCAATTCTATGATTCTATGAACTTGGCTGATACTTTGACAGGCACAGAGTGGAGACACCTGCCAAATCTTTTTGGTTGCAGTCCTTAAACAATCATTCAGAGGTTTTAAGTTATCTGTTGTGGAATGTGTTGGATTGAAGTATTCTGGAGGGATGTAGTGTCTTCCTTTTTGAAGCCATCAACTTTTAGCTCATAGATATGTTTGTGGAAAAACAATGGATACAAAGTAATTACAATCAGAGAGCTACGTATAAGTTTTAAAACTCCGGAATACAGTACAGTCCCCATATCCTGGACTTACCATGGGAAACATTCCTGGACTTATGGAAACACAAAACTGCAGATAATAGTGAACGCTATTGAAATGAACAACTTCTAGCCCAAGCTTACCATAGAGTTTTGCTGGAGAATCTAGAGATTCATAGAGAGAACACCTCTCTGGGAATCTCTAGGTCCTCCAGCAAAACTCTATGGTCAACTTTCAGCAGAAGCATACCATAGAATCACACTGGAGGACCTAGAAAACACCTAGAGAGATTTGTGTGGGGTGGGGGTGCAGGTAAGTGAAATCATGGATATGGGGGGTTGTACTGTGTATGTTTATAAGACCAGAGACACAAATGATCCCCGTCCAGGCCTAGCTGCTCTTGTATGAAGGATCTGACATAGGGCTCAGTGAAACCGTCTAACCACTTCCTCCATCTGCAAGTGCCTCCAGGGCAGGCCCATGCACACTCCAGGATGCTGGGCCTTTACTAGAAGGGCAGGGACATGCATGCCGTAACTCCCTTGTCCAGTGCAAGTACTTTAAGCTCATGCCACTGATAGAGAAAGGGAGCAAAAGTATGTTGATAATCCCTCTGCTGATGCTTCTTTCATTATTCCTATTACCATTATTTCTACCCCACCTTTCCCCCAAAGAAGGACTCAAGGCAGCCTGAATATAAATAAAGTTAATAATCATAATAATACTTCTGTAAAAAGATGGGTGCATAGTATTGAACTCACACAAAATTAAACTAAATGTGAACTTGGGATATGGCTTGTCAACTGCAAACTGATCTGAAATTTCCTGAAATAAAGGAATTCTGATAAAGTCAATGTAGACTTTAGTGATGATTATATGAGATGTGCATTACTGAAAATATGGAATAGATACAAATTAAGGTTGTGCCCAAAAATACCACTATGGCATTTGACACAAGAGGCTTTTTATCAAAGGGAAAAAACAGGCAAGACAAAATGGTTACACTATAGTGATATCTTGGGAAAACAACAAGGAGAATGAATAATGAAGATGAGGAAGAATTTGCAAGCAGAAGGCTTTGGTTTTCAGTGGTTTACATATATGCAGATGTATGAAAGATTTAAAATGGGCAAAAAGAACTTTGGGTTTGAACAGAATAAATCAGAATTTTAACTGCAGTTATGTATAAATGATAAACATGTAATGGGCAAAATGTATAAAATGTTGTTAAAAATTTATATGGAAGGAGAACAAGCGGTAGGGTGTATGATAATAGTGAGAGATGATAGTGGGTGAAAAACCTTGGGTATAATATTCGATTAGAACAATGGGAAAGGATGTCTACAAAAGATTGAAAAATTACATTGTGTTATAATCTTAAAGAGAACTTTTATAAAATGATGTATCACTAGTACATGCCACCAGAAAAATTGTCAAAAATGTGTAAAGGTGTTTCAAATATTTGTTGGAAATGTCAGCAGCAAGTACCATATGTGATGGATTTATGAGAAAGCAAAAACAGTTTTGGCTTCAAATACATACTTTGATTCAAAATATGTTAAGGCTTAATATACAGTTAAAACCAGAGTTGTTGCTTTGGGTAGTTATAGACCAACACCTGGAGACTTCTTCAATATATGATTACGGTGGCGAGATTGCTCTACACAGAGAACTGGAAGAATCCAGCAGTACCCACGGGGAGAGAATGATTATTAAAACTTAATGAACTAACAGAAATTGATAAATTGAAAGCTTTGATTAGAGAAAAATCAGTAGAAATATTTTTTTAAAAAAATTGGCAACCTTTTGTCAATTTTTTGAAGAAACAAAAAATAATTTGATAACTATGGGTTTTGAAAATTAATATAGTATAGATATCAGAAGTGTACTAGATAGTTTAGAGAGAGAGGGACAATACTGTATTGTATAAAATTAGAGCAGCTGAATTGAAAGTTGGAAGTCACTATACAGTTGCCCTTCATATTCACTGGGGTTTGGTTCCAGGACCCCCATGGATACCAACATCTGTGAATACTCAAGTCCCATTATATGCAATGGCATAGCAAAATGGCATAGAAATATTTCAGGAAATTTCAGATTAATTTGCAGTTGACCATAGCAAAATGATGCTTCTTAAGATGGCAAAATCAATGTTTGCTTTTTGGATTATTATTTTTTAAAGAATATTTTCAAGCCAGGAATACTTAAATCTGTGGATACCAAATCCGTGGATATGAAGGCACAACTGTATATTTCCATGTTCTCTCCCCACTTTTTTCTATATATTATTTTTCTCATGTATAATATATATTCTATATATCTCATGAAGTGGCTGAAGAACCAGGAGTTGGCTGTGATGGTTAATGGAATCCATGTGTAAATTCCAAAAATTAGCAGTCACTTAAAAATCAGTTGTAATCTGAAGGTGGAAATAACAAATTACCTTTTTTCAGGTGACATGGGAAGAATGAAGTTTCATGTCAAAAGTAACATACTGAATGTGAACAAATTTACTTTATTGGTATAAAGTTATTGGTATCTAGTAAGATTTTTAAAGGCCATTATTAGCATTTTAGATGAATTTTGACAGAATTTGTCAAGCTTTATGCCATTCCTATTATCAGTCCTAAACCTCCCCATAAAGCAATGAAAATGAGTTACAGAATGAGTATTCCTTATCCAAAAATCCAAAATCTAAAATGGTCCACATGGTTGGCTAAGATAATGACACCTTTGCTTTCTGATGGTTCAATGTACACAAACTTTGTTCCATGCACAAAATAAGTAAAAATATTGTTTATAAATTTACCTTCAGACTAAGTGTATAAGGGGTCTATGAAACATAAATGAATTTTGTGTTTAGATTTATGTCCCATCTCCAAGATATCTCATGACGTGTATGAAAATATTTTGAAATCTTAAAAAAAAATCTGAAATCCAATATACTTTTGGTCCCAAGCGATTTGGGTAAGATAATCAATCTGTACTTAACAATTATGGAATGATAATGATGATGAAACATAATAATGAAAACCAGCTACTTTCTAAACATTAGAATGAGCAACAGGAACAAATTACATGTCACCCCCCCCCCCATCTGTGGAACCAGTTTCAGTTTCAGTTATGGTTTCAGTTATCCATGCTGGAAAAAATAGGGACATAACACAGACTAGTGCTGGAAAATGCCTCAAGGGGTGTCCTCTGTAGAAATCGCTAGGCCCTCTAACACAAATCCATGGTATGTTTGTACAGAAAGTCCTTTATTTTAATAGGGTTTGCTGTTATTGGCACTTTCACTTATTAGTGTGGATAAAGTGGATGACCTGTACGTTTAAAAAGTACCTTTCAAGATTCTGGTTGTAAAACACCTCTCTCTCTCTCTCTCTCTCTCTCTGGCTTTTCTTCGCAAACGAAGATTCAGGAAGGACTCATCCCGCGCCTTCTGCAAGCGCGCTGATGACTAAAACACACATTGCATCCAATGGCCAACAGATCCTTTGGACTTGTGTATATGTATGATACCAAAACGTCCATGGCTTTGAAAAAAAAAATACACCATGGCCCTTATTCTTGTGACCTTTTGTGCAAGTGTTTCTTTCTGGAAAAGTGGTGTGGGCCACGTGATAGAAGAAATGCCAAATGAGACCTGTGGTGGTTGCCCAGCTCCTCTAGGTGTTGAAATGTAAACTGACTGCAAAAGTACATTTGTAACCCTCTGCAATGTTACTGAGATTTACCCTGAAGCACATTGGAAAACATCAATCATGTAATGGAACCCCACTGCTCCCTCCCTCACCTCTTCACATCCTTCTCCCACAGGCAGCCACATCTGTTTCCTCCTGATAGCTTTTAATACACATCCCTTAATGTCTTCCAACAGGAAGTACAAATGGAGCGAAGTTTGCGATCACCGGCATTTAAAAATCAGCCTGGGAGCCATTCCATCATTCCTGTGAAAAACCCAGAAGCAAAAGGTGGCAAGACATTATTTGACAAGATGTCATCAGAAAATGCTCAGAACAACAAGGCTGAAGGTTAGCATAACACTTTTTGATCTGATTTCTTGCTTTCATACCATATACTGAACAAGTGAGACAGTAAAACATTATGTGAAAGATTTTACCCCTTCCTGACAGAGATTCAGTGTGAAGCGGTGATGATAATATATGGATGGGCTTCTGAAGAAACCAGTATTAGATGCTGTAAAGCAAGAATGTATTTGACAGTCCGTAATTTTGAAAGGCAGATTTCAGTAGCATAATGTTTGGGGAAGGTCTTTTTTTGCAATAAATAAAGTGCAAGCAAGAACAACTTTGATTGTTCTGTTCAAGACAGTTTTACAAGCTTCAAACAGAACAATATGTAAATTTCTTCTCTAAAAAATAATGCAGGGCCTTTCTTTAAAAGTGTTCTTGATCATCAAAATACCTCAAGAAAACTGTGACTTGTATAATCAAAGCTGAATTCAATAAAAGGATGAATTGTGCTTTCCAGTTTCAGGAATGAAAGAGCATTCCACCTTTCCTTTTTTCAGATGATTACTTCAAAATATATTTAATGATTTTAGGATAGAATGGGACAGAATGGTGTCATGTTTCAAGAATGTAATTTTGATTTATTAATGTTTTGAAAATGCTATTTAAATGTTAATAGCTGGTATGTTTAAAAACTGCAGAGTTTGCCATAAATTTCAGTGCCATAAGAACAAAATACACATACTAGATTTCAAGTACAGATACTATTTCATATTTCTGAAGTGGAAAGATAGGTATTTTGAAGTCATTGTAGAGAATCTCCCTCCTTTTTCATTGAGCACAGATATAGCATGTATAATTAGGTAACACATTTTCATATCTGAACTAAATGTTGCCTAAACCAGACTTTTAAAAAATAGTGGTGTAATGCACCATATAGAAACAATGCAGTATTAAATATACACAAGAATGTACACAAGGAGAGACAGTGTGCATAGTGTTTAGAGGATTTGAGCAGTCCAGAGAGATACAGGTTCAAATTCTCATTCAGCTATGAAGCTCACTGTGTGACCTTGGGCTACTCATTCTCCCTCAGCCTTAACTGCTTCATGGGGTTGTTATGAGGACAAAATGGAAAGGAGAGGAGAGACTCAAAGACTACCTTGAAGGTGGGTGTGCCAAATGAATGCGTCTGGGTTACCAACCCTGGGCAGTTGGACCAGTTGCAAAAAACCAACAAAGTCTGTTTCTCACAAGGCTGCTGCCACACTGCGGATATAATACAAGTTGACACTGCTTTATTTATCATGGCTATGGGATCCTGGGATTCGTAGTTTGCTGTGGCACCAGAGCGCTCTGACAGAGAAGGCCAAATATCTCACAGAACTACAAACCCCAGAACTGAGCCACAGCAGTTAAAGCAGTGTCAAACTGCATTATTTCTGCAGTGTGGCAGCAGTCCAGGCGGTCGTCTAAATGGTGAAAAACTCCTTGTGGAATCCGAGAAGAAGACAATGTGTCTTAATGGGATCCAGCAGCATTACGCTGTATTCAGAAGGGGGGGGGCAAAACTTGCTCAAACTCCAGAGGAAAAGGCTTTGGAGCTTTTCCCTGAGTTTTTCAAAAACAGCATGGGGAATGTGTATTGCCCCTCGTTAGGACAGCGATTTGGTATGACTCGCTGTCTGGTAGTACAGGAAGTGCAAACCTGATTGGCTGGACAAGGGTGAGGGGTGGGGCTTGCTAACAGGGCAAGTGCCCAGAGCTGCCTTTTTTATTTTTATTTTTTGCTTTAGTGAGCAATAGCTAAGGCAATAAAAATGGGATGTTTCTAGTTTGTTTTGCTGCCCTGTTAAATAAAAAAAAGTGCTCTACAGCAGTAGCTTACCTTAGACATATTTAAAAAAAAAAAGTTTGGTGGTGGCTAAGTACTAATGTGAGTAAATCACACACAGCCATCATCTTGGATGCAAAGTTTATGGGGGCTTCCTCAGGTAAAACCACCATTAAGACAAGTTGAAGCTGCTGCGACTTGCTATTGCTGCGGGACACTACAGTTTTGGGGGGCTTGAATAGATGAGCTTCAGGTCTCTTTCACTGACAGAAGTATTCTTCTGGGCACGGAGCGAGGAGGGGATGTTGACCAATCCATAGCCTTGACCAATCTCTAACAGGGCAATCATTTTAGATGACTCCATCACCAGAGTAATTTCTCAGACTTCGTTGTCATGAGATCTCGATGTTTCTATACAAATGGGCATGTCTTTTGGCAAGAAGAATTTTAAAAAGGGATAGGAAGTAGTTGGACCTGTCACAGTAGAATATAACTTCTAAATATAAAGCAATCATAAGGGTCTATTGCTGAGGAACAATAAGGGTCTCTTGAGAAATTATATACATAAGGAGGCAGGACTGCACAAAATCCAGCTGTTTAAATCTCAGTGAATTTGCTGAGATTATATTAATTGTGTAGAATGCTGTTTCATTGAGAAAGGAAGGCAAGTGTCATTCACATCAATGGGTTGGTGGAATATCACATCTCTCCCTTGCCCTCTCCTTGATAGAGAAGTGCACAGTTCTTTCCCTCCCTCTCCATGGAAGAAATCTCTTTATGTGATTTGATGGTGAGAAGGATGCTTTCTTTGATAAGAAAGTACAATCTCAAGTGAAACCAGAGATCGGTTTGTTTTTTTAATGGTTGTATGGGAAAAAAATCTGTTGGTTAATGCAGAATAAACTTGACTTCACTTGCTAAGACAGTACAGACATTCCATCCTAGGCCTGACAGCTTTTCCAATTGGACAGGGGAAGTTCAGGGATTTGGGAAGAACCCCTTCCCTGCATCACAGACTTTCCAACATTTCACAGATACAAACTGAGACACATGTGGCCCAGGAACATCAGAATGTGGTCAAGATGGCAAAAGTTATTAAAGAGGTAACTAGGAGATGCTGCAGCAGTTTGCTTTTGCCAGGGCCTACTGGGAAGGACAAGATTCCACCCGTTCCTCCCCCCTGCTGAGTTAACAGAGTAAAAATTGCTTTTGCACTTTGACCACAGTTTGCAGCAACTGAGGACTTTATCACATGAGGCTGGTAAAGCTCTGTTTCCATGAGATAATGGCATCTTTGGCTGATACCTACCACATGATGCCATGTCTGTCCTGTAGCCAGTGGCTTCACTGGGGGGTGCAGAGAGTCCGAACCACACTAGGTGACACCGTCGGAGTGTGTGTGTGTGACACCAGCCTTAGTAATGCCACAGCCTATAGCTGGTTTGCATGCCATCCATTCCTGGAGTGCTCCTTTTCATTGATGGGTAAAACCTGTCAATGCCTCCTGACCATGCTGCTTTTCCATTATGATTTCTGTGCAATAAGTTCCTCCCACTGCAGTTCCGCTTCTCAGGCAGTCATGTGGTGTGAATGGGCATGATTCTGCTCACCTCTCATTCCCCTTCCCCTTCACTATTCCTGAGCAGGCTGTTTTCCTTTTATTTTCTATTTCTTTACTTATTTTAATATTGCCATAATTTCACAATTGCAGTAAAAGATAAAATAAATATGCAAAAGGCATGCATGCACAGGGTAGGGCATGCAAGGGTCAGAAGGCAGCATTATGGCGGTGATGTGGAACACAGATCTCATGACCATGGATCTCCAAAGCAGCAGCAAAGCACTATTGTGGATGAAGTGTGATAATAAATGATGGCAAACCAGTATGCTTCCATTCTTAAACTAGTGCAATTGTGGCAGGACAGCATGCTGTTTTGATAAAGTCTTGAGTTAAGTGGAGGACAAAGGGGCAAAGTGAGAAGAGGAGAGAAAACTGGGACATTAAAAAAAAAAACAGCTGAAAAAGTGGGATGCCAGAAGATTAATCAGGACTGTCCCTGTCAAATCAGGATAACTGGAGGATATGACATTACAATTTGTGAATAGTACCATCTTATTAAAAGATTCCATTTTCTCGCAGAAATATCATGATGAGAAAGGATACACTTTCCGTTCTGAGGTCCACAAGACGATGTCGAGAATCGACATGTTCTGGGTTTCATCAGCTCTGACTCCAAAGATAACGCAGATGGAGATACTACCAAAACTGATTTCAGACCATAATCCCATAAAGATGAAAATGAAACTCCCCAAGAGAGAATATTCGTGGAGGCTGAGAGAGAGTTTGTTAAAGGAGGAAGAATTTGTTCAAAAAATGAAAGAAAGAATTATATATTATTTCAATGAAAACAGAAAGGAAGACACTAAAATGAAGATAATCTGGGATGCTTTTAAAGCCACAATGAGAGGCCTTTTCTTACAAAAAGGGGCAGAGCTGGCCAAAGAGAAGAGAGATAGGGAGCAGACAATTATACAAAAATTGAAAGAAAAAGAGAAGGAATTAAGGAAGAAACCCCAAAGTACAGTGATACTTAAAGAAATAGAAATATTAAGAAGATCTATTAATGCTAAAGCGACTGAAGAAATAAGCGAGAAACTAAAGAGACTAAAACAAAGAACATTTGAGCAAGCTAATAAGACGGGAAGATGGCTGTCCTATAAGCTGAAACAACTAAATGAGAGGAGGATGATAACTGAAATCAAAGGAAAGGGGAAGCTTTTACAGCACCAAGAAGAAATAGAAAAGGAGTTTGTAAATTATTATTCCACGCTTTATAGGGAATGTGAGCAGGAGCAAGATTGGGATGATAGGATGAATAAATATATTAAGGATAATAAATTTACACATCTAACAGATGATCACAGACAAGCCTTATCAAAAATTTTCACCATAGAAGAAATAACTAAGGCGATACAAAGTTTGAATAAAGGCAAAGCTCCAGGTCCAGACGGATTTACAGAGGGATTTTATAAAATTTTTCAAAAAGAAATCTTAAAACCGTTACTGGACGTGATCAATCTAGTCCACCTTGAGGGTGTTCCGGAGTCATGGAGAGCTGCTAACATAACGATGATATGGAAGGAAGGCAAGGAAAAGACTGATGTAAAAAATTATCGTCCGATCTCCCTGCTTAATGTGGACTATAAGATCTATGCTACTATGATAGCAAGTAGAATAAAAGAAATCTTAGAAGAAATTATAAACAATGATCAAAACGGATTCTTGCCAGGGAGATCACAGGCAGCAAATGTCAGAAATATAATAGATATTATTGAATTTTTGGAAATAAACAACGAACGCAAGGTGGCAATATTCTTTGTTGACGCTGAAAAGGTGTTTGATAACATTAACTGGTGCTGCCTATTTAAAATAATGGAAGAACAGGGTTTTGGCCAATTCATGATTGCTAACATCGAAAAAATCTATACAGCCCAAAAAGCTTCGATAATCATAAATGGGAAAAGATCTGAAGAAATCTCAATACAAAAAGGTACTAGACAGGGATGTCCCCTGTCCCCATTATTGTTTATAACAGTGATTGAAGTCTTAATGAACAAAATAAGACAAGATGCCAGGATTAAAGGCTTAAAAATCAAAAATCAGGAGTACAAGGTCAGAGCATTCGCAGATGACTTGGCCATAGTGCTAGAAGATCCGGTGGAAAATGTAAATTATTTGATGGAAACTATTGCCGAGTTTGGGAAATATGCTGGTTTTAAGATAAACAAGGATAAAACTATAATTCTGGCGAAGAACATAACCAAAAAGGATCAAGAATTACTAAAACTAAAATCAGAGTGTAAATTGGAGAAATCAGTGAGATATTTAGGGATTTGGCTGTCAACCAGAAGCCTTGATTTATATGATAATAACTACAAAAAAACATGGGAGAAAATAAAAGCAAAATTAGCCCTGTGGTCAAAGCTGAATTTATCACTCCTTGGAAAGATAGCTGCTATTAAGATGTCTATCCTCCCGAAGATGATGTTCCTATTTCAGAATCTGCCCATCATTGCGAATGATCATCCCTTCAGAAGCTGGAAAAGGGATTTGAGTGACTTTATCTGGAATGGAAGGAAGGCAAGGGTGAAATGGGGAACTTTAATCGAACGGTCGGAAAGGGGAGGTTTGGATCTGCCGGATTTTCAAAATTACTACAGAGCTTGTAGTATTGTGTGGCTAGGGGAGTGGTTTAAATTAAAAGATCAAAAGATGCTGACGCTTGAAGGGGCAGGCCTGAGGCTGGGATGGCACGCTTACTTGGGATATGAGAAAGTCAAAATACATAAAGATTTCAGTAATCATGTTATAAGGAAAGCCCTCTATCAAACCTGGAAGAAGATCCAGAAATACTATTTCGGTAAAATGCCAAATTGGATATCCCCGGTGGAGGCTTTTAATGGAAGGTGGGGATATGTGGGTAAATCAGACGCATGGATTACGTATAAGGAACTGTGTAAAAAGAAGGGTGGCGTAATAAAGGAAATAAAGACTAAAGAAGAACTAGATCGAGAGGGCTGGAAATTTAACTGGCTAACTTACCAACAAATACGTACTAGATTTAAACAGGATATAGAGGGATTCGATCTTTGGGACGAGGAAATGGATCTAGAAAAAATAATATGGGATAACAAGAGAAAGAAAGTTACAAGGATATATAAAATCCTTACTTCTAGACAACTTGAAACCGAAGCAGTTAGAGAACCAATGGTTAAGTGGGCAAGAGATATTGGGGATGTAATTGAATTAGATGAATGGGAAAGTGCATGGCGGAAAACAAAAAAGTTTACTGCTTGTCAGACCCTTAAGGAAAATTTCTTCAAAATAAGTAATAGATGGTATTTGACACCATCAAGGTTAAACAAAATGTTTGGAACTAAGGAGAAGAATTGTTGGAGATGTCAAAAGATAACAGGAACGTTGAGTCACATGTGGTGGTCCTGTCCGGCTATTCACAAATTTTGGCTAAAAATACATAAGATCATTCAAAAAATATTTAATATACAATTCGAATTGAATCCAAAATTATATCTTCTAAACATTACGTCAATGTTAACAAAAGACGTGGATAGAAAATACTGGAGAGTAATATTGTACCTATGTACCGCAGCCCGCTTACTCATAGCGGCAAAATGGAAAAATAATGAAGCGCCAAAAATAGAGGAATGGTTTAGTAAAATACAAGAACTGAAGGAAAACGACAGGTTGACTTGTTTATTAAATCAGAGACCAGCCCAAAAAACAGAAGAAGAATGGCTGCCGGTAATAAACTGTTGTAGGAAAAGATGGGGTATAGCCAAAGGCATAGAAATATGAGAAGGATAAATAAATAAATAAATAATAATAACAAAAAAATTAAAATTAAAAAAAAAAGAAAGAAAGAAAGAAAGAGGGAAAAAATGCATAATTGTTATTGATGAAAAAGGGAGGGAGAAGGGGAGGGAAAAAAATCTAAAACAGCGAAGAAGAGATGAGAAGAGATATATAGTGGTACGTTAAATTAACGATGAAGGAAAGTTAATGGGTGGAAGCAAAAAAAAGGAGCATTAATAATAATATGAAGAAAGATAAACTCTTTGAGCTTTTGTTACGAAGGAAGTCAGGTTTTTAGTTTAAAGGATGTTTATTAATAAAGTATATTGTATACTAAAGATGTTAGATATAGTTAGGGGGGGGTAAGAGGGGATGGGGTTGTATTGTTTGCTCCATACCCTGTACCCCCATTATGAGATGTATTTATAATAACAAAATTAAACATATATTAAAAAAATAAAAAAATAAAAGATTCCATTTTCTGAATGAGCAAAGTGAAAGTAATGTTGGTTGGTTGGGTCCCCCAGCTTTTGTTTTGTTTTTTTTCCATCACCAATCATATAGGTTTTACCATGAAACTGTGTCATGTGGTCTGTTTGGGTTGAACATAATACAATGGCTCAAGCAGTCCGGTTTGTCTCATGTTTCCATCAGCAGCTGTCTTGCTACTGGTTGTGCAGTGTGGTTCTTGGTCTGACAAAGAGAGGCAGCCTAGTGTCTGCCAGGTGCTTTTAAAATTAGTGGCTCCCAGCTCATGGCAAATCACTTGTGCATAAAGCGTCTCCTAAAATCTGTCAAGCACTTGGTGCATCTTGACCTTAAAGCAGCCTGGATGACTCACTCGTGGTGACACTTCAGCAGGGCTTATGGAAGAAGCACAGTGCTTTCTTATCAGGTAGGACAGGCTGACCAGGTTGTGTGTCATGCTATTTTGCACAACTGCTGGCTGGGGCTAATAGCCTGGAGGCAGGAAGGCAGCTCTGTAGGGATTCAAACAGGGAGAGAAAGCCTACAAGGAGCTTAGGGTTTCAGTACACATATCTGTATCTTTAAAGCTTCTTTTAGAATATGGGAGAAAACATCTTCAGGCAAAGAAAGGAGGGAGGTTTTCAATAGACAAGCTAAGGAAGGCGGGGGGGGGGACACCTACAACTGCCTCTTTATATGTCTGTGAGGTTGTGTGGATGTGGATCTTCATCTGAATTTGTCAAAGCAGATCCAGCGTATTTCATAGTAATGTAAAATATGCAGCATTTTGGCCCCAACTAGAGAAGAGCTCTTATGTTTTTCATCAAGTACCATTTCAAATCAATGGGTCGGTTTGGTCCCTTTCATTCTGATGAGGACAGCTCATGTTTGGATGCATCCTTGTGCAATTGTTGTGGATATAGGGATCACCTTCAAGAGAAGAGAGGATGTAAATCCAGCAAGCTATATGAGTGCCTTGTTTATATTCAGATACTATATATTGGGGGAGGGGGGCTCACATTTACAGTTAGAACACTATGGAGATTATCAGACAAGAACTAAAAAAGTGTTCCTGTCCCAGAATCTCCATTCCTGCCCCTGTCCCATCCCAGTCCCACCACAATCACCCACTGCACTTACCTCCTCTCCAGTCAACAGGGCAGCCCATGAGTGAAAAGAGCTCTAACGGAGCTCCATTCACTTCCTGGATTGAAATCCCATGGATTGTTGTGAGAAAATGTGAGTGCAGCAAATTCAAAAATAAAAATGAACCAAAAAAAGTACAAAGCAGAAAAACACACTTTAAAATGTACAAGTAACCTGGGGATGGTCATAAAAAGTGTGTCACTTACCTGGATGTCCCAATCTCACCCAGAAGTGTTCTGGCAGGGACCTCCCATTGACGGCTTCTTGCATCAATAAAAAGCAGTGCTGATGGAACGGCAGCATAATGGGTGCATAATGAGGGGGGAACAATGTCATCTGATAAAGGAGCCCTTTTGCGATCTCCTGGCATTGCTATAACGCCACTTTTGATGTATCTGATAATCTCCTATGATTGTATTTTAACTGCCCTATGGATCCTGGAAATTGTCATTTATTTAGAATTCTTAGCTGGAAAGCTCTTGTGGTTCCCTCAACTACAAACCCCAAGATTCCTTGGGATGTAGCTTTAACAGTTAAAGTAGAATCACAGTGCTATAATTATGTGGTATGAAAAAGCTTAGGAAGTACTATAGGTTTTAAGTTAATTATGACACAGATCATTATCTTCCCACCATTCTGAAATTACAAAGAAAACCTGCATGAAAAACCTGAGAACCTTATGAAGATTTACATCCTGACTTTGTTTCGGTGAATGGGGTTCACTTTCACAGAATGGCATCTCCTCTCTTCTCCCCGACTGCAATAATCTTCTCCTGAACATCGGGGAATTCTTGGGAATGATGCAACTTATGGAGTGACTTATGTTGTCCGTGACGTAAGGAAGTTGTAGTCCAAAACTATCTGACCAGCTCTAGCTAATTAATTCATAGTATCAGTATTGCTTTTATATCAAATTCCGGCAAATCCTCATTGAAGCATTTACTTTACCTTAATTAATCCAGTATGGGAAAGCATTAGTCTTGTTGTAAACTGCTTCTTTAAGAGGAAAATTTATAAGGCTTCAGTGCCAGCAGGCTTGACTAACATTCTGTTTAGAGGAGAATGTTTGGGGCAGAAGCTAGGAAAAAAAAGCTGGATGTGCATTGCAACCTCATCAGCCAGGACAGACTTGGGTCTATCTGGCTGTACTTTAAAAACTAGATAAGTTGTTTTGGTTTGTTAAAGTGAGATTTTACTCTGTTATTTTTAACAAATAGCAAATTAGTACAAGACATCTGTGCTGTAGTGCTGCTTCCCATATTCTAAACTATTTGCAACCTTCCCAGAAATTTATTGAAGCATAGCAAATTATTTATAATAGGAGGCCAAGTACAATGGTACTTCCATTGTAATATAGCAGATTACCAGCAGCAACCACTAAATGCCAGTACTGCAAGCCACAATGTTATGAGTTTGATCCCAAAAGGTTCCAAGGTTGACTCAGTCTTCCATCCTTTCCTAGGTTGGTAAAATGAGTACCCAGCTTGTTGGGGGAAATTAGCTAACACGTTGTAAACCACTTTGGCACTGATAAGCAGTACAAAAATATCAATGCTATTGCTATCTCCCCAGAATATAGCTCTTGTCATAGTCCATCCAGGGAGAGTCTCCTGTAAAAGAAGTGTTGAGCTGCCCCCACTCCCTGCCTCAGGAGGGAAATCTTTGGTATTTCCCTGTGAAGGCAAGGAGAGACTGAGGGGAGTCAGTGCTTCTTTAGGATTTCCTAGCTGCCGTAGGGAGGGGGTGGCATTTCTTTTAGGACCCTTTCTCCTCTCTGCTATCCTGCGATGGCAGATAAATCCCGACGAGCCACTGCTGCCATTATTTTAAGCAGGATTACCATAATGATCCATATGTCAACCCAGGTTTGGGGGATAACTTTTTTGGCATAAATTTTTGACGTACATGAGTATATACAGTATGTTTCGAAGTAGTGGTGGAGCTGCAACAAAATATTTGTCATTGTCAATTGGAAGGGGAAAGAGGGGATACATTGGAGCCAAGGTTCACTTTCAAGTTTCAGTTCTCAGATACATTTGCATTTGGGGCTAAAGCAAGGGTGAGCAAAGTTCAGCCCTCCAAATGTTGTTGGACAGTAACCCCCAGCATAGCCAATGGTGAGGAATAATGGGAGCTGCAGTCCAGCAACATTTAGAGAGCTGCGCTTTGCCCAGCACTGAGCTAAAGGAAAGAGCTTCCCTGAATAAGTGCAGAGTATCTCTCCCTGTGAGGAAAAGGCCACTTATCTTATAACCAAGTGAGAAAGAAGACTGGCTGTGGATACAACCAGCTCCCAGATGCCTCAGCTTAGGCAAACTGGATTTTCCCTGAAGGCATGAACTATAGCATCCCCTTATTTGCATTAAGACCTGTAAATAAGAATGCCAGAAAAATAAGATTAATGAAGTCAATTTGATTTGCTCTGCTCATGCACAGTAGTGAAATCTCCTGATCAACCTTGATCTATCATCCTTGAGGGAAGCACTATCTTTTGTTGTGAGCCACCTAAATCTTTAGGAAGCAGGGTGGCAGGGTGAATGAGGAGGGAGTGGCTCTAGAGCAGTATGCACATATTTGCTGGGATTCCCACCTAGGGAAAATATGCTTTTTGCAGAAACATAGTCTTAAAAAGACATTTTCTCATGTTTTCTGCAAGGAAGACTCATATATCAGGATCCTGAAGAGCTCTAACCGGCTTGCTCATATTTATAATAGTTAGGCTGTCAACAGCTAAAGGGTAATAAGGCACATTTTAGCCAAATGATTTCATATGATGTAGCATAAAGGAGGAAAGGCAAGCTGATAATAACCCATTTTTCATTTGATGACACACCAAACTGGACACTTAAATCATGTAGTTAAGAATATGTTGACATTTGTATTACTCAGCTGTGCTCCTAAGAGAATTATTATGTGGCCATTGCATCATGAGGATGAATGTTTTGTCTTCAAAATGGGCTTTTTTAGTGGTAATGAATCAGAACATCCATATATTTGGTTTCATATACATGAGAGATGGGAATGGACCAACCATAGCTAAGCAAAATCAATTGCATCCGTTCATAATCAACAGTGTCATTTCTCAAAAATTTAATTCTGTCTTTCTTTTCACTCTGTTTTCAACATCTTAATGCATCATGTCCACTTAATTCCCTCAGGGAAGAAGTGGGAAGAGGTAGATCTGGACCTTCTTGGGATGACTTTCAGTAGATTCACAAGGACTACTCACTCCCAATTGTTTAACATTAGCAATAAACAAATAACTCCTCTCTTACTCTAAACTATACTAATGACATGAAGAAAGCTCAGAATGGGGAACCAGGGGCCTGTTGACATTACATAATTCTAGCACTATGATTCCTCTCTAACTTCCATGGCAACATCCCATGGAATCCTGGGATTGGTAGTTTAGGGAAGGGCATTTGGAATTCTTAGACAAAGAGCTCTAGCGCTTCACCAAACTCTAAGACCCAGGATTCCATAGGATGTTACTGTGGCAGTTAAAGCAGAATCACAATGCTAAGTTTGTGTAGTATAAGAAGGCCCCAGGAGTATATTTGTATGAACTGTGAGCTCCATAGAGTTCTGGTACTCAAAGCATTTTCTAGGCTTTGAATTCTTTAACTCCAAGCATCTATCTTTTGCAGCTCACTCCATATGGTGGGTCTTTGGGTTCTAGTAAAACATAGTAAAACAGATCCTGTAGGTCTGAAGTTTGCTTTTCATAGGAATCATCTGACCCCTGGGAAAGACCAAATAAAAATGCTGGGAATGGAATTGAGTGAGAGATGGCACAGCTTTGTGGTAGATTTTTTGGATGGGATTGTTGGGGGTGGGGTGGGGTAGACAGAACATGCAGAAGGAGAGGCAGAGGACACAGATTGGGAAGGGAAACATATAGCTACACTTGAAAATATTAAGACGAGCCTTAATTGGGAACAAAGGGTAAACCTTGTCAATACGAAAAGCAGATGTCCCAAAATCACATCCTCACTAGGTATAATATTCTTCATTCAGTAGATAACACACATTTGCAGCAGTGTTCATTTGTCTCCACAGTCCTTTGGTAAAATTGCTGGTATGCGAAGTTATCAGTGTTTGAAGTGCACACACAGTCATGCCTGTAAATCAAGATGGTGGCTAAGAATAAATTACGTGTGTTATTATTCTCCACAGATTGTCACAACTGCACAATATTTTTTTAACTGTAAATCAAAGGTGTGCAAGTGCAACCTTCCACTTTAAAAAAGCTGGTTGGTCACTTCAGAACAGCAAAAAAGTGCATGATCAGCAACACGAAACTCCAAAATGGTGGTTCCAGCCACTACATTTCCGGCAAGCCCACACACACACATCTGGCCAATTAGCTTTCCACTTCTGCCCTTGCCGAGAATGTGCTTTGACGCAAATTGGTTGTCCAGATGAGCGAGGCAAAAGGTATTCTCCTCGCATTCTATGAGGAGTATTTTCACGGTCTAGACAAGCACAAAGTGCATTGAAGAAATGAGGGATAAAATAATAATAACTCTTGATATTCCACTTTTCCTATATGCCCTAGGCATGTTATAGAAATAAGGGAAGGGAGAGCAATCTGTCTTTGATCCATAGCAATTTTCAATGTATTTATCCATAGCACAGGTTCCCCTCCATTTCTCCATTGGTCAGTATTTTTTTTTAAATCCTTTTAGGGTTCATACTAAAATGCATATTTTAAACAGCATTAAAATACACATTTTCCATAAAAATACAGAGTGAGAACAATCCTACCATGGGGGTGGGGGGGTGGGGGAAAAGACTAAAAGCAAAGGAGATTATCAGATGTGGCTAATGTGGTTCCAGAATAATGACATCAGAATGCAAAAGGATGCCAATATCACACAACAATGCCCTTTTGCGTTCCACCGTCATTATTCTGGTATTTCTTTTTATTAAAGGGCTGAGCTGTCAATAGATTGCCCATCCTGTTTTGGTGCTGACTTTGCCGGTGTCTGAAACCTCACACCATTGTTCTGCCGTGAATACAGTTGCCCCTCCACATTTGCAGTTTTCACTCTCGCAGTTTTGATTATTCGTGGTTTGCTCAGCAAGCACCCCATTTAAATCAGCTTCTCTCCCTGGCATGCAAGGGAGAGGAGCTGATGTAAATGGAGTGCTTGCTGAGCAAGCCAGATGATCAACTCCCTGCTCTCCTGGGGCTTGGCTTCATTTGGGGTGGAGAGCCAAGTCCCAGGAGAGCGGGGAGTTGCTGGGAAAGGTGCTTTTTAGTCCCCCCCCCGCCCTGCCCAAAGCCGTGATTAAGCTTTCCAAGCCTTGTTGCAGCTTTGGGAGGGTGGGGGCAGCTGAAAAGCCTCTAAGCCACACTCCCTCCACCCCTTCCCACATTCCTGAAGAAGCTATGGGGCTGTCAATCCCCAGAACCCCTTTGAGAAGGCTGGAGAGAGGCCGGCAAGCCTCCCGCCCACCTGTCTGCTGCCATCCCCGGTCTTCCTGAGGCAGCTTGGGGGCTTCAAAGCCCTGGAGCCCCCTCGCAAAGGCCGGGGAGAGGCTGGCAAGCCTCTGTACCACCCGTCTGCCACCGTCACCGGTCTTCCCAGGGCAGCTCTGGGGCTTTGAAGCCCCTGAGCCCCCTTGCGAAGGTCGGGGAGAGGCCGGCAAGCCTCCCTCCTGCTTGTCCCTCCGCTGCCCCCTGCCTTCCCAAGGTGGCTCCAGGGCTTTGAAGCCCTGGAGCCCCCTCGTGAAGGCTGGGGAGAAGCCAGGAAGCCTCCCTCCCACCCATCCGCCGCCGTCTCCGGCCTTCCCGAAGCAGCTCCGGGGCTTCAAAGCCCCGGACCTGCCTTGAGAAGGCCATGGGGAAGCTGGCCAACCTCCCAGCCATGGCCACTCTGACCTTCCGGAAGCGGGTATAGGGCTCAAGAGCCCCATAGCCTCTTCGGGAAGCACGGCAGGTGGCAGGGGGTGTGTCCAGGCTGGCGGGAGGCTTTTTTAGCCACCCCCGTGCTTCCCCAAGTGACAGTGGGACTGGAAAAGCCCTGTTGCCACTTTGGAAGGGCAGGGCGGGGTTTGCGGGTGGGGAGAGGCCTTTTTTATTTGCGTTTTTTTTCACATTTGCGGGGGTCTTGAGACCCTAACCCCCGCAAATGTGGAGGGACGACTGTACAGCATCAGTGTGGGTCCTGCCAGAACACTTCTGGGTGGGATCATGAAAACATGGTAGGCTACCCTCTTTTTAGGAACCTCCCTGGGTTACTTGTTATTTTTTTAGTGTGTTTCTGTGCTTGGTGTAACTTTTTGTGTGTTCTTTTTCTTTTTGAATTTCCTGTGCTTGCATCTTCTTGCGAGAATGGGTGGGATTTTGATCCAAGAAGTGAACAGAGCCCCGTTAGAGCTCTGTTCATTCCTGGGCTGCCTGTCAATGGAAGAGAAGGTAAGTGTGATGGGGAGGGTTATTGTGCCGGGACAGGGATGAGACTGGAGATTGTGAGACAGGAACGGTTTTTGCATTCCTCTCTGATAATCTCCAAAGAATCTGTTCTATTCAAAGCCCCAATAGGCTCATCATATCAGGGTATAAGTGAGATAAGAGCAACATTTCATCTGTGGGTTCGGGGGCAGGGGCTTTTTCCCTCTCCTCTCCTGAGTTTCCTCTAATGAGAGGGAAAGAATCTCTGTCAGCTGTAGGGTTCTGGCATAGATCTGTTGCTCCTTTAGAGCTATGCCAAAGGAATCAGAAGGCTTTGATGCCTGTAGATCTCAGACTTCCCTGACATACCCATGGAAGATCCCCTTTCGCCTCTCCGGACATCAATAAGGAAGGAGCTGCAAAGGTTTCCATGGTGGCTAGGTTTCAAGGTTAGGTTTTTCCCCTCTAACAGCAGAATCTGCTCCCCATCTCTTGAATTAAATTTGTATTTTAATACATCTAAAACTGCTTAAGAACTGCATCACAGCGTTATGTAAAGTGCACAGTCTGGTGGGTGACTAAGCTCTTGTCCTATTGTTATAGGAATTTGCAAAGATCAGATTCCTGACACATCCCACCTAAGGAATTAGCCTCAGTAAACCAAGGCCTTAAGACAAATTAGCATTACTGGCCTTTCTGAAGGATGGCTCTGAGCCAAGAAGTATCCCTGGCTTTAAACCAAGGATGGGCAACCTCAGCAAATCTAGGAGCTAATTTTTCTGCCCCAGGACTTTTGAGGGGGACACACGAACTGCCTCAAATGCCAAACAATAATAATGACAAAATCAGGAAGTGTCAGAAAGCCCATTTTCTGATTTTGGAATATAGAGAATTTTGATGTGGAACAGTGTGGAGAAGTGTTGTTTATTCAAAAAGTAAAATGTCCCTCCTGGGATCTATCTGCACTGCATAAATAATCCAATTTGACACCACTTTAAATACCATGGTTCAATGCTACGGAATCCTGGGATTTGTACTTTGTTGTGGCACCAGAGCGCTCTGACAGAGAAGGCCACATATCTCACAAAACTACAAATCCCAGAATTCCATAGCATTGAGCCATGGCAGTTAAAGCAGTGTCAAACTGGATTATTTCTGCAGTGCAGATGCAGCCCTGGAGACTTTCAGGATCAGCAATTTACTTTCCTTTTTTTGCCAGAAAAGTGGCAATGCAGGCAGTCAGGGACAGCGCAACATCTGGTCTAAGGACTACATTCTGTCCACCACTTGTCCAACCCAACTTGGGAAAGTACCACCAGTCCCATCTATCAACTGAGGAGCATCCTGGGCCTTATAGGACATTCATGGGCTGCAAGGCAACAAGGGGCAAACCCCTACACCTGCTAAGAACAGAATCCCAGACCAGAAATCATTACTGCCTGTATTCAGTTCTGAGGCTAACTGAGAGAATGAATACTGACTGTGCTAATTACAGTAACTGCCTGCTGCTGGTGAGAGTCAACATGTATGCCAAATGCCAGAAGTTTGAGACTTGTTCCACCTGGATTGATTGACTGGAACTTTCTGGATAGCCAAGGATACTGAATATAAAAGCTGGGCTCTGAAACCATTCTGCATGTACATCCTCATGCGGTCCCAAGTTGCTGCTATTTCTTGAGAACCATATTGTTGGTATAGTTCACTAAGGTTTCCTTAGTTTTGCCTGCATACATATTCCCAACTGTTACTCTTGTTATTCTGTATTTCTTACTGTTATGTTCATATTCCCCCTTCCATGTGTGTCTGGGTTTCATTTCATTTTATACGAGGTCTGTCTATTAAATAATGAGAGGTGATTCTACCTTTCAGACAAATCAGGGAGAAGTGATTGTGAATGCTTGAGTGGTGACCTTGAACATGTCTGAACCTGCATGACAAACATCAACACTCTTGGCTGTTCTGTTAATTGTCAGTCGTCCTCATAAAGCAGCTGTGTTGTCTGTTGTGTGCCAGGAAAATGCTGAGTTTAAAAGTCGAGCAACATGACATTCTGCAGCAACTTGGGGCAGACCCAAACCTTTTTCAAAAAATCATCACTTCTGCTGAAACCTAGATCTTCCTGTACGATCCTGAGACAAAACGACAGTAAATGCACTGGAAAACACCATCATCACCAAGAATGGAAAAAGCACGTCAAAGCAAGTCCACATTCAAAGACATGTTCATTGGGTTGGGTTTTTGTACATCAAGGTGTAATTTTGGCAGAATGAGTTCCACAAGGCAGAACAGTGAACCAGCATTATTATAAGGAAGTTTTGACAAGGCTGAGAGAAAGAGTTGGGTGTGAGGCCAGAAATGTGG
Source organism: Gambelia wislizenii (assembly GCA_030847615.1). Taxonomy (NCBI): domain Eukaryota; kingdom Metazoa; phylum Chordata; class Lepidosauria; order Squamata; family Crotaphytidae; genus Gambelia; species Gambelia wislizenii. The sequence continues at coordinate 285,400,915 of JAUMIR010000001.1, read as the reverse complement.
GGAAATAGTTTCCTTCTTCATCAAGACAAAGCTCCTGCTCACACAACCCATTCTGTGAAGCAGTTTTTGGCCAATAAACACATTACTACACTTGAACATCCTCCATATTCACCAGACTTGGCACCATGCACCTTTTTTCTTTTCCCTAAAGTGAAATTGGTGCTTAAAGGAACACATTTTGAGTCAATTGGTTCAGTATGAAGAAAATGTCAGATGTGTTGAAACAGCTGGCAGAACCTGATCGGCTCCACACCTTCAACCAGTGGAAAACACGACTGCATCAGTATGTGAATGCGAAGGGTGAGTATGTTGAAGGGGACAAGCATTAGGATTGTAATACATATAAATAAAGATGGGTTGCTGTATCTGTCTCGTTATTTAATAGACAGACCTTGTACCCTGCTTTTATCTCACCATGGGACCCAAGGCAGCTTACAATAATTTATGGACTCTGAAGTTCCCAAGCTACTGATAATGCAGGTGTCCATGAGAGCAGCTCATCCTTTTAGCTATAGACGTTTCTCGAAGTGAAACTGTCAGAAGCACCCAGAAATGAAAGATAGAAAACCCAAATCCCTTACAGCCTCATATAGATGTGGTGAAGAAAGAAGAGCCTTTGATAGCCTTTGTAGCTGAAGAGCGGGGTATAAATAAATAATAAATAAATAAAAGAGAGAAGGGAAGAGAGAAGCAGACTGAAGCAGAGAGATTTCTGGGATGTGATCCATTGAATTATATGGCTGAACTGAGAAACTCCCTGGCTTACAGCATATGCTCTTCTCCTCCATAGAAGAAGTACTTTCAGTATGTGCAGAAAACTGTTCTCTTTTGGGTTTTCAGTCACTTGCCTCTTCTTAAATAAGCCTATTATTTTGTCTACTTGAAGTTGTTAACGTTGGCTTCTGACAGAAGTATGACAAGGTGAAGAGTGAAGCTATTTCTCCACCCCCTGCACTGCCTTCAAAGTACATTTGAGTGTCTTCAGTCTGTGCACAAACTCTTGTCAGGAATGCTGATGCTGGATTTTGTAGAGCGGGTGGAGAAGATGCAGAAAAAGAGAACAAAAATGACCAAGAGTCTGGAATGCTGTTTATAAAAGGAAAAGCTAAACTGCTTTGGGCAGTTGAGACAAGAAATGGAAGACATGCATGAAGTTTATACTGTAGTTTATATATTCTGTGGAAAAAGAAGATAGAGAGGGTTTTTTCCCCTTCTCTCCTACAACACAGGAACCTGGTGGGTGGTCACCCAATAAAATGAATTATCCTTAGGTTCAACAAGAAAAAGAAAGGAAATTCTCCTTTGCAACATGCACTGTTGATTTATGGAATTCACTGGCTGTGGTGATAGACACCTACTGTAGCTTAGTTGGCTTTGAAATGAGATTAGGTAACGTCTGCCTCCTGATATTGTTGGACTGTAACCCCCATCATAACTCATCACAGGCTATGCTAATTAGGGCCAATAGGAGTTTTGTTCCAACAACATCTGGATGGCCACATGTTTCCTATTCCTGCTTTAAAAGGATATTAGAGATTATTGAAGAACAGAACACTTACACACTATTAATTAGAATGGCTATAGGGAACTTACAGGTGCTGTGAAAGCCAGCTTCTGACTATCAATTGTATGTTGCTAACCAGAGTGAGACTGGTTTCTTTGTTGATTGTGGGCTCCTTTAGAACTGGCTAGTTAGGGCTGTTGGAAATCAGATGCTGGGTTAAATGGAATCTTGGCCTTACCCGTAATGTATCTTATGGGACAGAAAGCTAGAGAGCCATTTTCAGATCATTTAGGTAACAGATAGATAACCCAACATCTCCAGTACCAGACATCATATGCAGTAGCAGGGGATGATGGAAGCTGTAGATCAAAACAACTAGAAGACACCAGTTTGCCTAACTTAGAGGTACAAAATCTGGTCAACGTAGAGGTTTACTACACCCTGCCTTAGAATCATAGAATCATAGAATTGTAGAGTTGAAAGAGGCCATAAGAGCCATCCAGTCCAACCCCCTGACATGCAGGAAACCACGATCAAAGCATCCCCGACAGATGGCCATCCAACCTCTGTTTAAAGACCTCCAAGGAAGGAGACCCCACTATGCTCCAAGGGAGTGTGTTCCACTGCCGAACAGCTCTTACTGTCAGAATGTTCCTCCTAATGTTGAGGTAGAATCTCTGTTCCTGGATCTTGCATCCATTGCTCTGTGTTCTAGTCTCTGGAGCCTGCCCCATCCTCAGCATGACAGCCCTTCAAATACTTAAACAGGGCTATCATATCACCCCTTAACCATCTTTTTTCCAGGCTAAACATACCCAGCTCCCTAAGTCTCTCCTCATAAGGCATGGTTTGCAGACCTTTCACCATTTTAGTTGCCCTCCTCTGGACACGCTCCAATTTGTCAATATCCTTTTTTAATTGTGGTGCCCAGAACTGGACACTGTATTCTAGGTGAGGCGTGACCAAAGCATAATATAGTGGCAGTATTACTTCCCTTGATCTAGACACTATACTTATATTGATGCAGCCCAAAATTGCATTGGCCTTTTTAGCTGCCGCATCACACTGTTGACTCATGTTCAACTTGTCGTCTACTAGGACTCCTAGATCCCTTTCGCAAGTAGTCTCATTCAGCCAGGTCTCTCCCATCCTATATCTATGCATTTCATATTTTTTTGCCCTAAGGACTTTTTCAGACACCTCTTACTGCGCAAGAAGCCTCCAGAACAGTTACAACACTGTTGCACAGCAGGGGTTCCATTTCAGACTATGCCACCCCTCTCTCGGCATCGTCCGTGACTGTTCCGGTTATGATTGAAGGCAGCCGTGCCATTTTTTACTCACGGAAGTTGTCCGTGAGTAAAAAATGGCGTGGCTGCCTTCAATCAGAGCTTGTTTCCCATGCTCTGAGCATTAGTATAGAGACATCTAAGACCATGTGTTCCCTTTACTTGCTGCCTGTGCAAGTTTTTTTGCCTCCCACTGTTGGGTCCTTGCACTGTTTGCCTTGTTCCCTCTATGACAGTTTGACTATTTTCTCCAGCCCTTTTGCCTTCCAGAATACTGTCTCCCTCTCCCATTTGACTCAGTTTAAAGCCCTCCTGATCAAATTCTTGAGACTGTTGGCAAAAACGTTTCTGCCAACTGTCATGAGATGCACCCCATCCCTTGCCAGAAGTCCCCCCTCATGGAACCGCAGCCCATGATCCAAGAATCCAAATCATTCTCGGCAACACCATCTACAGAGCCAGTTGTTTACATTGGCTATTTTCCTCTCCCTTCCTAGACCATGCCCTTCAACTGGCAGAAGAGATGATATGACAACCTGTGCATTCATTTCTTTCAGCTTCCTCCCCAGAGCCTCATAATCTCTTCTGATCTTCAGAAAGCTGTGCCTTGCAATATCATTGGTTCCCACATGGACCAAAAGGAAGGGATAATGATCAGTAGGCTTGACCAGTCTTGTCAGCCTCTCCGTCACATCACAGATCTTTGCCCTAGGGAGACAACACACCTCCCGAGACATCTTGTCAGGCCCACAAATGACTGCTTCTGAACCCCTCAGCAAGGAGTCCACCACCACCACCACATGCCTCCGCCAAGGCTTAGTAGCGGCTGTTCCTTGCAGTGGTACTCTCAGAGTCCCCTGCTCTGCCCCTGAAGTCTATCCATGCTATTCTTCCTCATTGTCCTTGATAAGGGAGAGAGCTTCGGATTGATTCTGTGGCTGCAAGCTGCCAGAACAATCACTGGTTTTTATACTTCTGTGTGTGACATTCCTCCATCTGTCTACCTCCTGTGCGTGTGAAGTGACCGTCTCCTCTGCAGCAACTTCCTCTGTGTGATCCCCATCCAAGACTGTTCATTCTGTTAAGTCCAGGAAAACCTCTTGCTGACGAATATAGAGAAGTGTAGCTACCTGGGTCTCAAGCTGCTGGACTTTCTCCTCCAGGAGGGCTACCAACTTGCACTTGGTGCATATGAAGTTCCCCACATCTGTAGACAAGAAGACAAACATCGCACAAGTGTTGCAGGTGACTGCAGCAGTTCCCTCAGTGTCCATGCTGAGAAGTCTTACATAATCAGTGCTGCTTATGCCGTACTCTTGCTTGGTTGATAAAATGGAAGCCTTCATTCTGCTTCGTTCTGCTTGATAAGGAAGCGAGTGTATTCCTGGATGCAAGCCAAAGGTATCCGATGCTATGCCCGATGTCATGTTTATACTCTTACAGCAACATCTGAAACCACTACAAGGGCACTCCATTTGGCCTTCCAGCTCCGCCCCCATAGGCGCCAACCCTCCTCCCCCTGCTGATTCATCATTTCCTGGTTTTCAGGTGTGCATGCGTGTGTTTTTTTAAAAAAGAAAAATCTGCACAATTCCATGGTCTCATGATGCCTTAACCTCTTGTTTGTCTGAGAATGTCACTCAGCTCCCCATCCCCCTCATTCGGTGCCACTTGCGCTTCCAGAAAAGTGTCCCTGGCTGTCAGGCCAAGGTACCTGGAACGAGTCCCCCCCTTCTCTCCTCAAGCAGGAACCAAAAGCCCTGCAAACTCCCTCAGCGCTCAATCCTTGCTTGCTTGCTTTCTCACACACACACTTGTTGGGAGTTTCTTCTTTTGGTTTGTGGTGACACACACACATGCAGCACTTTTTAAAACTGTATCTCAGGAATTCTCCCTGGTTGCTCACAACCACACAACTTGAGAGAGAGAGAGAGAGAGAAACAGATCCCCACTCCATTCTCTGTTCACCCACCAGCCTTCTCCCTTCTCCCCGTTTGCTGTGAGGGGCTACAGTAGCTAATAGGGGCCACCTTTTCCAACAAAGCAGCAATGTTGGAGCCAAGCTGAGGAAGCCTTCAATTCTGCTTTGTTCCACTTGATAAGGAAGTGAATGTATTCCTAGATGCAAGCCAATAGACAGATATATATATATATATATATATATATATATATATATTTAGAGAGAGAGAGAGAGAGAGAGAGAGAAACTTTGACCACTATGCACTAAGGCTCTCGACTATAGAGGCTCCTCATTCCCCCCCCCCACTCCAATTCTCATTTTATCTAAGAAGAGAGCCCAAGAGAGAGGGAGGACAAGAAATAATCCTGCTAAGTGTCCCTGTTCTCTTTCTCTGCTGGCCTCCCCCCACACTGCTTCTGTACATTCCCTCTATGTCATTCTCTCACACCACTCAAAACTGTGGAGATGAACTTTTATTTTAGAGGCAAGGATTAGAAATCCAGGGAAATAATGAGCAGTTGCAAAATGTAAAAGCAAAAGAAAATACATGGGATTGTTGTCCAGCGTGGCTATATTGGAGAGAGATGGCGAGGGATTAGCGATCTAGCCACGAAGGGCACTGGATGTCGAGTGGGAGGAAACAGTTAGGGAAACAGAAGCAAAAACTTGGGGGGGCAGCCCTAAACATGCCCACTCCCCAGCGTGTGCTCTGCAGATCATGCAGTAACAATAGAATGTTGTTACTGCACAAAGAACCATGGTGCAGTCACAGTGCTATTCATTTCATTGATGGGGATTAGCCGTGAATGAAAAATGGCGCTACAGTGATACACCACTTCCAACCCAACAACTGAAGGGAGGTTGTGTCGTGTGGTCAGAAAAACTTGCTGGCAGAATCACACCATTTGGGTAGTGCAACAAACCCTCATGTAGTATTCCTTGTAGGCTCATGATCCCATTCCTATCCTGGGAAATGTATCTTGGGTGAAAACTCTTTTAGTGTTCTGTGCTAAAAGGCTCATCATGTGGATGGTAAGGTAGTAGTGTTCTTTTATTTGGGATGGCACTCGTTGTCATTGTAAGATTATTTCCAGTGACAGCTTTCTGCTCAACCTAAAGAGACGTCTGCTCTAGTTTCTTGACTGCAAGCATAGCCTATCCTTATATGCTGTAGAGAAGGAGAGCTGTCACGCAGTTAAACCAAAAGCCATTAAAGGTGTTGGAGGTTAAAAGCAATGTGTCCAAGTGTGTTCCTGCTCTGAAAGATTGCTTAATAAAAATGAAATTTTACATTTATTGTCTTTTCAATTACTTTAAAAACAAGCTTCCTCGGATAGTTCCTTTTGTTTAAATGCCAGACTGATAAATTCATCCTTCATTCTAGTTTCAGCATCCTCCTACCACAAGCTTCCTTCCTGTTCCTGGTAATAGAAATGCTTCAGAATGTACTTTTCCATGATAACAACTCCCCCTGTGAGTCCTCTTTGGCTGTAGTGTGTTTTGCACAAGGGGCTGGGTAAGATGCATACAGATTCTGTTAATAATTCTATCAACAGGGATGGCTCTAACATGAAATCCAGTGAGGCAGCTGCCTCAGGCGGTAGGTGCTGAGGGAGATGGAATGGACCGAGGGGTATGTGCCATGGGGCCTACTGAATACCACCCTAAGCTTCCTTGCTGCCCTCAAATTCAGTGGAAAAGAGTGGCTTGTCACCAGTGTTGAACTAAGGTTCAAGTGCAATCTGGTCAGGTTTTGTACATGGAGTGGGAGAGGTGCTGTTTTATCCTTTGCCTCAAGCAACAAAATGTTTCCAACTGCCCCTGTCTGCCAGTGATGCACACACAAAGGAATTAAACCCAGCATGTGATGTGATTACAAATGAGGATGAAGCATACAGATGCATTTAGATACATTCCCTTAAAAGGAACAGACACCATGTTGGTCCCCTAGGCCAAAGTCCCATGTTGGAATGAAGCAGAAGGAAGGTGTTGCTTGTCCCTCATGACTCATGAAAAGAACCTCCAGTTAAATTTTCAGTTTTGATTTTTCATAGTGTAAGAAAGCATACACTTGTACTTTTTAACTATAAGTAGTGGCATTTTTGATAATTTGGTCACAGATACTTGTATGGGAAATTACTCTTCTGTTTAGATTTTATAGGCAGTAGGAAATGAGTCCCCAGACCTCCATGGCTTTGAAAGTAATAATAATAATAATAATAATAATATTTATTTATACCCCGCCCCTCTGTTAAAACAATCGGGGCGGCTTACAAAAATTAAAATACAATACAGATAAAATCCCCAAACACCCCCCACCCCACCCTCCCCCATAAAAAAATTAAACAATTATAAATTAAAACCAACTGATATAAAATCACAATTAAAAACAATAAATACTATAAAATACTATAAATGGCCAGCGTACTAAAAGAAGCCAGGATCCCCTGAGGCCGGGATCTAATTAGGAAAGGCCTGCCGAAAGAGATCCGTCTTTAGTGCTTTTTTAAAGCTACTCAGGGTTGTTATCTGATGGATCTCGTAATGATTTATGCAAGGAGTTTATGATCTGTAATGGACAGACTGATCCCATCCTGGAATTATATTTCAATGGATTGTTTAGCATCTGTCCTAAATCTATTACATTAGAGTGGGGAATTAACTTGGTGTAATGATGCTCTTGTACAGGTGGGAGGCCAGTCCTCTTTATAATCCAGGACAAGAGTTGAAAGCATAAGGTTTTAGTTATCTAGTGGAAAGTGGTGGACCTTAGGCCAAATTCTGTTGTCACTCAAGAGCAGAAGTGGGTAAGGTACAAGTCCCCAATGCTATTTTTTAGGTGCTTGGAGCAATATTTCCATGTTTTCCCACTGGGCCTTTTTAAGTCCAGGAGGAGCAATTTTGCAAGAGGAAGACAGCAAGAAGAAGGGCGAGGTGGTAGCTACAGAGGGACAAAATGAGGGCCTTGCCTCCCCCAATAAGAAATCTCCCTCTTCCATTAGAAATGCAATTTAGGCATCCAAAGAAAAGGGGCAGGCAACATTCCCAAGGGAAAGCGAACACAACAAATAGAAGAGCTCTAGGTGTGAACAGTTTTCAATGTCTCCCTCTCTGCAATGCTTGGAATTTGAGGGCAGAAGAAAAATTTCATAAGGGGAATTTGTCATTTGGAGGGGCAATGCCCCTATTTTTGCCACACCCAAACCCCATAGATATAACCCTGAAGATGGAACATAATCCCTGAATCAAGAATCATGCCATAAGAATGTCAAAATGTTACAAATGAAAAAAGACACTGGCAAGAGAGCAAAAAAGCAGAATAAATGGATGGGCAAATAGGCAGTACTTTCCCTCTCAGAATCTTTGGTCTCATCCACACTTTGCAAATAATCCACTTTGAAAGTGATTTATTTGCTGTCGCTCCTTCCTATGGAATCCTGGGGTTTGTAGTTTGGTGAGGCACCAGAACTCTGGCAGAGAAGGCTAAAGACCTTGTAAAACTACAGATGCCAGGATTCAATAGTAAGAACCATGGCAAATAATCCAATTTCAGACTGGATTGTTTGTGTAGTATATATTTGGTCTTTATAGGAGATTATTAGATGCAGTAATGTAGCGCAATAACGATCCCAAAGGAACGCAAAAGGCCACCAATATCAGATGACATCCTCCTTTTCCATTCCACTGGCATCACTATGGCATTTCTTTTCATTGACGGGCTGAGCCATCAATAGATTCCCCCATTCCATTTTGGTGCCCCGCATTGCCAGCATCTGAAACCTTGTGCCATTGTCCCCTGTGAATACAGTGTAAATGGCAGTCCCGCCAGAACACTTCCAGGTGAGATTTCAAAACCCAGGTAGGCTAAACTCTTTTTATGAACCTCCCTAGGTTGCTTGTACTGTGTAAAGTATGTTTCTGTGCTTGTGTGTACTTTTTTTGTTTTGTTTTTTAAATTTGCCATGCTTGCGTCTTCTTGTGAGAATCAGCAAGATTTCAAACCAGGAAGTGAATGCAGCTCTGTTAGAGCGCCGTTCATGCCTGGGCTGCCTGTTGATGCTACTCAAGGTAGGTCTGATAATTCTGGTTATTGTGCTGGAACAATTGTGCCCCACCCTGACTGGAATATATTTAGTCAATAACTGGAAAATATTCAAGAACATTAATCATCTCATCCATGAGGGAGAAAAGGGTTGAAAGGTTTTCCGCAGCGTGGGTCTGGACTGTTTAAAAAAACATATCTCCTTGTATGAGGCAGCCCAAGTTCTAACATCCTCGGGGAATCCTGCCACCATCAGTTCTGTCACCATCACATGCTCATTTAGTAAGGACATGGGAGAGAGCCTCCTCAGTGCCTGCTCCCACCCTCTGGAATGCCCTTCCGCGGGAGATCCAGTTAACTCCGTCCCTGCCCTCTTTCCTCTTATTTAGGCAGGCATACGTTTGATTTTTAAATTATATGGTTGACAGTGGTGTGATGTGTTTTTATCCTGTTTGTTTTCAATCCTGTTTTAAATGCATTCTGAACTATTTTTTAACTATTTTCTATTTTTAACAGCATTGTTGTTTGTTTGTTTGTTTGTTTGTTTAAGAAAACTTTTGCAATGCATATTTTAGCCAACTTCTGTTTTAAATTTTGTAGGCAACCTTGGTTTGCTTGGTGAGACAAAGGCACAGCATAAATTGAATAAATGAATAAGGATGCAGGCACTGTAGCATCATGATGGATTGCACTGTGGGGTAGCGGGCACTATGTACCCTTTGTAACTGCCTCTTATGGTGTGTGTTGGTGAGTTGGGGGCAATGGGATCATCTGGCTGTTGCCATGCTCACCTGTGTGCTTTCTGGGAATGATTACTTTGGTGGTGTCTTGCACTGTTGTTGATGGGTTGCAGTGGGAGTGATTGTTGATGCCTGGCTTTTGGTTCTGCCAGCATTGCAGTTGTTGACCCTGTTGCTGCTTTGAGTATGTAGGGTCATGACATTTTGCTGGTGGTGGCTGTGACATCACAACTGCCTGGCCTACCAAAGACTGCCCCATAATTTAGACAATTTAAATGCTGTCAGCAACTGTTAATTAGTCATTACTCCCAAGCTAATCTTGTTCACTGTTAACCGGAATCCTGGCTGATGAAGACAATGTATTTGAGTCCGGGAAATGAAGCTAAAATAGAAGCAGAACATTCTCATCTAGTAAAAGACAAGAGATGGATATTGTTAGCTGTACTCTTTGAGAGGAAGTGAAGACTAGGATTTGAAAAGCAGGAGGGAACAAACCGACCTAACTTATGTAAGAGTTTCCATCAACCTTGAAATTAAACTTGTTTAGTGTGTACAAACTGTAAATGATAAAAAGATGTGGCACTTACTAGTTAGATTATCAGAATCTGGAAAATGTGAAGAATCATAGGTGGCATTAACCTTGCCCTTAGGTTGGTTTTATAACATCCCCACACACACACACACCAATTGCTCATTTATCCCACTTTGTGTGTGTGTGTTTGGGCCAGAGGACTTTGGTTCTATACAACAAATGCAGGGAATTGATTTCAGCAGTGTTCAACTGCGTGCATTTCTTTAAATCCGACAAGTGTTTAGTAGGCTGGTGTCAGTGTGCAGTGCTTGCTCCTCATCATCTTTGTAAAGATTAGATATTTATTTATTTATTTATTTATTTATAGTTTGGAACCCCCTCCTGCCTGACATTTGATTTCCACAAGAGACAGAGGTGTTCTTTTCAGATTATTTTATCTGACTGGTTTTAAGATCTGCAATTGACAGATTTCTTATCCATTTACAATCTGGATCTGGGTTTTGTGTTTTTGTGTTTTTGTTTTTTCTCCCCTTGGGTGCAGCTATTGACTGCTAATCCTTTAGTAAAAGAACAATGGAAGAACAAGTCAGGCTGTTTCTCCTCGCACTCAGAGCACAGGATCTGTGCTCTTCACATGATAATTACAGCTGAGCTCCCTCCATAAATATGTGAAAAAATGCTGACATGAGGCACTATGTTATCAATCAAGGTGGACCACTGCCCTTAATTGCTGCTGACTTTAATTGCTTGAAGCACTTTTTAGAAGAGACAAGGGGGGTGACGTGCATATATAACACATCTAGATACCAGTGGCTGCTGGTGCTTCAGTGTCAGTTGCACAGTGAATTTGCTCTGTTTTTTAGTCAGAACTTTAAAAGAGCTAGGGATAGGGTTCGACACATTGGATAGTTCCTTTAAATTTTTTACTGGAGAATGTTCACTGTCCTCTGATCTGGAAGCCGCATGCCACCAGACTTGATACCAGTTAGACTATATGCCCAGCTACCTTGCTGCCTCTTAGCTACTACTTGTACAGTTTAAATTCACATTCATCCACATCAGAAGTTTTCAGTGAGAGGCTGGGTTGCTGCAGAGTACACATAACAGGGCTTTCTCTGTAATGGCACCCCAACTGTGGAAACTCCCTTGCAAGGGAAATCAGGCTAGCTGCTCCTTCTTTGAGCTTCCAGTGAGCAGCTACAACCGTAATATTTCTGATGGCCTTTAGTCCTTAAAATCAGAGGTGGCCTTTCTGGCTATTTTCACTCTGTGTGGTTTTTAAAATATTGTTTAAGAATTTGTTTAATCTGCTTTTAGAGAACGTGGTATCTGTCTTATCTGTTTATACTCAGTGTTTTCAATAATGCTTTTATCTGTTGTACAGCACCTTGTGGGGCCCTGGAGGCCTGAGAGGTGATAAATAAATCAAGCAATCAAGCAAACAAACAGGAAGGAAGGAAGGCTGTTGTGTGAGTTTTCTGCAAAAAAAAAAAGGGGGAGGAAGAAAAGCTAGGGATTGCTAAAGTGTTAACATAGCAAAGCCTATATTACCTGATTATAAGAAGAGAAAAACATGAGTCGTGCTGGATCTAATCAAAGGTCTATCTTATTCTGCGTTCAAGTCCAGAGTAGCTTCCCTGAGTATGGCTCAGATACATCCCCCCATGACTGCTCTTCCCATCATTTCACATTTCACTTTAGAGGGGATTTGGACAGTAGTTCTCCTGTTGAGAGAAGTCCCTCATGATGCAGTAGTAACAGATGTATAAGGTTGCCATATCTCAGGGGCTGGCCTTGAGTCTCCAGTTCCCTTGAGTCATATCCAAGTAGGAGACGTAGGTGCAAAGTCCAGTTTTGTTTGGTGAAGGTCTGGGCAAGAGAAAGGGATATGTGCAAATCTCCAGCTCACCTAGTAAAGCAGAAACTTGCTACAATTGCCAAGTCTTAATTAATCTGTGCTGCAATTCGCAAAGACTCTCCAAGGATATTTACTTAGGACTTTATCAGACATAGCAAAAATCGTGGGATTATGACGTCATGGTAGTGCGAAGGGGCACAGCTGTCACATGACGTCATCCTCATTGCGTGGTTACTCTGTGCCCCAGCTGTGAATAAGGAGTCACTTTTAATTGATGGAATAAACCCTCAATTGATTGTCAATATCGCTTTTTTCATGGTATTGAGGGAGTGCAAAAACACATCCTGTTGTAATCATGAGATCACAGTGTGAATGGGTAGTCCTCAGCGAGAAAACTTTTTCTCACTTTTGTGAGAATGCAAAAACGAAGCACAGATTGCTTCTTTTATGAATTGTCCCATTTAGTCTGCACATTTTTAGGTTTGTTTCAGCGCTTGTGTGTTCATTTACTTTGTTAATTAAGAGGTTTTTGCAGTTTTAAGCATGCTTGCGTCTTCTCACGAGAATTGCCAAAATCTCACCCATGCTAAATCACAGAAGTAAACGCCCGTTCTTAAAATGCTAGTGGTCATTGTATGATAATTCCATGGTGATTCTTTCATGTGATTGCAGCAACATGCAATAGTAAGTGTAATATTGCCACAATGTTTCTGCTATCCTCACTTATGAAATTACAGCATTTTTACATGCTAGTCTGATAATGTCCTTAGATAGCATCCCTCATAGTCATTGTGCTGTCTGGGCTCACCCTCCGCTCTGCTCTGCATCCACTTTCTGGCTAGAGGTAAATAGGCTAGATTAAGGACTTTTTTGAGTAAAAATTAAGGACTTTCGTGAGTAAAAATCACCAAAATATTACACTCAAATGTCCCTGCGGTACCGCAACAGTACCGGCAGGGACGGGCGTAATCCGAAAGGGACGCCCTGCAGCGCAGCAGCCTTGCAACATGGCGAGGCTGCTTCCGTTGCATTTTACTTGTCCGAAAAAGTCCTAAGTGTGCTTTATCCTATCTCCCTAAATCAATGGGAAGGAATAATCCCCTCATTTGACCTTGATCTAGGAACAGTCCTTTTAGCTAAGAGTTCTTTTTTAATTTCTAAACAGGAAAATATGGTGTGTGTATGTGCATTTGTGTTTGAATGACAAGCTTTGAGCAACTTTTGTTGGTGCTTAATATATAATGCTTAATGACATCACCAAGGCCATCCCTAGGTCTCAGGTTTTGGCCTCAGGGCCTGGGATGATCCTGATACGGCAACCCTATGACAAAAAAAAAGCACTATGAAAGTGCTTAGATATCGATACTATGACTGCAAGACCATCACTCCCCTCAGCCTGCATGCTTTTAAAATCATCTTTGCCTGATGAAGAAGCCTGTGAGTGATAAAAGCTTATCATGATGCATTTTGTACCTTTTGGATGGCCTAATAAAGGTGTCACCACAATATGGATATTGCTTTATGGTCAACAGGGCCACCACTGCAATTATCTTAGATGTATTGTTTCCCATATGGCTACTCAACCAATGCTGGGCCTGATACTTAAGGCAGGTTCTGGGTGTGAGCTTCAGCTTAAATTAAAAATTAAACTCCCAGCCTTTCTGCCCCATTTCGGAGCTAATTCAATTTAGCAACCCCTGTTGTTTTTCAACATTTGGATACCTTAATGTGTCACTCAATAGAAATGGACTTTTTATTTAAAAAGAAATGGTTCCATGTGCTTCACAAAATAGGGTGTGCTGTTAAAGGAAGAATGTGTGTACACACAGATGTGCACGTGTACTGTATGATTGATTTGATTCCTGGTTCATACTTTTTTTAAAAAAAACATATGAAGTAATGAATAGAGGCTTAGGTAAGTGAAAGTTTGATTGACTGGACAAGTGGTTATGCCACACATAGAGATATGACAAAAGAACACTATAAGATGGCCTTTGCTAACAGGTTTCTAGAACAAGTAGTTGACTCAAGCAGAGGCACGGCAGGCCTCAGTCCCTAAAAATAGGTGCCAAGTTCCATGTTCTGCAGGCAGGGCTAAAATAAAACCAGCTGTCTCCATCAACTTGCTTGAGAGAAGGGAGAGGTGCGTGTTTCAGTGGAGCTGGTCTCCACTAGACTGCATATTCAGGGGACTGGGAACTTTGTCTTACAAAGAAAACCAAGAGGGGAAAAAGTCTGTGTGGAAAAAAGGACTATTAAAAAAAAATCCTTCCAGAGAGGCAGCTGCACTCTAACTTGTGCTGACTGAGATCTGAACCCTGCAAAAAGTAAGTGGGTTTCATTGGATTCTGTGTATTTGTGTGTGGGAGGCCCGCCAGTCTTGTTTGCGCAGTGGACTGAAAGGGTTCATCTGTCAGGGTGTGACTTTGGTGTGTGGGTTTAATGGTCTGTGGAATAATTCACATCATTTGTGTAAACTGTTGGGTTGAAGGAGAAATCATGTCATGACTAGCATTTGAATTCTACATAGAACTGGCCCCAAACATCAGTGGCAGCCCCAGGTGGTTTTCGGTGTCTGGTTGTGAATTGGGTAGGAGTGACTTTCAGCATCCATTACAGTATGTGCAGCTTGGTGTCCAAAATACCATTCCATCCTAACCTCTGTGGCAAATACAATTGAGAATTCTGTCCCAATCCCCCATTTTTGTTAGAAGTGAACTTTAGGTTGAGGTACACACTGCCATACTGTACTGAAAAAGCTCAATAGAAATGAATACCAGTGCTTCTTCAAAAACTGCACATGCACACACACACACACAAACACACAAACACACACACACATCCTCTAGGAATTTTAAATTCTTGAGTGCTAAACTGAGGATTTGACTGGGGACTGGAAAAGAACCATGGAAGTTCTAATGTCACTGATTGTGATGTGGGTGACTTAGGGCCAGTACAGCAACAGTATTTCCACAGAATAAGGGATTGACACCAAACTAAAGGTATATCCACATTCCTCAGATCAGTTTCACCCAACTTTAATTGCTGTGGCTTCTTCCTTGCTTTGGTGAGGCACTACAGCTCTTTGGCAGACACTTCTGAGTCTCTTGCCAGCAAACTACACACCCCAGGATTCCACAGGATGTAATCGTGGCAGTTAAAGTAGTATCAAAGCAGTATAATTGTGTAGCATAGATACACCCTAATTGTGTTTGAATGCACATATGCACATGTACATATACTGTATTTGTGTGTGTTTGTGCACATACATCTACCCTTTCGTTTTGTACAATCCATTATCATTGTTCATGTGAAACATAGGTGGTTCTGAACAGCTCATAAAACACAACTTTGAAACTTGCTGCAGTTTTACTTAGTGGGCTTTCCTTGGATAGTTAAAGAGCTGTGGTTTTTCTGATAGTTTATTTGCTTAGCATTAGATTGTCACCGCAGTAGTTAGCACATTTGTATATTTTCTTTATGATTCATTCCGGAAAATATTGGCCAGTGATAGTACTCCAGGGTCTTTCGTGTTAGGCAGGTGTTGTTTGCCTCCTGGTTAGGGATTGCACTCATATAATATTACATTACACATTACTTGTTCCTTCAATGAGATCACTGCCCCTGATTGTGCCATCTTGGCTAATTGGTTCACAAAATCATCTCAAGCCATATGCAAGCCAGCCTACCCCCTTGACTGCAACAGGTATTTAAAGACCATTACCAACTTGCAATCTTTATAAAAATAGACATGCTGAAAATAAAGAAGTATGCTCAGCTATCACGAATATAAGCCAACAGCTTAGTGGTTTACAATTAGCACTGCAGTGAAGAGCTAGAGATTCTGACCGAAAAGCTCGTAATGTTCAATCTTGATGGTAGCTTTGGTGCTTCTTAAACATTTTCTCATTTTGCCAAGCATTTGCTGATTTTAATAAACAGCATACTGATACTTTTTTCTGGTTTTATTGTAGATTTTTGCAGCATATTTAAACTGTTGTTTTATAGAATTTTGTAGAGCACCCTGGAATTTTGGTAATGGCCATCTATAAATATTTTAAGAAAGACTGTTAGTTTAATTAAATCTTAAGCATCTCTTGTTGAACCCAGCACTCTGCATAATTTACAAAACAAATTATCTATTTCCTCCACTCCCAATGGTATCTGTGTTGACTTTAATTTGTGGTGTTAGCTGGTACACAACATGCTCAGTCCTTAGTAACATCAGCATGGGATAATTACAAACATTGGTTATTACAGGCTGGAATGGTTGTGTGAATGTGATGGCTTTATTCTGTCTTTTTCTTACAAGTGCAGTTCAAGGTGCTAATCTAAACAGCTGCTTCATTTACTGATATTTTGCACTAATTTTCTGCACTAAGAGGCCAAGCTTTTCAAAGTAGGGTGGTTGAAATAAGCACTAAGGGTATGTGTGGGTGTCGCTCCTTGTAGAAAAACTCCAACTGTGGTGATAATCTACTGCATCTTTCAGTGGTTCTTTTCTGTTTTGTACCCAGGTTCCCACTCTAATCATATTTCCTATTATTTATCCCCATCATCTAACAGAAACCTATCCTTTATCATTACCAACATCAACACTTGCTCTTCCACTATCCACAAAGAGCACTGTTGACCAACCATACTGTATCTCAAAGGTTCACCTTTATTTGTGAGCTTCTAAAATACCCTAAAGTCAACAGATCCCATCTGAGCTTGTAAGCTAAGCAGGGTCAGCCCTGGTCAGTACTTGGATGGAAAACCACCGACTAATACCAGATACTGTAGTCTATATTTCTGAGCAAGGAACTGACAAAAGCACCTCTGAGTAATCCTTCTGTATGAAGCTGTATGAAATTCATGGGGTCTCCATAAACTGACAGGCAGCTTGAAGGCACATGCGTGCATGTGTGCGCACACACACACACACCTCACTGAAGCTATAACCAGTGTCACGGTTGCTGTCGGGACACTTAAACAGCATTCAGACACAATTCTAAGTTCTTACAAAGCAGATTATTTTGGACCATGAATCTATCTACAGCTTGCATTCTAATCAAGCAGTTCTTGGCTTCATTTGACATCTGACATTCACACTGAATATGACGTTATGCTGTTTTCTTCCCCTCTTATCAGAAGCCACTTCACTACTTAATGTCAGATTAACAAGGGATCAAAAGACACACACACAATTTGGATGGTACTAAAATTAGACAATTATAGTTCCTGAATATTTTTGAAGATATCCAAGAAAAGGGTCAAAATATAAAGCAGACCTGATTTACTTTCATGGAAAAACTGTGGGCTGGTAAAACTGGAATTGCTTTTCTACAGTGAGGGTGAGAATGCAAAGAAAGAAAGAAAAAGAAGGAAAGAAAGAAAGAAGAGAACAAATGAATGCCCTTGTCCTGATCAATGTTAGAGCTGATCTGCAACTGTGAGAACTCTATAAATGGATTCCCTCCACTGAAATGAATAGGGAAGCCATTTCACTTGAGAAAAACTCATGTATGAGCAGAACTTCTGTACAAAAAAAAAAAAAAAGCAGATTCCAGATATACTAAATATGTGGCATCTGACATCATTAGCTAGGACTGTGTTTCCCAACCTGGGACCCTCCAGATGTGCAGGACCATAACTCCCATAGTCTCCCAAAAACATCAGCTGTAAAGCTTCAAAACAGCATTAAAAAAACACATCAGAGCAAAAGGAAATGTTCCAGAAGCAGCAGTATAACCAGGAATAAAATGCCTGGAAAGATTTTTTTTAAACTCTTCACCCAAAATCACCAAAATGATATGACATAGCACCAGGCAAGACTCGCATTTCCAAGATTGAGCAGCATGACCAGGAAGGCCCTTCTCTCAGTTGTCATCCATCTAACCTCATATGGCTAGGACAGTTAGAAAAGGGCCTTCATAGATAGCCTTAACAATCAGGCAGGTTCCTGTAGTAGAGAGCAGTGCTTTAGTCATCCAGAATCCAAGATGTACAGAACTTGAAAGGTTGAGAGCCCCATTTTGGACAGTGCTTCAAAGTGGACCAGGAGCCAGTATAGTTGATGACAGAACTGGGAAAGTGTGTCCTGTCCAACCAATCCACGTCAAAAAGCCTAGGTACATTTTGAACCAAGTGAAGTTTCCAAGTAGCTTCCAAAAGTAGTCTTGCATGCAACAGCTTTCAGTCATTGAACTGGGATATCAGTCTAGGGTACCAACAAAATGCTATGACACTGTTCACAGGTGGGGAATTGGAGGGAGACATTGTTTCAATCAATAGGATCAATGGCGAGGAATTCTTAGCGTGAGGGAGAGGTTGTGAATCTGAAAAAGCAGTCTAAATCCAATTGCTAGTCCTAACTAGAGTAGACCAACTGAATGTATTGCAAAGTAGTAAATTAGCACTGTAAATCCCATTGATTCAATGAATCTACTCTATGAATCTACTCCTATTGATTCAATGAATCTAGTTAGGATCATTGGTGTACCTTAGATCTCACCTCTGGTGAGATCATTGTGGAGGGAAAAGTGCAGGCATGGCAGGTTCCAAGTGGTGGTCACTCAGAAGACTTCCACCTCTGTGACTGTCACTGCAGTCTCAAACACAGGCAGGAATACAGGATAACAGGAAGTCAATGTTGCTCGCTGCAACAGGAAGTTCCCCTCTCCCTGCCTGCTTAAAGCCATTGAAGAATTTCAGAGCCTAACCCTGACACTGTCCCTCTCTTCAGGTTTAAGTTTCTGCATGGTCAAGTGTTCAGACTTTTAGGAGATTACCACACGGTACCCTAGAAACTGGGACAGTCCCGTTACCCCACACACACCGCTACACTCCCACCCCACTCCCGTCCCTGTAACGAAAGAAGAAAAAAATGTTCAGACACTAACCTTGCCATGCGATCTGGAGTGCTCCCCCTCCCCTCAGCAGTCCGGGCATGAATGGAGCTGTCACAAAGCTCCTTCCACATCCCGGAAAGCAAATCCTGCCCGTTCTCGCGAGAGAACAATCACGCGAGTATTTTAAAAATAAAAATACAGATACAAGAAAAAAGTGACAGCAATCACAAAAACATACTCTACACTTACAAAGCAACCTGGGGAGGGGGGGAGGGAAAGGGTGATACTTACCTGGCTGTCCCAATCGTACCCGGAAGTCTTTGGCACGGACCTCCTGGTGACGTAACGTGCCACTGGCATCACACCAGCAGAACGGCTCATCTGTTCACTTGCCCGTCATTCCGTTATTATAACAGAACAGGCTTCTTATTGACAGCTTAAGTCATGAATAAGAGGAAGCGGGGAAGGAACAGGAGCAGAACGGGAACATCACAGGAGAGGAATGATGTTGTCTAAAAGGTAAGCCTTTAAGCAATTTCCTGTCATCCCTTTCCTGGGATGTTTTGACTATCTGATAATCTCCTTAGTCCCAATTCTAAACATTGCCAGAGCATGGTTAAAATTGGCCAAGGTATCTCTGTCCAAAGAGCTAGAATTATTACAGTTTTCTATGTGCTAGGACATTTGGATTAGGAATAACATCAGCTAGGTTTATGAAAACTTGCTAGATATATTAGGGGTTATGGTGGTTACATACATTATAGAGCCTGGAAAAAGTTACTTTTTTGGACCACAAATCACAGAATCCCCCGCCAGTATAAGCGGCGCCCATGCTTGCTATGCAACTGTAGGTATTTTAGTCCAAAAATTAAATTTGCCAAGTTCTGGGGGAGAATGGCAACAGATGCTATCATAGGACTGGATTATCTTCAGTTCCCTATCCATCTGTACACAAAGACCTTGTCGGGATTCATTGTTTTGTTTCCCATAAGCTTTAAAAATTGATGTGTTCTGGTTGGTGGGGAAGGAAATCTGACCTTATGAATAATGAAAGCTAAAAATAAAAGAATTGATTTATTTTTTATCTATGGTATGTGCTATATTCTGTTCATCATCCATGTCATATGAGCCCATCTCTCACAGGGCCTTGTCACTGGCCACTTCTCTCTCTTTCTCTCTCTCTTTTCCCATTGAAGATCTTTTGGATATCTGAAGAGAGTTTCCCTAGCTCTTGGATTTCTCCAAGAAATGTTGTGACTCACTGCCTTGTCTGCCCAGAATTTAACTATCTTGATTTATCTAAATGGATTTTTTTGAAAAAGACAAACATTTGGCTCCTGTTGATCCTATGACTAGTCATAAAATGAATTTTTAAATGGTTTATTTTGGGAGTTTGCTGTGCTAGTCATAGATCAGGTGGCACCATCCTGGTAAGCTTCCTTGTGTCCTGTCTGACTTGTCTAAAATGGTTGGTTACATATTTAAATATGCAGAACCTCATGGGAGTCCAAGTTTTAAATAGGGAGGTGGTAACTGACTAGAAGCTTAACTGAGGCCGAATGTGTCTGATCTCAAATACTAGAAAATTTAAACCTTTCTTACTTTTTTATTTAAGCTTGCTAAGATATTGTCCATAACTCTTTAGCCCACCAGCATGTATGAGGACTGGGGGGGGGGGTAAATCACAATAACAGCAATATGATAGTGACTTTGGACTTTTTCAAACGGGGAATAAAACGCCTGTCGAGGTGGGGAGGAGGACGGCACTGTCTCGCTTACAGCGCTCCGTTTCAGATTACTCTGTCCTCCTTTCGACCTTCCCCTGTGCTTCCTCCGTGCCGGGGGGAGCGAGAAACACACTGCTTTTTATTGATGGGGTTCTCCATTAATAAAAGTAGCACATTTCTCCCATCCTCAGTATGGGGGAAGATCGGGGGAAGGTCAGGAGGAGGGCGGCGTTGTATGAATGCCTGTTGGAACAGCGAAAGCAGATAGCTTTGCATGCCTGTGATCTTACAAAAAAACATTAAGACAAATAGAAGCTGCTGAGAATTGGCATTTCTGTGCACCAGTGCACATTAAAAAAATATTGCTTCGATTAGACAAGTCCATTGTAAATACTGAGCACAATGCCAGCCAATGTGTATTATATATTCATAACTGAATTACAGGAATAAAGATGATAATTTGAGTCATACCCTGTGCAGCTGCTAGGCCTTTTCTCTCTCTCCTGGGATTCTGAAGCAGGTGAAAAGTTCTGGCTGCTGTGCCCTAGGATGAGTTTTCTAATCGCACAGCCACACTAGCAAATTTAAAGTGTTTACTGCAACTGACTGCTACCAGGAAGGGGGAAAAGATTTTTGTATTTTCTGAGAGTGGGGGAATACTTTTCGGATGCACTTTCTGCCTTTCTCTGCATTTGCAGTAATGGGAGGATTCTTTTTTTTTCTTCAGAAGAATTGTCTAAAAGCCAAAAGGCACTTGTTTTGTTTTCCCTTCAAACAGTTTTGTAGTTTTAATTTTCACTTGCTCATGTGTTGCCTTTCAAAGTTTTATTTTGTTTTGTTTTGGGGTTGGGTTTTTTTTTTTTTTTGGCATTGAGCTTGATTACATAAAAGGAGGTTCACAGGTTCAAAGCTGCCTTCTATTTTTAATCTGCCTGTGGAGTTTAATTCCAATTCTTTCATGCTTTGTAAGTGCTACAATGATAATTACTTAAGTGATATTCTTGACACATGTAGTTTCCCCATTTCCTTTAAAGCAGAGCGGCGGGGGGAGCAACTCATATACCATAAATGATGCAAATTGCTATCAAAACATGCACGTGAACAGCCATCCACATTTGTAAGGGTATTCTCAATAGTTTACCTCAGCCACAGCTCATTGTCATGAGAAATGAGATCCATGGGGCTTATTTCTAAATGCGACCATGTTTACCACTGAGGAGATGGAGAATTTAGTTACAACAGACTGTCACCAAGCATAAACTCTTGACTCCTAGAGATGGTTTCCACCACCCCCACCCCCGCCACCCTCTAAACACAGGTCAGATTTAGCTCTTCTAGAGAGAATAACCTGCTCATATTTGTTCATTTGTGTACTCCTTTCACTGTAGTGAATGCAAATTTTAAAACCATTCATTGACTGATTAGAGCTGAGATTATAATTAAATGGGGAGGAAAACGGGCTTGGATTAATAAAAGAGAACAAGGGCAAGTTAGAACTCCTCCCCCAACCCTTCAATTGCTTTGGGTTTATCTACCATCTCAAAAAGAGAGAGAATATAGATTTCCCTGAACACAGGAAAGGTAATTTTTGTGAGGTCAAAAACCAATCAACTCATTCTTAATCTTTATCTTCCACTGAACATGCTTGTCAAGGACAGCCAGTTCACAATGGAAAAGCAGCCTAAAAGCCTTGCCGTTCTAAACACCTGTATTGTATTGCCATGGAAATACCAGGCCTGTCACAAGAAGCCATGCTTCCAAAAGCCATGCTCTTTCATGCATCTGTGGAGCAAAAGATGAAAGATGCCTGTTACAGGCTGACTGTTGACAATGTAGCTCTTTTGCTGAGATGACACCCACATTAATTTCAGTAGGGCAGGGATGGGGAACCTCTGGCTCTCCAAGATGTCCCTGGACAGCAGCTCTCATGATCCCTTACCATTGGCAATGCTGATTGGGGCTCATGGTAGTTGTAACTCAGCTACATCTGGAGGGCTGCAAATTGATCCAACCTTAGAGCTGTTGTTGTTGTGTGCCTTCCAGTAATTTCCAACTTGTGGTGACCCTAAGGCGAACTTATCATGGGGTTTTCATGGCAAGATTTGTTCAGAGGGGGTTTGCCTCTGCCTTCCTCTGAGGCTGAAAGGGGTGACTTGCCCAAGGTCATCAAGTGGGTTTCCATGGCTGAGCGGGGATCTGAACCCTCATCTCCAGAGTCACAGTCCAATGCTCAAACCTCTATACCGTGCTGCCAGGATGCCCATATTCCAAATGAACTTGGCTTTCATCCCTTTTTGAGTCAGTGTGGGCATCCCTTTTGGCCCCTGAGTGTTGATGGCCATGGCCTAAGGTACTTGTGGCTTGGACCAGTATCCCCTTTACCCCATCACAAACAAATATAGACAGAGCCTTCCCACTTCTTTTTCACAAAAAGGCTTTCCCTTCCTCTTAACTTTCAGGCACACACACACACACACACACAGAGGTTTTTTCATTCCCCCTTTCTTTTTCACACTCCTATACACTGACAAGCAAACACTGACAAGCAAACAAAAAGCATTTTCCCTGTCTCTGGCTCCCCCAAAGTACAAGCATGCAGGGATGTGTTGATTCGGGCTGAGAAGCATAAGGTCATGAAGCATAAAGCACACTTTCAAAGAAGGAGAAGTGCTGGAGAGGGAGGATGACAATAGCTAATGGTTGGCAATGCCAGGAAGCTTTTTGTGGGTGCCCTCATGGCCAGTCCATAGCTCAGAGCTGCACCATATGGTAGCCATTGCACTGTCTGATGAAAACAGTTATGTTTAAAGAAGGACCAGAGAACTCGTTGTGCAACAATGGGAAAAGTAGTTTTGCTAGACTTCATCATCCCATCATGCACTTCTCCCTCTTTGCTGGCCCACTGGTTGGCACTTTTCAGCTAGGCAGGGAGGGGAGATGCAAAACTCCCCCCAAGAGGAGCTCCCCAGCAGTGTACCCTGGCCATGGATCAGGCCCGTTCCTCCCCTTTCTCTCCATGAAATGGGAAGAAGTCATGACAGGCATGCTGGCCAGTAGCTGCAAGGAAGCCATCCTAGAACATGTGACAAAGGTCCTCTGCACATGACCAGTCTTGGTCATATGCTGCAAGACTCCTTCCTGCTTTGGAAAAAGCAAGGCAGACCGGCAGCTGGACCAACAGGCTGGCCTGCCGGGACAGGCTTCTGTGGACGTGTGGACCCTAATCTGTTCCTTCTCAGTGGGAATGGATTAAATCAGGTATTATTTTAGAATGTGGGAAAGGGCCCTACCCCATCTCCCTCCCCTCATCTGAGACCCATATCTGCCCTGTGGATGGTGAGGACTGCCCCGGAGGTGGAATGGGGCAAAAGCCCTGCATCCTCAGGAATGAAGGGCTCTAAAATGGGGGAAATGGCTTGTGTACACAAGCCCTAAGCAGCAAGAAAGTCCTTTAAAAAAACATGCAGTTTTTGAAGGCTATTTGCAATTCAGGATCTATTGTGTGAAAAAATCTCATGTGGTTGTTTTACACAGAAACCAGCATTTTCAGTGGAAGAAACAGCCTTTTCTGCATGGAAAATAATATTTCCATGCAGAAATATTAATTCTGCAGAAAATTGTATTTTCCACGCAGAAAATTCTTTTGTAATTGGGGATTTATTATGTGTTCATACGTGGTTGATTTGCATAGAAAACAGCATTTTCTGTGCAGAAATTAATACTTCTGTGTTGAAATGTTATTTTCCATGCAGAAAAAGCTGTTTCTTGCACAGAAAATGCTGATTACACAAGACAGGGAAGTACCTCTGCAAAACAACCATGTGCAAATTTTGTGCCGAAAATGTCCTGAAATGCAAAAATTCTCATCAGTCCAAGAGTCTTCTCATCAGTTTCTCACACTTGAACAACATGTTTTTCAACCATTTTTTTTTAAAAAAAACACAATTGAATAAATTGCATCTTTTTTCCATCCATACTCCAGGGGCTTCATGCAGCCATGAGCCCAGATATGGAAAGATGGACTACTACAACTCCCATATTACTCCACTCAGCATGGTCATTCTGGGATTCTGGGAGTTATAGTTCAAAACGTAACCTTTCCAACTTCTTCATGGACCATGTTCCACCCACCTTTGTACTTTAAAAAGTCAGCACTGAGCAAGTAGAGCTTCTGTCGCAATGTGATGGGAGAAACTGCCCCTTTGCTCTTCTGTCTTTCTTGCTAATCTTATAGAACAACAGCCTTACCTACCCCTGTGGCAAAATGGCTCCCCTACACATAAATAATCAGATTTGCTCAGTGATGGATGCTTTGGTATTGACTGATAAATGTGATAGTGTGTGTGTGTGTCCTTGTAGGAACATTTGAACAGAACGTCAGGCTAGAAGTTATTAGCGTAAAGTGAGATTTCAATTCTAAGAAAATGTTGGCACACTGGGATATGATTTTATAGTGAGAAGGGGTGGAGAAGTGCAGGACTATCAAAAAAGAGGAGCAGTGACATTTGAATGGCAAGAAAAATACACACGGTCTCTGGCTTCTCTCTTTCTCCCTCCCTCTCGCCCTTTGTATTAAACTGTATACTTCTGGGCTCACATACCTTATAGGATGAATTACCCATGAGGCTGAATATTTCAGGATGTCCTACTTGATGTGCAATTTGAGTGCATCCACCTCTATAAACCCTTTCCCAGTAGTTCTTGTGTCAGATTCTGTTACTTCTCCAGGTTTAATTTATGAAGGAGAAAGGAAAAGGGAGATACCATGACAGCACTTAAGTCAGGCAATTATTAAGAAAGGGAAGTACCTCTGTTGCACTGGCAGAGCCCTTGTTATGGATTTGAGTGTATTGACTATGACATCATATCTTTCCTGAAGTCATAGCTGAGTAATTCAGATGTAGCTGTTCCAAGAATAAGAAACTGAATGGAGAGAGGAGAAACCGGATCTAAGCTTTGCTTCATATGCAGAATATCCAATTTTCAGTGCTTCCATTTACAATAACACATGCATCTCATTAAGTTGAGGGTGGTATTGTAAAATTTAATATATCTGGAACATAGAAATCAAATGCCTGGAAAACATAGCCACAAATTACATATTAAAGAACTCTCTAAATGCCTTTATTAGTTGGATTTTGTGTTTTTTGTTACTCTTACATTCTTCCAAAGGGATTCTGCCACTATTTTGCTTACATTTCTTAGAACACGCAGTCTACAAAAAGGCATAAAAAGGGACTGGGGTTTTTATTTCTAGGTAATTACAAAATACAGTACATGTATACATAAATGTACAAGCCACATGTTACACTTGCAACCAAGTCTTTTCAAAATCTAATGGTCCATTGAATCAAGCATTAATATAATTTGAAAAAGAGCCCTATCTTCCAAAAGATATCAGGTATGTTTTCTTTGTTAAACATGCCATTATTTCATTTGAAAATGAGCTGGCTGATTGTATATGTTGCATCTAGATTGATGAAGGGGAAGTAGATTTCAAGTGCACTAAAATAATCCTATGTGGCTTAGGAAATTCTGGTAAATCTCTTAAGAGCAACTCTTTAAAACTTGAACTGTATGATGTTAGAAGTATCATACTAATTGCAGTTTTGTAAAAACAAGAGTTCATTGTGGACATCAACAACAAAGGAGTTAAATTAGTCTCTTAATAGATTGTTATGAGAGCCTTCCCCTTCACTGAGGAATGAATCACTTGTCTAAAGACTTTATCAGATGAGGCAAATATCACCAAAAAAACCCCACACCCTGTGTCATTTGGGATGTGATGACAGCACAAAATGCAAAATTATCAGACGTCCTCATCATTTACCCATTCCTGCTGCATTGCGCTGGTGTGAGGCATCACTTTTTCTTTTTCTTTTTTTACAGACCATCAATAAAAAGTGATGTCTCATTCACACCAGCACAACACAGTGGGAATGGGTAAATGACAACATCATCTGATAATTTCATCCCTTTGTGTTACCATCGCATCCTAATGATGTGGATTTTGCCGCATCTGATAAAGTCCTAAACCATGTCAGTGTTTGCATGTTTTCAGTCATAAGCCCATTCCTATCATCATCATCATCATCATCATCATCATCATCTTTATTTATATCCCATGTATTCCCCAAGACTGGGATTCAAGGCAGCTTACACATTTAAAAGATTACAATAAAAAACATACCCAAAAAATCAACATTAAAACCAAATTGAATTATTAACCATATTAAAACCATGCACTTTTAAAAAGATTTTAAAAGTTAGACAATATAAATTAAAACAAGCTCTTACAGGCCTGTCTTTAAAAGTCTGTCTATATTTTTTTTTAAGTCTTCACCTACTGATGGACAGATAGCAAGAGTGGAGCATTCTAGCCTCTCTAGGGAGGGAGTTTCTTAGTCTAGGGGCAGCCACTGAGAAGGCCTTCTCTTGTGTTTCCACCAACCATACCTGTGAAGGTGGTGGGACTGAGAGAAGGGCCTCTCTTGTGGATTTTAGGGCCCGGCAAAGCTCATACGGGGAGATATGTTCTGTCAGATAGTCTGGACCTAAACCTTATGGTGAAATCCTTTGGAATGGTGAAGGAGGTAGCATAATGGTGGATTACCAAAAACCGTCTCCCTCTCTCTTGATGGAAGACTTCATGAGACTAAAAGGCTTTCCATGTGCAGATGGGCTCCATTTGAGATGTTCCTCTCTTTAAGCCACAATGACAGTCAAGATTCACAACATAGTATGCAGGGATTTCTTTCCTGAGACAGCTGTGTTCATCATGAAAGCTTTCTTTTGCCTGCAACCCAAAGAGGATGGTCCCATGTTTGCATGGTGTATCCACAGGGAAATGAATAACAAGCTTCTGAAGAATAATGTGGAATGTTTCAATAAATATAACATTATGGGTGGAATATTTCTCATTTCTAAGGAGAACATCCTGTTTACATGACTTGTCTGTTACTGAATAAAAGTTTCCAAGCTGTGTAAAGTTTCTAAGCCAAGGTATGGCTGGTGCAAGTTTTAGGGCAATAATCTTGGGGGAGATAGGCATTTGATTTCTGAACAGAGAGACTATTAATAGCCTAGAGGGTATACATAGTTTCCGTTAAAAAAAATCCCCACCTATGCCAAGAGTGAGAATATTCGTAACTATGTTTTCAAGGTATCCTGTTAATTATATATGAATCTTTTAGCTTAACAAGGGAATAGGGAGCATGCCATGTAAATACTATTTCCAAGATGTTAGGGATGGGTATGTACATATTCTCTGTGTTATTGGATCAAGGAGCATAAATTAGCTTGTACAGTATCTCAAAGGAAATAAGAGTTTGGAGACAGGTGTGTCTTGCCTTTTTTAGAGCTGCAGCCAGCATATCATGACAAGCGATACTTTGGAGATTTTTCACACGGGTGGCTAAAAGCCCCGATTCTGTCCCGCCACCTCCTCTCCTGTTCCTGCAATGGAATGGAGGTAAATGTTCGCACACTTACCTCCATTCCGGAACAGGAACGGTCCTCCTCCCTCCTTGCCCAGCCGGCCGTAAATGCAGCTGTCGTAATGCTGCTTTTACGACCGGCCAGGGGAACTCCCGCTCATTCTTGTAAGAGAACGAACGGGAGAGAAATTCAAATTAAAAAGCCCCCAGCTGTCAAAAGAAAGAATAACAATAAAAATAAAAATTTAAATACAAGTAACCCGGGAAGGGGGGTGGGAAGGGTGGCACTTACCTGGCTGTCCAGATCGTGGCAGGAAGTGCCTGCCACGGAGCTCCTCCCCCATCTCTGTCATTCCAGAACAGGGACGGAATCCGATTCACACACCCGTGATTCCGTAACAGAAACAGAACCGGGTGCCTATTAACGACTTCTCCCTGTGATTATTATATCACGGGGAGAAAACAGAACAGGCACAACATAGGAACAGAACAGGGTGGATGTCCTCCGCAAGGGAAAACCTTTCCTGACCCTGTTCTGTTCCAGACACGGGCTATATAGCCCGTGTGAAAATCTCTTTTGTATGAACATGCATTTTCAAGATTAGGCTGTGGCTCAGCACTTGACCAGAAGAGGTAGGGTAGCTCTTAAGGAAAAGCCTACACTCTCTTCTTATAGCTTGTGGGAGAAAACAACAGCAGAGAGAGCTTTCTCAAAAAGGTAGGGTGTCCTCTGCCCCACTCTAGAGTTTGTTCAATGTTGTGGATACCTCTGGGAGGCAGAGGTAAGAAAGACATATACATGCACTACATAGTGCAGTGGTTTCCTCTCCTGATCAAAGCTTTTCTGATAGACTGCTGTCTATTAGTAATCAACATTATTGTGTCAAAAGGAAATGGCTGCTGTACATGGAATGTTTTAGGTACCATTGGCGTGGCTTATTCCTCACATAACTATAGGAGAGACTCCATCTGCTGGTGTGTTTCAGACTGCTGCTGCCTTCTTACTAAGACAGGCTTCATATTATGCAGCAGCACTTTGCTTAGGCTGGGCTCTTCAGAACAGCTAATAGAAGCCACTTCAGTTGCAGTCCTTCTGAAAAGGGTCTGATACACCCCTTTCTCACAAGGAAGGCTTCCTGTATACCTCACTCTCTCTGTGCAGAGTGGCACAATGCAGGATTTCAGAAAATGAAGAAAATCTGGTCTTTCAAGAAAGGAGGGATTTATTTTGCTTGCTCTGTTTGTCCACAGCAAATGAAAACCTTGTTTCTCTTTGGGGTTCTACAATTGACCAAATACCAATAATTACCTATTTTGAGAGGCAAATTGGTGAACATTTTGCTCTGTTGTAGTTCTAGTGATACTCAGAATAAAATGATATTGACAACAGAATAAGGAATCAGTGAACTGACATTTGTGATAGTTCTCCTGCAAACTATACCTGTATGCCCCTCTGAATCAAACTTATTCAGAGGCTATCATCCAGCCTAGAGCTCCATTTGCTGAGCGAATGGGTCTCAGGCTAACTTAGATGAGGTGTAGCATTCCTATCATTAGATCTCCTGCTGCTTTACATTTTTTAAAAAATACTGTGGACTTTTTATTAATTTTTAGATATTTTTTTCATGCCCAGTTTCCTGAGTTTCCAAACTGCTGTTGTACATATTAGGGGAAACCAACAGATAGAATAGATAGGCCTGAATCCTATTGTTTATCTTAACTAGAATAGACATGTTGAATCAATGGGATTTATCTATGGAGATTTTCAAACAGGAACAAAAAAAGTGGTCCCATCTTGCAATCTCCTCTCCTGCCCCTCACCTGTCCCTGTAATGCCAGAAAATAAAAAGTTTTCAAACCTACCTTAATTGTGGCTTCTTGCCTTGGCAGGGCAGCCCAGGAGTGAAGGGAGCTCGAACTGAGCTCCTTTCACTTCCTGGATTGAAATCCCGGCTGCTCTCACGAGAAGACGAGAGCGCAGGAAATTCAGACTGTAAAGGGAAAATGCACATCAAAAAGTTACACTAAGCACTGAAACACACTTAAAACTTTACAAGTAACCCGGGGAGGGTACAAAAAAGTGTGTCACTTACCTTGATGTTCCAATCTCACCCAGAAGTGTTCTGGCACAGACCTTCCATTGACACTGGCATCACACCAGCATAATGGGGCACCTTTTCACTCACAGGACATTCTGTTACAGAGACGGAATGGGGGATCCATTGATGGCTTAGCCCATCAATAAAAAACAGCATTGGTGGAACAGCAACAGAACAGGAGCATGATGACACAGGAACAACATCATCTTGAAAGGGAAGCCCTTTAGCAATCTCCTGGCATCATTATCACACCATATTTAGCATGTCTGATAATCTCCTGTGTTAACACACCAGTCAATGGTTGATTCTGTAATGCCCTGTCTTTACCCAACTCAAGACAGGGGTTTTATGAATAGATCCAGAAAAGTTTTATTGAAGAGCCAGTTCATCATCGCTTTTGCTAGAACTGAGGATACAACATACGTTTCATTTTTTAAAAGTCTTTCAGTCCCCCTCCTTGAGGTTTGCTCACACACGCTTTCTTGCACAACAACAGGCAGTACCAAGTATCTATGATGACCTTGGTTCTCACTGACCTCCAGCCTCCCTCTCCCTACACACAAGCCTCATCCCCATATAGTTGGGATTAAGCGAGAGGATTCAGTGCATGGTTACTTTAGCAGACCTAACTGTGGCAGTTAAATGATAGCACTGAGGGTGTGGGGAGAAAGCATTCAGTCACATCTCTTTCAGCACCATGGCCCTGGTCAGTTTCATACACACACAATCACATCCACTTTTATAGGTACTTTTAAAAGAAGTTTAAATAGATAGGAGATGAGATTTGGGATATCTAATACCTTATTTTGCTTCATCCTTAAATTTCCAAGAAGCACTTCTATAGTGAACTAAAGACATTATTTTATGGATTGGACCGGACTGGCATCCTGCCCCATTTCAGAGGATTTGGGATGGGACACAGAAATTTAAAACAGCTGGGTACAGCCTGATATACTTAGAACAGGTCCATCAAACCTGTCACTTAGGGATGTACACAGCATGCGTTCAAGTAGGCTGTGGAGGCCAAAAGGTCACTGAGTTGCCTTTTAGCTTGATGGATAAGGGTTTGTGCACTGCACTGGTATTGGTAAGGATGGAGGGCTTTTCCAAAGCATTTTGAACAATCACTTTCATCCTCATTGTCATCCCATTAGTTCCCCCACATTCTAGATTTTCAGACAACACTGTTATAGTGTTACTATTCCACTATATTTGCTCTGGCTGCCTCCTGTTGAATCCTGGGATTTGCAGTTTAGGGAGGGACATTTCCAACTCTCAGCAAGAGAGATCTTAGGCCTCACTAAACTATAAACCCCAGAATTCCACAGCAGGAAGCCAGAGCAGTTAAAGTGGAATAGTAACACTATAACAGTGTAGTCTGAAAATTTCCATTATCACCAGGACGTCATGATTAATTCTATTAAAGGTTGCAAAAATCTCTACAGGAATCAGTAGGGAACAAAAACCCCATCAATGAAAACAATATGGACATCCAAGGAAAGCATTCCTTAGAGGAGTAAATGCCCTGTGTTTTTCTAACATAGGGCAAGGTGTTAAGATGGCAGAAAGATTTCACTTCATATCTTAACAATCTTTATCCTCCTTACTAACATGCAGATGGCAAAAAAAAAAAGGCAGGGAGGAGAAACTGAAAAAGAAAAACTATTCATGATTACATTACTTTGGATTTATGAAATACACTTTTAAAATTCTAAATGTGAATTTAAGCCGGCCATTTGGTGACTCTTCTGTTAGTTCAGTTATGTCAGCACCAGCACAGAGTTAATTGCACTTAAGGCCCACTGGATAGAAATCCAGACTCTGTGGTAATTATCTCTCTCTTACATTATAAGGCATATCAAATATGCATAATCAAAACTTTGTTTTAACAGCTTAATGCAACTTTTCCATTAAGTGGGTCACAACAAGCAGCAATCCATTGCTCTTTAGGGCACCATTTTGGGGAGGTTGCTTTTAAATGCTACTCTACTGAGATGTATTTATCTCTGTTCATAGGTTTATCTAGAGCTTGTGTCATCTGGACAATGTGTTTGACCAGAGAGGACAGTAGGACAAAAGAGAGAATAGTAAACCATAGGAAAGCGTGCTGGTATCACACCCCCTTTAACTCTCTTAAAAGCTATTGTCTGAGCCCTCATTTTGTTGCTGCGTACCTTCAAGTAGCTTCTGACTTACGGCGACCCTAAGACAAACCTATCACAGGGTTTTCTTGGCAAGATTTGTTCAGAGGGGGTTTTGCCTTTGCATTTGCCTTCCTTTGAGGCTGAGAGAATGTGACTTGATGAAGGACACCCAGTGGGTTTCCATGGTCCACGGGGATTTGAATGCTGGTCTACAGAGTCATAGTCCAACACTCAAACCACTACACCTGTGCTTTCCCCTTAGAACAAGCTGAAATATCTGGAAGCCATTTTAAGTATGATTGTCAATTATAACATCTTGAGTAATTAGAAATTAGGATTATTTTGACACTCACAAAGGGACGGAGAGGAGAAAATTTTGCTCTCTAAAAGTGAAATAGAGTTCACGACTCTCAAGAGTCAAGAACTTATCAAGAGTGATGGATTTCACCTTGGTATTTGATCACTTTCCCATGTGAAACAAGAACCTCACTCTTTGTTTCAGGAAGAATCTGCAAATCATCAGGCTCAGTTTTATTTGACATTGCAATTTTGTTTCTTGTCTTATCTTCTCTAGACATGGCTCTATCACAAACAGTTGTTAGAAAATAGCCTAACTTAACCACTGTTCAAATTGCTTAACTCAGAGCTTTCTCATTCCTTTTCAAGCATGCCTCCTTCAGCAGATGTGCTGAAAATGCTGTTCCCACCCCAAATCTTTACAGGACTCAGGGTCTGCCTACACTGCAGAAATACAGCAGTTTGGCACCTCTTTATCCACCATAGTTCTACCCTATGGAATCCTGTATTTGTAGTTTTGTGGGGTATCTAGCCTTTTTGATCTATCGGTGAACTCTGGTGTCTCACCAAACTACAAATGCCAGGATTCCATAGGACAGAACAATGGTGCATAAAGTGGTGTCAAACTGCTGTATTCCTGCAGTGTAGACAAGCCCTCTGAGTCACATCAAATCCAGTAAAGCACATAAATAATACATCTTCACCTGTATTTTACATCAGCTACTTAGTTAAGTATACTTAAGCTACTAAGTAACCTCTCCTGGCCTGACCCCTGCAAACCTGATAGAAATGTCATTCACCCATGCTCTAGTCACAAGCAGAATGGACCCTCTTCTCCCTAAGCAGCTTGTGCCTGGTAAAGTAGGTTGAGGGGGGAGTTACAATCATGGCAATGTTGTCACAATCATGACTAAGGAGATTTTCACACGCCGAAAATATTCCCTCCAGAAACCGGGACAGAAATATTTCTGTCCCGGAAGCAGCGCCGCGGTTCGCACGCTCACCTCCCTCTTCCGTTTTTCCGTCGTCCTCGCTTTGGGTTTTTTCCTCTCTCTTCCGGAATATTTTATTAACGGCAAACTCCCGTTAGTAAAATATTCCAGAAGAGGGAGGGAAAAACCCAAAGCGAGGACGACGGAAAAACGGAAGAGGGAGGTGAGCGTGCGAACCGCGGCGCTGCTTCCGGGACAGAAATATTTCTGTCCCGGTTTCTGGAGGGAATATTTTCGGCGTGTGAAAATCTCCTAAGTAGTAATCATGAATAAAGAAGAGTTACAGATGAGTAAACCTAGATAACTCTTCTATATTCACAGTCACTTCTAAGGACTTTATCAGATGCGGCAAAAATCGTGGGATTATGACAACATGGTCGCATGAATGGGCATGGTTATCTCATGACATTGGCTTCGCATGGTTACTCCATGCCCCAGCCATGAATAAAGTGTTGCTTTTAATTGATGGGACAAGCTGTCAATAGATCCTCAATACTGCTTTTTTTTTTGGTATGGTATTGAGGGTGTGCGAAACCACATCCCATTGTAATCACGAGATTACAGCATGAATGGGTGGTCTTCAGCGAAAAATAATTCAGGTGAGAATGTGAAAACAAACCACAGGACACTCTTTTTATGAACTGTCCCATCTAGTTTTCATGTTTTTAGGTTGTTTCAGTGCTCGTGTGTTCATTTACTTTATTAATTAAGGGTTTTTTAGTTTTAAGCATGCTCGCATCTTCTCACAAGAACCACCGAAATCTTGCCCATGCTAAATCATGAAAGTAAACTCCCATTCTTAAAGTGTGAGTGGCTATTGTGCAATAATTCCATGGCAGTTCTTTCCCAGCGACTTGTGATTATAAGTGTTATAATGCCACAATGTTTCCACTATTTTCATTTGTGTAATTACAGCATTTTTACATGTTAGTCTGATAATGTCCTTAGTCAACATTATGGCACTCTTGCCACAATTGTAATTCCTTCCAGACTACTGCTTGGGAAGAAGGTCCATTCCGTCAGCACTCAGAGCACAAGTAAATGATATTTTATCAGGTTTGGGGGTGGCAGCTGGAGCCAGGAGACGTTATTTAGTTAACCTCTACTTAACTAAGGGGCTTACCTCACTCCAAAGAAAAGCAGCAAGGCAGCAGGAACATTCCGTCTTCTGTGCTGCCTTTCCACATGACGTCATTGTTCATTCATTCTGGTCCCATGGGAGACCAAGGTAAAACCACATCTTTTTGCTAACTGGAAAAGCCTATTTGCAAAAAGACACAGTTTTACCTCAGTCCCTCATGGGACCGGAATGAAAGAATGCCAGAAGAATGACAGTGTCATGTGGTAAGGCAGAATGGAAGGCAGAACGTTCCTGCTGCACTGCCACTTTTCTTTGGAGTGCGGTAAGCCAATAAATAGCTGTTGTAGAATACTGGTCCTTGTTTTGAATGGTTTTTGATGTTACTCTGTGTGAATTCTACTAATAAGGAAGGGGAAAATGTAGACTGTGGGGGAGGACTATCATGATATAAACTTTTTTAGTCTCTGGGTAGCACCATATCTTCCCTCTCTTTGCTCATGGATTTCAAGCCGTACTGCAAGGTGAACCCTACTAGCCTAGCCATTCCAGATTGCCACAGTCAAAACTAGACACTCAGAAACCACAGGATACAAAATGGTGAGTACTTTAAAATGTTGTTCTGAAATCTTTAGCTATGTGAGGATAACAAAATTGTGTTTTCAGAAATAAATCCATTCAGTCATAACTCCAAAAAAAGTCAGAGCTAAGTGAGGTTGAATATTACAACAAGGCTTCTGGCAAACTCATGAATGTCATCAGCCATGGGAAAACCTCACAATTTCCTAGCATCTCACTCCCTACTGTGATCAAAGTGGAATGAACAAACAATCAAAATGTCCGGACTTAAAGCAAATTAGTATTGGGAACAAATCATGTGAGCCTTGTAGAAATAAATAGGAGTTTCATGGAAACAAGTTTATTTTCTGTAGCATATTGAATCCATAAATTCTAAACTGCGTTTGATTTGACTTTTTTTTTCCTGTTTCACTTGTTTCAGTTATATAGTGTTAGAAAGTGTGAATGTATGGACCACATTACTGAGCATATGTATATTAGGAGAATATATTTTTGTAAGAATACCTATGCTGGTTTTTGTCTATTCTGATAAAAAAGGTTGCTTTGTGGTTCGGCTAAGAGCTTAATAAAACATTTAAAGTTCATGAAATGACAAACAAAAAAAGCATATTATGAAAGGAAAATGCACTTGTTTGACAGGAATAATTGTATTAATTGTTGGCTGCAAAGAAAATTGCTGACCTCGTTGTAAGGCTAATAGGAGAAATGATGTATGCTGTGCATTTTCACAAGCAGTTCGATGGAATTAAAGTAACAGCTAGTGGACTCTGGGGCATTCAGCTCTTGTGTGGTGACTTCATTTTGCAAGACTTTTACTGAAGTCAAAATAATAAATTGTTGTGAAGGTTTTATCACAAAAGCACAGACAAAATAATTAACATTAAATGAGTGAAGTATGGGGTGTGTGTGCCTGTTTTATATTTCAAGTCAGACTGGGATGGATGAATGGATGGATGAATGGGAAATCAGATGGATGTCTATTTATCACAGAGTAACAGTTTGAGATTATTTGCCTTCTCAGTATGTCAAGTATTTCTTGGTCAGTGCAACCATAACCTTATAAGTGCAACATAACCTGAAATGATCATTATGGATACTGTACTGAACTAAAAAGAGGCTTAAAAAAAATAGACCTGGCTATTAATTGCCCTCTCACCTATAGACTCCCACATTCGCTCTAATTCTTACTAACAGAACTTGGAAGAGTTGTTTTCAGGCTACAGTTCCCAGAATCCCTTAAGTCTAAACCAGTAACTTTTCTACCCAGTGATTCTGAAACTGAATTTTCTTCTTATGAAGATCCTTGAAATTCTGAGCAGAAATACATAGTACATTCCCTTTATATGTGTGTGTGCAATATTACAGTATTTCTATTTTAGTTAAATATAATTAAGTGTGTGTGTGTGTTTATATGTGTGTCTTCAAGTCTCCTGTCAACTTATGGTGACTCCATGAATTTCATAGCATTTTCTAAGGCATGGAATACTCACAGAAGGGTTTGCCAGTTCTTTCCTCTGAAATATAGCCCACAGCATCTGGTATTCATTGCCAGTCTCCCATCCAAATATTAACAAGGGTTGACCCTGCTTAGCTTCCAAGAGCAGATGGGATCTGGTGCCTTTAGGGTATTTAGGCCCTATAACGAAATAGTTAAATATTAGTGAAATTTTAATTAAATAAAGATGGAGCCTCACTCTTCCATCTTAAAACTGTGACAGCTCATACCACGTTAAATTACCCAAGAAAGCATGTCATACAAACCAACCAAGTTATAGACCATTCAGAAAGTAGACGCAGGTTAGACACCTAAAATTGAAGTGGGAATCATGTGGTTGGACTATGGTTTCCATCATTCCTCACCATTGGCTATTCAGGCTAGAACTGCTGGACCTGCAGTTCAACAACGCCAGCAGAGCATCCCAGTTCCCATCCCTCACTTAAAACAATTTGAAAAAGGGAATCAGCTCTCTTCAGTAAATACTTATACTTAATAGTAATTATGCTGAATGTATGAAACATACTTTGTTATGTCCCGGGTGATGGTGGGGCAAAGAAAATTTTAAAAAATGTTTTTGTCTATTTGTGGTAGAAATCATTTTGTTTATATCCTGTTCTCCTTTCCAGCTTCCACTGGTGCTCCCAAATCTGCAAGTGGGCTTTCAGGAGAGGCAAAGCAGAGTGATAAACTGCCCCTGGAGTTCCAGGAGGTCGTGTCACTGAAGGAAAGGATGGCTTTGTATCAGGCAGCTGTATCCAAAGCAGAAATCAGCAACTCCTCTACTAATGTAAGCGATCTGCATTTTCAGAATCTTACAGTGTGTTCGCATTCTTTGCCTTACAGCAGCTTTTCCCAGCCCTCAAGATCCACACTGAGATGAGGGATTATGAGGGGGTAGGAGTTCAAAACATCTAGAGTTTACTAGCTTGTGTGAAGTGGGCCCTACACATTTTTACTAACTGGAACACACATGATCAAGCAACATCAGAGTGTGGTCAAAATGGCAAAAGTTACTAATGAGGTAGAGCACAGAAATTGGGGGAGATTACAGCAGTTTGCTTTTGTCGAAGGCCTCATCTACATGGGCCAGAATACACCAGCTTCACTGGTGTATTCTGGCCCCTGATCAGGCCAGTTCCTCCCCTGTTACCTGTACGGAGCAGAATGGAGTCCGCACGGACACACCGGCATGTCTCTGCAACCACTGCCATCTGTATCACACTCTCTGAAGCCAGGAAGGGGGCCTACAGCACATGATCAAGGCCCCTTGCATGTGACCAGCCTTAGTCACATGCTGCAGGTTTGCTTCCTGGCTTTGGAGTGTGATGTGGACAGCAGCGGCAATGGCTGCAGAGATGGGCTAGCATGGTGGTATGGACTCCTGTGGTCCCACAGGGCCTGGTCCATTTTTTCCAAAATGAGGTGGCTTTTTCTGGGTATTTTGCTGAAACAGTTTAATGGGCTTTACCCCCATCTTTGCCCCAGGGGTCATGAGGACTGCCCGGGAGCAAAACAGGGCAAAAGCCCTGCCTTGTAGGGACTGTAGGGCGCTACGATGCAGACAAGACAGGTAAATAGGCCATCTAAACAAGCCCTAAGTCTACTAGGAAGGTCAGAATTCTGCCATCTCCTTTCTTCTCCCCTTGCTGAGATAATAGAGTGCAAACTACTTTTGCACTTTGAATTGAGTTTGCAGCAATAGAGGTAAGCTGAGGACAAAGGGGGAAGTGGGAAAAGAGAGGAAACTAGGATATATTAAAAGAAGCTGAAGAAGTTGGACAACAGAGGATGGATTGGGACTGTCCCTGCCAAATTGGGATAGTTGTAGCATATGCATTTTGAAGCAATGGTTAGCAAGCAATACATTCATCCTTTTCCAGCTTGCATTTTATTTATGAGCCCTGTGCCCACCCATGTGGTAAGAAACCATCTACTAGTCCATGGCAGGCTTTTCACACAACCAAGAGGGTGAACAGGGAGCAGAACAAACTTGTGTCTTGATCCACCATTTGTCATAACCTGCTTGTTTGACTTACCAAAGTGATTCTACTGGAACAAAGCAATTCCAAGATGGCTGTAGCCTAACTCCAGAGTTGTGTTCCTTCACCTAGCAAAAGAAAGAAAGAAAGAAAGAAAGAAAGAAAGAAAGAAAGAAAGAAAAGAAGGATAGAGCTTTTCAAATACTGTAATCTAAGCTACAATGCATCTGTTGTTTAGACTTAAGGAACCCAATGGGAACGGAACTACAGACTGGTTGTAGCTTGAAATACAAGAAAGGTAGACCCTGCTAGTGGGTAGCTAATGTGATTAGAAGCTAAACTCTTGGGGCTTGCTCTGAAGGTGTAACTAATTCCTGGAGAGAGCCGGAAAATAAATTGCTCTCTGCAAAGATAATAACCTGGGTCAGAGGGATGACTGCTGTGCACCCACTTGGGTGCCTATTTTCTCCTTAGAACTGCTGACTTCCCACTTTGTCAGTGAGAACTTCTGCTCTGAAATTAATCTTTATTTAGCTGCGTGTGAGAATTCACACCCAAGAAACACACACACACACACAGAACACGTCTGTCATCATTTAACTATCAAATGTTTGGTAAATGCTAAAAGACAAAACCACAGTCAAACAGGCATCAACGACATATCAAGACAATTGATGGCATAACTCAATGAGAGTCATCCAGATTAGGGACAGTTCAAAGTGTGTGTGCAAAATAAGTCCACACAGTGTGTTACATTTTAACCTTTAGAAATTAGACCAACTTTTATATGAAACACTGAACAGCACATTAAAAACTCTTTACTTTCTCCTTGTAGGTGAATGCTTGCCATTCATGCCTATGGGGGAAAATTAAGCACAGCACTTGCAGACATCTCTGTGGTGGAATTAAAGCATGCATGTGAACTCTGGATGTCTGACCCTCCAGCAACAGTCTAGGAGGGGCATATTATTGGGTATCTTGCAATATGCAGACACTCTCCACAAACACCAAGCTGCCATGGCTCTTTTATAATGGACCACTCTTTTAAGGTTCTGTGGGCTACCTTATAAATGAATATTGCAAGCAATTACAGTGTTCTAATGATTTGAAGTTTAAAGGTACAGCAAAAAAAATAGGAACAAAGTAACCTGTTCCACAACTGAATATAGCACATCTATAAATTTCCAAAGGTTCAGTGCATCCAGTATGGCACCAGTGTGGGATGTACTTGCAGAAATCTTTTAGATGTGCAATTCATTGGCTGCTGAAGGTAAAACTTTAAAGCCCCTTATAAAACACAAGATAAATATAAATACATCAGGCCAATACAGGGTTTCTCAACCAGAGTTCCCTGGAACCCTAGGGTTCCATAACAGGTTGCTAAGGTTCCATAAGATATTGAGACTGAAAAAAATGAACTTTTTTTTTTAAGCTGTAGATATAATAATGTTTAGGCAGGGGTTCCTGAGACCTGAAAATTGTTTCAAGGGTTCCACCAGGGTAAAAACCTTGAGAAAGACTGGGCCAATAAGTGAACTTTACCCTTCCATTCTTTTTTACAGCTGTAAATTGAAATCCTATTACCTAATTTAAGATAGCCCTAATTCTTGTGTGATAGTCACAGCTCCTTCCTGTCTAACCCCCAACCCTTCATTTTCTTTACTCTAGGTGCAACTCCTTCCTTAAGGTTTCCTCGCCTACTGGATCAAACCAATAATCCATAGGGTTACATTAAGATTAAGATTTATGGATGGCATTTGACAGTCAAAACAGCTGTCTTGCAAAGAAGTTCATAGAACTTATCTTTAAAAGAAACTTGAGGGCAAATAAACATGAAAGCTATAACAACATAAATAAATATAACTATAATAACATAATAATATTGGTGAAATTTAGTAGTCAAAATAGTTTTGCAAAGATTTTGTAGGATTTTTAAAAAATAAATCTTGAGCACATTTCAACACAAAACAAGAATAATATTTTAAACTAGATTAGTAGAAAAGCATAACCTAATCAATGCTTATGTCTAGCAATGTAAACAAGTATTGCACTACTGGTGCCAAATAATATATTAGTATTTTAAAAATTAGATAGGAATCTGAAAAATAGATGGCATGACTGATAATAATGTTACTGCTGGCCTTTGGAAAGATTCATTTTTTTCTACCATAGTAGCCAGATTCTTTTCTTCGGGCTGCTGTAGGCACAAAATCTCTTAGAACCGGCTTAGTCAACAAAGAAATGCAGCCTATTTACAATGCTGTCACTTGATAAGCCCATTAAAGTAATAAGAAAACATGCAGGTTTCCATAGCTGTATTGCAGCAGATTTTTAGTAATACTGCTGCTATTATTAATACTAATAATATGCCTGTTTGTTTCTTTGCTACTTAATTGATTTGAGGAAATCTTTTAGTTATTCTTTTAGAAATCTTTTAAATCACTGCAGTACAACTACAGCTGTCGTTGGCTATAAGAAAAACAACAGGCATTTTACAAGATCATGAGAATAATTAGTCATTTGTAATGAAGATGGATGTTTGAGTCCTGGGAAAGAAAGAAGCAGCTGCAAGAAGCTTGATGCCTGCTGTCGGGTCTGTGATTCTATTGACTGCCTCATGGGGGTTCACAGGGGAATTCACCAAGAAATGTAGTGATGGCTGCCAGTTTCTATAGCTTTAAAGGGGGTTGGATGGGTTTATGGAAGATGGGACTATTAGTAGCTGCCAGCCATGATGGATGTACGGTTGTCCCTTCATATTCACTGGGGTTTGGTTCCAGGACCCCCTGTGGATACGAAAATCCGTGAATACTCAAGTCCCATTATATGCAGTGGCCTAGCAAAATGGTGTCCCTTCTATAAAATGGCAAAATCAAGGTTTGCTTTTTGAATTATTATTTTATAAAGAATATTTTCAAGCTGTGAATACTTAAGTCCATGGATACCAAATCCGTGGATATGGAGGGACAAATGTATAAACTCCTTCCAGAACCAGAGAGAATATATGATGGCCAAGATTCTGCATGAGGAGACATATAATAAAATCCCACCATTTTAGAACGATGAAACATCTCCCCCTTCCGTCCCATGCAATTCACCTTCCTGCTTCAATGGCCCTCCTCCACTGCAGTGTAGTGGCTGGAAAAGAGCAAGTGACATCGGAGAAGCATCTGGCTATGTGACTATATATAGCTAGATGCACAATGATGACATCATCTTCCTGAAATTGCAAAGGACCCCAGGAAGTTCTTAAAGATTCCTTTATCATTATAGATCTGACTATAGTCACATAACCAAACATTTCTCAGCTGCCTCCACCCTCCACTGGTCACTACATGGCCGTGGAGTAGATGGCCACAAAAGGAAGATTGAAGTTTTGGTCATTGCATGAGGAAGCAAGAGAGCTATGATTTCCACAACTACCAAAAAGGAGGGGGAAGGGGGGACATATGGAGGTGTAAGTTGGATTTATACTGCATATGTCACTAACAGGATGCCAATCAGTGTCTCTGTATATCAGTTGCTGGAGAACATAGGTGAGAGAGGGTTGTTGCACTCTTGTTGTTGGACACTGTGGAAATAGAATCCTGGATTAGATCAACCTTGGTTCTGATTCAGAATGTCTCATCTTATATTCTTGTCTCTTGCATAGGTGCATTTGGTGTTAGTTATGTTTTAACCACAAATTACCATGTTTCATACCTACCCTATCTGATCAGCATGTAAACCTAAACACGTGGTGCAAGTCTACTCAAAGTTAAGCCATGTGACATGGAGTTCTCTCTAGCTTTCACAAACTTTTTGCATTTTTATGGCTTATGAAAAAGAGCTTCGGGGGGGCTGCAGCTTTGAGTGAAGTGCTGGCAAAAAACAGCTGCTTAATCCCTTCACCCTGGCCATTTTCCCACTGAAAGCCCCATATCCAGTTGCTTTTTTCTCTCTCCCTAGATTGAAAAGATGCAGGTCCTCCTAATTTTTCCTCATGGGAAGAAAAAGAGCTTGGGGCAAATCAATTTTCATTGGGGGGAAAAGTGAGTGGTGGAGATAAGGTTATACACCCTCTCTTGCCTCCAGCATTTCTTCCTCTCATGATTGCAGGATCCACTCCTATGCTTGAAAAGAAAAGAAAATTAGAAGTAAACTTCAGTTGGGTTTATGCAGCCTGACTTTGTGCATGCCTGTAACCATGGATCACTGTGACTGGATTTTGCCCAGCCTGTGGTTTAAGACACAAAGCAAACTTGAATAGAAAAG
This sequence comes from Gambelia wislizenii, assembly GCA_030847615.1. Lineage (NCBI taxonomy): Eukaryota > Metazoa > Chordata > Lepidosauria > Squamata > Crotaphytidae > Gambelia > Gambelia wislizenii. The sequence goes on along the minus strand of JAUMIR010000001.1, from coordinate 285,358,074 downwards.
GGGGGCTCTTTTCTCCTGATGCCATTTTCCCAGTATCTCCTCCCCCCAGCAGTTTGCCTCCCAGTATACAGATATTCAGATATTTCACCTTTTAGAGTACTGGGCTTCTTTTCTTAAAGGAAAGCTGCTGTTAAGTACCATTATGTACTCAGGCCAAAATGGGTCCATCTAAAGTGCTTTCTCCACTGCATTTATAAAATAAATAAATGATGTGCATCTCAATCTTTCACTACATCAGTGTGAGAAATGTCAGTGTACTTGAACTCTTCCAGAACAGTTAAAGAACAGTTATCCATATGGCTGACAACAAATGGTATGAACCCATGAAGGGCAAATATTTCTTTTGTTTGTGTGTCTAAGTTGTTGTTGTTGTTGTTTTAAGGAATAAAAACTCAACAGGAGATGTTATTTTCTCATTTTCAGACTTCTAAAGTATGGTTTTGGTCCTACTCTGAGAATGCTATTGGAGTAGTAATGTTTTAATAGTATTTAATATTAATATGGTAGTGTTTTTCACCAACACTGACTTCACATTTTAACTATGTATATTGTTGCTTAACTTTAATCATATACGGCACGTCATTACTCTCTCAGCCTCAGAGGAAGGCAAGGGCAAACACCCTTCAACAAATCTTGCCATGAAAATCCCATGATAGGCTCACCTTAGGATTGCCATAAGTCAGAAATGACTTACAGGCACGCAATAACAGCTACATCTAGGCAGGAAAAACAAAATGCACAAATATAAGATGAGTGACACATATGCTGAAAGTACATGTGGGGAAAAAATCTAGGGGTCCTAGTAGGCCACAAGCAAAACATGAACAAACAGTGTTATGTGGTAGCCAAAAAAGCCAATGCAATTCTAGGCTCCATCAACAGGAGCACAGTGTCCAGATCAAGTGCAGTACCAGTGCCACTCTATTCTGCTTTGGTCAAGCCTCACTTTGAATACTGTGTCCAGTTCTGGGCATCACAGTTCAAGAAGGATATTGACAAGCTGGAACATGTCCAGAGAAGGGCAACCAAGATGAAAAAAGGTCTGGAAACCAAGCCTTATGAGGAATGACTTAGGGAGCAGGGTATGCTTAGCTTGGAAAAGAGGATGTTGAGAAGCAGGGTTGCAAGGCTGGATACAGGATGTTGCTCCTGATTTTAATCCTGAAGAGATCATGGAACAGGACAAGGTACTGTAAAATTCTGTCAAGCTAGATGAAAGTACCTGTCCTCTCTTGCCTTCCAAACTCCATCTTTCAGCCACAGCCATTCCCTCCTATTGCCCCTCAGGTGGAAAGCAGGGGGTGGGGTGCAGAAGCACCAGGGACAAGAATGGTGTATGTGCTACTCCAGACTGCCTGCACACCAGTCTCCACCAGGGAGGTGAGAGCTATATTGGGAGGGGATGTAAGCAGCTAAAAGTTGAAGTACCACCTGCGTAACAACCAAAATCCCCCCAAACCCCACCTTCCCTCTGCTGCAGCCCCCCTCCCAACACAACAATTTCCTGGTCAGTGGAGAACAGAGGAGTTGCAGAGAAGGGTCTGGCTATTTTCCTGTACAACCCCCTCCCCCCCACACACACACATTCCACTGTCCAGGCAATGGTTATGTTGCAGTGGATGCAGAAGAAAAAGATGGGGTTGGGAGAGGGTTGCACAAGAGATGTATCGTAGTTATGGGTGTGGGATATGTCTCTTGATCCAAGATCTGTCAGAAAATATTGTAGGAACCTGTAAGCTATCTTCAGTAGATGAACTTTAACAATAATTCTAATCACTTGTACATTATGAATTAACTGAATATTGAATGTTCTGTGCCCTGCAAGGAGTGCAAACTTCGCCACACCTAATATTGAAATCAGTTCTCCTTTTGCTCAAACAGGATGTTTGAAATGACAAGGAGATATTTGCAGCAATTGCCTGTTATATAAGTAACTTTTATTGGAGAGCTTAAAGAGTGTCAGACAAAAATTGCCCACTACAAATCATTGGCTGGTGCCAGGCATGCATGAAATGGCCGCTTGCTAATATAACTGGCTGTTCACGTTTGTTCTGCAAAAACATAGATCTTCGAGCAGAACTTCATGTCTTCTCCCAAGCTGTTTTGTTAGGACATGCCTAGTTGATCTTTCTCAGATATATGTACTTGCTCTGCAAAATTACTTGGGCATTTCAAGAAAACTACATTCCTTGCGGACTTGGTAGCTGCTTCAGTGTTTTTAGAAATCTGTCAAGTCCTGGTAGGGTTGATTATTTTGCACGTTGGGTTGCAAGCTGAAAAGACCATTGTAGAAGAGGCAAGAAGAGACCCTGGGTCTAACAGGAGGGCACAACACATTGATAGGTATGAGCCTATATGAAAAATTTGATTACAAGATTGCCAAGGTCAGTAGGAAAGCTTCAGTTACAGGGACAAGACTCTTGTGAATATTGTGTCAAGTGACCATGGTGTGGAGGTTAGAAATGCTATAACCCAAAGGAGGTGTGTCAGGGGTTGACACACAAGCTCATAACTGCCCCCTCACCAAATCATAGTAGCAGATAGAGGGTGAGGGCTTTCTATCAGTGTGGACTGTGAAACATGGCTGGAATTCTACATCTCCTGCTTAGTTACGTATGCATAACTAATAGTGTCTCCTGCCTGATGCCCTCAAACCTACATCACCAGCTGCCAGACCAGATGAAGAAGGTTTGTTCAGCTGGGGATCATGGCACAATGAGGATGACCTTTACGAGCTCCTCCCACCAGCCAACAAGGCCATGACAAGGAATTGCAACAGGGGTCCTGCTTCCGATTCTCGCAGCCTCATTGGCTGGCAAGAGTGGGGTGGAAACATCCTCCTTTCATCCTGATCACCAGCTGAACAGAACCCTTCACCCAGTCCAACAGCTGCCAGGTAAAGTAGGTCTGGGAGGGCATTCACAATTGTGGCAATAATGCCATGGTCATGACTACATAATGTTTATGAGTATGGATCAATTACAGATCCATAACTCAATGTTATGCATCCATAACTGCAGTACTGAATTCCAGCCCATATTTTTAATAACCCTCTAAGCAATGAACTGGGAAAATAGTGAGCTTGTGTGCAACGGTTCTACAGGCAACTAGGAAATGATTGCTACATTCTTATTTGGAAAGTATTTTTGTACAATGCGCTGCCACTGTAACTAGTAAAAGGAAGCAAGAATATGTAAACCCAGATAAAGAGGGCATGGCAGTTCCCATTGCCTATGGCAATGGGGAATCAATAAATCCCCTATTTGCATGTTATCTGGGCAGTCAACCCAGCTGTACTTCCTCTTATGGCCTTTCCTTGCAGTGTGTCAAGCATTATGAATTAGATTTGGTCTCTGTTTGCAAGTTTCTGTGTTGCATTTGGTTATTGATATGATCTACATGTGTGGAAAATGTAAGATATGAAACATAGGGAGCTGCCTTTCATCCAATCAGATCATTGGTCCATCTAGCTCAGCATTGTCTGTTCTGACTGGGAGCAACTCTCTCATGTTTCGAGATGAGATGTTCAAACCCTACGTTGAGTTGCCTGTTATCAGTGGCAGGTAGTATATCTCATGTCAGTGGAGTGATAACACTGCTCTGGGTTTTGTCTGAACTTTAAAGGTGGTCTTGAAGGTGCTGAATTTGGGGCGGGGGGAGACAGCTCAGAATTTTGGGTAGCTTCTTTAAAATTCACACTAAAATCCAAGGCAGATTGTTGGCCCCAACTGACATGGAAGCCACCATTCTGGAACTGGACCTGAGTCCTTCTGCATGCAAAACATGCACTCCACCACTGAGCAGTGAGGAGAAACCTTATGAAATACGAGAGATCAAAGCAGAGAGTACGTGAAAGACTGTCTCAATGCGTGGTGTGACACACAGTCTCCCTCCTCATATGTCATACTGCTCATACAACTGTTAAATGTGCATTTCCATGAACAAATGCACCATACCAAAAATGACCTGGTTGCCCCTTTCTGGGATGAAATAGCATGTTTCATCAAAAAACAAAGAAAATCAATATGTTTTTTAGGCTGTTTTGTGAGGCAATTTCCCAGGCTTGGAGTTGAAAAATCTTTAAGTAAATTCATACCTGTTCAAAACATGTTTTTATCCTACAAAATCCCACTATGCACTCTGCAAATATATTTCCTGGCATTTTGGGAAACTAAAGTGCACAATGGAGATTTGCAGTGTGTGTGTTCGTCAATTTTTCACAGCTTTAATATACAAGAATGCTTGGAGTAAATGTACAGATTGATCAAGCTGGCAGTAGAAGAACAAAATATAGGCTTTGCCCACCCACACTTGAATATTATTAAACAACACATATATTAGAAAATGAGTGGAATCTTGAATATATCAGAAACAAGTTACATGTAGTAGCTGATCTTTTTTTCTGAATTAAAACAGCTTGGGTGAGGCTATTTTGATCAGAGGAGCAATGACTGGGGAGAGGATAAGTAACCTGCTTCCCCCCCTACTTTTGTTCCCACCCAGGTGGTGAAAGAATATGTCCTCCTGGCTTTCGAATACCATGCACAAGGAAACAGCTTGGGGAGGGTTTAGGGAAGAAAAGTGGTTGTGGGGAAAGAGTTGTGACTCCCTCATCACCTCCTGCTGCTCCAATCCAATGGACCCCAGCCAAAGCCCCTTTTCTGTGCAGATACATCCCATTGTGTATTACATGCATTTGTTTGTAATGTGTAGTTTGTCTCAGGCTGAATCGACATATGCATGACCCAAATTCATGGAAAGGGAGCAGCTTTAGATAGGAACTATTATGGATGGATACATAATTGCAAATTGTGAACATGGTTAAATATGGTCGAACAAAATAGCAAAACACTTCTTTGATACTTCCTGATTGAAACAGAGCAGATGGGAATCCCTCCAAGTACAAATCCACATGGTAACATAGCATGGATTGCTAGATTTCCCTTTGCTTTCAGAGATGAGTTAGGGGAATTAACAAGAGGTTGCCATCATTCATATAAATGCCCTGACTTATCACTTCCAGATGTTTAGATGGCAGCTGTCTGTCTCTACACATTCTGCATTTTGACTTCAGAACAGTTTCCCACAAACCACATAGGTGTAGCTATGATGATGTAGCTACAATCCATCTCCCCACCCAACCCCCTGAAACCCACCTTAAATGCCAGGCAGCCACACTGAAAAGAGGTCTGTGGTGCTGGAGAGAAGGGCATGTCCAGCACCCTCCCACCCTGTGGGGTCCTGTCACAACTACTTGTTGCATTATGGCTTGCTAGCAGGAGGAATTTGGATGCATCATCCTTCAGATTCCTACTCATCAGTGTCACACAACTTCTTTGGGTGGTGCAGCTGCCTGGCTTTTAAGGTTCATCTCATTTGTAACTGTGGCAGTAGTGCCATGATCATATATATATATGAATAGCAAAACTTATGAGTTCATAAATCTAGTTTATGACATTGTCAATACTGAACAAGATGCCAACTATAACCTATATTTTTAATTTCCTGTATTGGATGCTGGGTAAGAAAGAGAGTTACCTATGGGCTGTGGCCACACAACTTTTTTCTGAACTGTTGGTGTGTTTGCTATAGTTTAATGTACAATGGTTCACCTCACAGTAGGTATATTTAACTAGTAGCTTGACAGCAAGCACTTTCTGGTTGTGGGAAATGTGTGCTTTGACAAGGCTTTGCTAGAGCATTTACACAATGGCTACCACATAATGGTTCCACCTCCCTACCTGTTTTCCTTAGGGCCTATTGAGGCAGCAGTAGTTTGAGTGTTACTGTTGTACATACCCTCTATGTATCCTGCTGGTGGCATAAATGCTCCAGGACAGCGCATATATTTCCATCCTATAGCAGAGTTACTAAAGCATCTGATGTAGAACGAAACCATCATTTGGGTTTCTGTGCAGAAAACAGCATTTGCTGTGCAGAAATATTAATTTTTGCACAGAAAATGTTCTCTCCTATGCACAGCAGAAGTCCCAAACCACAAAGATTTTCATCAGTCCAAGACTCTCTTTCTTAAGGGTTCCCAATACCTGAGGAATATATTTTTAACCATTTTTTACTGAATATTTTTGATTATTCTATCAATCTGTAATGGAAATACAGGGGTTGCTGCTAAAGAAGGAAAGGAAAAGAATGTGTTTCCTAGGCTGTGCAAATCCCAAAAAGGTTGATGCACCTCTCCTCCTGCTTGTGCTGTTTAGCCAATAGTGGCCGAATTTCCACAGCAGAATAGCAACAGTCCATGAGATGAGATGTGGTGAATGAAGGGAAAATGGCAGCAGGTGAGGAATGTCAAACTTCTGGTGGAGGCAGAGGAGGACTGAAACTCAAAAGGACAGATTTGAGAACCACTAGTCTTCCTCTTCCTCTCACAGAAGCAACTATCAGATGCTATTTTACTGCAACTCCCATTGGCCATAGTCAGCATGGCCACTGTTGAAAGATAATGAGAGTTATAGTCTAACTGGACAGCTGTAAGCTGCCCACCTTAAGTTTATATATGGTGTTAAAAACAACATCATCCCTTACCATTGGAGGGAAACAGAGTAAGATTAATAGGTAATGGGGAAATTCTAAGTAGTGATGAATAGTCATTATTGTGTTTGTCAGGAGTAAGTAGCTTCCAGATGCACTGTGGATAGCTAAGTGCCAAAGTGAGTTTTTTATAGTCTCACCAGAATCCCAATTTCCAATCTGTCACTAAGACTTGGCTTTTAACTTACTTTGTGGATCACTGTGTTAGTCTGAATACACTTCTTCCTGAGCACAAAGTGCAGTCTCTCCATTCTTCTGTTAATCCTTAGCATTATGGAGGAGGCCTCTGAGAGTTTCCATGATGGTTCTGAAAGAGAAAGAGGGGTGGTGGAGAGAGAGAGAGAATGAAAGATTAATTCGTAGCTGTATTAGAACAGAGTCACTTCCTTGCCTCAAAACACCTGATGGTATAAAGTAGTTAATGGTACTGAAGAAGAGTTGAATTAGGAGATTCTGAAGGGCTGCTTATTGTGACTATGCCTTTAATCTTTTAAATCAATGTGGTAATAATTCCACAGTGGGCTTCTGTGTATGAATCTTGATAATGTATAGCCTATTCATATTTTAAGTATTTTCCTGACAGTCTCATAATGGGTTTGCTCTATAACTTTGTCATGACTTATTAAGAAATGTGTGTGAATGAGCTGCTGTTTGAATTTAATAAACAATATTGACCCATGAGGTACCAAAATGTATTTTGCATATAAGCCATGTTTTTCCCCTAATAACCAAATCTTTTGAGCATTACATAGTGGCTGTTTTGCATCTTTTCTTCCAAACACTTTTAATATTTAAAATGTTGTGGTGTTTTGTTTTTGTTTTAGTTTTTGCAGCCTCCTGTAAAATTAAAAACTAAACCTTAAAGAATGAAGTAGCTGAATCTGTAGAGATCAGCCAAAATGAATGCATAGTTTTGTAAGGCTGTAACTATGGTGTGACTAAGGCCAGTGTCACCCCTTCCTCCAATGGTGTCACCTGGTGCAGTTTGGCCTCTCCGCACCCCTCTTGTGCCACCACTGGGCTGCAATCCTGTATCCACTTACCTGGGAGTAAGACTCATTGAACTCAGTGAATCTTCATTTTCAGTAGATGTAGATAGGATACTTAGAATCATAGAATCATAGAGTTGGAAAGGAGCACAAGGGCCATCCAGTCCAACCCCCTGCCATGGGGGACCCAAGTAATGAATCCTTTCCGAAGTGTGTGAATCACATTAAAATGTTGTAATTAAAGATTATTGCATATACAAACATCTAAAGCTATCTGATTTTTTAAAAAATGTTAATTACAGTACTACACTGAATAAAAGGGCTTGATTTGTTTTTCCCCCACCAGGCTGTTGAGGAGGCAGAGGCTTACAGGATACCAGGAGGCTTAGCAAGTATGAAGACCCAATTTGAGAAGGGAGAAACGAGCTCATCTCAGAGTGCTCAGTACCAATATCAGCACAAGTCTGTACAGGTAATATTAAGAAGCAATATAAATAATAATCAGCATCATCAGTAAGGACTTCCAGGAATCATAATACTGACCTTCTGGGTAGCTCTCATATAAAACAGTGCTCACACCAGGCATATTGTCTGGTTTGCCTGAACAATTGATTTCTAATGCTGCTTTCTAGATCATGCTTTCTACTGATCCGGAAGCCCTTCTGTGAGTCATTCCTATGATATTAGACCCAAATGTAATATTAGCACTTCAATCCCTAGATTTATCTCTGAAAAAGTATGTGAATGGAGTCACTATGAGAGTGACCCCTTTGTCTTTGAATGAATATGAAGCTCTTCTCTGATAGGTTATTTTCCTAGATGTGCACAAATACTGGAAATGTTCCAGTTCCTAAGGCTATTGTTATCCTAAGATAGCAGCAGCAGCAACAACAACAACAACAACCCAAATACCAGTCAAAACTCTCATTGTAGAAGCATGATGCAAACATACATCTGATCTATAGCTCAAAATATATGAAAATGTAAGCTACATCTTTGGGGCTATAATTCATTATAAACTATCTGCAAGTGTTTTGCATATATTCTTCTTGAAGCTATGCTAAGCTGTTCTCACTGGGAAGGAGTTTCCTGTTTTCTTTGTGTTCAAATTTAATCAGCTTCTCTAAACAGATCAAAAATGGCACAGAAGAACCCAGATGCTACACAAAGCCATATAAACGCAGCCTCCAATGTTGGTTTAGATAAGAGGTTTATGGATTTTATTACTTCATTATCATATATCATTAAAAAAAACTTTTTCAGCCAAGTTAATGATTTTTGGAATATGGAAGGGGTGGTATAATGAACCTCATTGCACTATCTATGTGCTGTTCATTCTTTTTATTAAAAAAAAGCAATGGTTTGATAAACAATCCCATTTACCCTAATACTCTGTGCTCATCTATGAAACAATCAAATGTGATGTTAGTCTGTGTAACTCCTGAGCAACAATAAATAGAGTTCTGTGATCTCAGGGTACTTAAATCTAGGTCACCCATTGAGAAGGTCACTGTCAATTATGCCATTCAGCTATTAAGTCTACAGTGAAACAGTAAGTTGCTTTTGGGTGTCAGAGTGAGCAGGTTTTATTTACTTAAAGAGAGAATGCTGTATCCAAAGGTAGAAGTGTTTCTCTGCTTGTGAAGAGGGATATATAAATAATTAACAGCATAATCAGAAAATCCTGTGAGTCTAATGCTGGGGGTATGTGTCAATGAAATAATGGATTTTCATATTGAGAATTAAAGTGATATAAATCCTTTCATACAATGTCTAGTGGGGAACTGTTTATTTTTGCAGAGGTGGATGTTTCCTTGTGCAAGTGGTTAAGGTGAAGCAAGATCCATTATAAGATCTGAAATACAGTAAAATGAAAGGCAAATATAAAATATGGGGTGACATCCTGTTGGTGAATTATGATGGGATAGGTCAGATTTAGGCCATCACAACCCACTTTTTGGGTTGTTGGGGAGGCTGAAATTCTGTTCTGACTGTGCAATGACCAAAATCCCCACACACAAATAAAATTTGTAAACTGTGCATCCCTCCCTCCCCAACATAGCCAATCCTATGTTGTCAGAGAGCAGGGTGATCAGCAAGGATGCACCCAACTATTTTACAGTAGCTGGATGTGCTGAAATGATGTCTTCTGCAAGGACATTCTGAGGATTCCTGGAAGATGGATGGCTGTTGCAGTGGGTTCAGCTACAGAAAAATAGCTGGACACATCCCTGTTGATCCCACCCTCTCTGACAACATGGAAATGGACATGCTAGAGGGCCTGAACTGCTTGTGGGGTTGGTTTAGGGGGTAGCATTGGGAGACATCACTATCAAGACAACGTTATGTGAGCCAGGTACATCTGCCAATGTAGGAGTGTGGTCATAGTCTGAAATAACAAAGAGTGGCCTGAAAACCTGACTAGGACCAGGTACTGAATGCAGCATACTGAACAGTGTGTGTGTGTGTGTGTTGCAACACATAAAGATAGGCTCCTAGGATGCATCACTTTTAAACCATGGGTTGGAACCAGATTTCTTGGGAATGGAACTTTGCTCATAGGATATTTCCATTGGAGGAAGATGAAGCAGTCTCACATGGATATTAATCCCTTCTGCAAACCCCACAGGCCCTGTTTGTGGAAAATCAAGTCTGGGTCTAACCTTGTGATTTTCAAAAGGATGATTCATTATATTTTGTTGCACTTCCTTAATTATCTGATGCCCAGGTGGCGTATACTGCACAACACAAGGGTACCATTGAAAAGGGTACTGCATACCTATGTCAGGTTTCCTCTTCTCTTCCATAAAAAAATAGCAAGGAACCCATATTATGATATCAGCATATCCTGAATTTCTTAGGCAGCCAGCAGCAGCAGCCAGTGATCCAGACCAGTGGTGCACCACAGTGCCAGCATAACACAGACTTATGAATTAAAGGAGAGAAATACAATAGAGGGGAGAATAACCTTTGGTAGCATCCCCTGGTGGGCTTAATGTGTTGTTCCACCCATAACATCTTTATACTAGCCTTCTGAAATTTTACTCCATGATGACAGGTCCACCTTAGGGTCACCATTAGTTGGAAATTACTTGAAGGTACACAACAACAACAACAACAACATCACCTTGATATAGAGTAAAGCAATGAGTGTACAAGGTTTCCAGGGTGGATTGTTATATCTAGTAGGCAGAGTTGAATGCATTGCCACCATTGTTCAGCCAGAAACTGAGCAAGCATGGCATTCATGCAGGACCTCCACCCTGGTGCCAAGGTTTTCGTTCCAGACTCCTCCTAAACCTCCCCAGGCACTTCAACAAACAAACAGAAAAAGAGGTTTCTAAATGGACAATTGAAGGGAAGCATCCAAGAATCAATATTCTTTTTGATACAAGATGCAGCCTTTACCTATTAAAAACTCCCCCCCCCTTACCCCCTGAAGTGAATTTCTGGCCACTACTGGCATTGTTTTGTGTTTCATCTTTTAAAGATTTGATGGAGGGAGATTCACCCTTCCAGGTCTCAAAGGTGGGAAATTTGGTTGGGGCACTGCTTGGCTGAAAAGGTATAAGGGGGAGGGGAGTGGTGTTTTCAGACAAAACTAGAATAATGGAGATCCATCAATGTAGTTATGTCTGATAGCGCAGGGTCTTAGTTAAAAAGTTACTTTTTAAGACTACAAGTCCAAGTATCCCCAAACCAGCATGGCCACTGAAAAGACAGCAAGGTGGGTGATAGAGAAGCTTCTCTGGGGAATGGGGCATCCTGAAACCAGGCATTGCCACTGAAAAGATATTGTCTGGTAGCCACACGAATAACTTCATTCAGAAAAGATTATCCTCAGATCAGAATTGTAATGACATTATTTTTAAAACTGATGAGGATGGCAGAAGTTGGCAGTCGAATTTGACAGGTCAGTGTTGTCATCTGAGGCCTTTTCCAGGCTAGAACGGAGGCAAATCCTTTGCTAAAAAGCATATTGTTGTAAATTACAGTAAGACAAGTGTAGGTGAAACATGAGGACAGAGAGAGGTGAAGTTTGAAGCCCATTAAGAGTATGAAACTTTTTCAGCTGTGATGACACTGTAGGCTATTCTTGTACCACTTTATGACATGATGCAGCATTCCATGAGTGTGCAATTTAACATGTCTTAGCATAAAAAAGGGCGGGGGGAGCTGAAGTAAGGATTTTATAGAGCCCATGCTAAACAATTGTCAATAGCACTTTTACATTCGTCTTGTAGAGTGTGATAAATGTGCTTTTTTAAATTGATACTGGGCTTTATCTGAAGGTACTTTGTGGCATGCTGGCTGTTTTCTGACTGCTCAGAAGCAATTACCTTCCTTTTAATTAACCATTAGAACTGAGGCGAGGCACTGAGGGAAACCGGGCCAGTGGGGTTGATGCTCTGTGTGGGTGGCCTTGTGGACAGCTGGGTCACTCTGGCCCAGTCCAGCTGTCTGCACACCAACAGACCCCAGAGCCACTCCAGGGTTTCTGGCAAATGTCAGACATCTCCCTGTCTTTGCCTAATATGGAGCAAAGTCATATTAAGGGCCAGAAAGTGCAGATTCTCTCCTGGTAGTTGCCGTACATCATCTGGACTACCAATGCCAGATTTGGGGTGAGAATGATATTTTTGGCCCATGCAGACAAGAGCTGAGGCATGCACAAGAGTTGAGGCTGCAGCAAGTCTTTGCCTTCCAGGGCCTAAAGCAAATTGTAGCCCCCAATATTGGCATCTCCTGGTGGTTATGGTTTTTCTTTTTATTTAGATACTTAGGAGATTATCAGACAAGCCTCATAAACCGGGACAGGGATGCCACAGTATCGTGAAAGGATTTCCCTTTCAGACGCCACCGTCCCTGTCCTGTCCTGCTCCCATGCCACCTCAGTTCCATCCCCCCCTTTTTTTTTATGGATTAAGCCATTAATAGATCCACTGTTTTGTTTCTGTAATGGAACAACAGGAGTATGAAAAGGTGCCTGTTATGCTGGTGGGATGCCAGCATTAATGGGAGGTCTGGAGTGTCAAAACACTTCCAGATGCCTCCCTTACACTTAACAGGCCTCCACTGCCACCCGGATCACCCCCCATCTCTGCCCAATCACCCTTTGATTGCTCTCCTGATCGTCCCCCCCATTGCACCCTGGATCGCCCCCAGCCTAAAAAAAAAACCATTTAAAAAGTCCCAGCTCTCCTCTTCTCTTGAGAGCTGCTGGGATTACAAACCAGGAAGTGGGCTGCCCGGCACACACGATTAAGGTTAAGTGTGAAACTTTTTGTTCTCGTGCCAGGACAGGGGCAGGAAAGAAGATTGCAGGACAGGAACGCTTTTTTTGTTTGTTTGTTCCCGTCTGATAATCTCCTTAGTTTCGAAAACCAATATAAATGGCATATTCCCTGTGCTACACATACACCCTCGTTCTCAATTTCTTTTAAAAAACAACAACAATACAGCACATATCTTTTTGCCAATGGGAAAATTAATTCTTACTGTAACATAGTCCTGAACACAGGCTCAGAGCTGATAAGAGTACCTAAAGCAGAAACTGGAAACATTATTTTTTCAGTTTTCAGCTCCCAGAAAAGCCATGCAGTTTAAGAGCATAGTCCCAAAAAATAACTTTTCCACTTCTTAAAGAGTGTGGTGAGGACTGAACCTGGAATGGCTACTCCCTTACTTTGTTCTTAATAATGTACGTGTTAACAATGTTCCTCTTTCATTAGTAAGCTAGAACAAGCAAAATAAAGTCATTTTCCGTAGTGATGCAGATAGTAAAATGCTTCAACTTCCAATCTCCTTTCAAATGCTACTTTTATTTTCATTTTCCCCAGCATAATTCCAGTTTAAGCCTAGTTCACTGATGCTGAGACTCAAAGCATCAACAAATGCACCACGAGAAGCATGTTTGAACTAGTTTCTCCTGATGAAACTGGTAATTTTTCAGTCTGTACCTTAAATTGAGACTGCTTGTAATTCCTTTATGTATAATGAGCTCTGATTTTGATCCACCCAAGTTGAAGCATTTCTGTGATTCAAAATGAGATTTATTATATATTATACAGGTACTGCAATCCTAAGATCCCTATTTCTTAAAATAGTTTTGATGGGTGGAAAAAAGCCAGATGAAGCACAGCAAATGTTGCTTCTTGCAAGGGCTTGGTAGAGTTACCTTTTATTGTACAAAAGAAAAACCCCTTTTAAATCCTGGGAGGCGGCATAAGTGTGGATAGAAGCAATAGCAGGGGAATAACAAAGTACAGTGGTAAGTGGCTAAAACAAAAACCTTCAGAGAGGAAACAAAAGAATATTGGCTGTGTACTTACTTGGAAATTACTCTGTGTATGCCTAAGTTTAGATCCAAACTGTTGGGTTTGGAAAGGCAACTGAAATAGTTACAGTTAAAATTATAGAAATACTTGGTGCTGCAATTTTGTATGTTCTTACTCAGAGTCGCTGGAGGGGAAGACTTTCCTTCTGCTTCTTCCTGCAAGTTTGTGGCTGGAGTGGATTGAATGACAATGCGCAGACCAAGCCAGCCTTTGCCTTGGTTCCTGTCAAGTGATGTTGACCTTTTACAATCATAATGTAACTTAGTTATTGAGTAGGGGAAATGATTATAAGTAACAAGGCCAGCATTCTACATCATACTTGCATAATAGTTAAGTATACTTAACTAACTAACCTCTCCTGGCCCAAACCCCCCTCCCCCCCCACACACATGATGGAAACATCAAACCCATATTTGATAACCAGCAACATGGACCTACTTCCCTCCATGGAGTTGATGCCCAGTAAAGTAGGTTGAGGGGAGTAGTCTTACGATTGCAATTTAAGTCATGATTGTGTCATGATTGCAACTTCCCTCCCAACCTATTTTTCTTGGCATTATCTGCATGGGAAGAAGCAAGTCCATTCTGCTAGTCACTGGAGCATGAGTGAATGGTTTGGAAGGGTGGGGCCAGGAGAGATTGATGTCGCTCATGTAGAATACTCGCCCAAGTTATTTATGCCTAGGTACTTCCAAGCTCTGTTTAAAATGCAATCTTAGGGTTCAACTAAACGGTCAAAATAATCCTCATGGAATTTTCTGGGAATACAATCTGTCTTAATGGGAACCCACAGCGATGTGTCATATTTGGAAGGGGGGCCAGGAAAAAATTCCAAAAACTATGCCCAAAAGCCTTCGCTATTTTTCCAAAAGTTTTTATGAAGCTCCTTGGGTACTGTGCATTCCTGCTCATTGCGACAAGTGATTTGATTTGATAGATTTTCCTTGGGGTTTTTCTCAGCTGTGAGGCCATGTTCTGAAAGAGTTTATTTCTGACATTTTGCCTCTATCTGTGGCTAGCATCTTCAGAGAATGGTTGGGTAGGAGTGGGGGGGAGTTATACACCGTGAACCCTTGTTGGGGAGGATATGTAAATTGGTGTATTTGAATGGCTAGTTTCTGGGTGGAGATATGCAAGGAGGATTAGTGTCTGTTTGGCTAATGGTTGGCTAATGGTCCATTATCTGCTGGAAATCCCCGTGTCCCTGGGTGGAGTTCATTTGTAAGTGCTGAGTTTTAATTTTAGTGTTTTTCAGGAGTGGCAGCCAGATTTTGTTTACTTTTAGGGCTTCTTTCTGTTGAAGTTGTCCAGGTGCTTGTTGATTTCAATTGCTTCTCTGTGCATTCTAACATGATAGTTGTTGGCCTGGTCCAGAATTTCAATGTTTTTAAATAACATTTTGTGTCCAGGTTGGTTTATAACATGTTCTGCTTCTGCTGGTTTTTCTGGCTGGCCCAGTCTGCAGTGTCTCCCATGTTCTTTGATTCCTTGATTCATGGTATGCAGCTGTGGATAAGTTTATATAGGGACCACTAAACGCAGTGTGCAAACACGAATCAAGGACCATGAGAGACGCTGAAGACTGGGCCAGCCAGAAAAATCAGCAGTAGCAGAACATGTTATAAACAAACCTGGACACAAAATGTTATTTAAAAACACCGAAATTCTGGATCAGGCCAACAATTATTATGTTAGAATGCACAGAGATGCTATTGAAATCCACAAACACCTGGACAACAGAAAGAAGAAACCCTAAAATCTGGCTGCCAGTTCTGAAGAACACGAAAATTAAAACTCAACACTCCACCCAGGGACAGGGGGATTTCCAGCAGATAATGGACCATTAGCCAAACAGACACTAATTCTCCTTGCATATCTCCACCCAGAAACTAGCCATTCAAATACACAAATTTACATATCCTCCCCAACAGGGGTTCACAGTATATATATAAAAAACCCCACACTCCTACCCAACCATTCTCTGAAGATGCCAGCCACAGATGCAGGTGAAACATCAAAAATAAACTCTTTCAGAACATGGCCTCACATCCTGGAAAAAAACCCAAGGAAAATCTATGGATTCTGGCCATGAAAGCCTTCAACTTCATGATTCGATTTGAATTGCTTTCCCATATGAGAGAAAGTGAAAACCTGATTGGCTGGATGGGTGCAGGGGTGGGACTTGCTAACAGGGCAAATGCCTGCTGCCACCAAGTTGGATTTTTGCCTTAGCAAGCAATCACTAAGGCAATAAAACAGCGTTTCATATTATCTTTTTCTCTCTTTTTTTGTAAATGTGAAATATTGCTTGTGCACACCATGGAAAAGGTGTTTTCTTAAAAAAAATGTGGTGGCGGCAGATTCAAAAATGCAAGTAATTCACTCACAGCTGCCATCTTGGCTATGGGGGCTGTAAAACCATTAAGACAAGTCACAGCTGCTGTGAATTGCTATCACTGTGGAGCAAGCTTTTTTTTTCCAGGCGCATATATAGACACACCTCACTGGAAAGAAGTCCCTTTCGACCAAGTGTTTGTTGTGTCCGTGCACACATGCACAGGAGCAGACTGCATGATTCAACGTAGGCAGCCCATGTTTGTGCTCTACCTTATTCTATTAATCCTGAACAGATCATCTCCATTTTCTCTAGGAGTGACTCCTATGTTTTCATCCCAAAAGACTCTGATAGTGCTGTGGTTTTTAGCCCTGTAGCACATATTACTGTTAATAGGATTTATTTGTATAAAGCTAGCACACGGAGATGAGGGACCAGATGCCTAAAGACCTGAGTGTTCTGGCTTTTTACAAACCTGTTGTGGGTAAGCTGATTTCTGCTTCATGATGTATTTGAAAATCCAATTAAGAATGGCATAATACCTGGGTTACATTGTTAATAGGATGAAAGTGTCTTTTCAGTCTCAAGAAAAGGAAAGTTTGGATTTGTGCTCTTTGTACTAGGCAGATATTATATCCCATACACAAAAACAGGAGTGGGGAACATTCACACCTCCAAATGTTGGGCTACATCTATTATCCTCCCCATTGGTTATGTTGGATAGGGGGCTGCTAGGAGTTACAGTCCAATAACACCAGTTCCCCATCCCTACAATATATACTATACCACAAAGATAGGGTGGCATTTTCAATGTTATCTCTCACAGGGTTACCCTACAACTTCCATTCAACTTCCATTCGAAGCTCAGTGTTTGAAATCCATTTTGTGCAACAACTACTACTAAGTGGCAGAAAGGGGACATTTATTGTCAATCTCAGTAAATTAATATAGGAAGTCCTTCTGATCGTGTTACCATAACTCAAATACTCAAACCTTCAGCAAGAGAAACCAGTGATAATCTGTTTGCTTGAGTAAGTAATGTATCTAGTTAGTTTACAGCTGACGAAATTTGAAGATTCTTCAGTTCATAAAATCTCTTTTCTTTTAGCAGCAGACTTGGTAAACATCTTTACACAGGATTACAAATTTTGCATATTAACTTTTCCCCTTGAAATTCACTGATTTACAATGGATATCAAAAACAAATAATTATACTGCTAAGAAAACTAAAAGTGTGAGCAGTCCCCCTTCTGGACCCCTAGGCCCTAGAAATTTGCACTGGTTCTTCCCTTCTCATTGGGACTGGGGTGAGGGAGGAGCAAAAAGGGTAAGGAACTGTACCTCGCCAGTTCTTCTGGCCTTAGTAAGAGCTTTAAAATATTTCAAGGCAAGGGGGAAATTTAACAGTCAAATTGGAGTGAGAGTGTAGCATTGTTCCAGAACCACTGATAGGAACAGAGATGGCAGTTCTGACAGACCAGTCCTGATGCCACACGCTCTCTCTACACAGGTATGCTTGAATATTTCAGAACTTTTGCCAAGGTCCCAAGAAATTAACCAATAGAATGTGGATAAGGCTGCAAAAGTGAAAGGGCACTCTTCAGCCACTGCTACTTTACACCATCAGAATGTATTTTTTATAGAGAGAGCTGATAACCCTTGTAGAGTTCATTTCTTCTTTTTCATTTTTGCCTGTGCTATTTTTATATCTGACGGAGCTTTCCCTGTGGTTCGGTGCAAGATCATAAATAATACACACTCATCATGAAAAATACCGTAGGTGCTTGCCGTGCAATTTAACATTATTTGGCAGTAATGTCCCACACTCTTCCTGGGTGCACTCTCAACGGGTGCTTGTCCCTTGTGTATCTGATTCATTTGGAGTAGAGCCAAAGCTAAAAATAAGTGCAGATTTGAAATACATGTGGTAGCTATATCCCTTGAGGTACATATGACACATGCAAAGAAAGTAGCCTCCGGCAAAAGTCTCATTGAATCCTGTGATGCCATTCCCCTGTCTGAAACTGCATGAGCTAAGGCTCTGTGTCCACAGACTTCTAACAGCTCTTACAGGAATCCATATCCTGCCATGCTGCCACAAGAAATTACTCAATTTCTTTTTAATCAGTGTGATGCTTTTCCCTCACTCCTTTCCTCCCCCTTCCCCCATCTCTCAGCTGTTTTAAGCCACTCAAGCAAATTTAAACATAAGGTCTGTCATGTTTCCCAATCTCTAACTAGATTTGGAGATTTAATAGTAACAAGGAAGCTCAGGGGGCATCCTTAATTTGACTGTGCAATCGTACTTTGGCCTTCAAATCTAGAATCAATATTCGATACAGTACCCATGATTTTTAAAAATAGAAGCTTGATCCAGGTGTCTCTTAAACATTGGACTTGTGGAAGGCAGTACCTGCATTGAAAAAACAGGGGAGAGTTGTCCATCATATTTGTTCTTGTTGTTGTTGTTGATTGCTGTCAAGTTGACTTCAATGTATGGTAACCCTATGAATGGGAGATCTCCAAGTCACCCTGTTATCAACAGCTCTGCTCAGGTCTTGCAGGGGCCATTTACATGGCAAAACCTAACCGGGAAGAAATTGGGTCGAACCCTATTGGTCCCCACACTCACGGAGCAGACATGCACTATTTGGAAAGAGGGGTAGCAAAAAAAACCAGTAAAACCATGACTTTCCATCCCTCTATTTTCCATGGACTTTTTTTGGAAAGTCCAGGAAAAACTGTACTATTGGTTGTCTGATCAATCAGCAACCATCCAGGATAAAGAGCACACAGCAGAGCTGAATTGTGATTGGTCAGACCTCAGAGGTGGTGGGCTTGCAAGTGATGCCTTGCTATTGAGGATCTGCCATTGTTGAACTGGAGCTGGGCTCCTCTCCCTCCGCTTCCAGCCCAGACTGGGCAAACCCGGTGCTCTCCCCATCCCCATCCCAATCGCCCTGCTGCTTGCTGGCTTGCTTGCCATTGCTGGCGGGAAGTCACTAGTGGGGTGGAAGAAGTGTGATGGGACAGAAAGCACTTCAAGCATTGCTTTCTATTGGAAGGAAAAGAAGTGGGCGGAGAAGTGGGGTGGGACAGAATGCACTTAAAGAATTGCTTTCTATTGGAAGAAAAAGAAGGGGAGAAGTGGGGTGGGAAAGAATGTACTTCAAGCATTGCTTTCTATTGGAAGGAAAAGAAGTGTGGGGGGAGAAGTGGGGTGGGACGGAATGCACTTCAAGCATTGCTTTCTATTGGAAGGAAAATAAGTGGGGGAGAAGTAGAATGGGATAGAAAGCACTTAAAGCACTGTTTGCTATTGGAAGGAAGAGTAGTGGGGAGGCAGGAGGAAAGGATCCTTGTTCCTAGAAGCCGCTGAATGGCACTTGGTCCTAGAAGCAGGAAGACAGGAAGAATGGGCACTCGTTCGTAGATTCGTGTAAACAACAAATCCAAGATGCTTTAGTATCCGTGACAAATCATGGGTACAGTGGTGACAGAATCAAGCTCTCAATTTCTCGCATCTTCTCAGACTAAAAACTGCTGCGTTGTTGAGTAGACTCAGGGCCGTGGCTTCTTTGATTGAGTTCATCCATCTGGAATGCGGTCTTCCTCTTTTCCTACTGCCTTCTATCTTACCATGCATTATTGGTCTTTTCTAGTGAATCATGTCTTCTGATGATATGGCCAAAGCACAGCAGCCTTAGGACTTTTTCAGACAGAGCCAAATGCCCCGTTCCTGCCCCGCAAGCCCCAATCCCATTCCTGCCACAGAATAAAGGAAAAATGTACACAAACTTACCTTCATTCCATGGCAGGTATGTCCTCCCCCCCCCGCTGGCTGCTCGTAAATGCAGCCGTCGTAAGGCTGCATTTACAACTGGCAAATGAAATCACGCCCGTTCTCATGAGAGAGTGGGCACACGGCAAATTTTAAAATTTTTAAAAAACCAACTGTCAAAACTAAAAACAAAACAGGAAAACACAGGAAAAAAATTACAAGTAACCCGGGGAGTGGGGAAGGGTGCCACTTACCTTGATGTCCCAATAGTGCCCAGAAGTGCTGGGAAAGGGCCTTCTCCCCCATGCCTGTCATCTTGGAACAGGAACGAGGCTCCTTTTCCCACATCACTGATTCCGTGACAGACATGGAAGGGGTGTTCTATTCACGATGTTTCATAATGAATAGAATACTCCGGGAGCAAGACAGGAGCAAGACAGAAGGGGTTGGTGTTGTCCAAAAGGGAGCCCCTTTCTCGACCCTGTTCCATGCCTGCCACGGAATATTGACCCCATCTGAAAATCTCCTCATTTTAGTCATCTTGGCTTCTAGGGAGAATTCAGGTTTGATTTGCTCTAGGATCCATTTATTTGTCTTTTTAGCAGTCCACAATATCTGTAGAACTCTCCTCCAGCACCACATTTCAAATGAGTTGTTTTTCTTCCTGTCATCTTTCTTGACTGTCCAGCCTTCTTAACCATACAGCGAAATCAGAAATACAATGACATGGACAATCCTGACTTTGGTATTCAATGATATATCTTTAAACTATAGGATCTTGCTTAATTCCTAATGCCTTTTTAAAAAATAAATCTGTAGATAAGTTATTGTCATGCCACAGCAGCACATCTTAAGCAAAAATTAACATCCTTGACCCTGAATTTTCATTTCATATTGCAACTTCAAATACAACATTTGTTTCCTCCTTCACTGGATTATAGAGTCCCTGATTTCTAGTAGAGATAAATAAGAATGTTGTTTCATTCCTTTTTTTATAAGAACATTCCAAGAATTGCAGATTTGTTCATTAATTCAGTAGAAAGAATTTAAAGTTTTAAACATTCAAACATCTCTCTCTCTGGCTTTTCTTCGCAAATGAAGATTCAGGAAGGACTCATCCCGTACTTTCTGCAAGCGTGCCGATGACTGAAAAGGCCAATCTGAGATAAACAAGTCCAGTTGCAGAAAGCACAGCAGAAGGTCTCCTTGGGTGATGTTTCTGGGTTGTGATTCTTTCTGCGTTGTCGTTTCTCTTCAAGACTTGTTCGGCGTAAGTTCTCAAATAAGGCTGCAGAATTGTGGATAGTGTGTCTCCATGCCTCCCGATGTGAGGCCAGGGCAGACCATTGTTGGTGATCAATTTGGCCAAGCCTGAAATGTTGTTTCAGGGAGTCCTTGTATCACTTTTTTGGAGTGCCCCTCTTACACTGACCCGTGGTGAGTTCACTGTAGAGTACTGTTTTTGGGAGGCGATGGTCCTCCATCCTTGAAACATGTCCTGCCCAGCGCAGCTGTGTTCTCAATATCATGGCCTCAATGCTGGTGATCCCTGCTTGCTCAAGGACAGCAACATTCATCACATAGTCAGTCCAGTGTATATTTATGATTGTGTGTATACAGCACTGATGAAAGCATTCGAGGAGTCATAATTGTTGGCAATAGGTGACCCATGTTTCAGACCCATAAAAGAGAATAGACAGTACAATGGCTCTATACACACTGATTTTTGTGCTTCGCCTCATGTGTTTGTTACTCTAGACTCTTTTGTAAAGTTTTCCAATTGTGCTATAGGCCTTTGCTAATCTGTGATCGATCTCTTTGTCAATCTTGGCATCTGAGGAGATGATGCTTCCCAGGTAGGTGAACTGCTGAACGGACCTGAGCACACATTTGCCTATGGCAATGTGGGGATGGTGGTGTTCGTCCTGTGGTGCAGGCTGGTAGAGAACTTCCGTTTCTTCAAGTTGACTTTCAGCCCAAACAGCTCTGCAGCTGTTACGAAGCAGGATGTTAGGCACTGCAGAGCTGCTTCTGTGTGGGCAACAAGGGCAGCAGCAGCAGCGAAGAGCAGCTCATGGACTAGATAGAGTCTTAGTGTGAGCCCTCAGACGGCTTAAGTTAAACAAGCTGCCATCAATACGGTAACGTTTATAGATGCCAAGTTCTTCTTTGAGCTCTGTCGTAGCCCTTTGGAGCATCATGCTGAAGAAGATTGTAAATAAAGTTGGAGCAAGAACACAACCTTGCTTCACTCCATTAGTTATTAAAAAGGGCTCTGAAAGAGCATCGCCATATCTGACTTTACCATGCTGTCCCTCATGTAGCAAGATAATCATTTTAAGGAATTTGGGGGGACATCCTAATCTTTCCAGGATCTGCCACAGACAGATAGGGGAAAGCAAATTGGACATTCATTCATTAGGGTAGAAGGCACTGAGTACTTATGAAAGTCTGACTTTGGATCCCTGTGTTTTTATGAAAGGCAAAATATCACTCTATAGCACATAGGAAATGTTTTGTTTGACAGCAGCAAATTCAGGTAAGTTAAAACCCGAATGATTCACTCACGCCATCTTGACTAGCAAGCATATGAAGCTTTTGAGGGCCAAAAAACCATTACGACAAATAGCAGCTGTTGTGATTTACCATTGTTGTGGAGCAATCTGGGTATTTTTGCTTCATATATCTTCAGTTAAGCATTGATGAAAACTTGCCAAAATATGCATATTTCTTCAGAAATTTTGATGGAAAGAAATGTGAGGGGGTTGTTGAAAAAAATTAAATGAGGGAGAAAGAAAAGGTGATTGATTCACCGATTCCTAGTGTCTACATGTGCCTGCAGCACAGTATTCTGTTGTTCCAAGTAACAGATTCCTGCTGCAGCAGCATTACAGGTACAGTATGAGTGTCAACATGAGTGACACCAAGTAGACACCAAACACACAATATTGGCCAGTTTGCTTTCTATGACCATCTAAGATGAAATCTTCATCCAGCAAGTAAAGAGTGAAACAGTTTAAAAAATATTCATAAATATTTTTAAAAATTGTTTCTTAGCTGTCAAGAAACTCTGTTGAGAAGAAACCTGGCCTGACGAGAATTGTTGCAGTTTGGGACTTATTCAGCCCAAGACTCACACATAACTATTTTATGCAGACATTTTCTGCACCAGAAACAGCGTCTTTTCTGCATAAAATAATATCTCTGACCAGAGAATAGTGTAGTTGGGGACATGTTCCACACAAAATTTGCATGTGATTGTTTTGCAGAGAAAACTGCATTTTTTGCACAAGAAATAGCATTTTGTATGCAAAAATATTATCTTCTATGTAGAAAATGTTGGTTCCTGTACAGAACATGCTGTTTTCTGCACAAAACAAACATGTGTGAATTTTGCACAAAATAAGTCCCAAATTGTGACTAGCCTTCAGAAACTACACAGTGGTAAGAAAATTGCTCAGATTATTCACTGCTTTATTCTAGAAGAAAATTAGCAAAGGATTACATCCCTAGCATCAAATAAACAGATTACATTGAGCAAGTCCACATCTATCAATTTAAACCATAGTGTGATAGTGATGACATGACAGTAAAAATCAGATATCCACACAAAAGTCACCCTTTGTATTATGTGTTTGACTATGCAAACTAAAATACTTGCTGGCATGTTATTTTATATTTATTATTAGATTTAACAGCTAGGTAGTATATGATACTAGAGCGTCATACTAGAATCTCATACTACACCTTCAAATGAGAGTACATGGAACTAAAGCCATTTTTTATTTTATTTTTTTGGAGTACGACTCTCCTCCACCCCCATCCCATCCCCTAGCTAGCATAGCCAGTGGCCATACTGGCTGTAAGATTGTGGGAGTTGTTAGTCCAAAACAGTAACTTTTCCAAGTTCTCTATAAAAATGATTTAAAAAATAGTCTCTCTCTCTCTATAAAACAATACCCATACTATAAATAACATGGGGGAGGGAATGGTTAAAACTGGAGTTACCACCCCATGCAAAAAGGATATAAACTAGCTGAAATAAACAAAAATAGTAGAGCAATCCAACATGTATCTTTGCAGACCTAAGTTCAGTCAGCCTTACTCATAGGTAAGGGAATACAGAGTTGCAGCATATTTAAAATAAAAGAAATGGAGAAGCAATTAAACAAACAGCATTTGAGAAACAGTTGCATAACTGAATGTGAAGGGGAAAGGGTAAGCACTGAAGAGAAATCCAAAGCCAAGCAGAGCATCATCATTTTTGTACAAGGAAAAATAAAGCAGGTGGTAGAATGCAAAAGAGAAACAAAGGGTTCATGGTAGAAACTGGAAAAACCAACTAGGAGTGTGACAAAATAAGAGAATGATACACAGTATGAATGGAAAGAAATGAAATTAATTTTGGCAAACCTTTACCACTGGAAATGACAGGACCTAGCTGGTGGTAAAAAAAAAAAACTGCAAAGAAAAAAAAAGAGAAAAAGAAGATAGCAACAGATTTCTGATTTGAAGAGAATGAAAAATAATGGCATCAGGGCATAATCATAGAAACAGGAAAAAAATGGGAAGAGAAGACACAGCAGAAAAATAAGATACTGTTTTCTATTTGAAGATTTAACTTCAAAGGGTGAGCAGACAGCCATGGGGAAGTAACAAGAAGGCAAGAAGACAGATCAACAAAAGAAGGCTAGATCAGATATAGAAAAGAATAAGAGTATCATCATCAGAAATTATCATTAAAAGAAAAAAGACTGAATAAGATGACCTAAAGGATGAAGATTAAAGAAGAAAAGAAAGGAGAAGCAAAGAATATGAAACAGAACCTTTAGAAATCCTCATTAACAAAAACACAATTTGCAGTTAGAAATACGCGAAGAGTTACGTTAGTTGCTGGATTTGTACTTTCTTTTATAATTTTTCCCTAGATCTTGTTTTGTATTAAAGAAAATGTCTGTGTTAATAAAGGTATTTTAAAAGAAATAAAGAAAGATGCGAGGAAAACCATGATAGAAAAGAACCACCACCAACCACGATGACAACAACAATCAAGGAGTATACAAAGAAAACAGAAGAAGAGAATAATTAACAAGATAGGAAACAAAGGACAGTTCAAAAAGAGAGCAACAGAACACTGATACTCAGATAAATTAGTCAAGGAAGGAAAGTTCTTTATGCTCAGTGGTAAGCAGGGAATCTGATTGATAGCAGTCAAAAAGAGTGTTAGATTAAGGAATACCCTTATGCTGTGAGAAAACAAATTGTTCAAGTAATTAAGAAGCAAAACCCAGAAGAGGAACTGGCTGATAACCAAGGAGGAGGAGGAGGAATCAAGCCTGCTTCAGTTTATTTTTGTTTTTTAAATGAGAAGTTAGGATTTTTTCAGTTGCCC
The DNA here is from genome assembly GCA_030847615.1 of Gambelia wislizenii. NCBI lineage: Eukaryota > Metazoa > Chordata > Lepidosauria > Squamata > Crotaphytidae > Gambelia > Gambelia wislizenii. Next base: position 285,332,687 of record JAUMIR010000001.1, on the reverse strand, counting down.
CTTACCGCGCAAGAAGCCTCCGTAACAGCAATGAAGCTGCTGTGCAGCAAGGGGTCCGTTTCGGACGATGCCATCCCTCTCTCAGTGTCATCCATGACTGTTCCGGGTAGGACTGAGGACAGCTGTGCCATTTTTTACTTGCGGAAGTTGTCCGTGAATAAAAAATGGCACGGCCGCCCTCAATCCTACCCGGAACAGTCACGGACGCCGCCAAGAGAGGGACAGCGTCGTCCGAAATGGACCCCCTGCCACACAGCAGCTACGTTACTGTTACAGAGGCCTCTTGCCCAGTAAGGGACGTCTGAAAAAGTCCTTAGATTTAAAGTTGAGAGAAAAGCTATTAGGAGCCAATGGAGATTAAAAATTTGACAAAGCAACGGTAAGTGAGCGGTGACAAGCTATTAAAAGAAGAAATAGGATCAATACCAGCAGTAGTACTTTTTGCTGAGGACAAAAGCACAGGAAGGTCCTCTAAAGCAGAAGTAGCAAAGTGCTTCCTATGGCCCTTAGACAGCCCCTGGGGACTCTAAGTATATGTTGGGAGATGATAAGATACTCAATGCCCGGCAGAAACCAAAAATATCTCAGCAGATTTAGCAGCAACCCATTCTCAAGAATACTCACACACAGCGTGTTTGTCATCCAAACAAACAGGAGGCATCTTATCTTCAAGTTCAAGGCAGTCGCAATATGTACAGATATAAACAGCAGACAGACAAACTGCTTCGCCAGACTTCAAAGTATTTCAAGAGAAAGAATGCTCTGGACTGAGCCTTCTTTTATACAGATTTACAGGGCATTGTCTCTCTCAACCACATGGGTGCATTACATCAGATTTTGCACTCCAGACTCTATCCTGATGCTATGCCCTCAGCCCATCCCAGCTGTGGCCTCAAGGCTAGCATGACTTCCCCTCAAGTCTAGCCTGACTGTGACCTCAAGGCTAACATGACTTCTTGTGCAGCTGTGGCCTCGAGGCTAGCATGACTTAGCAGTTTTTTTGGCCTCAGCTAGCATGACTTAGCAGTTTTTTGGCCATTTTCTATAGAGTTCAGTCTCTAACTCCTGACAATCCCCTCCAAAATGGTCAGACTACTGCGCAGGACACATGTTATCATCACACCATAACAACATCATCCACATACATTGTAAGACATCATTCGTCTTTCAGTTGACCTTCCCTTATGACGCCTTCATTTTATACTTTAGTGGCAAGGCCCAGCCTCTTTGCCAACTCATCATGACTTCCTGCTGGAAGGGCTTTCGTGAGCAGGTCTGCAACGTTGGCCTCAGATGGACAGTAACGCAGACACAAGACACCTTCTTGTATTAACTGCCTCACATTTTGGTAGCCGTACCACAATGTATTTCATCCTACACTTCAAAATCTCTGCTTCTGCCATCACTATGTAGGCTTGGGAGTCCTCATGCACCTCAACAGGCATGTGGCATGGCTCTCCAAGATCTGCTAGCATCTGTCTTAACCATTGTACCTCACTTGCTATCTCAGACAAGGCTGCAAATTCAGCTTATGTTGTACTTATGACCACACAATTCTGCTTTCTGGATCTCCATACTATGGGACTCTCTGCATATCTGACCACCAAACTGGTCACAGACTTCCTGTCAGAAGTTTCTGCTGCAAAAGAGTTATCTACATAGCACTCAAGGGTCATCTGGCTTCCTGCCAGCTTCAAACACATGTTCCTGGTCCCTTTGAGATACCTCACTTTCTTCAGGGTTTCCCAATCCACCCTCCTAGGTTTGGAGACCCTCCTACTAAGCACCCCAACAGCAAAACTTATGTCAGGTCTGGTGTTATTGACAATGAACAACAAACTGCCAACCACTGAGTGATACAAATCAGGCCTTTCAAAACACTTTTCTGCCTCCAAGTTCACAAAATCTGTAGTCACGGGTGTTCTGACTACCTTAGCCTCACTTAGTCCACATTTGGCTACAAGATTGTCTATCTTTTTCCTCTGGCTCAGGAAAAACTCACCAAGACCAGTTCTCTCTACTTCTATACCTAAATAACACTTTAGGCTGCCTAGGTCCTTCAGCTTGAACCGTCTTTCCAACTCCACCTGCACATGCTTCACATCATTGGCACTCTTTGCCCCCACACAAAGGTCATCTACATAAATCACTAACATGACAGCATTGTCACCTGCCCCCTTGGTATACACAAGCATCATCAACACTCCTTGTATATCCAAGTGACACCAAAACTTGATGAATGCACTTGTTCCAACAGTGCATGCTTTGTTGGAACATAAGTGCTTTGCACAACATAGTACACTTTACTCTCTCCTGCAGTGTCATACCCTGGGGCCTGCTCCATGAACACTGTCTCCTCCAGATCAGCATCCAAATATGCTGTCTCAAAATCAAAGTGTTCCACTGCCATTCGCCTTTTGGCTGCTACAGCCAACACCATCCTAAGACTTTCTGGCTTCGCGGTGGGAGAAAACATCTTGTCAAAATTGGTGTGGCGCTCTTGCGAAAAACCCTTTACAACTAAGCATGCCTTACACTTCTGTGTCCCATCAGGCATGTCCTTAAGCTTATACATCCACTGGCAACCAACAACCTTTTGGTCTTTGGGCCTCTCAGCTACTTGGAAGACTTGCCTCTCAACCAATGACTCGAACTCACAGTCCATTGCTGAGTTCCATTTTTCCTGCTCTTCCTGAGGAAGCGTAGGAGATCCTAAAGGCTCTCAGGTTCCTCTGCTACAACATTGCTGGCCTCTTGGACAACAAGCCTGTCAGGAGCCTTTCTAACCCTCCTAGACCTCTTGGGAATGAGCACTCTAGTTCTTCCTGACTTCATCTTCACTTGCGCTGCTGCTACTACCTCTCTCTGTGTCAGGCTCTCTTTTTAGTAACATGTTAGGCGCAATGCTTGTTTGTGGTGGTGTGTGTGTTGGAGTGGCATGGGAAGTGTCTGGTTTTTCTTCCTCTGCTTCCCCTTCATCATCAGACATTACTATCCCTCCATTTGTAGGACTTTTGGGAGTTGCTGGCACATCCCTCCCCAAGGGAACAAATACTTCTTGATTGCAATGCAATCTGTCCCATCCTGTGTGCAATTCAAAATTTGCACTCCTGGAGTACACCACCTTTCCATGGTGAAAAGAAAATTTGTACTTATTGCCCTCATAACCAAGGAAGCACAGCCTTCTGGTTTTAGGCTGCTCAAGCTTCCTTAGGCTTGGGGGTATCAGGACATTTGCATACTGGCCAAATATTCACAGGTGTTTGAGATTTGGTGCCCTACCATATAATAGATAATATGGGGTATGATTGACACTAGACGTCCATAATCTATTCATATGGTAATTAGCAGTCAACACTGCCATGGCCCATAGCCCAGCTGGGGCTTGTGCATCTTCCACTCCTGCATTTGTTTTAACATCCAATTTTTCTTCTCCAAGCCCATGTTCCCCTGGAAACGTGGGGTTTGTGGTTTTGTGCCTAATGCCCCTCCTACACATCCAGATCTGCAGACTGTTAGACAAGAATAGCCCTCCTCTGCCCATCACCAAGCTGGCAACCCTGTAGGAGAATTCCTTTTCAACTGTGTTCACCCAGTCACAGAACCTGTCTGCAGCGTGACTTTTCTCCTTTAGCAGGTGTACATAGGTGTACCTGGTGTGTCTGTCCACTATCCCTAGGAAGTAGCAGTTTCCCCCTTCAGTGGGCTGGTAGGGGCTGGCTAAATCTGTGTGGACAACTTCAAAAGGTCTCTTAGTGACACATTGGCTCCTTTTGGCAATTGGGAAAGCTTTTACCTTTACTTTCCTGCATACTGCACATTCCAAAAACCTTGGGCAATTTTTCATGTTTAAACAAGGGCAGACTTTTGCCCGCTCCTTTAACCCTTTATAGCTAGCATGGCCCATTACCCTGTGATAATAGTGAACACACTTATCATGCAGGGGCATATTATCTGCAGGGTTCATATTTGCTCCTTTCCCTTTGGGCAACATGTAGTACAATCCCTGTTTCTTTAACCCTTTGGCACAGACATTATGCTTGTCTGTTACTGTACAGTCTTCCCCCTCAAATAATACTTTGTAACCACCAGTAGTCATTTGGGACACACTTAATATACAGTTCTCTAGATTGGTAACACATAACACATTTTTTAACTTTTTACCAAAAGCTGGCACATAAGCAGTGCCCATTTTTTGCACCTTGCTGAGAGCACCATCTGCAAGGGAAATATTTGTTATGGAAGCATTTTGTACATTCCTTAACAGTCTCAAATCATTGACCATGTTATGTGTTGCACCACTATCAAGCAACCATACAACCCCCTTAACACCTTCAGGATAGTGCTTTCCTACAAAAGCATGACTAGCAGCCTGAGAGGATGCACCTTTCCTTTGCCTTGTAGCTGTGCCACCCCTCCTGTCTGGTGCAGGCATTTTACAGTCCCTCTGAAAATGCCCGGGCTTCTTGCATATGAAGCAGTGTCTCACATAGCTGCAGGCTCCCTCTGCCACTTCAGATGCCTTTGGCTGTGTTGCTGTGCTCTCTTGATTATGTCTGGTTATCTGTGGTTGTATACTCCCCTCCATCTGGGAGTCAAACTGCTGGCATTGGACTTCTTCCAGAATGTGCACTGCTAGTAGCTCCATGGACAAATCACGTTTTCTGGTAGTCTGCAAACTGTACATGAGGAAGTCCCACTCTTTAGTTAAACTGCCCAGGAGTATAAAACACTTATGGGCTTCTGGGATATCCACCCCTCTGTTAGCCACCTCCTAGAATAGCTGCCTCATCTCATTCAAATGGGCTTTCACACAGCCCCCATGACACAGTTTTGTGTTGTAAAGTTTCTTAGTTCATATCATCTTTGAAAGGCAAGATGAACTCTGGTGCACTGTTCTCAGAGCTTCCCACAGCTGGAAAGCAGTTTGTGCTTGGGCGGCATGTATCAGCTGGGATGGGCTGAGTGATAAGAGGGCAGCAGCTCTAGCTTTCTGATCTGTTAAACGAAAAGCTGCAATTTCATCCTCTGAACCTTCTGGTATCACACTTTCACTCTCCAAAACGTGCCACAAATTGTCCTTAGTTAATAAAGCCTGCATATACACATTCCAGGCTTGATAACTGCCATCAGCAAGTTTTCAAAATGGATAAGGCTTGTCTCAGCCATCATGCTGCCTGGAATAAAAAACTTTCCAGCCAGGAAACACAAATAAATCTGGCAGCTGGCAGCTCTTCAAGGCCTTGAGATAACTTCTACTTCAGAGACTCTGGACTGAAACTTAACCATTTCACAGCCAAATTTCCAAAACATTTAAAATAGGCAAAAGAGTCCCAGGAGATTTTCAGACAGGGGAAATAACCCCCACGGAGATCAGGAGAGAAACAGGGCTGTTCCGCTTCCAGTGCTCCATTTCGCACACCCCCATCCTTCTCCCGACTTCCCTTCATTCTCCCTCCATCCTGCTTGCATTTTCCTTCTGCTATTTTTTACTAACAAAAGTTCTTTGTTAGTAAAAAATTGTGGAAGGAAAATGCAAGCGGGGTGGAGGGAGAATAAATGGAGATCAGGAGAAGGACGGTGGTGTGCAAAACGGAGTGCTGGCAGTGGAACAGCCACGTTTCTCTCCCGGTCTCCACGGGGGTTATTTCCCCCATCTGAAAATCTCCCTTGTATCTGGGAACATTCCTGGGTGCGCTTTATCTTATCTGAGATCAATCGCTGGGCCCATAAACACTGTTAGGGGATGATAGGACACTCAATGCCCAGCAGAAACCAAAAATATCTCAGCAGATCTAACAGCAACCCGTTCTCAAGAATACTCACACACAGAGTGTTTGTCATCCAAACAAACAGGAGGCATCTTATCTTCAAGTTCAAGGCAGTCACAATATGTACAGATATAAACAGCAGACAGACAACTGCTTCGCCAGACTTCAAAGTATTTCAAGAGAAAGAATGCTCTGGACTAAGACTTCTTTTATACAAATGTACAAGGCATTGGCTTCCTCAACCACATGGGTTCATTACATCGGATTTTGCACTCCAGACTATATCCTGATGCTATGCCCTCCAGTAACCTTCTTGTGCAGCTGTGGCCTCAAGGCTAGCATGACTTGGCAGTTCCTTGGCCTTGGCTAGCATGACTTAGCAGTTTTTTGGCCATTTTCTATGGAGTTCAGTCTCTAACTCCTGACAGTATAGTCTCTGAAGCCCCCACAAAGCCCCCCAACCATTTCAGGATGAATTGGGGTTATTTTTTCACCGAACTGGTCAAAAACTCTCAAAACAAATGCAGCAGCTTACTTCCTCCGACCCAAACTCAAAAATAAAATGATCAGCCCAAATTCAGCCCAAATGGTAGCCAGAAGAAATGTTATATTACTTTGGGGTGCCAAAAAACACTGAGGCAGCTTCTGCCCCCTCTGCAATTGTCCATCCCTGTTCTAAAGACTGAGAACAAGAAGATGAAAACAAGAAAGAAGACAAATAAAAAGTTGCCTTTGTTTATGGCAGCTCCCTAATTTTCTTCTACTCCTTGTTTTAATTCTCCTCCTTCTGCCAGGAGAGTGATCTTTGGTCCATCTCGCTCAGTGCTGTCAAAGGTAACAGGTAGTGTTTCCCCAGGGTTCCAGGCTGAAGCCTTTCCGACTGCAGTTTCCAAGGACAATCATAGGCATCCAGGTTGTAAGAATGAATCAAGGAATACCCCCCAGATTACAAACGCAAGACTTCAAGGGGGGCCTTGTGCAGTTCCTTGATCCAATGCAGTTCCTTGATCTGCTTTTCAATTGACCAGGAGTATCTGTGCCTTGACTGAATTAAGCTTCAGTTTGGTTGTCCTGACCCAGTACATCAGTGATACCAGACCTAAATTTAGAACAAAGATTTAGATGGAAAGGAGGGAGGGAGAGAAAGAGAGAGAGTGAGGGAGAGTGCTTACTGTAGTCAGTTCATTCCTGGGCCTGCACCACAAATTCCATAAACTTCTCCCAGAAATTTCATGTATACCTTAAATACTCTGGGAATAGGGAAAACAAGACAACCCTAGAGGGCACAACAGACCAACACCTTTGGCACTGAATGGGAATCCATAAACCACCACCTTCTGAAATTGTTTCTCCAAGAAGGAATGGAACCGTCATAAAGCTGTGCCTCTAAGTTCCAACTCATATCACTGAACCTGAGATACTGCCCCTCCCCTGCAAAGCAGATGTTCTGACACTGGATTTATGGCTCATCCCAGAGGATGAGATGATTCAGAACAAAGATATAAAAGATGAGGAAAGCTGGGTAACAGAAACTGAAAGATGCTCGCATGCTCATTTGTTATAAGAAAAACTGCATAGTAAAACTTAGGGAGAAAGAAGGAATAAAAGGGCAAAATATATAATTACTCATTGAGAAGAGATAGCAAGGAGAGGTTGAATGAAAAGATATACATTCGGAGGAGGGATGCTTAGAAGAAGAGAGAACAGAAAGAATAGAGATGTGCATTACTTTGTAGTAAATCATCATCATGCTTGTAATCTGTGGGTGTGTTTCAGACTTGCCTCATACATTAAAAAGCAGTCCAAGTAATAGCCTAAATTACTGTAGTGAAAAATTAAAAACAGGAGTGGGAAGTGAGATACCCTCCAGGTAGACAGCAAAGGCAATGGTCAGGAATGCTGGGAGTTACAGTCCAACAACATTTAGAGGGCTGGATGATTCCCACCCATGAATTAAAATCTGAAAACCATAAAGGTGATGAGGGTGGAATCAGTAGCCTTCCCTGTCTGGTGCATTTCAGACATGTTGGGCTACAATTCCCACCATACCCATTAGCGACGTGGACCTGTGGTGATGATGGGACTTGTAGCCTGACACATCTGCATGGTGCCAGGTTGAGGAATGCCAAGAGAGAACAAGAGCTGTAGTAAAAAGAGCAGATTTTTGTAGTGAAATACACACTGGAAGAAGATGCAGAAAACTAGATGCAAACAAAGCAACTAACTGAGAAAAAGAGAAAACAGAATGTGAGAGAAGAAAAACCGAGTCATCAGATATATCAGTGTGCATACTAGTCTGTCTCCAGTTGAAGATTAATTGATTTTATTTATATGCCACCTTTCTCCCAGAGTGGGACCCAAAGTGGATCCCCTCCCCCCAAAATCAGCTAAAACCAGAACAATACAATTTTTAATAAAATTAAAATCACATTAAAACAATATATTACACAGAGTATAAAATCACTTAAAAGCAGGCAAAACAAAGGATACAAAGTTAAAATAAAGCACACAGTGCTTGTGCTTTACAGTACACTCACAGAATTTTAGCAGGAGTAGACCATGAGTGGTTCATAGACCAAGCCCCCGGTTTAGTCTATGAGTTACCGATCAATCATTGTATATTTAGAACCCTCTCAGGTTTTCCCACAATTTCTACCTTTTTTTCCCCTTAGCTCAAACAAAAATCTATTGAGAAGGAAAAGGCAGCATAGCTGCAGAATGGCTTTTGACCAAAATGCTAGCAGCCTTGTGTTTGGAAGCATGCCCTAGAATAAAAGCAGAAGTAGATCCCAACAAGGAAGAAAGCTAAAGTTCAAAGTCAGGTTCAAAGAAGGTTAGACAAAGGATGAAATGAACAGTAAATTATAGCAAGGAGTGCATTAGCAGGATAGAACAAATGTAGAGAACAACACAGTAAAGGAAGATGGAATGGGGGAAAGGGATGATAGGTCAGAAAACTGCATTCCCAGCTGGATCCAAGAAACAAGATGGGGAGGGGGGGATAAAGACAGTAGGCAAGAGGTGCTCCTGCAACTGAATCAGAAAGTGAGATCCAGACCTCAGCCAGAGCTAAACAGGAGAACAAGATAGCAGTGTGTCCTATACGTGTGCATTCAGAAGTAAACATCATCCTAGTAGCTAATCCTGAAGGGAAGGGGATTGAGTGAAAAGTGTAATAAACACCGGAGAAGGGCAAAGGAACACCACAGAACCATATGTGCATACCCTCCAACATTTCATACATGAAAACAGGGACATGTGTGGCCAGACAACATCAGAGTGTGGTCAAGATGGCAACATTAAGTCGAAGGCTTTCACAGCCAGCATCCATAGGTTGTCTGTGGATTTTTTTTCCGGGCTGTGAGGTCATGTTCTGGAAGCGTTTATTCCTGATGTTTCACCTATATCTGTGGCTGGCATCCTCAGAGAATGGTTGGGTAGGAGTGTGGGGGGGGGTTATATACTGTGAGCCCCTGTTGGAGAGGATATGTAAATTTGTGTATTTGAATGGCTAGTTTCTGGGTGGAGATATGCAAGGAGGATTAGTGTCTGTTTGACTAATGGTCCGTTGTCTGCTGGAACTCCCCCTGTCCCTCGGTGAAGTTCATCTGCATGTATTGAGTTTTGATTTTGGTGCTTTTCAAGACTGGTAGCCAAACTTTGTTTACTTTAAGGGTTTCTTCTTTCCTGCTGAAGTTGTCCAGGTGTTTGTGCATTTCAATAGCTTCTCTATGCATTCTGACATGATAGTTGTTGGCCTGGTCCAGAATTTTGATGTTTTTAAATAACATTTTGTGTCCAGGTCAGTTTATAACATGTTCTGCTACTGCTGATTTTTCTGGCTGGCCCAGTCTGCAGTGTCTCTCATGTTCCTTGATTCATGTTTGCACACATCATTTAGTGGTCCCTATGTAAACTTGTCCACAGCTGCATGGTTTGCGGTAGACTCCTGTGGCTGTGAGAGGGTCTCTTTTGTCCTTCACTAAGAGTAGCATTTCTTGGATTTTCCTGGTTGGTCTGTAGATCATTTGGAGGTTGTATTTCCTCATCAGTTTCCCTATCCTGTCTGTGACTCCTTTGATGTATGGTAAAAATACCTTCCGTTTAGGTGGCTGTTTTTCTTCATTCTTGTGGTTTTTTCTGGGTCTGGCTGCTCTTCTGATGTCTGATCTGGAGTAACCATTAGCTTGTAGAGCCCAGTTTAGGTGCTTCAGTTCGTCCTCCAGATAGTGTGGTTCGCAGATCCTTTTTTGCATAGTCTACCAATGTTTCTATTGTGCTTCTTTTTTGTCCTGGCTGATGATTGGAGTTCTTGTGTAGGTATCTGTCTCTGTGTGTGGGTTTTCTGTATACCTTATGGCCCAACCATTGGTTTGGTTTGCAGACAACTAGGACATCCAAGAATGGCAATGTTCCTTCCTTTTCTTTTTCCATTGTGAATTGGATATTCAGATGGATACTGTTAAGGTGGTTCAGAAATGTGACCAAATCTTCTTCTTCATGGCGCCAAATGGTGAAAGTGTCGTCCACATATTGGAACCATGTTGTGGGCCTTTTGGTGCTGTTTCCAGTGCTTGCTTTTCAAAATGTTCCATGTAAATGTTTGCTATCACAGGGTTCAGAGGCTACCCCATCTATCTCTTTGTAGAATTCATTATCTCACTGGATGTAGCTTGTGGTGAGCCCACAACATGGTTCCGATATGTGGACGACACTTTCACCATTTGGAGCCATGAAGAAGAAGATTTGGTCAGGAACAAACTCTTCCAGAACATGGCCTCACAGCCTGGAAAAAACCCACAGACAACCTAAAGATGGCAACAGTTATTATTGAGGAAAACACACAAGGTAGAATAGGATGCAAAGGTTTACTTTGTCTGAGCCTACTGCAAGGAGCAAGATTCTGCCCTCTCCTCTCCTATCCCATCTCTGGGTTAACTGAGTGCAAGCTTCTTTTGCACATTGAAGTCAGCTGAGGATAAAGGGGGAAAGTGGGACATTTTAAAAGCAGCAGCAAAGGTGGGATTACAGAGGCTATTTTGTCCTGCCAGATCAGAACAGTTAGAGGGCCTGTATGTGCCCACAAGAGTGATGTATGGCGAAAGTCCTCCAATGCCACATACTGAATTAGGGCTTTTTTTGCTAGATAAGATCCATATTTACAAATCCAGATGCTATTGTGCCTGTCCATTGCAAACAGACTCAGAGAAATAAAGAGCACACACACAGCATATGGGGTAAAATAAAATATTCTTTATTTATGACCCTACCTATTTATTTCCCTTTAATTCTTCAGCGGGGGGAGGCAACCTAGTGTGGGAGCAGCTGGGGTGGATTGTCCCTCCCGGACTTATGCCCCCAGCTTCCCCGGGCGAACACCTAAGCCTTGTTGAGCAACCCCAAGACGTGGGGTTGCTCTCGAGCCAGCCCGTGTCTGGAAGGTCAACCTGAAAGTCCCTTACCCAATCCATACAGATTAAGGTGAGGGAATTATCCTTCAGGCCAACCCAAAGGTAGGTCTCCTTCTCTTCTCCCAGACCATAGAATCTAGGGAGACCCTTCCAGAGACCGTCCCTTCACTGAAATCGGTGCCATAGGTGTCCACCGTAATCTACGCCTCCCCCCTTTTCTGCCAAGATAAGGGGCAAGTGTCCGCTTCGTCCCTTATTCCCCCACTAGCTTGTCCAACAGGTCCCTCAACCCCCGCTGAAGATCACCCAGAAAAATTAAGTTACGAGCATCTGAGAGTTGGACCCCATCAGCTCTGTAGCGCTCAGGCCTCTCAAAGACTATTTGAGGGTGTGCCAAATAATGCCCCCCCTTATCCCTCATAAACTTGCCCATTTGTCTATTGACCTTACGTCTGGCTCTGTCAATCAGCCGGGGGTTCCCCTCCCCACGCCACAGCTGTCTTGGCAGAATGGCAGACCACATGATGACGACTGAAGGCCATTTGGACCAAATCATGTCCAGGTCATATGATGCCTGGATTACCAAGGCCTTACCTTTAAGTAGGCCTAAATTGTTCCCCCCAAGATGGAGGACCAATATGTCTGGTGGAGCACCCTGATACTCCCCAAACAGACATGGCATCAGACCATGCCAACAAAGACCCCGCTTCCCCAACCATTCAATCAGCACCCCCTCTCTCAGGCTGAGGTGAGGTCCAAAATGACTTAACCGGGTCTGTCGGGCCACCCAGTAGACCATACTCTGGCCGCAGATCAGTGCCCGGTGTCTCACCATCAGAGGTCTAAAACCTGGAAGACAAAAGGGGAAGAAGAGAGGTTAGTATGTTAGAAGATGGACATACCTCTGATACGCGGAGAATCTCTATTGCCCAATCTGTTGTATCGCAGCTGGTGGCATTCCCAAAGCCACCGCCATAGATGCTGCACCAATTCGGAAGGAATGTGTCCCAAACCAGACGCCCGTCAAACCAAGCTGCTCCAACGCTTTGGCGGTTACTGCCCAAAACTGATACCTGGTAATAGGAGCCCGGTCTGCATGGGTGAAAAATGGGCCTGGATGATAACCCCGCACACGTAGATATTCCTGTAATGCAAGAACTGGACAAATTTCTTCGTCAGAGCACCGTGTCAGTGTGGATGTCTTCCCCTTTCCCCACTGGTCAGTCTTAGAAAAACGGAGGGTAAACCGGACCTCCTGGTCTGATACCGTTACGTCCCTAAGTTCGAAGGCCCTCCCTGAAGCATCTGACCTGGATGCCACTACCAATTCGCTCACCCGCGGAGCCCCGAAAAACGCCATCAGGGCCGCTGCGTGAAAAAGCCGCGCTTCATAGGGGTATGTATAGATTGAGTACCATGCTTTGTGCAAACCCGTCAAAATGTCTGGAGAAAGGGGCTCGAGTGTCCGCCTTTCTACCACGCTCTCTAGCCCATCCCTCCAGGGCCTTTCTGATGCAAAAATCTCCTGTATGATCAGCAGCTCCCTGAGCCTTAAGCCAAAAGGCTAAGGCCACCAGACGGCTGTAATTGTTTTACAGGGACGTTAACCTCTTGCGGTAACCCTTCCTGCTCCCTGAATGGATAAAACTCGCTAACTGCCCTGGCATATCCCTTCCTAATACTGGCAGCCACAGGCATACCTAGGGCCTTCCATATCTCGGGCTCCCAAGCCTCCACAGATCCTCCGGCATCCTATCACCCTCCTGTTGCATGCCTGGAGCCACTCTCTGAAGCGCTCCATCTGCATGTGGGAAAGAGCATCAGCAATCTCATTGTTCATGCCCGCCACATACCGTGCAACAAACAGGATATTGTGCCTAAGGCATTGTAAAGTAAAAGCCTGAACCAACCTCATAACCCGCGGGGATCTGGATGTAAGCATGTTTATCACGTGGACCGCTGTTGCATTGTCACACCAAAAATGTACAGCAGAATTTGCTAGGCCCCTGGGTGCCTAGGCCCCAGGAAGCCAAGAGCTCCAGCCCTCAGAAGCCCACCAGCTGAATTCCGAAGATTATCAGTATTATTATTATTATTATTATTATTATTATTAATTAAAGACTTAAAGGCTTTAATTAGGCCCCAGGCCTGGCAAGCCCCTGGGTGCCCAGGCCCCAAGAAGCCAAGGGCCCCAGCCCCTGGAAGCCCGCTGACCGATACAACGAAATCCAATAAAACCCCAGGCTTGTGAAGGCCCAACCCAGGTAGTGCTCCCTTTATACAAAATGGGCCTACCAGGCCCCAACCAGGCCACGTTTCAAGGGCATAGCAGTAGCCGAGGGCCTGGGCTGCAGCCCGCACTCACCGGGCCCAGCCACCTTAATCTACACCCCCGCTTAATCTACACCCCTGCCTTAATCTACACCCCCACTTAATCTACACCCCCACCGGGCCCAGCCGCCTAAATCTACACCCCCAGCCACCTTAATCTACACCCCCACCCAAGGCCGCAGCGTGGCACCAAGCCTGGCCCGATCGCATCCAAACCCGCCACGTGGCACTAGGCCCCACCACCTTACTCTATGGCCCAGCCGCAAACTGCCGCCTGAAGGCCACCACGTGGTGCTAGGCCCAGTTCGCTGAGGCCTAATAGCACCCGAAGCCACCCCATGGCGCTAGACCCAGGTATGGATTCGGGCCCGCACAGCAACTAGGCCCAATAAGGGAGGTGGAGGGATCGCCGCCCCCCAAGTCAAATAGTATCTTGGCCGCTGCTTCCACAGCGCCGTATGAGCCCCAGGCTACTCTGACTGGGAAGCCCCCGCACCCAGTGATATGCCCAAACGTTGCCGCCCGGCACCGGGATATGATCCTGCCCCCCCATGGGGCACCCCTGTAGGGGAAAAGCCCGCCACCGCTACAGCCCGAATACTCAGCCATCCGATCGTAACACCGAAGAATCCCCTGCTCTGCTAGCGCACTCACTCCTCGTGCTTCGCTGAAGCAAAAGAGGACAAGCAGAGAGGCGGGTGGCCCCTTATATATCCGGCCCCGCCCCTCTGCTTGTGTCACTGGCACTTGCCAGCGACGCAAAGCTGGTCTCTCCTCCTCCCTGCTTGCAATGGGGGATTCCTGGCTGCAAGCTCCGTGGAGCGGCACGGAATCCATTTCTGACAGGGCTGTGGATCATTTGGAAGAAGATTGGGGACTGAATCCTGGGGAGAATTCTCTGGCTCTCTCTATGGTGTGCTTGTCTAGGAAGGCAGCACATTACTCACAGGAATCCTGAATTTTTCATACACACCCCCTCCCCCCAAAGTATGCAGTTTGGTGACTAGATTATACCATTGCTTTGCTTGAAATGGGAAAGAACCTCTTCTAATCTTTGGTTGGATGGGAAATCATCTTGGGCACAAGTATTAAATTGATTCTGAAGGGCAAGGAAGCCAAACAGCCAATACTATAAAACAACAACAAGAACCTAGTTCTTATGCAAACACCTTAGACAAAGAAATCCCAGCCATCTTCATGGAATCCCTTTCCAAGTACAATTTTTATGGACTGGAGGACACCAAACCATAACAAAAAGCATCAACTGATATGAAATTTGCCTTGTCATAAAAAGCACAGAAAGCTCAGGAAAATGGATTACTGCTAGTAAAAGCAGGGAAGTACACCTGGGTCACTGCTGAAGAATATAATCACCATTTTCGTCAAAGACCTTTAGCTGCACATCTCTTTGAAGAATGTGATTACAAACATTGGTCACTAACATGTAGGGCTCATCCGTTCTGCTTAGGAGTTTGCTTGAGAGAACTGACAGCTTGTTACCAGGTGGTGTATAAAGCAAATAAGATGGATGGAGTGGTGGGTGTAATGAGCAAAACTAAACAATGCTGTTTGTTAATATGACTCATGAATGAGTAAAAAGCTCCACTTTGCTAATCTGCTAAAAGCTTCCCTTGCTGTGCTATTTAGTTCAATATCTCCTGACTCTTTTTATTTTAAACAAATGTGGCATCCTTAATGCAAAGTTTATATATCCACTGCTTCTTCATGAGAAATACCTATGTTATCACATGCCTCCCCAAGCTGGTGCCTTCTAGATGTGCTAGACCACAGATTCCATCATCCCAAGCCAGCATGGTCAATGGCTGGGAAAGAAAGTGTGGTGCTGCAACACATTTGGAGGGTGCAAGGTTATGGAAGGCTGGGGTAACATACAAAGTGAAAGAAAATGGTCCCTCTAAGCCTAAACTCTGTGAATCTCATATCCTTTACTTAGAAGTATGTATTTTGTGTAATAGGACTAAAGTAATTCTACACCTGCTTGCTAGGTGTTGCACTGTTGTATGTATGTCTAAGTAAACATGGATAGGAAGGGGCTATTGGCTGAAATTAGACTGAGCAACTGCTAGTGGTCGGGAGACACATCAGCTGTTGCAAGACCCTGGTGAGCTACAATGCATTTTCATCCCCTGAACCTCTCCAATCCCCCCCCCAAAAAAAGTGGGGTCCATTTTTAACTTCAAAATTACCAATAGCACTCATAGCTTCTGAATGGATGCTGTCAGCATTGGGGGGTTTGTAACACCCCTACTAACCTTTTCCAGGTGTCCATGAGCCTACCCAAATATCCCACCAATAACCCAAAATGCAGTGAAATGGCTATACCTCCCATTCAGTGGTTGAGGGGCTTATTGACCATTTTTAATTTTAAAAAAGAGGGGTGGACTCCAAAATTTGGGAGGATGGAAACCTTTGCTTATTTCTTTATTGCATGCTGGAATGAATAACTTCAGAACTTTCTTCCCTTTGGGAGAAGAATACAAAGGCGTCTGCATTTTGACCACTAGTCACACTTTTCACACAAGAATCACAGCTGGTATCCCATCAGTGAATTACAATGGTGTAAGTTGGACTTACGCCATCACAACTTACTTTTATAGTTGCTGCTTAGGTCAGAATTCTGTTCTGAATATGCAGCGACCAAAATGCCTCAAACTCACCATGTAAGCAGGGAAGCCCCTGACCATTTAAATGTTTTTGGTGGCGGGCAGGAGGGCAGAGATGCATCCAGCTATTTTCTTGTGGCTGGATGAATCCCAAAGACATCATCTGCAGAGACCTCACAGGAGGTTCACCTCAGGGATATGCTCTTTTTCTGCTGTACTAATTTACATTTGGAATAATTTGTTACCAATTTATTATCTTATTTTACCTCATGATGTAATGTGAAGCAGAAGTCTAGGAGCAGGGAATATGTGTTTTGGGTGTTGTCCAAAGTTGGCAGATCCCACCCTACAAAGCACACAGCCTCTGCTAACAACAACTGTAGATGAAAAGTGAAGAAGCAGAAACTATTGCAGGTTCCACCATTTGTATGTTGGGCCTATCATTCAGAAAGAAGCAAATTTCAAAAGGAATGTTTCTCACCACTCCAACCACTTACTGCATAACAGTCTCATTTACACTGTGGTGAAGATTCACCTATACATATAAAGGAACTACTGGCATGCCCATTAACCATTGTTAGTGATCATTTTACAGTAACTCGTATACATAATGGAACCATAAATTAGGAAACTACTTTGTTTGATGCAGCTTCAGGCTGATCTCATAACATGTGAGAGATAATAACTCGCAGGGTCATCCAAGGCTCCTCAACTTCTACTTCTTTTCAACTTAGAATTGCTCCCAAGAATCCTGAATGTTTTTTTAAAAAAATCAGTCTTGAACACTTCTTAACATCCATTCCTAGCTGTGGGGCATGCATTGATTTTTCTGCATTTGCTTTCTACCACACACTATTTTTATATGAAAATCACTTTACAGCAGCATTTTCACAATTATGTATATGAAAAAAAAAGCCTGTCTAAGTAATTCTTCCTCCTGCTGCTACCCAGCAAGTTTGAACGGGATACTTTCTGCCTGCAGCCAACCTGATTGTTTGACTGCAAGCCATAACTGGCGAATTAGAGTCCTCACATTTTGCCATTCACATTTGCTCTTTCATAAGGGAAATATTTGTGAAAGTGTGGGATAGTGAACAAAGGAATATATTATTTCCTAAAATTTGCACCGTTATCTCTGCTCAGAGTTTGGAGAATATGAGTTGCACAATCCACCACTTGCAGACCCATATGTGTGTCTCTGAATGTTTCTATGTGCGCTAAGTCCTATACTCAGGGATAAAGAATGTATCTATGCTACACCATTATAACAATTCAATGCCATTTTAACTGCAATGGGTCCATCCTACAGAATCATAGGAGCTGTAATTTAGTGACTTGGACTCCTGTACCAGAAAGCTCCAGTGTAATTCAAGGGGAGAGCAGTAGAGCTCCCCAACAAAGAATCCTGAGTATTCAACTAAACTGTAAATCCCAAGATTTTGTAGGATAGAACCATGACAATTTAAGTAGCATCTAACTGCTACAACCAGTGTGGTATGGTGGTTTGGATGTTGGACAGAAACACCAGGAATTGATTCCCTGCTGGCCCACAGAAATCCACTGGGTAGCCTTGGGCAAGTCACATTCTCTCAGCCTCAGAGGAAAACAATGCCAAAACTCTTCTCAATAAATCTTGCCAAGAAAACCCTAGGATAGAGTTACCAAAGATCAGAATGGACTTGAAGACAGACACATAATAACAAATAAGACTGTTGTATTTGTACTGTAGATGAGAAAATTGTAGTATGTGGGGAAAAAATTATTGTAATGTAAAACAATCTTGTGTATCCCATTCACATCCTAAGATAAGTCTAGGAATTTTCCCTGCATGCTTCTGTTTTCCCAAACTCCCTTTCTCTTATTTCACTAGGCAATTCCAGCCAACTGGAGAGATGGGTCATTCAACACATGACCTAATTTAAATTGTATTGCTCTTTGTGTGACTCTCTTTTAAGTTAGAGTCTCCATGTGCCTGTAGCCATCTTATGTAGCCATGCTGCTGCTATGAAGCCATGCTATGATACTTTGCCTTTTCAAGTCACCATGCAGCCTCTACCGCTAAAGGCTGGGTGAGTCATTCTACCCTAAATCCTCCTAGTTAGTTAGGAACCTTTCTTTTTTAAAGTTTGTTTTAGTATGTAGATTACGATTCATATACCTTCAGTAAACTTTTGATATGCATTTTTAAACTGACTCCTTTGTTTTTGTAATGAGTCTAATTTAACTAGGTGATCAGACCACAGACCTCAGAATACACTTTTAGATGTTAATTGAGCTGTCTGTCTCAGCATTCTTAAGTCACTCTGCATGACTTTGAAAGTGAAGTGATTTTAACTCTTTTTAAAGAAGATATTTTTATTTCCTTTTAAAAGGGCTAGATTCCTGGAATTTTTAATACATTTTTTTATTTTTAGACTCATACCTCCTACAAAAAAAATTCATAATTTTGGGACTTTTCACAAAAAAACACTTTTTATACCAAATTTTGGATTTTGTGAAAAAGTCTTAGTTTTGCACAAAAACATCAGCTGGAATCCTATTGGCTAATCCCAATAGGATTAGCCAATAGGATTAGATCCACTTAATTGATTGTTGAACAGTGAGTGAATCAACACATCAGTAAGTCCCATTGATTCAAAAGGCTTTTTCGGACGCATGAAAAGTAACGCAAGCAGCGTCGCCAGGTTGCCACACTGCTGCGCAAGAGGGCGTCCGTTTCGGACGACACTCCTCCCAGCGGTACTGTTGCAGTACCGCTGGGACATTTGAGCATGATTTTTTCCTGCCCAGCGTCATATTTTACTCGCGATCAGCGATCGCGAGTAAAATATGATGCTGGGAATGCTTTTCATGCGTCCGAAAAAGTCCAAAGGGTCTTACTTTAGTAGGGGCTATGATAGCATTAAGGTCATCATTTTGGCATAGAAAATATTTGTTTTCTGCAAAAAGGCTTGATTCCAATTGAAACAAACAAACAAAAAAGACTACAAGTGATGTTTGAGATTGTTTTTGAAAAGTGCTCCATGGATTAGCCATCTCCCACTGAGTCTCCTTACCTGGGACTCGCTGATTCAACAGTAACTACTACCCATCCAAGAATCCACTAGTCCTTTCTCTCCTACTTCTTGGCAGTGGTCATAGCAAGGAGGGGTGGGAAGCTGTGTCTCCCTGCTCCTTATCCTCTGTATCTAAAATGCTCCTGTGAGCATATCCCAAGTGGCAGAGAGGGGAGAAGATAAAGAGAAGGTCCTCTCCCTCCTTGCCTCTTGCTGCTGATGAGAACAGCAGGAGCAAAATGAATGTGTGTGAAAGAGAAATTACCTCTTTTTCCCTCACATCACCCACCTTACAACAGCCAGGTTTAAAACAGATGGGAGGGAAGAGTTCTTGTCCAGCTTGGATCAGATTTAAATACAAGAAGGACCCAACTGCTCGCCTTATGCAGAAGTCAAAGATCATGAGTTGCTGCAGTTTGCAGCACTGAATAAAATAATTACACATTTTAGTGTCATCCCTAGAAAAGAGTCTTAAAGTGCCCCTTCTAAGAGCCCAGCTGTTAGGACTTCTAAGCTATAGCTTTACAGATATATCCATATACCGAAGCTGTGAGCAACCTGTGTATCAGGCCTCTTCATTATTCTAAAGTTTGGGAGGTTTCTCTTAAAGATTCTGGTCACACGCTTGCCAGCAGATAGGCGTTTGGTGATTAAATCAATAAAACTTGCATTAAAACCCAGGTCACTGTGTACAACTTCTTTTGATATGTATCTTATGCTACGCAGACTACTAAAGGAAATCTACAGGCACATAGTAATGAAACTACAACAGTATGGCAAAGCCTACTCCAGCTTTTATCACATCCTTGCCAATTATGTTATTACAGTACTTATAATCTTCTCATAAATAACAGTCAATTTGATTCTGTCTCCTGAAAAATCATTTACAAGGAGGGGGGGAGTGGAATAAAGTTATCTTTTTGTCTTTGTTTGTAAGTTTACCATCCAGTTTACAAATGTATGTTATTTTTATTCCTTCTTAGAAGGTGATGAGCCGAAGTCAAGCCAAGATGTCAAGCAGCAGCAGCACAGAAACCCAAGTAAATGAAGTGGCTTCAAGAGCAATGCAGCTGGAGGCCTTTCAATCGGAAAAGGTACCAGTATCATTTGATAATTATTGTGTCACCAAGCAACAGCCCAATGATACAGATTTTCCCAGCTCTGTTATTGTTGTGTCCTTCCTGCCTAGTGGTGCATATGGGAGCCAATCAGGCTTAGTAGCTAAGAGGGATGAAAAGAATATCCATTTTGATTTGTTCCCTGGCAAAATAATGGGTTCCCCAATGCTCAGGAAACCCCAGCAGGAAGAACAGAGTAGCAGAAAGATTCTTTGTACTTTTCAAAGTCTTCCAGGGAATTACATGTGATATTTTATTTTATTTGGTATGAAGAAAAGGATGGATTTTGCACACGGAAGATTGTTTTCCCCCTGTGCAGGAAGAAGTTTGTTTTGTGTTGAAAACTCCTACACAGGAAACATGTTTTCTGCACACAAAAAATAACATGTATTTCTGTATAAAAAAAAAATGCACATGTGTTTCTATGCAAAATAATTCCCAGAAGAGGGGAGAGCACCTCCTGAGAACTCTGCAGAAATCTTTAGTTTCTCACAGCAGGGTGAGAACCATGGGAACTATTTGTCCTTCCATGCAAGGATGAGAAATGCAAAGATCTTACATCTATAGTAGCTAACAGGGAGCTGACATCCTGTTAGTAACTTAAGATGGTGTAAGACCTATGCCATCACAACTCACATTTTGGGTCATTCCATAGGCCAGAATTCTGTTCTGACCAAAAAAACCAACCCCCCCCCCAAAAAATCATCTTATAAGCCACACATCTACCCCTCCCCCCAGCAATTTTCTTGATGTAGGTGAGTGGGAGGATAAGTGGGAATGCATCCAGCTATTTTCCTTTATCTGGGAACTTTATCAGATGTGGGGGAATGTGGCAGAAAACCACATCCCAAATTACATCAGAAGAACACTACAAGAACAGAAAGGGTGACATTACCAGATGCCTGTGTCCTTCAACCATTCCAGGAGCATAGCACAGACGTGAATAAAGTGTCCCTTTTTTATTAATGGGCTATCAATAAAAAGGGACATATTATTCATGCCTGCACTACGCCCCCAGAATGGCTGAAGGACAGTGTCGTCCAGTAATGTCAGCCATTTTTGTTCTCGTAGCATTCTTCTGATGTGGTCTTTGCCATGTCTAATAAAGTCCCTCATCACATCACATGCATGGAGATCCCAGGGACCATTGGAGGTCCTTGCAGGTGCCTGTCACAGTGTCTCCAGCTAAGGAAAAATAGCTGGATCTCACTGCTTATCCCCTTGCTCTCCACCAATCCAGAAATAGCCATGTTGAGAGAAGGGCTGAACAGCTTAAAAGGATGTGGTGGGGGTGTTGGGGGTGGCATTGAGGGTCTTAACTATGGAATTTTTTTTTTAGTGTGACATGGTGGTTCTTATCTGTATGTGCATAGCTCACCACCCAATGCCTCTCAGACAGCATTGAACTCCAACTGATAGTGTATTTCAGGCTTTACATGAAACAGTCATCACATCACAGCACTTCAGGTTTTTGTGGGCCCTTGGGCAACAGAATATGAATGAGCCCCTTTTGGTCCTGCCACCCCCTTTGGCATTGCCCCTTTGGCACTGCCCTTGCTTCCCACTAACCAAATCCTTTGACTCCTACCTATTAGAATAATCTTTCCCTCCTCTAAGTGTAACTGTATCCTTTCCCCCTTTGGCCCAACCTAGTCATATTAATAGATAATTGGAATTTTAATGATACTGTTGCATCAGGGTAAGCCACTACACTGGGCCTGGGGGCCAATTTTCTTTCCCTGGGGAGCTCCAAGGGTTGCACAGACTGCAAATGAAGACCCCAAATGGAGACTGGTAGTGACCAAAAGTCCACTTCAGTTGTTTTTAAAAACTGGCATTTTTTAAATGACCCTGCAAGTCATTTAAAAACTGAATGACCACTCCAAGTAAGGTTGCCAGATTGAAAACTGTGGAGGGCTCCTATATCTTTAATGGTTGAGCAGAAGAAAGAATTTGCTTGTTACTTGGTTGCATGACAAGCAACACCTGTTGAAATGCCCTCTTCTGAACAACCATTAAAGGTAAAGTAACCATCTCCAGTTTTCAGTTGGGCAACCCAAACTCCAGGGGCCCACTCCCACTACATGATTATAGTGCTATGATTCAACTTTAATTGCCTTGGCTGCATCCTATGGAATCCTGTGGTTTGTAGTGTGGTAAGAGGCACCAGGGCAGGGAGCTCTCTGGCTAAGAATTCCAAATGCCCCTCCCTAAACTGCAAACCCCATGATTCCACAGGATGCAACCATGGCAGTTAAAAGGGAATCATGGTACTATAATTGCATAGCATGAAAGGGCTCCTGGAAACTTCCAGGAGTTCATCCTCATTTTTTGGCTGGAGAAAAGGCAGTCTGGGGAGTCTGAAGGGGTTGAAGGTCTCAAAAACACCTTGGGGAGGTGTATACATGTGGCCCCAGAGCTGCACTTTGCCCATCCATGGAATATTTCTACTGGGGAAGCACTTCACTACACAAATAACTGATTAAAGACTTCCCAGTCTACATCATGAACCAAAGTGTACACTAGAAAATAAAGTTGTGCTGCTACATTTTTAGTGCTGTCTTTATGTACACTATCCCATATTCAGCTGTTGATGTTGTAAATTTTAAACCACACCTACTAGGATGTCAATTCACATGGAACACAGTGGGACTTACTTCTGACCACTAGCTTTTTCAATGGGTCTTACTTTTCCATTTCTCTTTACTCCTAGGTAAGTGTGTGTGTCTATATCATTGCAGCCAAAGTCTTGCCTGGGTCTTGTGAGTTTGTGGCAATGGTAAAATTTCAGCTGCAGACCAACTAGCTCATAGATAACAATAGATTCTGTAATATAGTGCATGGGTGGTAATCAGGTGACTCTCTAGATGTTGTTGGCCTGTAGGTCTCAACATTCCTCCTCCACCTTTCCTGGCCAGGGCTTCTGTAACATGCAGTCCAACCAACATCTGGAAAGCTGTGCAATCTCCACTCCTGTTATGCAGCTTCATATAGGAATCAGAATCAGACCATTCCCTTCATAAAGCATTTGTTTCTTTGTGCCCCTGAATCTCAGAAAACACAGGATAGATAGTACTGTGTTGGTGAATTTATGCTGAAATAGAGATTTGTGTGTGTGTGTGTGCAGGTTTCTCATCAAGAGCAAGCATCCACTGAGGTTAAGAAAATTTCTAATGTTACTCACAGTGCTGATAAAACAGGTACGAATCTACTGGAAGATGGGTGGTGGTGGATAAAAGTGGTTCACAGAGCAAATTCTATTATATATATATTGGGTGGATGCTACCTTTTGACTATATATATATATATATATATATAGTCAAAAGGTAACATCCACCCGAAGTTCAGCATTTGGGGGTTCCACTGCTTTCAAATGCAGGGCTAAGTAAGTAAAGATTTGGCTAGTGGCCATGCTGTAGTTCTACATAGGGCATGTCTAGACTAGCCAGAATATGCCACCTTCCACCTGACATATTCTAGCCCCAGAGCTGGCCCATCACGCCTGCCATGCCCCGCCCCCATTACCAGGACAAGCCAGGCTGAAGTCCACACGCACATGCTGGCTAAAGCACACAGATGCCAGCTGGTATTGGTGGGCACTTCCCTCGCTGTCATGTGTCGCTCCCTCTGAAGCCAGGAAAGAGGCCCTCATCATATGATCAAGGCTGGTCACATGCAGGGGGCCTTCATCACGTGCTTGGGGGTCTACTTCCCAGCTGCAGAGTGACTCCAGTGGCAGTGGGGTCCGGAGTGCAGGTATGAACCATGTGTTCCCATGCCAGACCCATCCAGGTTTTCCTGCATGAAGTGGGTTTTCCCAGGTGTTTTATTAAAACATGTTAAAAGGCTTTACCCTGGCTTCCCCATGGCTTTGCCTCAGGCATCATCAGGAATGCCCAGAGACTAAATGGAGCAAGAGCCCTGCATCATTTGGTCTGCAAGATGGGGTGAAGCTGGGGTAAATAGGCTATCTAGACAAGCCCTAAGTTGCATTTCCAAGCTTGTTGTCGAAGGTAGTTATTTGGATCCTGGCCTATATGGAGCCACAAGTAAGGAAGGTGAGCCCCATAAACTTGTTCTATGAATAGATAGCTCCACGTGACCTAGAGAAGAAATTCTAGCCATCTGCGACAGATGAAGGCAAGGTGCCTCTTGCAATCCATTGCGCCAATGAGTGAAGCCAATTAATTTTAATAAAGTATCTTCCTGAAATAACCCTTTTGACTCCCCCCCCCCCACATCATAGTGGTCAATGCTGTCATGAATGAAGAGATTCCAAAGGTTTCTGCACAATCTTTAAAGCAGCAATTTGAAAAAACAGCCCACGGAAAGATGCTTCTTTCTGGTCGAGAGAGTGGAACACCTGCAAAGCAGATCAAGGTCAGTGATTTGGAAAGGGGAGCCCTCCATCTAAGCAATACTGATTTGCTATCTTTTTTTATTGTAAAGCTAAAATTCCTTTCTGGGCTGCAGTTAGCATATTTCACCCATTCATTGAGATGATGCCTACAACATGATTTTCAGTAAACAACTGGTGTGTTTGGCAAACGTTGATCTATCCCTCAGTCCTTTGGAGCCACTTTAATGGTAGCAGGGCAATCTGTGGTTTCTAGTAAAGTATCCTTTGAAACATCCGCTAATCTCTTGCAAACAAGACCCAATTGTTCTTCCTGCCAAGCCCCCATTGCAAAGTACTGAGTTTGATCAGTGTTTTCTTTGATCAGAGGCATTGCATGGATGCTTGGAGGCAGGATATCTCATGACAGGGTTGGAATTGGGTTCTGATGTTTCTGTCTTCCACTGTACCTGTGTGCCCCCATGAACCAATGTGCCTGTGTACTGATTTATAACATTGAACTGCTATACCATATGCAGCAGGTTAGACTGTATGTTACACTGCATATAAAAGAAACAACCTGGAATATTGAAACACCCTGAAGTATATTCTTTAATGAATACCGACCTATATGGTACTGCATTCTTCTTTAACCAAAATCCTCCCTCACTTTTTTTTGTATTTGTTCTATTCTTTTTCCTTTCATGTATGCTCTTTCTCCTGTACATTTTCACTCTTACAGTAAGTATGTAAAGCTATGACTACAACACCTGTTGATATGAGATACAGGCAATACCTAGATGGTCTCAGAATACAACACAGCTACACATTCAGGCAGATAAATTAAATATTCTAAATATAAATTAGCTAGCTGAAGTAGTGAAAACTATACCTAAATTACCTCAGTTATAATTCCGAGACTGTGTTAAATCATCCTGTTGCGCCGAAATATTATTTGAGGATAGATGAAAGAGGATCTGATTTCCTTGAAACTCCAGTTTAGGTGCAGGATTAAACTGACCACATAAAATGGATACAAAATTCTGACTTAATTTTTTTAAAAATAAAATAAACCAATTTTGTCTCCTAAAGATTGAAAATGAGTGTCAAGAAATGGCCTGGCCTTCTTCAACTGTTCTTTCTTCTGCTGAAGCTGTTTCTACAAGTAGACAACAGGAAGCGTATATGGTGAGGAAAACTGAGCACACGTCTGCTGCCTCATCAGCAGCCCACTGCACCTCTTCTAAGTATGGGAGTACAGAGGAATTTCCTCCACCACCATCTCCAGACTTACTACATGCTCCATCTGAACTGACAGAGTTTTCCCAGTCCCCTGAACCCTCTCCTTCTCCGTCAAAGCAACCCCTCCCCAAAGATTTGTATTCTAAGCAAAGAAACCTTTATGAATTGAAGCGTCTATATAAGCATATTCACCCGGAACTAAGAAAGAACCTGGAAAAGGATTACTTCAATGACATTTCTGAAATAGTGTCTAGTAGCAACACTGAAACAGGTAACTCACTAGCAGGAGATGTACGTCAGGCTCGGTATCTCTTTGAAAATTCAGAAAATAGCCCTCTAAAGTGCATGAGCCCAGAAAGGGAGTATTTGGAATGGGATGAAATTCTAAAAGGTGAGGTCCAATCTATGAGGTGGATCTTTGAGAATCAGCCCCTGGATTCAATCAAAGATGAATCCCCTGACCCAAACAATGTTAAAAGCATTGCAGATCAAGAAATAATTGCAGGTGGAGATGTTAAGTATACTACTTGGATGTTTGAAACACAGCCCATCGATGCACTGGGTGCACATCCTTCAAAGAGCCCAGAAAATGCAGACAGAGTTCCTGAACTAGCTCGGGGAGATGTCCGCACGGCCACTTGGATGTTTGAAACTCAGCCGTTGGACTCAATGAATAAAATTCACCATGAAAAAGAGCAAGAATATGATGAAACCTGTTTTAAGGAGGTCACTGGTGGAGATGTCAAAACAGTGAAGTACATGTTTGAAACACAGCATCTGGATAGCCTGGGGCAGCTTTATTCGGTGGATGAAACTAAGTTGCTGCAGCTCAGATCTGAACTAAAGGAGATTAAAGGGGATGTGAAGAGAAGTATAAGGCATTTTGAAACCCTGCCAATGTATGTTATTAGGAACAATTTAGGCCAAATGCTAGAGATTAAAACTGTCCATAGGGAAGATCTTGAGAAAGGAGATGTCAGAACCGTACGCTGGATGTTTGAAACACAGCCTCTAGACATGATCAACAAAGATTCCATGGACATCAGAGTCGTCCGTGGAATCTCAATGGAGGAAAGCATCAAAGGTGAAGTGGGTAGGGCAAAATGGTTATTTGAAACCCAGCCTTTGGATACTATTAAAGAGGAATCTGAAGAAACAGTTGTGGAAAAAGAAGCCATTCTAGGCACAGATGTCTGCAGAAAATGTTGGCTTTTTGAAACCCAGCCTCTTGATACCCTAAAAGAAAATGAAGACACAGATCCTCTGCCCTCAGAAGAAATAATAGGAGGGGATGTAAATACCACCAAACACCTATTTGAAACCTTGCCAATGGATATGCTAAAAGACAGCCCAGATGTTGGCAAGCTTCAAAAAATGGCAGCCACTGAGGAAGAGAAAGGGGATGTGAGGCATCAGAAATGGATTTTTGAAACTAAACCTCTTGAACAGATTGGAGAGGAAAGGAAAGAATTTGTAAGAACTGTGAAACTGGAGGAAATTGACAAGGGAGATGTGAGCAGCTGTAGACATGCATTTGAAACATGCCATTTAAGGAAAGAGGATGACTTGTATAAAATCCATGTTGAAGGTGTCACACAAGGTGCAGTAAAACTAAATAAAGCTGTTTTTGAAACAACTCCATTGTATGCAATTCAGGATAGACTTGGGAAATATCACAAAGTTAGAACAATTCGACAAGAGGAGATCATAAGAGGGGATGTCAGAAACTGCAGGTGGCTGTTTGAAACCAGGCCCATTGATCAGTTTGATGAGAGTATTGAAAAAATTGAGATTATCAAAGGAATATCTTCACAAGAAGTACAGTCAGGTGATGTCAAAACAGCAAAATGGCTGTTTGAAACACAGCCTCTTGACTCCATGAAATACTTTGCTCATGTGGAAGATGAAGAAACAGAAGTAGAGATGAAGACAACAGAAGTTGTCAAGGGGGATGTAAAAACATGCCGGTGGCTATTTGAAACACAGCCAATGGAAACTCTGTATGACAAAGAGACGGTAGTGTCTGATAATGAAGAGATCCATAAAGGAGATGTCAAAACCTGCACCTGGCTTTTTGAAACCCAGCCTCTTGATGCTATAGGGGAAGACTCAGAAACAGCCATAAAAATGCACACAGTAGAGCAGGAGGACATTCAGGGCAGTGATGTCCGCACAGCATGTTTCCTTTTTGAAACAGAAAAGCTAGAAAACATACAAGGAGAAGAAGGTAAAGAAATCAAGCAAGTGGTAGAAATTGATATCCAGCCTGGAGATGTCTCTACCATGAGGTATAAATTTGAGAACCAGTCCTTAGACTCCATAAATTCCAGCTCAGAGGAAGTTTTGAGGAAAATCAAAACCTTACAACATGAAGATATACAGAAAGGAGATGTTTTGCGTTGCTGTTGGC
Source organism: Gambelia wislizenii (assembly GCA_030847615.1). Lineage (NCBI taxonomy): Eukaryota > Metazoa > Chordata > Lepidosauria > Squamata > Crotaphytidae > Gambelia > Gambelia wislizenii. The sequence continues at coordinate 285,304,388 of JAUMIR010000001.1, read as the reverse complement.
TTTTTGAGAACCAGTCACTGGATGAAATCACAAAGCATGAAGAAGACAGGACCTCAATAAAAACTGTGACAGACATACAGGGTGGAAATGTGAGAAAAGGATGCTTTATCTTTGAGACCTTTTCTCTGGATCAGATTAATGATAACTCTTCTGCAGATATAAGCACCATGAAAACTGTTAGTGAAGACGAAATAACAAAAGGAGATGTGAAAAGCTACAGAATGCTTTTCGAGACCCAACCACTTTATGCAATTCAGGACAGGGAAGGGTATTATCATGAGGTGACTACTGTTAAAAAGGAAGAAGTCATTCATGGAGATGTACGTGGGACTCGTTGGCTCTTTGAAACAAAACCCCTGGGATCAATAAACAAATCAGACAATGTATATGTTATAAAATCAGTCACCCAGGAAGATATTCAGAAAGGAGATGTTAGTTCAGTCAGATACCGATTTGAAACACAGCCATTGGACACCATTTCAGATGAGGAAAAAATCATTGTCCCCACTATTGATAGTGTGCAGGGTGGTGATGTGAAAGCGAGCAAGAAATTATTTGAGTCTGTAAAAGACCAAGGAGGCTTGTGCGTAAGGACAGTGAGTGTCAGTGAAATACAGCACGGCAATGTGAAGACATCTACTTGGCTATTTGAAACACATACCATAGATGAGATCAGAGGAGAAGATTCAGAGTATAAAGATGTCAAGACAGTAACAAAGGAGGAGGTACAAGAAGGTGATGTTCAGCACGCAGTGTGGCTTTTTGAAAACCAGCCACTAGACTCCATTAAGGAAACTGATGAAAGTGATATGAAAATAGATAAAGAGGAAATTCCACAGGCAGATGTTAAGACCACAACATGGCTCTTTGAAACAACTCCTTTCCATGAATTCAATGAAAGTAAGGTTGAAAAGGAAGAAATCATCGGGAAAAGTGTGAAGGAAACTTTAAAGGAACTTTATTCTCACAAAGTCGTAGAAACACATGGAATTATCTTGGAGTCAGATGAAATTGGAGATGTCAGAATGGCAAAATATAAACTGATGAACCAGGAGGCTCCTGAAATACAAAAAGAAGAGATTATTAAAGGAGACTTAGCCAACATCATGTTGAACTTGTTGTCCAAACCCAGCACTGTTGAAAGGGAAAGTAAAGTAAATGAAGAGGAAAAAGGCAATGTGAATTTGACCAAACAGCAGTTGCTGAATAGATCAACAGATATTCACATAGAAAAGGAAGAGATAGTGAGAGGTGATATACAGCAAGCCATTAAAAACCTGTTTAGTAAGGATAGCTCTGTAAGACGTGGAATTTTAATTCAGGAAAATGAGAGGGGTGATATTAATATGACTGTCTATTCTCTTTTTCACAAAAAGGATGGTAATAACATTAAGCAAGATGAAATTATTGGTGGTGATGTGAAGCGTACGATTCACAGCCTTCTCTCTTCTGCTACGAATAATGAAATATTAGAAAGACCTAAAATAGATGACTCTGAAAGGGGCAATGTTCAGTTTTTTACAACATGCATAGAAACTGGAGCTCTGGATTATCTGAAACTTCTTCAGACAGGGACAGATGAAACATTTTCAAGAAGGAATCAAGAAGAAGAGGAAGAGGAGGAGGAAATAATTGGTGGTGATGTTGAAGGGACAAAGCTGTTACTTAAGAAAAAGAAGTCTGAAATTCAACGGACAGTTAATGAAGCTGACATCATCCCTGGAGATGTGTGTAATGCAGTTAAAATCTTTATGACTGAGCCACAGAATACATCTTGTCATGTATGCAAAGAAGAAATTATAAAAGGTGATTTGAAGGCAGCTTTAAATTCCCTCAGCCAGGCCATAAATCAAACAACTGTTACAGAGAAGGAAGAAATTATAAAGGCTGATATCCTTGCAATTCTGAAGTCTCTTAAAGAATCAGCTTATCAGCTGAAAGAAACAGAAAAACCTGATGTCATCCCAGGTGATATTAAGCAAGCTATTGAATCACTGGAGAAAGCCAGACGCTCAAAAAATGAAATCTTGAGAGAAGAGGTTGTTCAAGGTGACCTTGAGTCCACTCTGAGGTCTTTAAAAGCAGCTCAGCAGTCTTTCAAGGAAGTAGCTAAAGCGGAAATAGACAGCAGAGAGAGTCAGACAATGGTAGGAAGCCTGCTGGAAGCTTCAGCAGAAAGGAAAAGACTACAGCACCAAGCAGCCACCCATAGCAATATGAAACAAACCAGTGAGAGCCTGTTTAAGCCATCTCAACAGTTAGTCAAGCATGAGGTTAATGTAACTGATAGTTTACAAAATAATATAAACTCTCCTAAGAAACATCATGTAGGGATGAAGTTTGAAAAGGAGAGCATCCTCAATGAAGATGCCACAGCAATCCATCTGGATCAGAAACAGAGCACCAAGGCACATGGGGCAGATAAGAAAAATGTGAAGGGCTTATCTAATACCCCATGCAAGGTCATGGAAAAAGGGGATAAGTCTATAGGTAAAGTCAGAAACCATAACATCGCAAAAGAAGAAGAAAAGTGTCATACAGATCAATATATGACTGATCAACCTGCTTTTTGTAGCAATGTTCAAAAGAAGGAAAGAACAGAAAAATCAGAAACAAGCAGAATGCTGAGGAAAGACAGTTCATCCAGTGTTGTACAGTCCACAAAACAAATTACTGGAAAGAAACATAATGTGTTTCATGAATGTAAAGATGACAAATATTTTGACACAAACTTTCAGAAGGAGACAAAGGAAAAATCAACACCATCAGCATGCGACCACAGCTCCAATCACAGAGAAGCAGAGGAACTGGTCAACATGTCAACTTGCATGATTTCCAAAGCAGCTGGCCATTTTCAGACACAAGAGGTGCAACACAATAGAAAACAATCTCAGCATTCAAAGGAGGCTTGCAAAGAGAAGAAAAATAATGTTAAGGCAAGCCAAGCTGAAGTTTCCATGGCATCAGAAAAAGATATAAAAACCAATCAAAAAGTCAGAGCCACACAGAAAATGCAAAGTCAATTTAAAGAAGTTGAAAGGAAGCAAAAGTATAATGTTATCCAGCAAAATGAGAAATCCATGCTGAGGTTCAAGGGAAAGGCTAAAGAGGAAGCAGTAGAGTCAGAATTCAAGATTATGGTGAAGAACCCACTAAATCCAAACAGGAATCCTAAGGGCCCGGACAGGCCAGAAACCGATTCTCCACCCCCACCCCCACCTCCTCCTTCACCTCCAGTTTCAGTCACTTCCTCCGATGCTGATTTACCTCTCCCACCACCACCTCCTCCTCTAACTCATTTAATGATGGCTTCTGACAGGCAAAGTTTTCCTTCACCTCCACCACCAATAGAGCAGGGCAAAATGGAGGGTGAGTGTTTTCCTCCCCCACCACCCTTGGTAGAAGAGAAGGATGAAAGTGAGCTGGCCTGTGCTCCATTGCCATCACCTCTTCTGCAACCCTCAGCTCCTCCTCAGCCCAAACAAAAAAAAGATAATTTCCTCAAACATTTAGACAAAACACTGCAAGTATCAATACAACATCATGACAGCCTTAAAGGCAGCAGAGGTTCATACATCAGGCAACATCCCCAGATGGAACCTACAAAAGGTTTAGAAACAAGCTGCCCTAGAACGCCTAGAAAAATCCAGCCAAATGTTGTTCAGATACACACACACAATGACAGTATGAAAACAGTGGAAGAAAAGACAGAAAGCACTATGATGAGGAAGACTGTTAGCCATGAAAAGAAAGAGGAAAAAGTCTGCACAAAAACTGAAGAGGTGAGAAGGCCTTCATCAGTTACAGAAGCAATCAAGCTAAAGACATCACCAATAACAAGAACAGCTACATTTCCACTGGTTAGGTCTCCTTCTCTTCCAGCAGAGGCAACACAAACAAAACCTAAGCCTTATGTAAGGAAATTTAAAACCCCCTTAATGATTGCAGAAGAGAAATACAGACAGCAACAGGAAGAAATGGAGCAAAAGCAAGGCAAAGATGTTTGTCCACTAGTTATGAGAAGAAACAGTGAGACCTGGGGAAGTTTTGTTCAGAAAGAGTCAGAAACTTGTCATCCAATCCTAAATCCAGAAGAACTGCAGCAAATCCCCACACAAGGGCCATTGCTCTCTGCAGCCCCAGAGATGCCCACTGAGCCTGAATGTCAGAGGAAGGCCCAAGTGGGAAGATCACTAGTTGATGAACCACAGCCTATGCCAAAAGTAGCAGCAGCCAATCAGTCTCAAGACATTTTGAAAATCTCAACAGAGGAGCACAGTAGAAAAAGAGCAATGCACAGTTCACAAAACATTACTAAACAGTGTGAATCTTCTCAGAAGGTAGAGACCCACAGAGAACATTCTATTCACAAGAGAGAGCAATACCAAAATGGGGAGCAATTGCATCTGTCAAAAGCCAAAATGATGTCCCCTACTTTCAAAGTCAGAACCATCAAGCTACCCTCTTTAGATCAAAGCTTACATGACATCCACAAGGATTCCATGATACACAAAAAGCAAGAAGGAGCCACTGTCCAAAAGCAACAAATTCAAGAAAAACAGAAAGAAGATATAAGGAATTCTACTATCAAAAAGCAGAATACTGCAAAATCAAACAGCCATGTGAATGTTGATGAGAAGATGTGCCTAGAAAAGCCACTTTTAAAGTACACAGAAAGCAAGCAAGAAGTAAAGGACAAAGAATCTAGGGAAGTGAAACAGAGTCTAGTATCTAGGGAAGTGAAACAGAGTCTAGTTCAAAGGCAGGAAGTAAAAAAAGACAAAATTAAACAAGAAAGAGTCTCTTCAATTATGGAAGGAAAGCAGAGCCAAGTAATTGTTTTCCCTAAAGAAGCAAAAGTAACAACTCAAAAAAAGCAAGAAGAGGTTACCAATAAATCAGAAAAAATGGTCAAGCAAAAGATAATTGATATATGCCAAGACTCACAGACTTCTGAAGAAGGAACAAATTTTATTTTGGAGACAAACTTGCAAAACAAAAAACTCTCCCAGGAAAACAGTGGTCTAAACCAAAAGGATTGTGTTACGGAAAAGACCAACCAACAGAAAAAAGGCCTTCTTAAGACAACAGAGCCAAAACAAGAGTTTCCACAGAAAAAAACATTGTCATCCAGTTCACCAAGAGGATCACCACAAAGTAATGAGAAAAGCTCAGTAGATGTTTTAGAGTTCTTGAGGAAACGTGAGAAGATACAGCAGGTGCTATCCAGAGTGAAAGAGTTTGAAACTGAGCCAAATAAAAATGGAATCAAAACATTTCAGGCCTTCTTAAATATTGTTCCAGAATGGCTGATAGATCAAAAAAAGAAGGAAAGCTTAACCTACATTGCACAAGAGAGTAACATGGAAAAGATGAAAGAGGAATTATTGATTGTTAAAGAGCAAGCTGCCAAAATGCTTGAAACATGTGAAGATGCCATCCAGACAGCCATGATTTCCATGAAACCTCTGAAACCTAGAAAGGACTTTCTTCAAGTTGGGGGATTATCACAGAAAATAACTAAAGACAGCCTGAAAGACTCACAGAAGACTAAAGAGAGGATCAAAGACACAAGGACCCATCAAGAAATAAAGGAGATTGTCAGTGCCCACAGATTTTCAGAAATCAGAACAGCTTCACCATCCCTAAGAACACGAGCACCCTCGCCTACTTACATTACAATTGAATCTAGACGGATTGAATCCCCTCTCAGGGAGGTCTCATCTCCTGTCCAAAGGGAAAACACTCCAGTTCCACCATCACCTCCTCCTAGAAGTTCTACCCCAACATGTAAGATACAACAACAGTCCACTAACTGCCCCTCTCCCTCCCCTCCAAGAAGCCGTTCAGAGCAACTGGCCAAACTGAAAGACACGACAGTGAAATTGTCTCAGGGGGCAACACAAAATAGATCAGTAACCCCAATTCCTATTGTGGAGAAAAGGTCAGAGATTGTTAAATCTCCTGCAACACTTCGTCGGCAAATCAAGATTGACACATGCCAATCTGATGTTTTGTCTTCAAAAATGTCCCCTGTGAATGAATCACATGTAACTGCTGGCACTGTAAAGAAAATGAAAGAAACTCATGAAGAATCTGAAACAAACAAAATGTACATCTCCCCAAAGAGAGGAAACATTCCAGAAGGCTCGGAGTCACATGGACAAAATGCCGGCTCTGTTTGCATTACTCGAAAGTTTGAGGTTCCTAAGGCTGATTCTAAAGGGCTTGTACATAGGTTTGAAGCATCCGAGCAGATGATTCACATAAGAAAGGAACCAGAGGTATCTGGAAAAGTGATCAATGAAAGTGAGGATAAAATAGGTACAGTGGTAGGAATGTTTAATGATAATCCCCAAACTGAGGTAATATCCCAGAAAAGGTATGTCGAAAATGGTATAATCAGTGGCCAAATTAAGGAAGAAAGGCACATATTTAGCAGGAATGGATTTGGCCAAACTTCTCAAGAGCCTGAAAAACAAAAAGAACATTTCCAGAAGTCTCCAAGCAAGCGACAAAGAGAACCCAAGGAAAATAAAACCTACAAGCAAAAGCAATATGTCATTGACGAGCATTCATTTGAACCCACAGCGTGTTTTGATACAATGACACACAATGAATGTTCTTCCATCATGGACTCATTTGAGAACACGATTGTTGGATCAAGAACCGCCGCCACCACTTCACGAAGCACAGATGGGATGCAGTCAGGAGGGTTTGGCTTCAAGCGTGCTCCTCCAACATATGAAGATGTAATCTCAGGGCACATCTTGGATATTTCTGCTGCTGATTCACCAGAAGAGCTGCTAAGGAATTTTCAGAAGACTTGGCAAGAGAGTGAGCGAGTATTTAAAAGCCTTGGCTACACCGTGTCAGAAGCTGCTGAAGCAGAAGTGAGAAGCAGCTTCCATGAGGAAGCAGAGTTCATTAGTGGTAAATAAGCATGCAAGGTGTGAAGGAAGTTTTTAACAGCTTGGAGGGTATGAACCATGGCAATCTTTAAAAAAATCGCAATTAATATGTAACTAGAAGGTTGAAGTGACATAACTCTGGCTAACATTTCTCCGCTTGTGTTTTCTCTTCACTTCTCTTCTCTTCTCTTCTCTTCTTTTCCTTATTTCTCTCTCACTGTCAGAAATCTTTTGTCTCATTCCAAAGTCATGAGCTTTAACGTATGTGCTGATCATGGCTAACCAATACTGACAGTTTTAGGTTTACTTTGACAAAGGTTAGTATACTTTTTGAATTCTGATAGTGAAAATAGTTTCCAAAGCACTAAACATAAAAAAAATAACACCTCACAAAATGTGTTTATGGCACTTTTATTATTTTTCTTAAGGTTAAAAACATGTAACATGGTCTGCTTTTGGGAAATAGAACTGGATGAAGGCCTTTGGATTGGCATGGCATCTTAAATACAGTGGGATCTTCTGTTTCTCCCTTTCATTTCAAAGAGACTAGTGTAAGCCTCCTTCTTAGCAAAGGATGTCCACAGCAGATACCTTAATGTGACTTCATTCTGTTTCATTCATGTGAATGGAAAGGAACAACTTTCAAGGGAGATGTGTGGCCTTATCCACGAATCTGGTGTGATAATACCACATGATGCACCAAAGTCAGGGCATAGTACCTAAATCTGGATTTTAGAAAATTTGCCGTTTTCTCCAGAGTTTTCGGGAAACTTTGGAGAAAATTGTAATGTGAAAAAGAATCTGCACTGGATTTGAGGGGTGGGGAGGCAGGACAATCGCTGCCTGACAGGCCCCACCATTCCCCCCCCTCCTTGGTGCCACCGCCACTGGCTCTGCCTTCCTAGCATGTGGCCACTTGTTCTGACCTCAGGACACTGGGAAGGCAGAATCCTGCTTGTGGCCACTCATTCTGAGGCCAGAACAAGTGAGTGTGCTGGGCTGCTCCTTCTGCCCTGGGAACAAGCAGCTGCATGCCAAGAAGGCAGAGCCCTATTGCAGTCACTCTTTCCATGGTCAGAGTGAGCAGCTGCACTGAGGGTAAAAATCTGGATGAATCAGATTTGGGCTTTGGCCAAGGTGTGGCAAGTAGTCCGAATTTGATCCAGTGCAGCTCTGGGCCAAAGTAGTTTGAATTTCAATTGGATTTTTATCCCCAGTGTAGAAAAGCCCTTGGGAAATAGCTGACTGATGATCCCACACATCCGCCCATGAACAATCTCCATTGTGACAGGGAGAAGCAGGTTACCTGTCACAGTTTCCTTTCACACTACATATCACACAAGGAGTGTGTGGGTGGGAGTGGGAGTCAGCTGCTTTCCAATCAACAGGGGAACGGGGAACTTTCACAGTCCCTACGTAGCCCCTAAGCTATGAGCTATGTGATGATCATGAATACAAACCAGTCATGAATGTGTAACTGTAGGTTACGCATTCATAACTACCTTAGTGAATTCCAGTGAATTCACTTAGTGAATCCCATCCTTAGTTTCAGCTACAGGAGCAGAAGAGGGGGTGGGAGCTCCCTCAACCCTGCACAGGACTCCTTTTCTTTCCTTGCAAAATGCTCAGCAGCACAATCACAGACAGTGGTTTCTCTTATAAACAATTTCAGGCCACATCACCCACAAAAAGGATCAACACTGCTGCGGTAGTCAGCCAAGTCCATAGCAAACAGTTCTGATTCACCCGAGTAAATAACATTAAAATGCCTTTAATATCGATCAACACTGTCAGTTCAGCCCTTTTAAAAATGTATGCTCCTCTGCCCATAGAAAATCCCAAGAGCAGTGAAAGACGAAGCACAAGTACTTCCACCACAAAGTTCAAAGGTGGAACAGGTATATCTCTTCCTCCAAGAGAATTGGTGGGCAACCTCTAGATGCCACTGTCTGGGCAAACTCCTACTGCACATACTCTAGTAGAAAGGTATCCAGTGTAAGTCATTCATGCTTCCACTTTGCCTTCCACCACTTGAAAAAACAAAACACAGTCCATGTCTTCAAGGGATGCATATAGGCCTGGTACTCAAAAGAGAGCACAGGTTTCACTGTAACCTGACTTTTATTTGTCCATTTAAACGGAGCCCTAGGAGTTAATTATTTGGGAGCCAACACTTTAAGCTTTTCTAGTGATGATGTGAATAGTTTGAAGTGGGGGCGTGGAAAAGATGAATAACAACACATAGCACTGACACCCTGTCTCATTTATTTCTAGAAACTGCAACTTCAGGGAAAGGAAACATGCCTACTTTGTCAAAAGAGAGTTTATCCAATGGAGTGTCTGGTTGCCGACAAGCAGACCTTTCATAAATCATGTTTTCGGTGTCACCATTGTGGCAGTAAATTAAGGTAAGATGAAGTGAACAATTAAAGCTTGACATGCAAATACTGTCATAGCCGGCATCTATTTTTCATATGGGTGGTGCTCAAGATACTGGATCAAAGAGACAGCAGATATAATTTTCCTGCCCAAATCAGTCACTGAAATGACCACTTGTCAGTCCCTTTCTAATTAAAAGATCAGCCATCACCATCACCAACATAACCACCACACAACAACTGGCTTTAAAAAAAAACCTGTAAAGCTACCTCAGGTCTCTCTTCTTCCTTCAGTGAGTCTACGTAAGTCTGGATCCAAGCCAATATTATTTTATCTGGTTGGCAGTATACATTAAATAAAACATATTTATTATTTCTTTTCTAAAGTGATATGAGTTAAGGTGGTATTTACAGGCACTGCTAATTATAGGTACTTAAAATGAAAAGGAAGGGTATTTTTTTAAAAATGGCTTTAATTTCAATAAAACAGTATAAAGTATAATTGTGCAAATGCACATTTATATAGGCAAATGAGGATTTTTAATGAAATTTGAAGAGTGTGTGCATGCTAATAAAATGGCACCGGGGGGAAGGTAATAGTGAGAATATGGTGAAGTAGATGCGGGGCTCATGGGCTCACCTGCTCAATATTCATTGGAAATGTCAAAGCCAAGCCTCCTTAAAAACATGGAAGAATAGTTCTTCAAAAAGAAAGTCAGAACTAGCATGTGACAACGTATGGTTTAAACACCTAATGTAAAGCCACCTCAGGTCTCTCTTTATCCTTCAGTGAGTCTATTTGAAATCTGGACCCAGTCCAATACTATTTAATCTACTTGGCAGTATACATTAAATGAAAAATATTTATTATTTCTTTTTTTAAATGATATGAGTTAAGGTTGTATTTACAGACACTGTTATTTATAGGTACTTAAAATGTCAAGTAAAATTGGATATTCTTGGAATATTTGTGATTGATGGATGCCATAAAACATTTTCTCTTTGATTTGGCAGCTTGGGAAATTATGCTTCTCTCCATGGTAAAATATACTGTAAACCCCATTTTAAGCAACTTTTCAAAGCCAAAGGAAATTATGACGAAGGCTTTGGACACAAGCAACATAAAGAATTATGGATTTCCAAAGATCAAAAAGGCCACATTGGTTCTGTTCGTGCTAAGCAAATCAGTCCACACCTATCAAAGTTGGATAAACCAAGTGATCAGATTTTGCAGTCTGCCAGTCAGCAAGTAGCTTGTGACACTTTTGGTGATAATTTAAAACAGATCACAGAGAGGGGCAAATTAAATGTTACATGGCCTCCTTCTATGGAAGCACCCAAAAAATCATTTTCGATAGAGGAGGAGGTTAAAGTGAATAAACCAAAATGGCCCCCAGATATTTCTGAAAGAGATGTCATCACCAGGACTTGTACAAATCCATCCATGGGTGACAGAAACCAGTATCAGCTAGCAAATGATGACAGTCTTTGGGACATTGAAGGCAGGAAGGAAGACACAAGGACTGATTCACAATCGAATGATCATCCTTCTGCCACCCCTGCATCTAAGGGAAAGGAACCTACAGATATGAACACCACAAAGACATCTGATGCAGGAAAAAATGAGGAAAACAAAATTATGGTAGGGAAAATGAATGAAGCTGAAGAATCATCAAAGGAGAAAGAAAATGGAAAGAATGGGAAAGAATGTGATAATGAGGTTGAGTGGGGTGCTGGGAAAGAAAAGGATAGAAAAAGGAGCAAAGCTGATGTCACAGAAGTTATACCTGTTACTAACACTGATGATGAAACTGTATTGCAGAACAATAAAGACAACATTTTGAACAACAATAACAGCAACAATAACAATAACATTAACAACAGTATCAATTCTTATGTAACTGCTTGTCATCATCAGACCATTTACGGGCAAGAAGCACCTATTGATGACATGAACTATCCATTAAAAGAATTGAGCCATGCAAAGACCAGCGCCTGTAAACATGCATTTGAAAGGCTGGAAAGATACATCAGTTCAGAGCTGTTCAGTACAACTGACTCTAACTCTGGTTGTTCCAAAGAGGTTTTAGGTCTTGTGGGTGTTTATGAAAAGTATTAAAAGAAATTGACATTATTACCTCAGATAATCTTACTGGAAATAACAATAAAGATGACAGCTGTCAAAAACCATGGACTACCAATATTGTCATTTTAAAGGAAATTACTAATACCTGTACAACATTTTCTTTAGAGAGTGAATTACTGGGAACTAGGGAAACAACCAAGCAAATCAAAAACTTAAATATTGTTTCCTCTGCTAATCTGAAAACGTATTTTACCTAGAAATTACGGCAATGCTCTATTTGACTCTCTAAACAAAGCAAACAAATGTTTACAGGCCACATTTAACAGACTTTATTAATATGATATTAATATCTGTCAAGAAGATGAAATAATGGAAATGTTGCACACAGATATATGTACAAGCTTAGGTTTCCTCGGCTCAAACTATAGAGCTGCCCTGTCATCTGAAGAAGATCAAGTCAAACTGGAGCAGCCAACTATAGGAGAGCAAATTAAAAGTAACAGACATTATGATGAAAATAATAAATGACCAATCTAAATGTCTAATTTACTTGGAACAATGTGGTTAAAAGTATATGTATCCATAATTTGTGGAATTGATATTTTTAATCCAATTACTTACCAGACTTTTTTTTGTAAGAACCCTGTGTTATTTCAGCTATGAATTCCCAATTATTCACACTTAGCTTGCTCAAAGTATATTGGAATCCATGTATACCTGGGAACTGAGGATGGTTTCGTTGATTCAAAACACAAATAACCTGTACCTTTACTTCTCATTATATTTATTGATGGCTGTTTCAAACATGCATGTAGATCTCCTGTTTACTCAATACTTAACTCACCGCTGAAGGTATGAACTGAAAAGTAACTTGTGTGAGGTAACACTGACTATCTGAAAGTTCTGTCTTTGGTATTAGATCTGCAATGGGCCCATTCACACATGTAAGTCATCACTTAGTGTTGCATTTAAGTGATGAATGTGAATGTATGAATCTACCCCTTGAAAACAGGCTATATTTTTATTCTCTTACCAATGCACTATTTCAGTGATTTTTTTTCTGTTGTAATGAACTTAAGGATTATGCACCTGGTGTGCTCTAAGAGGAAGACAAATATTTCTGAAGTTATTTTTTCACCAACTGTTTTACTGTAAGTAACTGAGCTGTTTTTCCATGACATAGTACATGTGCAAGGTTTTTGAGCTTATAGAAGTAGCATTCTTTCCTTCTTGTGTTTTTTTCTAAAGAAATATTTGAAAAGCAGTATTTGGCTGAAATAAATGATCAAAATGCATGATCAGCTGCTCCAGCATTTGTGTATTATCCTCCTAATTTTTGGTCTTTCAGAGGCATGATGTGCCCAGCCTTGGTATTTTTTTAAAAAAAATCTAGTATACACAAAGGCTGAGCACATGCAATGAGAGACCTATATGGTCACATAGCTGAATCTCCATAGTTATCTTTCTCCAAAAACCTACTTGTAAGTAATCTATTGCCCTCAACACAGCCTCCATGTTTTTGGAGTGTGGGAGATCATCAGGGATATGCCCAACTATTTTCCTAGAGGTGGAAGGGTTGTGACAAGCATCTGTAGTGTCCTCCAGGATTCTTCAGAAGGTCCTTGTAGATGGTGTCCTTCCAGCACATTCAGCTACAGGTAAATAGCTGGACACGTCTGTGCAATTCCCCCTGCTGTCCAACAACACAAAATGGACACGCTGGAGTAGCTGCATTGCTTCCAAGATGGGTTTGAGGGAGATTCTGGTTATTGCATGGTCAGAAAGAATTCCAATGTCCACAACAACCCAAAAAGTGAGTTGTGATAGCATAAGTCCAACATAAGCCATTGTAATTCTCCAACATGATGGCCATCAACATTTTGCTTGAAAGCCAGATATTAGGAGCATGATCCACCCAAAGTTAAGCACCATATAGTCAGAGACTATGAATTCATTATTGTCCCCACATATATTCTAAAGAGTTCAGTGGTGCATACTTTGAAGTAAGTTCACATGGGATTGCAGGCTAACAGTGAATCCTCTACATGCCACCTCAGACATTAAGACCCACTATGTGTAGTGGGACTTACTCTTAGTTAAGTGATTGCAGAACTACATCCCAAGAGTCCTATTCAGTGTGAGAGAACAAAGCTACATTACTCCCACTGAAATCAGTGGGAATTAAACTTGTTTAGTGTGGCAGGAATGTGTTCAAGGTATGTAAATTTTAAAGGTGAAAATGATGGGGAAATGTAATTAAAATACATCCATATAAATGGTGAGCTGGGAATTAATGTTAATCTACCAAAATATTCCATCCAAGCTCTGGTCCAGATTTAGAATCTGGACTTAATTAGTCACATTTAGAATTTTTGATGCCTAACTTTATGTACTGAATAGCAGTGATTTCCTAGGTTAATGTTAGTTGAACTTGCATGAAAGTACTTCACTGGGCAGCTGACAATGCCTAATAAAAAAGCACTTTACAAAACGAGTTTCTTTGGGGTTTTTTTAAAATGTTCTTCTTTAAAAGGTTGGCAACAGCAAAATATTGTAACAATTTTAGCATAACAGGTTTACTGCACAGTGAATGTTTTTTTAAAAAAAATCAGAGACAGAAAACATACTGAGGCCTAATGTATAAAATCATTATTTTCTCGGAACACTGGCCCTTAAATCTCGTTATATTCTTATAATGAGAATATAAGAAGAGGCTTACTGATTCATATCAAAGTCCTCCCTAGTGCAACATCTTGGTTTCCATTATGGTCAATCAGAAGCCTCAGACAAGCCCACAAAAAGGACTGGAGCTCAAGATCATCCAATCCTCTTGACCCACCACCAGCATCACCATTCCGCCAAAATTGGTACTGTATTTTGGTGGCATGCTGCCTGCAAACAAGAAGGTTGCATTCAGCTGTCAAGCAGTCAGCAAAGGTTCTCTAGTCTCATTTTGGAACCATGTCAGACAGTGCAGGAAGGCACCATGTGACAAGCAGCTGTAACAGGGCTCTTCAGCCTTGAACGGTAGGGTTTAGGGGGATTTTCCCATCATTGCAATAACACAATGATTATGAATGTGAATTCCAAAAATAGCAATGTCATAGTCCAGTGTGGCATTGTAAATACTAAGGACTTTATCAGGCCACCACCCCCATTTATGTTCTTTTGCCGGCATATTTTGTGGTGTTTTTATGCCAGTAAAAGAACCCATCCACCAGACCTACCTTGAGCAGCAGCAGTGAGGTATCCCCGACAAAATGAAGCATGAATGGAGCTCCATTTTCTTCTGGGGTTCTCTAGAGAAAATGCGAGCACAGCAATTTCAAAAAATTAAGCAAAAGAAACATATAAAATGTACACCAAAGCACAAAACACACTTTAAAAGTCCCAAGTGAACTAGGGGGAGGTGATTTCACAAAAAGACTGTCCTCTACCTGGTTGTCACAAGCTCACCCAGAAGTGTTCTGCCAATTGATGCTGTATTCACTGAATACAATGGCACTAAGTTTCAAACACTGGCAATGCCAGCAAAAAAAGCACCACAGGAAATCAATTGATGGTTTGGCCCATCAGTAAAAAGGAATGGGTTTTGGACAATATATGATCACGAAAGGATGATGTTGTCTGGTATGTGAGCCCTTTCACGATCATTAGGCATCATTATGACACCATATTTGTCTGGTCTGATAAAGTCCTAAGACTTGTGCCAGCCTGTGTCTAAGGATAGGTTGGGATATGTTTGGGTTGTTTGCTTGTTTTAATATACTGTATGACAAACATACGTATTTAAAAATGCACATTGCCACCACCTGAAAGGACTCAACTTTGAACTGTTTCCATTATGCACATCACTGCAAGTTTGCTCACCACCTGAAAGGACTCAACTTTGAACTTTTTCCATTATGCACATCACTGCAAGTTTGCTCATAACCTCATCAGCAGTACTACTTTGCATGGCCTTTTGGGTGCCAATCAGTTTGTGTTTTGTGGGAGAAGTAGTACCCTTTACCTCCCTGCCTCAAACAAAATGAATGCAGCATTATTATGACCTGCATCTAAGTGATTGGCAAGAAGTACGGCTTTGCAAGCATAAATTCTATTGCATATATGATTACAAGCTCAAAGTGCTCACTGAAAAGCTTTTCCATATTTTCTTTTCATTGCACAATAGTCTAAAACTTTAAGCAATACTCTAAATCTTCCCTGAAGGAGATAAAAATGAGGCAGCTCATCCATACCAGAAATGAGACACATGGATCACTTGCCTAAATCCTCATCAATTTCAGTGAAGAAGGCAGACTGAAAGAAATAGAATGCTAAAGTAAAGCAAAACCAGCAAGTGCAATGTTAGGTGTTAGCATAAAATTTGAAGTCAGTGAGATCAGGGAAGAGCCATTCATATTGTGATGACCTTGAAAGAATATGCAGCCTCAGGCTAATAGAAAAAGAGGGTAGCAACCTTTCCTTGCAAAGCTTTCTGTTAGGTGAGAGCAGATGTCAGGGATGGGGGGGGGGTGTTGGGATGAGACATGATTGTGTTTTCCAAATTATCAAGAAGGTGCTAAAATGAAGTCTAAGGAACTGTGAAAGAATGGTAGTGCTAAAGTAGTCAGATGGGACCAGCAAATTATAAAAGGGGGGGAAATCTTTGATGATTTGTGGGAGATGGGCTGCACAATAAGTTAGGGTAAGGCTAGGGTTTTCACTCTGAGTGGGCCATTATGAAAAATGTTATCCCTGGGTCAATTTCCCTCCTTTCTCTACTCATCAGAAAAACTTACTTGACAAGGCAGGAATCTGACCTGGATGATAAAACACTAGTAAACATGTACACGAAACCATTTATTTTCATTAAAATGCCATTTTCATTTTCATTATAATTTCATTATACTGTATAGTAATTTTATTTTCATGATAATTAAGATGTGGTTATGATTATTTAACTTAGAAAGCATTTTTTTAAAAAAGAAAGGAAAAGATATGGTCTATTGCAAAGTCATGGATCACAACCATACATGAGGATTGCACAACCAAATGTGCAACTGATTGTACAATAGAATGAGCATGTGTATCAACTTGTACGTGGACAGCTGCATGCACAATGCTTCCACGGGCTTGAACTGAATGAAGATGCTCCACATTGGACAAAAATGCTCAACACTTCCATTGTACAATGCATAAGACACCAACAGGATTCTGGCCATGGAGGAGACCCCATGAACGGCTATGAGTCACGGAATCTGGAAATGTGACTTATTTAGATACTAATTTCAACTGCATATTCAGAAGTCATTGGATACTGTGTGCTAGGGAGGGAGAAGCCATTGCATACTATGTGCTAGCCATTGAATACAATTAAAAGGCATTGAATTCTATGTGTTAGGCAGGAAGGTAAGCTTGGGAAAAAGAACTGTTGCCTGTACACTCTGCTTTATATTCTACTTGTGGGCTTATATGGAAGCATCTGCCTGATCGCTGTTAAAAACAAAGATGATGGGAAACAAAAGCCTGTGTATGATACACCATAGCTCTGCTAATGTTCTGTTTTTGTTTTAATGTTTATTTCCAAGAGTACCACTGTGTCAGCTTAGAAATGTGTGGGAACTGAGGGAAATTTCACAAGTTTCACTAGAACTCCTCCCTTTGAAAACGCCTCATAAGGGACCCTCCCAACCACAAATTTCACTTTGAATTTTACCTTAAGCAAAAGATCAGCAACATCCATTCCAAAATATACATCCAATCTTCCTGCAAACCCTGGTCTTTGAAAGCTACAGTAAGCATTTTCAGAGCCAGTGTTTCTGCTCAAAAACTCTGCTGAGACAGAGCAGGAGGGAAAGTGTCGCTTTGTGCCCTTGCTACAGAACTATGACTAAAAGATACATTAAACCTTTCAACATTTACTCTGACTCATAGGACAGTGCTTCTCTTAAGTGGAAAAGTCAATCTGGTGGAAGGGAGATAAAATCTAAAACCCTTTTGTAAAAATGCCATCCTGGGACAGTTTCATTTCAGGCTTTGTCAGGTCCATATTTAACTCAGAATGCATCTCTGCTGCAGAAGACATAGCCTGCCGTAAAGAAACAAAATAGCCCACAATATCTGAACAGTCTACTTTTTACTAGTGGTCATTTCAAGGGTAAATCATCATATCTCCTTTCCTAGAGATTCCAATGGTATTTGTCAAAGATTCGTCAAACTGAACGAGGCCAATTGACACATCAGTTTACATAAAAGGCAATACAGTACTAGCATTTTGTCTCAGGTACCACCCTGTCACTGCATCTGGGGAAAGGAAAAGCAGATTATTTTCACATTTGGCTCTCTGGAGGTGAAGGAAGAATGTCCACACAAAAATGTGTCATGCCTTTTCTGCAACTCCCAACCTCATGTTCATTTGGCACTTCAAAAGGTTTGTACAAATTGTCCTGAGCCTCCACGTGTGTTTGGCTGACTTCCACAAGCACAAGTCAACATGGACAACACATACCCTCCAAACTCTCTTGATTTGGCAGGGATTGCCCGAATTAATCCTCTGTTGTCCTACTTTTTCAGCTGCTTTTAAAATGTGCCAGTTTCTCCCTTTGTCCTTACCTTATTTCAATTGCTGCAAATTGATTTCAAATTGCAAAAGTAGTTTGTACTCAATTCAGCAGTGGAGAGGATGAGATGTAATCTTGCTCAGACAAAAGCAAACTGCTGCAGCCTCTGCTAGCTTGTTTGTTCTTCCTCATTAATAACTTTTGCCATCTTGACCACACTCTGATGTTGCTGAACCACACATGTCCTGGTTTTCATCTATGAAATACTGGAGGGTATGCCAGTGGCAAGGGATTAAGCAAGTTGTCGTTCAAAACACATGGCGTACTAAAGATTCCCCAGCCCTGTATCCATTTGCCAATCAAAAAGGTGACCATAGGATAGACTATAGAGCCAGATGGAGACACTTTTACAAATAAGCTTCATCCCCAGAAGAATGACAAGAGAATAACATCAGGCTGAACACCAAGTGGCAACTAAAGGAACAGTAGAGAAAGGAGATCATCAGATGCGGCTAAAACCACCCCAGGAGTACACAAGGATGATGTTACTGTTCCACGAATGGGTCCCGGTTTCAAATGTCATTGCTGCCCTCGCGTGTTCCTCCTGTGCTGCAGCCACGAGTAAGGTGTCACTTTTCATTGTCCCCATCAATGAAAAGTGACACCTTACTCACAGCTGCAGCACAGGAGGAGCACACGGGGATGATGAGGACATCTGAAACCAGGACCTGTTTGTGCGACAGTAATGTCATCCTCATGTGCTCCTGGGGTGGTTTGTGCAGGCATCTGATAATCTCCAAAGTAAGCAAGGGGATCTTGTAGCACCTTTGTGACTAACTGAGAGAAAGAAATTATAACATAAGCTTTCGTAGACTTGATCTACTTTCTCAGATGCATGGAGTCTAAGGAAGTAAACTGTTACAGCAAGTAATACAGAAGCATGGTGAAAGATGAGCAAAACGCTACACAGATTTATTCAGGGTTTTGCATGCTAACACAGAGACATCAGCAAAAGACAATGGAGGCTGCATCTCAGACAAAGGACATCAGGAAAAGAAGGCAGGCAGGCTCAAGCTCTCCCCCCATTCAGGGGTTACACCTTATATAGTTTAAGAGTCACATAGGCATAGTTAACCATTTGCTAACCATCTGTCTGTGATACACTCAATCACTAGGATCAAAAGGGTACATCCAGGAACTTAATGTAGGAATGTTGAAAATACATCAAGGCAAGCTACCGTGTGAAACTACAGATAGCAGGATAACACTGGGTTGTGAAATTTAAGCTAGCTTCTGGAGCCTTTCCTCAAAGCTTACTTTGAAGATATTTTATTACCTAATTGAGGCAGAAAGGAAGGAGGCATGAAGTTCCCTGATATGTCATGGATTTTGCTACAATTTCTTTTCACGCTCAAAGGTGCTACAAGATCTCCTTGCTTACTGACATTCCAGACTAACATGGCTATGTCATTGAATTCTACCCCTATGGAAAGTAGAGAACGTAGCTGATCACTACAGAGAAAGTAGTTGATCACAGCATGGTACCCAGAGAATGGATGTCTAATCTTGTGCACTGAAGAAACAATGTGAGTTAGTGTGTCCCTAAGAGATTGTTCTATTTCTAACAAAATCTTTACAGAACTTGCACACGCAAAAGTCTTTTGCAGCTTCATTAACATAGTTGGAACAACTTGAATTGCTCTTGGTGCTATTTAGTTGTTCAGCTAAGTGCCCCGGACAACCATAAAAGAACACAGATAACAACTGTAAATGTCCTGGTGAGGTTTTTCTCAGGACAAGGGCCTGCTGAAGGCAAGTATGTCAGAACTGCAAAGCTGTGTTACTATTTGTGTTTTCTGTTAAACATTTACCTGCTATATTATGCATACAGTGACATAACCCACGCACATACTTATATTAGCATCATAAAATGCCACAGCAATGTTTTCGTAGTAACACTAAAGTTTGCCAAGAAAAAAAATAAAGCTATACGCCTTGCTGGATAATGATTGTGGAAACTGGCCAAGAAGTTAAGTAACGGGGGTCATAAAAAGTCTCAATGGGGAACAGAATATTAGCCTGCAGCAGAATCCCAAAATGGGAAGGAGCAGAGTTTGGGAACTTTTTTTATTACTACAGTTTCCAAAATTCCCCCAGCCAGTATGGCTAATGGCCATTATGCTAAATGTGTAATTATAGGGGTTGCAGTACAACAACTTTTCCAAGCTCTGGGAAATAGAGTGAGGAAATATATCCATGACACCGCAAGGAATAAAATGAAGTTCTGCTTCCCTTTCCATGTAGGACTTTATCAGACCACCCCCTAAAGGCATTATTTTGCCGGCATGGAAAAAACCCCATTCTTATGCTGGCAAAAGGACGTAATGCAGTCTTCCTCTTCTCCTACTGCCTTCTACCTTACCAAGCATTATTGCCTTTTCTAATGAGTCATGTCTTCTCATTGTGAAGACACACCCAACTAAAGGTGGTGGCAGATTTGGGTGTGCAACGCCAATACCCTGGTGAGATCAAACTCCTTTACCCAAAAAGGCTCTGATGCTGAATATCCAGTTCAAAAAAGGGGGAAGTTTATTTTAAAGAACAAAGAAAAGGGCTTTCTCCTCCCCAGCTCTAAAAGGCTTGAAATGAAAGGTACTTTACAGTTGGAGTTTCAGCAGTCTTCAGGGTGACATCTCTCTGGGTTTGATCTCCTCAACTCAATGAAGCTGGTGCAGGGTCTTTCAGCTTCTGATTCTTTTGTTATTGGCAACTAATTTGGCTGATGGTGTTGGTAACTAATTTGGCTGATGGTGTTGGTAACTAATTTGGCTGATGATTGTTGGTAACTAATTTGGCTGATGGTGTAAGAAATGCCCTTCCCGGCTGTCTGGGCCTGTTTGCCACCAGAACTGCTCTATGCAAGCTCACAGCAAAGACTGACCAAAGGAACTAAAGGCTTCTAGGTAAAACAGAGCTTGCTGGGAAGGAACAAACCAAAACCTAGAAAAATGCAGGGGAATTCTTAGCTCCTCCCACAAGTCTAATACAATGGAGTATTCCTATACTCAGACATGCTAAGGCCTTGAAAAAAAAAACAAAGGAAAATGCAGGGGAGATTTAAACAGTCCTGGCTGGACATCACACTCATGATACGTACAAAGTATGACAGCCTCAGTTTAGCCATTCTGGCTTCTAAGGAGAGTTCACGCTTGATTTGCTCTAGGGTGCATTTATTGGTCTTTTCAGAAGTCCATGGTATTCACAGAACTTTTCTCCAGCACCACATTTCAAATGAGTTGATTTTCTTCCTATCTTTCTTCATTGTCCAGCTTTCACAACCATACTTAGAAATTGGAAACATAATGTAAATTTAATTGGTTTGATGCAGTTTTACAACATACTCCCTCATGATTATAGACAGTTGGTACAGGACAAACAGTGGCCAAAGCAGCAGAGATTATGAATTCCTTAGTGCTTATAAGGGGAGAAGGTGGAAAGAAACCACTGGTCTCAGACACCAAAAAACCCTCTTTTGAGAGAAAGGCCCACAGAAACTGGCAGTCCTCTAATACCAAAGTTCCTGAGAGAAACATCTATGATAGGAAATAGGAGAATTCTAAAGCTAGTCCACTACCCAGAACCACCCAGGACATCAAGGAATGTCATAGATATGGGGGTGTGGGACACATTCAGGATAACTGCCCCAGCCCAAGCAAGAAAAATATACCTCAAAGTAATAAGGAAGATAAGTTTGTGAGAAAGATCCAGTCTGAGGGGAAAGAGAGGCCATTAAACATTGAGGGAGACAATTTCACAGCTAGGTTGGTTACCAGGGAAATGGAAGGCCCTAGTGAAGGTATCAGGTTACCTTCTGAGCAAGCTAAGTATTGCATGGTTGTGTCACTAGATTCAGAACTGAATGGGGAATTTAACCAAGTGAAAATAAATGGACACAAAGTGTTGGCTATGAGGGACACTGGAGCTGAACTACGGACTTTATCAGATGTGGGGGAACGCGGCACAAAACCACGTCCCCAACCACATCACAGGAACACTACAGGAACAAAATGGGTGACATTACCAGATGCCTGCATCCTTCTGCCATTCTGAGGGTGTAGCACAGATGTGAATAACGCATCCCTTTTCTATTAATGGGCTAAGCTGTTGATAAAAAGGGACACATTATTTATGCCTGCTCTATGCCCCCAGAATGGCTGAGGGGCAATGTTGTCTGGTAATGTCACCCATTTCTGGTAATATCACCCATTTCTGCTATTGATGTATAATTCCTGCTATATTAGTCACATCTGATAAAATTCTATATGCCAATAAATCCCAGCTCATCAGCCAAAATATCATAGTGCCAGAACACCAGGTTATGCTTAAAGGCCTAAATGGACCAGCATTCCCAGTGTCTGTGGCCAGAGTAAATATGAGATATAAAGATTAGCAGGGAACCTGGGATCTAGCTGTTCATGCAGACATTCTGGTTCCACGTCTGATTGGAAACTATTTAGCCAAATATGTGGTACAGGTCTGTGTAACTACCTGCCACCAGGCTGAACAAGAACAATGGTTGCAACCCAAAGTAAGGATCAGCCTGCACCAGATGACCCAAGACCAGCTGACAACACTGAGGGGGAGGAATTAAAGGATTTCACCTGTCAGGAACGGATCATCCTAAATTCCTCAGAGCAGGGCTCCCATGAATTCATTAAAGAAAAACAACTGGATGAGAGTTTAAAGCCACTTAGAGAATTAGCAGAGTCAAATCCTCCTGACCCAACTAAAGAGAACCCATCCAGATATGTGTATGTACAAGGCAAATTATATTGAGAATCCCTGAAGCGCAGATATAAAAATGCATGAGAGAAACAGCAGCAGCTAATTGTGCCTACAAAATACAGGGAAAGATTTCTGAAGATGGTTCATTCAAACCCTTTTTGTGGACATTTTGGGATAATCTGAACCATCCACCATCTGACTAAAAGAAAAAAAATTACTAGCCAAAGATTGGTCAGCAAGTTGGTAACTTTCGCAGAACCTGTGATACCTGCCAATGACTAGGCACTGGTCAGGACAAAACCAAGGCAGAATTCCATCCTGTGCCTATAGTTGAAGAGCCAAGAGTGGGCATAGATATTGTGAGTCCCTTACCTAGTGCAACACAGAGGGGAAACAAATACCTTCTGACCGTAGGAGATTATGCCTTGTCAAATCTGGAAACCACCACTGTTGCAGATGTGCTGGTAACCCTCTTTCACCAACTAGGGTTTCCCAGGGAAATGGTTTCAGATTTGGGGACATCATTTATGTCTAAAGTAATGAAAAGACTGTGGGAGGTGTTTGGAATCAAACATCTAACCTCTACACCCTACCATCCTGAAATTGACGGAGTTAATGGGACTCTCAGCAAAATGCTGAAGGCATATGTAGCTACTAATCTGAGCAACCGGGATGTCAAACCTCACCATCTCATGTTTGCATATCAAGAGATTCCACAAGAAAGCATCAGATTCAGTCCCTTCGAGTTCCTATATGGACCACTGGACCTAGTAAGACAGGGATAGGAAGGAGAGATGGATAAACCACCAAAAGCTGTTGTGGCCTGCATAGAGAACCTGCAAACATTGAGAGATGCTGTGCAGTTAGCTGGAGAGAATCTTAGGGGGTCAGTTACATGGCAAAATAAATTCACTAAGACTTCACAAAGAGTCCAATAGTTCACATGTCTTTTGGATCAAAGTCGCCGTATTCAGAAGGAGGGTGGCAAAAAAAACCATAAGTCGCACGGTATCAGCTTTCGCTCTTTTCTCCAACTTTTTTGATAAAGTTCGTGAAAATGCACAGAATCAGTTGTGTGACCTACCGATGCGCAAAAGGCTGTGGGAACTACCAGCAATCGTCCCGAAACAGCCACAGCAGAGCTGAGCCGTGATTAGTTGGACTGACTGCAGAGGGGTAGAGTTGCATGAGATGTGAGGAGCCTCAAACGAAAAGATCCAGCCATTGTTGTTATACCAGTGCTATCCCCATCTCAATCACCTGGCTGTCTGCCTGCTGGCTTGCTTGGCTGTTGCAGCTGAGAGAGCCCCACCCAGCCATAATTACATTCCTGTGCGCGCGCGCGCGCGTGTGTGTGTGTGTGTGAGAGAGAGAGAGAGAGAGAGAGAGAGAGATAGTGATCTGCTCTGCCAGCTGTTCGTTCCCTCACCCTGCTGTGATGGTGTTCTTGTTTGTGTGTATAAGAGAGAGAGTAGCGGTCTGCTCCACTGGCCATTACATGTTGCAGTGGATGAGGAGAAAAGGGGCTTGAGGAGGAGAAGGACAAGACATGTCTAGGGGCTCAAAAGGGCCGGTTGGCTGCATCGGTGAGTGTGTGTGTGGGAGTGCAGATGATCTCTCCCCGTAGCAGCCCGTTCCTCTGAAGCTGGGGCAACCGATCTCTCTGGGTGGGAGGGAGGGCTGGTGCAGTAGCCAAGCTCCAAGGCTGTCAGTCACAGAGGGCCATCTAGCCTGGGGATGGCAAGAGTGGAGCCGGGAAGAGGGGGCCAGCTGGTGGCAGGCTGGTGGTGGCATGAGAGCAAGTTCTGTGGTGGCGGAGAGATTGGCCTCTGCGACTTGTCAGTCACAGAGGCCATGCCCCCTTGTGTGAACTGCAAAATTCCTAATTTTTTTAAACTACTACTTTGCGCCAAAATCATATGAACAGCTGCTAGGCACTGAAGCGGAAGGGAGGTAAGCTGACATTCCCCTTGTTATGTAACTGCCCCCCTGGTAAAGACCAGACCAAACAGAAGATCTGGTATAACCAGAAGGCAAGAGATTACATCCTTATTCTACATCCTTATTCTACATCCTGAAAAGGGAAACAAACTGCAATTTGGCCAGACTGGACCTGTTAGAATCCAGGCCATATTGAATTATGTGAATTATTTGGTGAACTTGAAGGAGGGGAAAAATCTGACCAAGATGGTACCTGTAAATATGTTAAAACCCTACTATAAAAGAAATTCCGGTGGCAGCATTGAGATGAATGGTAATGAAGTGATGAGCTGGGTCACTAACTGCCTATGAACTCGGCAGAATATATCCTTAATTGCTTGAAGAGTTTCATCTGTCATCCATTGAGGCTTCTCTTTCTTTTTGGCTACAGATAAGTATCTTTTTGCATTCCTCCCTGACAATGTCCCTGGCTTCAGTCCAGAGTTCTTCTGGTTTCTGGTCAGTTAGGCTAAATAGTGCATATCTGTTTTTTACATTATCTTTAAATTCTATAGGGAAGTTCATCAGATTGGAATTTGATATAACGGTTGGTTTAGTGTTGTGTTGTTTTGCTCTAATTTTAGATATTAGTAGTGCTCTGTGCCACAATCTGCTCCTGGTCTTGTTGTTGTTTTTTTCCCTCATCTTCTGCTTTCAATTATGTAGTCTATTTAATTTCTATGTTGGCTGTCTGGTGATGTCCATGTATTGTATACTTGCCTCTTTGGTTGCTTGAAGAAAGGATTTGTGTTTGTGATAAACAACCTGTTGGCCTCACAAAATTCAATCAGTTGCTCTCCTGCTTTATTTCTTGATCCTAGACCAAATTTTCCTACAATCTTTGGGCTTGTCTACATTATTGAAAAAACTTAAACTCCCCCTGAATCTGGGCCGATAAGGCCACACTCCGTGCAGCCTTTTCTGCAAATCTGGTGAGATTAGTCTACACACTGTAAAGCCCTATCTGCACCAAACTCAGGAAATGCCACCTTAATCTGGGTTTTAGAAATTCACAATTTTCTCCAGAATTTGCTTGAAACACTGGAGAAAATTGTTAGTGTGAACAATGCATCCACCCTGGATTTGGGCGGGGGGAGGACAAGCACTGCCTGATGTGCTACCATTTGTTCTCTCCTCACAGCCACTTCCTCACTCTGAAGGCAGAGCCCTAGTGCTAGTCGCTTTCTCTGAGGTCAGAAGGAGTGGCCAGCCCTGCCAATGTGAGTCTGGCCACTCATTTTGACCACAGAGAAAGCGATTGTGTGCTGGGAAAGCAGAGTCCTGGTGAGTGGCCAGCAATGCAGTTGATTGTGTGCTGGGGAGGTAGAGCCCTGTTGTGTTTCCATCCCACGCCAGTGGCACCATGGAGGTGCCTGGCTAGGCAGTGGTGGTGGACCAGCGGCTTCACTGGGAGTAAAAATTCTAATGAATTATTATGTAGACAAGCCCACTGATGAGTGATGCAAATTCAGGCTTTGTCTAGGTAAGGTGTGGTGCTTAAATCTGGGCCAGAGTAGTCCAAGTTTTATGTACCCCACCTCTGGGCCAAAGTATGAATTGCATCCAGCTTTTTACCCCAGTGTAGATGAGCCCTGTGATTCTGCTCTGTTTCCTACTCTTGCATTCCAATCAATTATTACTAAGAATTAGTCCTGTATTGGTGTATGATCAGTTTCCGCCTGGACTCCAGCATAGAATCTGTCATTTCTTCTTCTTATGCCTCTGTAGTTGGAGCATAAACTTGGAGTATACTGATGGGTTTTCCCTGAAGCCTTATTGATATGATTCAGTCAGACTTTGCATTATATCCTTTGATTTCTTTTGCTACATCTCTCCTCGCTATTTAATGTAACCCCATTTTAATTTAGATTTTCATTTCCTGAGTAAAACACTGTGTGATTATCTGATGTCCTTGTGTAGACAAGACTATTGTCTACACAATAGTCCTACACCATGTCCTATTCCTGTCCATTTTAGCTCACTCATCCCAATTATTGCAATGTTTACTATGCATCACCATCTTTACTATGTCTAGTTTCCCCTGATTCATGCTTCTCACATTCCATGTTCACCTATTATATGTTGTGCAGCTTCAGGCTTTCCCCTCTAAGTACATCAGTACTTGAACATCCTTTCAGCTTGAGTCCAGTTGCATCATTAGCCACACCGCTAGTCGTAACTGTCCTCTGTCTACTCCACTAGATCATTCAGTGCCATATGACCTGGGAGTCTCGTGTTCTGGTACTATCTCTTATTTCATTTTGGATTGTCTCATCATAGGGTTTTCATGGTAAACGACATTCAAAAGTAATAACAAGGATGAGCTATGGTGCCACTGCTATTGTCTCTAAGAGATCCTTCACCAATTTCACTCCCCTACTACCGCTGCCCAGTAACTGTTTGGTACATTTACTCTGGCTCCTCAGGAAAAGCCTGTCTCACATGAGAGACCCTACCAGCAGCACTCATAGGACTTTATCAGATGCTCTAAAAAACACCCTGGATGTCTGGAGGAGGATGCCACTGTCTTGCTTCTGGTGGTTGATACCGCACACCCCATCCTCCTCCTGTCCTTCCTCCATGCTTCCTCTGTGCTGGAGTGATGGAAAAGGTGCCGCTTTTTATTGACGGAAACACAGGAGTTAACTTCAAATTGGTAAATACGGTTGTAAGCATATTATATTACCTCAACGAACAACATATAACAAACAAATGTAGAGCATTAGACAGGCAAAAACAAAAAAAATGTAATTATAAGAATCTAAACCAAATATTTTGTACATGCAAATGCCTGTACAAGCTGTACTTATGGCTGAAAATGAAATCTGTGATGATTTGACTGCAAAGTATTGTTTCCTCAAGGAGGAGGAGGGAGAAAGTTGCTTGAAAATCCTGTAACAGGTGGTTTTCGTGGGACAATGGCTGTTTTGTAACTTGCCTTGCCACCTTTTTTCTGCTTCTATGCCTTATAACAGCAGCATGACATGAGAAGCATTCTGGCTGATTTTTTTTTCTGACATGGTGATAATGTGAAGAAAATCTTCACTTGCTGTCTATATCAGGCTGCTATTGCTTCATACAGGAACATCACCAGGAAGAAAGCAAGCATCAAGCCTAATTATTAATATCTCCTCTCCCCCACCCCTCGATGGAATTTTACCACATACAAATACTACAGAGAAACTCTGCAATTCATGGTTTTGTGTTGGGTATACAGCTTGAAACTCAAAGCTGTTGGTAACTGTTTTCCCTTTGGCCAGTTCCTGATGTATAGATCCAGTATAGCATCTATATGGACCAGATTAAGACACGCTAAGGCCCTAAATTAATTCAAATTTCAGGTTCTATTGGATCACCAAAAATGTGCATTGTTCTAACAGAATTTTGGTGAAGCTTTGTGAAGGTTTTTAGAGACCTTAATAATCATAGCTTATTTTCCCTGTATATAAATCTAGTACTGGTAATACCTGTGCCAGTTAGGGGTCTACACTGGAGCAGGAATGGTGTATTGTTCTTTCAGCAGAGATGGGGTGGAAAAAATGGTCCACAAGTCTCAGAATCCAAGGAGGTTCTAGACCTTGTAGTAAAAATAACTTTTCCAGAGTCCACCTTTCAGGAGCACATGCTGGGAAGCATTACCACAAGTTAAAGAAGCAAAGATGGTTTTATATATATTCACTTTACACACTGCAGCAGAGCTTCTGGAAAGGGCTCTTGTACCTTTAATGATTGTACAGATGGAACCTCATCCGATGTTGCTTGTCACACAACCAGGTAATAAGTAACACCTGCCAAAATTAACTCTTCTACACAACCATTAAAGGCACAAGATCTCTCTGGTTTTCATTCCGGCAACCCTAAAGCACACTGACTGAATCAATGGGCATTTCGTAAGTCAACACTTAGGTACAATTGATTCACTTTGTATATTATGCTTTCAGACTAACAACTGGATTTAGGTTATTATATTCCTTTCCTGTTTTATGAGCTTCATGCAGCCTAGAATGAAACAACACAATAAGGTTCAGAAATTCATTTTTTTCCTGTGTTCTCTTAATGGTTGTGCATTTTGAATCCACTCCCTCTTCCTCTATCACAGTGTCCCTTTTCCTTGCTTCAAGTTGCTGTCATTTGTCAGTACAATGCTCATTTTTCATAAAAGATCTAAATTGTAGCTTTTTCTGAGTACAGTTTGTGAAGGGAAAATATTTCTGTCCCCATTCAGCAAGGGCATTTAGGTACTCAGAGAAGAGGAAATGAAGAGCAATTTGAAAGACTCTTGGTAGTTATCTGCTGTCAGATGACATAAAGCAGAAGCCACATGAACCATGCTGGAGGGCTGAGGAAGCAAAACCTGGAGCCCTTGGGCATTTTTTTTCCTGTCTTCAGAAGCAAGTAGCCTTGCAAACTGTGCATGGCTGCACCTCAGAAGCATTTTCTTTCAAAAGTCAACATATGGCTACCCCAGGAAAAGAGGATACAAATAAATAAATAAATAAATAAATGTTGCAATGAATGCTTCACTGCCAAGCTCATTGGTGTTTTATACTTCTCTGGCATAATGAGCACACATGGGCTCTGGGCAGGAAAATCATCAGGAAAATCAATGCCCAGGTGAGGAAAATGTTCTTACCCGGATTGTAAGCCACATCAGAATTATTTTTTGTAAATGCCTTCTCATGAAAAAGTCAGGGTTCTGACTAACGAAGATGTTAGGGCCATTAGGAATCTGGGAGCATACAATACAGAATGACTTGCTACCATTCGAAATGAAGGCATTTAACCTTCCAGTATGCTCATTATGTAGTACTAGCCCCGGAGGATCCCAAGCTCTTCAAAGAAGAGGAATATTTAGGTATCAAACCACTATTTTTGAATGTTCACCCCCCACCCAGTTTTTGTACTCTGTCCCACTTAGCTCTGCACAGCTGGAGTACTGTCTGATTTTACAAGCATTCTGGCAGTATCATATAATGAACCCCAAGAGCATTTCCTAAACCCAGCAAGAGCAATTGCTAAAACTGATTTTCTGTAATATGTGCAGGATGTAGGATAGGATCAAGACTTCAAGATTTTTCAAGTTGAAATGTTTGAACAGGACCACACTCCTGTTCTGTCAATTGCTCCTGTTCTGGCAATTCCTTGGCTGTAATTTTGCCTAGCCCTATGAGGAATCTTTCAACATCCACCTACATGTGCTGGCCTACAATTCCCATCAATCTAGCCACCATGACTTATGGTAACAGATTGTGAGAGCTGTACAGTTGTCCCTTCACATTCGCTGAGGTTTGGTTCCAGGACCCACCGTGAATACCCAAATCCATAAATACTCAAGTCTCATTATATGCAATGGCATAGCAAAATGGTGTCCCTTATATAAGATGGCAAGATCAAGGTTTGCTTTTTGGATTATTATTTTTTTAAGAATATTTTCAAGCCGTGAATACTTAAAACCGTGAATGACAAATCCATGAATGTGGAGGGACAGCTGTAGTCCAAAACACATCTGGAGAGTATAAAGTTACCTGCTTCTGCCTGTGTTGTCCATTTACCTCCAAGAAACATAATGAGCTACCTGGTTCAGCCCTTGTCAAGAGCCACCGAACTGGATAGATTCAGCAATAGGCACCTGTCCTACATGGTGACCTACCAAACCTGTGGTTTGGAGCATCTCCTGGGGAAGTAAATTGTTCTCAAATTTAAGAACTGGACTGCCCACCCATCCTGGCCACTGTCACCCTCTGGATAGGAAAGTTTTAAAGACATTCTTCCTTGGGCTAAGCTTTTGCCTAAGCAACTATGGCATTCTGTGTGTTTCTTTGTGTTCCTTGGCTGTGGCTCCTGGCTCCATGCCTTGGCTATCATTCCCCATTGGCACTACCTAGCCTCCTATGGCTCACCCTTAAGAGCTTTCTCCTTTCCACTTTCCCATAATTACCAACCTCAATGTCCTAATAACAGTTGCATAATTTGAGCAAGAATAAAACACAAACTCACTATCAATTTTCTCTGGGGGTAGAATTCAAAGACTTTGCTGTATTAGTCTGGAAGATCAGTATGCAAAAGGATCTTGTAGCACCTTCTCTGTCAGAGAGTTCTAGTGCCACAACAAACAAACAATGGAAGGCTCTTGCCCTGTTTTGCCCTGGGCAGTCCTAACAATGCCTGGGGCAAAGACGGGGGCTGACGGGGTAAAGTCCGTTAAACTATTTAATCAAAATACCTGGGAAAAATTGTCTCATTTAGGAAAAATAGATCAGGCCCCACAGGAACGCAGGAGTTCATACTGGCATGCCAGCCCCTCTCTGCAGCTGCCACCATCCATGTCGCACTCTCTGAAGCCAGGAAGGAAGCCTGCAGCATCTGACCAAGGCTGGTCACATGCCATGGGCCTCCTTTCTGGCTTCAGAGAGTGCAATGTGTGTGGCAGAGGCGGCTGCAGAGATGGGCTGGTGTGTCCATGCAGACTCCATCCCTTTTCATGCAGGTAACGGAGGGGAGACAGGTCTGATCTGGAGCCTGTATATGCTGGTAGGAAACTGGCATATTCTGGCCAGTGTAGATGAGCCCTTAGTCTATGAAAGCTCATGCAACAGCTTCTTTCTCTCAGTTAGTTTCAAAGGTGCAACAAGATCCTTTTGCATATCAATTTTCTCAGTATGCCTTCTGCCTGCCTGCTCAGACTAGGTCTTGTCTACTCATGTGGGACAAAAATGCCGAATGGAGTTTTGCCTCCATGCCCCCACATTCCCGCTGAAGCCCTGCACATTGTTATACTCCATAGGGTATAATAGGCCTTCACTGTCCCTGCAGAGCTTTGCCTGCGGTGGCACCACCAGCACCAACACACCAACCAACTTTAAGGCTCCAGAGACAGGTCCCAGCTGAAGGGAGAGGTTTTCTCACTTCCCCTGGCTTGGGGGTGTTGCCTTCTCTCTTGCTTCCCTGTCACTTGCTTCTCTTGCTTCCCTGTCACTTCCTGAGTGCTTCTGTCACTTTCTTCAAGCGGCAGTAGCAAGGGTGGCAGGTGAAACTCTGAATCTCACATACTGCAAATTGTGGTGATTATCAGACATGCTAAAATGGCATTATAACAATGCCAGGAGATCACTAAAGGGCTCCCTTTTCAGATGATGTCATTCCCCACTTGTAACGCACACGTTCTGCTGCCGTTCTACCAGCACTGCTTTTTATTGATGGGAGAAACCCCATTCCATTCCTGTCATAGATGTTCCTGAGACTAAAAAGGTGCCCCGTTTCACTGGCAAGATCCCAGCGTCAATGGGAGGTCCCAGCCAGAACACTTCATGGTGAGATCAGGACATCAAGGTAAGTGACACACTTTTTAAAAACTTCCCTGGTTTACCTGGAAGTTTTAAAGTGTGTTTCTGTGCTTGGTGTAACCTTTTCTCTTTTATTTTTCTTTTAAACATTGAATTTCCCACGCTCACGTCTTCTCACAAGAATGGGCGGGATTTCACTCCAGGAAGTGAATGGGGCTCCGTTAGAGCTCCATTCACTCCTGGGCTGACCTGTGGATGCTACTAAGGTAGGTCTGGAAAGTTTGGTTATTGTGGTGGGTCAGGGATGGTAGAGGGGTGGGAGGGGAGATTGTGGGACAGGAATGCTTATTTTGTTCTTGTCTGATAATCTCCTTTAGTAATGTACCCTGAATTGCTGTGAATCTGGACCATGCCACATGTGGCAGGATAGCGCCAGATTCAGGGGAAAGGCCATGCCATGTGTGGCCTGATCATAGCAGATTTGGGGGCATTCACATGTGGATTCGGGCTATTTGATAGTGTAGACAAGCCCTTACTTAAATCAGACTCAAAAAAAATCTGAAAATGGAGAAAAATACATAACTGATAGATTTGCCCATCCAAACAAAAGGCTGAGTACTTAGCTCTTACAAGTCTGGCTTTGAGTTTCTGTGTATTCAGCCATGTTTCTGCTACTCAATTAGGGTTGCCACCTTTTTTCAGAGAGGCTCCTAATCTTTAACGTCCATGTGGCAGCCAGGTATAACTGTTTCTCATCCTCCCTGTGTTGGGAATAGCTGTACCCAATGGATTTACCCAGCAACAATGAGGATATAACTTTGTTTTGAGGAGAATTATAAAGAAAAAAAATGTGAATTCAGAAAGAATGCAAGAGTTAAAAATAAGGGTGAATGCGGAAAAACACAGAAATGATTTTCCATCCCTTCTAGTGAAATAAGTTTACTCATTGTTTTTTAAGCTTTTCACTGGTGCATGTTTAGCTTCACAATCCCATAAGTAACTAGGCATTTACTAGAAAAACATTCTGAAAAAATTATAATCAGCTGCTCTTCACTCATGTCTCACTCTGGACTCTGGCAACAAAGAGATTCCACACTCAGGTCTTTGCCATGCCAGTGGAAGCCTTGCCTAGCAGTTTCTGCAGGATGCTTAACGTTTGAGATTTCATATTACAAAACATCGGGGGGTGGGATTAAAGCCAAGCAACCACTCTCAATAGGTGTCAACACACGTTTCTTGCTTTCCGATGCCAGATAAGGAGAAATACATCTTCCCAAGATCCCTAAAGAACCTCTCACAGCCAGAGGGTACAATACTAAGCTTGAAGGACTGATTTAGTCTAAAGCTCTTTCACCAGGACTATTGCCATCAAAGTAATAAATTTCTTGCCTCTTATATACATAAATTGAATAGTCAATTTTCTCTGGATTGACATGGATTGGAAGTAAGAAAACTAAGTGGGATGACTCCTACTCACAGGGTAACTTCCAACTAGGGATGGGAGGAATACTCGATTATATATAATGTATATATTAATGGTCAAAAATGTGTTTCTCAAATTTGGAAAGTTTGATAAGGAGAAACCTGGATTGACAAGAATATTCACAATTTTGGACTTATTCTTTGCAAAATTCACATATGGCTTCTTTTCTATATGTGCAGGAAAAACCCAACATTTTTTTGCAGAAAATAATATTTCCTGCACAGAAAGATTGTTTTCTGCACAGAAAATGCTATTTTCTGTGCAAAAATTCCATCTGTGAACTTTGCATAGAATAAGGATGAATTTGCACTGTAGAAATAATGCAGTTTGACACCACTTTAATTATCCTGGCTCCATCCTACAGAATCCTAGGATTTGAAGTTTTGTGAGGCACCAGTACACCAGCAGAGAAGGCTAAAGACTTTGTAAAAACTACAAATCCCAGGATTCCATAGGATGGTGCTACAGCACTTAAAATGGTGTCAAACTACATTATTTCTACAGGGTAGATGCACCCTAAGTGACTAAAGAGTTTTCAAAGACTTCCTTGCAGTGCCAAGAAAATTGATAAAATAACTTGTTGCTTTCTTCGAGACAAAATTACTAAACAGTTACATCCGTTACTCCAACACACAATACCCTTGAGGACAGGGGATGGAATTCAAGAACTACTGTGGTGTAGGGGTTTAGAGTATCTAATTAGGACTAGGGAGACCCAAATCTCTCAGCCTAATCTACTTCACATGGTGGTTGTGAAAATAAAAAATGATGGAAGGGGAACAATGTGTGCTGTCTTTGTTCTCTTGGGCAGGGGCGGGGGACAGGATCTAAATGTAATTGATACATGTGCTTCAGGGATCCTGTACTCATGTTAAATGATATCCATGTGTACTAAGGTGATGTTTATAAATTAATGAATGATTTCCACCTATTGTAGCCATTACCAAGGCTGACTTAAACAACTACCTCGAATTACATATCTGGGATAAGATTCTGCTAATATACAGGAGAGCAGCACAAGAATGCTAACCTACACTCGTGATCACAATTGACATCTGCCCTAAGCATGGATGCTATTTTTTTTCACATGAGGGGCTGTAACTCACCATCTTCCCTTCCCTTCTCATCTTCACTTTTTGGAGGGATCGTTAACAAGAAATGTTTATAGATTTTAACCCTTATGTGTGTGTTTTTTAATGTGGACATTTTTGAGAATTCTGGAGCCTGAAACTGGAATTCCTGCTATGCAGACTATTGTTTTATGAAAAAGGGGGAACAGTTACAAGCTGTTTTCAAGTGCAGGCCCCCAACGTGGTATGATGGTCTATAGATGGAAAGGAAAATCTGCACCCTCTTCTTCCTGGTGAGCACTTTCTATTTGCACACAGCACTTACAGAATCCTGGTTTATGCTCTCACTGCACTGTAATCAGCATCATTTACAGAATAATCCTGCTTCCAAAAGAACACAGCTATGATCGGTCTGCCAATGTCTGGCTCTTTCCTGAAAAGCTGTGTGACATCATCTTTGCTGTAGGAAAGGGAACGGGGTTATCTTCTCAGCATCATTATTAACAGCAATTGTCAGATTATGAAAAAGGGGGAACAGTTACAAGCTGTTTTCAAGTGCAGGCCCCCAACGTGGTATGATGGTCTATAGATGGAAAGGAAAATCTGCACCCTCTTCTTCCTGGTGAGCACTTTCTATTTGCACACAGCACTTACAGAATCCTGGTTTATGCTCTCACTGCACTGTAATCAGCATCATTTACAGAATAATCCTGCTTCCAAAAGAACACAGCTATGATCGGTCTGCCAATGTCTGGCTCTTTCCTGAAAAGCTGTGTGACATCATCTTTGCTGTAGGAAAGGGAACGGGGTTATCTTCTCAGCATCATTATTAACAGCAATTGTCAGATTATCCAGGGAAAGCCTGTAAAAAGAAATTACATGCAAAATTATAAATAAAATGAAAATATTAATCATGATTAAGGAAAATCACAGCTTTATGCAAGCTGAGAGCTGAATGTTCTTTCCCTTGGTTAATCCAGTTCAGAACTGGATTAATTTTTTAAAATAAAAATTAATGTTCTTTTCCAATAGCATAAATACAACATGAAGCAGATGGCATGTTATTTCGGGAGCAGGAGTGGTAATGGAGGTGAGAGATTCTAACAGGAGAAAGTACCTTAGCTATCAACTGATTCAGAGGGTTGTTCTGTAGACCATTCAAAAATTTGTTCTGTAGACCATTCAAATGGCCTGGGTTAGAAATTAGATAATTTCACTGAAGCAATTCTATACACATTGACCTGGAATTATATCAGTGGGGCTTATTTCCAGTAGCAGTTTATGGGTCCCATGTCAGTGGGATAGTAAATTACTCCAGGTTTTGGTACAATTATTAAAGAGCTCTCCAAGGTGCTGAATATATTTGGGGGATAGTTTTCAGTGCCTTGGATAGCTTC
The DNA here is from genome assembly GCA_030847615.1 of Gambelia wislizenii. Lineage (NCBI taxonomy): Eukaryota > Metazoa > Chordata > Lepidosauria > Squamata > Crotaphytidae > Gambelia > Gambelia wislizenii. Next base: position 285,268,470 of record JAUMIR010000001.1, on the reverse strand, counting down.
CTTAAAACTCAAAGGTGATTTACCACCTCACTGAAATGGAAACTACCAGTCACCACTGCCTACTTCTGAACATGCATAGGACTGTCCTGCCAGTTATTGAATGGACTTGTTTACTCTCATATATATATGGTTCAAGTTAACAGTTCATGAGAACATGAGAAGAGCCATGCATGGTCAGACCAAAGAATGTCAGCTGGTGATGTCCATGTCAGTGGGGTGGTAAATACACTATGGGTTTCAGCCTAAACTATAAAGGAAGTGTCACGCGGGCCCTCCCTCTTTTCTCTGTGCATTCCAGACCACACAGAGTTGGTAAGAAAGGCCTGTGGGTTTATACAATCTGAGCCCCACTCTTAGGATTCTTGTAGCCTTGAAGTCCCTTAGAGCTAGGTCTCCCTTCAGTATCTGCCACCACTCACTGAGTTTCTCCCCTTCCACACAAAGCAGCGAGAAGCTGTGCAGGTCCTCTGATTAACCAGTGGAACTACTCACTCTGTTAAAGTATCACCAACCCCCCTTCTCTATACCAGGGAAGAATCAAGGTAGCTTGCCCAAGCAAGGAACGTGTACATAGGCTTAATAGGAAAAACAGAAAAAGCTTTATTTTCTAAGTTCAAGCAAGCAAAACATTAGCAGTAATAGTATCATGGAGAAAAGGCATTTCTCTCCAGGTCCCAACTTAAGAGTTACATAGAATAGCATCCAGAGTTTAGAATACATTGAATCAAAGGATTAAATACATTTTAATCTAACACACTTCTAACTACACATGTTTTCCTAACTCTAAGAAACATTCCACTCACATTTTAGGAAGCCCATCTGGATCAGTCTCTGATGATGGCATTTCAGGCCTGCTCTTCAGGACTCATAATATGTCTCCTTGCTGACTCTCAACCATGTGGCTCTTTTGATGGCCCCTGAGCCATGTGTCTGATCTGCATCCTCAGACCTTCACCCAAGCCATGTGACTGCAAACAAAGACTGCAGCTTCTCAAAACTCCATTAGCCAAATCTGATTGGCTCTGCATTGCCCAATCTGATTTGCTCTCCAGTCAGGTGATGTGATGTAATGCTTAGCAAATGAGGATCCACCCCCTCTATTACCTTTGGTCTGATGGGCAGGGAATGAAATTTACAGATGATGGGAAATGTAGTTCTTGCAGATGTGGTCTGGCTCCATGATGGAGTTGCAGTCACTCCATCATGACAGGAAATATCCATGATGCTGAACTCTAAAATATTTTGTTCCTTTACATTTCAGACTAAAACCTGGAACAGATTCACAAACACACCAGCATGGGGGCCACCAACACCATGGTCCAACATTCTGTTCACACAGTGATCAACCAGACGCCTATGGGAAGCCTACAAGCAGAGCAAAAGTGCAATGGGATGCATGCACGTGCATATACCTGCACCTGTGCATTGGAAAGGTCATATGACCTCCCCCGCAACAGATATACAGAAGGCACAATGCCTCTTGCATTGGAGGGAATACTGTACTTATCCATTACAACAGAGGTTTAGTTTAGGATTCATAAGATACATGAGGGTAGGCTACAGAAACCTCAACTAAAATCAAGGGGTGTGACTAGAGCAGTGACTGGTAGGTCCACCTCTACATTCCCCTTATGGGGAGTCCCCATTTTGAGTGGTGGGGTACAACACAATTGAAACTTCCCTAAACTAGAGCTGCTCTAGTTCCTCAAGTGTCCATACCCAAAGACTGTAACAGCTACATAATTCAGAGAAGAAGGAAATCCAGTAATATGATGTGTGGCACATCACCACAGTATGAGGAAAGTTATTCTACCATCTCCATCACTGGGTTGAGCACAATTACATGAGTAGAAAAATATCCCACCTGAGCCCCAACTACATCCACAGAAACATTCTAGGATAAAGGCAACCATTAATGGTAATAGGCGGGTGGAAAACTGAACAACCGTGAACAGGGAAAAGCCATGTGTTTTCTCCATAGCTGCTTCTAGGCTCTGAAATCCACTTCCTATGGAGACTAAAATGGCACCTTGTTGGCTCTCCTTCCATCTGCAGGCAATGACTCCTTTATTCTGACAGGCTTTTGAGATCTGAATGTTTTCAAAGAAAGGGCTTTTAAACAGAGTGTCGTACTGCTTTGAATTGTACTCTTTTAAATTCTTTGGGGGGGGTCATTTTTAACTGTATGTTTTGAATTGTTTTTAATGTTAACTTTTTTTGTTTTAACTTTTTAAACATATTGTATTTGCTTTAGTTTGCAAGCTGCCTTGGGTCCTGGTTTGAGGAGGAAAGGCAGAATATAAATATGATAAGATAAAGTTAACAATAATAATTATAGGGGTAATATCAGAAATAATAGTAATAACAGTAGTAACAGCAGTAGTAGCAGTACTACATCCATAATAGTAAATCCTGAAGAGCAGAGCACAGAGGAGTCGTCTTCTTCCCAATCCTCCTCAGACTGCCCTTGGGAGGCTTTGCTCATTCATCTCTAGCTTGCTTTTACCCACTCACACTGCAGGGTGGGAGTCTTCATCCCTCCCACTTTCTCCAATGCCAATGCCTTCCAACGGGCAGAGAAACATGTGTGATACAATGCTCAGCAGTTTAATTACCTCAAAGTATACCTTTAAAGTACATAGTATGAATGCAAACAAACAGTGAAATGTACATTTTGAGATAAAATATACATTCCTCCATGTATTTTTTAAAAAGATAGTACAAATTTAAATAGACATTCAAACAAACATTTGGGGATGATTCTTTTAAAAGCAGCTTAATATGGATATCAAACAGAATTATGGACATTCGTGCAAATGTGACAATGGCCGGAAATAGACAGATTTGTCAGTCCTTAGCTGCCTACATTCCTGGTCTGAGTCTGCAGTTTATGAAGTACATGATGTATCTTAGAAAAAGCATGGTAAATTTCCCCCCTGGGACAAAATTTGCACTAAAGAGAAGAAGAAAAACAGCCTTACACTTTGTGTAGCCCTCAGTGCTATCATAATAATCCGACTTGTTACCCGAATCACTGAGGTCCTTGGAAATTCCACATGTGTCTACCAAAAATTGATGTTTCTATGGGGAATGTTAATTAGCTCAAATAGTGGATGCGAGATGTTGGGTAACTGCTGGATATTTTGACCTTTGTATACCCATAGTAACTGAAGAGACTCCAAGCCAGGGTTTGAAATAAAATGTTTTTTATTGACAACTAATCAAGGGAACGCACACATGCATATGCTCAGACTTCAAGCACTCACACAAAGCTAACAAAGAAAGTAGGAAGCATTGGGATAGAAAGTAGGAAGCATTTTTCTACTCATGTAATTGTGCTCAACCCAGTGATGGTAGAATAACTTTCCTCATACCGTGGTGATGTGCCACACATCATGTTACTGGATTGCATTCTTCTCTGAATTATATTTTTGGGTTCAGGATGATGGGTTATATTATACCTATCCGAAGAGCAGAGATTTGTGTAGAAGCTGCAACCAGCGGTGACACAGACTGACAGAGTGATGGGAGGAAGGAAGTCTGTGCACACTTTGGCTGTGTTTTAGAGTGATGTTTATAGTCAATTTCCCCCCTCAAGGGGTGAGTTTGAGTGGAATATATTATCTGCCAGAGTTTCCCAAGGTTGGACAATGGATTATCCAGATGTGTTAATGATTGCTAATAGTTGGGACATTAAAACTGAGTGGTCTCAGGCAAACCTCTATCGTTTTAGGGAGAGGGAAGAGGGAGAACCAGTTTTGTAATCAAAGAGTGCTCAGCCACCTTAATGGGATTAGTGAGTGACTCACTTCTAGAGTTGCCCAGGAAGAATTAGGCCATTATCTCCCTAACTTATCAGTTCCAGGGGACTTCACGTAATTCTCACCTGGGTGTGTCCTTTAGGAATTTTAGAAGGCTACTCTCCTAGGTTTTCTGAGAAAACCTTGGTTGTTCTGTTTGGGAGTCCCTGGTTTATGTTTAACCACATGGCGTGCCACTTATAAGCCAATTTATGAAATTTAGTCGATTGATGAGTTATTAAAAAGGTGGGGGCCTATCAGGGCAGGTTACACTATAAATAGAATGGATTGATTCAACATGAAAACTGAAGTATTCCTACCAGCATATGAACTGTGGAAATCCCATAGCAGTTTGCCTGTTGAATCAATCCATGCTCTTTAGAGTGTAACCTGCCCTGACAGGCCCCCACCTTTTAAATAACTCATCAGTCCTACCTGCATATGAACTGTGAAGATCCCATAGCAGTTAATAGCACATCCAGTCCCACATAGAATGGCCATATTTCTTTAGCAGGAGATGATAACATGTTGGGATATTTTTAATGGGATACATCTGTGCATTTACCAGCATGCCCATTCCTTAGCACTACACTAGACATTACACTAGAAGTTACACATTTAAACCTTCACAAATCCTTCTTAAAACCAAAAGCAGAAGTGACATGAGAAAGCAAGTATTAATGCTTCATTCATTCATTCATTCATTCATTCATTCATTTAATTACCTACCTACCTAATGCATTAAGCACTTCACAATCTCAAAGTAATCTCTAGACATTGTAGTTTTCCAGATCTATTGCCATTGCAAAGCTTTCTGTCCAGCCTCTGCCTCCATGAGGTTCCAGTCTCTTCTGGGATAAAAGTAGCTCAGGAAGAGAAGTTGGAAATATAGCAAGCCCAGAAAGGTACCACTTTCTGCTGAAAACTGTCCTCCACCCAAAGCAGCTTTTCATTGTGGTAATTAGTGTGGATGTGTTTTTTAATGAAAAGAATTGCATGTGCAATCAACCTTCTGTATCCACAGGTTCTGTCTCCATGGACTCAACCAACCACTGCTTGAAAATATTTTTTAAAAAATTCCAAAAAGCAAACCTTTGAGTTGTTCACCATTTTATATAAGAGACACCAATTTCCTACAACACTGTATATAATTGGACTTGAGCATCCACAAATTTTGGTATCCATGGGGGGGAGGGGTAGGAACCAAACCCCAGCAGATATCGAGGGCCGACTGTAATATTTAACTTCATCTAAACAATGTGCAGGAGCACCTGGCAAAATGACAATCTGACTTCTGAGTGATGAAGTAAATTTGGCTGACTGAGACTTATTTGTACAGCTTCCAGATTGCAACAAAATGGCTCTATTCATTTCCAGAGAAAATGGACACATCTGAAGCACTTTGGACCAAGCCAGAGATTCATATATAAAAAATAAGTGGGAAAATCTCAACAGGGCATCTCTACCATGACCATATAAAGATGCTAAGATGGTGTGATGCAGAGCTGTGGTTACTGATCATGCCATCATGTCATCTCATGCAGGAATCCCACCAGCACACTCCAGTCATGGTGCTTATGGGGAAGGATTATGTGAGATTACTGAAGATAAATCATTGATCATTTTCATTTTTGTAAATGACAAGTGGGAGTATGGGAACAGAAGTGAAATTTCCATCACTAGACCAGATCACCAAATGCCTTAAGAGGAAGGGGGGCATGGGGGGATTTCATCAATTTGACTGCTGGTAATAAATAAAGCATGATCTCATTACCTACCCACTCCCCTACATACCGTCTAATGCTTTGTGACCGAATTCCATCTGTTGGTTTGCTAGTAGAAAGAAGTACCGGTTATTCCCCATACACACAGGACTGGTGCTCATGGTTTCAATTATCCATCTGAAAAATAAGGTCTCTCTAGACATTTCCTAGGACCTCCAGTGCAATTCTTTGGTAACCTCTGCCAGAAATTACCATAGAGTCATGCTGGAAGTGCCTAGAGAGGCTGGCTCTAGGCATCTCCTAGGTCCTCCAGCACAAGTCTATGGGTTTTGCTATTACCCATGGTTTCAAGTATTCACAGTAAGTCTTGGAATGTATCCACCATGGATACAGCAGGCGACCTGTATAAAAGCTCTCTCTCTTCAAGTACACTGTTGTTTCAGTATCATTATCATACAGCCTAGTTAAAGTTTAACAGATTTAGTTGACTGAAACTGTAGGGAGGCTTGCCAGGAGAAAAGGATCATGAAGTGAGTTGTTAAAACTGAACTACACAAGCTGGGGAATTCTTGGAATTATAGAGCCAAATGCCCTTCTTGTGCATTTTGCAAAAGAGAGAGTGAAGAAGCTACCCCTCTCCCCACCTCAGAGCCACAATATGAGCTGAAGAGCCTTGAAGCTCAAGGGCTGAAGGTCTCACAATCTCCATCCATCATGCCCAAGTCTCCCTTCTCAGGCTAATGGAACATAGGTGAAGCAGGATCCTCTCCTCTTCACCCAACATTCAGGCCCCAAGCTACTTCCTTCCTTCAGTCTACCATCACCAGTCATAAAACTTGCACATTTTCCTCTCCAGTTTCAATAAGCCAGAAGACACACAAGCACACCCATGGCCCCCAATGCTTAGGAGCTTGCTTAATAAGAGACAGTCCCTTAACTGTTCCCAAGAAAGGAGGATTTTCCAAATAACTTTTTTGACCTGCACTTTTTACTGGCTTAGTTTTTTTCATCCTGTGCGCCCACCGATAGAGAATGTACAAAACTAAATTATAGGCAGAACATCAATGTGGTTCCATCCCTCCTCCATGTGGATTTTAATTGTTTCCTTTATCGCATGGGGTGCTTTGGGGACAATCTGAAGCAATATAGCTGTTGAGATGTGATAGATTTATTTACTTTTTTGTATTCCAACCAAGTGCTGTTTAGTTATCTTCAACACTTTTGATGAATTGGGTTAGACAGATTACTGATTCTGCGTAGGCCGAGGGCAAGCCTTTCTGGACAAGAAAATAGCTACTGTGTGCACCACAGCTATTAAATTATGAGAGAATGCACCAGAATGTTGAATCCTCATGGCTATTTTTGAGAGAACACCAATACTTTCCAAGAGGAAAGGTTGAAGACATTTGTTTGCATTTGATGATGATGATGATGATATCTATTTCTTAGATATTCAGAAACATCTGAACACAAAATCAATTCATTTTCCTATTTTCCCTGGCTTTAAAGATTTATAAAACACAAACAACAAAATGTAGACTGCATTAAATGCAAAATTGTAAACTTTAAATGTGTATATTTTTAAAATAACTACAGCTTAAGATTTGCTACATAAAGTACTAACACTGCATCTTACCCTAGGTTTAGAATGTTAACTAAAGGGATAACTAATTTACAGTTGACTATTAGTGCTTATGTCAACATAGCTTATGTCAAGATAGCCAGATTTTGAAAATTAGTTTTGTATTGCCCTGTCAAAAATTAGAACTTCTTAGTCCATCATTATGGACACAACATTTGTTTATTTGGAATTTATGGTTCATTTCAGTAAAAAGGACAAGTTTATGTGTATTTTCCTTTTCATGCATGGAAATGGCTCATTAAAGTTCATTTTTAAAATGGTGTTTGAAGAAAAGCTACATGTACTAATTTCAGTCCTACTACATATATAGTTAGTGATCCTGTGTATCCACCATGGGAATTATGTGGCCCTCCAGATATTGTTGAACTGCAACTCCCATCAGTCCTCATCCCTGGCTATGCTGACTGGGGCTGTTGGGGGTTGTGGTCCAACTACATCTGCTATATACTGGTAGGTGCAATCCATCACACTCCAATCCTTCTGACTGAACTGCCAGCCACATATGTTAAGGGGTGCTACGGTGGAAGGAGGCTATGGACGAAGACAACACCCCTCATCTGGCATGTAGATGTCCATGTATGCTCTACACACATCATTCAGAATATGGCTATGGCTTCTTTGTTTACCTGTTTGACCAAGAAGGACATCAGGTACCTTTTACTTATACTATCCAGAATGCATCCCCCACCCTTCCAATTAAAATTACTTTATTGACCAATGATAATGACTAGTGTGTTTGTTACCCTATATTTACTGCTGGTGTTCAAAATTACATACTTTTATGACTAAGAATGTTGTCAACTGGTACAAGCGATTAGCCAGCCACCTTGTAAAAAGATACTGATGTAATAATCTGGTTTATGTCATCCATGCTCTTTTGGAGCAGATCTCTTCATGAGAAATTCTTGAGGAACTTTTATGACTATAAACAAGTACATTGACATATAAAAGGTAGTAATATCATTACAAAACCATTAATAAGCTTTGAAGTTAAAAAAAAACATGTAAGTGTTCAAGCTCCAAAGTCCAGTGAAGAATTCAGTTTAATTAATTGGCTTAGATTACTTCAAATTCTGTAAGCTTAAACCATTCAAATACCTTGATTAATTCCTTACAAATCATACCAAATCACATTAAATTTTGACTCTCTTTAAACCCCATGAACAAAGTGAATTAAAGTACCATCAAAACAGGTATCTGTTTCCAGCAATGTTATTTCAGGTTTCTCAAATATTTATGGGTACTTATTTTCCCATGACACACTTCCAGCCACATTTCCCAAACTATGAAAGGCCATCTCCAATGTCATGGAATTTAGAGGCTTCAAAATGACAGGTTACCCCTTTTATAAATGGCCACATTAGCAAAATGGAGCAACAAAATACTCACCCACCGGCTATAGGAACAAGAATAGTGGTCTAGCTATCAGGTAGACACAGTTAAGGAGTTCCCAGCAGTAGCCTCCTTGGAACAGAGGGGAATAACAAGAGCCTACATTGGGTTTGTGTAACATAAAGCTTCGTGTGCATAGTTACACATTAATTATGCTATGCAACCCTTGTGTTGAATGGCAACATTGTGCAACTGAACCAAGAGATCTGAAATACAACTGCATTTGTAACCCAATGCCATGAGCACTCATGTGCCATGCACATGCATGTCTATGCACAATGTGTATCCATGTGCAATGTCACTGTATGGAAAACTAAGCTTTCACAGTCTTGAATTTATTAAAGCCATTCCACAACAGGTAAAAATATCCAACTGCCTTCAGTATGGGAACCTATGCATATGTAAGATGCCAATAGGGTCTTGTCTATACAGGAGGCAAAAATCCAGACGGAATTCAGACTACTCTGACTCAGAGTCACTCCAGATTCATCCCATTAGCACCACACTTTATGCCAAAGTGACATCGTATCAATGTGCCTGGTCAAAGCTTGAATCCACACTGCTTTGTTGCTGCAGGTCCCCTTCTCCTCAGGCCTGTTGCTACTGTCTTCCCAGCTAAGCACCTCCACAGCAAAGCCCTGCTGCCACACAATTGCTTGCTCTGAGGTCAGAACAAGGCACCCAGCCATGAGCTGAACAGTGAGAGCCTCAGCATTCGTCTCATGTCTTGGCACCTCATTCTGACCTCAGAGCAAGCAACTGCATACCAGCAAGGCTCTGCTGTGGAGATGCCTGGCTGGAAAGGCTGCGGTGGTGGCCCCTGGGAGAAGAGGACATTTATTTTTCATGGCTGGGTTTGGCTGGGGAGTGGGTAGCAGCACTGGATCGTTACTGCTAAACAACCCCAGCAACTGCCACTGAGCATCGTAAAAAAAAAAAATGGCAATGCTTGCCATCCAAAAATCCAATGCCACCCCGATCCAGATGGCCACATGTACGAAAGCCCAGTAAAAAGCCCAGTACTTTTTCCTGGAAACTGTGGAGCAAGAGGTGATGTTTTTTAATCACATTAAAGGCTAAAAGAAGCACTTTTAGTGTGAGAAAGGCCTTATGTCATGTATTCCTATAGCACCAGATTTGAAGTAGGTACAGATATTTTTTTTCCTCATTAAGATAAGCCCTATGATTAAGACAAATTCCTTCTGTCCTGTTGACAATGCAAGAGAAAATGCATTCATTCTCATTACAGTATTCTCACCCCTAGTGGGATGGGTGGTGTCACCAATGGCAGCTGATGAATCCACACTAGGGTGTCAGTTAAACGACAGTTTTTAATGCGGCAATTTGTGGTTTAGCGCTTTTTCGCAGCAGTGACGGATAGTTCATATGATTTATAGGGGATTTGGTTGTGTTGTTTATTTTTTCGCTTCTCAGTTCAGATGGCAAAGGTGCAGGGGGCGTGCCTGCCTGCCTCTTAAAGCCACTCACTGAAAACACACACAGTTGAAGCAGGAGGGGCTTGTTGGGGGGAATAGTTCCTCTGAAAGGGCTTTAATTGCAGGCGTTCCTCAGAAGGGATTTGTATACAAAGCAACAGTATCACCTTTCACAGCTTGATCTCAGCGAGAAAACCAGAAAGCAACTAAAAAGCAGGGAGTGGGAAGGATTAATGACAAAGGATGGTAGGAAAAGAATTCTCTTTGCTGTGCATTTCTCCTATGTCAGTAGACTGTTTTTTCTCCCTCTCTCATGCCAGCACTGCGAGCGAGCGTGCACAAACATGCACACACAAAACAACGATCTGTCGATAGATCAGCTGGTGGAGCATACAGGGAGAGAGAGGGAGGAGGGAGGGAGGGGAGACGAAGAACATTCACACAGAGACTGAAAGAAATTCTTCAGCTTGCTGCAGCCAAGCTCGAAGAGACAAAGGAGTGAGGGAGGAAAGACACACACACACAGAGCTCTCACAGTCTTTTCCGTGGCTGGAAACAACAGTGGATGGATCTTTCCTCCATCCCCTCCTTGTCCAAACCCCTCCCTGGTGAGTTCAACCAATCATGGCAAAGCTCTGCAGTTCCAGTACTTTTTTAGGAATCGATTTAAAAACGCAAAGGTAGTTCACATCATCGGTTTAGCGATACTTTTCGGTTCTTTTTAAAAAAGACGGGAAAAAATACGAAGTCCTAAAATACGCTACAGATGGGTTTTTTCCCACCCCTCCTTCTGAAAGAGGCGATTTAGAGTCGCAAAACATGTAAACAATTAGAACTCTTAGCGAATTCTTCACGGTTTTTTTATACCGTTTAAATGAGCCCTAGGTTTTAGTGCAAAGTTCAGTCATTCAAAGTGCTGAATCTATTTGGAGGACAGAGATCAGCACCCTGAATAGGTCATTTAAGCTTCAGAGAAGATTCAAATTCCCATTGACCTGGACAAAGCCATCAGCCACTACTGGGTGTTACCCACAGAGATATGTAATTGCTTTTTAAAAGTTCCAGAGAGAGTCTGATGCTCTGTTTATATCCTGTTCATTGAATTTTGCATAAATAAGGTTGCAGGACTGGCAGGTGATGTGTTGTTTAATATAGTAGGTCCTTCCAGTTGCTGTGCTCCTGATAGTGTCCATCTGTTTAAAGTACTTACAGGTGATACAACACTTTCAAACATAGGGGTGTGTTCCTGGATTGCTGAATGGTGCTTTCAGAACAGCTTTTAACAGTCATCTCTATAGAAGTTATAATGGAAAGTTATAACTGAAGGCTTGCTGATGACCCTAGCAAGATGTCAAAAGCGGTTAACAATTGATCACTTTCTCTGTTAGGAGATATTGAATGGAAATCCACCACAAATGGAATGCTTTGTTGGCTGTTACTTGATTTGTGTCAAGTCATGGAGAAGATTTTCTCTCAAAATGATGGTTGCTTTCCTGGTATTTTCATCAACTATATGAGGAGGATATCCCCCTTGAAGGAGATGTTGCCTGAGTTCCTTGGTCCTTTTACAATAGTTTTCTTCAGTGTTACAGATGCATCGGATGCTTAAAGCCAAGCTATAGATAATATTTCTTTTGAACAGGCTTGGGGTGGCAGGATCTCTAGTCCAGGTAAGTATAGTCCTGTCCATATGGTCAAAAAATTACAAACGGCATGCAAATGTACAGCAATCTGTTCAAACAGCCGTTTGCACAAATACATGTCCTTCGGAAGGGGTGCAGCAAAATTCACTGCAAAGTCCGTGTGCACCACATCTGGGGCTTCATACAGATTTTTTTAAAAAGCTCCGTACGACATGCTTGAACACTCACGTTTGCACAAATACAAACAGGCAGTGCAATCTGATTGGCTGGATGAAGATGGGGTGGGGCTAGCAAAGAGGGAAAGCAGCTGCGGCCACCATGTTGGATTTTCAGCTAAGCGAGTGTCCGGTAAGTCAATGAAACAGTGATTTTATACTCTTTTTAATTCTTTCTGCCTTTGTAAATACGAAGTGTTGCTTGTGCGCACCCTGGGAAACTTTTTTTTAAATTGCGGTGGCAGATTTAAAATCACACAGTAAATCACTTGTGGCTGCCAGCTGGCTAGAGGTCATGCGGAGTTTAGGGGGGCTCTTTTGGCTGTGTAGGCACTCTGTATTTTAGCAAATGCCTGCCTTTCAGAACGAGTTCATATTTTCCCCCCTTGTATCGACAAGACTGTCATGATGGCCTGCTCTGCCATCATGGGAGCTCACCTCAACAACCTACATTTTACTAGGGGAGTTCACTTCAATAACTACATTTTACTATATGGGAAACTTCCACTCCTTATTTGGAAATGGGAAGTGGGTGGGAGAACCTCATTAAATAAACATGACGTCACATCACCTGACTAGATAGTCACTCTGATTGGGCACTGGCAGAGCCAATCAGAAATCAACAAGAAGGACTTTTAAAAGTTCTGATTTTCCCTTTGTTCTGAGTCACACTGGTCGAGCACATGGCCTAGTAGCTGAGCTAAAGATGGCCTAGGGGCCTCTTGGCTGAGGAATCCCTTGGGTTTGGGATTGGAAAAGGGGCCAACCCTGGACTTCAGGCAGAAATCTAAGGGGCAGTTACGAGAAAGACCTATGAGTATCAGTGCACTGATTGTGGAGATTTGTCATGATTTTGTGATTCTCAGTGGTGAGGAGAGCATCAAGGAAAGGTATATGGGGATGTTCAGTTGTGTTGCTAGTTGGATAGACAGGGTTGATGAATACTATAAACTTTTCTAAGCATTCCTTTCCCTTAGTCCAGACCATAAAGATGTCATCAATGTATCATCACCATATGAGAGGTTTGTCACTTGTCTCATTAAGGATGATATTTTCTACTTTGGCCATGAATAGATTTGCATCAGAAGGAGCCATACAAGTATCCATAAAAGCTGTAACCTGTACAGTTGTCCCTTCATATTCGCTGGGGTTTGGTTCCTTGACCCTCCGTGGATACCAAAATCCATGAATACTCAAGTCCCATTATATGCAATGGCATAGCAAAATGATGTCCAAATTACTCTGATGGAGGGTGTCCGATTATGGCACTTCAAAGCAACAAAGGGAGTATACTAGTAATAAGATTATGTAACTAATTTGTTGATATATCTAATTGTAAACATAAATTGATTTACAACAATATATTATGGTTTTGTAATAGAATTGGTTCAATTTAGTACAATGTAATCCACAAAAGTAGCTTATTTCAACATGAAAACCAGCTTGTTCCAGCATAAATAATTTGAAAATTATTTTTATAAACACAAATGGCTTAATGCAGCATAATGGTCCTCATTGACTTAATACAGAATAAATAAACTCAAAACAGCTTTTTTTTGCAGCAAGTATTAACAACAAATATAACAAATAACTTTGGCTTTATACAGCATAAACTACCAAAACTGCTTTTTTTCAGCATATATAACAATTGACCACACCCAAAACAGCTTCTTTGCAGTATACATAACCAGCTTTTAACAAAATGTTGTTAACATTTTTAATAAAATAACCAAACAACTTTTATCTGGACTTTTTATCCAGTTGTTCCAATCCTACTGGATCTTCATCAGTGTCTTTATCACCAGTGTATTTAATATCTGTAGTAGTCTTTCCTACATTAATATAAAATTGTTATGAATTGTTTTAACAGGTTAAACTTTTTAGCTGTATTAAGTATTGAAACATAAGTATTTTTAACTGTGCTTACCACTATTTTTAAACTGCTGTGAGCCCTTGTGCACTTGTGCAACATGGACCTTGATTTTCACAGTCTGTTCATTTAAAGAGCTTTCTTTATTAGTTATAATGCTCTAAAGAAATTTAATGTTTATGTCATTTATATAATAGAGGCTAGGCTTACCTTGACTGCCCTGAGTATTTTTTCTCTCAATGATGCAGTGCCATAGTGACTGCTAACCCCATTTTAATGATGATCTGTGAAGCTTCTAAACCTTTAACTCTCATTTTATTTAAAGAGACATGTCCTGTTTTGCTTATAGTACTCCCTACTTAGACCCCCAATTATGGCTCTGAAATTAATACTTCATTCAAACTATCAGGTTGCATGGATTTTAACGTGTATATCCACAATGCTTCTCTTCTAAGTAACAATGTATTAGTCATGTTACCTTGAGTGGATTGGTCCTGAAGTGACTCCATAACAAAAAAAACTTAAAGGAATCAGGTGAGTGATTTAATATAGTAAAATAGTCCACTAATGGGTTATCTGGAATCTTATTTTTTATTTTGCTCCTGTGCTCTGTGATTCTGGTATGGAGATTTCTTTCAGTTTTTCCAATGTAAAGTAAATTGCAAGGACAAATTATTACATAAATGATATGTGTGGAAGTTCTAATGCCTGTTTACAACTATTACAGTGGCCACATTTATAGTGGCCACTGTATTTCTGCGCTGTGGGTCTACTTGTGTGTAAATCTGTATGCACCAACACATCTTTCAAATGTTTAGTTCTCTGAAATGCTATAATACAAGAAACCTCACATCCAGGTATGTGATAGCAAAATGGTGTCCTTTATATAAGATAACAAAAGCAAGTTTTGCTTTTTGGATTATTATTTTTTAAAGAATGTTTTTAAGCCGTGAATACTTAAATCCATGGATACCAAATCTGTGGATACCAAACCTGTGGATACGGAGGGACAACTGTAGTTTTAAGTAGTGATAATCATTGAATGTGAAATTATTGTAAATGAGGACTAGCCTTGCTAAAATGGTAATAAATTTGTTGGAGGATCATTAGAATTCCTAGCACTAAGGATTTCTGTAAACATTGAATCCCTTCAGTATTGGTATGCTGATGTAAAGGGATCTAACATCCAATGTAACCATTATAAAATTTTTACCAAACTGCTGCTGTTGATTTAAAAAATCAGTTCTGAGTAAGAAATCACTAGTATAATTGATATATGATGGAGGGTTTTTACCAAGTTCTCTAAATTTAACTCAATATATAGAGACCCCTCTGTGGTTGTTATAATCTGAGACAATAGAGCACCCTGGGTGGTTTGCTTTGTGGATTTTTGATAGCATACAAAAATATCCAGCACCAGGATTTGGATTTATAATGGTTATTTATTTTGGACTACACACACACACTGTTAACACTGCTTAAAAACACATATCAGGAGCAAGACATTTCAGCTTCTGCCTTCTTCTGTTGCCAAAGATGAAACTCAGATGCATACTAGGTGGCAGTTTAGAACACTATCAGCCTTATCGCATGAGGCTCCTCTGTCACTACAATTGCGTTGCCTGTAAAAATGCTATTTAATCAGGATTGCTCTTTCCTTGTGCACCTTCGGAACCATTCCAGGAGTAGTGGCCATTTGCACTAAAACTGTATTACACACAGCATTTGGGACTGCTTGCCCACTATGTCCTCCAAGACATGATCCCCACACTTTTTCATTGTTCGCACACACGCGCGCACATACAGAGATCCTCCCTGAAATATAAGACATTATGACATCATAGCATTGTAACAGGAGACCATCTGGTTCAACTGCAGACTTTGCGTTTCCTAACACTGCACTGACCCCCCCACCACGTTAATCTTTGAGAACTTTAATCTGAGCCTATCAAAGGAGTGAGGTCTGCCTGGGACACATAGCCTGCAGCACCACCTGGGCCTAGCATTCCCCCGTCTGACCCACACCCCGGTCAACAGAGCTTCCACTGAACCTCAGAGGAACTGGCTATGATGTAGCCCTGCCTCTCTGATGTCCTCTCACTTTGCTCATTGGCTCATTACGGATGGGAATGATGGGCCTGGATGTGCTCAGCCAAGGAAAGAAAGGGCCGGCTGAGCCCTTGTTGCTGTCTGAGAGCTGCTGCTGGGTGATCGCTTTGAAGCTGCTGCTACCACCCAAAATCAAAGTACTGTAAAAGCACAATTGCCGGCAGTCTTTGTTGCTCACAATAATTCAGTCTCCTTAACCAGAAGTGTCCTTGCTGCTTGTGTATTTCTTTGGATCCTTGACCTCAGGACTACCTAAGTTTTAATGTCTCCTTTCCTTACCTTTTTTTGGCTGTGGGTTATCTGGACTATTGGCTTCATGTGATGTCTGGACAGCTGAAGCCTTGGCCCTGCACCTCCCTCCATCTTCCATTAATTTCTTGGATTAGCTGTGCATGGCCTGGACTATATTGACTTATTTGTAGCTGTTTCACCTAAAATAATCTGTTTCTCTGGAGGACATGTATATTGGCTCTGCAGGTGAGGATTCCTGATGGTGTAGTCCAAAAAATAACTTTTTCAAGCTCTGTATATATGAGATGCTGTTTTCTATTTTCTACGTTTTTTGACATTTTAAAGTGATGGTTGTCTAGGCATCATACTTAGCACATACATTTGTCCCTTCATATTTGCTGGGGTTTGGTTCCAGGACCCCCCATGGATACCAAAATCCATGAATTCTCAAGTTCCATTATATGCAGTGGCATAGCAAAATGGTGACCCTTATATAAGATGGCAAAATCAAGGTTTGCTTTTTGGATTATTATTTTTTAAGAATATTTTCAAGCCGTGAATACTTAAATCCGTGGATACCAAATCTGTAGATACAGAGGGACAACTGTATTTAGAAGTACTGTAGTGCTCCCTCATGTGATAAATGATGTATGTTTGTCCTAGCACACTTTTTTCTCACCTCCATATCTTGCAAAGTAGTTTGGTTTGTTCATTAGGAGTTAAACAAGGACTTAATTTCCAAATCATTGCAGAGGCCCACACCTCCAGAGCAAGTCTGTTGTCACAGTGCTAGCATGCTAACTTCAGGAGATATGCATTTCCCTTTAATATCTCTTGTTGACCTTAGTTCTTTGTCTTAAGTGTTAAATACTTTGGATTTAAGCCCTCTTGTGGTGGAGTATGATGGCAAGTGCCACTGTATTTGAATTTCCCTCTTTTTCTTTCTTGCTGTTCAGCATCATGTTGCTAGCTTGTCTGCCATTTCCTAGGTTTGCTAGTAAGCTTTTCCCCATTCCCAAATTAAGCTTCCATTTTTCAGTCCATATGTTTGTTCATACAATGGGAGTCTGCTGTAGATTTGCACATTTAGGGGTTTCTGTTTCCTAAGAAGGCTGGAGTCCTAACTTCATGCTAATGAAGATCTCTTTATCTTTGTGATATGTATGTTGCTGTTTCTTTAAAGTATGTGTTTCCTTTTAAATATCTTTGTTGTGCACAACTTTTTTTAAAAAAAAACCCAAAACCTCCAGTACCCTGGAGTAATTAACCCAAGCAGTGTTGATGTACAGGGATGGATTTTATTAGTATTTGGATCAATACTTTGCTCTTTAAGTGCTTTGCAGTTGACAGAATGTGGGGCTGAAGGGTTGTTGTTGTTTCTGCAAGTTGAGCCAATAGCAAGAAGAAAAGTGTCTTTGGTTCTGTTTTCTACGGCTTATTATATTTCTGTACAATTCCTGCAGGCCTCTGTGAATTGACAAAACACATAAAATAACTGTTTGTATTGATGACATTTGTATGCTTTCATAGGTAATTCTGCATTAAACACAGTTGATACATATATTGCCTTAACTTACTTATTTACAGTTCTTATCCTATTGTTATTTTGGTTATGTAGCCATTTCATATTGGCACACAAAGTACACAAACATCCAAAGTCCCTCTGGGCTCTGCAGATGTTGTAAGGCTTTTAAGAGACTGAACTAAACAATGTTATCAGAAACTGCAGAGTAGGATATAATGGTTAAGAATAGGCAGTATGAATGTTCGAAAGCCATGCTCAGATACTTGCTCATCTAGGATGACCTTACTGAAGCCACAGTCTCTCAGTATAACTGACCTTAGAGTTGTTCTAAGACTGAAATGCTTGCAGAAAGAACATGATGCAAATGTAAGAGGTACAGCCAGCACTGTGGAAAAAACTTGATGTTTCCCTGGAGATGGTAACAGATATGTATATCAAGATACACACCATCAAGATTAGCACAGCAAACAGTGCAAAGATTCTCTCATACACAGGGCTAATCATGAAGTAAGGTATACACACACATTTATGGGGCTAAATCTAATGTCAGTCCCAACCAGAATAAGCCCATTTAAATGAATGGAATGTGTTAAGCACCACTTAAAATAGATCTCATTTATTTCAATGTCTCTACTGCTTCCGGGAGTAACAGTCCCTTTAGACAGGGGAAATCATATGGCCTTTCAAATGCAGTTGGACTATACTTGCAGTAGCCCTAGCCAGCACAGCCAATGGTGAGGAATATTGCAAGTTGCAGTTCAATGTGATTCTCACCCCAATTTAGCCGAACAACCACATATAAAGATATGAAGTCCATGCCGTTTGCTGGACATTGACTTTTGTAGGATACTGATTTTTTTTTATATCTAGAACAGTGGTTATTGGGCTATTTGATATAGGGGTCCGGCATTTTTCACCAGATGGTACTAGGGACCAGTATTCTATCTAAGCACTTTGGCTACAATTGTGTCTTTCTTTCCTGGAAACTCTCAGTGGAATGGCAGCTGATGGCTTGTGTACTAGTACTAGTCCACTTTGGGCAGCACTTATCTGAACTAGACAACATGGATTACATGCACATGAATTTCCAGATTTGTTTCGGGTTCTGCTCTCAAAAGGTCAATGAAAACCAAGGGTGCTGCCCTATGAGGATTTTACTGCTGCTGAGTGTATGTGTTTATGTTTCTAGATAATGTCCTCTTCCAGTTGTATACCCCTCATGTTTTCCTACTGCTTCTTTCATCTTTTCTGTTTCAAAAAAAAACCATTGAAGAAAAAATGCCCAATAAATTTTGGCTAATAGTTTTAGGAGCACTCTGTCTGAGGGCCCCTGTAGGTTTAGAGCTTGGTTTTCATTTTTAAATGTTCAGAAATGGAGGATCAAACTTTTTGACTTCCTTTCTTCTCAACATTCCTAGGAGGTTACTCCAGGTGAAACCTATAACCATTGCATCACCTGCTACAACCACACTTGCATGCCTCTCTTCTCCATTTCAGGTCCAGACTGAAGCCATGTAGGCACCAGGACTTGGACATCAAACCAGGTTTCCCCACTGTCCCTATCCCAACCTTCTGCAATAACTTAATATGATCTCAAAACTTTGTACACATTTTCATGCAGTTTTGCTTTGCCTTATAACAACATTAAATTAATATGGATTTTGCAATGCAGGCATTGCAAACCCATAGGCATTTTATATGCGTCTGAATTATCACAAGGCCCTGAGAATGCCAAGCAAACTATTGCATGATGAACTCAAAAAGCCCTGCCTTTTTTTTTTTTAATGAAGACTTTCTACATGCAATAACTCTGGATTTTCTATAGACAAGTGCCATAATTAGGTATCAACCCCTCTTTCATTCTTTCCCACGTGCCTTTATTCACAGAAGCAAAATTATTTATTTTTAATTAAGTTATTTAATTGAGTTACTTTTTAATTTTTTTAATCAACCCCAACCTGTTATAAACACTGTGAAACATGACTTCAGACAGAAAGAAAATGAAGGAGTGGAGGTGAATAATAAAACCAGGGCCGGTTTAACCATACCGCCCAATCCGCATCTGCGGGGGGGGGGGCATAGTGACAGGGCCCCCCGTCTTAACCCTCTTCCTGCCAAAAAAAAAAAAATCAGGAGAGAGAGAGAGAGAGAGCATAAGCAAGAGAGCAGCCAAAAACCTCCTGCTGGCCTTGCCCTTTTTTTAAAAAACAGAGTCTCCTCTCTCCTTCGTCCTTTCCTCCCTCTTCCCCCACCGAGCAGGACAAGCTGCAGGGGAAGCTCTGTGCGGACTGCGCTGCCCTGGAAGAGACCATGGAGCGCCTGGGGGGCGAGCGCCAGTGGCTGCAGGAGGAGAGGCGGCAGAGGCGGCAGCAGCAGCAGCGCTCGGGCTGGACTCCATGGGGACATTGCTGCCTTCGCCTCCTCATGCTGCTGCTGAGCTGGAACTGCAAGCAGAGCCTGGAGTGCTACGAGACCAAGCTGCAGGCACTGCAGGAGCTCCAAGGGTGCCTGGGCGGCTGGGGGGAGCAGGAGCAGCTGCACGCCCAGAACTAGCAGAGCTGCCGGCAGCTGGAGGAACTCCACCGCCACTGGTGGGAGCTGGTTGCCCTGGCCGAGCACCTGGAGGAGAAGCGGGCGGCGCAGCAGGATCGCCAGGATGCCCAGCGGAACCAGCTCCAGGTGAGGCAGGCGGGAGGAGTGAGTCACCATCCAGGACCAGTTGAAGGAATTTTGCCCCCCGCAATGCTTTAATTGGGGGGCATATGTTTCTCTCAGAACCTAACCTATTCACAGTACAGGATATTCAGATTATGGTAGGACCCCTGTATCCACTGTTTCATTATCCACCGATTCAATTATCCACAGGACACAAAACAGCAAACCTACAATAGAGTCTTCCTAGAAAATGTGTCCCCTCCAGCAATTTTATAGGTCCTCCAAGGCAACTTGAGGGTATTTTAAACTGGAAGTCCCTTCGTTTTCAATGGTGTTCGGTGTTATCCACAGTTTTTGGTATCTGCAGGGCCCAGAACCAATCCCTAAGTGATATGGGGGTTCTACTTTATTACTAATAATGTTTTTGAAGGAGGAGGGTTACTATGGGGGGGGGGCTACAATGACGGGGACCCCTGCAGCTGCAAGTGCTGCAGGGCCCTTAAACCGGACCTACCACCCTTGCACAGTAGACTTCGCGGGGCTTCCCAACCCGGGGTCCCTGGAACCCTAAGGTTACCCCAAAGAGGTGGATATGGGTTCCTCAAGAGATGGTGGGGTTGGCCACACGGTGAAAACGCCCCTCACAGCAGGGCTAGTTTTAGGGCCCTGCAGCACCTGCAGCTGCAGGGGCCCCATCATTGTGCAAAAACATTATTAGTAGTAAACTGAATATCCTGTACTGTGAATAGGTTAGGTTAGGTTACATTGACCTGAGAAAAACATACGGAGCCCCCAAAATAAAGCATTGCAGGAGCCCCCAAAATTCCTTAAACCAGCCCTGAATGAAACCATCAAGTCCCCCCCCCCAAAAGGAATTCCAACTACAGCATCCCCAGCATGTAGCTGCCCAGCCACCTTTTGAAGATGTCCAGAGCAGGAGACCCTACCACCTCCCTTGACTACACCAGTCACAAATCCTGAATCCCCTTCAAATCCAGCCTGATAATACCACACAATGTGCAGCCTTTCCCCCAAATCTGGTGAGATAGTGACACATGGTATATGGCCCTATTTGTAACAGACTTGGGGAATATCCCCTTAATCTAAGTTTTAGAAAACTTACAGTATTCTCCAGAATTTGCTGGAAACTCCAGAGAAAAGGCCATGTGAACAAGCCATCCACACTGGATTTGGGGTGGGGTGGGGAGGAAAGACAAGCACTGCCTGAGGCACCACCATTTTTCCCCTCCTTGGAGCCACATCTCGTTCCAAAGGCATAACCCCAGTGGTAGTTGCTGTTTCTGAGCTCAGAACCCCTGGCGAGCATGGCCATTGCAAGGCTAGCTGCCCATTCTGACCTCAGAGGGGGTGACTACCCCTGGGACTTTGCTTCTCTGATGCACAATTGCCCCTCTGAGCTCCAGGAAAATCAAAGCTCCAGTGGTAGCCACCTGGTCTGGCTTCAGAGAGGCTACTACCATTGGCACTGTGCTTTTCCTGGAGCTCAGGGGGGTGACAGTAAGCAAAGTGTCAGTGGTAGCCACCCTCTCTGAAGCCAGATTGGGTGCCCTCCCCACCACTGCAAGGCTAGCCAACTGATCTAGCTTCAGAGATGCTACTACCACTGGCATGTTGCTTTTCCCAGAGCTCAGAGAGGTGATTGTAAGCAAAGAGCCAGCAGGAGTTGCCTGGTGTGAAGGCAGAATGTACACCCGCCCTGCCATTACAAGTAAGCCATCCATTCTGGCTTCAGAGAAGGCAATTTCTACTGGGGCTTTGATTTTCCCGGAGTTCAAGTGTGAGTAACAGGAGGCCAAGTAAAAACCCAATACAGATTCAAGCTTTGGCAGATATAGTGCTGAAATTCAAGCAAGAATAGTTCAGATTTCATGTGGTGCAGCTCTGGGCCAAAGTTGTCTGAATCCCATCTGTAACCCCCCCCCTCATGACGCCCTAGGTCAGTGGTTCTTAACCTGGGGTTCATGGACCCCCAGGGGTCTGCAATGTTCTCACAGGGAGTTTGCGAAGGCTTGAAGATTGATTGGCCCACCTCCTCCCTGCAGTGGAGTGGCCACATGACAGGATCCAAGGCAAAGGCTGATTGGCTGGCTTGGTCTGTGCATTGCCATTCAACCCACTCTAATCACAAACTTGCAGGATGAAGCAAGAGAAAAGTCTTCCCTCCCCCATCAGTGCCTCTGAGGGAAGGTTGTTTTTTTTTTTAATGTCTGGTGTAATTGTATTATAATTATCAGGTATTATTGTTGTTGTTGCTGGAGTTTTAAATCTTGAGTTAAGTCTTGGCGGTCGATGGCAACAAAAGATATTTAAAGGGGTCCCTTGTAAAGAAAAAGTTGAGCACCACTGCCATTATTGTCCAACTGCTCTTACCATGAAGAAGTTCTTCCTGGTGCCAGTCAAACTCTTCCCTCCTGTAACTTAAAGCCCTTAGACTTGGTCCTACTTTCTGGCACAGCAGGGAAGAAACCTGCCCCCTCCTCTCTGTGGCAGCCCTTTAGGTATTTAAGGAGTGCGACCATGCCACCACCCCCCAGTCTTCACTTCACCAGGCTAAACGTGCCCACCAGCTCCCTCAAAGGTTTTGTTCTCCACACCTCCGACCATCCTTGGGAAGGCACGGAGGAGGAGGAGGAGGAGGTCTCTGAGAGGGAGCAGAGAGACACTTCCCAGCTGGAGGAGAGAGAGAGAGGTCCTCCTGCTCCTCCTCCTTCCCAGTCAGTGTCAGGTTTTGCCAGGAGCCCAGGCTGTGCATTTCTGCTCCAGCCTCTCTCCCCTTCCTTGCTGGCGCGGCATCATACCTTCACGATGCGCGAAATGGAGGAGGGACACCTTGCCCGCCCGCTCCCGCGGTGATGCATGCCCAGTTTGCTCAGGGAGTCACTCAGTCACTCCTTTCCCCGTCTCCCTTTTTGCTCCAGGAGGGAAAGGCAAGACGTCTTGGACGACAGACGTGGGTTTTGTTTTTTGTTTTTGGTTAAGGTGGCAGGGAGCCAGTCAACTCCAGTTCCTCCTTAAACACCGCCTCTAGCAGGGGCACCAAAGACCTGCCCGCGCTCTCCCCGCTGTCAGACCCCCCCCCCCAAAAAAAACCCACCACCAGCAGCAGCCTCGCCTAGGTAGCTTCCAACTCTCTCGGAAACCAAGCTGCTGAGGGAGAGCGGAGGAGAGGACCAGGAGGACCAGGAGGAGGGGAAGGCGGTGGCGGCAACCACGCGGGGGTCTTCCTTCGTCCTCGATTGGTCCGCGCCCCTCCCCCCGCTCCCTGGGAGTCGAAGGAGCCTCTGATTGGCTGCTCCGCTTGTCAGTCGGGGCGAGGGCCAAGTTCTAGCGCTGGCTGGGCGGGCGGGGGGATTGCTGCTGCTGCTGCTGCTGCTGCTGCTGCTGTTGGCGCGGCGGCTGGTGCAGCTGCGGTGAGGTCGCTGGCTGGCTGGCTGGCGAAGAGGATGGAGGAGTGATGCTGGCTAAATGGGGACCCGGGTAGCGGCGGCGGCGGCGGGCGCAGCAGCAGCAGAGGCTGCAGGCAAGGCAGGGCTGTTCCCGGGCGCAGCAGGCGTGGGAGCTCCGCTGAAGAAGGCTCTGCGCGCGGCAGAGGCAGCCCAGCCCTCCCCACCGGTAAGCTTGGGAGCTGGGGGCATCTTGAGCCGCCCCTCTCTCGCCTCTTCGGTGGGGCTGTGTGTGCGCGCGCGCGCCGCCTGAGGGGGAGAAGCTGGCTGGCTGGCTGGCTGGCTCGGGGTGACAATGCCTCTGTGCACCCGCTTTTGTCAGAAAGACTGGCGGCGGGGAACTGGGGAAGGTTGTGGTGGACCCGCGACGCAGGGCAGGAGGGGTTCAGTCCCCGGCCAGCGGAGGGGAGAGGGGAGGCGTGGAGAGGAGAGGAGAGGAGCCACCGGGGCGGGGGGCGAAATGTCTGGGACTCTGGCCACCGGGGAACGTGGGGAGGAAGGGAGACACGCGGCAGAGGCTGCCTTGCCTGCCTGCCTGCCTGTCGCGAGCACCTGAAGGGCGCCTTCCTCGCTTGGCGGGCGAAGTCCCTCCGGCATCCTCTCCGCTCGGGTGCCCTTCAGAGAGAGAGGGCGAGAGCCGAACTCGCCTTAGGCTGAGGCGACACTCACAATAAAGAAGACGCCGGAGGAGGCGGAGGACGACCACCCCTCAGGTGGAACTTTATTGGCCTCGTTAAAAAATGGGGTTGAGGCGGCGGGGGTGGGAGGGAAAAGGTGACAACCCACCGCTCGCCCTCGACGCGCCGTCTTGCCGGAGGAGAGAGGAGGGGCGGCTGGTCCCCTGGCTCGCCCAGGTGAGAGGGGCAGAGCAGGCAGTGGCGAAGGGCTGGGAGCTCTCGGGCGCCTTTTCTCCTCGAGCAGGAGGAGAAACTTGCTGAGGCATCCCAGCAAGTTGAGGACGAGATTCCCGCCGAGTTCTTTGCCCGCCGCTTCCGCGCTCCTGGGCTGAGGCCACTCCGGGGCAGCCGCACCAGTTAGGCGCTGTTCGGCTCACCCTCCCGCCTTTGTTCAGTCCGCGGTATCTCCCTCAGGAAGGAGTCTGAGTGTGTGTGTGTGTGTGTGTGTGTGTGACACCTAGTTTTCTTCGACGTGTGTGAGAAAGAGAACTATGTGAGGAACGGGAGTGGAGGAGAAGAGTAGGGCGCCGTTTTTCTTCTCCGAGGGAGTTTTCGAGGTCCCGTGGCTTTTTTCCTTGCCAACTGTCTGTTTCCCACAACTGTTTGTTCTTTGCCAAGCCTGCCTGGCTGGACGTCCAAAGTGCTTTGGTGTCAGAGCAGCTGTCACTTTGCTTTCGAAGTAGGATGTAAGGAATTCCCCCCCCCGACAAATTGCCAGTTAAGGAAATCATTACAAGCTACTGTTTTTGTAACTGTCTCTACAAGGAGCTAAAACTCTTCTTTCCCCCTCTCCTCCTCCTTTTCCCTTAGGAAACCATATTAAATGAAATGTCTTTTCCTTCTAAACGTTACTGGTGGGAATTACTGGTTGGTTGGAATGTTACCTCTCGGAAATGGGTAGGATTACTAGTCCTGTTTGTTCATTAATCAGTGTTGTTCATTCATTAACACACGCATACACCCTAGAGATTGATTTGAGGTGGGGTGGGGGAGCCATGTTACAAAAATGTCAGAAAGATCTTGTGGCATCTTGATGTGCTGTTAAGTATTTATGGGAAGAAACCTCAGTAAAAAGTCATAACCCTAAACATGTTTATACAGAAGTCCCACATTGCTCAGTTGGTTTGACTTCCAGGTAAGGCTGTGTAGGGATGCTGCCGCAACCAGGTTCATGCTGTTGACTCTGCTGAATTGTCTCCAGCCCATGAAAGCTAATGGCACAGTTGTAAGGTGCCAGGTGGTGTAGGCTGTATTTCAGAGGAAGAAACTGACAAAACCACCTCTGAGTTTTCCTTGCCCACGAAAACCCTATGAAATTCTTGTGGTCATCATGAGTCCACAGGTGTCTTGAAGGTACATACGCACCCCCCACACACACACACACAAGGTGCTTCAGAACTTGTTTCCCTTCCCCAGAGAGTTGTATTCTAACCCTAAGCAGGTTCACTTAGAAGTAAGTCCCATTCAGTGAGATTCACTGCTTGAAAGTGTGCACAGATTTGCAGCCTTGGGCTGCATCTACACTGCAGAAATAATCCAATTTGACACTGCTTTAACTGCCATGGCTCAATGCTGTGTAATCCTGGGATTTATAGTCTGTTGTGGCACCAGAGCTCTCTGACAGAGAAGACTAAATATCACACAAAAGTACAAATTCCAGAATTCCATAGCACTGACTCATGGAAGTTAAATCGGTGTCAAACTGGATTGTTTCTGCAGTGCAGATGCAGCCTTGGTTGTCTTTCTTACTTCCGAGTGTTCTTTGTGGGGTAAATGAGAAGGGTGTTGATCATAATGGACATGGAAAAAGGAAACAAGTTAGTGGTCAAAATATGTGTGTCCATGAATTATGTATAAAGAATGTTACTGAAATCTTGACTAGAGGAAGCTTATTACAAAATTTCACACTTTTTTTTTTTTTGGCCACAGCAACATGCAGGGCAATCCTTACCTAGTTTACTCAGAAACAAGTCCCGTTGGATTCAGTGGGAGTCAGTACCTTGTAAGCATGTTTAGGATCACATATTTCCCGAATAATTTATGGGGACATTAATTCAAGTGAGCTAGAACAAGGATTCATAGAGGTACATTATGGTAATCGTACAATGTTCTGATCTAGATGGCTGGAAGTGATAGAGCAAAGTAAAACATCTGGGTAGCCAATAGTTACATTACTCTGTTGGCTGTGTCCCAGGGAGAAAGCTCCATTGAGCTCATGGAAACTTACTTCTGGGTAAATAGGGTTCAAATCAACTGGACATGTAAATAATTTGGAACAGTAGATTCTGGGTTTCTTGGGGTTTTGTATTTTATTAATTTTTTTATTTTTTGTTACCACAACATCTATTGGTTTTCTCATAGCTCTGTAAACATGTATAACTGCATGATTTAAAACATTAACTCTCTGATAAAGCACTAGCTGAGCCTCATAAAGGTGGGATGAATCTTTATATTTTTTTAATGGAGCTATATTTGCTAGAGCATGTTGCAATTGATGTAATTATCAGCAGAACTGAGCCAAACACCAACACACTGAGAAAAAAAAATGAACATATCTTCCATCTTTTCATCTGATGTAAAGTCTAATCTACATACTATTATAATGATTTATTAACAAATGAGTTGCAATCTGCCTGATGCCTTAGCCTCACTGAAGTAAAATCCTTGGATAGTGGTAGTATGAAGGTTGTTTAAGCATTTCAGATGGCATTTTGTTCCTTGATAAAGTCAATACAGGATAGCTTTATAGGATACCTTGATATAGGATAACTTTGCTCCATGTTGGTATTCTGGACTCTGAAAAATCTTCCATTACTAGAAAGACTAGGAATGTGTCTTGAGCTTATGTGGGCTCCTTCCCTTTTGCACCTGGTTTCTAGGTAGCTGTAATCAGATGTTTTTACCTTTTTGACTACTGGTCAGGCTGCTGGGGATGGTGAGAATTGTAGTCCAGCTCATATAGAGGGCTTCACATTGGAGAAGGCTGCTCTTAATCATGATTTGCAAACTGCCTTCAAACTATAGTTTTGAAACACTGTTCAAGTCTTAGCTTTCCTGATTCAAAGCCAGATGTTACGGTGAAAAACGGGTTGCAGCAGCTCAGAAATGGCGGACTAATTGGTGCATAAGAGCAAAAGAAGAAGTGCATGAATTCACAACTCAGACACAGTTCTCCAGAGCATAATGCCAACTAAGCCACAATATGTATTTAGGAATGGAAAACCTTTGACTCTTCAGATGTTTTGGCTTGCAACTCCCATCAGCATTTTCAGTGGTGAGGGACTGTAGTAGTTGTAGTCCAAAACATTTGGAAGGCTATAGTTTAGTCTCCCCAAGTATATGGACTACAGGTTGAAAAACTAATTCTTAGTGCAACCTGACACAAATCTTTTCAGAAGTAGTCCCTACTGAGTTTGGTAGAATTTACTCCCTGCTATAGTTATGTATGGCGGTGTTTCTCAGGCTACCTGATCTGGGTGACTGGCAATTGGTTATTTCAGCATGCCAGGAACCAACACTATATTTGTTTTCATTGGCTACAATTGTTTCTTTCTTGGAAGCTTTCCAGGAACTGGAAGGATTGATACTGGTCCAGGGACCACCAGTTTGAGGAGCTCTGAAGTACTGGATTACATCCCATAGTTAGTGAAAACTTCTTATTTAAACCACTGGTTTTCTATGTTTCTTAGTCTTCTGAAATACGGTAAAGCAGTTAGTGTTACTATTACATCTCTGCACTTTGCCCTAATGATGCTTTAAAAGCTAAATTGCAAATATTAAGAGTAAGTTTTAGATCTCATATTTTTTATTTCTACTAAGACAACAGGATCCTTCTGTCTTTTTGTATATTATCTGGAGGAAATATATTTCCAGGAGATGATACTTTATCATCTAGATTTCTGCATTTTTATTACACTGATAAACTGATGACCAGTTAATAAAATCCATGGCAGTTTTTTTTTTAAAAAAATACACTAGCTGTGTGCCATGTAGTTTGTTCTGTTCCTACTTTCCCCTACTGTCCCCACCCCCACCCTGACCTACTCCTCTGGGAGCAGTCAGTGTTAAATTTTCTAGTGCTTTAGTGAGATAGGAAAAAAAAATTTTTTTTCACCACCACCCACAAACCCAACCTGGGCTGAAAGCACCAAACTGATTTTCCTTGTGCCTCGCATAGTATATTAGGAATTAAATCAGGTCATTTGATTACAGTGTATTCTCTCTCTCTCTCTCACACACACACACAGACTGTTTCTTTCAGTACTATTATCTGTCTGAGTAGAAATGTGAAGAATGCTCACATATTTATTTATTTTCATTTATTTATTTCATAAATGATTGCCTATGGAAGCCCAAAGCAGCTAAATGATTTAAGCCCAAAGCAGCTAAATGACCAAAATAATGCAAATTAGATTCAAACTGTAAAATGTGCAGTTGTCCCTCTACATGCACGGATTTGGCATTCATAGATTTAAGTATTCACAGCTTGAAAATATTCTTAAAAAAATAATAATCCAAAAAGCAAACCTTGATTTTGCCATCTTATATAAGGGACACCACTTTGCTATGCTATTACATATAATGGGACTTAAGTATTCACGGATTTGGGTATTCATGGTGGGTCCTGGAACCAAACCCCAGCGAATGTGAAGGGACAACTGTAATAACTTAAAAGTAGTTTGCTACCCAAAAGCTTACAGCTCAAAGGCGTGTTTGATTTACTGTCCCTGAAAATAGTCAGTAAAATTGATCTGGCAGGTTTCTTTTAGGAAGGAATGAAACAGACAAGGAGTCAACAATGGAAAGATTTTGTTCTGTCTGATGTGTAGTTTATAACTGTCTACTCATATAGTCTTGCTCCCAGATAAGTGAATATGAGATTGCAATATCATAGTGGTTGTTTTCTTTGAAAAATAAATCAAAAGTATTTTGTGGCATTATTATGAGCGTCTTTTGTTTTAAAACTGTTGAAAAATGTGCCAGACTTAGCTACAATAAAACTCTAGATGCAGCCACTGAAGAACAATTAAAAAAAGATTTTTTAAAAACATAAAAAGACCTCAGTAAAGCATTAGTAATTAGCAATATTATTTTTTAAAATACTTTTTCACCATGCATGGTGTTATTTTACCTTTGGGTTAAAATACAGTTTAAAAAGTGCATTCAAATTGTATTCTGCTATTTAAACTGCAGAAGAAGAAAAACACTTCTTTCAAATATACTTGACTGAATGTAACTTAACTGACTAAATGTGATTGACTGAATAATTATCAAGGAGCTTTATTTCTTTTTTAAAAAGAAACAAACCTTTGGCGTATCTGGGTCATGTGCATTTTTTTTTATGTTTATGGGAAATAGCCTCTAAACAATTATAGCTTTTTAAAAAAAAACTAAAGAATTCTGGAATGAAACAGACTGTCATTTTAGCACATGCCAACCTGCTTCCTGGTTTAATTGCCCAAATAAAGATTATATCACAGTACTAAAATATCAGTGGTGAAATCTGCAGCAATAAAGTTACTTACATGGATGGAGCACTAGAAAACAAAGCCTGCAATATTGTGTTCAACAAGTTGAACTATCAAGTTAATTCCTAAGCACTATGTGGAATACAGTAGGACCCCCGTATCCACTGGGGATTGGTTCTGTGGGGGTGGATACCGAAAACCATGGATAATAATGAACGCCATTGAAAATCATGGGACTCCTGATTTAAAATACCATAGAGTTGCCTTTGAGGACCTAGGAAATGGCTAGAGGACACGTTTTCTAGGAAGACTCTATGGTAGGTGTGCTGTTTTGTGTCCCATGGATAATTGAATCAGTGGATATGGGGTCCTACTGTATTCCTGAGGATACTTAATCCAGTAATGGCTCCCTTTTTATTAACCTTTGAAAGACAAGAGCACACCAAGATTTGGGAGGCTGATATAATGGTAGAGCTGCTGCTGATTTCTTATTGTATGTTTTCTTTACCTTGTTTTGGCAAACAAAAATCTTTGTTATTTTTCTTTTGTTAAAACAGTCTTGCTGTCTGGAGTAATCTGAAAATATTGATAAGGTTCTAAATTATCTGAGCTCAGCATACCAAATGGTGGAAACTAGTGTTGTGCGAGGGTCACCCCTGAACCAGAGTTTTGGGGTGCAGTGAGGCTGTAGTGGGGAGAATTCTTCCTCTTTCTGTTGATTGAAATGAAATCAGAGGAATTAATTGCTTTTGACTAAGTTACAGAGAGGAAATAATGGTGGTAGCTCCTCACCTTTGGGATTTGGGTCCTTTGGTGATTTATTGAAGCCCCTGTTTCATTCTCTTCCAGCAGTGGTGCAATTATCTTCAGGTTGGCTTTGGGTGTAGTGAGGGCTGGTGGCCTTCATGTCAGTTGGGGCAGTGAATCCAAGGTGCTGAACCTACTCTGAGGATAGTATTCAACACCACTGAACATTAAAACTAAAACTTGAAGTGGATTTACATTTCCACTAACATGGGAGCCACCAGCTGTCACTGTTTCGATGGCTAAAGGTAGGGAGGAAAGGTGGAAATGGTTTAAGAATTAAAACTGCAGTTTTGTGATTTTAACACACAGTTACCATTTGCTCAAGCCTTTTGGAAAGACCAGAAACAAGATATATGAAAAAAGTTCCACAAAGTGGTACTATTGAGATAATGGCCTGAAAAAGTATAGAAGAACTTCTAGAAGCAAGGAATGGACTTCCAGATGTTTTTGGCCTACAGTTCTTACCACCTTCAGTCAGCCTAGCCCATGGTTAGTACAGTCTGAAAACATTGGGAGGACCCCAGATGCATAGCCCTGTTCTAGAGACCTGGCTGATAGCCACCAAATCATCGTACCATAACAGTAGAATGATTGCATCCCAAAGGTTTTCATACCATTTTTCTAGAAAGATATTCCTCAAGCAATCTTCCCTGTTGTTGAATTGCAAGACATAACCTTTCTGGGGATAGGGAGTTATGAAATGTACACTAATTGGGACGTTTTTCATTGTATAAGAAAATGTTTGACAAATTGTATGAATATAAATGACCATATTGCTAGGGATCCCAGAGTGTCTTACAGAGCATCTCAGCTTGGATTTTATGATAAGATAATTCTTAATGGTGGAGAAGCTGCCCAAATGTAATGTGCCTGCTGATGTTTATTTTCCCTGTAAAGACCAGAGGCTGAGCATTGTTGAATACTTTCTAGTGTGTGTTATGAATTTTGCAGCCAACGCAGAAGGGACCTTTGACAGATGAGCAGAAGTCAATGGTTTCTATGTGGAGCTTGGAAAAGTTACTTTTTGGACTACATCTCCCAGAATCCCCTATCCAGTATGGCCAGTTCTGAGAACTGTAGCCCCAAAACAACATTCACAAGCTCTGTTTCTCTGATAGGACTTTTTCAGACAAGCCTTACCGCACAGGACTCCAGGAGAGGTACAACGCTGTTGCGCGGCAGGGGGTCCTTTTCGGACACCGCCGTCCTTCTTGCGGCATCGTCCGTGACAGTTCTGTGTCCCATCTACAGCAACTGCACCATATTTTACTCATGGAAGTTGTAAAATATGCCGCGAGAGGGGTCTCTCCCGGAGTCTTCTTGCGCGGTAAGGCTTGTCTGAAAAACTCCATAGTTGCAGATTTGAAACCTGCTACTTAGAATGCATGATAAAATGTTAAAATTGTAATAATTTGATACATTTGAGGAGGTTGGACAGCTGTCTCGTTTGTGACCATCTCTGTTATGCATCTCATCCATTACAGAGTGCAAAGCATTCTCAGGCTACTGTTGGAATTCCATCTTTTCCCCCATGAACATTTCCTTACAGATTTGTTTGCAAGCAGAAGAAACAGAGTTAGCTTCACAAATGAATTTTCTAAGAAACCAATTAGTTCAGTGTGACAGAAAAAAGCACTGATATTCAATCAGGAAGACACTGCAAATACCGTAGATTGTCTTTGACTAACACAATGCTTTTAGGCTGAGCTAAGGCAAAAGGAGAAGGACTATGAGAATGTCTGCTTCTAAGAACATGCATATAAAACATTTTTAGTCAGAGGACTATATACAGTAGTACAATTCTGTTCATGCTTGCTCAGAAATCAGCTCCACTGTCTTGAGTGCAATTTACATCCTACTAGCGTGTTTTAGGATTGTAGGAATTATAGCAATGGACATTGACCATTGAATGCATGCCCAGCAATTCAAGCTTCAGTCTTTAATGGCATAATTGGGAGACCAATTAAAAAGCTCTAGTTGATTAATCAAAGGGACACATTTTAATCAGTAAGGCTGAAAACTGAGGACACATTTGTTTACTTTTCATGGCCATTTTGGTTCTTGTAATAGGATTTATAAAAGAAAATGCTGAGGCAAGCTCTTTTTTCCTGGTCATCATTTTTCCTTTTCTTTTTTAAATTGTAAATTGTCTCACATATCTTAAACATGCATCTGTGTTAAGGGTTATATACCATGAACGTTGTTTTTTTAACCTATTAACCTGTTAACCAATAACATAAAACCAATAAAAGAAAAGAAAGCTCGCTAGTTGACAGATATACCAAAAACATGTATGTGGTGTTTGTGTATTCATATAGATAGTACGAGATGAAGCAAAGCTACCATAGTTAAGTTTTTTCCCATAGTGCTCTGGTCCTTGAGATTTTGTTGAACTACAGCTCCTTAGCAGCCTTAGTCAACATAGCTATTCGGTAGGAATGCTGGGACTTCTAGTAGAAAAAAATCTAGAGAGCCGCATGATTCTGGTCCCTGTCATATGGCCTTTACTCCTTTCTTCTGACACTTCCAATTTCTGTTAAAAAGGGGGTGGGTGAGTGAGGCCCAGCTGAGGCCACTGTGGTTAGAACTGTATTGGTGTCCTCAACAGTTTGGTAGTCATTCAGTAAAACTAATGGAGTTGGATTAAGATTTAATCATGCTTTGAGTAGACCCACTGAATTCAATAGGAATATGAACCATATATACATAGTAGCCCAGCAAGATCTGCTGGAAGGCTCCTCCTTTGTGTCTCATCAATTAGGACAATACACCATTATGGGAGGACACAGGAGAAGGCCTTCTCTGCTGTGGCACCCCTGTTGTATAATACCCTCCCTTTGGAGAACTAGTTGGCACCAAATTTGCCATCCTTCTGGCTCCAGATAACACCATTAAGTCTTTGGGGCCTAATTGTTTTTTTCACATGCCCTCATATATATATGGCTTAAAATCATGTAAAGCTGTTTAAACCAATTTTAATCTTTTTGTTCAATTTAAAAATATTTTACATCCTTTAAAAATCATTTTATTTTTACATGGTTTAAATTAGGTTGGTTTTATAGTACATTGTCCTGATATCTTTAAATAGAGGGTGGGATATAAATGTTTTAGTAAATAGAGTCTTACAGTTTAACTCACATTCACTTCATCTGAGTGCTCTTAAGTCTGGATTCAACCCACTGCTTGCTAATACCTTTTCAATACTTAGGCCACCTTTTCCTTAAACCACAACACAATCCTATTGTGTTGACCAGGAAACAAGTCTTGTATGTTCAGTAGGATTAACTCATTAGTAAGTGTGCTTAGGTCTGTAGCCCAAAAATATTAACCCATTTGGATATTTTTTTATATGTTTGTATATTCAATGTATGTACCTCTTACCATATCTAAAACAAGATTGTGAATTGCTAAACCGAATATTAGAATACTGTATAATTGACTATATCCCACAACTCTGTGGCGTTACAAACAAATTGAATGTTGCATTAACAATGTTTTAAATACTAAGAACTGGCCATGGCAGGGAGGGGAAGGTTAACCTTTGTTCCCTGTACCATTTCCCTGCACAATTATGTCCCTTTATTTTGGGCAAATAGCAACTTTGAGAGTGAATCTTTGAAGATGAAAATAACAAAGGCCAAAGATTGATGTCCATTGCTCTAGATTGCAGTACAGATTGGGTGTGGGGGGAGGGCCTTTAAAAAAAGAAAGAGAAAAAGACATGGATGCTCGTGCCCCATATTTTTAAAATTTAGGTATGGGATGTGACAATCCACAGGTAGTTGAGCCCATTGATCAGGAACTTGTGGATTGGGAGGGGCCACTGTAGTTTGAAGGGTTGGTGAGGAGGGAGAGAGATTTAATGAGATTTAATGTGCGTAGAGTCTCTGCATTTTGAATTCGGTGCACTTTTTGCTAGCACTGTCTGATGGCCTACTTACTAGTCTATTCTTTCTAATTTAAAAAAAAAAATCAGAATGAACTATTTTTGGCTAGAGTAACTACTTGCTCCAAGGTACTGAATGCATCTCCCTTTAGCATTGAATGAAACACCTGCTTTAATTGAAGCCACAATAAGCAGGCAATGTGACAGACTGGGTGAAAATTACTTCCATCTTGTTTCGTTTCTAGAATTTTACTAGTAGAGTCATTCTCTCCTGCAAGTGGGGAATATTTAATGGTCACAAGCAGTATACTACTATTAATGCTTGTGCATTAAATCAGGAAAAAAGAAATAGCCATCCTCCTGTCTATCCCTTGTTTAGCAGCAGCTTTGTTTGGAACAGGAAGTGGAGTCTCCCAAATATCACCAAGTATTAATTTGGAAAAGCCTAATGCTCTTCTAGTTTCATGTGGAGGTGAAATATTGACTTTTTCTGAGCAGTTCTCTCCACATAGCTCAGCTCAGCAGCTCTCAATTCAAATGTATTAAAATATAATAGAAATATGCACTTTGATATAACATGTCATATTTTAATGCATATTTAAATATTATTTACAAATGTCCATATTATTTAGAAATATGATAATAATATTGATTTACACATACTGTATACTACGGCCCTACACATTTGCAGGAGTTAGGGGCGGAGCACCGCTGTGAAAGTGAAAAACCCACAAATAAATTAAGCCCCACCCCAAACATGTTGTATTCTCCTCTCACACCAACAGCAGTGCACGAACCTCCCTTTCCTGCCTTTGTATGATGCCTCAACTGATTTGCAAAGTCCCTCTGCCTCCCTCCACTCCAAATTAAATGTTAGTAGCAGCAGCTGCTGCCATGGTAACCACCAACTAGACCACACCTCTCTCTATCCTCCTATCCTTGCAATAAAATCACTCCACCTCTCTTGCTTACTTGGCACCCAAAACAAGCTATGCTATCTTAAAAATCTTATTCCCTCCATCTCCACCCATACTGAAGTGAAAAGCAAAATAGAACGGCAGCAGTTCTCAGGCACACAAAACTCGCCCACCCTTGCCTCCCCCTCCCTCTGCCCATCCATCAACAACACTCCACTTCTCGTGCTCACCTGGCATCTAAACCGGTATGAATTGTTCACCACAATCTGGAGCTAAACATTGCTACACCACCTTAAAACTCCATTGTTTTTCAAACGCGGGAAAGGAAGACACAGGCAATGTTGTGGGTTGGAGTGGAGGAAGAAAAGGGAGAGGATGGGGTGTGTGTGTGGGGGGGGCAGAGCCTGTCTTCTTGCCAGAGTGGCGGGAGGTAGAGGGACTTTGCAAATCTTGCAGAATCATGGTGGTGCAAAGATTGCGTTTTTTCCAGACAGAAGGAGGGTGAGGAGAATGAGGACAAGGTCTTGCAATAACAGTACTGTTGATGTATTCCAGCAGTAGCTACAAACCGTGAATAATCAAATCCACAAAAGTGAAACCTGCAGATGTGGTGGGCCAACGGTAGTGCTTTACTGTTGGGACAATAAGGCAATGTACAACAGAAGCCCAATGACAAAAAAATAACTAAATCCAAATTAAAACTATTAAAATAACTTAAAATGCCAAATTAAAAGGGTGAGTACTAGCTTCTTTTCTAAAAGCAGCAAGAGAGGGGACTATAATTCCTAATGGAATCTGAGAACACAAAGAAGCCTTTTCTCACAGCCCCATCAGGAAGGTTTCTCCAAGTAGCTGTGTCCTCAAGAATGTTTCTCCTGTAGCACTTAATGAATAGGCAGGCTTGTGTTTGGCAATAAATCTGGGAGTGGGGACTATCCGTATTTCTAATGAGAAAAACATTTACTTATATATCCAACACCTAGTCATTTAAAGGTTTAAATTTGGAATCAGTACCTTGAATTGAGTCTGGGAGAAGAGACTAGGCAAGCAGTGCAGATCCTTCAGTTTTGGGGTAATATGATTGGTGGTAGTAGTGATCTCAGGTGTCGCTCAGCTAGTGAATCTATTCCAGGTTTTAGTATGAATTTTAAATGAGCTGTTTATGGTGCTGAATCTATTTTGGGTATAGAATTCAGTGCCTTGGATACGTTAAACTTTTCACAGAAACCTATGCAGATTGCTTACCAAACTGGTATTGGACCCACCAGCCACCACTGAATACAGTCTCAGTTCTGCCCACCAGTCAGCAGTATTGCAGCTGCATTTTGCACCAAATGAAACTTCTGCATGCTTTTCAAGGGTAGCCCTGTATTGCAGTAAAGAATTATTAAGGCATGGATAACTGTTGTCTGACAAGACTCTCTTAGGAAAGATTGTAGCTGACATGTTCAGTGTTTAATTGTGTGTGTGTGTGGAGGAGGGAATGGCAGCATGCTCCTATGAATGCTTGGGGACATTGATGTTAGACCCAAGCGCAAGAGACCCGATCTATGCACACAGAAATGTTTTAACAGGTGATGTGGAAGCAGTACAATTACCATTCTTATATAGAAATTCTTTTGGACTTCATTAACATGTCTCCTTACAAGCAAGTCCCATTCACTTTATTGGGGCATACTCTCAAATAAGTGTGTATACAGTGTAGGCTAGCTAAAATAGCAGTTGATTTCTTTGATTAGAAGATGGCTTTCTTAATGAGCGTTTGGATTTATACCAAAAGTTTTATGTGAGAGGTGAGAAGGACAAGGTCATTACCCATGTAATGGTATTCCAGAACCTTAATATTGTGAAATCATATTTGGCAGCTTATATTCTATTTGAATCCAGGTCCTTTCACTCTGTCTTCCATTTTCATTTTACTGTCATAGTGCAGCTTTGTGGTCTATTGTTGACAAAATAATGTAGCTGCAAATTTTACCTTGACACCTTGAATTTTGGTAGTGGAGCTTCAGAATTTTAAACCGATCTTTGTAACAGATTGTTTGGGGATGCTTTCCTAGTTCTCAGATTCCTACAAGCATTGGTGAATTGTGAAGTCAAGGGCTTTCACAGCTGGCATCCATAGGTTTGTTGTGAATTTTTTTCTGGGCTGTGAGGCCGTGTTCTGGAACTAGCCATTCAAATACACAAATTTATGTATCCTCTCCAACAGGGTCTCACAGTATATAACCCCCCCACACACCCTACGCCACCATTTTCTGAAGATGCCAGCCGCAGATGCAGGTGAAACATCAGGAATAAACTCTTCCAGAACACAGCCTCACAGCCTGGAAAAAAACCACGAAAAACCGATTGGTGAATTGTTGGACATTTATAGTCACTTTATTTGAGCTTTACATTGGGGTTTTAGCTTGTGTTGATTGTTGCTTTTATATGCCTGTTTATAAGCAAAGCTTAAAAATGCAGATTAGATGCAGATTAAGGCTACTACCTTAGACACACATACCTGAGAGTCAGACTAATTTAACTCAGTGGAAGTCAGTAAACATGCAGAGAGTTATACGTGATTAGTAGACATAAGTTCAATTAGATCCCTCTTTTAAAAAAAAAGGAACCTAAGTCATGAGTAATTTTAGTTCCTCCATATATTCAGCTGGCAGCACAATCTTAATCTACTCAAAAGTCAGCCCCATTGAATCCAAAGATAATTACTCCCAGCTAACTATCCCTCTAGAACATATTTGGGAAGGTGCAGAGGGCTACAAGGACAATGGAAATCTGCTTCTCATGTGGATGCCATTGTTAGCTGATAGGCGCGTATGGATTTCATCTTTGGTCTAGATCCAGTGTGATTCTGTGCCTGCACCTGTGGGGTAAAGAAACAGAAGAGAGGGTGGGAATACACACATTGCAATAAGCGCACAAGCGGCGAAGCTGCCCTACCTCTAGCATGGCATTTTTAAAGGATACCTCCCCTCAAGGACATACAACTTTGCTTAATGGTTTTCTCGGCCTTCTTTCTCTCCATGTCTCCAGACACAAATTTTGTAGTGATTTTTATTTAAGAGGTTTGAACCAGAGCAGATGTTTAGAATAATATTTACAATTTATGTGGGTTTTTTTAAAAAAAACAAAACTAAAATGGTCTTGTATGTGTGAAATTATCAAGAATGTTTGTCTTAAAATAGGAAGAGATTGCACCTGAGTCTAGTGGCAGGGTATTTGAGGGCAATCAGACTGATAGTGATTTTGCTGAGATCCTCAGATATAGGGTTGGTTATAAATATTTCAATCAATCAATCAATCAATCAAGGGCTATAGCTCAGTGGTAGAGTTCAGGCCTTGTTTTTTGTTTTTTTGTTTTGCATATGAAAGTATCCCAGGTAAGACTGGGAAAAATGTTTGCCTGAAGCTCAGAGAGTTGTTGGCAGTAAAAGCAGAAAATTCTTATCTGAAGGTCTGTCTTGGTAAAAAGCAGCTGCTCCCTTGTTTCTAGTTTCGGCAGATGAAGAGGGTAGTGCCTTCTTTTGCATCAGCTGAAGAGGTATTGAAATGATATTTAGTCTGGGGAAAGTGAATGGTAGTGATGCACATTGAATGAAGTGGTGATTAATGTGCTTTAAAATGTACGTGTGGTTTGATTTTGGCCATACATTTGGAGACGTGACATTCTGGGGTTCATATACAGAACACCAGTAAAAATTGCTAAACCAGAAGTGGGTGAATAGTGAGGTTGATTGCCTAGTTATTTTGTCATCACTTGATTCAATAAGTGTTATAATGATCTCTGAAATAAGCAAAACACTTCACACATCTTCAATGAATATCACCAAGCAGCAAGACTTGTTGTGCATTGTTACAGTTCAGTTGTTTTTGCAATTGTAAGATTAATTTAACATAAATATCTTAACTATTTCAAACCAAAGTACATATTGGTCCACAAATCATGTTCAGTCATAAGCTATTTTTGTTTGAATTACAATCATAAGTAAACCTGGATTTTCATGTTCACTGCAAATATGTGAATTTGTAAAAAATGAAGAATATCACCATATTCTCCTTGTAGTTGTACTGGCGTTTTTACCATTTTTGCTGTTAGGGAACCATTATGTTTTTCTTTTCTTTCTTTAGATACTTAAAAACGTACCTAAAGGTAACAGGGTACAGCTCTTTAGACCTTAGCCTACAATGCTATACAATGGAAGTCCTGCTGAAGTCAGTGGTGATTACATATAAGTAGACTTGCCAAGGGTTGCTCTGTTAACATTTTTAAAAATAATATAATTAAGTCTTCCCTAACCTAGCAGCCTCAAAATATGTTGGACTATTATCCCTTGCCAGTGCATACCCTCCCTAACAAGAGTTTAGATGGATGACAGAACTGTTATCCAGCACATCTGGAAGAGGGCACATTTGGGGAAGGCTAATTCTAACTGATTAATTGATGAAATATTGCTGTAGTAATTACAAAGAATAATCAAGGCCTATTTATGTTGAAATATATGCAATCAGTCATATTTACTGTATTTATTTTGGAGTATAATTGTACATTTCTTCTTTTGGAGGAATAATCTTGTGACTTCAGAAGGACAGCAATGGGTTTCTGAAGGCAATCCACCAACTGTATCATACTGATTACTTTCACAGAAACTATTTCTCATTTAAGTGACTGTCACCTGGAATATAATTAGAATGCCTATGCCTTTGGAAGGCATTAAAGAAACACTTTTTCAGTTGGCAAAGTGTTAGTTTCATTTAACCACAGGAGACTGGTTCCGTTTATAGAAACCTATGCTTAGAGAGGTTGTTCAGGCACATGTACAGGAGTACCTTTCAGCTTGGTAATTGTTTTTATATTGTGCCTTTGCACAATATAAAGACATTTCCCCCCAAATGTGATGCAGTACCTCTTGACCGTGGTTGTCTACTTTAAATATTCTTTAAATTTGAATGGTACACCTTTGCTTATTTCATTCTTCCATGCAAGAATGAATAATTTCAAACAGTTTCTCACACTGGGTAGAGATGTGAAGGCTGGGTAGAGATGAGAAGGGTTTTCCAAAACTTTTTTTTTTCTTGGAAAAATTAAAATTTAAAAAATGGATTTTGGAATATTTTCTTTTAGAACTATGAATAAAATGCTTAAGACAAGGTGTTCATATATTAACTCACCCATTTTCCCATCAAAATGATATAATAGGAAGGCTACTACAAAAGACAATATACAGTATCTGATCCTTGCAGTTTCCAGTGTGGGTAACTGTTTCTCACTTCTTTTTGGAAGGAATGCTTTATGTGTGCTTCATATTATAGAAGGAATTGGATTTGTCCTTCGAGCCTGTGCAATGGATTTTTCTGGTGGAGCACAGCGTGCACAGAACTGGCCTCACCCTTTAAACCAAAGGTTCATCTGCTGGCCTTGCAAGCATGGACGGTAGCAGCGAGGTCCTCGGGTCGTAGGTTTGATTAGAGTTTCCTTCTCTTAGATGGTTGACCTTACAGGGTTGGACGAGCACCATCTCCCCGGGTTTGGGATCAGAGTTTTCCTTCTCCTAGGACGGTTGCCATAAGGCTAGAGAGCCTATCCTGCCCTTTGACGCTCTTTGTCAGACCCTTAAGTTTTGACCTGTTTGGCATGGGAGACCCTACCGGTGGCTATTATGCCACCGCCAGCATAGCTCAAAACATCATTAGGGTATGCAAGCCTCTCTCCCATGACAAGGGGGCGTCAGATCCTGGAAAGACTAGGATGTTCCCCCAAATTCCTTAAAATGATTATCTTGCTACACGAGGGTCAGCGCGGTCAAGTCAGATATGGCGATGTTCTTTCAGAGCCCTTTCTAATAACTAATGGAGTGAAGCAAGGTTGTGTTCTTGCACCAACTTTATTTACAATCTTCTTTAGCATGATGCTCCAAAGGGCTACGGCAGAGCTCGAAGAAGATGACGGCATCTATATACATTACTGTACTGATGGCAGCTTGTTTAACGTAAGCCGTCTGAGGGCTCACACTAAGACTCTAAACTATCTAGTCCATGAGCTGCTCTTCGCCGATGCTGCTGCCCTTGTTGCCCACACAGAAGCAGGTCTGCAGCGCCTAACATCCTGCTTCGCAACAGCTGCAGAGCTGTTTGGGCTGGAAGTCAACCTGAAGAAAATGGAAGTTCTTTACCAGCCTGCACCACAGGACAAACACCACCATCCCCACATTGCCGTTGGCAACTCTGTGCT
Organism: Gambelia wislizenii; assembly: GCA_030847615.1. Taxonomy (NCBI): domain Eukaryota; kingdom Metazoa; phylum Chordata; class Lepidosauria; order Squamata; family Crotaphytidae; genus Gambelia; species Gambelia wislizenii. The sequence goes on along the minus strand of JAUMIR010000001.1, from coordinate 285,226,777 downwards.
TAAGTCCGTTCAGCAGTTCACCTACCTGGGAAGCATCATCTCCTCAGATGCCAAGATTGACAAAGAGATCGATCACAGATTAGCAAAGGCACATAGCGCATTTGGAAGACTTTACAAAAGAGTCTGGAGTAATAAACCCCTGAGGCGAAACACAAAAATCAGTGTGTATAGAGCCATTGTACTGTCTATTCTCCTTTATGAGTGAAACATGGGTCACGTATCGCCACCACTTACGACTCCTTGAACGCTTCCATCAGCGCTGTTTACGCACAATCCTAAATATACACTGGACTGACTATGTGACGAACGTTGCTGTCCTTGAGCAAGCAGGGATCACCAGCATTGAGGCCATGATATTGAGAACACAGCTGCGCTGGGCAGGACATGTTTCTGGGATGGAGGACCATCGCCTCCCCAAAATAGTACTCTATGGTGAACCCGCCATGGGTCAGCGTAAGAGGGGTGCTCCAAAAAAGCGATACAGGGACTCCCTGAAACATCTCAGGCTCGGCCAAATTGATCACCAACAGTGGTCCGCCCTGGCCTCACATCGGGAGGCATGGAGACACACTATCCACAATGCTGCAGCCTTATTTGAGAACTCACGCTGAACAAGTCTTGAAGAGAAATGACAACGCAGAAAGAATCACAACCCGGAAACATCACCCAAGGAAACCTTCTGCTGTGCTTTCTGCAACCGGATTTGTCTATCTCGGATTGGCCTTTTTAGTCATCAGCGCGCTTGCAGAAAACACAGGATGAGTCCTTCCTGAATCTTCGTTTGCGAAGAAAAGCCAGAGAGAGAGAGAGAGAGAGAGAGAGAGAGAGAGAGAGATTATAGAAGATCATTTAATATGTGGATTTAAAAAAAATGTAAATAGCATCAGTTCTATGGGAACAAGAAAGAGGAAAAAAAAACTATTAGTGCTGCCCTAAGGTTTTTGTGGGTGGCTGTACAGATACCAGGTGCTGTAAGCTGTATTTAAGAGGAAGGAACTGGCAAAAATCACCTCTGAGTATTGCTTGAATAATTGGGAAATTCATGGGGTCACCATAAGTCGACAGGCAACTGGAAGGCATATATACCCACACACGGGAGACTGTTTTCTAGGTGGTGGCCACCTGACTTTGGAACTCATTCCCTAGGAAAGCTCTCATTCATGGTCTCCACATTCAGTGCCAGAACAGATATTTTTGGTTTTTTTCCTCCAAAGCACTTAAAAGATTTTAAACATTTTATGCATTTTAGAATTAATACTTTTTGAAGTTTTGACTTCTGATGGTTTATTTTAGTTTAGTATTTTATTGTGCTGTTTTGGAATGTGCTTATTGGGTTTTTATTTATTTTATTGGGGTTTTATGCTGTGCTAGCTTTCAGTGATATACTGTGATCTCTGCTGTTTTATTGCTATATCTTTAACTGTTGCACAGTGCCCAGTGAACAGTTGTACAAGGCTTTTAATGAATAAATCTTATTTGCTGTGGTTCTGAGGAAAATCTTCATTGGCTCCATTTGAGGATTTCCTCCCAAAACAGATAGCATCTTCAGAGCAGAGACTTTCCTGGACCACAGCAAAGAAGGAAGAAGATCAACTTGCATTTTGTCTCCTACCTATGACAAATACACCAGTACAACTGGGATCTGAGAATGTATGGAACTCCAGAAGCTGTTGGACTGACTATAGTTCCCATGAGCCCTAACCAGCATAGCCAATGAGAAAGGATGCTGGGCATTGCAGTATGACATTTTTTGGAGAACAACTTGTTTTTCAACCTTGAACTAATACACATTATATCTACTACAGGTAAGAAATTCTAACAACTTAGCAAAGGAAAAAGACTGTTTTGTTGCCGTCAGTTGCCAAACCCTGTTCTACAGTTCTGCTCATTTTCTTCAATACTCTCCAGAGTGGTGGTGGGACTCCTGTATCCACCAGAGGATGCACACCATTGGTTTGAGCTTGGAAAAGTAACTCCTTTGATTACAACTCCACAAATCCCCCAGATTCTGAGAGTTAACATTAAAAAAATGTACTTTTCCAGGCTCTATGTTGATCCCCCTGCCCTTTCTAGACATACCTTTCCCAAGGAATGAAAGATTTTGACTTTTCATACCCCTCAACCCTCTCCTTCTACTCTACCTGGGACTCTAGATCAGATTTGCCAGCTGTCTATAGTGTTATATGCTTCATCCCATTCATAAGGTTGGCGTCATTTTCATCTTCCTTCGCTGCCCAAATTCTTTGCTTGAGATATTTTCTTCAGGTCTTGAGAGGTCTGGAAGTTCAGACTGCTCCAGCTCTCTAGGATTGCCTTGCATAGATCTTTACCAGTTTTTTATATGAACTATTGGCATCCTCCAGCAGGGCATGTCTCTGGAACCAGGGTACAAAATTACTCCACTTGGAATAGAAAGAGTAATCTCCAGGGCCTGCTTTCCACATAGCAGATACAGTAGGGGTAGCCTTCAAGACAACATGGATCATTGAGCAATTTTTATTTATTATTGCTAATGGCACTTGTATCTCACCCTTCTACTGAATCACTCAGGGCACTGGACAAGGAGATGAACCCATTCTCTCCAGAGAACAACCTGAGAGTATTAAGCTGAGACATTACGGGTGGCTGAAACGATGCTTTGAGAATCATAGTTTGTAAAATATGAAAAATACATGTATTGTGTCCCTCAAAAATTATGGCATAGATGGGGAAAAAACCAAGAAGGGAGTGTGAAGTATAGCATTGTCAGAAAGGCTGCCATGTTAGTGTGCAGACTGAACAGAGAGGTAATACAAAGCAATTTAATTATAGAAATTAGGATTCCTTTATTTCTGCAGTGAACAATCTCTTCAAATATTTCTCCAGCAGTAGTCCAGGCTTCTTTTTAGAGTTATGACATCATTGGCAAACAGGAAAGGGGAGGGGAAATTGATGACCATTAGTTACTTGTGACAACATATGTATATTGACTAACAGTTACCTCTGTATTATCCCTACCCTGATAGTTGTTCTTTTCTTCATTATAGCATACGATCTTTCTTACTACACATTTTGAAGGGGTAGGTAGAGAATGATACCTGCCATCAGTCATTGTCCCACCAAACTACTGCTGTATGCCTCCTGCATGGGGACACTTTCTATCTCCAGTTTTGTCCAGGATAGGAGAGAGATAGAAATTAATATATTAATATCTGACGTCTGTTATTACACCTCCTAATGGGTTTGTTGCCATGGAAACTTTATTGAAGTGAACGATGAACATTCTTAATGTGAAAGAATGTTGACTAATAGGAAATACAGGAGTTTTGAGGTGCATTTTCAACTTGTGGGGCTTATGGGGCCCATATAACATGGTAATTTCTGACCCTTCTCTGTTTTATATATTTTTAAATGGCTGCTTACAGTGGTGGCTCTGAAATTATCTCAATGAATTTCTTTTCTTTTATTTTGTTAAAGCATTTGTTTATTGCCTCTCAGACTACTCTAGTGCCCAAGATAATGTTGTTGTTGTTGTCATCATTATTGTTCTTGTTGTGTGCCTTCAAGTCATTTCTGACTTATGGCAACCCTAAGGCAAATCTATCATGGGGTTTTCTTGGCAAGATCTGTTCAGAGGGGGTTTGCCTTTGCCGTCCTCTGAGGCTGAGAGTGGATGACTTGCCCCAGGTCACCCACTTCCATGGCTGAGCAGGGATTCAAACCTTCGTTTCCAAAGTCATAGTCCAATGGTCAAACCATTACAACATGCTGGATCCCAAGATAATGTACAACAGCCAAAAGCATTATTTAAAGAAAACAGTTTAAAAACCCCACACAAATAAAATAGCACCAAAAAGTCAATTCTGGTTTTAAAGACCAAAGCCCATATAGGAGAGTGGAATTGGGGCTGACTGCCAGAAGCTTAACAGGAATTGAGCCAGTGTGACTTCCCTTGGGACGGAACGCCACAACTGACATGCATTTATATAGAAAGCCCTATCCTCACTCACCAATCTGGCCTCTCAAGGTGGTGGGACATGCAGCAAGACCTCCACTGAGGATCTCAATCTCTGTTCAGGCTCTTATGGAAGGAAATGGTCCATGAGATATCATGACCTCAAACTATTCAGGGATTTCTATGTCTAAACCAACCCCTTCAACTTATCTCCAAAGAAAACTGGAATGATGATGGGTACCTGAATTTTGTATTTTCTAAAACCTTCTGTGATGTTCCCCAGGCTGTTCCAGAGGACCTCCCAACTTCCAGGAACAGCTTTTTGATGGGCAATATAGGGTGGGAATAGTGGGAGATAGAAAAAAATCAGGGGCCACCACTTACACTAGGTAGGGGAAGTACTTTGTGCCAGCATTTAGACATCATTGGTCTATTGGGAAGTATAAGCCTCAGTTAATGTTGACTGACCATTTTTATTACTGTCCTGAAATAATATTTACTTAACAGAAAGTACAAGAGAATTTCATTATCAGATGCTGATAGATACAGTGATTTGTATAACGATGGGAAGACTCATTGTGTTATTTATAATATGCTCCAAGTTTTTTCTTATTAGGAATGAAGAATTGTCTATTCTCTGCACTGCCATGTGGAACCAACAGGTACAAATTCAGTTTTGAGAGGGCTTTTTGCAAACTGCCCAGGGTGACTGTCCCAGAGAGAGCTTGGGAATGTTAATTTTGGGGGCTACAACTGGGTTTCACCAATAGTCAGTGGCTGTGCTAGCTGAGGAATTTGGGGACTTGCAGTCCAACAAAATACGCATTCAAAGCTTTGGGACTTGCAAAACAAACCCCTACCCCACACCTACCGCCATTCAGACCCTTCAGTGTTGCTTCCACAGTCACCGGCCTCATTCGTGAGGGGAAGAAGCAGCCTTTATCCTTCCTACTGCAGGTGTACCTCTAAGTGCTGCTAATGAGCCAAGAGCCAAGCAGCTGCCTGGGTGCTTTCCAGCTTGTTACAACACCACTGTTGCCAGGTCAGCCTTTTAAAGAAAAGTGCAAGGCTGCTGAATACCCTTCAGCATCTTACAGATGAAAATCAGGATATGTGGCCAAGCAGCATCAGAGTGGTCAAGATGAGCACACAGCTATTAATGAAGAAGAGCACACAGGATGTAGCAGTTTGCTTTTCCCTAATCTACTGGGAAGGGCAAGAGTCCACCGCTTCTCCTCTTCCCCTGCAGAGTTAATGAAGTGGAAACTGCTTTTGCACTTTGATTTCAGTTTGCAACAACTGTAGCAATTTGAGGACAAAGGAGTAAAGTGAGAGGAGGAGAGGGAAACTGGGACATTGCTAAAGGAGCTGAAAAAAAAAGGGATATCATAGGATTAATTGGGGCTGTGATTATTTGGGACTCTCCATGCCGAATCAGGACAGTTGGAGGGTATGCTGCTAACAGAGATACAGATGATAGCTGTTGGAGGCCCCAAATAAGAGTGTGTGGGGTTTGGTATCTGCCCCACTATGCTAAATGCTGATACTGGGCCTGGGAAGCTATAAGCCGGCAATACTTATATTAGTTCTGACTAGATATTTGTTTCTGCAGGCTGGATGTCACTATCTCATTTCACTCCTGCATTCTCCTGCCCTCCTGTCAGAAGATTACCTTTAAAATGGTAGCTGGGGGATTATTGCAGCTCAGATGGAAATGTTCCAAACCAAAGAAGTAATTTTAAAAACTAGATTGTCCTTTAAAAGTTGAGCTTCCCTATGACATTTGCAAGAACTGGCTAGCACAAGATAATCTAATCACTTATGTGGGGACTTTATTTATGGGGTGAAAGACTCTCTCTCTTTGATTACTGGCCTGAAGCAGTATATCGAGTGATAATTGCAGTTACATGAGGAACATTGTGTTAAAATCCCTGCTTTATCAGAGCTAATTGAACCACCCATTATGCCTTCTTAGCATTACTGCTTTTAGGATATTGTAGATTCTTTCAGTGCCACTGGATCAAGGTTTGTTGGGCTGATTTGATTAAAAGCAAGATGGCAGCATTTTAAAAAGCACTATTGACTCCCATTCCCAAGAGAAAAATAATAATTGTATATAGATGTGTATTGTGTACATTTGGCAGTATCTGTGTTCCTTCTCCAAAAGTCACAAGTGATACCACAGAAACAGCTATGGAGCGAAAACATGTACTGGAAATGCACAGAATGATCATATATAAGGAGCTGATGAATGTGTGAAATGACTCCACAGATGATGATGGAGTATAAGGTGATAGAACTATTATGACTGAGATCCTGTTCAGTTCCATGAGCATACTTACACTGGCAGTCTGGAGAGTAATGGCTGCTTCTCCTTCCCTAGTTGTGCAACAGCAGATGGATGGTGCCAGAAGACTGTTCTGCCCCAGCACTGTCTGGCTGCAGTTGTACAGCTGGGAAAAAATGTTGTGCAAGAAGACACTGTGTACCCCTTTATACAATGCTTAGAAAAATACTTGCATAACCCTTGGTTATGCTGCCATAAGTCACCCAAAGGAGTCTGGTTCTTATCTGTGGTAGTTGCTGATACCTGTCAATTATCCCTTGATGTTAACAGTTTACAAGTGATGACCATGCAGACATGAACCAGTCCTGTGCTTTTGAAAATGTAGGTCTTGTTTATATAGGTCTCTGTTCTGCTACACTGCTGTGAAAAAGCTTCAATATTATTTCAAAAACAATCTGCTACTGCCTGATTTCTCCTTTCCAACAGAATCAGCTTTTTCTTTGAACCTAAGGGAGCCCCTTGGCTGTGGCTGTGATATCAGCAAGCAGGTTAGAGCAGCAGTTGACTGAGCCCTGTGTTCACGTAATTCTGTCAGCCAGCACACCGGCATCAGTCTTGTATGAAGGGTTCTGAATAGAAGTTCCAACCTTAAACATACTCAGGGCTGGATTAATAACAGGCAATGTGCTGCCCTCACTTTTGAGGGCAGTCCTTTAATTTCAGGTTTTCTGAAGCTATTAAGACTTACAACCTCTAAGCCAGGGAATTCTCAGAGAGGGGATACTCAAATTCCAAGAAAGCTATTTAATAGCTACATGTTTCTGATTGTTAGAAGCTTTTTAAAAAAGATAAATAAATAATTCACCCCTGGAGCCATTTAAAAAACCCTGAGGGCTTTTGATTTTTGCTTGTTCTTTGTTTTGACTTGGATTAGCCTACATGTGGCGGAGTGGGGAGAAATGCTGGACAAAGAGAATCCCATTTGTAATGGTAGAAATAGTGTCTGCCATTCTTATAGTGGCTGTAAAGAGAATGTATAACAAAATCTACTTACTAGTCTATCTAAGAAGCTCTGTCCTCTGATCCATCTGAGCCCATGTTCACTACTGTTAACGCTGCATATTTTCTACTCTTCAGGTCATATGGTTTTGTGGGTTTTTTTGTACCACCTTTTGAAGGAGGGTGAATTTCTCTCTTTCTCTCTCTCTTTTTTTTTTTTTACTCTGCATCCTGCTAGAATATTCCCATTAGATCAGATCAGACTCACAATCACAGGATGACAAGTGGGTGGTTGTGCCATGTAAACTTGCAATCCTGTATTGCACACCTAGGTCGGGAGCAAGCCACACCAAATGTATTGGTCTTGCTGCCCAGTGAACATGTATATGTGTACATTTGTTTTCTATGCCTCAAATCTTCAACCCTTTATTTGTTCACAACCACACTGATTGAATGAAATCCACCACCATGAAGATTATCCATGGACACTCTCTCCACCAAGAAGGTCTATTGGAGGACAGAAGGGCTATGAATAATCCTCATTCTGTTGACCTGTTATTCTGCTACTGGAAGGGCTGCTGAAGAACCATCTTGCTTACCCTGAGGGGATGGGAAAAGAAGCAGACCCCATAATATTTCCCCCCTCTCTCCCCTACCATTCCCACCCCTTGTATCTCATTTAGTTTAGATTGTAAACCTGAGGGCAAGGACTGTCTTAAGTACTGTTTTTGTAAGCCTCTCTGGAAACCTTTTTTGATTGAAGAGGAGAGCAATAAGTGTACGAGTGAGTGAATGAGTGAGTGAATAAATGAACAAACTTCCATCTTTCTGTGCCCAGAAAACATCCTTTGCCAATGGTGTCTCATACTGTACTCTATTGATAGCCTGATCGTAACCAAAAAGATTACCGTACTAATTTGCAATAGGTTCTGTTGAAATGAATAGGACTCAACTCCAGGATACTGGATGTAGCATTGGGTGCTTTATGTGCTATTCCCTTTATAGATGGGCAGTTTCATATTTATATAATTATCCCCCACTTATAGGGTCTTTTGTCCCTGCTTACAGATTCTAAAAATTCTCTTTTACATGAAGAACTGATTAGTTTTTCTTGTTTAGCAGCAAGATTAAATGCTGAGAGGTCAAAATGCTCTATATGGAGAGACATATTATGGGGCCATTGTGCTTATGCGGGAAACTCACTATATGTATACATTTCTTAGGAAATAATAATGAACTGAATGAAAAATTTTACACAATTTGGTACCCATTTATATTTTATACTGATAGACGTACAGTTGAATTCAGTATACCAACTGCTTAAGTCAATTTATGGAAAGATCTGAAGCATTAATAGTTAACTTTTGTATATAAGCTTTTATGGAGTGATGGGGAAAATATTGGGAATATGAGTTCTACATGCAAAAATGTTCATGTTCCCTTGAATATAATGGAACTGACTTTTATTGATTATCTGATTTCTTTTGTGTGTGTGTGTATATTGCAAATATTGCAAAAAGAGAAGTTTCAAATTAATCTTTGTTGTCAGTACTGTATTATGATATCTGGAATTCCCTGCCTATTTGGAAAGGCAAACATTCTTGTCTTTAAATTATCCATTACAGTATATATTGATATAAGGATCCCTTCACTTGGTAGGATGCTTTTGCAGGAGGCTAGATCCAACCTTATTTTCCAGGTTAATGACTTAATGTGGTATTCTTGACTCCTTTCAGATAAACAAATAACATAGCATAGCAGTAGGCTTCTGAAATGGGCTTTTTGATCACAATGCCACTCCTTATTTTCCTACATGAAATAATCTTTATGTAGTGGAACTTTGGAACAAATAAAATCACACACACACACCCGGAAAAAAAATCTGTTAGCTGCAAATCATAGAAAAGGAACTCCTGATATCACTGCAGTACAATACAACGAAGATGCAGTGATAGAAAGGAAAGAAGTACTACAGAATAGGCTTATCTCAACAATGGGCTCTGAGTACATACAGACATAACTAGAAATATTGTTCTGCCCATATTATTGATGAAGGGAGTTTTATTGAATATCTTGCTTTTTGTCTCTTAACCTCCAAAACAAATAGCAAAATCTTATTGTTAAAATTCCTGCCCCTTAGTTCTCCAATACACTTATTCACGTGGCTAGTCAGGCTCCTAGATCCACAAGTTCTCAGTACCATTTCACAGTATTTCATCTAACTCTGCTTGAAATTTCTGCTGATTGCCTTTGCTGCCAGAATTGCAAACTGGGACTGGGTAGAATTACTAAAAACATAGAAGACATTGGCAGGCATCATCCAGCCCAAGCTCAGAGCAGGAAATTCTGAACTGAAAAGTATCCTGCAGAGATTTCTATCTAGCTTCCTTAAAACCTCTAGTGATAAAGAGATTCTATAGCTTTCTTGGACTACATGTTCAATTTCCTCACTGCTGTTATTCAATCTAAATTTATACTGTTGCTATCTTTTGGCCCTGTTCCTTGGGCCAGGGGAGGATTGTTTTCTTTGTTATCTTATAGAATACCTTATTTCCAGTATTCAAGGAGAACAAACATGTTCCAATTTTTTCCCTCTTTAATTAAGATGAAATTCAGAACAATGCTAGAGTATGAATTCTTGGCAAGGCTACCTTTTATGTGACAATTTTAAAGAAGCACTGATACTGCATCTGGGGTGGTAAGTTATAGCAGTGAGTGTAACTAGTGGTTACCTACTTGGATTGCCAGATTCCCAGGCCCTGGCATTTCAAGGACAAAGCTTGAGACCTAGGGGCATCCCCTTGTGATGTCACAGGATGCAGACCCAGTGACAGCACTCGTTTTAAGCATCAGCTGTGATTGGATAGAGAAAGGCATTCAAAGTAAAAAGACTAACAAATAAGGAAAACACACACACATACAGAAAAAAAAAAAAGAGAGAGAGTTTTCAAGGCAGAGGTCTTGCCCTAGATTTCTCCCCCTGGTGGAGAGGGGCCAGACCCTGAGATCTGAATACTCTAATACCTAGGGAGCAGAATTTGGAAACATCACAGTACAAGTAATGTAATTACCTGCAACAAGTTACTTCTATCAGTGGAAAGACATATTATGGTCCATTGTGCTTGTGGAAAAAATCACTTTATGTGTACATTCCTTTCACTTACCCGCACCTGAAAAATATGTTCTCTCTAGGCATTTTTTTAGGTCCTCCAGTGCAATTCTGTGCTATGGTTCAGCCAGAAGTTGGCTATAGAGTCATGCAGGAGGATGTAGAAATGCCTAGAGGAGTGTTCTCTCTAGGAATCTCTAGGTCCTCCAGCATGACTCTGTGGTATGCTTGGGCCAGAAGTCATTCATTTCAATAGGGTTTGCTATTACCTACATTTCTATGTTTCAGTGGTAAGTTCAGGTGTGTATCCCCCTGCACATATGGGGGCCATACTGTAACTAATCAACTAAAAAACTAGCTAACTAACTAACAAAAGCTGAGGAGCAGGTCAGTGAGTTACTAACACTGGAATGAGTAACAACAATAGATTAATTTGTAAGCACTATAACAAGAAATCCGAACAGATTACTGTATTTTTAATAATAAACTTTCTAAACTCTGCTACAGAGAGAGATTAGGGTTGCATACATTTCCATGTGACCAAGGTAGTCCCATTGAACAAAAGCGGTACACACAATGCTTATTTCACTTGCACTTGCAGATGTTAAAGAAGACACATTCCCTTCTGTGAGCAGTAAAGCAAAATGCCTTCTGAAATTAGGCCTATTACTTGCAGTGTGTAGAAGTACTTATAGTAAAAATAGCTTTTTTTAAAAAAAAGTATGTTGCCTGATTAATCATGGGATACTTTTTTAAAAGGTTAACTTAGATTAAAGTTCTATTATGTTTTGTTGTTAACTGCCCTCAGGTTGACTTCAACTTATGACAACCCTATTAATGAGAGACCTCCAAGTCATTCTTATCCTCAACATCCCTGCTCAAGTCATGAAGACTCAAGGTCATGGCTTTCTTGATTGAGTCTGTCTATCTGTAATACAGTCTTCCTCTTTTCCTACTTCCTTCTACCTTACCAAGCATTATTTTCTTTTCTAGTGAGTCATGTCTTCTCATGATATGACCAAAGTATGACAGTCTCAGTTTAGTCATCTTGGCTTCTAGGGAGAGTTCAGGCTTGATTTGCTCTATGACCCATTTATTTGTCTTTTTAGCACTGAGTTGTACCCATAGAACTCTTCCCCAACACCACATTTCAAATGAGTTGATTTTCTTCTTTATTGGCTTTCTTCACTGTGCAGCTTTCACAACCATACATAGTAATGGGAAATATGATTGTATGATGTACCTGGGTGCAAACTCCACTGAATTAAATTGGATTTCTGCATAGAAATAGAGACTTATACTGTTAAAAAAAACTTTTAATAGATTTATGGTCTAGAAGATTTTAAAGATTGTAACCATACAATGTATTTATGGGAATACTTTAGTTTATCTATTCTGCCTTTCCCTTAAATGCTAGAAGGCCAAGGCACCAATGTTCATGTTAATGTGCAAATATGAAATGGTTCATTGCATAACACTGGTATTGTCTCCTCAGAGGTTGCACTCAGGCGGTAGAATTCCCTACACGGGGAAGCTTAAGGGACTAACTGCCTTTTTGGAAAAAAAAACATTAAGATGGCTGGTGACAGACAGCCATTTCCCAGAGGAAATGTGCTTTACAGAAGATTAATTAGATCCTGAAACTGTGGACTGATTTTTCAAACTCTTCTTGTTTTACAGTTTGTTCTTTGGATTATATTGGTTGCCTTACTTAAATTCTGGATTATGCTTTTATTGGATTTTTATTTATTGGAATTTTTATCTAGTTCTGAGCTCACTGGAAAGCAGTCTAGAAAATGAACAAAAGCTTAAAGAGAAAAAATGGCTGGTTGGCTTGTGTGTGCATGCACACACACTCCAGTACTTCAGCACAGTCAGATGAAAACCCTACAGGACACAAATAACTAGGCTTGCTGCTGAAACTTCAACTCAAGTGATATTCAAGTGAACTAGTATGTGGGGAACTTTTCATCAGGTGAAACATCTAAGGAGTTTTAAAAGATGCTAAAATCATTTCAGTAAGCCTAAGAAAATTTCTCTGAGTACTGTAGGATCTGACAGAAATGCAGAGAAAAGTTAATTCAGCCTATGTTGAATAGCACAAGTTTTTCCAGCTGTATTTGAGTGCCCACTTATAGAAGAAATGGGCTCCTGTGATCTCAAAAGCTGGAGAAGCACCTTCACTCTCATTTCGTAGAAATTGTTTTTGGTACCTTGGTCATCCATTTTTTGTACTTGCAGGTGGTACTTTGGGACAACATGATGCCTGTGAGCAATTTTCAAAGAGACAGCCATGGTAGTCCTTTTCAGTGTTAAAAAGAAAGTCAGTCTTTTGGCACAGTTGAGTGTAACCATTTTATTTCAGCATAAGCATTTGTATTGTACAGCCTACTTCATCTGGTGCAAGAACCATAATAGCCCCTTTCAGCTATCATTAAAGTCTCAGGAGAAAGAACAAATATGGAGGAGGTTTGGGAGGGATCCAGAAGAGCATCAACAAACTTCTCCTTAGAATATGAGTGGAGAGTCCCCATGCATAATGCTATATAATGCAGAGAGGAGGCAGAGCCTGGGGAAAAAGTTGTATTATAACTGCTCGTCATGGCTGATGCATTCTGGGAGTTACTATCCTAACAGATAATTTGTTGAGCTGGGTGGGGGTGTTCTTCTATTTTATCTATTTATTCAAATATATTTCTGTGCTGCCTTTTAAGGTACATACTCTCTCAAGTATACAGTTACTAAAACAAGTTTTAACCGTTTAAGAGAAAAGGAGTGTAAGTAGTTCACAGTATAAAACCGTTAAAGCTACCAGCTCAGTATCTTAAGGAAGCAGAAGTATTTGAGGCCAGTTTAAAAGCTCGTAATGTTGAGGTCAAATATATATCCTTTAGGAGGGATTATCACAGAAACTGCACTGCCAATGAAAAGACCCTTTCTTGTTTCCTGTCATTTTGATTGATGTTGAAGAACAGGCCCATGAGCAGAGCCTCTGAGATGAATTGTTTGGATTAGGCAGATCCATATAGGTTCAGGCAGCCCTTCAAATATGTTCTAATAAATACTTTCAGATTGGGGTGGATGGTGAGCTTCATATCACAAAGCATCTTCTTAAATGTTTCATGTTCATTAATTTCCTCCCACATTGAGGTCCGAAAGTAGCTAGGTGTGAACAAATTCATCAGTCTTCTGTGATGGTGGTGGTGGGTTGGTTGATGTGCCTTCAGGAAATTTCTAACTAATGGTGACCCTAAAGCTTATCACACAGTTTTTATGGCAAGATTTCTTCAGAGGGGTGTTGCACTTTCCTTCCTCTGAGGTTGAAAGAGTATGACTTTCCCTGTGTGTTTCCATAGCTGAGTGGGGATTTGAACCCTGGTCACTTGGAGTCCTAGTCTAGCACTCAAACCACTATAACACACTGGCCCATACATCTTTACTTTTGTCTTTAGATGAGGGGGAGAATTGGCATGAAGCAACAGGGATGAGTGAAAGGCTGGAGCTTCTACCAAAACACTCAGCTTAGAAGGCTTCCTGAATGAGGTCCTGCCCAGGCATCATCACCCATATTTCTGAATGCACAAATAACCACTCAAAGAACTACAGTTTAATGTGAAGTCGAAGGCTTTCACGGCCGGCATCCATAAATTTTCCTTGGGTTTTTTTCCTGGCTGTGAGGCCGTGTTCTGGAATAGTTTCTTTCTGACATTCCGCCTGGTGAGAATCCTCTTGTCCCTGGGTGGAATTCTTTTGTAAGTGTTGAGTTTTGATTCTATTGTATTTCAAAACTGGGAGACAGATTTTGGTTACTTTTAAGGTTTCTTCTTCAACAGGAAACTTCTTCTTTCCTGTTGAAGTTGTCCAGGTGTTTGTGGATTTCAATAGCCTTTCTGTGCATTCTGACATGATGGTTGTTGGCCTGGTCATCCGCAAACCAAACCAACCGTTAGGCCACAAGGTATACAGAAAACCCCCACACATGGACAGATACCTACACAAGAACTCCAATGATCACCAAGGACAAAAAAGAAGCACAATAAAAACATTGATAGACCGTGCAAAAAGGATCTGTGAACCCCACTACCTGGAGGACGAACTGAGCACCTAAACTGGGCCCTACAGGCTAATGGTTACTCCAGATCAGACATCATAAGAGCAGGCAGACCCAGAAGAAAACACAGGAATGAAGAAGAAAAACAGCCACCCATACATCAAAGGAGTCACAGACAGAATAGGGAAACTGATGAGGAAACACAACCTCCAAGCTATCCACAGACCAACCAAAAAAATTCCAAGAAATGCTACGCTCAGCGAAGGGCAAAACAGACCCTCTCACAGCTGCAGGAGTTTACCACATATTATGCAGCTGTGGACAAGTTTACAGAGGGACTAGTAAATGCAGTGTGCAAACACGAATCAAGGAACATGAGAGACACTGCAGACTGGGCCAGCCAGAAAAATCAGCAGTAGCAGAACATGTTATAAACCAACCTGAACGCAAAATGCTATTTGAAAACACAGAAATTCTAGACCGGGCCAACAACTATCATGTCAGAATGCACAGAGAAGCTATTGAAATCCACAAACACCTGGACAACTTCAACAGGAAAGAAGAAACCTTAAAAGTAAACAAAATCTGGCTCCCAGTTTTGAAATACAATAGAATCAAAACTCAACACTTACAAAAGAATTCCACCCAGGGACAAGAGGATTCCAGCCCATCA
This sequence comes from Gambelia wislizenii, assembly GCA_030847615.1. Lineage (NCBI taxonomy): Eukaryota > Metazoa > Chordata > Lepidosauria > Squamata > Crotaphytidae > Gambelia > Gambelia wislizenii. Next base: position 285,211,724 of record JAUMIR010000001.1, on the reverse strand, counting down.
ACCAACCATTAACCAAACAGACACTAACGAGCCTTGCATTTCTATACCCAGAAACTAACCATTCAATTATACAAATTTACATATCCTCCCTAACAGGGGTTCACAGCACATAAACTCCACACACACACCTACCCAACCATTCTCTGAGGATGCCAGCCACAGATGCAGGCAAAACGTCAGAAAGAAACTATTCCAGAACACGGCCTCACAGCCCAGAAAAAAAAACAAGGACAAACTACAGTTTACTTCGTGGCATTTTAGAGTGTAATGCAAAAAGGGTCATAGAGTCTCCTTTGGAGGTTATTAAACAGATGGCCACCTATCAGGAGTGCTTTGATTGTGTATTCCTGCATAGCAGGGGGTTAGACTGGATAGCCTATTAGCATGCCCTACCACCCCCTCTCTATAATATCTCATAATTGGAAGTATTGGACATTCAAAGGGGTCTAGTAGACTGGGTGATCTAAAATGAGGTCAGATGGAGGTCACAAGGACCTGGGAAGGTGTCTTAGAAATATTTCAGCAAGCACATCCAAGGTAGGATTGAAAAGGAAGCCCCTTTGTAAACAAAACCATTAAGGAGGTATGCACTAATTCCATCTTGGGCCCCTCAGTGATGAGTCACACATCCTAAACAATCAAGTGACCTACAGAACCAAACCCCCCAGAAAATACAATTTGGAACCCCCCTCCTGTCCTACAATGCAACATTGTCATAAACACATCCAATCCTATCTCCCAGCCATTAAGAGCAATCAGGTAAGTTTTGGTTTCCTTTGTTTATTCAGTTGGAAACCCATCTAAGCTTTGTTCTAGTCAAAGTACCCTCTTCAGATATGAAGTAGGGTATAAATATTAGCCCGAAACAATAGCAAGCTGTGCCACTGTGGACGAGACCCAACATTCTCTTTCTTGGCTCCCGGATCAGAACTTCCAGTGTCACCCTCAGACGTCTGTCTGAGTATTTTGAAACACCACTCTTCAGGACTGGTAATTATCACCCTATTTCCCAAATCTATTCCTCTATCCAACTTTTCTTCCTTAACTCTTCAATAGCCTTGTGTGGTTCTTGTGAGCAAGTGTTGTTTGTGTGAATGCTTTTTGTGTTATTTCCAAAAAAGAAAACAAAACAACCCCCCCCCCAATTATTTCACTTTAACCTGGAGTTCTCTGCAGTTAGTACTGGTATACATAGGTGAAAAGATCCCAAAGTTACCCGCCTCTCACAGCATTCAATTTGTGCCAATAATAATCCCCCCCAAATATTAATATAGTCATTGGCATCATGTGTGGGGCTCTAAAGCACCCCACCTCTTTGGGTAACAGGCCCTTGTGGTCTCTTCCACCTCTATAATTCGATGGTTCTTTTCTATGATCAGAACAAAGATAGATGCCAAAATATTTAACATGAATTAAATATACTAAATGAATGTGTGTATGTGTGAAGGGAATGTTATATAATTTGAATTAGAAATACACACTTGAAACCTATTTAATGTTAACATCTATACACATTTTTAAGGGGAGATTTACCAGGTCTCTAAAGGAAAGTCTTAGCTCTTTATGATTTAGCTCTCCCATTCAGGCATAGCTCTCCAGTAAATGAATGCTTTTCAAAGGAAGGAAGACACTATATGATTCAAGTATGATCAAACATTTTTTTCTAAAAATAATTTTAAGGGCTTCTTCAGGCCTCTTTCCCCTTTAGTTCAGTTCTCATTAGTGTTAAGGCAAGCGGGGGTGGGGTTCCTACATATGGCAGACTTGTCCTCTACAGCACATCAGACAAATGAAGAAGGAATGCTATTAATTAGTGACTTGGTAAAAATGAAAAAAGGAATAATAGTTTGTTTACTTGGTATCATGTTTTCATAGTAAATGTGGGAGGCAAGCTATTGTCTTAAGAAAGAATTTGCTTCTGAACAGCACTTTAGCACAGTTTACTTTTGATTATTACGGAGCTTTCTTCCTTTAGATGAGAGACTTTCATCTCTCCTTTTATCTTTTGAAAGGGCAAAATTTGCATAAAAGTAAGAACCATGGGAATTAAGGGAGGGAGGAAACTGCCCCATTCTTCCCTTCTCTGTGGAACTCTGGGTGTGGTAAAGCAATGCAATGTGCCAACGTTTTTGGAGAAGATGATTTTCATCTGCATTACCTGTTCAGGAATTGTACTACTCTTCTTTGCATAAACAACATCCATTTTCCCAAGAAGTCTAACAGGCTGCTGTCTTCCCAGACAACTGCTAGGGCATTACTACTGGAAAAACCTCTTCCCTCCACCCATCCTGGGCTCCTGGTTATGGTAGTGGCAGCAGAAGCAGCCATTTTAATTTTCCACAATGTCACTAATATCCTGTCACTCATACATGGTAGGAAGCTGAGATGCTACTTATTGCTCCAGCCATGAAACAAGCCTGCATTTGAGGGCCCACCTGACGACTTTTTCCTGAGGGCTCTTTCAGAGCTGAATCTGACCCGAATCCCTGCGTTGTCCTTCCTGACTTATTCCTACTACTTGAATACTAAACATCCTCAGCATTTGAAATGCTCATGGCCTGAGGCATCTGTGCAGGTTAGCCAATGGCTAGAGGTGGCATGTGTGAGTGAATAACAAACAGATGACAGTCACTTTTAGCTACTGATCTATGAATCCTCCTAGTGTTCCTGTACTCTTTGTATTTTAAAAATACTATAGATCAGCTCTGGACAAAGGGTTGCCTTTGTGTTTCTCTCCATAAAAATTTGGTTTAATTCTAACAAGCTATAAGTGGGGAGATTTTCAGACCACGTTTCAGCGTGCCTAGGGCGGGAGGAACTTTCGGGAGAGGGACGGCGATCTTGCGCAGCAGGGGGGCGTTTTTGGACGCCGTTGTCCCTCTCCCGAAACCATCCGTGTCACTTCCGTGAAGCTTCGGAAGCCTCAGCGCCATATTTTATTCACGGGCAACCTCCGTGATTAAAATATGGCTCTGCGGCTTCCGAAGCTTCACGGAAGTGACACGGATGGTTTCGGGAGAGGGACAACGGCGTCCGAAAACGCCCCCCTGCTGCGCAAGATCGCCGTCCCTCTCCCAAAAGCTCCTCCCGTGCTAGGCACGCTGAAACGCGGTCTGAAAATCTCCTGGAACTCTGCCATTCCTGGAAATTGACTGTTCCAGACCCCTCGCCTATCCAAATCTCTTCCTCCAAAGCCAGTTCCCTGAATGTTGTAGAACATGGTACCGTAGAAGATCTAAGATTAATCAGTTGAAACTAGTAGCCTCTATGGCAGAATGAAAGATACTTCTCCTTACACTAAGGTCTTTATTCAAGATAATGTGGTATTTATTTAAATACTTTGTAATCTCTTTGATGATGGGTCTGTGATCTGACATTGGCCTGAATCTTACTGGTTTGGCCCAACTAGAACAGACTCATTGAATGAATTGATAAATGACTAGTCAACTAATTGATAAATGGCGCTGAGGCACTGTGTCTTTTCTAGTTAGCGCTAACAATAAAATTCAGGCCAGTGAAGGCAGATTTGATCAGGTGCAGATTCTTCATGCAAAAATTCTGCCAATATTAATTTCTGTCAGATTATGAAGAATTTTCTTTACTATATCACATAGAAATGAAAAGAAAATAATTGTTACTTTTAACTAACCACACTTGACTGTAATCTAAAAAATATCCCAGTGTTCATGAATACAACTCCAGCTTTGTAAGATCAATATTCAATTAGCCTTTTTTTTCTAGTTCACTCTGTAATCTATGTGCTTGGCGTACAGCCTAAAATGAAATAATTGGTAGTTTGACTTACAATCGTATCTTTTAAAAGATGTTAAACCCTGTCAAGATACATTCCATATGGTCAGTCCCAGTCAATTGTCTGGCAGCAGTATGTTGGGCTCAAGACATAAATAGGAGCAAACAGGCTTTCTTTCTCCAAGATGGGCCATAGCTGATGCAGTGTCCTTTGTTGATGAAAAACCCTATGGGCCACAGATGTTATTTATGAATCAAAGGTAGAATTGGATTTGAAAGTGCCTCCAAGCTCAGGGCCTTACCCCTTAGAGTGATTATGACCCCATTTGCTCCTATTCAGATTTATCACTTTTTACATGAGGAGAGCAATGGAACTGGGGATGGAGGGTTAAGCCACTCAGTTTTTTGCCTGTTGATTGAACATATTTATATAATGGTTTCATTGGGAATCTTGAATGTGATGAAAGGGAAAGACAGTGCCAAGCATAATCAGGAAATGAAGGGGCCAAGTGCACTGTGCTTATTGGGAAAGGATGCTTAGGAGCAATTGTTTCAGTTGCTGAAGCCATCCCAATCATTTTTTAAAGAATATATTTTTACAGAAAGTTTTAACAAAGACACCATAAGAAAGCATTCCTAATCTCTTTGCCGATACATATCCCCCTTTCCCCTCTGCTTTGTTAGATATTGGATATACATGTATCTTTATGTATTTAGGACTGATTGTATGACTGTAATACTAAAGTTCTCAGGAAATCAGGCGCACACTCGCACACTCACATACAAAGTGTAGTTGTACTAATTGACCACCATGGCACTGCTCACCATGAGTAGGCACATATCTCATAACAACAACTTGGCTTGGCTTGGCTTGGCTTTTCTTTGCAAACGAAGATTCAGGAAGGACTCATCCCATGCTTTCTGCAAGTGCGCTGATGACTAAAAAGGCCAATCCGAGATAAACAAGTCCGGTCGCAGAAAGCACAGCAGAAGGTCTCCTTGGGTGATGTTTCTGGGTTGTGACTCTTTCTGCGTTGTCATTTCTCTTCAAGACTTGTTCGGCATGAATTCTCAAATAAGGCTGCAGCATTGTGGATAGTGTGTCTCCATGCCTCCCGATGTGAGGCCAGGGTGGACCATTGTTGGTGATCAATTTGGCCGAAAGTACAGCAGGTATATTTGCAAGGAGAGACCTCTCACATTTACACCTGTATGCATTAAGGCTCCTGCCCTATAGATCAGGGGTTGGAATTGAACAGTTCTGTAATGATACTGTTGAAGTGCAGTTCGAAGCCTTCCTCATCATTGAATCTGTTGGCCAGGACTGCTCAGAGTTCACCTGGAGGGTTGCACAATTCACACCTTTGGTGTAGTTGTTCATGCTGAATTTGTTGATGCAGGTGGCAGGTCAGGCCAGGCCGTATGATGTCAGAAACTGCCCATGTCATTAATTCATGAAATGAGGTGTTGTTGTTGTTATCTTTTATTTCTATAGTGCCATCAATGTACATGGCACTTTACAAGAAAAAGAATAACAAAACAGTTCCCTGCCCTCAAGTTTATAATCTAATGAAGACAGGATATAAAAGGAAAGGTGATGGCAGTAGGGGAAAGGATTAAGTCTAGCCTTCTCTCCCTTCTTGGCCAGGGCAATGGCAGTTGGGATGGAGGGTGGGCCATTCTGCTTCTGAGTGTAAGTGGTTCATCTTAAGTGCACATTCTTCTATGCAGCCCTCACTTTGGTCAACTTGAGAGTGGCAGAGAGGTATCCTTCTTTTGCTACTAATGTATGATCAGATGGGCCAATTTCAGTCAAAAGGCATAATGGATATAATCCACATGCCCTTTTTGTTTCTGGGTCATCAGAGAAATTGAATGCATGGGAAGAAAATGTCTTTCTAAATTTGCACTGTTTCGCTTTTGGTGTATATGTGTGAAAATTCTCTGAAGAAACATCAGTGAGATAGGGGGAAATGTCTTTTTTCCAATTTTGCACTCTTCTGCTCATAGTTCAACTTTTACAGCAAGAAAGATTCATGAATGAATATATGCAAGATCAGCCATTAGGTTATTTTGTGCATTGAAGGAACAGCAAGCTTCATCTACAAGACTAATGTTAGAAACTGAGAGAGATTTCAGCCTTTAGGAAAGACTCTTCTGTACAGGTATATTTAATAGAATTCCACCTCCACCTCACAGCCACACCTTTGACACTTGTCTACTTCCCACTCCACCCCCAAAATGGAGCCTTCTACTGACATTTGTTTCAGTGGTTGGGTGGGGGACAGAGGGAAAATATGAAACAAAGAGACCTTGCAGGCCAGATGGTACAGTCCTTCTTCTTTCTCCATAAATTTATTTTTGTGTATATGTGCCTTCAAGCTGCCTGCTGACTTACAGTGAATACATTAATTTCATGAGGTTTTCTTAACTAAGAAATACTCAGAGGTAGTTTTGCCAGTTCCTTCCTCTGAAATACAGCCCACAGCACTTGGGATTTGTTGGCGGTCTCCCATCCAAGTACTAACCAGGGTTGACTCTGCTTTGGTTCTAGGAAAAGATGGGATCTCAAGTCGTTAGGGTACAGTATTTATAAATTGATTCTCTGCTCATCTATGCCTTCAAAGCAACATACTGTGAAATTACAATATAAAAACAGGACTGAAATAAAATGTTATTGAAAAACAAGCTAAAACCTGTTTTAAAATCCAAAAGCAGGACACAATAGCACAGTTTTGACTGTCTGTCAGAAGCTCAGAAAGGATGGAACCAGGAGTTCCATAATGGGGGTGCTATTGCAGGAAAAGCCCTGCTGTGTAGTTAAACTCTCAGGGTGATGGGATGTACAATAGGGGCTCTGCTGAGGATTTCATTTTCCAGACAGGCTCATAGAAGAATTTATCTTTCAAACATCCTGGCCCCAAGTCACATATGTTTAGAGGAAGCTCTTCTGAATAGTTCTAGTGTGGTGAAAGCTAAGAGCCACGTGTAAGCCAGATTTTATTTCTTCCAAAGCACAAAGGACTGGAAGTGATGTTACTGCTCTCCTCCCCATTTGCTTAACTCTGATGCTGTTAGTGTGAGATATTAAATATGAAATATTTCACTTTTTGGATGCAATTTAAAACATTTTCCACATTAGGAGCAATCCTCAGAGCACTCCCACAAATTGAATTTCCCTGTTCACTGATTCTGCACTTAACATATGCCAGTTTGGTTCACTGGAGAGAAGTATTTTAAACAAGAATCACTGATGCTAAGCTTTGAGTTGACATCAATTTAAGTTTATCTGAATAGGTATGAACCTGTAATGAAGGAAGAAGGTTAGTTGCTTCTAGAATTCATCCTTTTTCCTGTTAGATTACTATCATTATGCTGCAATGGAGTATGAGGATTCATTATTCCTAAACTGAAGATTTTGGAAGAAAATGGTGGCTTAGAAGAAAACAGTGGTGGCTAGGAAAACATTCATGGGCTGCTGTGCACAGGGGGCTGATCACATGGATTCCGTTGCCTGTGGGAGTGCTTTAATGAATATTTTTGTGGCTACTGCTTTGTGGGTAACCAGTTATAAAAGTTATAAACCAGTTATAAATCCAACCAGGTTGGATCCTTACAATTGTAATCGAGTGCTGATTTATTTTGTGGCTCCGTCTATCAGTGGGCTTTTGCAATGACAGAGAGCAAGTAAAAGTCTATTAAATATTTTAAAACCTACACATTTTTCCTTTTAAGTGATGTTTGGTGAATCTGAATGATGGGACAAAGATAGCACTTCTTTTCAGGAAAAAACTAACAAACAATCTCCTTCTGGAAAGAATAAGTTACTGGGGAGTTATAAGCTGCATGCTGCCTGTTAATGGGAAAGCTGCATGCTGTCTGCCTGTTTGGCTAATGGCTGGTTGATGGGCCATTATCTGCTGGGAATCCCCCTGTCCCTGGGTGGAATTCTTTTGTAAGTGTTGAGTTTTGATTCTATTGTATTTCAAAACTGGGAGCCAGATTTTGTTTACTTTTAAGGTTTCTTCTTTCCTGTAGAAGTTGTCCAGGTGTTTGTGGATTTGCCCATCAACCAACCATTAGCCAAACAGACACTAATCATCCTTGCATTTCTATACCCAGAAACAAACCATTCAATTACACAGATTTACATATACTCCCCAACAGGGGTTCACAATATATAAACTCCACACACACTCCTACCTAAACATTCTCTGAAGATGCTAGCTACAGATGCAGGTGAAACATCAGAAAGAAACTATTCCAGAACACGGCCTCACAGCCTGAAAAAAAACCCCAAGGAAAATCTGTGAATGCCGGCCGTGAAAGCCTCCGACTTCACTATGCTAATAATTTCTCTGAGACAGGTTAAAGCTGAGTATTACCTTCAAGGGCCTCCTCATGTCACTCAAAATAAGCAGATAATATGGGTTGAGATAGAATAGTTAAACAACACATCTGCAGCAGTGTACAAGAGACAATTCAGCTGGTGGATTGCCAGGAACATATTCTTTTTTTTGGAATGTCTTAAATAAAAGGCAGGGGAAAAAAACAAGTTATGGAGATAGTGAATAACTTGCATGCACCTGAGGGCTTTTTAAATTGCTCCACATGGAACATCACTTGTACTGTTGGCTTTCTCTGTGTTGCACCAGCTTCTCTCCCCTTCTCCCTCACCCTGACCTCATTCATTCTTTTAATCCTGTTAGCTCTTCATATTTTTTCAGAGAATTCTTATTTCTCTTTGAGGTATTCTGTTTCCTGGTAGCTGTGGGGTGGAATTATAAGCTGGAACATGGAGCCACTAACGAGTGTGGTCCCACAGTGGTGGCCTTGGTACTTTTTTAAAAAAAAAACAACAACTTTCAAATGCTAGCTTGGGGTGCAGCTTGAAATGAAACTGTTAAAAATTAATTGCATATTCTTTCTGAAGTGCCAAAGCAGCTCAGTGAGAAAGAAGAAAATTCTGTCAGGAGCAATAACAAAACATGTTATTTAAACTGGGTCCATAGCATCATCATCATCATCATCATCATCTTTTGCTGCCAGTTATATACATGGGGTGAAGATACCACTGGTAAGACAATTATTGTCTATTATATTTCCTCTTCTTGCACTTGGTACAGTACAATATAATGTGTCCCAATAGCTTCTCAGAAGTAGTGTAAACTAAAGACAACCAACCGCCTCTAGATTTTCACCTCTACCTTTACTTAGAAACATAGGAGCTATTGGGAGGCAAGTTAGTTAGGAGGTAGGTAGGATTGCTATATCTCAGGGCCTGGCTCTGAGGATGCAGTTTTTGTAAGTCACCTCCAGGTGGGAGACAAGGGTGCAGATTATTCAGTTTTGGGAGGCTCAGCTCTGGGCAAAAGGAAAGGGTGGTGTGCAGCTCATCTAGTAGAGCAGCAACTGACTACAATTTGCAAGGGTTAATTGATCTGTGCTACAACTTGCAAAAGGAGTCCTGGAAGTCCATGTATTTACTTAACTAGCTGCTTCCTTCCATCCCAGTTGTTGTGTTGCCAGAGTTCACTCTTTGCTCTATTCTGCATCCACCTTTTGGCTAAACGCAAGTAGACTAAACAATGTTTCTTATTCTGTTTTATCTAAGTAACTGAGAAAGAAAAATCCCATAATTTCACCTTGATCTGGAAACAGCACCCTTAGCTAAAATCTCTGTCTCAATTTTCATATAGGAGAATATTCTCTCTGTGTGTGTGTGTGTGTATCTGTGTGTGATTTACAAGCTGTGATCCCCTGTGGTTGGTACCTAATACATAATACAGTACAACCCTTGTATCTACAGGACTGGGCACCACAATTCCAGAAGGATATAGATAAGCTGGAACTTGTCCAGAGGAGGGTGACCAAAATGTTGGGGGGTCTGGAAGCCATGCCCTATGAGGAGTGGCTTAGGGAGGTGGGTATGTTTGGCCTGGAGAAGAGAAGGTTAAGAGGGGATATGATAGCCATATTTAAATATTTGAAGGGATGTCATACTGAGGATGGAGCAAGCTTGTTTTCTGCAGCTCCAGAGTCTAGGACGTGGAGCAATGGATTCAAACTACAGGAAAAGAGATTTCACCTAAACATTAGGAAGAACTTCCTGACTGTAAGAGCTGTTCGGCAGTGGAACGCACTTCCTTTGAGTGTTGTGGAATCTCCTTCTTTGGAGGTTTTCAGACAGGCTGGATGGCCATCTGTTGGGAGTGCTTTGATTGTGTATTCCTGCATGTCAGGGGTTGGACTAGATGGCCCTTGTGGTCTCTTCCAACTCTATGATTCTTTTGACTTAGCCATATTTCTAACATGCCGTCAAATGTGATATTCAACAAACCCCTAGCCAGTTCAGGTATTTCATGTGTTCCCGCTTAAGCACACCTGGTGCAACTAATGAATCCCTTGATGTGTTGCATTAGACATGCTTTAGACAACACCTGTTTTGCATATTTGCTGTTGTGAAGGATTCTATTCATGGGGTTGAATAATTTTGAGACTGGAGAAGTCATTATACATAAGTTGCATTTTCAGTTGAGTTTGGGGAAACCACTTGAAGCATTTGTTTTGTTGAGCTATTTCAGTTGCTTTTGTTTGATTTGTTCACTGCAAGCAGCTGAAAGTCTGTAGTAAATTTATGACAATAAACCTGATTTGAAATGGGGGTTAAATAATTTTGATTACAACTGCAGATAGTTGTAACCTCCAATTGTCCCGATTTGGCAAGGGCAGTCCCAATTAATCCTCTGTCTCCCACTTTTTAGCTGCTTTAAAAATGTCCCAATTTTTGCCTCCTCCTCCTGTCTTCAGTTTACTTCAGTTGCTGGAAACAGAGTTCAAAGTGTCAGATTAGTTTGTACTCAGTTAACTGAGCAGGAGGAGAAGAGAGGAGGGAGCAGCATCTTGTCCTTCCCAGTAGGCTCAGGCTAAAGCAAACTGCTGCAGCTTCCCCTGTCTTGTGTGTTCTTCTTCGTGGATAATATTTGCCATCTTGACCACACTCTGATGTTGTTTAGCCACGTGTGTCCTGGTTTTCATCTGTGAAATGCTAGAGGGTATGCATAGTATGAATTTACATTACTCTGTTGTTGACTGCCAGTGAAAATCTAATTAAAACATTGGTACCACTAGTAAGACTAAGAGCTTTGAGTAAGCTCAGTGCCTCAAAGGTAGGGAACACGTAGCCCTTCAGGTTTGTTAGACTACAGTTCCCACCAGCCCCACCCAGCATAGTGGTAAGAGATCATGGGAGTTGCAGTCCAACAACATCTGGGGGTAACACATGTTCCCTACAACTATAGGACATAATGTACTGCATAATCTACTTTTTTTTCAGCTGTGCCGTTTCAGTACAATTTTAATAACTTGTACTAGCCCTGCTGTAATAGTCTGCTGAAAAGTATTTTGAATCATAGTTTTTAATTTGAAGCCAGGAGAGAATAACTGAGGCAGATACTGAGAGAAGAAAAATATTTTGTAATCCGTCAAACTTCCTTTCACATTTCACATGAGATTAGTCTGTTGACAAACTACTGCTTTCTCTCTCTCCCTTAATATGTTTCTGATGTCAGTAGGGAATTCAAAATATCATTACAAGTGGAAGCAACTAATACAGTCTAGGCTACTGAAGCAGAATACTTGGGTTTATTCTAGAATTGTTTCTTTCTTATAAGATAGTGCAGATAAAATATGAGAATTATCAGTTTAAAATGGCATAAGAGATAAGTGGTTTGTATTTAATTTACCTGAATAAAGTGTGCTTATTTTTGATGAGCACATTTGTAGGGGCTTGAAGTAAACACAAGTATTTTGGGTGGTGTTTTCCATTTCTATTTCCACGCCAGATGTTACCCATTCCATATTTGTGCACTCAGTTTTTTTCTGCCTAAAGGTAGAGCCTTATATTTATCCTTGCTGAAATTCACTTTGTTTGTTTTGTCCAAGTTTTTGAAGTATTAGCTATCATTTCCAATTTATAAAGAAGTTCCACAACACCAGAACACTGTGGCACACCACTTTTCATTTCTTTTCAGGAAGACAGTGAGTCATAGATAATCACTCTTTGGGTTTAGTCCATCAACTAGATATAAATCTACCCAACATTTCACTATCTTATCTGAAAGAATATACAGTTGCCCCTTCACATTCGCGAGCTCAGCATTCGCGGTTTTAGATATTCGCAGTTTTGGGAGGCCCCCCTGCCCTCCCAAAACCGCGACATGGGGCCTCCAGAGGCCCCGTGAAGGCCCTGGGAGGGAGGGGGGAGACCCGGAGAGGCCCCGTGAAGGCCCTGGGAGGGAGCGGGGAGGCCTCCACGGAGCCTTCCGAGGCCCCGTGAAGGCCCTGGGAGGGAGGGGGTAGGGCCGGGGAGGCCTCCACAGGGCCTTGTGAGGCCCCGTGAAGGCCCGGGGAGGGAGGGGGAGGGCCGGGGAGATCTCCACGGAGCCTTCAGAGGCTCCGTGAAGGCCCGGGGAGGGCCGGGGAGGCCTCCATGGGGCCTTGGGGGGAGGGGGAGGGCTGGGGAGGCGACAACAGGGCCTCGGGAGGGTCTCCAGAGGCCCCGTGAAGGCCTTGGGAGGGAGGTGGGAGGGCCGGGGAGGCATCCACAGGGCCTCGGGAGGGTCTCCTGAGGCCCCGTGAAGGCCTAGGAAGGGACTGGAGAGTCCAGAGAAATCGACTATGAGGCCTCCAGAGGCCCCATGGTCGCTTTGGTAGGGGAGGGGGAGGACAATCATTATTTGCGGATTTTTCACATTTGCGGGGGTCTGGGGAACCTAACCCCCGCGAATGTGAAGGGACGACTGTTCAGGTATACCTCATTAACGAAGTAGATGTGTTCCTGGACATTACTACTTTAACAGAAAATTTGGTAACAGAGACAAAAATAACGTGGAAAGAATAGGGATAGGTTTCTATAACATAATAAAAGAACAGCAGTTCAACATGTTCACATGGAAAATGAAACAACCAGGTTAGGTAAGCCTTATGTAAGCAGACAAAAAAGACCACTTGAAAGCTTCTTTTAAAACGCTTCAAGATGTTATTTTATTTCTTTCTGCAACCTCTGCTTTTGTTATGATTTCCATCCTGGTGGCCAGACTCATAGCTCTATGCTTTTTTTTTACATACTGTGGGCAGCCTGGTGAAGCAGGCTAGTTTGCTTTCCTCCTTTTTCTATTCTGCTGTTCACACAAGCTCAGTAAGGGATTCTAGAGGCAGCTGCTGTTACTTTGACTGTTGTAAGCAGGTACACACAACTAGAATAGGATAGGTTGAGTAATAGCCCATTCTTTCCCAGATTGAGCTTTATTGCACTGTTTACTGCAGACATGTTGTTAAAGAAAACTTCCAGTTAGAAAGGAGCACAAGGAGGAAAAGAGGACGGGTTTGGCGGGCAGAAAAAGACTTTGTAAGAAGGAGCTTCTTTGTTAGAGGCTTGTTAACTGAAGTATGCCTGTACTTGAAATCTTACTTGAACTCAAGATATACAGTTGCCCCTCCACATTTGGGGCTTTCACTCTCGCAGTTTTGATTATTCGCAGTTTGCTCAGAAAGCACCGCATTTAAATCAGCTTCTCTCCATTGCACGCAAGGGAGAGGAGCCGATTTAAACAGAGTGCTTGCTGAGGAAGCCAGGCAATCAACTCCCCACTCTCCTGGGGCTTGGCTCCATTTGGGGTGGAGATCCAAGCCCCGAGAGAGCGGGGAGTTGGTGGGAAAGGTGCTTTTTAGCCCCCCCCCATCCTTCCCATAGCCGCGATTGAGCTTTCCAAGCCTTGTTGCAGCTTTGGGAGGATTGAGGGTTGGCTGAATAGCCTCTCCACCACATTCCCTCCACCCCTCCTGACATTTCCGAAGAAGCTATGGGGTTCTCAATTCCCGGAGCTCCCTCAGGAAGGCCGGGGACAGGCTGGCCAGCCTCCTGCCCGCCCACCCGCCACCTTCCCCGGCCTTCCCCAGGCAGCTCCGGGGCTTCAAAGCCCTGGAGTCCCCTTGGGAAGGCCGGGGAATGGCCAGCCATCCTTCCAGCTGCAGCCACCTCGACCTTCACAAAGCGGGTATGGGGCTCAAGAGCCCCATAGCCACTTTGGGAAGTGTGGCAAGGGCAGGGGGGGGTAGCGGCCAGGAGGGTGGAGGCCTTTGGAAGGGTGGGGGTTGCAGGCAGGCAGGCAGAGGCCTTTTTTGTTTGCGGTTTTTTCACATTCGTGGGGGTCTCAAGACCCTAACCACCGCGAATGTGGAGGGACTACTGTACAGTACTACATCTACAGCATTTTCCTAGTTTCTACAAAGCTTATCAGTCTATTCCCCCCCCCCCCAAATAGAGGCTGTAAGTGATCATAGCAATTCATAAGTGCTCATAGAGTATTTCATGGACTGTTTTAGAACTTTTAACAAATATTGTATATAAACTTCAAGCTGACCAATTGGTATTTGCCTGGGTCCCTTTCCCCGCCCCCACTTTTTGAAGATGAGGTCAGTAATTGCCTGAATCAAATCTGCAAAATTTCCCAAGAATTCTCAGAGTTTATAGGCAGAGGTTCTGAGATTACATCTGCAAGTTCTTTTTGTGTCCTTGGATGGAATTCACTTGCCTGTGGAGACTTGAATTTATTTATAGTAACTAGATATTTTCTACCACATCTTTGCTTCCCTTGAGGTGCTCCCTCTCACTACATCACTTTTTGTATTTCCACCAGCTTGAGCACTTTTTTTCCTTTTGGGAGATTATAGAAGCAAACCAGATATAGAGCAGTTCTTCTTTTCTGTTTGTCACCCATTAGTAATTCTCCATGTTCTCCACACAGCTACTCCTTCCTTATTATTCCTCTTGCTTTGGACACAGCCAAACAACCAACAACAACAACAACTCTTCTTCTTCTTCTTCTTGCTTGCAAGGCTGAGCCCATCTTGAGCTTTAGCCCTCTTCGCCTTCTCTCTACAAATACTGTCTATTCATGTTTCTTTCTTATTGTAATTGTTTGAGATTTTGGTTTCAATGTGTGTGCCTTCAAGCTATCTGCTGAGTTATGGTGACCCCATGAATTACATAGAGTTTTCTTAGGCAAAGAATACTCAGAGGTGGTTTTGCCAGTTCCTTCTTCTAAAATATTACCCACAGCATATGATATTTGTTGGTCTTCCCTCCAAGTGCTAGCCAGGACTGACCTTGCTTAGCTTCCAAAATCAGACAGGATCTGGTGTCTTTAGCATATTTAGGCTCCTCAATTTAATAAACTACTTTCTCTTTGAGTAGTTTATTTTTGTTACTCCATATCTCCTTAAACGTATTGACATAAGCTTTGTTAAAGTCCAGAGTGTACATGTTGATTACACTTAGCCTTGGTATCTGTTGGGGTTTGGTACCAGGACCCCTCGTGGATACCAAAATCCGTGGATGCTTGGGTCCCATTAGACAGAATGGTATAGTAAAATGGTGTCCCTTATATAAAATGGCAGAATCAAGGCTTGCTTTTTGGATTTTTTAAAGGAATATTTTCAAGCCATGGATGCTTGAATCTGTGGATAAAGAAACCATGGATACGTAGGACCAACTGTTTAATGAATCCCAAGAGGACATGGTCACTTCCACCCAACGTTCCTACTACTTCCCAATTCCACCCGAGGTTCCCAGTGTTTGTTATATGCTGGATCGAGATTTAAGTCCATGTTATTGGGTTACAGCCCTCTCCATGTCAGCCTCCAATCCTCTGAAAAAGCTATAAAGAGATTTGGGGCACCTTGTTGAATAGGATAGGCTATGGTGCCTGGTGAAGTGGGAGCCTCCCCCCAAGACTGGCCAGAGGCAACTTCCTAATATTGGCCTATCCCTATCTTCTCCCTTAGCCTGCTGCACCACAGTCTGCATCATTCAGTAGGGTCCTCCCTACCTCTCTTTAGCATTTTGTGGATGGTGATTGTGACTGAATGTCTGCCATAGAAAGAAGTGGAAGTTCATATGTACTAGTGCCACTGCAAGTGCCATCTCTGATTCAATCCCATGAGCATGCTGTTTGGTCAGATTCTGACATTCACTAGGGTTGAAGATGCTGTTCTGAGTGCACAGGAGTCCAAATTATATAATTCTTCCTTTCCACGAAAGAAGCAGAATTATGTGATTTTGTCCTCCATGCTGATGGTCATCCATATAATCATCTGTAGGAGTATACGGGCATCTTGATAGGCTCACAAATGTGAGCTTTTCAGTATATAAACTGTAACCTTTACATGGGACCCATGGATGCGGCTGATAGTAAATCAAATAAGCCTGCCAAAACTATGCCCACTCATGCAGTTGTATTAGGCAAGCATAAGTTTCTGAACCAGACCTTGGGATAAGTTACTTAAGATCTCTTCAGAATGCTTTTCTGTTTCTCACTTCCAGAAGGACAATATGTTCATTGCTAGTTCATGGGTATGTCTGCAATATGCTTTAAAATCAAACTATCCATGTTATTACTGTTGAGGCGTAGAAAGAGGCGCTGTGTCCACCGCGACCACCTGCAGAGTTGTTCCACATCGACAGGACGCCAAGGAGAAGGTTTTCTGCAGAGACTTCTGCAAAATACTTCAGGCTGAGAAGGAAAAATTCCTTCACCCCAGCACACTGCCTTGAGCTCTGGCTTGCCAAATAAAGACAGCAACAAGGCCAGCCTTCACTCAACTTGAGGGCTTTAATCTTTGTTTGCAATATATTTACAATATATATACAGAGTATAGCACAATCTCTCTTAAACCAACAAACTGCTTCGCCAACCACCATCCACAACAAACCCACACTGGAGATAATTCCCATCTCCTTTTTATAGGCAGTTAAACAATGCCTGTTACATCAGGCATCTCAGATGTGCATACTCTCAAGTGGTAACTCACACACACACACCTGCCACTGGAGCTTAACTACTTTCATTACTAAGCTTACAGCTCCATCTTGTGGTCACATCCATGTCATTTCCTGACATTCCCCTCCAAATGACATGTGGTGTGTCCCATGTGTCATTTACACCTATCCTGTTATATACTGTGACCTTACTCGCTGATACCTATAGAGTCTGAGACTCCGTTCCCATTATTAACAATGTCATAGTGTTTTCCTAGACCTTGATAGCCCATGCTACTGACCCACCCGGCTCTGGCTTCCCTGGTGCTATCATTTTTCAATTTCCTTTTACTTACAGGCCTGATCATCCCACCAAACATATCCTGGCTATTTTGTAGTTTTGGTGCACACAGTACATTATGAAATACCTTGTTTAAACCAGGGATTAATACAGACCCTTGAATCTCTACACTGCCAGGTTCACCATCTGCAAATACCACAGTGTCCACTGGTGCTGGCTTTGGGCTCTGTAGTTTTTCCCTATCAGGGGTCATATGGTGAGAGCACCCACTGTCCAAAATCCAGACAGACTGGTCCTTTTTCTCATTTACAACTCCCTCTACAGTAGTAGCAAACCCCCTCCCATCTTGGGGCTTGTCTTTTCTTTTTCTTTGTGAGTTTTGTCTTTTCTTTGCTGCAGAGACCTTAGGACAGTTCTTTATCAAATGTCCGGTCTCTCCACAGGTAAAACATGTCTGTGTTCTGCAGACAGCAGCACTCCCGTCCTCAGACAAGGATGTGGATTGGTTGGTTGGTTGTCTCCTCCAGCTGGTTACTTCCTTGAAGATCTCCTCTGAGTCTCTCCTCTGTGCCTCTTCCAATATTCTGGATGCCACGAGGTCGACATTTAAATCAGCATCGGTTACTCCTTGGAGATTGTACATTGGAAATTCCCACTCACTGTTCAGACTACTCAGGAGTATAAAAGCCTTTTGGGTTTCTTCTATTTGGATGCCACGCCTGCTGCACTTTGTGAAATTATCCTGCATCCTTTTTAAATGCACAATCATGGATATACCTTCCTGCTGTTTACAACAATACAGCTTTCTGCTGCACAGCATTTTTGACAAGGCTCCAGCTGGTTGGTTGACATTCTCAAGAGCTTTCCAGGCTTCAAATGCTGACCTTTTATCTCTGATATTATTCAGCTGATTTGTTTCTACAGCTAGAATAATTGTAGCTCTAGCTTTTTCATCACCTATTAATTCATCCTCATTAGCAGGGTCAGGTTGTTTCTTTACATAGTCCCATAAGTCCTGCTTTATTAGCAAAGCCTTCATGTAAATTTTCCAGGAAGCATAGTTCTTCTCAGACAGCTTTTCAAACCTGACTGCTGTTTCCATGTTTGCACTGAGTCTGCAACTTAAACAGGTGCAAACAAACACACCGATAACAGTCCGGGAAGGCTGCCAAAAACAATTAGCTTCCCAAAGCAAACAGATAAGAGCAGAGTCTGTGAGTAGACACACTTAACTCACTCCTTTCCAGGACTTTTCTCTTCAGCCCTCCAGGAACACATAAAAGCTCACCAATTGCAGAACTATATCTCCCACAGCTTCTCAAGCGTTGTCCACACGGACACTGGACCCATAACCCTTGTTGGGGCGTAGAAAGATGCGCTGTGTCCACCACGACCACCTGCAGAGTTGTTCCACGTCGACAGGATGCCAAGGAGAAGGTTTTCTGGAGAGACTTCTGCAAAATACTTCAGGCTGAGAAGGAAAAATTCCTTCACCCCAGCACACTGCCTTGAGCTCTGGCTTGCCAAATAAAGACAGCAACAAGGCCAGCCTTCACTCAACTTGAGGGCTTTAATCTTTGTTTGCAATATATTTACAATATATATACAGAGTGTAGGACAGCCATCTCTAATACTCATAAATCTCTCTCAAACCAACAAACTGCTTCGCCAACCACCATCCACAACAAATCCACACTGGAGATAATTCCCATCTCCTTTTTATAGGCAGTTAAACAATGCCTGTTACATCAGGCATCTCAGGTGTGCATACTCCCAAATGCTGACTCACACACACACCTGTCACTGGAGCTTAACTACTTTCATTACTAAGCTTACAGCTCCATCTTGTGGTCACATCCATGTCATTTCCTGACAATTACTAAATAATACTAATGTTCTACTAACTAGAACACAGGGTTTCCAGAACCAGGCACAGAGGACAAGAAGGGGGAAAAAAGTAAAATTAGAGAGTCTGGTTGGGGAGGGGGGGCTATGTAGTAAAACTATCTAGATACAGCCTTGATCATTTATCAGAATATAGCACCCTTGGCAGGAAGGAAAATTTAGTTTGCTCAGATGCATCCAGCATAAAGGAATTAAATGTCATGCAAAACAAGTCTCCTCATGATCTGTCAGCCTCTCTGGCTGACAGATGCCCGTACTTAAATGCCCGTACTTATTTGCAATTGGAATAGGAAGCACTTCTTTCTTCTGGATTATATGGGCTGTGGTAAATGACTGCATAGACACTACATTGAGGAAACAGCTGAGGCAAACGAAGTGATGCATTGTGCTGTATGTCCTTGTGGATTTAGTCAATGCTGTGTCTTTACTCAGCTCGCTGTAGTTCAAAAAAGTACAATTAAAGTGATTTCTCAGTTTCAATTTAAAGCTTGTACAGGTTCCTATAATCTCATCCTCAGTTACAACCCCAACTAAAATGACAGGGCCATAGTATGTTTATATTGTGCTGCAGGTTGGCAAAATGCACATCTAGTTTGGACAAATACCAAATGTTTCCTGGCTGTTTTTTGATCTAGTTGTCTGGTCAGCACAGTCCTGGAGCTTTGGCGACTTTTGATAAACTCACGCAGTGCTTCCTGAATTATTGTGAGAAATGGAATTATGGAGCACTAAAGAGATAAAAGCCAGAAAAGCACATGTAATTATTGTTTCAAAATGTTATGTTTGCCTTCCCTTTTGCAATATCTCAATGACCTTAATGGCCAGTTTGCTACAAGGACTGCATCAATGGAGCCATTTCAAAAATCTCCTGATCATTAACAGTCCTAAGGTATATCAATTTTATCATTGTTTAATATAAAAATATTAAAGGTGAAGCACTGTGTCTGCTCTGTGGTTGCAGATAACTTCTCAGTGTAAAGATGGGTTTGGGTACAAAAATAATAAGGTTTAGATTCCACTAAAAGGATCTTGGCCCATCTATCCTGGCACATGTGTTTGCATGGATCACTGATATGTAGATAAGTTTATACATCAGTTACAAATGGCACTCTCCTATCCATCACACCATTCAAGTAAAATAAGTCAACCAGAGCTCATTTACTGAAGTGGGACTGATACACTGCAGGGTACTAACCTTCTGTGTCCCCTGACATGTACTACAGGGTTGTTTTAGCCAACTTTGGTTGGACCTAATTGAACAAGACAATATTTGGTGGATACTGAAAAAAACAAAGTGTTGCTACATCTCTTTCCATTTCGGCTGAGTTTTGCTGAGAGACTATAAATGAGCAGCAAGCTAATGTTCTAGAAAATACTCATTAGGCATTTTATGGAATGGTAAGCATCCCAGTGAGCTAGCTGGATAGGCAGCAACCTGGCTGTTAACCATTTCATACGTGTAGCTCCAGTATGATTTTAAAAAATGGCATCAGTATTTTCCCATAGGTCTGAATAAAGGTGGATGTTGAGGTGTCTCCAAAGCATTGTTTACTGCTCAGTCTTTCTTACAGTATATTCAGTGTTTGAGAAACCTGCCAGTTTAAGGCCAGAGTTAAGGCTGCATCACATGAGCTGATGTGCCACAAAGACAGGAAATTAGAATGTTATGCTGATGCCTTAACAGAGGTGTCTAATGATCAGCAATGAAGTTGTGCAGTATTGTGCTTGCGTGCAATATCTTCCATGTACCCACATGATTCCTTGGTTACTCAGTATTGTGATAGTAATTTTTTGCATTTTTAAAATATATATATATATTTAAATATCCACAAAATGTAAGGATGTACAACACACACAGCCTTGAACCTGCCGTCCAGTTCTAAGAAAGAGGGGAAACAGTTACAGTAATTTGTTGCTTTCAGATGATAGTCAGTGGGGGGAATACTGGCTGCATTCTAGCTTCAGGGTGAAACTGAACATGCCTAACATAACTTTGCCAATAGTTGCTGCTATGAGGTTTAATGGGGCTCAAGAACATAAATAAATTTTGAAATGTTGCTCAGAACCTTGTGAAATCAGTGATTTCTTACTTTAACAATCCAGAATATAAGTCGATCAATAATTTTCATGAGAATTTGACAAATGTATGGTATGCCTTTCCAAAAATTGGAGAAAAGAGGAGAAAATGTACCAATTTTCTACATTAATTTGTTGCACCTCTGGCAGTGTTTATCAGATTGATTGGATATCCACAGATATGTAAACCTTACTGCGTAGATCCTGGACGCCACATTTCAGATGATGAGCTAAACAGGTGTCATCTTTAAAAACAATAGAATTTGGAGACATATTATAGAAGAATCTTTCATTTCTCACCTCACCATAACAAACAGATTACCATGCTTCTTTAATACCAAGAAATGCATTCCAAGAACATGGATTTTTCTTAGATGATATCTTGTTAGCTGGAATGGCTAAAATGTTTGCTTGCTTCAAATTTCAGTGATACCAAGTGTGCCAGAAAAACTTTTGGGTGCTCTTCTCTGCTGTAAATTCACTAAAGAGAATCTTTCCTGGAGGAGAGAAAAATAAGGTACTTCATTGTGGGTGTTGATGCACCACAGGAAGCTGGTAAGGTTATCTTGTCTGTTCTCAGCTTGACATCTGAACAAGGTCAGGACATACAAATCAATTTTTTCCCTGCAGAGAGACCTTTTTATTGCAAAGATTGGGATGCAGCACCTGCTTTCTTTTTTAGATTTTGGTTTATAAATTCTGAACAAACAGAAGTATAAGCTCAGATCTGTGTCTCCTAGGCATTCTGATGTAGGCATTCTAAGATAATGGATTTTCTGGTAGTAAGGAAACATAGAGATTATGTTATTTATTTATTATGTTATTTATTATATGGTATGGACAGTCTTGATGTAATAGAAGCCCTACTCACCCCCATGATGCAGAAAATAGATTGCACTAAGAAAAAAAAAAACATATCCCACAGAATGTCATTCTGGCTTTTTTTCTTAGCCCACTCATATGGAAATTTCAGACATCTAACAAAAGGCTCTGTTCTTTGATTGTGGCAACTCACAGAGTTCCACATCACTTGACCTTAAAATTAGTGTTTTTTTCATATTAGTTGCTCTTTAAAAAAAAAAAGTCAGATTTAAAAAAAATCAAAGCATTTTACAAGTTAAATAGCTACCTGCTCACTGTTTCCTTGCATTCTGAAGAGGTAGTAATCAAGGATAAGACCAGAGTATGTTTGTCAGCTGGCAGAGATTTTTCTGGAACAACGGTAGCCAGAACATCATCCATCATAAAATATTAAATAAATTATATAAGTAATGAATGAATAAAAAAGGGCACCTAAAGATAAACAATCACCTGCCCCACAAAATAAAAAAGGGTAAGTTTTTTCCAGTACACATACTGAACTGGTAACAGCAAATCCCCCGGCAATACATACTTAGAAGTAAACATCATTACATTGTGCAGGGTTGTGCTGTCAAGAGTGTGAAAAACATAGGCTGTGAAAAACTTCTTGACCTACTATGGAATACAGGTTGAGTATCCCTCATCTGGAAATCTGAAATCCAAAATACTTCAAATTCCAAAATTGTCCACATGGGTGGCTGAGACAGTGTCACCTTTGCTTTCTGATGGTTCAGTGTATATAAACTTAGTTTCATGCACAAAATTATTAAAAATATTATCTATAAAATTGCCTTCAGGCTATGTGTATAAGGTGTCTCTGGCTTTTCGTTGCAAATGAAGATTCAGGAAGGACTCATCCCATGCTTTCTGCAAGTGCGCTGATGACTAAAAAAGCCAATCCGAGATAAACAAGTCTGGTTGCAGAAAGCACAGCAGAAGGTCTCTTTGGGTGATGTTTCCGGGTTGTGATCCTTTCTGCATTGTCATTTCTCTTCAAGACTTGTTCGGCGTGAGTTCTTGTACAGGGTGATGATGACTTGTGGATAGTGCGTCTCCATGCCTCCCGATGTGAGGCCAGGGCGAACCATTGTTGGTGATCAATTTGGCCACGCCTGAGATGTTGTTTCAGGGAGTCCTTGTATAAGGTGTACTGTATATGAAACATAAATGAATTTCATGTTTAGACTTGGGTCCCTCCCATCTCCAAGATATATCATTGTTTATATGCAAATATTAGAAAATTTTAAAAAATTAAATCCCCTGCTATACATTATTGGTTGCCACTGAGAAGTGGGCACAGCTGGCACACTACTTTTAATTGTGCAAATGCACTCCTAGCTATTGCTGAAACCTGGGCATCCAGGCTGAGGGCTAAATACAGAAGTATACCAAACTATGAATCTATCAGGGAGAGTGTACAGAATGAATCCTTAATTCTTTGTCTGCCTTTCAGTTGACCAGGAGCACCTTGATCGTATGTGTATTAAGGTTCAATTTTCTTCACCATCATCCTGATGATAACTGGCAGGAGATACCAGTTTAGCATAGAAACAGCTTCCTTGGAATTAAATGGGAAAGAGATACAGGAGATTTTCACACGCATAAAATACCCCCTGAAGAAATCAGTACAGAAATATTTCTGTCCCGGAAGCAGCGCCGCGGTTCGCACACCCAGTCCCCTCTCCCGATATGCCGTCGTCGTCACGCTGGGTTATTTCTTCCCTCTTCTGGAATATTTTACTAACGGGAGTTCGCCGTTAATAAAATATTCTGGAAGAGGGAAGAAATAACCCAGCATGACGACGACGGCATATCGGGAGAGGGGACTGGGCGTGCGAACCGCGGCGCTGCTTCCGGGACAGAAAAATTTCTGTCCCGATTTCTTTGGGGGGGGGCATTTTAGGCGTGTGAAAATCTCCTAAGTTGGGTGTCATCAAAATACTGGTGACACCAAATCCCAATAGGTGTACCAATAGGATTTAGGCTACTATTACTTTGCAAATAAAGCATCAAAAGCCATATAATATTAACAGTGATTATAGCCACTGATGTGCTTGTCCATAGGAGTTCTGCAGTTTCTGTAGATGCAGCTGAATGACAAATGCTAAATCAAAGCCAAAGTTAGAACAATGGTCTTACATTGCTCTACTTTGGATTTCCTGCTGCGGAAATGCACAACATTTTCTCCTAGCCTGTCTTCTTTCCTCCCTGTCCCCCTCTGTTTCTCTAAACTCATGTCTTTATCCTAAAAATAAATATAAGCAACACTGGGAATTATAATTATTAAACTTATTGATTACAGAAGATGGAGAGATAGACTAAAGATCATCCATCATTGCAACAGTTTAACTCTGTTCGCTGCTGGCTGATTCTGATATATTCCATGCACTGCACTAAACATTGTTAATAGGGTATATCCTTTTCACTTTGGGAAAAAAGTATCTTTGTATTTGTGAGTAACTTTGATCTTACAATGTGAAAGCAGCCATCTTCCCCTGGTGGTGGAAGAAGTGCTCTTTATTACTTGTATTCTTGCATACAAGTTTGCTTCAGTAAAATATGGCTCAGATTTGTTTTCCGTCACAGCGTGGGACAACCAATATTTCTTCCTCACAAGTGAATGGAAATGACTTTTTATCAGTGGTGTGTTTGGTTGGATGAAAAAGCATTTGTGGGGGGAAAGTGCTATCAGCAGAACTGAGGGGATACATTAGTTCTATTTCATTCAGAAAAATGAAAAAGAGTATTGGGATTTTACTACACATTGGCTGCTGCATATGGATATAATGGGCATTCTCAGTATTTTTCTCCTGTATTTTTTAGATCCCTTCTCTAACTATTTGTGTAGGAATAAAATGAGATAGGGCCTTGCAAGTGAAAAATTCTACTGGTGTGATAGAATGTATGAGTAGGTGAGTATGATTTAAGTTTCTACTTACAAATAAAAGAAAGATTCAAAATAGATCAAAAAATGAAGATTTCGAGACAAATGAGAATGAGTTAGATAAAATAATTTGGAGCAAAGAGAAGAAAAAATACCAAAATTTTATAAATTGTTAGTTACTAGAAATTTGGAACCAGATAACATTAAAGATTTCATGATCAGATGGGCAAAGGATATTTATAGGATATCCTTTAAATATGGAAGCTTGGGAAAATGCTAGAAGAAAAACTAATAACTTTACAGATTCCCCAAATTTAAAAGAAAACTATCTGAAAATAGCATCAAGATGGTATTATATTCTGATGAGACTTAGCAAAATAAACAGGTCATTAAGCAATACCTGTTGGAAAAGCCAGAAAAATCCAGGCTCCTTAATTCATATGTGGTGGAGCTGTAAGGTAACCAAGAAATTTTGGATAAAGGTTCATATGACAATCAAGGAGATTCTATAAATCGGATTTGAGTTAAAACCTGAATTATATCTTTTAAACATGACCAATGTGTTAGAGAAGAAGGATGAAAATCAATTTTGGAAAATTATATTATATATTATTACTGCAGCTAGAACAACAATTGCACCAAAATGGAAACTAAAAGAAACCCCTTCTATTAACAAGTGGCTTCTTAAACTGTCAGATATGATCAGATTAGATAATCTTACTTTGAGACCATTTAATAATCCTCGAAATAACGTTTCTATTTATTGGTTTCCAGTTATAAATTTTTGGAAAAGAACAGGAGATGTTCATGATACACAGAGTATGTGGCTTTAATTGCAAATGGAGATAGTTATTTTTTTAAAGTGGCCTTGATATTATAAGTATTAAGTGGAGTAAACATAAGTGGAAAAATAGTTTCAGCAGAAGCCTTAAAACATTACACTGATATTCTTAACTTATTTTGGCTAAACGACAAAAAAGTTAGTTTTTATTTTTACTCTTAGAAAATCAAAGATACATATTACTTGAAAATATTTTTTTGAAATTCAAGAAAAGTTGATTATGGGAATTTATGTAAAATTTTGAAAGAACAAGATGTGATTTATCTCTGAAAGATGTTATGAATATTTATTTGAAATTTTTAATCAATAAAAATGAAAATAAATTAAAAAAAAGCCTGAAGTTTCTAGTAGGGATTGATCTGTAGGATTTCTAGAAAGACACCGGGTAAAAGAAAAATTGTCTTTGGATTTTTAGTTCTCTGCCAAATTCAACTTGGGGGTGGGGAAAAATGGGGAAGAGGACAATACTTTACAGAAAAGATCTTCATTTCTGCTCTTTAGCAACAGGGAAAGCACCGGAGAAACTTAACAGAGCTTAATTACCACTGTTATCTTCTGTTGTCTCAATATAGTTATTATCACTGATGCAGCTGAAAATAGCTGTGCATAAAGCACTGACCTAAGGATACTTAAATAAGGATGGGAAATCTCCCTCACATTCTCCTTCTAATTAATTCAGTTTCCTCAAACTTTCTCAAAAGGGTTTTTTTTTTTTGAGGGGGGGGAGGAGAAAGGTAGTGGAGAGACCAAGCTGTGGGGACTACACCATCAACCCTCAATATTTGTCCCCTTCCCTCCCTTTTCCAAGCAGTGTCCTGGTACATAGAGTGCCTTAATCTCTGGTGGCTGTAGTGGACCAACAGTAGATTAATATCACTGCAGACAGATCAACTAAATGTTGGTTTATTTCACTCCTTCACATGAAAATAATTAATTTTCAAGTGTTTTGTCCCTGTTGAGAAATATTGTGAGAGTTATTGTACATTTTAAAAACATCTTTTTGTATTTCTAAACTTCTTACCCAAAAATTCACAAAAGTTTTCTTCTATTTCTAAACTTCTTACCCAAAAATTCACAAAAGTAAAAGTTCTTTCTTGCACAAAATAGAGTAGTTTTGGACAAAATAAATGATTTGCTATTGCTGCTGCCGCCAAAAAGTTCTGGTCTTTTTGTTCTTATGCAGGAGTGAATGATCGTGCAGGGGTTGACTGTTTTTTTCAATGAAGGCCTCAGCCTAAAGGCCTGGGTGCTTTTAAGGTTTGAACTTGCATTTTTGACAGGACAGTTTCTCACCATATTAACAAATCTGCAAAGCAGATCACAGCTCCTTAATTTGCTTGTGAATATTAATCTTTCTGGTAATGACTCTAATGTGTAGCAAATGATCTTATGATTTGAAGTTTAAGTTTACAAAATAATGACAAAGTAGGAAGGGGGAAAGCATGTACACTACCTTGTGCTGAGTGAAGGAGTAAAAATGGAATATAAATGTAACAAATAAAAAAAGTAATTTAGAAAATGGGAAGCCGCTGCTTTGTGTATATAAATCTCTTATTGGTGTTATCCTGTCCAATGATAATTTTATGAAGTCTGAAGAAGCAGGGAAAGTCACAGATCTTGTTTATATGTGATGGGTGTACAGTTGTCCCTTCATATTTGCTGGAGTTTGGTTCCACGACCCCCATGAATACTCAAGTCCCATTATATGCAATGGCATAGCAAAATGGTGCCCATAAGATGGCAAAATCAAAGTTTGCTTTTTGGATTATTATTTTTTTAAGCATATTTTCAAGCCATGAATACTTAAATCCGTGGATACAGAGGGACAACTGTATTAGGGTGTATAAAAGTGCTGGCAAGGAGTTATAAAAATTATCTCAGAAAATAGAATTTTGCAATGCATTCCTTTGACTTCAGTTGCAATGGCTGTTGGACACTGAAAGGCTTGTGCACCTGTTATAGATGAAGTTGTAGCCAATATTTTTTTCTTAAGATTTTCAGCATCTGCAAAATGTGCTTAGACACATTACTGAAACGTTCCTTGCCTACTTGTAAGATGAGAACAATAGTCTTGGTCTAGCAGAATTGGACAAATTTGACAGATACTATTCATGGAAGAATTGTAATTCATGAGACAAAGAATGGGACTGACAAAAAGATTTATTCCGATTCAAATCAACATTGTTCAGTATTGCATTAAAGTAGACTGGAATTTGCTTATACAAGTTTGGTGTGTGTGTGTGGGGGGGGGAGTTGTACAATAGATATTTATTTCAAAGAACAGTGGGCAGAGTGACTCATACAGTCAATGGCTGGCTACTTGAAGTCCATAGTAACTCACACTCCTGGTTTTAGAAAGACTGTTTTAGTTCAGTGGTAGACATACTTGGCATACAGAAAGTGTCAGATTCAAATGTTTTAGCAGAGCTAAAAAAATATACTCCCTGGAGAACTGCTACCAATCAGTGTCAACAATACTTGACCAGATGGATCAATCTTCCAACTCATTGTAAGGTAGATTCCTGTGTTCCCGGTGAATGGTGCCCCCAAACAATTTATTTTAGTGAGAGGCCAGAGCTCAATGGTAGAATTAATGCTTTCCGTGCAGAAGGTCCCAGATTCAGGCCTTGGCATCTCCAGGTAGGACTAGGAAAGAATCCTTTCTAAAACTTTGCAGATCTACAGTAGGACCCCTATATCCACTGATTCATTAACCACTGATTCAATTATCAATGGGACATAAAACAGCACACCTACCATAGAGTCGTCCTAGAAAATGTGTCCTCTCTAGTCATTTTCAAGGTCCTTCAAGGCAACTCTATGGTATTTTAAACCAGAAGTGCCCTTATTTTCCATGACGCCCGCTATTATCCACAGTTTTTGGTATCCATGCCCCCCCAGAACCAATCCCCAGTGGATATGGGGGTCCTACTGTACTGTATTGTCCTTGCTGGGTTAAGTGGAACACTGGTCTCTTTCAGTACAAGACAGCCCTCCTAATGTAGTGCCATCAGTGTGCATGGTGCTTTGCAGAGTAGAAGAGCATAGGTCCTTGCCCCAAGAAGCTTGCAGTTTAAAATTTGGAAGAAAGGAAGTGAAGGTGTCGTTAACCGAATGCTTTGGGGACCATGGGTGACCCATTTGTGATGTCAAATTTATGATACCAGTAGGGGGAATTATAATGGCTGAAATAAATGACTGTGAGAGGTTGGGTAACTTGTGGGATCTTTACACCTGTGTATACCAATACTAATTGCCAAGACTCTGAGTTAAAGTGAAATAAAATGTCTTGTATTGGAAAATGGTAAGGAAGCATTCACACACACATGCTTGCTCACAAGAACTACACAAGGCTAACTAAGAGTTAAGAAAGAAAGGTTGGATAAAGTAATAGATTCAGGGAGTATGGGTGATAATTACAAGTCCTGAAGAGCAGAGATTTGTGCATTGGAAAAGACTCAGATTTGGATCAGAGGGTGGACAGTGATCTTGCAGAGTCACGGTGTCCAACTGTAGCACACTTTGCTGTTGTTTGGGGACTAATATTTATACCCAATTTCATGTCCTGAATGGGTGTTTGAACTTAAAACAATGCTTAGCTGGGTTTCCCACCATTAAACAAAGGAAACAGCGGCTTTGCTAATTGTCATTAATAGCTGAGATGTTAAAATTGATGGTTTTATGACAACCTCCATATTGTGTGATGGGAAAGGTGTGAGGAAAGGCTTTCTGGGAATAATGGGGGTTCCGATCACTTTGTTGTGGTGAATAACTCACTGCCACTTTGTCCAAGAGGGGATAGCACAGAGCTTGTTAATGGCATTGTTTACTAGGGGCTTTGCGTAACCCTATCTTGGGTGTGTCTTTTGGTATTTTTCCACAACACCTTCATTTAGGTCCTGGTGACCTCCACCTGGCCTCACCTTTGATCCGCCTTGGTCTACTTAGACCACTTCATGTCTCAATATTGTCAAATTATGAAATATTATAGGGGTGTATGTGTAAGGTGCTGTCACAGTTTAGGGATAATTACTTGCTAAATGCGGGTTTGTATTTCTCCTAACTCTTTGATGTACTTGAGGGACAGAATTGCTGGTTTTGTACAGCATACCTCAGTAAACAAGAAGAAACTCCTTTTTACAAAGCCTTTATGGGAGCCAGCCCTGCCTTCCTCTTTTTTTGTCTTCTGTCTAACTTGAAGGGTTTTTCTTCTGCATAGGCATTGGGAGGATGGTAAAGGATTGCTGTAGAAAAACAGACTTTCACTGCTGGGTTGCAGCAACATGTCTACAGTAAACAAGGCAATAAAACTTGAGCTGAGAAAGAACCGGATTGTATTCTAGGTGATCCTGCTGTAGCTGTGTGTGCTTGCATTCTACAGGCAATGTAAACAGCTGCCTTCAATATAACTTACTGAGGTCCCATCTACACGACAGAAAAAAAAATATGTATGGGGTAAAGAAATTCAAAAAGGCAGTCGTACACGATAAAAATTCCCCCCAGAAATCCATACAACCCCCTTACCCAGCTGGATGGAGCAAGCAATTTCAGCAGTGGTTTTAAATCTCCCGCCTTTTTAAAAAAAATTCAGAAAGTGCCTGGCATCCAGAAAGCCATGATTACATATTAATGTTTAAAAATAAAAATGAAAAAATGTAAATCCAACTTACCGGACACTCGTAGAGCTGGGATCTAACATGGCGGCTGCAGCTGCTTTCCCTCTTTACTAGTCCCGCCCCCTCTACCCGACCAGCCAATCAGGTTGCACTCCTGTTTGTATCTGTGCAAACAGGAGTGTACAGACTGCCAATCATTCGAACAGCTGTTCGGATAAATCCCTGAGATCCCGATGAAGAGCCATATACACCGCACACGGACTTAGGGGTATGTTTTGCACCCCCTCTGAATGACATGTATTTATTCAAATAGCTGTCTATACAGATCGCCGATCTTTTGAATAAATACATGTAATTTTTTCATCGTGTAGACAGGCCCTAAGAATGTGTAAAGAGCAAAACAGAAAGAAAAGAGGAAAGCTGCCCCACCAGCTACCCTGGCATATTGAAAAAGGATAGATCTATATATTTTGCCACCAAATGGAAATGATAAGAAAAGTGGAGGTTGTTGAAAGGGGAAAAAATAATCCTGAGATGCATTTTGTTGGAAGAGGTTTCAAGTGGTTTCTAGAAGATTCAAAAATATTTTTGTTTATTTATGCAAGGCTTATCTGACCTGATTGTTTCATTTCACATGAGTGTAATGTTATTTTTGAATAAAAAGTTTGCTGAAGCATGTTGAACTGTTCCTTTTGTCTTTCTTATTTTTCTTTTTCTTTTTAGTGGTGTAGGAACCCATCCCTATTCTTTCCTTATTATTCCTACCTCTGGTATCAACGTTTCTGTTAAAGAAGTAAAGCCCAGGAACACATCTACTTCATTAACTGAGGTATATCTGTACTTATTTCCCTCCCCCTCTTTATTTTATATTATTGTTGCTTGGTACAACAGAACAATAGAAAATAGGATATATATTCCTTAAAAGCTACATTTACTAACTACTGCAGAGCTGTGGCTCTTGGCCCTGTGCTGTGATGTTCTGTACTCAATTGCATGTGGGATACACAAGTGTAGTCATTTTGAGGGAGAGCAAATGCATTCAAGTGAGAGAGCTCCTGACCTATATATCTTTCCAACTATTTGTATTGATAGTGTTGGTGTACTCGAAGCACTGGTGTGTTGGACCCTGGAATGCAATGTTATTACCGGTAGTTTACTTTTTAATCTGGAACTTTTTATCATATAAATTTTAAGACAGATCAGAAAACAATTTGAGCCATCTCTTGCCATTTTACTGGGCAGCACTTGAGGTTTACAGCTTCTCTATAGAGTAGAAAGTCTTTCAGTTTTCTTCCTAATGTGTGCCCCTTGTGCAACTGTAAAATGTTTATATAATGCCACAGACTGAATCTTGATCACACATTTCTTCCCTGCCCTCCACCCCCATCCCAGCATAAAAATCAATAACTGTTCAAATAATATATTAGCTCATGTTGATGTCGGGGTGGCTTCCTTTGTTTCTTTCTTCTCTTGCTTTTTCTTGTAAATAGTTTGGAAATCTGCCATGTGTTTCTGTCCTTAGAAAACATTTTACTCCTAAGAGTTGGCGGGAGGGGGGCAGCTCCATTTATTGGCTTGATTTGGAAAAAAAAACTGTGATGAAGCTCTATAATTGCATAGTCTGGAGAAGTTTAATAGATCTTTGAACTTATGTGACACAACAAATGTTGTTTTTCTTCAGTGTCCTGCATTAACAACAACAGACCAAGGCAGGGATCACTCATTTTCAGGTCTTTAAATTTAGTAGATATAGCAGCTAACTAGTTAAAATCAACTAGCTTATCAATTAGCTTATCAATTAAGTTGGAAATTTTCTTACGAAAAAGGGATATTTAATTGAATTTATTTTTTAACTTAATTGATTAACTTGAGTTAGAATTTCAGCATTAACATAATAATTTCACCCCATTTGATGTAAATGTAGTTGAATTAAATTTTTTAAAGCTTAGTACAGACTACTGTACTTAGAATGAAAACATGAATCCTTTCCTATATCTAGAGTTTAGCTATCCCAGATCATTCTTCTAATATTTGAGTAGATAGATGGGACCTTGGATGATCATCTCTCTCTCTCTCTCTCTCTCTCTCTCTCTCTCTCTCTCTCTCTCTCTCTCTCTGGCTTTTCTTCGCAAACGAAGATTCAGGAAGGACTCATCCTGCGCATTCTGCAAGTGCGCTGATGACTAAAAAGCCCAATCCGAGATAAACAAGTCCTGTTGTAGAAAGCACAGCAGAAGGTCTCCTTGGGTGATGTTTCTGGGTTGTGATTCTTTCTGTGTTGTCATTTCTCTTCAAGACTTGCTCGGCATGAGTTCTCAAATAAGGCTGCAGTATTGTGGATAGTACATCTCCATGCCTCCTGATGTGAGGCCAGGGCGGACCATTGTTGGTGATCAATTTGGCTGAGATGTTGTTTCAGGTGTTGTTGAGATGTTGTTTCAGGTGTTGCTGAGATGTTGTTTCAGGTGTTGTTCAGATGTTGTTGAGTCCTTGTATCCCTTTTTTGGAGCACCCCTCTTACACTGACAAGGTGTCCTCTGTATGAAGGGCAGAACAGTCCAAGTAAAAGAGCCCTATAAAGGGTGAAACAGAGACCTTAAGATTGCCCATCAGTGGTCAGCACCTGAACAGCAAGAGGACACCTCATCACAGTCTTCTGCATAATGACGAAATGTATTCTATTTCCATTTGAATCACACTACTTAGTTTCTAATTTTGCATTTGTGCATATGAATAAGAACATTTGAATATTATGCCCTCTCTCCCCTCCCCTGATGCATTTACTTTGTGGGGTGCAGGGTTGGGTTGATGCATAGGTGTCCATCCATATGCACAAATCTCAGAAGGAGTCTTTCGGCTTAAAATCATTTATCCAGAGACAACAGGGATTGAACCTGGGAGGGTGGAATCTTGTAGAGTCAAAGCACTGTTGAACTGCAGGTTTTGTGAACTTGCCTTGACAGGTGCAATTTATAATACTGTACACAACTTTAAGAGACTGCTGTGTTCATGTTTACATGGCCCTAGCCCCTGGCATGCTGGTTTGAGTGTGAGCACTCTGCCATAAGGAAGAGTCAGGAAGAGTCAGAGGGAGGAAGGGAAAGAGGGAGAGCATCCTTTATCCCAGAACTGCTGCTGGATTAGCAAATCTGGTAAACAGGAGGATGGTATCCCAGTAGCTATGTAAGTGGCATGGGGGAAGGACGGGTGGATTGGACTAGACCACTTTGTGCTTTGTTACTTTGTTCAGTCTGTCACCAAATCCAGTTTGGCTGAGAATTAGGCTTTGTTTGAGATTAAATAGTTCATTGATTTGGAGACCACTTCCAAGGAAATTTTGCCTCGTTGCTTCTGCTAATAAAAATACATTTGGTCTTTGCTAGTGCTAGCCAAAATTTAGAAAGTCAGAAAGTTCAGTGTAGATTTGGGATGGGTGTGTGTGCAGGGCTCCCCTCTTTGTTTCTTCACAGGCAAATTTTAAGGGTGAGATTTATGGTTTTTTCCCAAGGGCTCCAGAATTATTATTTGTCAGAACACAGCATTGTTTCAAGGTATTTCATGAGGCAGGGAGGATTTCATACCAATTCAGAAAACAACTGAAGAACTATAGTAATTCCATCCACCACCCCCTGCAATTTGCTCCATCATCCCCAAAACATTGAAAAGCCCCCCCTCCCCCAGTAGTCAAGAAAGAGCTGCAAATATGGCCATTCTGAGCCAGTCCTAGTCCTTTGCAGAGATCAGATGAGAATAGTCAAACCAGTAATTTCCACTCAGTTCAAAAGATGATGGTTTGGTATGTTGCATGATTACATTGCTGTGTCCAGAGTTGCTCGGTCACTTATAGCAAGTGGTGTCTTTCATTCTGTTTGGCATTAGTTCAGATCTTTTGAAGCAGCAAGGCTGCTATGATTTTCAAGGACATTTAACCAATTGACATATTCTTCATCTTCTTCTGATGTTTATCAATGAAATTCTGTGAAGCTTTCAACCTCAAAGAGAGTTTCACAGATCATAATGCCAGCTGAAGTGTTGAGCTCCTCAGAAAGTCAATGGAACTACATTTTTAACCCATAAGCAACATCTCTCTTTAGTTCTACCAGCATGCATTGTTAGGCTGTAAGATTAATTGCCCATTTGATATATAATCTGTGAATATTACTTCTGAGTCTCATCTCCTTCTCCAGAGAAGAGTATTCCCCTCCATTTTGAGGTATACAGTTTCCAGAAATTTTGAAGCAGTTGAGGATGGTGCTTGTTTTTGTTTTTGTTGTTTTTGTTGGAAATAAGTGGAACTCTATTCATTAGTTCTCTTACCAGCTTTAACTTACTTTACTACAATAAAGCCGCCCGATTGTTTTAACAGAGGGGCGGGGTATAAATACATTTTATTATTATTATTATTATTATTATTAGAATGTAAAATGCATTATGAATTGCATAGCCATATTCCATTTCTTCAGAACTGAGCATCTAATTTGCATGTTATTGCTAATGCATGTTATGCTAATTAAGTATATTAATTGTACTTTTTTATTATTATTATTGTCTTTGTTAAAAATTTCCACAAACGACATCACACTTACCCTCCCAAACCAAACAAAATCTTAATACAGACAAAAGACACAAAATTAATTGTACTTTTTCAATGGCATCTGACATGGAAAAATGCTGAGAGGAGTAAAGACATTCAGTAATAACTCTGGGGAATAAGCAAGGTGTGGTTTTCTTTAGAGATACAGATAAAGCATTTTATTATACCTAGAAAATAGCCTAGCTTAACTTTTGTCCTATTCTAGTTTTCATCCCGATTTATAGGTTAGCCTATCTAAGTTAGGATGTTTGTGCTATCAGTCCACATTTTAACTGACCATAGTTAAAATAGTCATGCATGTTTGTACTTGGTAATATTTCCATTCCCTCTCACCCCATTCATTACATCGTTCCACGTAAGTTCCTGTGTAAAAAATATGTCAACTGAGGCAATACTTGGTGCATATGTTGAAGTGAATTGCAGTCCATGAAAGCTTATGCCAAATAAAACAAGCTGGAATGTGTCCATACGAGGGCGACTAAAATGGTGAAAGGTATGAGAAGTGGCTTAGGGAGCTGTGGAAGTTTAGCCTGGAGAAGAGAAGATTAAGAGGTGAATTGATAGCCATGTTTAAATACTTGAAAGGATGTCGTATTGAAGAGGGAGCAAGCTTGTTTTCTGCTGCTCCAGAGACTAGGACAGGGAGCAATGGATTCAAACTGCAGGAAAAGAGATTCCACCTAAACATTAGGAGGAACTTCCTGACAGTAAGAGCTGTTTGACAGTGGAATACGCTGGAGTGTGGTGGAGTCTCCTTCTCTGGAGGTTTTTAAACAGAGGCTGGATGGCCATCTGTTGGGAGTTCTTTGACTGTGTATTCTTGCATGTCAGGGGTTGGACCTCGTGGTCTCTTCCAGCTGTAGGATTCTGTGAAAACATGTTAGTCCTTGCCTCATCTTATACTGCCAAGCCTCCCCTCTCATGATCCTTCCACCCTGCAGCTCCACCTCCCACTCTCTCTTCCCTCCTTCCATGTCTCACCTTCCACCTTTGCCATGCTTCCCTCTCATGATTATTGCACCCCAGCCCTACACCTCTCTCCCTCCCTCATCCTGTGTTGGCACACTTTCCACCCTTGTACCCATTCTCCTGCTTCCCTCTTTCTTCCTCTCTTGCCTTAGCTCGTGTTGCATCACCCTTCCCTTATACCCATCACTTTCACCAGGACAGCTCCCATATATCTCAGAGCGACTGTGGGAGGAGTGGCAGTTCCCTGCCCTTGGTGGGAGAGAAGAAGAGGCAGGCAGAACTCTATCAGGCCCAGGCCCAGAAGCAGAGGAAAGTCTCTCCCTCCATCCCAATTGCCACTGTCCTGCCCTTGGAGGGAGAGAAGAACCAGCAGTATCTGGTAGATTTAATCCCTACCCCCACTGCCGTTCCCTTTTCCTTATGTAGCACCCGCACATCTGTGGGGGATTGGTTCTGCACCCCCGCAGATGGCGAATTCCACGGCTAATAGTGAAGACCATCCCAGGGGGTCATCCCAGGGGAAAGGCGGGGTGAGTTTGCTCCTCCACCCCTTCCGCCTTTGCCCCCTTCATGGCCCTGCAGTGGTGGCGATTGCACAGGGAAAGGGGTAAGGGGACAAGGCCAGATTGTTTCTCCACTCCTTCCCCCTTTGCCCCACCACAGCAGCGATTGCAGGGGCGAAGGGGGGAGGGAATGAGGACAGTTTGCTCCTCTGTCCCCTTCCCCCTTTGGCCATGGACCCACCGCAGCGGCAATCGCAGGGGCGAAGGGGGAAGGGCTGAAGACAGTTCACTCCTCCATCCCCTTCCCCCTTCACCCATGGCCCCATCACAGCGGCAATCACGGGGCGAAGGGAGAAGGGGACAAGGTCAGATTGCTCTTTCCCTTCCCTTTAGCCCTGCGATCACTGCCGCGGTGACAGGAGCCCTCCCAGGGGAAGGGATGGGCGAGGGGAGAGCCTTCCTCCCCTCTTTTCCCCCATCATTACCAACCGTGAATAATTGAATCTGCAGTTGGTGAATTAGTGGGTATGGGAGTGCTACTGTATGTCATATTTAGGGCTTGTCTATACAGTCAAAATGATAAATGTGGAATATGAATGTATGGCGATCCGCTCATATGGACATGCGCACAGATACATGTCATTCAGAAGGGGGAAAGCCAAATCCACCACAAAGTCCATGTCTGGGGCTTCATATGGATTTTTGAAAAAGCTCCATACAACTTGCGAATGTGTGATCGCTTGAACACTCGCATTTGCACAGATATGAACAGGCAGTGTAATCTGATAGGCTGAACGAGCATGGGGGCAGGGCTAGCAAAGAGGGAAAGTGCCTGCAGCCACCATGTTACATTTTCAGCTAAGTGGGGGTCCAGTAAGTCGGTCAAATGGTGATCTTACACTTTCCTCCCTTTCTTTCTTTGTAAATATAAACTATCACTTGTGCACACCATGGGAAACTTTCTTTTTTAAAAAAAAATTGGTGGCAGCAAATTTAAAATTGTGAGTAAATCACTCACAGTCGCCATCATGGGTCGTGAGGAGTTTTGCCGGGGGGGGGGGGGGCTCTTTTGGCCATGAAGACAGGTCACATCATTTCGAATGCCTGCTTTTTCAGGCATGTTCGTATTTTCGCCCCTTGTATAGGCAAGACATTAGATTGTAACCCTGAGGGCAGGGAGCTGTTAAATTAAACATTTGTAAGCTGCCCTGAGAGCTGTTGTGGCTGAAGAGTGGGGTATAAATACTCTTAAATCAATCAATCAATGGATTCGCTGCCCCAGAACTGGCAGGTCCACTGGCTACCCCAACCCACTTCTTTTAACAACATGAAGGGACAGCAACTGGGCAGGTTGGAAGCACAGCACTGGCTTCCAACCTGTTTCCAACTCTGAAAAAGAAATGTTAATTTCTTTTAGTATAGCAGAATTCAGTTTAAGATATATAGTGTATCTCCACAGTGATACAAAGGCAATTTCCTAACTTAATTCAATACTGTGTATTGGTTTACAATACAGTTATTAGAAACTATATTTAGGGAGCAGCAAAACAATGTTTCAGTTCCATGCCTTATAGCACTATGCTGTGCTGGTCTATTCAGAAACAAGCCCCATTGAATTCAATAAGGTAACTGCATGTAAAGAAGTTACATGCTGCCAGGTGGTTGTGTAAAAGCACATTTCACTCATTATAGTTGTCCCTCCGTATGTTGGATAGCTGAGCCTTGGACTACTCGCTTGGCACTGAAGAGACTTTGAAAGTGTTCAGCCCATCGACTCAGGATGGAGGCTTCATCAGTAGTTAATGTTTGACCATCTGTACTGTATAAAGAGCTTTGGACCTGATAAGTAGGTCCAAACGCTGCCTTAAGAGCTTCATAAAATCCTCTAGAATCCCTCCGATCTGCACAGCGTTGTGTCTTTTCTGTTATATTGATCCACCACTTGTTCTGTATGTCTCAGAGTTTTTGTTGAAGTTTACTACATGTGAGACAGAAAGCTAACTTTTCTTACATGGCAACTTGGCTGGGCGAGGTATGCCTGGTGAGCAGTTCTCTTCTTTGCCAACAGCTCTTGGATCTCTTGGTTGTTTTCATCAAACCAGTCTTGATTTTTCTTGTGGGAGAACCCGAGGGATTCTTCCGCAGACTTCAGGATACTGTTTTTGATATGCTGTCAAAGCACTGTAGGAGAAGGATCTGTAGGATGGTCTTCAAGTTTTGTTTGTAGGTTTGCCTGGAATTTGTCTCTCATGGTAGCTTGTTGAAGATTGTTGACTTGGAGTCTCTTCTTTAAGATGCCACCTTTCTTAGGTTTGAACTTAAGGTGAAGGTTTAGTTTACATCTTACGAGGCGATGATCTGTCTGGCATTCTGCACAGTTGTCCCTCCGTATCCACAGATTTAAGTATTCACGGCTTGAAAATATTCTTAAAAAATAATAATCCAAAAAGCAAACCTTGATTTTGCCATCTTATATAAGGGACACCATTTTGCTAGACCATTGCATATAATGGGACTTGAGTATTCACGGATTTTGGTATCCATGGGGGGTCCTGGAACCAAACCCCAGCGAATATGAAGGGATAACTGTATGTTAAAGGAGAAATAATCTGCAAGAAGCCTTTTTCAGTTTATTTTTGTTATATACGTATTGAATTTGTTGTTGTTGTTGTGTGGATTCAGGTTATTTCCTACTTAAGGTGACACTAAGGCAAACCTATCATGGGGTTTTCTTGGCAAGATTTATTCAGAGGGGGTTTGCCATTGCCTTCTCTGAGCCTGAGAGTTTGTGAGTTGCCCAGGGTCACCCAATGGGTTTTCATAGGAAGGTGGGGATTCGAACCGTGGTCTGCAGAGTCATAGTCCAACACTCAAACCACTACACCATGTTGGTATTGAATTTATACCCTGCCTTTCTCCTGGGATGAAATCAATACAAGCCTGTATATAATGCATCAGTTAGGGATGCAGTT
Organism: Gambelia wislizenii; assembly: GCA_030847615.1. Lineage (NCBI taxonomy): Eukaryota > Metazoa > Chordata > Lepidosauria > Squamata > Crotaphytidae > Gambelia > Gambelia wislizenii. Next base: position 285,172,632 of record JAUMIR010000001.1, on the reverse strand, counting down.
CATGCTCTAAGGGGTAGGCCTTCCAGATGTTTTTGAACTGCATCCTGCAGAGTTCCTCATCATTATACTAGGTAGGGCTTGATACAAGTTGCAAACCAACATCATCTGGAGGACCACAGTTAGCCCATCCTTTCCAAAGAAGCTAGTGATGAACTCTGGGGCTGGTTGATGGTAAAGAGGTCAGTACCTAAAGCAGCCCTTCAGTAGATCTACAGTGGTGGTTTGGTTCGATTTGTTTTTAAAAAAAAAAAAAAAAAAAGTCTGCCTACTCAAATGTACCAAATAACTTCTTTTCCCATGTATGGTAACTTCCCTGCCTAGTTGCCCAGGGAAAAATTTGCTCACCATAGATGACCAAGAAAGTTTTGTAAAACTCCAGAAATCTGCTAACCTTATGCATTTATAGCAAACTGGCAATGCAGAAGCCATCTGCACAAACATGTTTCACTCGGAAATTGGATTTGGGGCAGTGGGGAAGTGAACATTTCTCCAGCTATTCAGAGGAAAACACCAGGTTTTAATATGTTTGAACTGAATTGTGTAAATTCTTTGACACCTATTAAACATAGCTCATGTTATTATACAAGACAGAATTGAATATGAAGTAGATTGGATAGAAAGATGTGATGTCAGTGTTATGAAGAGGTATCAAAACATATCAGGTTCTGAAGTCAAGCCGAAATGCCTCCCTAGGAGGAAAATAATACAAAGAGAAAATGAGTTTTAAAGACTCTTCTGGATGAAATGGGTTCATTTCTTGCTGCTTAATAGATTGAAAGAAATATGCTGAGTTTTCAAGAACTGACTAATAGAAAAGCAGAAGAACTAGCCTTTTGGAGATGTGTTTTATTTAATAAATGTGTGCATCTTATTTATGGTGCATTTTGACATGGTGTTGTTTCTGAAACTCTCTCCCAATAATGATTCAGTAAGTGCAAAAATAAAATTTAAGTACATCTTCTGTGCAAAATGTCCTGCATTGATCTCTTTTGTTTTCTGGATAGTTTTACAGTTATGACCTGTCTTATAAAATTCCTTCAACATCCTGGAATCACCTGCATACACATCAGAGCTTGGCAAAATTGCTTTCCGCCCCCTCCCCCAGTACATTTCCCAGAATAACCCCGATTCATAGCCACTGGTTATGATGACAAGGGGATTCTGGGATTTGTAGTCTTTAAAAAGGTAATTCTGCCTACTTCAGTTCTGGCACACTTACAACACAACAGCAGCATTGGCATCTTTGAGCAGCTCCTAGAGAAATAGCTACCTGGACTTCCCTCAGGCTTCAGTAACTGACTGTGATGGGCTCTTATGGGGTGCTGTTTTGTTGAATTTTTAAGTATATGGTCTTTCAATTAATTTTAAATGGCTTTGTATAGATTTTTTTTTTTAATTACATGTTAAGTGTTCCTTATCCAAAATGCTGGGGTCCAGAAGTGTTTTGGATTTATTTATTTATTTATTTATTTTGGATTTTGGAATATTTGCATATAGATAATGAGATGTCTTGGAGATGTGACCCAAGTCTAAACATGAAATTCACTTATGTTTTATGTACACTTAATCTACATAGCCTGAAGATAATTTTATGCACAATATTTTTAACAATTTTGTACATAAAGCAAAGTTTATGTACACTGAACCATCAGCAAGCAAAGGTGTCACTATCTCGGCCACCCATGTGGACAATTTTGGAGTATTTCAGATTTCTGGATAAGGGATACTCAACCTGTATATATTGTATCATATGATATATACAGGATGTCCCAAAAAGCATATAAACTTTTAACATCATATAATTCTGGAATTTTATTTTTGGCAATCTCCCCCCGCCCTCAAAATGTATACATCCTTAATAGGGTTAAAGATTACAGTAGTAGAGAAGTGTTGCAAAATTACAAGAGAAACTTTAAGTGAGGTTTGCAACTCTGTGCTTTGACAATGAGAGCAGTGCATTGCTGCACAGGGACAACAATTTGAACACATTGCATATAATAGTAATTTATGATGGAATTTGTAACTCTGATTAAACCATTATAACATTTATTCTTCAATATAAATGTATTTATTTAGACTTAAAATAATAATCAAAGCTACTATTAGCTGTTTAAATGTATATACATTTTTGGGGACATGCTGTATGTTTGTGTATTTACACAGAGATACCTGTGTGTATCTGAAAAACTGTGGGAAATTAAAATGGCAGTCAGACCCATTTACTTGATCCTGCTTTACTAATCGATTGAATTTATTTATGCAGGTATTTATAGGCTATCTTGTAGGATGTCATCCTTGCAAAGCAGTTCACAAAAGATAAAAATAGAAAACAGAAAGGAAGAGCATAGAAGGACAGTTTCAAAAAGGATAAATTAAAATAGCATACCTGAAACAAACATGCCAACCTTTTAGGCTTAGATGCAATTGCTAGTCCCAACTAAAGTAGATTGAATCACTTCCTGAATGGTATCTATGTCCCAGTGATTCAGTAAGTCAGCTCTAGTAGGGGCTAGCAATTGGATTTAAGCCTTAAAATCTCCTTAAATTAAACTTGCAGAGATTAAAATACCTCGTTCAAGAGAAAGTGTCGTATAATAAATTGTTGGTTTTTTTAAAAATGATTTAAACAGCTGGCAATTTGAAACAATTTGCTCTTGAGACCACCTCTAAAAAAGCCCTCTCCCTCATCCCTGTTAACCATGAGGAATTTACATGCTGGCATATGAGAAGGACCTCTGAAGTAGACCTGAATGTTCAGGTAAGTTCATATGGGTGCACATTTTCAAAGAACTTGGCTCCCCACCCCACCACCACCTGGTGAGCCCAGCAGGGTCTGAAACTGGAGAAGGCATACACCAGAAGACACTTTGCCCAGGGTTCCTTTAAATCTGGGTCCAGAGGTTTTTTTCTGGGTGACATGTCCTTTTATAGACGCTGAACTATAGCTGAGCCAGGACTTTAGAGCACAAATTGGGAAGGGGGGAATTCTTTTCGAATGACAGCTCCCAGAAATCTCCAGTCATGCTGGCTAGAAGATTCTGGGAGTTCTCATCCAAAACAATATGCCCCCCCCACCCCGCTCTGTGACATAGCCATTAAGTTACGACTCCAAGTTACCCACTTCTAGGTGGGGGATCTTGTGATATCTCAAAACAGTGACCACATAGTCTGTTTATAACCGCTACCATCATGTAAGTACACAATAAATATGAAATAGCAAAGTACAAACATAAATATATGGACTCTTCTTCTCGACAGACTTGCAACAGCAGAATTTTCATTCAAGCCAGCACTGTGTCTCAATCAATTTGTTTGATTTGGTTGCTAGTCTATCAAGACCCTTTTTGCTGCTTGCATTCCAACTTGTTTTACACAAAGATTTCTTTGAAGAGCTGTTATGTGGGTGAAACTTGATTAAACTACAGCTCAGTAAATCATAGCTTGCATTCTATAACTCTCTTAATTGCGCTCTGTCTGATAACAAGTTACACCATGGCAGCTGTCTCTCTTTGATAGAATTTTGTGCAATTTACATATCATTTAGTAAACAGAAAATCAGGCAAAATTAAACATAAAACTCTGATGATAACTCAGGTTCTGGAAAAGGCATCAGTGATGGAGAATATATAGTAGACCAAGACAATCAATGCCTTAGATGAGATAGGTCTTGCATGCAAAAGCTGCTGCTATTACTGCTATGTTCATCCTTAAGGCAACACAGGTGAATGTGTTTGCTTTTTTGAGGCTTGTCTAAAATAGGAGCGCATCTTTGTAGCTTTTACACCATTTTTGAAGGCTGTTCCTCTTTCTTTCTGAAATCAAAAAAACTAATGAAAACCTTGAAGCATTCAAATTAGATTCTGTATTCCAAAACTAGTGCAGCCGGGGAATATACTTACATTTTTGCTTGGTTTCAGACATTAGCAATCTCAGTCCAATAAATTGGTGGGTGTATTTTGCCTCTCTGCACCTTTCTCCCCTTTGCTCCTTCCGCTATCGTTTTCTCACATACCTTAACACAATAGATTGCTATTTCTCCCAAACTTGAAAACTGTGATTTAAAATCTGTCTACAACTAGCATTGCCAGCCAGAGTTTGATCCTGGTTATCTGACCTAATTTGTATTCAGAGTTTAATCTGCAGTTTTCCAGTTTGGAGGTAATGGGGTCCTGGACACATGGTCTTAGCACTATGGGAGAGGGGCCACCATTGATGGCCTCCAGGGAAGGAGACCAGAAGATGGTTGGTGCAATGTGCCATGATGCAATACATGGGGAGGGCAGCTACAGGTAATATAAGACTTGCCCACCCTTTCACATGGCCCCTTACAATTGCTGGATCACAGCCCACCCTCAGTGCAGTGTGAGTGTTGCTGGTCACTTTTGGGCCAGGTAGGAATTTTTATCCCCTTTGTAAGGGGTTTCTTCACCTACCCCACACTGTATCTGGAGGCCTTGGGTGATTTGCTATAGGTGGGGTCGATTAATAGGCTTAATCTCGGCAGGTAGTGGAGGGAGAATATAAGAGTTCCATTGAGCACCTTGGCACCCTTTTGGTGTAGGTTAGAACTCTGGAACCTCCCATCTAAGGACCTGGGGGTGGGGGAGAACTCTGCTCTTGAGGTTGGTCTGAGGGATTGCTTTCACTTATAATGTCCTGTGTCTTGGGTGGGAGCCCCTGGGTTGCTTTCCAGCACATGGTCAGCTGGGGAACAACCCAGTTATCGGACTGCCCGCAAGGTCAGGTGCTTCACCCTAAGGAAGGCTGTGGAGGTAGTCAAAGACTGACACCTGGTCTCAGCTAGACCCACTTCAGGCTCCTCCCCACCCCTTGCTTCTTCCAGGCATGTTACAATGTAAATAGTTTTAGAGCAATAGAGTGGCCCTGATTGAACCCAAGTTTCTATGCCTGGTCTTGTGATTCCATGGTAGGCCATCAATGAGAAACAGTAGTTTAACAAATCCTGGAACTGTTGCATTAAAGTATATAAGAAGAGGAAGGAGACGGTACTTGGACAAACAATGCTCATTCTCACTTTTATAAACCATGTTTTTTCAGACTTAAATTGTTTCCATCTGTACCAACCATCTGTCTGTCTTCCTCAAATTCCTTGATAATGCAAGTAGAGCGCAAGAACAGGCTATTCAAGTGTGTGTGTGTCAATGCAGTCCATTGGCAAGGTCAATGGGGAAATGACAATTTTCAGTAATAAGCAGCATTGCACTCCTTAATCCTTCAAACACTGTTACAAGCCATAACATTCCATGCCCGCTCATGCTGCTTTTTGCCACTGGTTGCCATTTTTCCTGTTGTGGGCAAGGAGGGAGTTTGCACAAGTGCAGCTAAAGCAACATCCTGAGTAGTGCTGGCAGAGCTGATATTCCAGGTTTGCAACTTAGCTTTTGAAAGCCATAAAGTCCCTTTGCTACAATATTTTGCACTTCAGCTGGGAAGGTAAGGCTGTTGAGACAGTTCATAGGGTATAGTGCAAAACACCGTTGGTGGTATCCTAGTTTCGCCCAAGTGGTTTGAGTTGTGCATTTCGTGAGGAAGGGATCTTCTCTCTCTCTCTCTCTGTGTGTGTGTGTGTGTGTCTTGGAACAGATCCTGTAATTTGTTGCTGCTGATCAATGGATCATAGAACAAAAGTTGAACAGTTAGTTCATTATAGTCATATTGGCAGTGTCCTAAAAGTAATTTAGAGGTTCAGTTACAGTTTTTAGAAATATCTCATACTTTCTTGTTTCCTTAAATAACTACATTACTTAGTTACTCAGTTACTTTTAAAAGCATCTGAATTGTGCAAGCCATTAACTTGTGGTACACAACACCCTTTCTGCTCATCTATCTCACTGTTGCCTCAACACCTACAAAGAGCATGAGGAGTAATGTGAGCCAGCACTTGAACAATGTGTTATTTCTCTTTGCTCATTCAGTGAGGTCCCATGGACATAAATATAAAAAGAACTAGAAAGAGTACACCATAAAACTGAAATTATCAGTTCGTAAGTTACAGATATGCCACATTGTTATGCCGTAGTTATAGAAGAAATGAATTAATTATAACTAGTTGTTTGTAATCATTTACCTCAAGGCTGTGCCTAGCACTGAGACATTAGTCTGTCTGTCTATGTGTGGTTGTTGGGTGCCCTTCTGAATATTGTCACAAGGAAAAGCTTTGGCATTCTGTGCTTGCAGAATTTCAAAGTCTAATCCATTGCTGTGTCACTCTCAGAAGCCTAATTAATTTCAGAGGGAGCACAGCTTAAAAGAAAAATGAAGAGGCAAACCCACCATTTATGTAGCTGGAGTTTCAGGCAGACCCTAGGATGTCCATCCTGTTTGTTATTCTTTGTTTAACCTGGAAATTTATGTAGTGAATATGCTTGGGTATGCTTCTGTATAGTCACTCTGATCACTGATGTAATGGCAGTAAGAGTGTATTTGCCATTTCCCCTCAAGGCTGTTTTCTGGGAAAGTTTTTTCTCTATTTTTCAAAATGGTCTTTCTTTTAATTAGAAAGCCGATTTCTTTGGTAGCGGCCCTGAATCACCTGTAGACTGAGCTGCAGTTCCAAATAATACAGTCTCAAATCATCTCTGTGTGTTGTCCTCTTGTAAAATAAGTGATGACAATGGCTTTCTGTGAGCAACTGCTTTCCTGACATTTCAGAGGAACCGATTTACTAACAATCCAGTCTTGGGAAGGCTTCATAAAAAGAAGTACTGAAGGGAATGGAGCTTGTGTTGGCAGAAGTGTGTGGATGAGAAAACAAACCCTTAGCTGAGTGTTTCAAGAGTGTAGGGGAATTCCCTTTTAGAGCTGAATATCTTCAAGCCTTAAGTATTAATAGTCCTTTGAATTTAGTTGTGCATCAGTCCTGGTAGGGCTTCTTGCATTTGTTTGTGTGTTTTATTTTGCTTTGATTCACTTCCCTCTTACCCCTTAAAAAAACTATTAAACCTACACCGTGTGAACTGACCTTCCATCCAGGACCAGTGGCACCTGATGGCTCTGATGTTACTGGAGTAGTGAATCTGCTCTAGGCTCTAGTCTGAGCTTTAAAGGAGTTGTCCAAGGTGCTGATTTTGTTTTGGGGTTTAAGGTAGTGTCTTGAGTGTTGGGGGACCAGGATTCAAATCCCCACCAGCCACGGAAACCCACTGGATAACCTTGGGCAAGTCACATACTCTCATCCTCAGAGGAAGGCAAAGGCAACCCCCCCACACACAAATCTTGCCAAGAAAACTCTGATAGGTTTGCCTTGGGGTCACCATAAGTTGGAAATGACTGGAAGGCACACAACAACAATAACAAAAACAACAACAACTGTGGCTATATCCTTAATAGTCCAGACTAAAGTCCAGAGTGGCTTCATTGCTTTACTGGCATTGCAGCCACCAGCTGCCACTGCCCAGGCACTCCAAATGTGTTGGTCTACATCTCCAGTAATCACAACAGCATGATTCCTGATTTGCTATCTATGGATGATAGAGGTTGATGTGTAACACATCTGGAGGGCACTGGGAAGACTACTTCAGACTTTTAAAATATAATATAAGATCACTTAATAGATCCTTCTGTGCAGTCACAAAACACATGGTGTCCAAGGCTAGCAGCAATGGCACCTATTGGTGCAGAAAGCAAATACTGTTCAACCATCTGGGGGTTGGAGTGGAAAGAGTTGACCATCAGTTATGAGTGGATGTGCTCCAAATCCCATTCTGGCAACAATCACTGCACAGGTTACTGCAGGGCGTGTTGATATAATCTCTCTCTGGTTTTTCTTTGCAAACAAAGATTCAGGAAGGACTCATTCCATGCTTTCTGCAAGTGCGCTGATGACTGAAAAGGCCAATCCGAGATAAACATGCCCGGTTGCAGAAAGCAGAGTAGAGGGTCTCCTTGGGTGATGATTCAGGGTTGTGATTCTTTCTGCATTGTTGTTTCTCTTCAAGACTTGTTCGGCGTGAGCTCTCAAATAAGGCTGCAGCATTGTGGATAGTGCGTCTCCAAGCCTCCCGATGTGAAGCCATGGTGGACCATTTATAGAATCATAGAATTGCAGAGTTGGAAGAGACCACGAGGGCCATCCAGTCCAACCCCCCTGCCACGCAGGAAATCTTGATTAAAGCATCCCCGACAGATGGCCATCCAGCCTCTGTTTAAAGACCTCCAAGGAAGGAGACCCCACCACGCTCCGAGGGAGTGTGTTCCACTGCCGAACAGCCCTTACTGTCAAAAAGTTCCTCCTAATGTTGAGGTGGAATCTCTGTTCCTGGAGCTTGCACCCGTTGCTCCGTGTTCCAGTCTCTGGAGCAGCAGAAAACAAGCCTGCTCCATCCTCAGCGTGACATCCCTTCAAATACTTAAACAGGCTATCATATCGCCTCTTAACCGTCTTTTTTCCAGGCTAAACATACCCAGCTCCCTAAGTCTCTCCTCATAAGGCATCGTTTCCAGACCTTTCACCATTTTAGTTGCCCTTCTCTGGACACGCTCCAATTTGTCAATATCCTTTCTGAATTGTGGTGCCCAGAACTGGACACAGTATTCTAAGTGAGGTCTGACCAAGGCAGAATAGAGTGGCACTATTACTTCCCTTGATCTAGACACTATACTTCTATTGATACAGCCCAAAATTGCATTGGCCTTTTTAGCTGCCGCATCACACTGTTGGCTCATGTTCAACTTGTGGTCTACTAGGACTCCTAGATCCCTTTTGCATGTAGTCTCATTCAGCCAGGTCTCTCCCATCCTATATTTATGCATTTCATTTTTCCACCCTAAATGCAGTACTTTACATTTCTCTGTATTGAATTTCATTTTGTTAGCTTTGGCCCAGCTCTCCAGTCTATCCAGGTCATTCTGAATTTTGATCCTGTCCTCTAGGGTATTAGCTACTCCTCCCAATTTGGTGTCATCTGCAAATTTGATAAGTATGCCCCTAATTCCCTCATCTAAGTCATTGATAAAGATGTTGAATAGCACTGGGCCCAGGACAGAACCCTGTGGCACCCCACTGGTCACATCTTTCCAAGACGAAGAGGAGCCACTGCTGAGCACCCTTTGGGTTCGGCCAGTCAACCAATTACAAATCCATTGAACAGTTAACTTGTCTAGCCCACATTCTACAAGCTTGTTTGCAAGAATGTCATGGGGAACCTTGTCAAAGGCCTTACTGAAATCAAGGTATGCAATGTCCACAGCATTCCCTTCATCTACCAAGCTGGTAACTTTATCAAAAAAAGAGATCAGATTAGTCTGGCATGACTTGTTTCTCTGAAACCCATGTTGACCATGTTGACCATGTTGATCAATTTGGCCACGCCTGAGATGTTGTTTCATGGAATCCTTGTATCGCTTTTTTGGAGCGCCCCTCTTTCGGATATAATATATCCATCAAGGAAATGAATAGGAGGCTGCTTTTCTGTAGGGTTCACTCTGTTTGCCATTTCCCCAGATTTATTTTTCTTGATGCAAAGTTCTCTTAGGTAGAATAACAAATAGATTTACAGTCTTTCTCTCCCCCCGCCCTCCAGCTACACAGTGTGTTATAGCTTTTCTTATGTGTAGAAGTGCTCTGGATTAAATCTGATTTCCTGTAACTGTACTCAGACTAGGTCTATACACTTAAAGTAGGGGGGGAGGGAGAGGAGGAAAGCAGTTCCACTCTTTATTTCTTTTAAAATTTACTAGGCTGGCCAATCAATCTTTCTGGAAGCATTACCTTGGCATTTTTTCAAGCAAGATTGAAACTAGTACTACTAGCTCCTGCAGTATCATTCATTTTTATCTCTCTGTCCTTTTTAAGTATGGTAATTCCCAAGTGCTTTCAATAATAACATATAATTTAACATCCTTTCCTCACATCATATTTTAGAACTGATTCTATAATAGCCAGCATAAATGTATGATTGGATACAATTTAGAGGATTCCTTTAGGTAATGCCTAGTGGGAGGTTTGGAATGTGTCCTTTAGAAGGATAGCTCTTCTTCCATGCCAGATCAAAACTTGCTTTTGAAAAAGACTGGTGAGTTTCAGTCAAAAAGAAAGCTTGACTGAACTTTTTAAAAATGCATGGAAAATAGCACATTTAGCGTGGCTGTGGTGTCACTAAGGCTGGTGCTACCCCTCTTCCCAATGGTGTTACTTGGTGCGGTTTGGCCTCTCCACACACCCCTAGTGCCACCAGTGCAGAGTGGAATCCATCAGTTAAGGGAGATGTCTTTCCACCATTGAAGAGAGACTTCATTGCATGGAGGAGGGTTGTGTTGTGCTGCCAATCACTAAGTAATATTCACAATTTGTCTCCAATTGACTTTAAAAAACATAGTGCACAACCTAAATTTGATCTTCAGCTTTTCTTGTATACAAGCAACCTTTTTAAAAAAACTGCTGTAAGCAGTATGTTTTCACTAAGGCCATAGAGAGATCTTTTAGTGCCAGTCAGCTGTTTTGTTTCCAGAGCAGAGAGCAACCATTAACTATGCAGCTGGGCAAAGAAGGGTAGACATAAAGTGATGCCTTTACTTCTCTCTATGTACCTCACTGAGGGGTCGTTTACATGGCAAAATAAATCCTCAAAGAATGCAACAAGAAGCCTGATAGTTCCCTCGCATTTCGAAGCAACAGTGCCTTTTTCAGAAGGAGGAGGTGCAAAAACCCCATAAGTTGCACAGTATCAGCTTTCGCTAATTTTCCACACTTTTTTGATTAAGTTTGAGAAAATTCGCATAATTTATTGTGGGAACTAACGATCGTGTAAATTGGCATCTGCCTTTTCGAATTACTGTGAGCAGAGCTGAATCCTGATTGGTTAGAGTGACCATTCTGCTTTATCCCGAATAGACTGAGGGGTTCGAGAGAAGAAATTCACCCTCCTTCTGCTTGCAGCCCACTTTGGAAAATGTGCTCTGAGCCCTACCTGTCCGTTTCAAAGGAAGGCTTTGGGGGTTGGGAAAATGCTTCGCTGCTTCGGTGGTGTGAGTGTGTGTGTGTGTGTGCATTCATGTGTGCTGGGAAAAAGCCGATCACATGTTCATTCTTTTGTTTGTTTGTCCTTCCATTCACTTGCCTTTATTCAAGGCTTCGGAGGGAGGGAAACCAATTAGGAATGAGGCAAGCCCTAGTTCTGTGGTGTGTGTTTGTGTGTGCATGCATGAAGAGAAGTGAAGGAGCTTGCTCCACCATGCTTTTGCTTGTTCGTGCTTTCATTGACTCCTTTCTTTATAGAAGCCTTTTAGGGCTGGGGAAGGGGGGGAGTTTGACAGATCGCTCTTTCGATCCCTTGTTTGTTTGTCCTTTTTCTTTCCTCTCATTATTTATGGTCTCCATAACCCCCTCCTTGCTCCCTCCCCACCTCCTGCCTGGCTTTAATCATCTGGAGGCAATCCCCCCCACCTTTGCCTGTGTGAACTAAGGGAAACAGAAAGTTGCTGGATCTGGCTTCATCATCCGAAAATGCCAGGAGTTGTGTGATTTATGCACTCCTGATGCGAAAGAACGGTAATCCGGAATCTTGTGAACTTTTTCCTGTTGTGGAACCGCCCCCTGAGTCTGCAGTCTCCATCCTGAGAATTGGTCTAGCTGAACAAAGCCTGCTTCTGGCCATTTTTTGACTGTCCCCCCCCCTCCATTTCCTAATTTTTCTAACCTCGATGAAGCATTCCAGAGAACTCAAAAGCTCACATGCTTCTGTGACATTTTGTTTGGTCCTTATGAAGATGTTAGCCATCCCTAATTTGTGTCAAAAACAGTAACTCAAAAGCCTAAATCTAGTTTCAGTGAGAGCAGATCCTTTGAATCAATGTGATTTCTTTAAGTGCTGGCTTAAATCCAACAGTTTATTCAATGGGGCCACTCTGATTGGCACTACCAATTGGATCTAGGCCATAAGCTCCATTTGTCACGCCGACTTGCAACCTAATCATATCTAATTAAAAATTAACTTCTACTCTGTTTCATGGGACTTGCTTCTGTATCTGTGTCTACGACTGCATTCTTAGCTGCGCACATAAAACATTTGCCAAGAGAAACACTCAGAACTATTCAATCGGGGCTGTGGTTCCTATTCATATTTCAAAAACATACAGTTCTGGCCTGCTTTACTAGGTACACAGCATCTGTAGGTTTATAAATTTCTAATTTGAGTATCTGCAACATTTCTAGATTTCCAGATGGTATTTCATAGGTAGTCTCCAAATGCAAACACCTTTAATGTGCTGAACAGCTATAAAACAAAGCTGCTGAGAGCCTTTATGAAAGGACTCTATTTTTCCTTCATGGAATGGCAATTTGAATCTTCATTGTCATGATGGTGCTGCAATGCTTTTAAAGAGGGAGCCATGTGTTTGCTTCATGTTTGTATAATTATATCTATGTGTGCCCTTTTCCTCTCAATGTGGACAATGTGATTTCTCTAAGTGCTGATTTAATATTGTAGAAGAATTGTAATAGGGGGTCTGTGTGAAAGGAAAATGGTTTGGAAATATTTTTTCTTCAATGTGTGTCGGGTGGGGCTGACATCTAATGATCAAAAGTTGTAATTTTTTTTTAAAGTCAAATATCTAGGGATAACTAGGATAACTTTCCTGGGATAACTTTCATTATAATTTAAGGACCTCCAGGAGAGTATTGTCACGTAAAACCATAAAAAGAAAGTTTGGGCTGGAATATAATTTGTACAAGTTGTTGGAGCATCTGCATGATTGGAGAAACCTTGGATGTTCAGAGGTCCTATATTAGTCCTGGATGCCTGTTTGTATAGGTTGACCTCACATAAAGCCCCTCAGTTTCACACTTAAACTGTTTCTTTAAATTCATTGAGAAGCGATCTGAAGCTGGAGCAAATGCAAAGCAAGGACATAAGCCCCTGAATAATTTTTGTTTATTTATGTGTTTATATATGAATTATTTTTATGCTGTCTTTAAAGATAAAACCTTCTGAAGGCATTTGGTATAAGTAGAGCTTTTTGTACAAGGATAAGAGGAGCATCTATTTTCCTTGGGTTTTTTTCCGAGCTGTGAGGCCGTGTTCTGGAATAGTTTCTTTCTGATGTTTCGTCTGCAACTGTGGCTGGTATCTTCAGAGAAGTTGGGTAGGAGTGTGTGTGGAGTTTATATATTGTGAACCCCTGTTGGGGAGTATATGTAAATTTGTATAATTGAATGGTTAGTTTCTGGGTATAGAAATGCAGGGATGATTAGTATCTGTTTGGCTAATGGTTGATGGGCCACTATCTGCTGGAAATCCCCTTGTGCCAAATAAACGACTGGCTTCTTCCATTAGCTGTAGGTGCTTTATTGCCAGTGATTGTTCAGGATGGTTTCCTTACATGCTCCTAAATAGGGCCTATGGGTTGTGGCCCATTATGTTAGCAATACCACAGCTATTGCTGAAAGCAGATGTTGTGAACTTCTCCCCAAATCTCTGGGCATTGACTATGCTGGCTGAGACTTGATGGGTGATTTATAATGGAAGCTGACATAATAATATTTTCATGAACATCTAGATGACACAAGTTTAAACCTATGGCTTAAAGTATGGAGAACTGGGAGGTGTTCATTTACTGAAAGATAAGATTACAGAGTTGAAAAGGTTGGCCACTTCATAATTCATGTGGTCTAAACAGTATCCTTAAGGATGGATAAAATCTAAAGCAGACTCAAGAGAAACTAAAGATGGATGTCTCTATTTTTTTTTAAATTCTGTTATTGATGTTTAACTAGGTCCAAGAAAGATTCTAAAATCTATGGAGGCAGACTGTTCCATCATGGTGCTCATATACAAGGTCTGTCTATTAAATAATGACTGTGTTTCTACCTTTCAGACAAATCAGGGAGGACTGATTGTGAATGCTTGAGTGGTAACCTTGAACATGTCTGAACCTGCATGGCAAACGTCAATACTCTCGGCCATTCAGTTAATTGTCAGTTGCCATTTAAAGCAGCTGTGTTGTCTGTTGTGTGCCAGAAAAATGCTAAGTTTAAAAGTTGAGCAACAGCATTCTGCAGCAATTTGAGGTGGACTCAAACCTTTTTCCAAAAGAAATCATCATTTGTGATGAAACCCGGATCTTCCAGTATGATCCTGAGACAAAATGACAGTCAATGCACTGGAAAACACCATCATTACCAAGAATGAAAAAAGTACATCAAAGCAGGTCCACATTCATAGCCATGCTCATAGTTGCTTTTTTGACATCAAGGGCATAATTTTGGCAGAATGAGTTCCAGAAGGCAGAACAGTGAACCAGCATTATTGTAAGGAAGTTTTGACAAAGCTGAGAGAAAGAGTCAGAAAAAAGGGTCAGAATTGTGGGAAAAAATTGTTTCATTCTTCATCAAGACAATGCTCCTGCTCACACAGCACATACTGTGAAGCAGTTTTTGGCTGATAAATGCATTACTACACTTGAACATCCTCCACATTTGCCAGATTTGGCACCAAGTGACCTTTTCTGTAAAGTAAAATTGGTGCTTAAAGGAACACGTTTTGAGTCAGTATGAAGAAAACAGCAGATGTGTTGACACAGCTGACAGAAACAGATCTGCGCCACACCTTCAACCAGTGGAAAACAAGACTCCATCAGTGTGTGAGTGTGAATGGGGAGTATATTGAAGGGAAGATGCATTAGAATTGTAATACATATAAATAAAGATGGGTTGTTGTATCAGTCTCATTATTTAATAGACAGATCTCATACTCTGGAATTGAAAATTTAGCCTGCTCTGCATAGGGATGGACATCCCTGCAACTGAGCTGCCCTGGACAAGGCTTTAGGGAAAATGTGAATGTCTTTCTAATGTGGTCCTCCCTTTTACAGCAAGATCTAGAAACTGTCCTAAATTTCCATGTAGATCTGATTGTTTATGAGCTGCAGTGGATTGCAGTTCTCATCAGGAACTTTTTCCTGAAAAGTTTAAAATAAGTAATGCTTCTACAAATTGTAATACATGAAGATAGTAATGTCTCTGCAAGTTGTCACACACAAAGGACCCACCATAGCTCACACAGGGTGAAAAAGTTAGTTTTGAGGAGTAAATCTGCCCCCGTCCCATGTAGTAAGGCTAGCTAGGAAACTCTAGGAATTATATTCTTAAAAAGTAAATGCATTTTCTGCACAGAAAATAATATGCAGAAATACTTTTTCAGTGCAAAAATGTTTTCTGAGCCCCCGCACACAGATACTAATTTTGTGCAGAATATGTCCCAAGCTACAGCATTGTCTGCACAGAAAATAAAATGTTCTATGTAGAAAATAGTATGTATGTGCAGAAAATGCTGTTTTCTGCACAAAAAAATGTGAACATTTTGTGCAAAATAAGTTTTTAACTCATTCTAGGATTCTTTTAATCAAGGTTTCCTGGCAGTTGAGAAACACATTTTTCAATCATTTTTTAAAAATATGTTCAAATATTCTTTCCACACCTATTGGAGTTTGACAAACCACCTGATTTTTGCTCCCCAACTGGATTTGCAAGATTTGAGAAACTTTTGGCCCTCAGGATCAGGGCCAAAGGTTAGGTGTGTATTCCTCCACTGGCAGAGGGTTGGACTAGATGGTCATGGGTATTCTTTCCAGTTCAATAATTCTGTGATTCTGTGTTCCCAGAAATATTAGACTTACAACTCCACAGTTGCTTAGCATTGGTGATGCTGGGTGGGACTAAATGGGAACTGTAAGCAAAATATCTGAATGGCCAAAGTTCTGCTTTGTAAGAAGAGAACAGTGGTTTTCTTGAGCAGCTGGCAAGCCATAATGCATGACTAGTGGGCTGGTTTCATCTTGACAGGTTAATTACAGTTGTGCAGGCCTGTCCTAGGTCTGCTGTCATGCCATTGAAAACAAATGTGCCTTTTCCTATAATTAAGGAATGTGAAAAACAGTCCTTTGGTTTCTTCCGCCTGACACATTCTTTGTCACAGCATATTTTTTTACCTAATAAGAACCTCATTATCTACTATATCCCCATCATCTTCATGGCAGTGCTAAACTCGAGACAAGAGTGCTTATTTACTCTGTAGTGTTCACTTTAACAGCAACTGTATTTTTAGGTGAGGCAAGTGGGGCAGAATTATCCAGTGGGCATTTCACACAGTTATAGTGCTATAATTCTGCTTGAATTGCCATGGTCACATCCTGTGAAATCCTGGGATTTGTAGTATAGGGCGGAGTATTTAGAATCCTCATCCAGAGAATCCCCCTGGTGTCTCTTACCAAACTACAAATCTCAAGATTCCATAGCATGCAGCCTTGACAGTTAAAGTAGAATCAGTGCTATAATTGTGTGGTGTGAAAGGCATCCAAGTCTGTTTCACCTGCTGTTTCACCTTCATCTTAGCTGTAGAAAACCAAACTTCACAGTGGCTGCTTTCTTCCTCTGGGGAAAAAAAAAAGTCAGTGACTGCTACTGTACTTGTGCAGAAAGTGAGACCAAATCCTGACAGTTGAGCAGAGTGACAGGCAGGGTTTAGGCACATATGTCCACACACACACATACACAGTGTCAAGGTACATGGAACCAAAGCCAGACACGTTACTTTGGCAGATGCATGATGGTGATGGTGATGGTGGTGATGATGATGATGATGATGATAGTGAGTCCCATAAGAACTTCTCCCCTCCTCTGTAATACTTTTCCTCCTCCTTGCAATAAAAATAGAACAGGAACAAATTAAGTAACTAACACTTTCAAATCCTTCAAAATCAGCTGCTTGAGGCAGCCATCTCTCTGCCTAATGGTAGGGCTGGTTTTGGCGACAAAGAAGTCCCTTGTCCCAGCATTAGGATATATTTTGCATTTATTCCTATACATTTTGAACTCAGATCAACCATTGTATTGACCAAGTTGACTGCTACAAGCACAATCCGATAGTGATCAGAAATTAATAATGTAATCAGATGCAGCAAAAACCATGTCAAAAAGATTGCTAGGGGCACAGGAAGGGGTGAGATTATCAGATGACATCATCCTCCAGTATCCTGGGCATAGCACGGCTGTGAATAAGGTGTAAGTTTTTATTGGCGGCTTGTCCCTGTCAATAGAAAAGGGAAGCCTCATCCGCAGCAGCACTACACCCTGGGAATGGCTGAAGGACACAGTGTCTAGTAATGTCTCCCTTTCTGTTCTTCTAGTGATCTTCTGACACAGTTGGTAACGTACGTTTTTTGGTGCGTTCCCCTGTGTTTGATAATCTCCTAAGATAGAAGGTTCAAAGGAACTGTCTAACTTGTCCCCTCCATACTTCGTTGCTAAATTTGTAATCTTTGCTGTAAGCTGCCTTGGGTCCCACACTGGGAGAAAGCTAGGCTATAAAATAAGGGAAATCCAGAGGTGCTGAGTGAGGTCTGTTGGGCCTGTGTCATTTACATTTGTAGGAAAAGGGTCAGAGGAACAAGATATTCTATACTGGAGGAACCCCAAGCAATTGCTCAATACAGCAGTTACCAGTAAAGTTGTGGCCTGTTTTAGACCAATTAAATTATGTGTGTGTCATTTTGTTTGACACCTCCTATTGTAACAGCCCACTAGCCACAGGGGCAGCAAATATGTGACTTTCCTTACTGAGGCCTCCAAATCTACCCAAATCCCATTGGAGGAAGGACTTTTCATTCAGGATGCTCTTATTTTGGTGTGCCATTCTTCCTAGAAATCTATGAGAAGCTCTCATTTCTGTGCCAGAAGAGATTTTAAAAATTGCTTCCAATGTAAATCTGAAAATTCCCTTTGCAAACAGTGAGATGGCTCACTCTGATATATTTTTTTCTGTGTTTTGGTTTCTTTGTTTCTAATCATTAAAAATTACCTTAACCATCACTTCAGTCTCAATAAAGTGTACATTATTAACTTAACGGGAACATCACTATAGAACACAGTTGAATGTTTCTAGTATTGTTGAAGACTGGATTCACTGAAAGGTCATTGATACTCCAAAAACTTTCTGGTTGTTTGCTAATGCTGTGAGAGAAGAGCAGATCCCTTTGTCATGTTTGCATTATGACAAATGAAAGAGCTTGTTCTCCCGATGTTCCACCCCTCAGATTCTGCTCAGTTAAAAATACATTTCCCCAAAGATAAACGCCACAGCCCTGTGGATTTGGATTAATGCACGCCTCTCTTTCCAAAGCTCAAAACATTTAAAATTTTGAATACATCTGGCCTGAAAAAATTTGGCGTAAAGATAGTCATTCTAGGAAGGATCATTTTTTTATCTCCGCCAGCAGAAGAATATGTCAAAAAACCAATCAGTTCTGTCATGAACCAGGATGGTGGTTAAGAAATGGAAAACATCTTTGCTGGCAGGTTCACTATTCATTTCTGACATTTGACTGGTACAATATTTTGTGCCTTGGTTTATCAAAAGAATCAGTCCAAAGTTGATTTCTGGACAACATTTGTTATTCATCCATGTGTTCATTCTGAACTTTTATGGCTGTAGGCTAAGATCCAGGAGAGCACAAAACTCCTCTGTGCCCACATGAACTGTGCTTCAGCATGAGAGAGAGAGGGCTGACCCCAAAAATCTGGCTCCCTAAGGCAAAGCAGTAAATAACATCCCCTTACACTAGGTCAAGATGCATAGTACTTAAGGCTGGCCAAATTATTTTGGCACCAGCCATGAAAAATCTCACAACTGCCTCTAAGTGAAAATATAATCATAATAAATAACAATTTGCTTCCCTTTCTTTTACCCAAAATGAGCATCGTAAGGTAATTGCTTCACTTTTCCAATGGTAGAGCCAGCCCCAGTCAGAATAACTAGTCATGTATATATCTATACCAGGGTGGGCAAAGTGCTGCAGGCCCCATTTTCCCACCTGTGAGGTCAAAATATTTTTTTGCTCCCAAATGCCCCAAAATTATCTCTGTGGGCATAGAGGGTATTTCCACATGTTTCAAAGCCCTTTCTGATTTTTTTTAAGTTGCAAAATGCCCTCCAGGGCCCAGGGAGGCCCCAAACGTGGCCCCATGTCTCATACAGGTTGTTGGGGGGGGGGAAATATTTTTTTCACAGGGGCAGATGTGTGCCTCCAAGGTCTCCTGGAAGACTAATCAGCCCCCTAATCTTTCATAGTGGCATTTCCTGATCTGTAGTTTAAGGTAACAACCAGGCAGCAACAGTCAAAACATCAAAGCTGTTGAATTATGAGATTGTGGCTGAGCACTGGCCTTCTGTTGTATTTCTTTGGTACTGGTTGTATTTCAGCATGAACTTAGCCACAGAGCTTCAAAGTGACACAGTGACAGCACTGCCTGTAATCAGTTACTTGGAGGAGGCAACAGATAGCAGTGTCATTACTTTTTAAAATAATTTAACAACTGGCTTCTACACATACTTTTAGTGTAACAACAAGTGCTATACATTGATTGGAGGGAGTTGGCTGGGAGCCATTTTTGTATTTTAAATGGCTTTTAAAAAGCAACTAAAATTAATGCACTGGCATACCCACCAACTATCCCAGTTTGGTATAGACAATCCTGATTAATCTCCTGTCATCCCACTTTTTCAGCTACATTTAAAATGTCCTAGTTTCTCTCTCCTCCTCCCACCACTTTCCCCTTTGTCCTCAGATTGCTTCAATAATTGTGTTTGGCTGCTTTGTTATAATGAACTATTTGTAAACAATGAATTTATATTTGTTCTTGCGTGTGCAAGTGAGATGTCGCTCAGTAAATAACCAGACACAAAATTAACATTTTTGGCAACATTTATGGATGACTGCTGCAGTTGGTTGGCACAAACACATGGGTCTGGATCCAGGCATTGACCAACCCGCCTATTGGTCAGTGGACCCGCTGTCGGCCTGCATGCCGACAAATGGATACCGGAAGGGGAGGGGTCCCCGCAGGCCCAGTGCCTGCTATCCAACCTGCTCCCCCAAAGAGGGTACCCCAGAAGACACATACCGCAAGATTGCATGTCCTCCCGGCCAATGTCCCCTGTTCCCCAGGAGGGGATCTCCATGACCCCCATGACCGATGTGCTTGGATCCAGGACCCATACCAACTGCCCACCAAAGTTGTGACAAGTGAAGAAAAAACATGCAACACATAAAATAACCAAAGCCCAAAGGGTGGGTCAACTCAAAGAGAGCAACTGAGGAGCATAGGGAATTTATACCCAGTCAACAGACCAGAGGGAAGGCTTCAGCATAAGAGGAGACTTCCCTCCCTGGCCAATCAGCTTTCAGCCAAAAGCTTGCAGCTGATTGGCTACCGGGTGAGCGTACCCAGCCAATCAGCTCAAACCCAGGCTTTAAGCTGATTGGCTGCCGCTCTAGCCCTCCTCCCAAGGTGCAATACCTGATGGGAAGAAGATGCCCGGCATGGCAATGGCTGTGCTACTGATTTGGTGGGGTGGGCCCTTCCCGGACTACAAACAGCCGCCAGGTAAGTCTGGCAGCCTAATTGCTTTAATTTTTTAAAGCAGTTTGCACTCAGCTAACTCAGCATGAGGGGTGTGGAGGAGGGGTTGGAATCTTGCCCCCCTTAGTAGCCTCAGGCAAAAGAAAACTGCTGCAGCATCTCCCATCTTATCTGTTCTTCCTCAATAATGTTTACCATCTTGACTACTCTCTGATGTTGTTTGGCCACATATGTCCCAGTTTTCATCTGTGAAATGTTGGAGGGCATGCACTGGTAACATGTTACTAACAAGTTATGTAAAAAGTTACTTTTCAGCCAAGAGTAATCAGCAATGGAACAAATTATCCTCCTTTGCTTGTAATTAATGAGTAACAGTAATGAATTACTTTGAAAGAGTAACATTCCAGGCTGTGGGTAACCATAGGTGAGAAGAACTTGCATGCAGGTGAGCAAGTGGGCTGGTTGGGAATGAATGCTTTCTCTGTGCCTAGAATTAAGATGCAGTAGGCAACTTCAGGAGAAGTGGAACTCTCATTTCTTCTTCTTCCAGCTGGTGGCAAAATTGCAGACCAGTAACCTTTGTGGGCCTATTTACAAGGCTTATTGGGTAGGGATATTTTCTAATGGAGCCAGTGTTGTGTAGTGGTTTTAATGTTGCACTAACACACTGGCTCAGACATGAAAACTCATTGGGTCACCTTGAGCAAGCATCAGTCTCTCAGCCTCAGAGGAAGGCAAAGGCAAAGCCCCTCTGAACAAATCTTGCCAAGAAAACCCAGTGATGGGTTTGCCTTAGGGTTGCCATAAATTGGAAAGGACTTGAAGGCACACAACAGCAAACATTTTCTAAAGCGGCCACTGCTCTATTTCTGAGTCACTGGTGCACTGGGAAGCACACAGATCTCCAGATGCTATTGGAGTGCAGATCCTCACATTCCTCACCACTGTATATGCTGGCTAGAGCTGTTGGAACTTGCAGTTGAGCAGCGTCTGCAACGCCTCATGATTCTCACCCCTGGCTTAAATCACACATCACACCTAAACCCAGCAAGATGAGTACAGGTATTGGGCAGGGGCCTCCTTGCACAGCAGGCAGCTCTCAGCTTGATTAAAATAAATGGAAGCATTTTTGCAACTGTACTGTGCCAAAGAACAGACACAATATGTATACATATCCTAAGGCAAAGGGCCTCAACAAAATGACCAATCACCTTTTGCTCACAAATCCTCTTTATTTCATGGAAACTTGCATTGAAGTAGCACTCAGTTGATTGCCCCATTGGCTACTTCCATAATTTTTAAGTTCTTTGTCAAGTTACAGTATTTTTGCTTTAATAACACTATGTTTCAAAATGATCTTAATCATTATGTCCCCACTCCTGGTTTTTAAAAAATATCTGAACAGCATATTATATCAGTTTTCCCTAATTTTTTTTTTTAAATGGCAACTCAAGGCTTCATGGATATTCTCACAACCTAGCTATTTAGTTGTAATGTGTAACATTAAGGGGATGAATTTCAAATAAGTATTCCTGATACCACTGGTGACATTTTCAAAAGAGCAAGACTTGAATAAATAAAACAAACTTTGAATAAATCCAAATGGAGCGTAGCACTGGAGAAATAGAAACTGTCTCTGACAGCTACTCTAAATATGTGAGGTGTGTATATATAGAGAGAGGGGGGGGAGAGAAAGTAGTCTAGAGGAATAAATAGCATTTATACTAAGATGAGAAACATCTTTGTGTGTGTGTGCGTAAAAAGTGAAGGCGATATGATATCATGTAAACATTTCAAAAAAGAGAAATCAAAATGTCTCTCACTCTCACACACACCAATTTATATGACAATTCATAGCATAGACTTTACAGTTGAACAGTATCTTCATTAGGATCAACAAAAATGCCACTATAGCATTCTCCAACGATGTACTGTATTTTTGTATTTTTACTCATGGGACAGCAGGGCAAACCCCTTTTATTTACATATGTGTGTGTATATTAACAATCAGAACTCGAAAATACAAATCAAGGGCAAAATGTTTCAGCTTCCACCTTTTTCAGATGCCAAAGATGAAACTGGGCTGAATACTAGTTGGCAGTTTAGACCACAATGTTAGCAGCATTCTTAGTGGGTGTTGGTATTATAGTTTAGGCCATGTGATGTTAGAAGTTTTAGTCTATAAATCCAAAAATTCTTCCTTTTGTCCAAAATGCTTTGATTGTGTATTCCTGCATGGCAGGGGGTTGGACTAGATAGCCCTTGTGGTTTCTTCCAGCTCTATGATTCTATGTTTCTGTGTCTGATGGGGTGGCACCTTAGTGCCAAACAGAGACAAATCAGAGAAATGGAAATGTCTGGCCACTTGTTGCTCTAGCTTCCTGGTTAGGATAGCAGGTCTGTGGTTGTTTTGCCCATGTGCTGCACATGACATCCTGTATGCCTTCATTCAGTCACATGAATAAGATTGCAAGACCAGCAGATGATGTGTTGTTTAATATTATAGGTCCTGCCAGTGACTGTGTTGCTAAAAGTAACAATCTACTTAAGCTTTTTACAGATGATGCAATGCTTTGAGTCACAAGGGTACAATCCCAGATAGCTGACTGGTGCTTTCAGGACAGCAATCTCCTTAGATTTGGTGGCTGGTGGAAATGTATAATTGGAGGCTTGCTGGTGGCTCTAGCAAGATGTTCTGAATTTGTTAGCAATGGATAGCTTTCTCTAACTACCATAATTGCCATATGGTAGTTAGGTGGTCCTGGATGGAAATAGAATGAGTTTTTGGCTGTTACTTGGCTCATGTCTTTTGTGGAAAAGATTTTCTTTCAAAATGATGGTTGCTCTCTGAAGTTGTCATTAATTATAAAAGAAAGCTATCCCCTTTGAAGTAGATGTTGCTTGAGTTCTTTGGTCCTTTTATAGTAGTTTTATTCACTGTTACAGATACGTTTGATTCTTAGAGTGAAGCTGTAGATAATATTTCTTTTAATTTGCTTAGGGTGGCATTTGGATTTCCAACCCAGGTAAACATGAGCATCAGTGCACATATTGTGGGCATCTGTGACAATCGTGTGATTGTTAATGGTGAGGAGGACATTAAGGGAAGGGATATCTGGATGTTGAGTTGAGTTACTAGGTATAAACTTGATTGTGGTCTGGACAGTGCTGGTGTATAATATAAACTATATATAATATAAACACACACATCGCAATGGGCTTTTAATACTACACGGGTCCTCAGTATCCTCTAGGATTTGAATCCAGGACCCCCTATGGATACTAAAATCCGTGGACGCTCAAGTCCATTATATACAATGGAGTAGTAAAATTGTGTCCCTTTCTATAAAAAGCAGGGTTTGCTTTTTGGACCCCACCCCCACCCTGAATATTTTCAAGCTTTGGTTGGTTGAATCTGTGAATGCAGAACCATGGATACTGTGGTCCAACTGTATGCTGTTTTGTTGAACCCACCCCTCCCCAATATTCTGTCTCTTACTGAATTCTGAATTGCTTGAACTCTATAGATTATTTAAGTTTTAAAACTGGTTTTTGTATGTTTTTCATCAGCACAGGTTTTAAAAATCTGTAAGTTGCCTTGGGCAACAGTATTGGGGAAACGGCAGGATATAAAGAAATAAAATCATAACCATAATACAATACAGATTCAAGGTGTTGAAGTTGCTTAGCAAATGTTACTTTCGGGGGGGGGGGGAATAGGGATAACAAATGAGACCTTCAACAAAATGTTACAGTACCACATGCTTCTGTTGAAAGCTGGGTGACCAGAACCTGGTATTCTGGTTTTCAGATCCTTCCCCAACCATCAGCCAGCATCCCACGCCCACTGGGCATGCTTAAACCTCATTGGTTTCAGTTTCCATAAGCTTGCTGACAACTTTTATACTCCATGGCATCTTGACTGCACAATGACAAGGAACTAAGATTGCTGTATATGATGATAAAGTGCAAGGAACAAATGCACAAGCTTCCGATATTACTTTTACTGTTAATTTAAGGGCTTTGTTAAAACTGCTCATTGTTTTCCACAAACATTGCACTGAGAAAGAAAAATACTCCCTATTTCGCATCTTCTTTTCTTGGCCCTTATTAGAAAAATGTCATGAAAAGGAAAAGAAGAAAGCTAAATTACCAATCTCAGGGTTGCAACCTAGCAACACCAGAATGCTTTGCTTGTGCTAATACCTTTGGGGGGGAATGCATTTGTGAGGCTCTTTCCAAGCAGAATTCACAGGGTAGAATGTAGTTAGCTGCACTTTGAGGAGCTGTAGCTCAGTGATGGAGCATGTGCCATGCGTGCAAAAGGTCTGAGGTTTACTTCCTGCCATCTTAATTGAAAGGGACATAAACAATAAGGCTGCAAAAAATGTCAGCCTGAGAGTCCACATTGGACAAGGGAGATTATCAGACGGGGACAAAAATAGCATTCTCATCTCGCCATCTCCTCTCCTGCCCCACTCCCGTCCCTGTAGTGGTTAATAAAAAGTAACATGGATGGAATGGGAGTAGCATGGGGGCATAACAGGACAGGGATGACATTGTGTGATATTAAAGCCCTTTAGCAATGTCCTGTCATCCCTGTAATGGATTTGTTGGGTTGTCTGATAATCTCCTAGATGTTGTAGTGCCAATAGCAGAACAGAAGGCAGCTCCTGAGCCATGCAATATTCTTCCTCCACCATTTAGTGAGGACACACTACATTTGCATAAAATTAACTAAAAAGTTACAGTTATACTGCAAAAGGGGTGATGTTATCCTTTGTGCAGGTACAGACATAATGTAATGTAATTATGCCTTCATTATTGATAAAATTCCCTGCTCCCAAATAACAGGTTACTACCAGACTGTATGGAGAACCAATTAATTATGTGTAGGTTCAACTGGCATTAGTTACATTCTTAGTTTGATGCTCAAAATGTATGTGAGAAGAGAAGCATGAGCTGCTCCCCATCTCCACGCATAAGACAATTTTCTTCATACTATAGCCCACTTCTTCAGAACATGTAGTGTCTGGATGTAAATCTTGAAGAAAGCAACCTGTCAGTCAATTATGCAGGGAAGAAAAGTATGAGATTCTACTCTGTCAGACTAGAGTTAACAGCACTGTGGGACTAAGCAGGACCCTACAGACTCCTCATGTTGAGCTGACCCATGTTTTGCTATTGGGTACATTGCCATTTAAAGGCTAAACCTGGGACCCTTTTACATGACACAGTTATAGCACCATACTTCCACTTTTAACTGCCATGGCTACATCCTATGTTATTCTGGGGATTGTAGTTTGGTCAGAGGCACCAGAGGAGCTCTCTGGCTGAGAATTTTAAATGTCCCTCCCTAAAGCCCAAATCCCAGTATTCCATAAAATGGAACCATGGTAGTTGAAGTGAAACCATATTGATATAATTGTTTCGTGTGGAAGGTCCCTTGGTGGTGGCATTGATATAGAGTAGAAGGCACACCAGTGGCTTCCCCCTTCTGGCAAGTTAGAGGAAGGGAAAAAAGGGAAGAGTCCTTCCAGAGTTCATGATTTGAGACCCTCAGTCCATAAGTTTTGGAATACGACTCTCATCAACTCATGCCAGCCTTTGTAATCTAAAATATCTGAGTGGCACTGATTGCCTGCCCCTGCCCTAGCTCCTTATATCCTGCAACATGCACTGGTGTCTTCCAAAATACTGCAGTAAGCAGCCCAGCTGCTATCTGTGGGTTAAACCTGAATGTGGGCATTTTGCAGATACCGAGGAGGGAGGAAGTCCCACTGAATGCAGTTGGACTTTTTTGGACTTTTTTGGATGGGGTTTTGTAACGGAAGCAGCCTTGTCCCCGTTGCGAGGCTGCTGCATGGCAGGGCGTCCCTTTCGGATGACGCTCTCCCTTGCTGATCCCCTGCCGATACTGTTGCGTAAGTGCTGGAATGCTGCAGCGCCATATTTGGTGATTTTCTAATCACAATCAACTTTCGTGATTAGAAAACCGCCAAATATGGTGCTGCAGCATCCCAGCACTTACGCAACAGTATCGGCAGGGGAGAGCGTCATTCGAAAGGGACACCCTGCTGTGCAGCAGCCTCGCAATGGGTACGAGGCTGCTTCTGTTACAAAACCCCATCCGAAAATGTCCTTTCTCTGAATAAACACTCAGGATCAGGCAGAATGTCCAGATGCTCTGGTGAATGAGCACTCAGCCAGTGTGCTAGTCTCTATAACTCAGAGAGAAATCAGAGGGACCTTGAAATACTTCACATTGTCCCAGAGACTATTTTAGCTGCAAATGACAAAGGCCCTGATGATTGTGCTACTGTTAATGAGAACTCCTGAGATTTCTAAGATGAACTATGAATGTACAAATAATTTCTTTTTCAGGACTCTTGCCATGAAGTACCATTTAATTAGGTCACAATTGTGGAAGTATTAGCTCATGCCTCAACCAGAGACATAATTGTTCCCATTTAATGATATATATATATATATATATATATATATATATCAGTCAAGCACTAAAATCACTAAAGTGCCATTGGTTTACCTTGCCTTAAAACATGTATGGTACCAAAAAAAAAAAAAATCCATTTTAAAATAATGATTTAACTAGACCATTGTGATTTAGAGCTTTTCGAAGAATGGTATTCTCAATCTAAGGAGATTTTCAGATGGGGCCAAAATGCCCCGTTGCTGCCCCGCCACCTCCTCTCCTGTTCCTGCAATGGAATGGAGGTAAATGTCCATACACTTACCTCCATCCCACTCCAGGAACGGGTGTCCTCCCTCCTTTCCAGCCGGCTGTAAATGCAGCTGTCATAAGACTGCTTTTACGACCAGCTGGGGGAAATTCCACTCATTCTCACGAGAGAACCAACGGGAGGGAGATTCAAAGTAATCCCCCCCCCAGCTGTCAAAGACAGGGGATAAAAAAGAAAAAATAAATTTAAAATAAAACAATGAACCCGGGGGGGGGAGGATGGCTTACCTGCCTGTCCCGATCGTGGCAGGGATGCCTCCCACAGAGCTCCTCCCCTGTGCCTGTCATTGCGGAACAGGGACGGGGTCCATTTCCCATATCTCTGATTCCATGACAGGCACAGAAGGGGTGTTCTATTCACAGTGTTTTGTTGTGAATAGAATATCCTGGGGGCAGGACGGAAGGGGTCGAAGTTATCTGAATGACAGCCCCTTTATCGACCCTGTTCCATCCCCCCCCCCCCGCAGAAAAAGCCCCATCTGAAAATCTCCTAAGTTTGTTGTCCTGGTTTATTTTAGAGTTTGCAACAAAAACACAGTACTGTATAACATAATAAAATGAAATGACAATTCTTTTTTCTAGTTGCTGGGGACAAAAGTCTTCAGGGTGTTTTAAATAATGTATCTGCTGGCAAAAGTTTTCCTGTACATACTTACGTGGGGAAAAGGTGGCTAAATTGTTATTGTTGGTTCCTTCAAGTTGTTTCCCTGTATCACAGGGCTTTTTGAGGCTGAGAGCATGTGACTGGTCCAAGGTCACCCAATCGGTTTTCATGGCTGAGGGGGGATTCGAACTCTGGTCTCCAGAGTTATAGTCCACTACTCAAACCACTACAGCACACTAGTTCCTGTGGCTGAATTACAGCAATAACATTAATTTACACTTAAGGTGGACACATGCACTTCTAATTTTGTTGCTAACAATTGTTTATTTTAATTATCAGTATAAAGCAGTATTTTCTCATTTGTCTGTGGCAAATGTGATCTGTGAAGTATAATCAGTGAATTTGAAACCTTATGAAGAAACAGACCCCTAGTTATAGGAGTTTATGTTTCAAGGTAACATGGAATGAAACAGGGTGAAAAAGTAAGCTAATATACTGTACTTTGTGTCAAGCTGATGGTTACAGTGACCAGGCATCCTAACTGTGGTCTGTTAAACCATGGTTTATCATACCAGAAATGAGTTGTGTCCCTGGGCAATCTCCCCTTGCACTCTTTATTACTTGGGGCATTTCCATCATACTATGAGTTGCTAAGTTCCCATCTGCATTCATGAGGAATACAAAGGAAGCATATATAGACTTGCAAACTAGCAATGGCAATTTACATAGCCAGTGTAGCCAGTATGGACTCTGCTGGTGCATATATAGCCCACACCACAAAAGATAAGTTTTATGAAATACAGTGAAAACCTTGGCAGTAATGGTACCTTGACAGCAGACACCTGATACAGGAAAAGTAATTTGAGTTTTAGCCTAAAAGCCAACCATTCCAAGGTCTGGCAGACATATTGAGAGACTAGGGTGGATATAAAAACAATCATTGTAATAAGATCAACAATGAGTCTATTCACTCATTACCCATTGTGGAAGAGGAATGAGTTCAAACTTCTTGAAATGGGCTATTCAACCTTACTTACCATTGAAACCTTGCTGACATTTGTGGTTAGAAAGTGTGGTTGTTTCATTCAACCATTCTTTAATGAGTGTGAGTTAAAAATGTGTATATTATGCAGAAGATTAGGAAAAATAAAGCTCAGATACTTAGTGTTGTTCTCTGTATATTATATGGCATTGTTTACAAAGCTGCTTGATGATAATTTAGAAAGCCTTTAGGTCATAAAGTTAAGGACTTGGCCCAGATTGATTTTTCCCTGGTGGGACAATACTTAAAATCTGATGTAATGGCCTTCAATGACTAGCTAGCTGTCTGGCATTTTCTTTGCAGCCTACAAGATTTTCACTTCTCCTCTGTCACTGCAAAGATAATTTTCCTTATAATGTGTCTACTACAGAATAGGTTCTCTGGGTGATTTATGAGCACCCAGGTGTAAAACTCATTCTGAAGAGATGGCTCAACAAGGTAAAGTATTAGCACTGGCTGTCCCAGAAAGCACACAACAAAGAAAAAGAGTCCATGGGGTGGGGGTGGGGAGATATTTATGAGAAGAGAACTGTAGTAAGCAGGTTGTCTCTCTCTCTCACTCTCTTTCACTCTCTCTCTCTCACACACACTCTTTTGTTCTGCTATGCCTCTAGTCAGTGTTCCCTCCTCTATGTAGAAGGGCATGCAGGTAGCATAAATTGTTTCTCTTACGACTCCTCAAACGCTTTCTTCAGCACTGTATACGCACAATCCTAAATATACACTGGACTGACTATGTGACAAATGTTGCTGTCCTTGAGCAAGCAGGGATCACCAGCATTGAGGCCATGATATTGAGAACACA
The DNA here is from genome assembly GCA_030847615.1 of Gambelia wislizenii. Lineage (NCBI taxonomy): Eukaryota > Metazoa > Chordata > Lepidosauria > Squamata > Crotaphytidae > Gambelia > Gambelia wislizenii. The sequence goes on along the minus strand of JAUMIR010000001.1, from coordinate 285,143,047 downwards.
GCTGCGCTGGGCAGGGCACGTTTCTAGGATGGAGGACCATCGCCTCCCAAAAATAGTACTCTACGGTGAACTCATCAGCGTAAGAGGGTCAGCGTAAGAGGGCTGCTCCAAAAAAGCAATACAAAGACTCCCTGAAACAACGTCTCAGGCTCGGCCAAATTGATCACCAACAATGGTCCGCCCTGGCCTCATATCGGGAGGCATGGAGACGCACTATCCACAATGCTGCAGCCTTATTTGAGAACTCATGCTGAACAAGTCTTGAAGAGAAACGACAATGCAGAAAGAATCACAACCCGGAAACATCACCCAAGGAGACCTTCTGCTGTGCTTTCTGCAACCGGACTTGTTTATCTTGGATTGGCCTTTTTAGTCATCAGTGCACTTGCAGAAAGCGCAGGATGAGTCCTTCCTGAAACTTCGTTTGTGAAGAAAAGCCAGAGAGAGAGAGTAAGAAAAGACAAAGAGCTGTAATCCTATGTAGGAGACACATGGAGTTCTAAGCCAAGATCTTATACACAAAGCAGAAGTATGTAACCCTAGATCTCACTGCTAGACAGCCAGCTGTGCAGCCAGTACCATGACCTGAAGCTGTCCTGTTGTGCAGTGGTTCATTAGCTCCATTCCCATCAAGAGAAAGCTTGGGAGAGAAGGCTATGTGTGTGCTTGTGGAACAGTTGGCTGCACTAGGGTCTGCACTTGGCCAGACTGCTGCCACACTGCAGAAATAACTCAGTTTTATACCACTTTAACTATCATGGTTTTATCCTATGGAATCTTGTGGCACCAGAGTTCTCAGACAGAGGAGGCTAAATATCTCACAAAACTACAGATCCCAGATTTCCATAGCATTGAATCATGGCAGCTACAGTGGTGTCAAACTGCATTATTTCTGCAATGTGGCACAGCCACAATCTCTGACCAAATCCAGTCATCTGCACAACATTTTTTTAATGCTGCTATAGGGTACCAATAGAATTCAGGCTCCAGTATCAATGCCTCCTTTTTTCACAGGATCCTCATATCTGCTCTCACCAATCAGCCGCTCCTGTTGACAACTGTCAGAATTCTCTTTCACGCTAAACAGTTATACCACTTTCATCCCACTTTAACTACCATAGCTGCATCCTATAAAATGCTATGGTTTGTAGCTTGGGGAAGCACTTGAGATACGTGGCTGAGAATTCTAAGCCTCTTACAAAACAACACATCCCAAGATTCCATAGGACAAAGAAGTACTTGTGAAGTGTGAAAGAAATCAAAGCAAATCAGGCAAAACTACAATAAGGGCTCATCCCAGCCTAGGAGAAGTAGAAGACAACTTTTTCTCTTACCTTAGCAAACACAGTTGGGGGCCGTTCACATCTATGGAAGAAAACAAATACAGTTGTCCCTCCGTATCAATGGATTTGGTATCTATGGATTTAAGTATTCATGGCTTGAAAATATTCTTTAAAAAATAATAATCCAAAAAGCAAACCTTGATTTTGCCATCTTATATAAGGGACACGATTTTGCTATGCCATTGCATATAATGGGACTTGAGTATTCCCAGATTTTGGTATCTATGGGGGATCCTGGAACCAAACCCCAGTGAATATGAAGGGACAACTGTAAATGTATTCTTATATCCACTAGTTAGGAAGGAATTTGTGATTAATATAATGTGTGGAGGGAATGCAGTACAAACATGAATAAATATATGTACATAGTGGCTTATACCCCACAGAAGAAGAAATCCTAGGCTAGGTGATCCAAATTCATTTGCATTTCCAGACTCTTGATACTTTATATTTGTTGTTGTTGTTGCTATTAAAATATTTATATCCCATCCCTGTATCATTGGATCTCAGGACATTGTACAAGTAAACACAGTTTAAAACAAAATGATCAAAATAATTTAAATAGACTAAAAGCTTATTAAACACTTTGACAAATCAAAACAGCTGTCAAATTATGGAATAGGAACGAAGTGTTGGAAAAGACTACAAGAGTCATTTATTCCAATTACCTGTCAGTGCAAGAATTCACAACTAAAGCATTCTTGGGTGGTAACCATCAAATATCTACTTAAAAACCTCATACAAAGGAGAATCCTCTGAAGGAGTCTGTTTCACTATCTTGCTATTAGGAGGTTATTCCTAACATTTAGTTAGAATTGTCTGTCTTGTAATTTAAATCACTGGTTCAGGTCCTATCTTCTGAGGCAGCAGAAAGGAACCTCTCTCCATAGGCTATGCAACAGTCCTTCAAATATTTAAAGACATCTATTGCATGGTGTAGTGGCTTGAGCATTGAACTACAACTCTGGAGACCATGGTTGAAATCTCTGCTCAGCCATGGAAACCCACTGGGTGACCTTGTGCAAGTCATACTCTTTCAGCTTCAGATGAGGGCAATGGCAAACCCCCTCTGAATAAATCTTGCCAAGAAAACGCATGATAGGGTTGCCTTAGGGTCGCCATAAGTCAGAAACAACTTGAAGGTGCACAACAACAACAAATCTTTAGATATGGCCACCTCTTAGTCTTCTCTTCTCCAATCTTCTCTTCCAGATAGGAGTCTTCCCAGTCCAGCAGGGATTATAATAAATGAATATTTGTTCTGAAAGCTATATTTTCTTGGAATGGTCATCCAAGTGATTGCCAATAGTTATAACTTTTTAAAAGACACTAGAATCAACAATAGTTGTCAAGCACATAGGGTCCCAACATGATCAACAAGGAGGGGGTCGTTCTACTCCCTCCTCATTGATCACACAGAAGTCCCACTCTGACCTTAGCAGAAGCAATGCTAAGTCTCTCTCAGGTAGCTGCTTGGTTGGCAAAGAGGTGGCAGTTCTGATAGGGATTCATCCCCTTTTTCTGTGCTGCTCAGTGCAGGGTAAGGGAGATGGCACCTCATTTGCATGTGGACAAATGGATTGTGCTGAATCAAACCTGATCCAGCTGTCCATACATCAAAAGAACCAGAGGTCACTCTGGAATTTCTGGGAAACCCAGGAGTTTTCCCTGACTTTGCTTAGATTGGAGCAAAGTTGGGTTATGAGCAAAAATAAATAAATAAATAAATAATTAAAATTAATTTTTTTAAAAAAACCCCAGTTCCTCCCCAGAAGTAGCCATACGTCATCTGGACTGCCAGCACCAGATTTGGGATGAGTCTACATATTTTTGCCGGTGTAGACAAGCCCATAGTCTGAAGAATGGGAGGTCATGTACCATGGGGGGAAAGGGAAAACACTATGGTTCCATAGAATATTGTATATCATGTGATGTTGCATCTGAAGAAGTGGCATGATATCCATGAAAGCTCATGCTAAAATAAAAATCAATGAATCTTAAAAAGTGCTACTAGACTTCCTTTTTATGCAGCAACAGACTAACGTAGTTAATGGCTGGAATCCTGTTATTTAGTTATGAATGTGTAATTTAAAGTTATACACTCATGACTGTTTTCCATTCACAATCCCTACATAGCCCCTCATTTAAGGGCTGCGTAGGGACTGTGGAAGTCTCCCAATCTCCACTTACTGAGAGGCGGCTGCTGCAATTGATGGGAGTCTGTTCCCCTGTCAATTGGGAAGCAGCTGACAGTCACCCCTCCCCTTGCATGAGTCTGAACATGGACCCTAGTTCTGGCTGCTGCACAGGATATTGTGCATGGGAGTGGGTGGGAATGTCAGTCAGCTGCTTCCCAATCAACAGGGGAACATACCTCCATCAATTGCAGCCACTGCCTCCTGGTAAGTGGGCATTGGGGGGCATTGAGGGGATCGGTACAGGATTCACCGTGTAGCATCATAACTATGGTTTTTATACATATGTAAATCCTCAACAGGATTCCAGCCATAGTGTTGGCTTTTGACAACAGACAACAAACACAGTTACATCTTTGAAAACATAGAGGGAGATGGCCAAGATTTTAGTGAGTATGTAATGGAAACTTAGGAGTGCTAAAAATGGTTTGGGTATCTTGTGGGATGGTGTCAGGGAAGACAGAGTACAACATTCACAAAGGTCTGGAGGAGGAGGTGGGGTTCTAGAAAACCCCAGTTTAGTTATTAGTTAAACACGGATCCAGCAAAGCATGGAGCCAGATGATTAAGAGTAATGATTTACTGTTGAACATCCTGGCTAGCTGGGTAACCTGAAAGGCCAGCATCTTTTGGTTTATTGTCACATGTATGGGTAGTGTTTTATAAATAAGTAACAATATTCATCTTTTAATAATGTACAGTGGAACTAGGTCATGTTACTTCTAGTGTGGTTGTATTATTCTTGCTGACTTACATGAACATATTTCAGCAAAGTGAACAGACATGTTCCAAATTGCAATTCAGCTGGGTGGGTGGACGAGAAACTATGAGGAGAGAGGCTGACAAATCCAGATTCACTGAAATTTGTAGCTGCACTGAAGCCCCCAAAGCAAGGAGCCTAGCCAGATAAATGTTTGTTTATTTTTAGGAGCAACAACATTAAAAATAATGGTCACAAAATAGCTTGTCAGTAGAGGCTATGGCTCTTTAAAACCTGATAAATGCACAGCCCAGCTCCTATGCATGTTTGCTCAGAAGAGGGTCATGTTGAGCTTTCATGGGTGAGAAACAATTTCATCAGATGTGAATTGTATGCATTCACCTTACAAATACAATCATTTTGCAGACATATTTGCAAAGCAATACAGTAGGTCCCCCATATCTACTGGGGATTGGTTCTGGGGAAGGGTGTGGATACTGAAAACCATGGATAATAGCAAACAACATTGAAAATAATGGGACTTCTGGTTTAAGACACCATAGAGTTGGCTTGGAGGACCTAGAAAATGGCTAGAGAGGACACATTTTCTAGGATGACTCTATGGTAGGTGTGCTGTTTTATGTCCCATGGATAATGGAATCAGTGGATAATGAATCAGTGGATACTTGGGTCCTACTATAGTCATTTTATTTATTTGATTGATTGATTGACTTTTCTCCCAAATGGGACACAATTGCTAAAACACAGTAGAAGACAAAATGAAAATATCAGTATGTATCAGGAATGCATAATTGGGAGCCATATCTGATGTTAGGTTGGAGGGGGAGTGGGAGAGATTAAAACATTCATAAGGACATGCTGATTCAACAGACTTTAGCCTTGGATACTCTAAAAGTAGTTAAGGTAAACATGCAGAACAGAGCACATTAGCCTGCTCATCTTGACCCTTACCGTTTTTGAAAAATAGAGCTGCCTCTGCACATGGAAACTCTTCAAACAAAATACCAACTAAAATACACAGCATACATCATGCCATCTTTTAAAGTTTCACTGGCTTCATCATGCACAGATGTTAAAAACCATTCAGGAGAAGAAAGTGATGATGTTAGAGTCACAGGCCTACCGTACATTTTGTCTCAGATGTTACTTCTGTGCTCAATTAAGATGGTCTGGAAAGATTTCAATGCAGGCAGAGGCCACTCCTCTTCTTGGCCATGTGGGGGCAGGGACGAAGGGCAATAAAACACAGATAATAAATTTCAGCTCCATTAGGAACAGAAAAGTAACTTCCCTTGTGAACCATGCTGCTCCTGTCCTATGCAAACCAACTACCCCTTTCTTAAGCACAGAACACTGAATTTCTCAAGAAGTTCCTGTACTATTACATATTAGGTGCTGTATAAGTAGAACTTGCCGATTGTAGTCTAAATGAATAAGTTTACCTTATAGGAGAGTTATGGTTGTGTGAGCTGCTAAAGATGCTATTTGTCAGTTCTCCATCCTGCTTAAGCTCCATTTCAATACATAGTTGTGAAGTACAGTAATGATCTACAACTAATTTAGCTACCTGTTAACTAATGACGTTTTGGAAGTACCGGTAACTAGGGTGAAATGGAGTTTCATTTCAGAAGCAGTCAATAAATCAGAGAAGTTACTGGTGTAACAGGTAATGGTTTTTAGTTACTTTTGAAAGTTACCTCTAACAGGCATTTTAAGATATTTTAGAGGCATTTTGATGTTATTTTTTCATGTCATAAGTCCCCTCTAAAAATGCAACAGAAAATAATGAGCGATGAGCAAATTATGTAATAAGTTACTTCTTGAAAATGCCAAGAAGTGGCAATTATTTACTTTTCAAACATTGTAACAAGTAACAGGAACAAATTACTTACCAAGTACCAAATGTAACATGTTGTACATTGTCCTGAACTGTTGATAGTGTATTATTTGACAATTATTTATTCTTTTCACCAAGTGAAACCCACAAATAGCATTTAAATTTATGCAAAGCAACCTGTCAAAAGAATAGAGGACCCAAAAGGTGGGGAATACCCTCTAGTGGTAAGAAACAGATGAGAGGGGAGGAACTGATCAAAAGAAATGTGTGAAAAATTGTTAAAAAAATTTCATCTGTGAGATATTGTAGGGTTATGAATGAGGCTCCCTTGAGAGTCAAACCACTTGACTAGATGGGGGGGGGGGAGAATTTAGAAGAACAGCAGAATGATTTACACAGTGTACATAAGACTGAAGATCATTGTTGAGTATGGAACAAGCTCAGTAACAATGGTACTCTTACTGATTTAGAATGTCCCAAGTTAAAAGTTTTACTCATAGCATCCCCCCAAAAAGACTACACATAATCTTCAGTTAATACAATTGGGTTGAATTGGATGCTGTCCTATCACTCTGTATCATGCAACAAGTTTCATCCATGAGCTGATGAAAAGCAGTTCTCACATTAGAGCATTTTCAAAGACTGAAATGCTCTTTGAATTATATTAATCCTTCCTCTGTCCTCCTTTTTATTGGGCTGCACTAGCTAAGAGTGGGGAAATAATGTTTCCAGAGCAGGAATAATCATGAAAGGCCCCTAATGGTTAGAAGTAAAACAAATTCTCTTCTGCTTCCCTTATGGACTTTAAATAATTCCACAAAGAGACTGGGCTCTCCCTGAAGAAGATCTGGACAGCTGAGTCTCTGTTTTGGATCATCATCCCTCTCAGACAATTCAGTTGGGGGGGGGATGAGGGGAGGAAGGAGCTAGAATGACTTGAGGCCATAAACATTTTTAAAGTACAGCTTTTCCAAAAGTTGACAACATTAGTAAAGATTGGATGCTTCTTTTTTTTCTTCTAGGTTTGGCCCTACATTTAGGAAGAGTGAATTGATTGCTTGTTTAGTGTGTCATAAAGGGGAAACAGTTTATGATTGCATTTTTACTTCTAGGAAAAGAGAGACCATCTTCTACTTCAGGTTCTCAAACTACTTGATTAGCCTGTCACCTTGTGCACTCTGAATATAAGTATAAAGTATAAATAAATTTTCCTTGGGTTTTTTTTCTGGGCTGTGAGAAAATCTGTGGATGCTGGCCGTGAAAGCCTTCTTTTCTACTGGAAGTTCTTTTCCAGTAATTTTTCCCATTTTGATTGGAAGGAATCATTTAGTATTAGGGGAGCCAATCCTACTGGCATGAACAACATTTTCAGCCAGAGGTTGAATTACTTTGAATGCAGTCATGGGCAATTGCGGGTCTCCTGTAGGAAAATCTCAGTCTAAGCTTTGGGTTTGTTCATCATGAAATCTTCTCACAATCTAAGGACTAAAGAAGCTAAACATTTAGCCACAGAAGCTCACTTTGTCACCATCTTAGTTCTACCATGCTGTTAGGGAAGTCCAGATGCCATTCAATGTGTCATCCCCTTTCTTTCTTTCTTTCTTTCTTTCTTTCTTTCTTTCTTTCTTTTATTTTTACCATTTTTACAAACATACATTTCCCTCTTTCATTATATGTAATTACATAAACATCATTTTTACATCTCATATTTTAGGAAAATATATTCATAAGTTATTCCCGCTACACATTACAAAGCTTCTGTTTTAAACTTGATTACGTCCACAAAAAAAGATTCCATCACTCATAAAATCCATTATTAATTCAGTCTATTTTCTCTTCTTTTTCTTCACTAACTTCCTAATTTGTATCGTTTTGGCTTGGGAAGATAATGGCTGGTCATAGCCGATACTTTTTAACTTTTTCTGTGTTTTCCTAACCACTGATTTCATATTTGTCCCGATTGCTAATTCTCAATGCTTTCCATAAACTATCCCCCTGGGATCTTCTCTGTTCTATAATACTAAGCTGGCTTGTATTTCCCAAATTTTTCCCCCAATAATCTATCATCTGCTTCCATTCTTGTTTTAAATTCATCTGTTTCCTATTTCGCAATTTATTCATAAATATATCCATTTCAAACATATCAATTGTTTTATCTTTCCATTCTTCAATACTAGGACAATCTTTCATTTTCTAGCTATAACAAGCCTAGCAGCTGCAATTAAATACAATATGACTCTTCAGTTCTTGTTTCCCTTCCTTTCCTGTTCACATTTTATTATATTTAACCAATACAATTCTGGCATAAATTCTAGTTCCACTTGTAAAATTTGTTTCATTATGTCATATACTTGATTCCAAAACTTTTTGATCTTTTTGCATCGCCACCACATATGGATTAGCGTCCCCTGATTTTCCCCACATTTCCAGCACGTACTTGGTGTTGTTTTGTTCATCTTGTTAAGTCTTTTTAGTGTATAATACCATCTTAATGCCATCTTTACGTAATTCTCTTTTAAACCCTGACATGCTGTAAATGTGGATGTTCTCTTTCTAGCTACCTCCCAGTCTTTGATGTCAATAGATCTTCCTATATCACTTGCCCACTTTAACATATATTCTTTTACAGTTTCTTGTTCCGTTTGTCTCTTTAACAATAGTTTGTAAAAAGTTCCAATAGCTTTTTGCCTATTTTCCACTCTAAGAACCTTGTCCAATTCGTTATCTACAAATTCAAAACCCTCCCTTTTTTGATCCTCTATAAAGTGTTCTTTTAATTGTAAGTATGCAAACCAATTGATGTTATATCTGTCTTGTAATTTTTCTGTTGGTTCCAATGTTATCTCTTCCTTTCCTTGCCAATTCTGTATATCTTATCCAATCATCTGTCTTGTACCACCTAGACAAAAAAGCCTCATGGGGTGAGACCCATAATGGGATTTTAAAGTAGAATGCTTTTTTTCACTTTTTCCCATAATCTCAATAATCCTTTTCTTATGCAATGATTCACAAAACCTTTGTTGACTTTAACTTTATCATAAAACATATAAGCATGCCAACTGTATCTTATATTGTGACCTTCCAGATTCAATAATTTTTTGTCTTTCAAATTTACCCACTCTTTAATCCAGACCAAAGTAGAAGCCTGGTAGTATAGCTTAAGATCTGGAAGATCACAGCCACCCCTAAGTCTTATATCCATTAAGTATGACCATTTGAATCTAGATGACTTTCCCCCCATATAAACTTTCGTAGATCTTTATTCCATTCATCAAATATCTTGTCGTTATTTACTATAGGGAGATTTTGAAAAAGGAATAAGATTTTTGGGAGAATTGCCATCTTTATAGCGGCAATTTTTCCCAATAATGACAGGTTTAATTTGCTCCATCTTTCCATATCCTTCTTTACCTCTATCCATATTTTCTTACAATTATTGTCGCACAGATCAGCATTCCTTTTTGTTAACCATATTCCTAGATATCTTGCTTTTTTACTTAAATTACAGCCGGATTTATCTCTCAATAATTGCTCTTCTTTTTCAGACATACTTTTAGTGATTATAATTGTTTCATTTTTGTTGATTTTAAGTCCAGAATATTCTCCAAATTACTTTATTAGATTTAAACATTTTTCAATTTGGTTTTGTGGTTCTTCCATAAATATAATCAAATCATCTGCAAAGGCTTTTAGTTTATAGTTTATGCCTTTAATTTTTATGCCTGGAAACTCCCTGAAGGTTTTCAATCTTCTAATCAGCACCTCAAGTACTAGAATAAATAGCAGGGGCGAGATGGGACAGCCCTATCTTGTACCTTTGTTTATTTGAAATGTATCAGTGCTATCCCCATTGATAATGAGTTGTGCCGTTTGCTCTGTATATATACTTTCTACTCTCTTGCAAAATCTAGTTCCCATTCCCGACCTTCGCATTATCTCCAACATAAAATACCAATCAACACGATCAAAAGCTTTTTCGGCATCTACCATCATCAAACCTAATTTTTTTTTCATTTGTGCTTCATAGTATTCCAATATATTTATAACTGTTCTTATGTTATCGTTTATTCTTCTCCCAGGTATAAAGCTGTTTTGATCTTCACTTACTATTTCAGTAATTATTTGTTTAAACCTATTCACCAAGATCATACTGCAGATTTTGTAGTCTATGTTTAATAATGAGATAGGACGGTAATTACCAACTTCTCTAGCATCCTTTCCTTCTTTCAATATTAAGGCTATATTAGCATTTTTCCAGGTGTCAGGAATCCCTTCAACTTCAATCTGGTTAAACAACTTATATAGTGGCATAGCCAGTTCATTTTCAAATTTTTTATAGAACAGTGCCGAAAAGCCGTCTGGACCTGGAACTTTCTTCTGTTTCAACTCTTGAATTACTTGCATGATTTCAACCATTGCAATTGTTTTGTTCAAATTCTCCGAATGTTCTTTTTTCAAATTTTGAAATTCTTGTTTATCCAAATATGTTTTCATATTCTGTATCTCCTCTTCACTTTTTGCTTTGCTACAAAATAGTTTATTATAGTATTTTTTGAACTCTTCTTTAATCTCTTTCTGCTTTGTTATTATTTGTTCCCCGCATCTTATCTCAGTAATTAATTTGTTCTCGGTTTCTCTCCTTAGTCTGTGTGCAACCCACTTGCTTGACTTATTTGCAAACTAAAAATTGATCTATCATGTTCTTTTCATTTTCTTTTCAAGAATTGACCATGTTTCCATATTTAATTGTGTCTGGATTAATTTGATTTGACGTATTAGCTTATCTTTAGTTGGTTCTTCTCTTAGTTCTTGTTTCTTTTTCAGCTCTCTAATAAAAAAATTATATCTTTCCATGTTCTGTTTCTTAACGTCTGTGCCTCTTTTGATCAATACCCCTCTAAAAACTGCTTTTACAGCATTCCAGATAGTTTTCCATTTGCATTCTTTATTATCATTTTCTTCAAAGTATAGGGTAATCTCTTTCTTCAATTTTTTAACATAGCCTTCATCTCATATTAAGTTCTCATTCAGTCTCCAGTTCTTAGTTGTTTTGGCAATTTGTACTGACAGTTTAATTGGGTTGTGATCCGAAATTGTCCTTGCCATAATTTCCATGTCTAGAATATTAGGTATCAAGTCTTCAGATGTTAAAAACATATCAATCCTGGACATGGATTTATGTCTATCTGAGTAAAACGTAAAGCCCTTTTCGTTGCTATGCGTTATTGTCCAAATGTCTTCTAAATTGTACTCTTGTTTTAGTTCAAAAAAGCTTGTTGGTAGCTTCTTCTGAACTCCCACTTTCTTTTTATGTGATCTGTCTATTTTTGGGTCAAGGACTCCATTAAAGTCTCCTAATAAAATCATGGATCGTTCTTTGTGTTTCTCAATTTGATGATACAATTTTCTATAAATTTTTTCTTGCTTCAAGTTAGGTGCATAGACTCCCACTATAGCTATTTTCAGACTCTGAAGAACTACATCAACTCATATGAACTCCCCTTCCTCATCTTTAAATAGTTCTTTTGCAGAATACTTTTGATTTATGTATAACACTATACCTATTTTTCTCTTTTTGTTGTTAGCTGAGAAAAATAGTTGACCCAATTTGATGTTTCTTAAAAATCTATGGTCTTCTTTTTTTATCTTAGTTTCTTGCAAACATACTATATCATTTTTCTGCTTTCCTAAGTCATGAAATATTCTTCTTTTATATTCTGAATTTAAATTATGTTCCAAGAACAAATTTTAATTACTATTTTAGATTTCCTTCCTTTATACTTGTTCCTCCTCACTTTCTGTATTTTCTCCTAAATCTTCTTCTTCTTTGTTTTCCTTTTCCGGTTCTGTATCCAAATCCTCTTCCTCTCTACAGTACTCTTCCTCTTCTCCTTTTCTTCCATGCACCTCTAATTCCTGTTCTTCTCTCTCAATTAAATGTTTTTCAATATCCTTTCTTGTTTCTTCTTCTTCCTGGTCTGTTTTTCCTGGCTGTTTTTTGTATCTTTTTTCTTTTTCATATTTTTTACAGAATTCTTCAGCCTTCTTCGTCGAGTCTATCCTATATTTCTTCTGTCTGTATGTGGAAGAGATCCCTTCTATTTTGTTCCATTTATAGTAAATTACTTCTTTATTTAATACTTGGGTAATCCTTTTATAGTTTTGTCTCCTTTTCAAAATGACAGTTGGGATATCTTTGAAGATTTTTAATTCTTCTCCTACTTTGAGTGTATCTCTGAAGCTTTGTTGAATTATTTTATCCCTTATTTTGATTTTATTGAATTGAATCACAATGTCCCTTGGAAGTTTCTTTTCCCTAGAAATCACAGAATTTATCTGGAACATCTTTTCAGTCTCTTCCTCCAAATATTCTTCTATTTCCACAAATTTTGCCAGGTCTGGGATCACCCTCTCAAATAGGGTTTTGTTTACCTTCTCTGATAAACCTCTTAGTTTTAAACATTTTTCTCTATATCGTATTTCTTGGTTTAACATATACTCCTCCCCTTTGTTTTGTTTCTCTTGAATCTTTGTTGAAATCCTTTCCACTTCTTGAGATTTTTCCTTCAGTGTTTCAATTTCTTTCCTCATTCCTTCCATTTCTTTGTTTATTTTGTCTAGTTTCCCCCCCGCCAGTATCTCTGTTTCTTTTTTGTAGTCATGTTTAATTTCTTCTTGAATGTCTTTTAGTTCATTTCTTATTTCTTGTTTAAAATTCCTAACTTCAGTTCTTAACTCTTCCAATATTAAGTTTTGGAATTCTAGAATCTTTGGGGCTTCTTGTGATCCCCTCCTAGAGGAAAGTGTCTGTACTTGAAGTTGTGCTGTAGTTTTCCTAGTACTGTATGCCATTTCTCTTCTCTTTCCCCCCTTCTTTCTATTTTCTATTTACTATTTATTATTTATTATTTATTATTGTGCTTTATTATATCAATTCATTGATGTTGTTGTTATTAATATCTCCTAGACTCTCTCCTCTTCCACAGTTTAATCCTTAAATATATAAATTTTATAAACTGAATATAAAATATAAATTTTTAACCCAATCAACCCAGTCTAATCGATTGCAATTATTTCTGTCTCTTAAACCTTCACAGCAGTTTCCCCTTCCAGATTTTGTAATAAATTAAATGTATATAATTGTATATATATTTGAGTATAATATACTCAAATATATATTTTTATACGTATTTTATGGATATTTTTATATATTATATATATTTTGTACATGTAAATAATATATTTAATATATAAGTATATATATTCAAATATTCAGATATGTAGATAGTAAGTCCACTTCGCGCTACTTTTCTTCTTTTCCTTTCTTTTTTCAATTTCTTTTTCAGTTTCCAATTTATCTTTTCAATTTGAGGTTTACAGAGTGTGTTGTTTTGATTTTCCCCTCTTTCTTTCTTTTCTTAATTTTTACCCCTGTAGCTATTCTTCTTTTCCACTGAACTTTGTAGCCTTTGTATCGTTCTCCAGCTGGTCCACAATACTCTAAACTATATGTTCTCACACCTCATGCCTCACGCACCGTCAACAAACCCAGTTCACCCATATAAGTTCTCCAAAGTAAACTTACTTCTTACTTCTTGCTTTCCAAAATAGTCCTTGGGATAATAAAATAAGTATGCATGTCCAGGTTTTATATGCCCAACCGAATGAACTTAAACTTATATGTAGAGAAATTAAAAAAAACAAAAAACAAAATGGAGGACTAGCCCATTCCGTCTCCTTTGGCTTCCCTCCCAGCTGAGTCTCCTCTCCAATTTCTCCTTTCACTTTCACCTCACCTTTCTGCTTTCCGCTTTCCTTCCAAGTCTCCCCTCCATATCCTTTCCCCCGAACTGAGGTCCACCTTCTGTTTCACTTTCTTCCAGGACTGCTCTACTGTTAAAGTAAAGTTCCTTAAGCCTCACTCGCCAAAACCAAACACAGCTCTTTAAACCACTTCACTGCAGCTTCTCCTCTCCACAAGGCTCGGGAAGCTGCTCCGTTTCATGAAGTTGGAGCGCGGAACAGCTGATGTCCTTAAAGGATGCTACAGCATTGTCAGGATACCCTTCTCGCTGCATTCCCCCCAAGGGTAAAGGGGACCTCCGTTCCCCTATATCCTTGGAAGTCTGGCAGCAGATATGGTGGGCTCCCTTTGCTCCTGTTGCCTTCCCAGGCAGGAGCTTCTAAAGATGTTTTAAACTCTGGCCAAACGCTGCAGAACGAGATTCTGTAGGGTGAGATGGGCAGGAAGAATCCATAAGCATTGGGAACTTAGGACCGCCCAGAGAAGCAGGAAGTTGACCATTGATCTTATAGAGTTTAAATCCCTTTGTTCTCCTCCAAGAGGCCAGTTCAACTTCCTGCTTCGCCCAGGGAAGATCAGGATCTCGCTCCTCCACCTTTCCACTTTCTTCTACCTCACCCCTCCACCTCATTCTTTCTGCCTTAGTCTTAGATCTCTTTCTATCTGTAATTCCTTTAAAAAAAAAAACTTCCTCCTTTTTTGCCTGCTCCGCTTCTCCCCCAGCTTCCTTCCAGATATCTCTCTTACCTTACTCCCCCCCCCATCGCCTCCCCGCATTGTGGGATCCTCGAAGGGGACGGATTGAACCAAGCAGCAGGCTGCGAACGAGCAGAAAACGGCAGCCTCTGTTCCCCAGAGCCCCCACCATGGCGGCTCGGAGGGAACCACGCGGGCCAGCTCCTCCTCTTCCAGCCACCCGGCACTCCCGGTGGCTCAGAGGAAAACTGCCAGAATTGCGGAACAGGCCCTGACCGGAGGTGGCTTGCAAAGCGCGCCAAAAACAAGCCGCGCCAGCAGCCCCAAAGGAACCAGCAGCCCCGGTCGAAGGAGCAGCGTTCCGATCCCTCCAGGAAGGAGACGGACGGACGCTCGACAACCAGAGGAGAAGAGGCTGATGTCGGAAACCACCTGGATGACGACCAGGAGGCGGGAGCCTCTGAACAAGTAAGAGGGTCCCATTTGGGGGAGGAGATGTGAGCGGCAACCCAGGATCCCCTCCCAAAGCAGGCAAAACCTCGTCCCCCAGCAGCGCTCGAGCTCTCACCCAGCGTGGAGGAGGAGTGGGGGGGGACGAGTTAGACGCCACTCAGGGGGAGGGGGAAGAGGAACCCTGACTCTTGGATGATTCGGGGACTCTGATGATAAGCATGGGGGAATAGTGCCCCATCCAAAGGGGAGGCTTTTCCGATTGGCGCCCCAAGTGTTGTTGAACGCCCCCCCCTTTCCAACAAGGAGGGCTCGGCATTCCTCAAAATAAGGGGCACAGGCAGGAGGCAGCCCTCAGCCAGTAGATCTAGGGCTCAAGGGCCTCCAGAAATTGGTAAAGGCCCTCTAGGCCCTGGAAGGGGAGACCACAGGCTGACGCTCAGCAGTCCACCTCCAGTGGGGGGGGGGTGCCACTTTACCCAATAGGCCCCCAGGAAAGAAAGACTCCCCCACCAGATACTCCTCTGAGGAATTGGGGGAAGTATCTGAGGGGGAGGGCCTGGTGCCAATGTGGACACACAAGATAAAGAGGATGGGGAATTCCCTGCTTCAGAAACCTCGGAACCAGAGATTTGGAGAGAATTTTCCAAGGGGACAAATTCTCCTACCTACGTAACAAGGCCCTTTTGGTCTCCAGAGCCCTGTAACACCCAGACCACTATGCCTCACTGACCCCACTACTGTTTTCACAGTACATATATTCTATTAGCTGACACACATTGGAAACTGCTTAATGCAGTGTGGATGTGTAGATGGCTATTGCTTGGAACAATTTGTGGGCCGCTCTGATAGCCTTGTGGCTAAAGAGCGGGGTATAAATAAATAAATAAATAAATTATTATAAGATGATTCCATGCTGTCTTCTACACAGAAGTAAACTCCTCCTAAAGGAGGACATATTAATAAACACAGTCACAATAAGACAGTCTTCTCCAACCTAGTGCTCCTCAAATGGACCGAAGCCCCCATCATCTTCAACTGTTATCCTCAACCAATTGGGATTATGGGAGTCGGAGTACAGCATATCAGGCTGGTGACTCCATATATCTCTATGTCTTTTGCAAGGGATGGCCATGTAAGAGCTGATATGGCACAGTTTGGAGATAACCAGACTTGCAAATACTTATCTGTAGTCTGTGAACTTCCTCGACAACAGTACATTATCAATCTGGGCAACCATTTGTTTTCTTAAAAATGTATGAAGACTCTTGCTGCCTCAAAGCAACTGTCCATCTAGTCCAGTACCTGGGTGCCCAGTGCCTTGACTAACTGAAAGCCTCCAGGAAGACTGCAACAGCAGCAGGGGCCCCCACCCTGGCACGCTGATCCATCTGGATCAGACATTGGGATGCTGACACACAGTCTAGAAACGCCCTTATTATACCAGCCTTCAAAGGAACCAAGTTGCTTGAAGGATATTCTGGTGGAAACAAATAAGAAACAAGCGATGCCTTCAGCAAGCCCAAGTAGGACAGGAAAACTGGGAAGCGACCCTCTCAGCAGCCTTTCAGTACCCTGGCTCCGTTCGACATCCAAGGGCAACGGTAGACGGGGAGACTTTCGTTCCTCTAGACCAGCCTGGTCCAAAACCAATTATGTTACTTGACACGCACCATTCTCCAACCCAAACGCAAGTCGCAGAGGGGGATCCCAATCCCAAAGAGGGTCCTCAAGGCAACAGTCCTGACTCGGACAGCGGGAGGAAGGCTGCCCAGGTTCCCAGACTCATGGGTAAACCCCACCTAGGTCAGTTGGCCCCTGAACACCATAAAACAGGGATACAAGGTCACCAGTTTTCTTACCGGCACCAATCCCATCAAACCCAAGGAAGGGATTAGACCTCAGGACAGCCATCAACCACCTACTGGGAATAGAAGCCATAGAGGAGGTACCAGCATCCCAGCGTTCTTCTCTGGGATATACACATACTTCCCCACAGTACCAGAAAGGACGGAAACCGCGGGTCGGTATTAGACCCGGAGTACACAACCTCATGCGCTGCTTACAAACTTGTCTGGATGGAAACACTCTCGTCGATATGGCGAGGCATACAGGAAAGAGACTTCCTGGCATCACTGGTCCTGTCGGAAACCTACTTTCACATCATGATTCATTCAGGCAGCAGACACTTCCTCAGGTTTGCGTCCGGGGAGGAACATTTCCAATTCAAGGCTCTCCTTTCAGTCTCTTGACAGACCCCAAGGGTTCACGAAGGTGCTGGTGGTTCTAACAGCACACCCGAGGACCAAAGGGATACACCTGCATCCATACCAGGGCGACGCCCGCCTCTCCGAACACCGTCGAAAGCAAGATCAGAACGGGACTTGAGATACACAATCAACTGCCTACAACGCCATGGCCTCCTTGCGAACTTCAATGAAACCATTCTGGCCCCTTCAAAGCTAGGAGTGCAATTAGACAAGGTAAATTACCATGTTGCCCTCCCGGGAGAAAGTCAGCCTGTACTAAGGCGGGAGGCCGGACAGATTCGAGCTCGGAACCATAAACCCTCTAGCATGCCTCTTTGGTCATCAATCTAGGTGGTTCAGTGGTCCAGGTTCCACCCCAGTCCTCTACAGGCATCCTTCCTTCCATGTCAGGAGCAGATAGCTCGAATATGGAGCCCTCTCCATATTCGTCCCGATCTCTGTAAAGGACATGCTCCTAGGGTGCCAAGCCCCCCCCCCCGCTGACCATCAATCACCAGGCAGTTGCAAGTTGCAATTACCTCGGACGCAGTCTCTGGGGGGGGGGGGCGGCCACTGTCTGGATCAGGCGGCTCATAGGACCTGGTCAAGACAGAACAGCTCCACAGCATAAATCGGCTGGAACTGAGAGCACTAGCCCATTTTTCTCACATCCTGGAGGATCAACACGTCCTGCTACGGACAGACAAAAACACAGCCTGCCCCTACATAGCGAGACAAGGAGGTCCCAAATAAAGATCTCCACTCTGGGAAGCGGAGGCCCTCCTCAGGTGGCCAGAGTCAACGGTCCAGTCCCTCTCGGCATGGTACCCCCAAGGAGAGGAGAACCTACATGCAATCTACCTGAGGAGACTCACATTTCTCCCAGAGGAGTGGTAGCTGAATCAGGAAGTCTTCCTTCAGGTACAAAGGAGGTTCGGGGTCTTGCAGGTAGACCTCTCCTTAATGTCATGAAACACCAAAATTTCCACACTCCTTGGCCAAATCCAAATAACCTATTTCCCCCAAGACCAGCAGGGCTTCTACACCTCTTCCCCCCCCTCCACCCGATAGGGAAAGTGTACAGGAAAACACGGGAGGAGGGAGCGCAGGTGGTTCTCCTGCTGGCCACGCTGGCCGGGGTTCTCAGATCCGAGACAGATGGCGGTGGAACCACCAATGAAGCTCCTGTCACACCTAGATCTGCCTCTCCAGGGCCCAGCCTAACACCCCAGTGTGGCAGGGCTACAGCTGACAGCCTAGAGATTGAATGCCAGGCCTCAAAGGACCGCAGCTACGTTGCCCAGGTCACAGCCTCACTACGGACATCCAGAAGACCACGAATGAGGAGAATCAACCAAGGTTGCATGGTAAATTTTCTCGCAATGGTGCACTTCAGAAAGAGTGAGACCCATGGAGGTCTTAACCAAGCACGGCCGGGCCTTCCTTTCAAGAGGTCTAGACAAGGGTCCCAGGATCAACACAATGAAGAGACAGGCAGCTGCTTTGGCAGCCCCCATCCAATGCCCCCAAGGGGGTCGAATCTCAGCACACCCAAACGTGAGGAGATTCCTAACAGGGGCAACTCTGATCTCACCCCCCAGTTCACCACAGGCCTCACACATGGAGCCTCCCGTGGATGTGGAGACAACTAACATGTCTCCCCTGTGAGCCACTCAGGAAGACCCCAATTCGAAGGCTAACCCTCAAAGCGGCCCCCTGGGGGCCACCACCTCCGCCAGGAGAGTTTAGGAATTATCAGCTCTCTCGGTAGAGAACACCTGTGCTCAGTCGGAGAGGACTTTGTGCCTCTGCGTACCAACCCGTCCTTCCATCCCAAGGTCTTATCCAAATTTCGCATTGCACAACAACTTACCCTTCCATTCTTCCGTCCCAATCCATCCCAGCCCACTGAGATATTATGACTCAAGATGGCATTCAGGAGGGCACTGAAAGTATACATTAAGCACACGGCTTCCTTCAGGAGACGCAAATCACTCTCCGTATCCTTCAACCCGGCCTTGATGGGGACACGGGTATTGAGGCAAACGATTGCAAAATGGATCAAGGAATGCATTTTTGAGGCTTATGGCTCAGCCAAAGTTTCCTGTCCCCGAGGGGGTTGCGCTCACTCAACCCACTCAGTGGCTACAGAAGTCTGTCGGGCCGTGACCCGGAGCACTTCGTCCATCTCCACCCAACATTACTAGGCGGACACGTATAGATTTGTGGGAGCCACCTTCAAAAGAAGTGTGCTTCATGTCGTTGTATGCACCTAGTTCCTCCTATCACACGCAGTCACACCCTCCCTAGGTGATTCTTAGGCTTGGGTATGTCCCAATGCTTACGGATTCTTCCTGCCCATCTCACCCTACAGAATGTTACATTGGATACTTACCGTGAAGGTACTTTCTGTAGGGTAGATGGCAGGAAGAATCCATCCCACCCTGTGACTGCAAAGGAGGGTCCATACGGGTTCATAATTGTTTTCTTTCTATGCTTCTAATATGCATGTTTGTCTTAAAGGAAAGAAGCTACCTCACTGATCACCAGGCTTTGCTAGTCAGAGAACTGGCCTCTTGGAGGAGAACAAAGGGATTTAAACTCTATAAGATCAATGGTCAACTTCCTGCTTCTCTGGGCGGTCCTAAGTTCCCAATGCTTACGGATTCTTCCTGCCATCTACCCTACAGAAAGTACCTTCACGGTAAGTACCCAATGTAACATTCTGGGGCAGAGCTTTGCTTTCCCATATCCACCCCCGCCACTCTCTCGTGTCATCCCCTTTCCTAGCAACATTAAAATGTAGGAAATAGAATATTTGGTAATGCTGGAATTTGTTTCATTACTCTATAGAGGTTTAAGAATTTTCAGAAGGCAGTATAAATTTAGAAGGTAGTAACAAAGCTGGTGGAGAAAGACTGAACATAGAAAATCTTATCACCTCACACTTGAAGTCACTCTTGTTGGTTCTTTCCATGGAATTGGTCATTTCTGCAAAGAGAGGAAATATAATAGCCAAAACTGGTCTAACTCAATGGATCTTCAGATACCATAGCAAAGCAGTGGCAAAGCAGCAGGAACATTCTGTCTTCCCTGCTGCCTTACCACATGATATTGGCATTCTTCAGGTATTCTTTCATTCTGGTCCCATGGAGAACTGAGGTAAAACCACATCTTTTTGCTAATTGGTTTTTCCAGTTAGCAAAAAGACACAGTTTTACCTCTGTCCCCCATGGTACCCAGAACAAAAGAATGCCGACATGTGGTAAGGCAGCAGGGAAGATGGAATGTTCCTGCGGCTTTGCCGCTTTTCTTTAGAGTGAAGTAAGGCTTACTGTCTTCACTTAAACAATCTTTTTTGTTTATATTTGGCGGTTAGTTTTTCTTTTGTATGGTGAGGGAGGCAGGATTTCTTGGATTTAGTTCCTTATATTTGTGTGTGTGTGTGGGTGGGTCAGACTTATAATAGTTGTGGAATTGTTCTTGTCTTCCCCCCCCCCAAGGGTCTACAGCTAACCACTTTATTAAGATTTTCCTTCTCATGACACTATTGAGCTGGCTATTACATCTTCAGTTTTGTTACATTAACTCACAACTGCAATACATAGTCTTCACATACTGTAACACATTTTCTTTAACATTTCAACATAGTTGAAGATATCTCTCCCCATGCACCACAACAGTTAGAATTCAGGTTCAAATATCAAAATAAACACATGCTAAATAAATAGAGACTGAAATGATTAATACCTTAAAAGACAGGGATAAAAATTGCATTTTATTCTAGCATATTCCTGAATACAGTGGGAATATACAATGGGAAAACTGTGACAAGTAGGAAATAGATGCTGAGCAATTGATGGAATTGTTCTTGTTTTAAAACACTTCTACTAGGATGCTTTAATGTGCTGGCTTTTCATACCTGGAGCATCTAGGCTTCCCAGCTTCTTATTTTTCTTGTCTGTTTCCTCCTTTCTATCCCACCATTAGCCACCTGATTCTTAACTTTCACTCTTTTCCTGCACATTCCCTGTTCTCTACTTTCTTAGAATCATAGAATCATAGAATTGCAGAGTTGGAAGAGACCACGAGGGCCATCCAGTCCAACCCCCTGCCATGCAGGAAATCACGATCAAAGCATCCCCGACAGATGGCCATCCAGCCTCTGTTTAAAGACCTCCAAGGAAGGAGACCCCACCACACTCCGAGGGAGTGCGTTCCACTGCCGAACAGCTCTTACTGTCAAAAAGTTCCTCCTAATGTTAAGAGTGTCTTACTGTCAAAAAGTTCCTCCTAATGTTAGGAGTTAGGCCTTTGCTTTCTCCAGAACTCATCTTTCTTGCAAATCAGTTTTGGCTTGACCAAGTAATCTGTGGTTTTTAAGAGTGGCTTTGTTGTTTTCCCCCTGTGATATGCCTCCTTCAAACATAACATGTGTAAATCCAAGCTGGTGAGAATGAAATCCTTTTCTAGCTGTACATTTTTATTTTGCTTTACTTTTTGGTAGGGATTACAGGAATTATGTAGAAACAAAACTTCTAAAGTTCCATCAGTAATTTCATACATCAGATGGAAGATTGTAAATTGATGTTAAATGTTCCCCTCATTAAAAAAAAAAAAACTATTAAAAATACAGTAGTCTTGGAAGACAAAGTTGTCCAGGATAAAGAATTCTAGACTCGCTTCCTTTCTAGTGGCTATATTTACAGTTGTCCCTCCATATTTGCGGTTTTGGTATCCATGGATTTAAGTATCTACAGCTTGAAAATATTCTTAAAAAATAATAATCCAAAAAGCATACCTTGATTTTGCCATCTTATATAAGGGACACCATTTTGCTGTGCCATTGCATATACGGTAATGGGACTTGAGTATTCCTGGATTTTGGTATCCACGGGGGGTCCTGGAACCAAACCCCGGCGAATATGAAGGGACAACTGTATATATGGAACAGTTTTTTTCAAGGAGGAATATTTTCTGAAGTCAGCCTGTACTCATTGGCTAATATGCTAAGGTGCAGTAAGATGTGATTCCTCTGAGCTTATGTTTCAGCATAGTTCACTTGACTCCATGTGAGTATAATATGTACAGATTCAACTAGCTGTTGGATGTTTTTGTATCATCCACCACTAGCTTTAATCCAAGTTGAATTCACAGCTCAAATATGGTGGTGTGCAGGCCCATCACATGCACTTAATTGTACAAGGACTGCTGCATACAGCTTCTGCACCTTTTCATAGACCCTTTTAGCACTCTCATCAGCTGCCACAAAGAACTGGGAAACCAAATGCATGAAAAAACTTTAATGTAATAATATACAATAATTAAATTTTATAAAATTAATTTTAAAAACAACAGATATTTTAATATAATTATTTAATAGGTTAAATAAAATTAACCTGAATATTACCTTTGGGATACATGGAAAAGACAAATTAGAAAAATGCATCACACAAGCAAAAAACCCTAATGAAAAATAACTGAAAACAAGAGTTACCTTTTGGTATCTATAGTTGGATTCTTTAGAGTCCCACTTTCTGTTTCATCCACAGTTATTAAGCTGTACATAGATAAGGCATTGCTTTTTCAGGCTTCTAATAGTGAAACACTCCTAAACAAAAAGGAAACATCATGGTCAAGCAGTCAATTAAAAAACAAGCAAACCACACAGACCAAAAGTTTATTGACAACTGTATATCCATTACATCATGATTCTTTTTTCTTTTCATTCTTTTTGAACAGAACAATTCATATCATAGTTTCAAAGGAAAGATAGTACATAGAATTCCTGTGTCCTGTCTACCAATGTGACTGACTGTATGTCCATGTTATTTAGCACCAAAGGATATCATTATATGAGGTTATTTTGTGATGACAACCAAGGGCCAAATAATATCCCTGACTAATTATTAAGCAACATTGCAAGGAACATTAGACCGCCAAACAGAGCCTTTGGCATAGCAATTAAATATATTTTAATATATTTTATAATATTCTAATTTTCTTGAGAAGTTATTTAAAGTTGCTGGGTTCTTTTTCACCCATTCACTAGACTCTTAATTTCCCTTATAAGGAGACTGCAAATGGCAAAGCTGGAATTGCTACTTGTAGATAATTAACAAGAGCTGGGCAAGTAATTTGCAGTGAATAATTTGGCACCTCTAATCACTTTGCTTGCAGTTAATCTATGAATAAGTTATAATTGTCCCAATTTATTTGTTATTCATTGAAATCATTTAGCAGTTAATAGGGAATAGCAAAAACACTTATTCTAGTGGCCTCAGTGCTGCAAGATGATCAAAATGTACCCATAAGTACTTATTGCCTTTTTTAACATATGAAAAAAACTTTTCTAAGCATTTGGGGCTTGTCTATATGGCAAAAATACTCCTCATAAGAAGAATATGCTTTGTCCAAATGGGATCCCACATCATTTTGCTGCATTTCGAAGAAGGGGAGGGGGCGAAAAACTCAAAATACTCCATGGGAAAAACCTTTGCAGCTTTTCCCAACTTTTTTTTAAAAACTCCAAAGGAAATGCGCGTTCTTGCTCGTTGGGACAATTGATTTGCTTTGCTCACTTTCCCAATAAGAGTGGAAGTGGAAAGCTGATTGGTTGGACATGCGCAGGGGGGTCAAGGCAGCACCCAGAACCGCCACATTGGATTTTCGCCATAGCAATTGTGTGCTGAGGCAATAAAACAGTCTCCCCCTTTTTTTCTGTTTTTTTTTTTTTTAAGTGGAAGATCACACTTCTGCACCTTGGATTTGCTTTAAAAACAATAAAAATGTAGGTAATTCACTCATGCCCACCATCTTGGTTTGCAGGCATGCTTGTTTGAACAACAAATGTGTATGGCTTTGTAGGCCTACGGTCTTGAAAAAAGACCATGGAGACAAATGAAAGCAGCTGTGAATTGGCATTTTTGGTGTTCAATGTCAGTAGCATGTCTGTACTAAACAATGCAATAAACAAAGTTTGAGCTGAGAAAGAGTGGGATTCTACTCCAGTCAATTCCATGTGTGCCAGCCTACAACAGGCAAGTTAAATAGCAGCTACCATCAGAATATGTTACTGAACATGCATGAACAGCAAAATAGAGCGAAAAAGACAGTGGATGAGCCTTTCTCACTAGTTATCCCCAGCATTTTTTTTTTAAAAAAAGCATTTGATCACCAAAATGGAAATCACAAGAAAAGTGGGGAAAGTGGTGAAAGAAAAAACCATGCTTGGATTGTTTTTGGAAGAAGACTTGAAGCTTTGAAATGTTTTTTACTTGTACAAGGCTTCTCTAACCTGGCTGATTTCACTTGTGCATACTGCTAGTTTTGGATACAATGTTTCCTGAAACAGGCTGAGCTCCTCATTTTTCATGCAGCAGGAAACTATCCCTTTTCTTTCCATGTTATTTTTGCCTCTGGTACAGAATTTTTTCTTAAAGAAGTAATGCCCTGGAACACATCTACATTAAATGAGGTATACCTGTATATATTAGTAACATTAAAAGGTATTAAATGAAATAATTTTAACATGACAATTTTAACATGAAGTATTGCACACTTCAGAGAAATAAGCCATGTGTGTGTGCATGTGCGCACGTGCATATGTGTTGCTCATAGTTGTAAAAATGTACTGATCAGAGGAATGTGGAAGATCGATATGTTATGCATAATGGTAGCACAATAAATGCAAGGTCATAAAATGAAGGAATCTCACTGCATAGATGAGAGTTTTAGTACCATTAGGAACACTTGTGGGCTTTGACCTTTCTTTGATGTTTATAAATTGTACTAACTTGAATATGAAATTCATTATGGACTGTAGCAAGAGAGAAATTAATCTTTCTGAACCGTTTAATTTAACTCAGTATCAGTAAAAGGCCCATTTGCAGTAAAAAGAGAAAGAATATGAACAAAAACTGTGCAGTCACTGGACTTCTGCTGCCATAACGCGTATGTGGGAGTTCTCACAGCTGCCATTTGATACAGTTCTTCATTTGTTTCAGAAATACCACATTTCATAGGTAGTGCTGAATCTTAAAATGGAGGCTGCTGTTTCAACCCCACTGTGGGACAGTAAAATGTCAGCTTTGTCCATTTTTAGGTCATTGTGACAGTGGTGAAATGACAGAACCAAAAGGGCTGCCTATTTGTTGATCAAAACAAGAAGGAGAATCCTTGTGCTTAGCAGCTAATGTTACGAGAATAACCGTGGGTTAAGGAAGCATAGGAAGATGCCTTCTGTCTATTCATCCATCTAGTCTAATATTGGGAGTGGCTCTCCAGGGTCTCAAGCAAAAGCCTTCAACATCACCTGCTATGCAACTTTTAAACTGGAGATTTCAGAGATTAAACTCAAGACCTTCCGGCAAATAAACAGACGACTGAGCTGTGATGTCCACTATCCATGCAGGCTTTGTGTATATTCACATGAGGTCTATGAAAGGCTAATAATGCTTGAGAGAACCTGAGAAATGAAGCCACAAATTTAATAAGAGGGCAATTTTTCTTTCAGTCATAAATAAGTTTCAGCTGGAGTCCTGAACTTAACTGCAGGTAAATTCCACTGAACTCAGTGGGGTGTACTTTTGAGTAGACATGTATGGGATTGATAGTACAGTCGTCCCTTCACATTCACGGGGGTTAGGTTCCATAGACCCCCGCGAATGTGAAAATTCCGCAAATAATGACTGCCCTCCCCAACCCCCGCCGGAGGCCCCATAGTCACTTCCCCCCGCCTCCCCCTCCCTCCCAAGGACTTCACGGGGCCTCTGGAGACCCTCCGGAGGCCCTATGGTTGCCTCCCCAGCCCTCCCCCTCCGTCCCAAGGCCTTCACAGGGCCCCTGGAGACCCTCCGGAGGCCCCGTGGTTGCCTCCCCAGCCTTCCCCCTCCCTCCCAAGGCCTTCACAGGGCCTCTGGTGAGCCTCTGGAGGCCCCGTGAAGGCCTTGGGAGGGAGACCCTCCAGAGGCCCCATGGTCGCCTCCCCAGCCCTCCCCCTCCCTCCCAAGGCCCCCTCGCTGCCTCTCCCACCCCCCGCCCAGCCTTCTAAGGTGGCAAGGGGACCTCGGAAGGCCCCCTCCTCACCTCTCCCACCCCTCTGGCCTGCTTCTCTCCCCACCAGAAGCAGCCACAGGGCTTCTAAAGCTCAGTCGCTGCTTTTGGGAGGGTGGGGGGGGAGGCCCTTCCAAAACCGTGAATACTCAAAACCGTGAATGCTAAATTCGCGAATGTGGAGGGGCAACTGTAAATCATTTGAAACATCTGAAAGAACAAAAGAGCCAAATCCATCTCTCTTGCAGGTTATGAATATTGTCTCACTTGGTCATCTGAAGATGATATTTTATTCTACCCAGCAAATAGCCTGGCCCTGAGTCTCAAGTTTTCATGGGTCATCTCCAGGTATTAGATACAAATTCTCTGGTTTGGGTGGGCTCAACTCTGGGGAAATGGAAAGGGTTGTGTGCAAATCACCAGCTCAGTTTAGGAGAGCAGCAGCTTGCTACAATTTGCAAAGCTTGATTGATCTATTGCTGCAGCTTGTGAAGACTCTCCAGGTGGTATATGTATTTTGGCTTTTTGTTTTCTCTTCCACTTATTGTGTTGCCAGAGCTCACCCTCCACTCTCCTCCACTCTCTTGCTAGAAATATATTTCTTATTCTGTCTCCAAAAGTGGAAAGAATAATACCATTGTTTTACCTTGATCTGGGAACAGCCCCTTAGCTAAGATTTATTTGTTTATTTCCAAACAGGAAAATATGTTCTGTATGTGAACATGTGGCTTGAATGACTACGTGTGAGCACCTGTGGTTGGTACTTAATGGATAATGCTTAATGATTTCACCAGAGACCATCCCTAGCTCTCAGGTTTTGACCCAGAAACCTCAGGGTCTGGGGCAATCCTGAACTGGCAACTTCATCCAGCAAGCCAGGTGACTGGCTATGTCGTATCTGACTCAACTGATGGCTGCCTTTTAGGAAGGACAACGTGCCACCAGTAGGCTAGGTACTTTCGCACAATAGCTGTGTCTGTGCTGAATAAATTGGAAGCTTCTATTTAGGGGAATAAAAAGATGGCACTTTGTTTTCTATTGATATTCTGTTCCAAATCTCAGCAGACACAACTGCATGTATGTCTTGCAACTAATTAACTAACTTAAGTAATTTCTATTGCTAACAATGCAGATACTTAGAGCTTCTTAGCATTATTACCTTTTCTAACCACTTGTACTGAACGTTATTGAAAACCTGCCATGACAGTATGTTTGTAAAAAGAAGTTCTAGGGAAGACAAGAGAACAGTCCTATTCTCTTTAAAAACAAGAGGGAGAAAAACCTTCCTGTTATGTTTGATCCAGTGTGTATTAAAAAGAGTTTAAAGTATTATACTGTAGTATTTTTTTCTGTGTTCCATTCCATTCATTTTAATAACAGAATAGCACACATCCTATAATCTGAACTGCTAAAAAATATAGTGGCATATAGGAGAGATTCTCAGATAAGAAAACATTTATACCGTATTTGCACCATAAGAAGACAAGAGGTGTGCTGCTTTGGAACAGCAAGGGGGGGGGATTAGGTAGAGGACGAGAATCAGGCCCCCTCATGCCAGTGACTGCAATCATCCCAGAACTGAAGCAAAGGGACCTATCATGGCAGAGGTGGCAGCAGGACAATAGCGATACTGACATCTATTGACGGGGTTTTTCCAGCAATTGAAAGGGGCCCGACAGTCATGATTGGAATGCAAAGCACCAAACAGGATAGCCACAATGTCATCTGATAAGTTCTGGTCAAATTCATTACTGTCCCTCTGAAATGTCGCTTTAGCAGCCTTGTGTGATAAAGTCCTAAGCCTATATGACCACTGGAAAAGAACACAGTACAGCAGGGACTAGGATTGCCTCCTCCCATACAAATTTACAAATGAGTTAACAGTTGTTCTCCAAGGCCCAGATTCATATTCTACTGCTAAAAGACACCCCTTGGTGGTGACATGAGAAAGGGTTAGGGCTTTTTTTCCCCCCAGGATGTTCCCTGTGGGATTTATGGAGCCTTGTTGCCTTTAAAGGGAAAGCTTTTCATCTGGCGCAGAAACTCAAGGGAGCAGATGGGGGTATATGTTACCTCTACAGAGGCTAGGATACTGCTGGGCCAATGTGGCTGTACTTGGAAAACTGGTTCAGATAAGTTGTTACATTTCTTAGATATCACTCTCTGTTCCAAGATATTTTAATAAATAACTGTTGAACACTTATTTCTGTATTGCTGTTTCATACAGAAAAGTACCTATAAAAGTCTATCTAAGGAGATTTTCAGACCGCGTTTCAGCGTGCCTAGCGCGGGAGGAACTTTCGGGAGAGGGACGGCGGTCTTGCGCGGCAGGGGGGCCTTTTCGGACGCCGTTGTCCCTCTCCCGAAACCATCCGTGTCACTTCCGTGAAGCTTCGGAAGCCTCAGCGCCATATTTTAATCACGGGCAACCTCCTCTTTTGTGTTTTCCCTCTTTTGCTGATGTTTTTTAAGTAATTGTTTTTAGAGTTATATTGCTCTCAGTTTTTCTTGTATTAAGACCAGATTTTATGGTTGCCATGGAAGCACTTTTGGAGATCATATCCAACCTAATGTTGTTGGATTAGATGAAAGATAATCTTAGTGACTGATAATCACTGGAGTTCACTTTCTGAGGTGAGATGTGTAAGCAACTAATGAGGGTTTCTTGGTGGAGGTGTCCCATATAGGAATTTCTTTCCTCAGGGATGCTTACCTGAAATGTACTTTGTTATTTTGTGGGTGTTTTTTTTTTAAAAAAAAGATGTACCACTGTTGATATTATCACTAAATACTTAGAAACTGTTCCATTGTTATTGTTGTTGGCATCATCATCATCATTCCATAATAACAAAAAAGGCCCACATTTCTGATTTTCCTCATTATATCCCATCATATTCTCCATCACATTTAGAGCTGGTGCAGCTTTAATATGTCACAGCGTAGGTATTTTACATACATTACACTTGCCTATATAGATTAATAGGCCACACTGTGCATTGAATTACCCAGGTGTAAATGATTTGGGAGAGATGTGGTGGGCTGAGGTTTAATATACCAAAAAAAGCAATATTTTGCTAGCTAAAATTGGAAATCTTTTTATCTTACAAGGTAAGTCAAGTCTGACCCTGAGTGAAATGAGATACTCAGTGTGATATAGGATGAATCATGAGACTAAAATAGAAACAAATAGAGTGAAGCAAGGTTGAGAAAATGCACTTGAACTCATTGGTGGATTATTGAAACGAGGAGAATGATCAAAAATTGTGTTCTTCTAGTAGTATAATAGATATGCCCCTTGCATTGCAGTCTTGATGGATTATTGTTGGATTTCACGTTGGAGCAAATATGTTGAAACTATTATAAAAGTATCAGAGGTAGATGACAGCCAAAGCTGATTAGAGATTTTATAGGATATTGAATTTCTCTGACAATGTTTTTCTTTTTTCTTTCTGCCATGTTTACCTTGTATGGACATTTAGATTCTTATGAATTATTCCTAAAAATAGCAGCTAAAGTAAACATGCAGTAAATAAGGTAAGTATGAACTGGTAAAATTAATGCCAGAAGAAATTAAGGGGAACTATTACTCTTCCAAGAAATCTGTCTCTTGTTTCCAAAAGTCTTGGGGAGTGAGGGGTGGAATCCTGAAATCTTCCACGCTTTCACTGAATCTGCCACATGTTCACCCTGGACTGGGAGTATGTATTCTTGTCACCTTTAAGAAACCAGTATTATGTATTTTCACAATATCTGTTACAAAGATAACTGAAGTCTGTTGCCCAAACATCTCCCTGCCCCTATTGATCTCTGACAACAGAAGTCAGTCAGTCCCTAAAGTGGTAGGCTATGTGAGAGAAATAGATTGGCACTCCATAAATCAGGACACAACACAGATTTCTGAAATTGTCCTGTGACACTCAGTTTATGCATAAATAAGGTTAGGGTTAAATAAACAGATTTGCCACCATCACATATAGTTTAAACCTTAGCAGAAATAAAGTGTAATAGAATAATTGACTGAAATCCAGACATTTTGTGAACACATGCTGAGAAACCTAAAATGCTTTACACACACACACACACACACACAGATACACACAGTTGTCCCTCAATATCCACCGATTTGGTATTCATGGATTTAAATATTCACAGCTTGAAAATATTCTTTAAAAATAATAATCCAAAAAGCAAACCTTGATTTTGCCATCTTATATAAGGGACACCATTTTGCTATGCCATTGCCTATAATGGGACTTGAGTATTCATGGATTTTGGTATCCACGGGGGGTCCTGGAACCAAACCCCAACGAATATGAAGGGACAGCTTGTATATATAAACTTACTTCTGAGAAGATACCATTTTAACATTTAATTACACTGAAGGAGTAAAAGGAGACAAAGCTCCTCCTCCTTTGTCTCCTATGATGGTCACAGAGTTTTATTTTTAAAAAAGCCCAATGTGTTTTGGCCTTGACACCAATTGGCCTTCTTCAGGGGCTATTCTAAAAACAAACAACATTTAATTACAACAGATATTTTAGATGCTAAAGGACTTTGTTTTTGTGTCAAGAAGTAACAAGACTATTTCTTTTCAAATTGTTGTCATGCATGTTCAGACCCTGAATATTACAGTTTCCAGAAAACTCATCATTCAGTATGTATTACAAAATCAGTTCTCCTACCAAAGCGAGAAAGCTGGATTTTTTTGGAGAAGTAAGTGCTTTCAGCTGGTCATAAAGTAACTACTAACATTTTTAGGCATAAGATGGGGGTGTTCTCTCTCATGCCAGTTAGCTGAACACACCATAAACCTGTTCTTCCTGCCTCTTCCATTCTCCAACGCTCAAACCACTATACCATGCTGGCTCTCTCATTTCTTTTCAGATTGTAGTCATACATGTTCAGACTCTGAAGGCTACAGTTTCCAGAAAGGTCAGCTTTCAGTGTGTATTACAAAATCAGTTCTCCTACCAAAGCAAGAAAACTGGTATTCTATGAAGAAATAAGTGCCATACTTCAGTGCTTTCAGCTCGATGTTTTGCTGGAGATGAAGTCAATACTGACATTTTTGGACATAGCATGGAGGTGTTCCCCCTCATTCCATTACAAGAATGGACAATTTCCAGAAATGTTCTTCCTGTTGAGTAAAATACAAAATTTTTGGAAAAAAAGTAAGAAAATGAAAAAAATGTCTTACTTTTTTGGTAAAAATTTAATTTGTGCAAAAAAACCCACACATTATTTTCATGCAAAATTTAATGTTTTATGCAACCCTCCACATACCATTTTAGCTTAAATTTGTGTTTTATGCAAAATGTTTCTTGTTTTTCTATGCAACCAAACTTTTCAGGAAAAAATGTCCTGAAATGTGAAAACTCATTCAGAAGTGCACAAAAAATCTTGTAATATTTTGAGAGTTGTCAAGATGCCTTTACACATGGAGAAGATGTGTGAATATTCAGTCCTATTTCACACACACACACACACACACAGAGCTGTATGCATGAAGACCCCTTCCCCACAGACATTCAGGGGGAAAACATGGTCCAACTCACCCTCCAACAAGGAACTAACAGTACTCAGAAGGGCCAGTCTTGCATGGATGGAATCAACAAGAGTCTTCCTAATCTTTTTCCACATGGGAGGAAAGAAAACCTCAGACACCTTACAGGTGTGAGGCATTCTCAAGGATTTTCGCTACCTTGAAAGCATGAAGACATTTTTTACTGAACTCAGGCTCCTGAATTAGAATCAGCTGCATGTGTGCCAATAATAAATTAGAAACAATTTGGATTTTTTCCCCATAAATCATGTGCAAACATCTTTTTTTTTTTAATTTCAAGGTGTTAGACATGGAATCCTTATGTCATGCTTGTGAATTTTCCTAAAAAGATAACCATGGTTATTACCTTATTTCTGCAAATACTTCAAGACAGAAGGTGATAAAAAGGGTGGATTTTCTAATTAATTTCAAAACTCATTTCGGCTTGTCCAGAATTAGCTTTAATTAAAGAAAAGAAGACATTCCGACAGTGTTTTGTTACTCGTGAATAATGTAAGAAATGTGACAAAAAGTCACCTTTGGTAGGCATTTTTATTTATGTTCACCCTTGAGAAGAATTATGCAGTTGTTGAGCATTTGTAATAGTTTTCCTGAGCCAGAGTGTGCTAGCATAGCTTTCACATTGGTTCACATGAAAAAGAACAAGTTCTTATAATAATATTTTTTGTATAACTTTCAACCACAGCAAATAGGTGGGTTGTTCTGCATTCTGGCAAATCCTTGAAATAACTGGGACATCCCTGGTATTCCTCTGCTTTGTCAGGGAGCAGACCCAAAGTCTTACACTTTCCTACCAGGAAGAGCAGAGGCAAAGGATAAGAAAGGATAATACTGCTGTGTCTTTTAATGGTTGTGTAGGAATAGGATTTCTATCAAGTTCTGCTCTGTGGTAAGCTAGACTGGTTAACATTTCCTCTTCTGCATAACTATTGTTTAAGATATCAAAGATTTTTAAAATACACCTTCAGAAATAATGCCAGATTGTTAAATTACTGTGAAGATTTATAATCAAAAGCAAAACCTGGAAATAAGTAAAAGTCTTCAGCTTTTGTAGTCTCTAATTGCTGACTGGTTTTCTGAATGAATCACATCATTCTACAGCATAGAATGTACATGGCAATACACAACTCATTCTCCAGGTGTGAATCTTTATATTGCAGAATTTACAATATCATCACACAGAAGGAGGTTTGCAAATGGTTTCCAGAAGTAGAAATACTTCTGGGGGGCAGGTAGGAAGAATACGTAAGTGGCCTTATAGGCCATTGAGAACTGAACATACTCAGTGGAGTCTTAACTGACTGTTGGATGTGCGGACAGAGAGATGACCAGTGATGAAGGGAGTGATGAATTTTGGAAGACGCCACAGCAGGCTGACTAGAAGGTGAACAAAAGCACCCCACCCCACTTTACTGGTGTCCCCCTCATCCCTCTAATAAGCAAGATTTGTTTTCTCAGTTGCTATTTAAAAGTTTTAAAGTTGACAGGCAGAAAGACCTGTGTAATCTACATCATTTTCCAAATAGATCTTTTGATGTGTTCCTCTTATTTCCTGGCAAACTGTTCCATTTATTTTCACAAACCTAGTGCTTTGAATGCATACCCACACATTTATCCATTCATTTATTTAATTTTAATGACAATGTAGCTGCTACTCATGGTGAAAGAGAGAGGGGACCTTTTCTGATCAATAATATATTATCTCTTTGGCAAATTAGTTAACATTGATGTTTCAGAAAATCTAGAATATGTTCAAAATACTTTTAAAAAAATATCCCCGTCAATAAATTGATGGCATGCAAAACAGCACTGCAGTTTTGTTACATCTGACGGTGAGAAGACTTTCATTTCATTTATTCATTCTGTTCCATTCCTTTATACATTTGTACAGCTCTGTCATGGCCCCTCCAAAACTCTTCACAAAACCAGCTGCATCTAACATTTAGTTGTTGGCATGGAAGATGTGCTCCCTCTGGTGATGTTGGAGGAATGTTCAAATGAACAAACTCCTTCAGGATAGACACCTAACACATAAAGTGGACAACAGGCTCCAACTCAGCAGTGTCTGGAAATTCTGTGTAGTATCTGAAAAGAGGCTACTTACGTATATGCACCTGTCCCTTAGCAAGCTCACCAAAAGATTAGTGACCCTAGTCACAATACACTGTCCCCTTCCAACTGTTGCATTGATTCATTTGATGTATCAGAGGAAGAGCCAGGAAGTGTGCAGGTATCACAGGAGGGGCCAATACACAATCAAATCATTCCCGAGAGATGGCCATCAAAACCTCCAAAGAAGGAGACTCCACCACAGTCGGAGGCAGTACATTCCACTTCGAACAGCTCTTACTGTCAGGAAGCTCTTCCTAATGTTTATAATTTGAGCACTCTGGATGACATAAGGATTTCAGGACTTCATGATGGAACCCACCCTGAGTTTTTGCCTCAGGGCCAAAGCTGGCAAGAGAGGATCAGTAATGTGGGCTCTTCCATTGTGATCTAGAGCTACCTTGGAAATATAGGAGGAATTAGAGCTTATCAAAAATTTTGTGCAAGTAAGAAATTTTGTTAAAATCAGATCAAATATGCTTTTTTATGCAAGGGTAGAAAACATAACTTGAATATAGAATAGTCCATTCTTTTTCCTATGGTGGTTTCACTGTAGCATAAGCCTCATTCAAATTTTCCATATGTTTGGTGGAAACCTGGCAACCTATTGGAAGGTATCTGTTATGTTTTGTTTAGGTCCATACAGTGAGCCCTTCAGATCTGTGAGGTTTTGGCTCCAGAACTCCAAGCGGATACCAAAAAACATGGATGAACATATCTGATATTATTAAATCCCTTAGTAAGTCTGCAATCATGCCACTGTTATTTCATGATCTGGGCCATGACAATCTACAGTTAATTGAATCCGCAGATCTGGAGCCCATGGATATGGAGGGCCCAATGTATTCTGTTTGATTGTGAACGAAATAGCTAACTGGCTAGAAATAGAAGTTTCTAACTGCCTTGGTTTTAGAATAATTTATTGTAGGCTGCACTGTGACTTTTATTTTATGGGGTAAGATGCAAATGTTGTTAAGGGGAAAAAAGAATTGTCCACTCCTATGATGAACAGTAGGGTTGGAAAAGAAATTCACATTAAACAAGCTTTTGTACAAATTTATTTAATTTGTGATCTCTGAGACTTAATGAAAGCACATATGTATCTTTCAGTTTCCTCTAAATGGGAGGAAGCTGAGGATTTCAGATTCTCCCCATCCCCTTTTGTTACTGTTGCTGTTTTCAATTATAGCCAGATAACTGCACGTAACTTTTACACTATAGCCAGGGAAGGAGGTGATACATTAAATGCACATATTAAGACTCTCTCTCTCTCTCTCTCTCTCTCTCTCTGGCTTTTCTTCGCAAACGAAGATTCAGGAAGGACACCCCGCGCTTTCTGCAAGCACGCTGATGACTAAAAAGGCCAATCTGAGATAAACAAATCCGGTTGCAGGAAGCACAACACAAGGTCTCCTTGGGTGATGTTTCCAATTTGTGATTTTTTTCTGCGTTGTCGTTTCTCTTCAAGACTTGTTCGGCGTGAGTTCTTGTACAGGGTTATGATGACTGCATCTCAGAGATCTGATGGCAGTTCCCCTTTTTCCCAGCAATTCACAAGGAGTTTGTGGAATTTAACATGGAGATCATGACCTCCGTGTTTCCAAACTTCATGTGGGATTCCATCGATCCCAGCTGCCTTGCCGTTTTTCATCTGCTGTATGGCCTTAAGGGTCTCTTCCAAAGTGGGAGCTATGTCCAATTCCTTTTTCATTGGTTTTTGTATCATATGTTGGATAGCTGAGCCTTGGACTACTCGGTTGGCACTAAAGAGATTTTGAAAATGTTCAGCCCATCGATTCAGGATGGAGGCTTTATCAGTAGTTAATGTTTACTGACCATCTGTACTGTATAAGGAGCTTTGGACCTGATAAGTAGGTCCAAACACTACTTTAAGAGCTTCATAAAATCCTCTAAGATCGCCCAGATCTGCACAGCATTGTGTCTTTTCTGCTATATTGATCCACCCCTTGTTCTGCATGTCTCGGAGTTTTTGTTGAAGTTTACTACATGTGAGACAGAAAGCTGCTTTTCTTACATGGCAAGTTGGCTGGGCGAGGTATGCCTGGTGAGCAGTTCTCTTCTTTGCCAACAGCTCCTGGATCTCTTGGTTGTTTTCATCAAACCAGTCTTGATTTTTCTTGTGGGAGAACCCGAGGGATTCTTCCGCAGACTGGAGGATACTGTTTTTGATATGTTGCCAAAGCACTGTAGGAGAAGGATCTGTAGGATGGTCTTCAAGTTTTGTTTGCAGATTTGCCTGGAAGTTGTCTCTCATGGTAGCTTGTTGAAGATTGTTGACTTGGAGTCTCCTCTTTAAGATGCCACCGCTCTTAGGTTTGAACTTAAGATGAAGATTTAGTTTACATCTGATGAGGCGATGATCTGTTTGGCATTCTGTACCGGGCATCACTCGGGCA
The DNA here is from genome assembly GCA_030847615.1 of Gambelia wislizenii. Classification (NCBI taxonomy): domain Eukaryota; kingdom Metazoa; phylum Chordata; class Lepidosauria; order Squamata; family Crotaphytidae; genus Gambelia; species Gambelia wislizenii. The sequence goes on along the minus strand of JAUMIR010000001.1, from coordinate 285,106,609 downwards.
TGACGGACATTGTGAATGTTTCTCTGGCGGACTAGAACATAGTCAATGAGGTGCCAATGTTTGGATCGGGGATGCATCTAGGTTGTCTTTAAGGTATCTTTCTGCTGAAAGATAGTGTTTGTAATAGTCAGCTGTTGTTCTGCACAGAACTCTAGCAAGAGCCGTCCATTATCATTGCAATTTCCAACACCACATATTAAGACCAATGCATTAATAATACACTAGAAAAAGCTCATAACAAAATTCTCACAAATTTCAATGTGGGAAATAATGAAAATCTTGCAATCCAGTCAGGATTGCCAGGTGCCCCGTTTCATATGGAATGTCCCATATATGGGGGCTTGCTGTCTGGCCCCATATTGATTTTTTTTAATTGTTCAGAGCAGGCACCATTCATGAACGTTTGGTACACAGCACAAATGGCCTTATGTACCAAACACTGGCGGTCTATCTGCTGGAATCACAGCTATCATGGCACTACTCTTGTGCCTCCCCACCCCACAACTTTGGTGAGTGAGAGCAGCCCCAAATCATCTCTCACATGCTACTCTCTCTGTTACTTATTGAGTTGGGAGCAGGAAAAAATGGGGTGGGGGGAAAGACTCAGGCTCATATAGAACCTTCTCTGAGGTCATTTTGCTGCTCTGGAGTCAGTCTTTTGTGAGCCCAGCCTTTCCCAAAATTGGACTCAGCTGTGATCACAACAGACTAACGCCAGAACATTTTGTATACAGCAAAATGATGGAGGTCCATCTGTTGTGAGTGTGGCTGATGCCTACTCTCCCTGTTCTCAGTTCTATGGGCAACTCAGAGAGTAGCATATGAGGCAGGCCTGTGTAAGGCCTACCTCAGATCTCACAGAAGCCTGGGTATTTATACACTGCTCTTCAGCCAATTTTTTTTTAATTAGGTATTTATACACTGCTCTTCAGCTACAAAAGCTATCAAAGCATCTTACAATTTGTTTTAAGCAATAGCAGTTTACACATCTACACTGCCTTAAGCAGTTTCCAATGTGTTTTCATAGAATCATAGAATCATAGAATTGTAGAGTTGGAAGAGACCACAAGGGCCATCCAGTCCAACCCCCTGCCACGCAGAAAATCACGATCAAAGCATCCCTGACAGATGGCAATCCAGCCTCTGTTTAAAGATCTCCAAGGAAGGAGACCCCACCACGCTCCGAGGGAGTGCGTCTCACTGCCAAACAGCTCTTACTGTCAAAAAGTTCCTCCTAATGTTGAGGTGGAATCTCTGTTCCTGGAGCTTGCATCCATTGTTCTGTGTTCCAGTCTCTGGAGCAGCAGAAAACAAGCCTGCTCCATCCTCAACGTGACACCCCTTCAAATACTTAAACATTCCCCCCGCTGTTTAAAAAATATATATATATCTGGGAAAAGCCACAAAGTCTTTTCTCGTGGAGTATATGGTGGGGTTTTTTGGGGGGAGGTGGCTTCCAAATATGGTGATACATGTAGAATCCCATAAAGACAGATAGCAGTCTCCTTGCATTCCGTGAAGAGTACAGTATTTTTGCCATTTAGACAACCCCCAAGATGACTAAACTGAGACTGTTAAAATCTGGACATATTATGAGACAACATGACTCACTGGAAAAGATGATAATGCTGCATAAAGTGGAAGAAAGTAGAAAAAGAGGAAGATTACAACACAGGCAGATTGATTCAGTCAAGGAAGCCACGGCTACTTTGAGTTTGCAAGACCTGAACAGAGCCATTGGTGACCTGGGCTCCTAAGTCCTCCTCTTACATATTTGAAATGGGCTTTATAGAATACTGCCTCATAGGTACCAGCCACTCTTGAGCTGGTTGGGCAACAGAGAAGTTTGTCTTGTATTGATTGATGTCTGAAAAACTGGCAATCCTAAACCCTATACAGAATGCTGGTAGGATTCTGAGAAATGCAATGAAAAAGAAACTGACAGCAGTCACATCCCTAGAGAAACATGAAGCACATAGGAAGCGTTGTTGTGATGAGTGCTAAATTAGTATTGCATCATTAACGGTGAGTGTCTGAGCTATCCCTTCCAGACCTACTAAAGTGGGTGGTAAAAGATAGCACCTCTACAGGGTCCTTACGTACCGTAATTGTTACGCACTTATTACACACACACATATGCTTATTCAATGCCAGAGTGATGGGCAATTTGCTAATATGGGAATATGAAAACATGATTTCTGGCCGATAGAAACACTGGGAGAATACAATTATATGAGTAATGAATTAAAAGAATTTGCTGTTGCTAATTGCTGTCCAGTTAGCTTTGACTGATGGTGATTCTGTGAATGAGAATCCTCCAAGATACCCTGTTATTAACAGTCCTGCTAAGGTGTTGTGAACTCAGGGCTGTGGCTTCCTTTATCAAGTCTATTCACCAGGATGATCATCTTCCTGTTTTCCGACTGCCTCCCACTTTACCAAACATTATTGTCTTTTCTGATTAGTTCTGTTGTCTCATGATATCACCAAAGCATATAATAGTCTCAGTTTTGTCAATAAAGGTTGCCCCTTGTATCTGTGGGGGCTATACGTTCCCAGACTTACCTTTTATAAATGAAACCACAGATAATAGTGAACTTTGTTAAAGGACTTCCAGTACAAACAGTGTTGTGTTGTAGGACCTAGCAATACCTAGAGAGGATACCTCCCTATGCATTTCCCAGCATGACTTTATGGTATGTGTCCCTATTTTTTCACTCGCTGATAACTGAAACCGTGGATATTGGTTCTGCAGATATGGAGGGGTGAGCTGTATAATGCAACAACATACCATAACAAACTGGTATGGTAAAAAGATGTACGTGGCTCCCTCCCTACTTTCATTTTAGATGACAATGGAGGCAGTTTTATCCCAGCTTTTTCTTCTGCTGCTGTTTTTACTCTGTTATTGTTGGGTTATTTATTTATTTGATTTATACCCTGTTTTTCTCCCAATATGGGAGTATTTATGGGCTTGCATTGTATAGATTGTAGTTGTTTCATTGTGAGTCATCCTGAGTATACTATAAGGAAGGATAAAAATTACTCAAATGAAGAAAAAAAGAAAAAGAATAAGTAAATATTGTACATAATAAACTGTATCAAAGCTAGAAGCTACCCATCAGTGAAAATGGTATAGTGGAGTATTTACTCAGGAGAAACAAACCATAATGTAACACTTAACAATACTGTACAGTTAAAAGAGATAGCATGCTCCTAGCAGCCTCTGTAAAGAAGAAAAATAAGAGCTGCAGGATGTGGTATCATTAAATAAAATGTCAGCAAAAAGCACAAGCTCATGTCTGTTGGGCAATGTGATTCTTCCAGAAGTATGCTGCATAGTGAACCTGTGTGTGTGTGTGTGTGTGTGTGTGTGTGTAATCTTTAACAATAAAACCAAGCAGTGGCTGGTCAGAAGAAATAGGGAAACAATATAAGGAGGTTTAGAATAATCACTGAAAAAAGTAGTGTCCAGGGAAACATGCAGGAGCAATTCCATAATTGATTGCCATCATTTAATCTCTATTATAAATTACTAGACCATGTTATGCAAACTGATGCCAACAGAAGAGCATGTCTAACAAAATATAATTGAGTTCATTACAAATTCAACTGCAGTGGTGACTGCAGTAACTTATTAGAACCATTTGTCAATGTACCTTTTTAACTAATAGTTTACTCCTCTTTTCAAGCATCCAGGTTTTTGAGATACTGCTTGCCGGTTCCGCATGATCTGCAGCCCATTTTGAATAAGATTTCTTTAACACTGTACTGGTAGGTTTACTCTAGCAAAAAGCAGCACTTAGTATACACCAAAATGGGAGCCATGTGGAAACAGATTATTGTATGGTATATGAAATGGAATGATTCTCTCCAGTATTGTGAAGATTATGTGAAGTAAGAGCATAAGAAACTAATTATGTGGGGAATGCACAGCAATTAAAATTGCATTACCTTGACAGTCTCAGCCTCTTCCTCTTATGCAGAATCAGCATTCTGACCAATAACAGAGTATTAATATCGTTAGTTTAAACTTGATTACAATGTATGTCTGAGCTTGATTTCCCCCTCTCTAGTGCATAATCTGATTTTTGGAAGGTGTAGAACTACATTGCTGGGAGTCAAGAGACCTCAGACAAGCAAGCTTGTCAATATTGCACCCAAACTGAATGGAGTTGAGGGGAATAACTAATTAAAGAGGCTCATCACTAATTTAAAATAATCTCTTCTGAGAAATCCCTGCTAACTACCCTCATCCATTCAGTCACTCTTAAAAAAAAACAAAAAAACTTTTAACAGGAATTGTCAATAATTTTAGGTTCAACAGTGATGAGAACATTAAATTTACTTTAGTGTTTATATTTTACTATGCTTTTATATTTTATGTTGCTGAGTTTTGTTTTGTTTTGTGAACTGCCTGAAAAGCTTTGTTTATTGGACAGTATAGAGATGTAATAAACAACAAAAATGTGCCCTGTTTACGTGCAAAGTCATATATTTCATGCTTGTTTCAACATATATTTCCTATATAGTTGTTGTTTCCTATATAGTTGTTTCATTGTCTTGCTTTTCCTTAAAGGCTTCCAGGTGACCAAGAAAGATTTGTAACTGTCAGGCCTTTAAACAGCCATTTCCAGACTTCTAAGATTTTTTTTAAAATTCACTGTTGTGTTCAGCCAAACACTTTGTTCACAATTTTCCTCTACTCTCTTGATGTTCTGACCTTAATTTACAACAGGGTCCTATGCATGTTTACTCAGAAACAAGTCTCACTCTTTTGCATGGAGCTTGCTCAGAAGCAAGCGCACAAGATTCCAGTCTCAGGTACAATCTTAGCCACACTTCACTAGGGGTAAGTCCTGTTGAACTTCATGGACTTTACTTCTGAGTAGTCATATTTAGGACTGAACTGTGGTCTGTCATGTGTGGCATGTTTACCTCTAATAAATCTGTCTGTGAGGGGGGATCCCTCTGATTCTTTCATTATGAGTTATGTTCTTGGTAAAGATGGTGGTGCTCCATATGTTGCTGGATTGCACATCCCATCAGCCCTACCCAACATACTCAGTAGTGAGGGATGATGGGCATTTCCATTCAACAACATCTGGAGGTCTAACTTTCCCCATCCCTGCTGTAGGCTATCTGTTTTCAACTAATGGATTGTAGCTTTACTTAGATTTCATATATGAGGTCTATCTTAACCACTTTGAGGAGAGACAAAGAGAGAGAGAGACAGTGTCATCACTGGGGTGGTGTGGGGTGTGTGGATTGCACTGGGTGACACTATCAGAGGAGGTGACACCAAAATGGCTGTCTATAAAATTTTTGTGCAGAGTTTCAGCAGAAATTTATTATTTTTTATAAAAAATATCCCTGGTGCCATGTCCAGCCAGGCAAGCCTGCCTTCTTGTTCCTCTCCTGCATGTAGTTTTCACCCTCAAAGTCACACACAGATTGCATAGATTGCTAGGAAATGTAATTCCAGAACCTCCTCTTGGTTCTTCATAATCTGGCTTGCTTTCAAAACAAGTTGCTCAAGGTGTTATCTCAAGAACATAATTTCAATTTTTCTAGTTGTTTACATCACTACTATTGCCATTACATTCAATGCTATATGGGAATTACAATTTATGAATAACATTAATACATTAGTACAGTCCATGGTGTGACACCCTGCGTTACCACGGTGGGTGACGTCAACCCTAGTGACGCCACTGGAGAGGTAGAGGTGGAGAGTAATGAAAAAAAGAAGAAAGAGGAAAAGAAAGGGATGGAGAGAGTGAAGAAAAATCTCCTTCAAAGTCTTTGTAGGCTAAATTGCATGTATAGTTTTAAAAAAATATTTACAGAGAAAGAAGAACCTAGAGATACAATAAAGGAGAAATCATAAAATATCAAAAGTTAAATGTGGATCCCATATTGCAGTTTGGAGTGAACGGTAGTCTAGTGATTTATGCATTACCAAAAATGAGGAGAAAATGTGCTATGGATTTGCATAAAATCAGGACTGCTGATTGATATGTAAGTTCAAAAACAACTATCATTTAAATGTAATTTCACCTTTGTGTTCAAGTGACCTGTGTGCCCATGCAGCCTGCTGTTGAGGTTCCGTCTTGTTTTCAGTTCCCTGAATTTGTCCGAGGAAGAGAAAACCACAGCTTCCATCTCTGGTGGCTTCTATGCCTGTGGGAAAGTGAAGCTTCTCTGAGGTTTAGTTCAAACTTTAAAGGAGCTGTCCAAGATGGTGAGTCTATTTCGGAGATAGGGTTCAGCACCTTGAATAGGCCCTTTAAAGTTCGAAGTAATGCCTAGAACAGAGTCACTGCTCCACTGAATGGAATTCTGAAGCCACCAGCGTCGCATGCAGGGTCTTGGGAAATTATATTCCTGATTGTGTTCATTGGTACCCATCATGAAGGATGAGTCCAGTAACATTTTTTCTGTCGACCAGGACTCCTCCCTATCATGTGCCCTCTTTCTGATTTTTTGCCTGGGTGTTTGGAAAGGAGAACAGAATGGTAGGCCAAGCTGCCTAATTGAATACAGTATTGAAATTTCGGCTTTGGGTTGCCTCATGCTGGGAGTGACATTTCAAAGTAGGGAAAAACTGCCCCCCCCATTCCAAATCTGGCTGCATCCCTAGGCATCACAAGGAGCACTCATGCTAGTGGATTTGGTATTCTGTTACCAGCTTTGGAGGCTCTGTTATCATGTACACAGGAAGAACTTTAAATTAAAATGGTGGGGATAGACCTCTGACTAAAATAATGTTGAATTGAAAGCACTGGAGGCAGATGTTGGATCCACACAAAGACTTTTCCAGGTACACAATGACACAAAAGCTTGAACAAACCATTATCTACTTGCACACACACACACCCGCTCATCACCTTCTTACAACTGCTTTAGTTTCCTAATTTTTCCCTAACTGGTTTGCCATGGGTGCCTCTCCTCTTTTCCTCTTTCAGTTGCACTAAGCAAGTCCAGAGAATGTGATTATCTCACCTGTTAGTCACTCATTTAATCTCAAGTGGCACTGTGTCTGAGTACAGACTGCATCTAATGTAATGCAGTCGCAATGATCCCATTAACTTGATCAGCTACTCAGCTGGACTCAGTGGGTTAATTTAAGCCAGCCAAAAAGAGAGGAGAGAGGGAGGAAGACTGTCTCATTCAAGTGTGGTAACCCCCTATCCCCCCTTCCTGTTCTAACATTAGAACACAATCTAGTTGGAATTCAAACAGCTGAACAGGCAGTTGGCTAAAAGGTTACCCTTCCAAACTTAGCTCCTTTTAATAACTTTCCCCCTTTTAATGAGGAAAGTTTAGATGCAGGGGATCTTTAGTGGAAAGAAGAACTTTGCCAAGGCACTGTATCAGTGGCTTCATTACACTACTCCAAGCTGAGATCTGCTGCTGTGAAGCGTGAATTTTCTTTCCAAGGTTGAAAAGGGAAATGGCTTTGGTTTCCTTTGCTTAGGGTGGGGTAGGGACAGAACTTGAAAATATTACTCTTTTGGACCACAGTTCCAATTATGGCCAGGGGATTATGGGGGTGACCCATGAGTAATTTCCAAGCTTCAGGTAGGGGTGTTAGATTTGGAGCTTTGTAGCAGAGGGTGCTTTTGTGCTGGGAGGAAGGACTGCCTTGAATTAGCATTGCATTACAACATATATAGCTACAGCAACAGTAAGCACTTTAGCCTGTTAAAATGAATTGTTGACAAAAGGCAATTAAACATTTTTACCTACTCTGCTGCATTTCATAATACTGTGGATGATTATAAAGCAGGCTGGCAAAGAGAACTGGAATTACTTTCTACACATGTGTATGTGTACACATTCACACACACACAAACTCCCTCATGCTTGCTTGCTAATGAGGCTGAAGTGTAAAATGCAGTCTAGGGGAAGGTGAACAAGTAATTGTTGATAGATGTAATTTATTCTTCAGGCAGAGCTGAATTAATATGAATGTCAAATGGAGAAAGTATTTGCCTCTCCATATTGTAAAGAAAGAGGATAATGGAGAGAGTGACTGAGCCGTATTTTGTAGTTAAAAATAAGTAGTGAACAAAAGGGCACTGATTGCTTTCCGATCTAGCAAGTTAAGAAAGAATAGGAGCTGCAGGAAAGAATACAAGATAGCTGAATCAGCGAGCTTGGAAACCATTATAAAACCATGTCCCCTAGCTTCATAGAGATCCTTGCACTAAGAATTCACTTCTGATCTCTGCCTTCCTAATTATATGGGTAGCCCAATTCATTATCTGGGTTCCTTTGTAAGGTTTCCTTCCAACCTAGTGAGCAGTTGATGAGTTAAAATGAAATAAAATTGCTCATGGCAAGTCCAAGAAGGACACTGAAAGGAGTGTGGGGGGAGAGAAATGTATATGGCCCATGCCTTCCTCCTTCATTTTGTTACACTCTAGAGCAATAAAGCCAGGGACACTGCAAATGAGAGAAAAGTGGAAGGTCTCTCTCTTTATGAAACAAATGCTACCTCCCATGTTTTTCTTGGCTGACCAGCACTGAGAAGCGTGCATATGAATTTCACAGTCTGCACATGCATTATGGTTCTAAACTGTTTTAATTGATTTTAACCAAGATTCAAATTTAATAATAAATAAATAAATAAATAAATATCAACTTAAATTTGGTTTCATTGTTAAGAATAAGTTGACAATTGATAAAGCATTCCACCAATCTATTGAAATGTACATAGCCAAAATATGTAATCAGCAACCTAAGGAGAATCTATCTCCTAAGGCCAAAGATCTATCTGTTAAGAATTCTGTTTCTACAGGGGCCAGCCAGTTGTCTATGGGAAGCCCACTGGCTGGGACATGTGTGCGACTAGATGTCAGTTAGTGTGATATGTATAGGTGTATTGGTGCAATTTAGCTTTGACCTAAGCAAAAACAGGTAGTTCTAATAGCTGTTTCAGTCTTTCTGCCTCCAAGTGTGTGTGTGTTTGTGTGTGTGCATGTGCGCGCACACACACAAACACGCTGGTTGTTGTCATGTATGCATTTCACTACCACTAGCCACTTACTAGTTAGCACTATTACCAGCCACAATTCACCACCCACAATGCCCATGCCTTTTGTTCTCATTATTGCTTATGCTGTTCTGCATTTGCATGTCCGCATACATGTTTAATTTGTTACACTTCTTCTGCATTGAGCTTAACAGACATCCTATGTACAGCTTTGACATTGTGAAATTGAAACATGGTGGCTCCCCAAGGGCCCTGCAATGTGCTGCATCTCCTATCACACCAGAGGGGCTACCAGCTTTCCCTCCCCCTTTTTGCCACAGTGTTATCAGAGGCAGCTTGGACAACATCACCCACTAAGCCCAAGTTCTGAGGGGCCCTCAGAGCAAGGCAGAATGGGTGGAGTGTGGGTGTCATGCACAGGCAATCTCTGTGGTGATTTCAGTGCAATAGGGAGGTAAATATTCATTTCATTCTTGCATGTGGAAAAAAATCAAATATTTTCTCTCCACTGGTTGACAAGAAGTCTTATGAATTTTTCCACGGGATTTTTTTTTTTTTTTTTTTTGCATTTTGTAAATTCTTGTGAAAATTTTGTTGGCCCAAAAAGCATGGTTACATAAAAAGAATTCTGTTTTGTATATAGTATGATATCTTGAACAAACATTTTGCTTTGTGTGTAAAACCCCAGTGTTTTTGGCACAAAACCCACAGAAAACAAAACATTTTTTCACTATGTGAAAAGAAACCCTCCAGTAGTGTTGACAACATTTTTTTTTTCCTGCGGGACTTTCTCATTATGAATATTCTTTGCACCCCTAGCTTGGTCTATGGCCCTTTCTATACAAGCTATTTGGCCTCTCATTGGGTCTGGAAAACCACAGCAACAACCACATTCCTGCAGCCACCACATCAGCAGCAATATGATAAACACAGCTCTTTGATAGATTTTCCATGTTTTTTTTTTCTGGGCTGTGAGGCCATGTTCTGGAAGAGTTTATTCCTGATGTTTCGCCTGCATCTGTGGCTGGCATCTTCAGAGCCGCTATGCATTGTGCCTGGCTGTGGGTACTCCCTGGAAGGTATGAGGAATGAACATACCAGTCTGTGATGGACTCAAACATATAATAGAACATAGATTTACCTCAACCCCATATCTGTGTCGAGGAGGGAGTCTAGGAAAATAACTTTTTGCAACCTGGTTTTTGTGTGCTGGAAGCTAGAAACCTCCCCACCATTGGTGTCCGTTTGGCCACTTTCTTGTTTCATGATTCTTTTCCCTTAGAAAAGTGGCAATTTCTCACCATCATTTATTTATTTACTGGGTGTTCATCTACCACTTTGCAGTGCACCAGGGTCCCCAAAGTGATGTACAATGGGTAAAAACATTTAAAACATTAAATACACAAATAAAAATATTTAGGAAACATACAACCTCCCCTCCTCTTTAAGAATAGTTCTCAAACCATATCCAATTAAAAAGAGCCAGAGCACTTATCCCAAATTTTAAGAACCAAAGGCCACACAAAATAGGACAGTCTTCTGCCCAACAAAAATTCAGAAGGGATAGAGCTTGGGAGGGAGTGCCACAGTAGGGGTGCTGCTACAGTGAAAGCTGTATCATCAGTTAGCTTCCCAGGGTGGTAGGATGCCCAACAGGGTTTCCACTGAAGATCTTAAATTTCAGGCAGGTTCATATTGGAGGAGGCAGTCTTTCAGATGCGTTGGCCCCAAGCCATTTTCCATCTTGATAGTTGATTTTGTAGGGACTTTATCAGACATGGCAAAAATCGCATGATTATGACATCATGGTAGTGCAAACGGGTCCTGCTATCGCATGACATCATGTTCGCGTGGTCAAACTGCTCTAGCTGTGGATAAGGTGTTGCTTTTAATTGATGGAACAAGCCATCAATAGCTCTCAATATCATTTTTTTCACAGTATTGAAGAGTGTGCAAAAACACATCCCACTGTAATTGCAAGATTACAGCGTGAATGGGCAGTCCTCTTCCCCCACTCCCCATTCCTGGCAAGAAAACCTCTGGGTGAGAACATGAAAATTATCCACGGATCTGAAACATGGGTTACCTATCGCCACCACCTACGACTCCTCGAGCGCTTTCATCAGCGCTGTCTACGCACAATCCTAAATATACACTGGACTGACTATGTGACGAATGTTGCTGTCCTTGAACAAGCAGGGATCACCAGCATTGAGGCCATGATATTGAGAACACAGCTGCGCTGGGCAGGGCACGTTTCTAGGATGGAGGACCATCGCCTCCCAAAAATACTACTCTACGGTGAACTCGCCACGGGTCAGCGTGGGAGGGGCGCTCCAAAAAAGCGATACAAGGACTCCCTGAAACAACATCTCAGGCTTGGCCAGATTGATCACCAACGGTGGTCCGCCCTGGCCTCACATCGGGAGGCATGGAGACGCACTATCCACAATGCTGCAGCCTTATTTGAGAACTCACGACGAACAAGTCTTGAAGAGAAACGACAACGCAGAAAGAATCACAACCCAAAAACATCACCCAAGGAGACCTTCTGCTGCACTTTTTGCAACCGGACTTGTTTATCTCGGATTGGCCTTTTTAGTCATCAGCGCGCTTGCAGAAGGCGCGGGATGAGTCCTTCCTGAATCTTCGTTTGCGAAGAAAAGCCAGAGAGAGTGGTGGTTGTATGATAATACCATGGTGGGTCTTTCAAGCAATTACAGCGATGTGCAGTAATAAGTGTAATAATGCCACTATGATTCCACTTTCCTTATGCACGAAATTACAGAGTTTTTAGACTTTAGTCTGATGAAGTCCTTGGATCCTGTTTCTTTCAATGCATGCTTTCAGGCTTGATTTCTTTTACAGGGTGGGGCTGGGGAGGGTGATGCAAACAAACCCATTTTCAGCCATTTCGATCTGTAAGACTTAAAAAAAATATATCTCTGGAAAAGTGATTGCCTTCTTGGAGAGAAGATGGCAGATTGCTGGTGATCAAAGAAGCCCCATTGCCTTTAATTTATTTCTAAGAGAAAAGTAGCAGGCTGGACCCATCCTAGTGCACTGAAAGCGACTTTGTAATAACAGGCTTAAAAGACCAGGCTAGTGGAGTCACTACTCTCTTGTTGGTATAATTGGCACATTTGACAATGCGGGAGAAAGTTTAAATTGATACACCTGCTTGCAGGTCTGAAAGCACTAGCAGTGCAGCATGCAAATGGATACTTTTGACACAGAAATTAGAGCCTTATTTTTTAAAGGCACAAACAAAGGGATTTTGCATTATATTGTAAAATCAGTACAGTACAAAGTAAATCACTTGGGGGAGCTAGCATGTGGGTTTGTTTCCCTCTGTTACCTAAACTAATAATACAGTATGCCCTCCTTTTGTCAGATGGACCTGAAGGAGGATCAGACTTGTAACACACTTTCTCTCTAACAGGACACAAGGGTAGCTTTGGGAAGCTACATGGATGGTTATTTGTGTGTAAGAGTGCTGGAAGGTCACAGAGAGTGATAAAGAGCCCCAAGCTCCTTGATTTCAATTCACAGGCAAGGGGTCTGAACACTTGTGTGTTTGAAATGTGTTATCTTTAAGCTATAGTGTTAGGCTGGTAGGTAATTCAGAATGTTACAGTTCTCATCTTCTCAAAAGGATGGCTTTTAAAAGATAAATTTATGCACACTATCAAGAAGACCTAAGATCTAGAGGTGAGCATATGGTTGCAGCCTAAGAATCTGCTCTCAGCATAAAGGTAGAATAGAGATCTGTCTCCAGCTTCCCTGCCTCAATAAAAATTGCTGTGCATATTGAAGAGGTATTTTCCTTTGTACATCAGTCATGCATACACATACACACACTGTAATCAAGTGCATAAATTTAGGCAGTGCTTTTAGTTTGAGATGGGGAAGAGCAAGATTTTCATCCTGGCCTTGGGTCTGGTAGGCTTCAGTCCCCTTATCTAGCAGTTAGCCATATAGACTGCAGTGGGACTTACTTCTGAGCAGACATAGTTAGGATTGCATTGTTAGCTGCACAAGAAACCTGCAGGGAGTAGGGAGATGGTGGTGATGATGGTTGATTTTATTCATTTATATCCCACCTTTTCCCCAATAATAGGACTCAAGGCAGCTTTGTTCTTGTTGTTAACTGCCGTCAAGTTGATTTCAACTTATTGCGATCCTATGAGTAAGAAGCCTACAAGTCACCCAATCCTCAACAGCCCTGCTCAGGTCTTGCAGACTCAGGGCTTTACTTCCCTGATTGCGTCTATCCATCTGGAATGCAGTCTTCTTCTTCTCCTTCTGCTTTCTACTTTACCAAGCATTATTGTCTTTTCTAGTGAGTCATGTCTTCTCATTGTATGGTCAAAGTATGACAGTCTCAGTTTAGGCATCTTTGCTTCTAGGGAGACTTCAGACTTGATTTGCTCTATGACCCATTTATTTGTCTTTTTAGCAGTCCACAGTATCTGTAGAATGTTTCTCCAGCACCATGAGTTGATTTTCTTCCTATCAGCTTTCTTCACTGTCCAGATTTCTCAACCATACATAGAAATTGGAATTAATAATGATGATGATGGTAATTTTTACTTCTTACCTGCTTCTCCCCAACATAAATTAAAATACCATATATGACATAAAATCATTTAAAAACACTAATGAAACCTACGTAGGCTTAAAAGAACCATTAAAATCATTCATAAACTTAAAATACCAATTTAAAATTCATAGTTTAAAATCAACTGGGTAGACCTGCTGGAAGAGATAGATCTTTAGTGCTGTTTTAAATTCCAACAGCATGTTTAGCTGTCGAATCTCTTCCGGCAGGCCATTCCACAGTCTGGAGGTGGCTGATGAACAGGTCCTCTGGGTGAAATGAGGTCATAGACAATCCTAACTTTAGTATTCAATGATAGATCTTGACATTTTAGGATCATGTCTAATTGTAGAATCATAGAGTTGGAAGAGACCACAAGGGCCATCCAGTCCAATCCCCTGCCACGCAGGAATAAACAATCAAAGCATTCCCGACAGATGGCCATTCAGCCTCTGCTTAAAAACCTCCCAAGAAGGAGACTCCACCACACTCCAAGGCAGTGCATTCCATGGCGGAACAGCTCTTACTGTCAGGGAGTTCTTCCCAATGTTTAGGTAGAATCCCTTTTCCTGTAGTTTGAGCCAATTGCTCCATGTCCTAGTCTCTGGAACAGCAGAAAACAAGCTTGTTCTATCCTCAGTATGATATCGCTTCAAATATTTAAACATAGCTATCATGTCCCCTCTTAACCTTCTCTCCCCCAGGCTAAACATACCCAGCTCCCTAAGCCGTTCCTCATACGGCATGGCTTCTAGACCTCCCACCGTTTTGGTTACCCTCGTGTGGACATGTTCCAGCTTGTCCATATTCTGGAATTGTGGTGCCCAGAACTGGACACTGTATTCCAGGTCTGGTCTGACCAAAGCAGAATAGAGTGGCAGTATTACTTCCCTTGATCTAGACACTATATTCCTACTGATGCAATCTAGAATCATATTGGCTTTTTTAGCTCCTGTGTCACACTGCTGACTCATGTTCAATTTGTGGTCCACTAAGACTACTAGATCCCTTTTGCATGTACTGCCATCAAGCAAGTTCCTTCATAGTGACCTTCCAAGTCCTAATCTTCTTCTGATTTGTTGACTGCAGTCTCCATTCTGATTAATAACTGAGCCAAGGTATAGAAAATCTTTTAACTATTTCAGTGTCTTCACTGTGTATGTTAAAGTTATGTAAATCATCCGTGGTCATTATTTTTGTTTTCTTAATGTTCAACTGTTAACGTATCTTTGCATTTTCTTCCTTGAATTTCTTTAGTACAGTAATATTGCTATTTTCTGCTAATAGTATGGTGCCATCTGTTTTTCTTAAATAGTTGCTATTCCTTCCTCAAATTTTCATGACTCCTTCTTCCAAGTCTAATCCTGCGTTACATATACAGTATTTTCAGCATACAAGTTAAACAGATAGGGTGATAAAATGCAGCCTTTTCTGACCCAATTGGAAACCATTCCATTTCTCTGTATTTTGCCCTGATGGTAGCCTCTTGTCCTGAGTACATCTGGACAATAAAATGTGTGGCACACCCATTTATTAAGAGTGTTCTATAGTTTCGTTATCTACACAATCAAAGGCTTTGCTATAATCTATAAAGCACAGGTTGATTTTCTTCTGAAACTCTTTTGTGTACTCCATTATCTAACATGTGTTTGCAATATGATCCTAGTGCCTCTTTCTTGGGGACTGGAATGTATATTGAGCATATCCAAATTATGGGCCATTTTCCATATTTGTTGACAGATTTTAATTAGAACTAGAGTAGATTCTGTCTCTGTAACTTGAATCAACTGTATTGATGTGTTACAAGTTATAAGAGAACTAAACATATGAGGCAATGTGAAGTCAAAGGTTTCATGGCCAACATCCATGATTTTTGACTGGCCCAGTCTGCAGTGTCTCTCATGTTCCTTGATTTGTGTTTGCACACTGTGTTTAGTGGTCCCTATGTAAACTTGTCCACAGCTGCATGGTATGCAGTTAACTCCTGAGGCTGTGGGAGGGTTTCTTTTGTCCTTCGCTGAGCGTAATATTTCTTAGATTTCCTTGGTTGGTTTGTAGGTTGCTTGGAGGTTGTGTTTCCTCATCAGTTTCCCTATTCTGCCTGTGACTCCTTTGATGGATGGTAAAAATACCTTCCCTTTGGATGGCTGTTTTTCTTCTTCATTCCTGTGGTTTTTTCTGGGTCTGGCTGCTCTTGTGATGTCTGATCTGAAGTAACCATTAGCCTGTAGAGCCAGTTTAGGTGCTTCAGTTTGTCCTCCAGGTAGTGGGGTTCACAGATCCTTTTTGCGCTGTCTACCAATATTTTTATTGGGGTTTTTTTGGTTTTTTTGTTTGTTTGTTTGTTTTTTTGTCCTGGGTGATGATTGGAGTTCTTGTGTAGGTATCTGTCCATGTGGGGGGTTTTTCTGTATACTTTGTGGCCTAACCGTTGGTTTGGTTTGCGGATGACTAGGATATCCAAGAATGGCAATGGCATTGAGGGAGTTGGGAATGTTCAGCTTGGTGAAGAGAAGATTGAGGGGTGACATGATTTCACTCTTTAAATGTCTAAAGGGCTGTCACAGAGAGGAGGGTACCCCAGGAGGTAGGATTAGGTCTATTGGTTTTAAGTTACAGGAGGGTAGATTTTGATTGAATATTAGAAGGAATTTCTTAATACTAAGAGCAGTTTGGCAATGGAACCAATTTCTCAAAGAGGTAGTGGGATTTCGTTCTCCAGTCATCTTCCAAAAGAGGCTGAACAGCTATCTGCTGGGGATGTTCTAGCTGGACTTCCTGCATTATTCAGTTGGTTTGACTTGGTGGTCTATGGGGCCCTTCACTCTCTATAATTCCATGAATCTGTGCATTTGGCTTTAGAATTAAGCCATATGTTCATTAAAATCACAACCTGGTCTCCTCTTTAGGCAGTACTAGTGCAAAATTTAAATGTGTTTGTGTAAGAAAGTCACAATCTTAATGTTTTCCTGAATAATGAATTACCTGCATGTAGAAGATTAATGTATCAGAGACTTAGATTCTGGCATAGCCCCAGAGCTCTTGATGTTCTAGTTTTCTAGGTACATAATATTTTACTAGAAATGTGTTTTGTTGTGTCTCTGTGTGTCTGTATTTGAAGGTTTTTGTGAGGTTTTTGTTGTATTTTTTTATTGTAACCTGCCTTGAATCCCATCTTGGGAGAAAGGCAGAATATAAATCCAATAAATAAAACAACAATAAGGGCACAGATTTATCTGGTTTCTGCCCCAACTGCTTGCAGTCTAAACATAGACACAGGAGGGCAACAGAGGGAAGGAGATGGACCTGTTCAGGACATTTTTTATTCACTCAAGCATTTTATATTTGTTTTATTGACTCTGCCTGCAATTTTATAGTCTTCCTGCCTTTTAGGATTAGAAAGGGTAGTGTGATATAATATTTTTAATGATATTGTATATTTATCATTGTCCATCACCCTATTATCTTTTAAAGTAGGGAGTTTATAAATTCCATATGATTATAGAGCATTCTACTTCAGAACACTCCACGTGACCACTTATTTTGTTTTGTTCATTTCCTTCCTCCAGGAAGCTTTCTATCTACCCAAATAGACAAGATAGATGGATGGGTCAATAGATAGCATACCGTCCAACTGTCCTAATTTGGCAGGGACAGTCTTTTTATTTTATTTTTTTATTTAGTTATTTATACCCCACTCTTCAGCCACAAGGCTATCAGAGCGGCTTACAAATTGTTTTAAGCAATAGCTATTTACACATCTAACTACATTAAACAGTTTCCAATATGTGTTAGCTAATTGCCCCACACAAGCTGGGCACTCAGTTTACCGACCTACGAAATGATGGAAGGCTGAGTGAACCTTGGAGCCCACTGGAATTGAACTTGCAAAGTGGTGGCTTACAGTATTGTTGTTCCGCTTTTTCGGCTGTTTTGAACACGTCCCAGTATCTTTCTCCATCTCCCACTCCCCTCTTCTGTGTGTGTGTGGCTTATGGTGACCCCCACGAATTTCATAGGGTTTTCTTAGGCAAGGAATACTCAGAGGTGGTTTTGCCAGTTCCTTCTGCTGAAATATAGCCCACAGCACCTGAGGTTCATTGGCAGTCTCCCCTCCAAGTACTAACCAGAGCTGACCCTGCTTAGTTTCCAAGATCAGGTGAGATCTGGTGCTTTCAGTCCTGTCTTATTCAATACATGCAAACTGAGTCGACAGTGCAAAAGTAGTTTGCATTCAGTTAACCCAGTGGGATGGGGGAGGAGAGGAGAGGGCAAAATATTGCCCTTACCTGTATGTTAGGGTAAATGCCATCTGCTGTGGTCTCTCCTAGCATGTCTGCACTTCCTCATAAAAAAATACAAAACATCTTAACCACACTTTTACATTGCTTGGCCACATGTGTCCCAGTTTTCATCTGAATTGCTGGAGGTTATGAGACAAACAGACAGATAGATAGATAACTGTAGAGTGTGAGGATTAGAGGGTTATTTTGAAAGCTTCTTGGGAAAGAAGTAATATGAAGAAAGCAAGGTAGGTGGTCATGTGGAACATTCTGGAGTAATGTAGGAATCATGAAATTTCCAGTGTGTGTCAGTCAACCAGCCCTTACAATCCAAAGACATAGCTGTGTTAGTCTGGGATATCAGTATGCAAAGGGATCTTGTAGCACATTTGAGAATAACTGACTAACAAGAAAAAGAAGTTGAGAGAAGTTGAGAAGTTGCGTCTGAAGAAGGAGATTTAAGTCTAGGAAAGCTTATGCTACCAACTAATTTCTCTCAGTTCTCTCCCTTTGAAAATCAGCCCTTAGTTTGAGTTAAGAGTGAGTGAGAATTTCAATTTGTCAATTTTTCTATAGGAATTTATTTTAAAAAATTTAAAAATTATATGAATGGTATGGAAACAATTTGGGATTTTTAAAAACTGAAAGTGGCCGAAGAATTTGGATGTTTTAAATATGCTGTATGAGGTTTTTAATGAATTCGGTCCTTGGTAAATGAGCATGATAACTACGTATATGGATGGATGGACAGACAGGCAGGCAGACAGATTTAAGCCCTCAGTGTATTTAATCACATATGCTCTGTTCTTGCTGACACTCCTTGGATGGGGTGCCCTAAGGTTGTTTTTCCCAGAACTTGGAAACATTATTCTTTCCAATTATAATTCCCAGAAGAATCCCCAGCCAACATTGAAGTGGTAGCCACAAAAGTAACTTTTCCAAGCTCTGGTTTTCCCTTTTTTTTTTTTTTTTTTTGGTTCTTCTGCAAACATTGGAATTTTCTTGTATATGCTGCAACCTTCCTTTCATTTCTAACTGGACCTGTTTGGTTTTTTTTACAATCCTGTCTTTTCCCCACCCAACTGCATGCACTTTTAGAGCAGGGGGCCTGCACTTTTTCTGCCCACAGATCTTTGAATCAGGACCCACCAGTGTTTAATTCTAATGAAGATGGATAAAATTCAGGTTATTGCTAAACAGCTATGTCATGCAAAGGTGGTGGAACTCCCATCATTCTGCAAGAACTACATTTTCCATTATCGGCAAACTGTGATTGTCTGATCAGCATGACCAGGTAAACTAGGGGTTAAGGGTTAAGACCAAGGTGGGAGATGGAGGTCATCTCCTGAAATAGCATCATCATGACATCACATCACCAGACACTGGACTAGCCAATGAGAATCTGGGAATGGTAATTTGAAAAGGTTTTATACTTTGCCTGGGCCATAAGGGAGGAGAGACAAAAGAGAGCACTGTGAGAGGATGGATGTACCTCAGAGAACAATGCTCTGACTGAGCACATGGTTGGGCCTGGCTTACAAGAGCATGTGGCTCAGCCCAGCTTGAATACCAACAGCAACCTTCATAGACTTCTATATGTAAGTTAGTTTTTCTTTTACTTAGGAAACAGTCTTAGTTAGTTGCATCAGGGATCATATTTTTATTTTTCCTTGACTGAATGTATGAATGCTTTGTATCCCTGTAACTTTAAGCTGAACCTGAAGAAAGGAACAATTTCTTAATGAAATGCTTTACCTTTTAGCTTGTCTTAAACTTGCTTGAATAAAAATAAGCCTTTCTATTTTTCCTACTAAACCACGCCTCACATGTGCCTTATTTCGGTCCTGGCTATCTTGGCTCTTCTTTGGGGATAAAGAAGGGGGATTGGTAATATTTTAACAGAGCAAGTAGTTCTACTGGTTAATCATAGAACTTTATTCAGTCTCCCAGTGGAGTTTCCTGCCAGAGAGAAGGAGAGCAGCTTCTGGACAGCAAGTTTCCTGCCAGTTTCCTGCCAGGGAGAAGAAGGAAGCAACTTTTAAAACTTTTTTAAAAAACTGTTGGGAGAGGCTGCTTGTTGCTGAGGGGCTTGAACTTCTGAACTTCCCCTTTTACCCTCAAGAGCCAGAGGCCTTCCTGTGAGTCACACCTGTGAGTCACACCTGTGAGTCATTAGGGGGTGGAGCTGGGAGCCTAGCTCTATATAAGTCCTTGCAGAGGCTTTCCAGGCCAGTTTCCTGCCAGAGAGAAGGAGAGCAGCTTCTGGACAGCAAGTTTCCTGCCAGTTTCCTGCCAGGGAGAAGAAGGAAGCAACTTTTAAAACTTTTTTAAAAAACTGTTGGGAGAGGCTGCTTGTTGCTGAGGGGCTTGAACTTCTGAACTTCCCCTTTTACCCTCAAGAGCCAGAGGCCTTCCTGTGAGTCACACCTGTGAGTCACACCTGTGAGTCATTAGGGGGTGGAGCTGGGAGCCTAGCTCTATATAAGTCCTTGCAGAGGCTTTCCAGGCCAGTTTCCTGCCAGAGAGAAGGAGAGCAGCTTCTGGACAGCAAGTTTCCTGCCAGTTTCCTGCCAGGGAGAAGAAGGAAGCAACTTTTAAAACTTTTTTAAAAAACTGTTGGGAGAGGCTGCTTGTTGCTGAGGGGCTTGAACTTCTGAACTTCCCCTTTTCATTAACCAAACAAAAATACAGTAGACCTAAAAGTACAGCTTAGCATTATCAGCGTTAACTAAGAGTTCTTAGATTACCTAAAAGCTCTCATCATGGACACTGAGGGGGCTGCAGCAGTCACTTGCAACACTTGTGCGATGTTTGTATTCTTGTCTACAGACGTGGAGAACTTCACATGCACCAAATGCAAGCTGGTAGCCCTCTTGGAGGAGAAAGTACAGCAGCTGGAGACATGGGTAGCTACACTTCAACAGATTCGGGAGCAAGAGGTTTTCCTGGACAGAACAGAACGAACACTCTTGGATGGGGACCGCACAGAGGAAGTGGCTGTGGAGGAGAGGGTCACTTCACGGACACAGGAAGTAGACAGTTGGAGGAATGTCACACACAGAACAAGAAAATCCAGGGATTCTTCCAGCAGCTTGCAGCTACAGAATCGATTTGAAGCCCTTTCCCTTATCAAGGACAATGAGGAAGAACAGCATGGACAGACTTCAGGGGTAGAGCAGGGGACCTTGAGAGGACCACCGCAAGGAACAGCAGCTGCGAAGCCTCAGCGGAGGCGTGTGGTGGTGGTGGGGGACTCCTTGCTGAGGGGTACAGAAGCAGTGGTATGTGGGCCTGACAAGATGACTCGGGAGGTGTGTTGTCTCCCTGGGGCAAAGATCTGTGATGTGACCGAGAGGCTGACAAGACTCATCAAGCCTACGGATCATTACCCCTTCCTTTTGGTCCATGTGGGAACCAATGATACTGCAAGGCACAGCTTTCCCAAGATCAGAAGAGATTATGAGGCCCTGGGGAGGAAGCTGAAAGAAATGAACGCACAGGTGGTCATCTCGTCTCTTCTGCCAGTTGAAGGGCATGGTCCAAGAAGGGAGAGGAAAATAGCCGACGTAAACAACTGGCTCCGTAGATGGTGTCGCCGAGAACAAATTGGATTCTTGGATCATGGACTGCGCTTCCATGCAGGGGGACTTCTGGCAAGAGATGGGGTGCATCTTACAACAGTTGGAAGAAACATTTTTGCCAACACTCTCAAGAATTTGATCAGGAGGGCTTTAAACTGAGTCAAATGGGGGAGGGAGACAGTATTCTGGAAGGCAAAAGGGCTGGAGAAAATAGTCAAACTGTCATAGAGGGAACAAGGCAAACAGCGCAAGGACCCAACAGTGGGAGGCAAAAAAACTTGCACAGGGAGCAAGTAAAGGGAACACATGGTCTCAGATGTCTCTACACTAATGCACAGAGCATGGGAAATAAGCAAGATGAACTAGAACTCCTTGCACTACAAAACAAATATGATATAATAGGTGTAACTGAAACCTGGTGGGACGAGTCTCATGATTGGAATGTAGGAATAGAGGGGTATAACCTTTATAGGAGAAACAGGCCAAACAGGAAAGGAGGAGGAATAGCATTATATGTCAGGGATATTTACACCAGTGAAGTGATCCATGACATCAATACTGGAAGCCAGGTGGAGAGCATCTGGATAAAAATTAAAGGGGAGGGAAACAACAGGGATGTTATTGTGGGACTCTACTACAGACCCCCAAATCAGACGGAGGAATTGGATGTTGCCTTTATAGAACAGATGAACATACATGCAGAAAGGAGAGATGTAGTAGTGATGGGTGACTTCAACTATCCTGATATTTGCTGGCAATCTAACTCAGCCAAAACTACAAGGTCTAGCAAATTCCTTACATGCCTGGAAGACAATTTCATGGTCCAAAAGGTGGAAGAGGCAACAAGGGGGTCAGCTATTTTAGATCTGATCCTAACCAACAGAGACGACATGGTTAATGGGGTGCAAGTGGTGGGATCCTTAGGTGAGAGTGATCATGTTCTCCTGGAGTTTGTTATACAATGGAAAGGAGAAGCCAGGCATAGTCAGACACGCATTCTTGACTTTAGGAGAGCTGATTTCAATAAACTCAGGGAAATACTGGGGATGATCCCATGGTCAAGAATACTAAAAGAGAAGGGACCTCAAGACGGTTTTGACTTTCTCAAAAGGGAGATACTGAAGGCACAATTTCAAACAGTACCATTGAGGAAGAAAAATGGGAGGTGTCTCAAGAAACCAGGATGGATGACTAAAGAACTTTCAATGGAGCTAAGTTTTAAACGGAACATGTATAGGAAATGGAAAAGGGAGGAAATCACCAAAGAAGAATTCAAACAGATAGCGAACACGTGTAGGAGTAAAGTCAGAAAAGCTAAAGTGCAGAATGAGCTCAGGCTTGCTAGGGAGGTTAAGAACAATAAAAAGGGTTTTTTTGGGTATGTCCGCAGCAAAAGGAGGAAGCAGGAAATGATAGGGCCACTACGTGGAGAAGATGGCAAAATGCTAACAGGGGACAGAGAAAAGGCAGAATTACTCAACACCTTCTTTGCCTCAGTGTTTTCAGAAAAGGAAAAGGAGGACCAACCTGAGGAAAATGGAACAGAGGACACAATAGGGGAAATCCAGCTGAAAATAAGTAAAGAGGTGGTACAGGAATACCTTCTTAATCTAAATGAATTTAAATCTCCAGGACCAGATGAACTACATCCAAGAGTATTAAAAGAGCTGGCAAATATAATCTCAGAGCCATTGGCAATAATATTTGAGAACTCCTGGAGAACAGGAGAAGTCCCAGCAGACTGGAGGAGGGCAAACGTTGTTCCCATCTTCAAAAAGGGGAAAAAAGAGGATCCCAACAACTATCGTCCAGTTAGTCTGACATCAATACCAGGGAAGATTCTAGAACAGATCATTAAACAGAGAGTCTGTGAACATTTAGAAGGCAATGCCATAATCACAAAAAGTCAGCATGGGTTTCAGAGAAACAAGTCATGCCAGACTAATCTGATCTCTTTTTTTGATAAAGTTACCAGCTTAGTAGATGAAGGGAATGCTGTGGACATTGCATACCTTGATTTCAGTAAGGCCTTTGACAAGGTTCCCCATGACATTCTTGCAAACAAGCTTGTAGAATGTGGGCTTGACAAGTTAACTGTTCAATGGATTTGTAATTGGTTGACCGGCCGAACCCAAAGGGTGCTCAGCAGTGGCTCCTCTTCGTCTTGGAAAGATGTGACCAGTGGGGTGCCACAGGGTTCTGTCCTGGGCCCAGTGCTATTCAACATCTTTATCAATGACTTAGATGAGGGAATTAGGGGCATACTTATCAAATTTGCAGATGACACCAAATTGGGAGGAGTAGCTAATACCCTAGAGGACAGGATCAAAATTCAGAATGACCTGGATAGACTGGAGAGCTGGGCCAAAGCTAACAAAATGAAATTCAATACGGAGAAATGTAAAGTACTGCATTTAGGGCGGAAAAATGAAATGCATAAATATAGGATGGGAGAGACCTGGCTGAATGAGACTACGTGCGAAAGGGATCTAGGAGTCCTAGTAGACCACAAGTTGAACATGAGCCAACAGTGTGATGCGGCAGCTAAAAAGGCCAATGCAATTTTGGGCTGCATCAATAGAAGTATAGTGTCTAGATCAAGGGAAGTAATAGTGCCACTCTATTCTGCCTTGGTCAGACCTCACTTAGAATACTGTGTCCAGTTCTGGGCACCACAATTCAGAAAGGATATTGACAAATTGGAGCGTGTCCAGAGAAGGGCAACTAAAATGGTGAAAGGTCTGGAAACAATGCCTTATGAGGAGAGACTTAGGGAGCTGGGTATGTTTAGCCTGGAAAAAAGACGGTTTAGAGGTGATATGATAGCCCTGTTTAAGTATTTGAAGGGATGTCACGCTGAGGATGGAGCAGGCTTGTTTTCTGCTGCTCCAGAGACTGGAACACAGAGCAATGGGTGCAAGCTCCAGGAACAGAGATTCCACCTCAACATGAGGAGGAACTTTTTGACAGTCAGAGCTGTTCGGCAGTGGAACACACTCCCTCGGAGCGTGGTGGGGTCTCCTTCCTTGGAGGTCTTTAAACAGAGGCTGGATGGCCATCTGTCGGGGATGCTTTGATTGTGATTTCCTGCGTGGCAGGGGGGTTGGACTGGATGGCCCTCGTGGTCTCTTCCAACTCTGCAATTCTATGATTCTATGATTCTATGATAAAAGACTGTGTCTGGGGGGCAGCAGCTTATCAAAAGAGAGACATAGTTCTGGGATTTCCAGGCAAGAGGAATCCTGAGAGTGTGTCTCAGTGGGATCAGGGTCAGAGTTTTCGGCAGGAGCACTCCTGAACTGGTTGTAAACATGTGCAAGCCTTTCCTCTCCATGCTGTGCTGGTGTGTATGCACAGAGAGAGAATAGGGGTAGCATGATATGGAGGGGAGGGGCAGCATGATAAGCTACAGTACTACTATACTTATTTTTTTTTAGAAAAAAATTGTGAAGTCATTGTGTACATAGTCTGTCAGCAAAATGCAAAACCTTTTAAAGTTGATTAAAATGATAGAAAAGTAAAATTTAATTCAATTTTGTATAAAAACGTGACTTGCAAAGAAAACTGTAGCAAATAGCATAGACACTCAAGAAAGCAAAAACCAAATCCATCTCTGATGAAAGGATGTGTAGCATTGATATTTTGGTATGCCTTTTGGTGAATTTGGTATTCTGCATGCTCCTTTGTCTGAATTATGGATGTTTATAGGTGCAAAGCACAAGAATATCAGCATTCAGAACAAAGGCTTACTGAATAGGAGTACCAAGAAAACACATTATTTCTTCCTGTTGCCTTTCATTTGCCTTCAGGCTAATTAAATCTCAAATACCCTTTCTGCTGTTGCCCTGGAAAATAAGAGTAATAGATGATGATGTTCTCCTGCCTGTATTATTATAACAAGAGAAGCCCTGTGTGTGGATTACACAAACATCATTGTTCCTCCGTTTGTAGAAACATGGAAAGCAAAGGAGTTGCCACTGCCAGATGTCCTCCCCTATTGATTCATACTGAACACCTAATGTCAGAAGTGGATGAAAGCAACCAACTTTCAGGCCCTTCAGACTGGATTACTCCAGGACCTAATTCTATCTGTCAGTCCTAAGCTGAATGGATCCCTTGAATCAACATGAACTTGTTAAGTCAACATTTTATAATATTCCCCTTGATTCAACTGATGTATTTGAGTTGGATTTTGGCAGACGATTAAATTTCAAATGTATACTTGACAGTCATGCAAAGGTAAGCTACTTCCAGGTAAGAACTGTAGTCTAATGACAATGTGTGGGTCCAGACACAGCCATACTCAGAGTAGACAAAATGAAATAAATACATACCATGCTAGCCATGACTAAGGGACTTACCAACACTCTAAAGAAAAGCGGCAGTGCTTTCTGTGCTGCCTTACTGCATGATGTCATTGTTCTTCCAGTGTTCTGCCGTCCTGGTCCTGTGGGAGACCTGTGGCAGACTGAGCCAAAAATCTGTCTTTTTGCTAATGGGTTTTTTCAGTTAGCAAAAAGACACAGTTTTACCTCAGTCTCCCCTGGGACTGGAATGGAAGAACGATGACGTTGTGCAGTAAGGCAGCATGGAAATATATATGAGTGGTATTCTACCAGGGAAAGGAATGTAGATTTTTTATTAGTACACTTAAATTGATTAAACAAGAAAGACAGTGGATAAGAGAAGTGGAAATAACAGTATTTCTTTAAAAAGAGGTTAAAGGATAAGCAGGAAGCTTTTTTGTTTTTATTGAGGGGAGAGGGGAAGACGTAAGGGGGAAAAGTGTGAGTTAAGTGTTGTTGTGTGTAATTGGGTGTCTCTTTTTCTTTTTTCTTTTCTTTTTGTCCCTTTTTGTCTTTTTCTTAGTGGCTTAATGTCTGTGTGCAAATATTTGAATAAAATTATTTTAAGATTAAAAGGCTTATATGCTCAAGGAAATGCTGTGCATCATCTCAAAGATGATGCTATATTCACAGATTTTGGCCATTTGTTTTGGCTACCAGGAGTAGGGTGGATTAGGAATTTAGTTTTTGGTATTTTGTTCATTGCTATTATGTTCATTTGTCTACTGTGTTGTGCTCAGTGTCTTTGTGGTGTGTTTCAAAATGTCATGTCAGGAGTGTTTAAACCAAGAGGCCCAATTCCCCTTAACCTGCTTCATCTTAAACAATTATTTTAAGTGGTCTTAGGTAATGATATTACCTATGACCACAGAGGAGATTGTGATGAAAATAATAAAAAAATAGAAGCCTTCACTCTTGATTAAAAAATTCCTATTCCTTCTATAGTTCAGAAGTCTCCATGACTGGAAAACGAGAAGGCCACTTAGGCAATAGGTGACCTTGTGTCCCTCACCGTACACCCCTGTCTTTGTCTTTCTTACAAGTCTTAATCCCTGATTTACAAATGTTAATCAAGAAATTCCTTGCTTAAATGATAGACTCTCTGTTAGAAACATCCAAAGTTCCTGTTGACTAAAGTGAAAGTTGCACTTGCCTGCCATATAGCTGTTATAAAGTGGGGGTATGTGTAAAAACCCTAATTCAGCATTATTACTCAGAGATTTGAAAACACATTTTTAAGAGCTTACCGCTCAAAACACCTTGACTGGGATATGTGAATTTCTCCATTTCAGTTTTCCTGATACTAGATTTTTTTAAACTTGTTCCCTCCTGACTACAAAGCAATTTGCAAACCATGGAGGATACTTATCAAAATAAACAAAATTCCCACTTATTCCTAGTCTGGTGGTATGTTCTTTGCATGTGTCTTATATTGAGCCAAACCTTTGAGTTCATATCCCCTAGAATTTTCCTTTGTGACATCAGTTTTCAAGCAGGTGGTCTTCTGCAGTTATGTTGCTAGAGCTTTTTTTATTTAATTTAAGGGACTGAAGCAAGGGACCTTACCCATGCATAGCAGGGGTGGGTGACTTCTCTCAGGCCTGTGTTGGAATGGCTTCGAAAAGATGCCAAAACATTACCCAAAAAGCTGGGAATAACTCAGCTTATTTTTCAAGGCTATCTCAATTTTCCATGGAAACTGAACAGTGGCTCCCTCCCACCTGTTTAGTCCCTTTCCTTTCCTTTCCTTTCCTTTCCTTTCCTTTCCTTTCTTTTCCAGGCCTCCAAGGTCATCTCCTCTTACCCCCAGAAAGCTTTGGCAGAGATGTCAGCAGCACTGCAGGGAAAGAGAAGGTTTTCCCTTCTTCCCTATTCTGTTATCCAAGAGCTCTCCCACCTTCTTTCTCAATTTGGTCATTGGAGCATTGGTGCTGCTTCCACTGCTAATCCAGTGGGGCTTTTAAAGGAAGAGGAGAGTTAGGCTTGGTGAGGTGCGACAGGTCTGTGGGGATGTTGGCTTGGGAGAAGGTAAGGTGGAGGTTTTCCCTTGGTTTTAATTTAAATTCAAATTAGAGAAGACTCTGGATCTCTTAGGTGCATCTGCACTGCAGAAATAATCCAGTTTGATACTGCTTTAACTGCCATGGCTCCAGCCTATAGAATACTGGGATTTGTAGTTTCTTGCAGCGCCAGAGCTCTCTGACAGAGTAGGCTAAATATCTCACAAAACTACAAATCCCAGAATTCCATAGCATTGAGACATGGCAGTTAAAGCAGTGTCAAACTGAATTATTCCTGTAGTGCAAATGCAGCCTTAATGTTTGCTTCATCTTTGAACCTGGCACTCTTTGATGGCATGTGCTCGAACCCCAGGAACTTGGAGGGCTGAGAAGGAAAGGAAAGGGACTAAACAGGTGGGAGGAAGTCACTGTTCAATATCCATGGAAAGTTAAGATACCCTTTCTTACATCATCTCAAACTGCAGCATACATATCACTGTACATTGTGATATTTCAGCATAAACAGATGCAATCATCTTCCTTCTTTCCTGGATATGTTTCAAGTGCTGCGACTAGCAATAAGCCAGTAGTGTAAATTAAATACACTGCAGTTCTCTTTTAATTTTTCCTGGAAACAAAATCTCAGAGTTCTCTGGGCATTCAAATGGAGACTCCAGTATATGCTTGATGCACCTAAAACCCTGAGCCCATCTGTGTAGGTCCTCAAGGTTTGGCATTCAAAATAATAGAGAAATATAAGGAGGTGATGTTTCTGAGTAATGAGAAACTTGTGGTATATTTTCCCCAAAGAACCGTAGCAGCTTTCTGGTTCTGTGTTCTGCAGGAAGGGAACCCTCTTAAACATAGTGTTATTCAGACATATCTGGGTTCTGAACATAAACCTCGGGTCAAACTGAATTGCCACCTATAGCACTTTCAGCCTTCAACTTTTGCTCTCATTTTTTGAGCTTTAAAGAAGCTCCTTAGAAGACAACATCTGACGTTCCATAGTTAGTTGAAACACTAAAACCAATTACATGCCCACTGACCTCTTGCTCAAAGGAGGAGCCACTGTGGAACCTCTCAGTGGTCTCTTACTTCCCAGTCTTACATTCTAAGTCCAGTTCAAACGTTAATAATTATAAGTGGTATCCCATGGAAGGCCAGTGGTTCTCCCTCTTTGGTTCTCTAGATGTTTTTAACTTCAGTTCTCGGGGTTTCTGACCCTTTGCCATGCTATTTGTGGTACTTGCAGGAGCTGAATTGCAAAACATCAGGAGAGCAAAACGTTGAGAGCCACTGACTGACAAACTTTGGAATTATACTTTGCATGAAATCTTGGAATACTCTCTCACATCAAAGTCTTTGCATGGGGGTGGGGAGCTGTGAGGAAACAGCACTAGAACTAGCATTTGATCTAGGAGAAGCATGGAAGCATGCAGCCAATTTAATGTAAACAAAAGTGATGCAATCCCAGAAGGACAGAATGATGCAACATTTCTCAAATGATAGATCGTTGTGTGTTTCTGTGACCCACCCAGCCAGCTTCCAGTCATTGAATGTGTGGGGAAACAGGATGATGTGCACTGGCCTTGACCCTCTGGACGTTTCATAATGTTAATTGGGAAAGGTCTTGCCTATACTTGGGATGCTTTAGGAATTCAACATTCGTACCTACCCTATACTTCCTGGATCAGGATGGGAACTAGAGATGTGGTTGAAATACAACTCCCAGCATTCCTCACCATTGGTTACACTAACTAGGGCTGCTAAGACTTGGACATCATCAAGATGGAGATGGCCACAGTTAACTCACTCCTATCCTCAGTAACATGGGATCACAATATAATTTCAATTTTAATCTTGCTCTTCTCCAAATTTTGCTGTGAAGTTCCTGGCTTAAAAAGTCTAGCAAAATATAAACATACGTATTTCAGGATATATTGTGCTTAGAAAATCATGCCTTGTGATGAAATATGTTTTGAAATAATACTTTGCAAAATATACACAGGGAAATATGTATTTATTATATAATGAAGCACATTTTTTGATTCAGACTTTGTCCCCCTGCTCCCTTACCTATACTGTATAGATTAATGCTGAAACACGATGAATGAATGAAAACATGTAGAAGTGGTGCAGACCAGAAACAGATTGATTGGCCCATCAGGAATGGGCATACAGGTATTTTGCATGACTGGAAACTCTGGTCCAAAGTGCTTTCTCAGGATAGTGCCTTAGGTGACTAAAGCTGGACATCCACAGCCACCTATTTAGGTGAAGTGCTGGGATTTGTAATCCACCCTGTCTTGAGGGCACAGGACTGAAAACAGCTGCTCTAGACCAAAACTACCTAGATATTTTGCAATCCATTTAAAATAAGCCTATCTTAATTCCTTCACTCAAGATTGCTAGGCTCAGTTTATAACACTTTCCCCCCCTTAAGTTGTGAAATTTATAATTTAATTGTAATGTGGTATAGCACACTTAAAGTAGCAATCTGCCTGCTGACATCTGCATGCCAAGGCCTCAAATGCAATAAAAACACAAAACTACACTATGATTTCGAAGGCTTTGACAGCCGGCATCCATCCTGTTAAAGTTGTCCACATGTTTGTGGATTTCAATACCTTCTCTGTGCATTCTGACAAGATAGTTGTTGGCCTGGTCCAGAATTTCGGGTTTTGAAATTGAAATCTACAAACACCTGGACAATTTCAACAGGAAAGAAGAAATCCTTACAGTAAACAAAGTTTGGCTACCAGTCCTGAAAAACACTAAAATCAAAACTCAACACATGCAAATGAACTTCACCCAGGGACAGGGAGATTTCCAGCATACAATGGACCATTAGGCAAACAGACACTAATCCTCCTTGCATATCCTCCAACAAGGACTCACAGTATATAAACCCCCACACACACCCCTACCCAACCATTCTCTGAAGATGCCAGCCACAGGTGCAGGTGAAACGTCAGGAATAAACTCTTCCAGAACACGGCCTCACAATCCGGGGGAAAAACCACGGAAAACCTACACCACGATTGTTGACTTTTTTTCTGTGTAAAATTTTCAAGAGAAACCAGCTCCAATAGATAGATAGATAGAGTTTATGAGGAAAGCCGTTCCCTCTAAAAATAATCTTGACTCAATAGAGAGTGTTTGTTCTTGTTGACGGGAGTTAGTTCTAGGGTTTGCGTTAAGAGGAGGCAGCAAGGGAATGTTCCCATTTCAGATAAACAACAGGCAATAGCATTAGGCAGACAGAGAAGATCATACAAAGGGACATCTATTCTTGGAACTGCCCCACTCTTGGTGTAATTCTCTGTGGCAGATAATTTTCATCATCATCTGAGAAAGAGAACTTTTTTTTTATTGTTTACCTATACATTGTCACCATAATGCAGTCAGGTTTTATGGGAAAATATAAATCAAAACAAGCAGAAAAGCATGTTTCTTGTTTTGCAGATGGCAGCTGCTGTAAACACTGAGAGGTTGAACAAGGTGTAAATTCCAGTTCATGAATGCTAAAATGTAATGGTTTCTGTCACTCTTTTTGGCCCACTGGCTCAAGATGGCATTCTCTCCCTAACCACTCATGGGGGGAGGCAGGGATCTAATGGCTTCCCATAGGTTGCTCTCTGAACCTTTAAAACAAGGGTTGGAAACCTTTGGCCCTTCATAAATTGATTGACTCTAAGGAGATTATCAGATGGACCCTTTGGATCCGTTTCTGTCCCACAACCCCCCCAGTTAGAGTTATCCTAACTCTAATCAGCTACCAAAGGCATGGCTCATGATCAGGCAATGAAAGTTGGAGTTCAACAACATCTGGAGGGCTGCAGGTTCCCTTTCCATATTCCAAAGGTGTTGGGCTCCCCTTTTCTGCACATGCTGCCTAAGTTATAGAGCTTTAATAGAAGAATGGGAGTGGGGTGCCCCATAGGGACTAATGGATTCAGCAAATTGGCCTGGAAGTGAGAGGGAGTCTGTGCTTTTAGAAAAGAGGGATGCTTGCAACCTTGGACTGCAAACTGCCAGTAATCAGAGAATGTTTTCAGGTATATTGTGGTGTGTTTGCTCAGGGTTTGTTTTGTGGTGTGAAAGAGCACTGAGCCACTATGGATCAAAATGATAGCAACACTGCAGAGAAAAAGAAACGTGAGCCTGGAGATTCATGAGAAAAGAGGCAGGAATGAGTGCTAGCATAAAGGGAAGGAGGCCTTGTTGTGGTCCCCTTAGGAAATGAGGAGTAGTGAGAGAATCAGTGAAGGTCCTGTAAGGCTGGCCTTTTGCATCAGCACCCTAAGGGTGGAACTAACATGGTTTGGGGTATGGAGATCAGAGTAAAGATACTGTTTTAGAAGTTAACACAGTTACCTGTAACTACTTACTGCGGGGGGGGGGTAATGATTATGTAAGGAAATCACATTTCAAAACTTACATAATGAGCAAGAACAAAATTACTTTATTGGTGTAATTAGTAACAGTTTCTAGTTACTTTCAAATATTACTTTTTAAAGAATTTTACTTAGCATTTTAAGTATTTTAAGAGGTGTTCTGGCAGGAAATCTAGATTTATCGTATATTCCTGCATATAAGACGATCTGTGAACCCCGAAAAATATCCTCCTAAATCGGTGGTCATCTTGTACGCTGGATACACTTTGCTTCACCCGCTGTCCGATCTCCTGCCTCTTTGCTCCTTTTGCAAACGGAGCGAAGAGGCAGGAGATTGGGTGGGGGGTGAGGCAAAGTGTTTACTGGTTCATTCTCCCCCTTCCTCTGCCTTCTCCCCCTTTGGGGAGCAACTGAAGACAGAGGAGGGGGGGAATGTTGCGGTTTGCCACGGCTGCTGCTGGATCTCCTGTGTATTCGTTCCCCAAAGGGAACGAACACACAGGAGATCGAGCAGCGGCCGAGACAAATCGGGTATGTTTGCCCCTTTTGTTCACCTTCCTGGAAGTTGGAAGAAAGGGGCGAATCTTGCAGTTTGCAACGGCCGCCCCCGCTTCCCCCCGTCTTCATTCCCTTCCAAAGAGAATGAAGATGGAGGGAAGGGGGGGCGGCCGAGGCAAAACTGG
Source organism: Gambelia wislizenii (assembly GCA_030847615.1). Taxonomy (NCBI): domain Eukaryota; kingdom Metazoa; phylum Chordata; class Lepidosauria; order Squamata; family Crotaphytidae; genus Gambelia; species Gambelia wislizenii. Next base: position 285,073,715 of record JAUMIR010000001.1, on the reverse strand, counting down.
GTATTTTTGCCCCTTTCGTCCACCTTCCTGGAAGGTGGGAAAAAGGGGCGAATCCGGCGGTTTGCAGCGGCCGCTACCCATTCCCTCCGTCTTCATTCCCTTCCAAAGAGAATGAAGATGGAGGGAGGGGGGGCGGACGAGACAAACCGGGTACATTCCTCCTTTTGTCCACCTTCCTAGGTGGGAGGGGGTCTTCTCTGTGACTTTGAGTCATGGAGAGGATCCCCTCCCAGACAGTGAGGCTGCACAGGCAGTGGGGAGCCTTGCTGCGTAGGAGGGGCTGAGCCTCTCCCCAGCCGGCCAGCCATCCCCCACGATTCCCCAACTCACAAGGAGGCTGGCCAGCCTCCTCGTTGGCTGAGGAATCACGGGAGGTGGCTGAGCCTTTCCCCAGCTGGCCAGCCATCTCCCGTGATTCCTCAGCCAGCTTTGGGAAGGCTTCAGGAAGGGTGGCTGACTGGAGGGGGGGGGAAGCTTTCCAGCCACCGTCCGCCCTCCCCAAAGCCACGAAGGAGAGCCCGATCATGGCTTTGGGGAGGGCGGGTGATAGGGGGGTCGTCTTATATGGCAAGTATACTCTAAAGTCTATATTTTCACTTAAAAATTGGGGGGGTCATCTTATATACCCAGTCGTCTTATACAGCAGAATATACGGCAATACGGCATATCTTGCCTTTTCTTCAATGAGCACAAGGCAGCACCATGGTTTTCCTCCCCGCTTTCTCCTCACAACAATCTGTGAGGCAGAAGAGGGTGAAATAGAGTGACTGGCCCAAGCTCACTCAACGGGTTTCATGCCAGTAAGGCCTTTGACAGGGTCCCCCATAATATTCTTGCAAACAAACTAGTAAAATGTGGGCTAGACAACGCTACTGTTAGGTGGATTTGTAACTGGTTTACAGGCTGAACCCAAAGAGTGCTCACTAATGCTCCTGTTCATCCCGGAGAGAAGCAACTAGTGGGGTGCCACAGGGCTCTGTCTTTGGCCCAGTGCTATTCAATGTAAATGACTTGGATGGTTATTCCATCATCTTATCAAATTTGTAGATGATCTCAAATTACGAGGGGTAGCTAATACCCCAGAGGACAGGATCAGAATTCAAATTGACCATAACAGATTAGAGAGCTGGACCAAAGCTAGCAACATGGATTTCAGCAGGGAAAAATGTAAGATACTACACTTATGCAGAAAAAGTGAAATGCAGAGATATGGGATGGGTGATACCTGGCTTGAAAGGGATCTAGGAGTCTTAGTAGACCACAAGCTGAACATGAGTCAACAATGTGATTGATACAGCAGCTAAAAAAGCCAACGCAATTCTAGGCTGCATTAATAGGAGTGTCTAGATTTGGGGAAGTAATGGTACCACTTTATTCTGCTTTGGTCATACCTCACCTGGAATACTGTGTCCAGTTCTGGGCACCACAGTTCAAGAAGAGTATTGACAAGGTGACGTGTGTCTAGAGGAGGGTGACCAAACTGGTAAATGGTCTGGAAACCATGCGCTATGAGGAGTGGCTTATGGAGCTGGGTATGTTTATCCTGGAGAAGAAAAGGTTAAGAGACAACATAATAGCCATGTTTATATACTGTTGTCCTTTCATATTCGCTGGGGTTTGGTTCCAGGACCCCCCCCCATGGATACCGAAATCCCTGAATACTCAAGTCCCATTATATGCAATGGCATAGCAAAATGGTCTCCCTTATATAAGATGGCAAAATCAAGGCTTGTTTTCTGCTGCTCCAGAGACTAGGGCCAAATCCACACTGGTTTAAAACTGGTTTAAAACTGGATTATTTGCCATGGCTTCTTCCTATGGAATAGTTTGTAGTTTTATCAGGTCTTCAGCCTTATCTGCCAAAGAATGCTGGTTCCTCGCCAAACTACAAACCCCAACATTCTATATGAATTAACCAAGGCAAATAATCTAGTTTCAAACTGGATTATTTGTGTACCGTGGATTTGGCCCTAGACATAGAGCAATGGATTCAAACTACCGTTTATTCCAGCGTATAAGATGACTTTTTAACCTTCTCAAAATCTTTTCAAAATTAGGGGGTCATCTTATATGCCAGAATAGGGCTCCCCATCACAGCTTCGGAAGGACGAGTGGTGTCTGGCTGGATGGGGGGAGGCTTGCCAGCACCCGCCCTTTCTGAAGATGCGATGAGGAGCCCTATAAGACGACACCCTGCCCAGCCAGCCACCCCTCCATACCCCCCAAGCCACGATTGGGACCCTGATCACAGCTTTGTGAAGGGCTGGAGGTGGGGAGGCTGGAGGGGGGAGTTTGGGATATACTCACCGTATAAGAGAAGGAGGGGTAGTCTTACACAGCAAATATATCCCAAAGTCTATATTTTAACTTAAAAATTGGGGGGGGGGATCTTATATGCCTAGTCGTCTTATATGGTGGAATATGCGGTACAAGGAAAGAGATTCCACCTAAACATTAGGAAGAATGTCAGGAGAGTAAAAGCTGTTTGGAAGTGGCATACCCTGCCTCGGAGTGTGCTGGCATCTCTTTGGTGGTTTTTAAACAGAGGCTGGATGGCCTTCTGTCGGGGGGGGGGGCTTTGATTCTGTGTTCCTGCAGGGTAGGGTTTGGACTAGATGGCTTTTGTGGACTCTTCCAACTCTATAATTCTTTGCTTTGTCTCAAATCTGAATCTTCCAACCTCTAGTCCAGTACTGTAACCACTATACCACACTGGTTCTCTGAGAGTGGAGTAGACCATGTCTGTACTTCCTCCCCTAACCAGCATCAGCTTCTGGATTGTTTCCAGGCCAGCTGCTTCAGCTCCTTTTAAGAAGGGGGTGCCAGGAATTGAATCAGGGACGTTGCCCTGATATATGCACTGCCATTGAGCTCTATGTGCCCTATGGACACATCCACCTTCCTCACTTCACATAATTCCCTCAGGAAGCAATGCTGTGAGTGCACCAAATATTCTGGGTGCAGCAAAGTGTGAAATAGGTCTGATAGGAGGATGGTAGTTGACTCTGAGCCATATGGCTGAAATGGATAGAGTGTTGACAGTGGGGAGGGGGAGGAAGGGAGAGAAATACTGGAGCTGGTGCTGTCCAAAGGAGCCCTGCAGCATTTCTATCACCTTCCTCTAGCTTTGACACAGAGGTGAACATGGCTGGCTCTTATGAAAGATGTGCAGCTGGCATGACTAGTGCCCCTGACCACTTGGACTCTCCGCTTTAATTTACGGAGCACTTTGAAATCCGTCAAGCTGAAAGCTGCTTTATAAATGCAACAAGGTGCAATGATTGACAATGTAAAATGTCAGGGGGCATAACCCATTAAACCTTCCTGTAAAATAGTACTTCACAGTCTGTGCCGGAAGACGTGGAAAGGGCCCCTTGGAGCATATAATTTATTAGTATTGACCATAATGACCAAGATCCAGGAATTACTTGTATTCAGCAGCATCATACTCAGATTACGGGCATAAACAGCCAGAACACGGTGTCCATTGAATTAAATAAGAGCTTCTCGTTCAACTAAGTAGAAAGCTGGTAAATCCTATATTGAGTACATTCAAATTCAAGCATCACAGTAACCTACTTGAGCTGATGGGCTTGTAAGGAAGCATTACTGCGCAGTGGGTGTGGGTGGCATTCAGGGTGACAGTGGATCCTCCGAAGTTTTAGTACGAACTTTAAAAGAGCTATCCAAGGAGCTGAGTCCATTCAGGGGATAACGTACAGTACCCTTGGATAACTGCTTTAAAGTCTGGACTAAAATTCAGAGTAGATGCACTGACCCACTGGCACGGAAGCCACCAGTGGCCATTGCTATTTTTAATATAGACCACCCTGGCCATCTGTGATTTTGGACTGGCCAGTTAGAAACCAAACTCTCTTGCTGTATATTGGGAACTGCAAGAAGGCTCTGCTCCTGTGCTATACTGTGGAATGGTAGCAGGCTTAGAGCAGCTGCTTGCCTGTTGATAAAGAGGAGGAAAGGGAGAATAAAAAAAGAGAGTACATAGTTGCATAAACTTTATATAGGTTAATTTAAATGTAATGAGGCAAATTTAGAAATAGTCACTGTAGTTTAAATAGAAGTACAATAGTGTAGCAAAATACTGTGGGGGAGATCTTGGAATGCCTGCTCAGTCTCTGCTGTCCAATTGCGCAGTGTTGACAGTCAGCTTCATCAAGGGTCTTGCTCTTCTTTCTTATAGTTGTCTTTAAACTGGACTTGAGGTGGACATCCCTTGCAAATAAAGTATGCCTTCACAAACATGACTGCAAAATAGGACATATGGCCACCCTACCTATATGTGGTGTTGATAGATCAGGAAACAGAGCTCCTAGTCTCCAATGAATGCAAAAAAGAAAAAAAAAGTTTTTTTAAAAAATAAAGCCATTTTTGTATCCTTTCTCATTGGGATCTACTGAATATTCTAATTTCTTTTGCTTCCCATTAAAAGTGATGAAATTCAGTGAGCGTCTTTGGGCCAGTCACTCTCTCAGCCTGACCTACCTCACAGGGTTTCATGGAGACAAAATGGAGTGAAAGAGAGCCATGTACATTACCTTTCAGTTATTGGAGGAAAGTCAGAATATATATATATATATATATATATATATATATCTTAGGAATGTTGCCATTTCCAGTGTGCTGGCTGGCTGCTTAGGAAACTGACCAACCAATCAAAGCTCTGTTGGGCAGCCAATCAGCTCACTGGGGGTGGGGCCATGTGGAAGTTTCACTCCTTTCTAAACATGGCAGAGGGAGTGTGAGTAGCATGGGGGGATGTGGCACGATGTGTGTGTATGGAGTTCAGGGAAGGTGGCACATGGCGGCATGGGCTGCGGGGAGGGTATGCGAGTGCAGGAAGGGCGGCACAGGGTGCGGGGAGGGTGGTGTGAATGCGGGGAGGGCAGAGCAAGTGTGGGGAGGGCGGTGCATGGTGGCATGGGGTGCAGGGAGGGCGGTGCAAGTGTGGGGAGGGCGGCACAGGGTGCAGGGAGGGCAGTGCAAGTGCAGGGAGGGTGGCACGGGGTGTGGGGTGGGTGGTGCGTGTGCGGGGAGGGCAACACAGAGCAGCACAGGGTGTGGGGCGGGCTGTGTGAGTGTGGGGAGGACAGCACAGGGCTGCATGGCGTGTGGGGAGGGCGGTATGAGTAGGGCAGCACAGGGCGGCATGGGGTGTGGGGAGGGTGGTGCAAGTGCAGGGAGGGCAATGCAAGGGTGGGGAAGGCGACATGGGGGAGTGGCATGTGTACTCTGGGGGGTGTAGCACATGGGGGGGTGCGTATGTTACACCAGGTATAGCTAGTATACATTATTCTGTATAAGACCTAAATCAAATTGTTAGTCTCAACTGAATCAGTACAACTGATGTAAGAATTGATTTAGTGAGTTCTCATTGATTCAGTTGACCTACTCTAGTTGGGACTAACAATTGGATTTATGCCTAAATAAATAAATCAAATTGCTAGCCTGTTAGCACAGGCTCATTGAATCAATGGGTGTTACATAGGTGTTGACTTACTATTCAGCAATTGATTCAATGGGTCTACAGTAGTTGGGATTGGTAGTTGAACTGAGCCCTATATGTCCTCTTGGGTGGCTGCCCAGTAACCAGGGTGAACTCAGTAGAATTTTGCAAAGCCTTTCTAACAGACCACTGGCTATGTTTCGCTGTGAAAGAATAAGCTGGTGCACCAAATAGATTCTTAGGATGCTTTTGCTGAGTCTCATCATGGGAAGCGTGGTCCTAGAATCTGAAACATGCTCATTTGAGACCAAGGGAAAATGCATGTCTAGAAATGTGAAAAGGTGTGAGAAATCAGATCAGTAATGGATGATTGCATATTAATGGCTGTTGGCCATAAAAACACACATAAAAAGCAGCAGGGCTCTGCCTACCAGATCCTGGGTGAACTTTTGAAGATGGACATCATTGACAAGTCTGTCCTTTAAGTTTTCCCCAGAAGCACTGAGTTGATGGCTGTGAGCCGGAAAGGCAATACTGATTTCCTTAAGATTTGAAAGCAGTAATACAGTTTTCTGTTTACCCTTAGGTAAACAATAATGATGATAGCAGGATAGTTGCAGAAGTGCTTGAATAGATTCAAAACATGGTGGCCTCATTCTATGAGTCTTGGCTGAGCCACTGCAAACTGTGATCTTGTTTCTTCTTGTGCACACATGCAAAATCCTCCATCAGGGACATAACTTGAAAAAGTTATGGGGAGTAGTAATCTCAAAGGGTGGGGGAGGGAAATTTCCATTGTCTGGTGAGACAAAGGTGAGACTAGAACCTTTCTCTCTGCCATCTACTGTAAATGTTCTTGTTTTATATGTAGGGAATTGTTGTGTATACAGAAGCAGTGAATCATGTGAGCAACCCCTAACTTGGTACAGTTGGCCCTCCACATTTCCTGGAATTGGGGTGCAGGACCCCTGCAAAAGTGGAAAAACTACAAATATCTCTATCCCCCACAAACCATATTTAGCACACAAACCAAAAAAAATATGATCTGCAGATTCAATGCACTGCAGATGCCTTCAAGGTAGTGGGGTTCCTTCACAAGGCAGAAGCAGGCAACTAGCAATGCTTGCTACCACCTTGGCTGTTGCCCTATACCATGTACCATAGAGACATACAAGCTTCCCTGCGTGTTTACAATCTCTCTAAGTCTTGCTAAGCTTGCAGTCCCTATTAAAAATGGCATAGGGCAGCGGTGGAGGCAGCAGCAAATAATCCACAAATAATTAAACCTGCAAACGTTAAACCCACAAATGTGGAGGGCCAACTGTACTTTAATTTGTACACTTGCAACATGCATTTACTTCCTTGTCTGCTGCTTCTGAGAGAACTAGGGGCAGCATTATACAGTTGCCCCTTCATATTTGCTGGGGTTTGGTTCCAAGACCCACCGTGGATACAAAAATCCGTGAATACTCAAGTCCCATTATATGCAATGGCATAGCAAAATGGTGTCCCTTATATAAGATGGCAAAATCAAGGTTTGCTTTTGGGATTATTATTTTTTAAAGAATATTTGCAAGCTGTGGATACTTAAATCCATGGATACCAAATCTGTGGATACGGAAAGACAACTGTAATCATTTTCACTTCTGTGTTTGGCCAGGGTCTTGGTTACCTCCATATTTACCTGATCACATTCCATGTACCTAAATGACATTGCATATTAGAATCTGAGGGACCTCATCAGAGAACTTGTGCAATGAAAGAAAGGTTAATATGGAAACATCAAAAATCCTTTTGAAATTAAGTTGAGATAACAATCCTGATCCTCACAAGTGAAGGTTCTGGAATGTCACCCTTGCTGCCTTAAGGTCAAGGTGAGGAGGAAGACAGAAGTATGCCTGAGGGCAAGAATTCAGACTTTCCTTCAGGATACACTCTGATAGCCTTAGAGAGAACCTGGCATGAGTAGCCCCCATTTTCCAAGCAGCTCTAAGAAATAGTTAAGGCCTCCTATTGCTCCCTTCCCCGCTGTGTTCCACATGTGGTAAGAGCAGGGATAAAGCTGGCTGGGAATTATGCAGATTAGGCAAGCTAATTTAGCACACCCAAATTGTGTAATTAGCTCTTTTAATTTGCATATTATGTAAATTACACTGGCTTGGTTGGAGAAGGTGGGGGGTAAGACAGAAGCATCCTTAAATTCAATCATGTCCTTTAGATAACATTTTGTAAGATGGAGCATAGACAGCAAAGGAGATTCTGACACTGATGCATCCTCTGGGCTCCTTGGTAGAGGCTGTGGATCTCACTGACCATGTGACTCCCTCCTGAATCACTCAGGCACCATTTTGAAGTGTTTCCAGCCTGTCTTTGAAGGCATGTTTCAGAGGCTGGCCCTCCTGCTAGCAGGCTCTTGCTCCACCATCCCTAGGGCATTGCTTGTACGTTTCCGTCTTGCCTCCCATCTCCAGGAAAGTTACCAGAGAGTTTTCTCTAAGTATGGTATCGTGATTGAAAAAGTCAAGGGTTTTTAAATACAGCTCCCAGAATATCCCAGATAATTATGGCTGTGGCTGGGCATTCTTGGAGTTGTGTTTTTGTTTGTTTTGTTCGTATCATGTGTTTTTTTGAATTTTGGTTGGCCAATAAAGTTGTCATGCTTTTGTGGATGTTCGGTTTTGGTTTATTTTGCTGCATGGCCAACACAGCTACTCCTGAAGATGTTTGGTGAATAACAGTTTGGAAAGGGGCTCATAAGAACAGGGGAAGAAGAACCCCGCTATGTCAAATTATGAGTACATCTAATCTAGCATCTTGTTAATCACAGTGACCAACCAACTGCTTCCAGAAAATATATAAGCAAAGCATGAAGGCACTAGTTCTCTTCACATTGTTATTTCAGGTAAATGGCATTCAGTAGCATGCTTCTTCTGAATGTAGAGGTCCTGTGTAGCTGTAGCCATTAGGGATAACAGCCATTGAGAGACCTGTCCTCCGTGAACTTGTCTAATCTTCTTTCATAGAATCATAGAATTGTAGAGTTGGAAGAGACCATGAGGGCCATCCAGTCCAACCCCCTGCAATGCAAGAATACACAATCAAAGCATCCCTGACAGATGGCCATCCAGCCTCTGTTTAAAGACCTTCAAGGAAGGAGACCCCACCATGCTCCGAGGGAGTGTGTTCCACTGCCAAACAGCTCTTACTGTCAAAAAGTTCCTCCTAATGTTGAGGTGGAATCTCTGTTCCTGGAGTTTGCATCCATTGCTCCGTGTTCTAGTCTCTAGGGAGAAAATCAAAAGCAAACATCTGGTTTCATATTAACCAACAAATACAGACACGAGAACAAAGGACATTAAGGAAAAAGCTGCCACTATATATACTAGAAGAAGAAATGGGAAATTTAGTGGGTTCTTGGGCCGATTTTCTGCCCCTGCACTTTCCAGGAGTCAAAAATGGCAACAAACAAACAAACCCCAAAACAAAACAGAAAATTGGGAACTGAAGTGACTCAAAGTCCATGTCCAGTTTCAAAACCTGTTTTTAAGATTCCTTAAAAATGTTAAATCATGAAGGTTAGACCCTGTGATCTGTATACAATGCAAATCACAGGAATGAGGTAATTCTTTTTTTCCTGTACTCATTCCCATCTTGGTATGTGGATGGAATGTGGAGGCTTGGGGACCACATTTTGGGTGTCCATATCACACCAATAGAGCCAGAGTCTTGTTGCATGCCCCACCAATGCAAGAGACATGGGGCAAGGCTTTCTCTGGAGCAGCACCTCTGTTGTGGAACTCCCTACCCCCAAGGTCAGTCAGGCTGGCTTCACCCTTTTAGACGTTACAGTAGACCACCAAAAATGTATTATTCCATAGCATCTCTTGTTGCTAAATCTGGTTTCAAAACTAGTTTTTAAAATGTTTTTTGAAAGAATGTTAGCATTTAAAACTGGTCCTTAACTTGATTGTAAACCATATTGTATTTGTGTGTGTGTGTGCATTGCTAAAAGAGTCATGGTGGGCAGAAAAGCAATTAAAAGAGAAACAACTTTAATGTAAACACCTCTATGCGAACTAAATTTAAATTCTGTACAGTAACCCAGTGTCAGAAAATAACTAATTAGACAAGGTATAATCACAGTTTAAAAATTCAGTTACTCAACTGCATTTCAAGCTTAAGGTTCAACTTTTCCCTTAACTTCCTTGTGTCCTCTTCATTGCTTTGCTCTTTCCATGGAAGAGACAGAATAACTATTGGCCATAGTGGTAGAAGATGATGGGACTAGTAGTCTCACACAACTAGACAACATGAGTATGGGAAGGGCTGAAATAGGATGGTGACATTTTCTGCCTCTCCCTGTTACGATTAAAGATAGGTGTCCAGATGATGTGGAATCCCCATCAGCATTTGTCTGTATAGCCACTTAGGGAAAAATGATGGGAGTTATAGTCCAACAAAACCTGAAAGGCCACATTTTGCGCACCTCAATTTTTAAACAAATATTTTTATTTACATTCAAAGGGGTTCTCAATTACATACAATAATGTTCCAGTATAACAAAAGTAGGAAAATAAAAACCACAAAAGGAGGAAAAATAACCCCATTAATCCTAAATTTCTGTAAAAGCTGACCAAATGTTCCAAATGTAAGTCCATTTGAAAATTTCATCTACACATCATTCTTCCCAATGTTACAAACATCGTTAGATCTTCTATCCATTGGATCAGAGGTGTAGGACAATTATCTTTCCAGTAATTAAGTATCAATCTTTTAGCAGTCAAAAGGGCACAAAAAATCACTTCTGTTGGCCATTTGAATTATTTACCTCTTTCTTGGAAATTGACAAACAACTGTACACATCCCTGAATATCAAGGAACTTTCCAATACCAAATTTACTCATGTGTTTACTTTGTCCTAAAATGTACCTATTATGAGACAATTCCAAAACTTATGCATTAAGGAAGCATTAGCAGTATTACATTTCCAACAATTTGCTGATTTAGAAAGCTCTTTCTTGAATACTCATTGTGGCAAAAAATGTACCTGAAAGAACAATTTCTGCTTTATAAGATGCAGCACCTCAACTTAAGAGGAAACATTTTCTCATCTTCCCATACAAAGTTACCACATTGTAAAACACAGAGAGTGACATGGCCTTACAGTGCAGTTCTAGAAATGTTTATTTGGAAATAAATTCTACTATATTCAGTGGGGACTACTTTCAGGTGACTGAACAGAGGATTCCAGCCTCATTTTAGTATTACGAGATAATATCCTTACCACGAATAGCATGGACTATTTGTCAGATGTACAGTATGATCTCTGTATCCACAGGGGATACATTCCTAGACTTACCGTGGATAGTGAAAACTGCTGTTAGTAGTGAACCATTTATTTCCAGTAGAAGTTGATCATAGAATTGCGCTGGAGGACCTCCAGATGCTTAGACAAAACACCACTCTAGGCATTTGGAGGTCCTCCAGTGTGACTCTATGGTGAAATTCTGGCAGACGTTAACCACAGAATTGAGCTGGAGGGCCTAGAAAATGCCTAGAGAGAACATTTTTTTTTTTGGACATGGGTAAGTGTAATGGGTACTGGTCCTGCGGATACAAGGTCGTACTGTATTAGAATACTGTAGCACCAAATGGCACTTTTTCATTTCTCTAACTTTATCAAGAATATTTCATAGAAATACACTCCTTGAGAGTACTCAGTGAAAATGAAGGCAAGCACAGTGTGTTCCCAATGCCATGTCACTGTGCTGGAGATATGTAATGAAGTCTGTCGATGTACTGCTGAGATAAAGCCTGCCATTCCCCAATGGAGCTGCCACTCAGATGTCACTGTATAGTATTTGGTTGTATTAATGGCTCCTTCTGTCACAATGGTTTTGCAAGACATTCCAGTTCAGCTGAACAACGTTTATGCTTTGTTTTTCTGTGGCTGAGAATGCACTTTCGCTTCCTCTTCAAGAAGCCTGCTTCTTTTTTCATTGATTTCCATTAAAGTAAGAAAAGTGATGATCCAGAAACAGCTCATGAATTGCATTAGCCAGTTTAATTAGAGCGAACAGAAAATTTATCCCCAGACTGAATAGTCAGCATTCAGCCTCCGATGCAACTTTATATCAGGCTGGCAGTGGACTAACATTACTGTCAGTGCCAATTATTACACGTATCAACTCTGTATAGATGGTTTCCACTCCCCATTGTGTTCTGCAATAGGAAAAGCCATACATATCTTCTTGGACAATCTCTAACAGGAGTGGAATGCACCTCATTTGATCTTACAAACCATTTTCTTTTATATTTTTATTAATGAGGTAGGGACTGCTGGTTGCATTGTGTTGGTCAGATTTGATGATGGAAGACATTCATTTTCTCCTGTGCTACTTTTCTGTTCCTCATCAGAAACTAATCCTGACTGGAAGGGTGGATTGATGTTCTAGAGTAACGGATGAAATGTAGTAGCAGAAAGAGGCAGGTCATGCATTCCAGAACCAACAATCAATAAGCAGTGTTGTAGTCTGACAGCTGAAGCCATTGCAGGTTGGAAAATAGCAAGAGGACTTAAGAGCTCAATGTTACTTTGAATCAGCAAGATGGTGCAGCCATATTTAAATATTCCTCAGCAATATTTAGAGAAAATAAAACTACTTCCATACACACACACACATATTAAGATCTTCTGGGTCCAGCACACCATTTGTACTCAAGTGGACATTGGACCAATGATTTTCAGTACAGGTCGCCCCCCACCCAATATCTGCAGGGAATACATTCCTAGACTTAATGTGGTGTTGTCTATATGAGGGGGGGATGTGGATTGATGCGCACTAACACCCATTTGAAGCAGCTTCGATTTGTCTTAATGGCAAGATCACAGGCATGTGAAACTATCCACTTTGGCTGTTCCAATGGGCGTGCCTGCGAATCAAGATGGCAGACACAAGTGAATTGCTCACATTTTTATTGTCACCAGTTGTCACCACCAAACAGTATTTTTAAAAAAGCATATCTCAGGTGTGAAAGTGTGATATTCCAGCTAAATAAATGGGGGGGGGAGGCTGTTTCATCCCCTCAGCGCACGATCACTAAGGCAAAAACCCAACATGGCAGTTCCAGGTATTGCGTTGTTAGTAAGCTCTGGCACCTGTGAACATCCAACCAATCAGCTTTCCACTTCCGCTCTTATTGGGAATGCGAATGAATGCGAATCAGTTGTCCCATTGAGCAGGAATGCGCATTCACCATGGAGCTTTTTAAAAACGTTGGGGGAGTTTTTAAAATTCTCAGAGTTTAAAACTGCAGAGTTTTTGGAGGATTTGGCCCCACACCTTTTGAATATGGCAGATTGATGCAGGATGGCATTTAGACCAATAGTATTTGCCTCGAATTCTATGAGGTATGTGTCCCTATTTTTCAGGTGTAGATAACTGAAACGGCAGATATTGGTTCTGTGGATATGCAGGAGCAAACTGTACTTACAGAGGAGAAAGAGCCCGTAAAGACTGAATTGATTTTTCAGGGATAAACTGAAAGAACTTTTAGGTGAAGATAGACCTACCTTCAAAGACAGGGTGACCATGCCAGTATTTTGAATGTATCTTGGCTGCCTTTAGGGGCACAGACATACTTCCTTTGAAATTGGAGACAAATTTGGACTTTATCACACTATACTGTTATAGTGCTATTATTCCACTTCAACTGCTATGGCTGCCTCCTATGGAATTCTGGGGTTTGTCATTTAGGGAGGCCTAAGAGCTCTCTGACTGAGAGTTCTAAATGCCCCTCCCTAAACTACAAATCCCAGGATTCCACAGAAAGCAGCCAGAGCAGTTAAAGTGAAAGAATGGTGCTATAACAGTGTAGTGTGATATTCTTAAGACTACAGCATTGTTCTAAGGGTCATGGGGGCAGGGGAGAATGGCCAATCCTTATTTTCCCCCCAAACATGCCTCTCATGATATCACACTGATTGCATGGGTTATTTTTGTCCCACATTTCAAAACAAATGTTGCTAGGCAGCTGAGCTGCCATTTTGAAATAGCAGCAAAGCTCCCCCCCCCTTTGCTTATAAAATAGGCTCACTGACCATGTTGGCTTGGAGGCTGTCAGACCTATTGCTCCAAAATGTAACTGTTTCAAAATCTGAGTCAGCCCACTGGTCCAACACAGTCTACTCTAATTTATTGTAGCTCTCCACAATCTCATGCCAAGGTTTTCCCCAGCACCAGATTTTCTAAATTTTTTCTAGATAGATCTATGGATTCAACCTAGGCCATACGGCATTCAAAGCATATGCTCAACTGCTGAGCCACTCTCCATATCCAGAGAACTGTCCTGTTAGCTGTGAAGGATGGATTAATACACATTAGGCACTTGTCTCTTTAAAAAGTAGAGACAGGGCTGGCAGCTGGGAAAAACCACCAGTTCAGGGCTTTTTAAGGAGGCAGTGCCATGTACTCGGTTCATCAGACTCAGTAGCCAAACAGTTTCAGGGTAAGCTTTATTACTAACAGAAATCTAAAGTATTAACAGTACAGCATTGTTGCTTCAAATGAAGCATAAAGGAAAATCAGGATAATATAAAGTATTTACAATCAACCAAAAATCTGGCAGGCAACCCATCCATTAGTTCTCCAAATATTCACCTCCCCCTTCCACTGCAGTATCTTCCCAACCATTTGTTTACACAGAACCCATCCTCTTTCACTATTCTCAGTACATCAGTTTATTACATGTCAAAGGAATGCAAAACATCAAACGGGGTCACCCAGCACACAGAGTTAATGGCAAGGAAAAGGTTGTTTTACAACTTGATCCTGACAGGCAGGTACCTAATCCTACACCAGTGAATCTTTATCCAGTTGATAGGGGATGCATTTAATTGATGATGGGTGTTGTATATACAATGTAGTAGGAGAATCTGCTTCAGGTGATGAAATTATATGGTCTGGCTCTGTTTATGTCTTCAAATGTCAAAAGATAAATATAATTAGCATGTCATAAATATGGAATAATTTTTAAATGATTTTTATTCATATTTTCAAACATTAAAAACATTCATACATTCAAACAATTAATTATTAACACATACACACAAAAAAATAAAAAATAAATATGGAATAAATAAGCTGGACAAAACAGCATTACAAATGGCAGTCCATCTGTGAATATAGCGCAGTTTGAGCAGAAAATTCACAATCAAGAAACTATTCAGTGCAAAAAGGTCCTGTCCTTGTGATTTGGTTATGTGGGAAGGGGAACAGATTGTTCAGACCCACAGCCATCCACTCCAAGCATTTTATCTATATGTGAATGAGGGGCAGTGACAGCTTGTGGTTCTCATGTCAGTGACTCTTCTTGGAATAAATATATTCAGGGAGAGCCATGTTGGCTGTGCAGCAAAATACAACAAAGTCCATAAGCAGCAATACCTTTATTGGGCCAACTCCAAAGCATAAAATACATTATGCAGTGAAGCTTCAATATACTGTATTTTATACTTTGGAGCTGGCCCAATAAAGGTTGGGAATTTTGGATTTTATTGCATCCTCTAGGAATATTAGTCCTTATTTTAAAGGAGTTATCCAAGGTGCTGAATCCCATCCCCCAAATAAGCTCAGCACTTTAGGTAGCTCTTTCAGAGTATAGACTAGAACTCTTAAGAGGGCTCACCACCCCAGTGACCTTGGAGCCAACATCCTGCCACTGGACTGGGAAAGAGCACCATTCCTCCTGGGCACATTCCAAATGGTACATGCTCTGCCAGCCTATGGGTTCTCATTTTCTGCCAGCTGTCTGCAAAGGGGAGCCTAACTACATAAAGTTGGAAGTCTGCCTTTTCCATTACAATTGCTTTGTCTAACATGCAGATATTGGGAATGGAACTGCTGAGAAGGCACTAGGTGTTGGAGAAGAGGCCAGCTGGCAGAACTGCACCCCACTTCACCCACTTTATGCATAAACTAAACTCACTCTAAATCCTCAACATCTCATCATAACCCACCTCTGAAAACCTGAGATCTGTTCCCATTATGGAGGCCAAACTGAGGAACTGGGGTTGTCTTGATGCAAAGCATGTGTTCTGCAAATGAGAGAACAGCCTTGATGTTAGAGCTTGGAAACATTAGTGTTAGCATGAAGATAGCAGCATCAAGTTGTTTAATCTGGTAATGCTGAAACGTCAATAAGGAATAGCAATTTGCTATTCTGTTTAATTAGTTAAATATTTAAATTTTAAAAATAATTTACAATTACTAAAATGACTTTTAATGAATTGAAGTAATCATAGAATCATAGAATTGTAGAGTTGGAAGAGACCACGAGGGCCATCCAGTCCAACTCCCTGCCACGCAGGAAATCTTGATCAAAGCATCCCCGATGAGTTCTTTATTCTTCAGAAAACAATATTGTGGGTTTCAGTGAGTAACAAATAACAAACTTTAAAATGGCTGTCAAAATTTTAAATGAATTAGAGGATAGATCGTTCATTATAACTATCTGCAAGTGCAACTTCAACGTTCTGTTTTGGAAGCATCTCAAAGAACACTGGATATCATGTACCAATTATTTTTGAACAATCTTAAATGGTTAACTGTAACAGAAACAGGTTAACTGCTGTGCAGATGTGTAGAAATAAAAAGTCATTTCTGTGACAAGGAAAAGAAAAAGGCAGTGGGGTGGGGGTGGAGAGTAAAGAAAAGCTCTGAAACATTGTCCAGGGAACATCTACAGTCAGATAGACAAGGCTTTGTATTGCCATTGAAGTTGTGTTTACTTTTTAAATACATGGTCACTGTTCTAAAAGCATAGGGTAGCTTGGTAAGGGGGGAATGACTTCCACAAAGCAGTACATTTGTAGTGCTACAGTGTTATATGACAAGATATTACTTTGAACCTGACCTGAGTGCTTTACTTTCTTTCTCTCCAAGGAGGAGAAGCAAACAGCAGGGAGTTGAGGCTGCTGTGCAACGGAATGACTAAGATCCTGTGAAGGAAGAAATCTGGAAAAAAAAAAGGGGGGGGGATGTTTCAAAGAATGATTTAAAAAACTAGTGGCAATAACAGAGGGGAAGATTAAAGCCAGGAAATAAAAACAAGTAACATGCTGCAGTTAAGGCTGGAAGGATTCAGATGCTTTTGAGGAAGGATGTATCACAGTATAAAATTGGATTTGAGGATGCAGATTAAGTATATGCTGGTTGCGTAGTTGCACTTTAAATGATCTGCACAAAGAAAGTCATCAGACTATTTTGGGGGGGGGGTGATTCCTCTGAAGTGCATTGTGGCGAAAAGGGAAACCATTCCAATGACCCTGTGGTCTTTGTTATAAAAGGGACAGAACCAGAGTAAATGGCCAACCATCAAGTTGCCATGAAACCAAAAGACCATCTTGGGCTCTGAGTTAAATTGGTTATGACATAAATTCCTCCCATTGAGTTCAATGAGCATCTCAAGCCAGTCCAGACAGTTCAGTATGGTGCACATTCCTTTGCCCAGGGAAAGTCTTTCCCTTGGCATAATGCACCTAGGCACGTGTAAGGGGAATGACTAGAGCTTTTCCCCTCCCACGCTCTCTTAAACAACAAGACCACTTGCATCAATGGAACAAGAGGTCAGAGGCAACCCCTTGGCCTTCTCAGTCTCACACCATCACTTTATTGTTGTTGTTAATCTGATCAAGTTAACTTCCATTTTTGGCGACTGTATGAATGAGAGACCTTAAAAGCCCTGGATATCAATAGCCTTGCTTAGCTTTTGCAAACTCAGGGGTGTGGCTCCTTTGATTGAATGAACCCACCTAAGTGTGGTCTCCCTCTTTTCCTAACATCACTGCTAAAGATATAAAATTTCCAGAAATGTTGAACCATGGAGGGAAGAAAATCCCATTTTTATCCATGGTTTCTTTAGGGAAAAAATGGAACTCTTCAGAATTTTTTTTAAAAATGCAGTATTAGCACTCTTTACCAGTTAAAAGTCACTTTGTTACTTTAGGAAGTGTACTATATATAACTTAGCTTAGCTCATTTAAAAAAAACTTTTTTCTTTTTCTTTTTTACTTTTCAGGAAGTTTATTTAGGAAATAATGACAAACTGAATTTAACCTTATTAAAATATTATTGTTACAAATGGATCTATCTACAAGGTCCTGATCTGTAAGGAACACTTGAACCCCTTTGATTTTGCCAATTTATGAGGTACATTTAAAACAGAAGAAACCATCAATGATAAACAAAATTATTTGTCTTTTCTAGTCCTCCATAGTGCCAAGCAGAGAAAAATTACTCATTCCCCCAAAAAGAACTGAGAAAAGGAAACCAAGACCAGGAACAACAATGACATGAGCTACTGTACATCGTCTTACATTAATGTCTATCTCCTACCTAATTTTTAGAAATAATAAGGAAGATGTAAACATATGAACATCTTGCCTTAAATATTTTGTTCATCATTCTAAAAGAAAATGTTCTATAATCCATTTTTCAGTGTATATGAAAACATTGCATAATTCTCCCCACCACCACCAATTTTACAGGGAGGAAAAAGATTTTGAAAAAATACAAAAATAAAAAAGGGTTTTGTCTGATCCCCGCCCCCCGCCCCCTGTTTTCCCCCCTAAGGCTTCACATCTCAAACCACCGCCAAGGACAGCTGGGAGCTTACATGTCAGTGAGATGGTGAATCTGCCTAGGTTTTTAGTTAGAACCTTAAATGAGCTATGCATGGTACTGGGCCTGATAACCCCATAGATTGAGCACCTTGGATATCTCCATTAAAGCTCACACTCAAACCCAGAGTGGATTTACTTCTCCAGTGACCTCCACCAAAACAGCAGGAGACAGAACGGAAAGGTTGCAGGCACTGGGATATCTGACTTATATGAACCTGGAAGCTGATATAGAAGTGCATTGGTAGGCCACACTATATGTGTCCTGTTATATCATACTGGATTTCCCATGAGCTCATTGAATTTAACTTTATTTTTGTGCTACCTGTCTAGGCAGAGTCTCCCTATGGTAGTTCACAGACTAAAAATTGAGAACAAACGAGAAAAAATACCATACAACTAATTAATTAAAACGCCATTTAAAATAAGCACAACAATATAACAGAATAATGGTGGTGGTGATGATAGTGAGAGCCATTTAGGAAGAACTTGAAGCAGTCAGGTCCATTTAAGAATAGGGAGTCATGCATAATCCCTGTAGCAGTGTGTTCCACTGTGGTGGGGCCACGACAGAGACAAGAGAAGACACAGAAACAAAGGGGAGTGGAGGGAAAAGGTAAAGGAAGGTGTAGAAGTTGGTGTTCTATATTATTTTGGCCAACTGATGAATTTATTTTTATATTTTATTTATTAGAGTATTTATACCCCGCTCTTCAGCCACAAAGGCTCTCAGAGCGGCTTACAAATTCTTTAGCAATAGCACTTATACATCTACACAGCTTTATAGCACAAGGCACTCTTTGAGCATTTTACAATGTATTAGCTAACACTAACACTGACGCCAGTGTTTGTTTTTTTCTTGCTACTGGAGTCCCAGGGCAAAGGGGAGTATAAATAACTTTATACTGATACAAATGCATTATAGTAGATTCTAGGTCTACTGAGATGGTGCTTGGCATCTAGGGCTGAGCCTCATCTTGGGTCTAAGCCCAAATGTTAGTCCCAACTACAGTATACCCACTAAAACCATGGGAACATGGTAAGTCAACACTTATGACAGTTCTGTTGATTCATAAGGTATACTCCAGCTGTGCCTAACAATTGAACTGAATATAAGAAACATGGTAGGTCAGTGCTATGGATCAGCTCTAAGGGACATGATGATATAGTGGATGATACATTGGGGTTTTAACGTCCCAGTTTTATTTCTTTTCTTTTTTCCATTGGAGTCAAGAGTAGTTCTGCTGAACTGGTGCCTGGCATTCAGTAAAGCACTTGGGAGTCCATACACTGAAGATGAACCCTGACAGAACTTAGATGCTGTGGGTAGATGGTTCTTTAGTTTAGGGAAATGGTGTTTAGCTTGTTTGGGATGGTGTTTCACTTCCCCTGAAAGAACAGGTTCACTGCGTGGTGATATATCTAGATCTACCTTTGTCACTAGGGCCTGAGGTGTCTTGAATGGCTTGGCATACTTTTTACCAGCTTTAGTTTATTTGCCAGGTGAATTCATTTCTGAACAGGACTGGCCCGGATGATTAATACTACAGTTGTCCCTTCATATTTGCTGGGGTTTGGTTCCAGGACCCCCCGTGGATACCAAAATCCATAAATACTCAAGTCCCATTATATGCAGTAGCGTAGCAAAATGGTGTCCCTTATATAAGACGGCAAAATCAAGGTTTGCTTTTCGGATTATTAATTTTTTAAGAATATTTTTCAAGCCGTGAATACAAGCCGTGATACCAAATCTGTGGATACAGAGGGACAACCGTAATTAAACCCAGCCTCCCCTGGTGAATCAATGCTGTAACAATGTCTTAGCAGGATTACTGTAGCATGCTACATATGGGGCTCCCCTGCAGCAACGACTTAGAACCTTGAACCAGGATAACAGTATCTTATCACACTATGTGTATTTATTGCCTTACCTAAAGCCAGGATGCTTTTATTACCTTAAACCAGGTAACCTAAAACAGGATGCTTCTGTTATTAGCAGTTCTATTTTGTGAATGTCCATAGTGTAAATGTTACTGTCAGTTCTTTCTGGATTTAATTTGCATCTGACTTCACTCTCAAGAATTATTCTCCATAACCCCATCTCTCTCTCTCTCTCTCTCTCTCTCTCTCTCTCTCTCTGGCTTTTCTTCACAAACAAAGATCCAGGAAGGACTCATCCCGTGCTTTCTGCAAGCGTGCTGATGACTGAAAAGACCAATCCGAGATAAAGAAGTCCGGTTGCAGAAAGCACAGCAGAAGGTCTTCTTAGGTGATGTTTCTGGGTTGTGATTCTTTCTGCATTGTCATTTCTCTTCAAGACTTGTTCGTCGTGAGTTCTCAAATAAGGCTGCAGCATTGTGGATAGCGCATCTCCATGCCTCCCAATGTGAGGCCAGGGCAGACCACTGTTGGTGATCAATTTGGCCGAGCCTGAGATGTTTTTTCAGGGAGTCCTTGTATCGCTTTTTTGGAGCGCCCCTCTTATGCTGACCTGTGGCGAGTTAACCATAGAGTACTATTTTGGGGAGGTGATGCTCCTCCATCCTAGAAATGTGCCGTGCCCTGCCCAGCGCAACTGTGTTCTCAATATCATGGCCTCAATGCTGGTGATCCCTGCTTGCTCACGGACAGCAACATTCGTCACATAGTCAGTCCAGTGTATATTTAGGATTGTGTGTATACAGCGCTGATGAAAGCGTTCGAGGAGTCGTAACCCCATATGTTGTATGTATACCTAAAACTCTGGGTATGCATCTTTTTTATGCATATGTGGCTGCAGTCTGCAAAATCCTCTGCCATAATAGAGTTGTTGGTCTTTAAGGCACTATGTGACTTTTTCTTGATTAAACTTAAGTGTGACCTAGTCATACACTCTGTAGGATAAAGACTATGTATTTGTACTGTTCTAAGCACTAGCCAAATTCACATATGTCCCTAGAAATAACTAAGCAAAATATTATTAATAAAATGTTACAAGACTGTGAGTTCAGAAACATTCTCTGCATTGATTGCTTACCAGATTTATTTTGCAATTTCAGGTAACACTGTAAAGCCGACAAAGAGAGAGCTGTTTAACTCTCATATTACTGCAGAACTACAGGAAATGGAACATTTAAAAGATGAGTTGAGAAGCTCTTTTTCATATGTTGGAACAAAGCATCTTTGTTCCATTTCCTCTTAGAGCTGTTTTACACAACATGACCACCACACAGAGGTCACTAAACAGACAGCAACAGTTCCAGGGACTCACAACATAGATTCATGGCTCTTCAAGGATCAGTCTTGAGCCCTTTTTCTCTTTACTCACTCATGACAATCTGCAGCTCTGTTGACCTTTTTCTTCTAATCAATCACTGGCTTTTCTTTCCAGTATCTCTCTTTCTTTTGTTTCTGTTTCACATTATTTTAACCTTACACAACCTGAATGTGAGCTCTTGATGTTTCCTCTTTTTTTTCTGCTTCTTTTCTTTCATTGTATGTCAAACTCCTTGCTACAGAAACCTGAAGTCCTCTGTTGCTTAAGTTTAGGGACTATCTATCAGTTTCACTTTCTCTCACATTAAATCTATCATTTTACTTTCTCCCACATTTGATTTTTTTAAAATTCTCTTTTCTTTAAATTTACTGAATTTATGAAGACATTTGTGAATGTTAAGGAACTATCATTCATAACACTCTATACTGGCCAAATTCATTCCCGATATGGAACATGACATAGGCCTTATCTGCACAGGCAATTTACCCCAACAGTTCTTACGATCCCTGAGCAAGAAACGGGGCTTAGCCGGGGGCAAGCTGGGGTAGGGTCTAATACTGCATTCTAAAATAATACCTGTTTTACTGCACTTCTGCCAGGAAAAAACAGAGCAGGCCCCACGTGTCTGCAGGAGCCCATCGCGGAAAGCCTACCTGTTGATCCAGCTGCTGGTCCCCCTTACCCTTCTGGGTCCAGGAAGGGCCCCTGGAGCATGTAAGCAAGGCAGGAGGGTTTTGGTCACATGTTGCAGCTGGCTTCCTCGATGCCAGGAGGGTAAAGAAGATGGTGGCAGCAGCTGCAATGACAGGCCAGCATTTTTGTCTGGACTGGCCCATTTCATTGAGGTTATGGGGAACACTTGGGCCTGACCTGCAGCCAGGATATGCTGGCGAGCCCATAGATTGTGCAGTATGGCTGTTAAAGGTGAAGAGCCTGCCTCAAAAAAAAAAAAAATAGATGGCAATATTAATTCATCAACAGAAAATGATTGCATACTCAGGGATCCAAAGCTTGACTTTTGAGAGACACATTTGGGATAGCCATGTGGGCCATGAAGCAAAACAAAATCCAAAATCCACAAAAAAATGATGCCTTCATTAGCCAACCAAATGCAAAACATATGACACAAGCTTTTGAAGCTCTGTTGGCTTCTTCATCAGGCATATGAGGTTTTTGCCTCCAACAACAGTAAAACTTCTCTTTCGGACTATAATTGGCTAGTTTTACCTGTACATTACCTAAAAGTTATTTACAGATGCAGCAGTACAGACACTTCTTGAAAAATCCACTGATCTCTAGCTAAACAAAGATGCTCTTTGCTTCACAAAGGGACAGGGACATGCCAGATGCCAGAGAAGTTACTCACTGCTGCAAAAGGATTTTAATTTTACTGTCTTTTGTCTGAGCTCCACATGGCCAGGAAATAGGAATGGCCTCTGCCTGCATGAGACCCCTCACCTTTACAACAATGTAAGCAACATCTGAAACAGCATATAGGCCTGTGACTCTTTTCTTTAGCACTTTTTCTTTTATTTTTTAAAACATCTTTTGCCATATGAAGAAGCCAATAGAGCTTTGTTTGAATCACGGACAACTTCCGTGAGTAAAAAATGTTACGGTTGCTGTAGATTGGACCCAGAACTGTCACGGACAATGCCACAAGAGGGACGGCGCCATCCGGAAAGGACCCCCTGCTGCAGATAGCCGCATACCTCTCCCAGAGTCTTCTTGCGCAATAAGACGTGTCTGAAAATGTCCGCAGACACTGAAGACACTATGCCTAGGCCCAATCTATCACTTCCAGTCCGCATCCAGTATTTTTAAACCTTAAGTTCTTCCCATGCTGAAATCTGAGAGTATGTTAAGTGCTTATCAAGAAAAAAAAGTTGGTAGCCTCTTTTCCAATCCTAGTCTAGAATGAGGGATAACTGACACATCCTTTAAAAAATGAATGCTGTTTTTCATCTCTTCACTTCTACATGCTGTTCTTTCTCATTTGTCCTCTCATCATTATCTGACCTCTGCCAGCAATCCCTTCCTCTGCTTCAAATCCCCCATGCTGCTGTCCTCTCTCTTTCCTTCCTTGAGCTCATTGTCTCTAACATTCCCACCTCTCCCCTGTTGCAGCAGTTTAAAAAGTGTCAGGAAATGTATCTCACATCTCTTGATCTTACCTTCCACCATCCTTTTCTTCTTTTGTGTCTCTGCTACTTTCCTTGTAACTTTTTTTTAAAAAAAGGTTTTAAGCCTGTGGGCAGAGTTTGTTCTTTTAAACATAATTATTGGGCAGCTCTTTTTGTCTGAGGCATTTCAGAAATAATATGGTCATTGTTTCTAGAAGATAACCTGTTATTGGATAGCTATTAAAGGGAATAAAATGCAAATTTAATAGAAGTAAGCCGCATACCAACAACATCATTTAAGGAGGTTATTTTGGTCTGTTCTCAGCTGTGGCAGAGCCTTCCTGTCAACATGATTGCTTCTTCTCTGATCTCCCATCATTATGCTAAAAAGGGATATTGTGTAGCACCAGTACAAAGATGTGCTTAAAAATAAAAATGTATAAGAGAGCCAGCATGGTGTAGTGGTTTGAGTTTTGGGCTATGATACTGGAGACCAGGTTTCAAATCCCTGCTTAGCTATGGAAACCCTACTGGGTGATCTTGGGCAAGTCATACTCTCTCAACCTCCAAGGAAGGCAAAGGCAAGCCCCCTCTGAAAAAATCTTGCCAAGAAAACCCTGTGATAAGTTCACCTTAGGGCTGCTGTAAGTCAGAAATGATTTGAAGGCACACAACAACAAAGATACTTATAGCCTAAGGTTCAGTCTGTTATTTCAAATCAACATTGGAACTTTTGTGTCCCCATTGCCTCCTGAATGCTAAGGCCAGTTGCGGCACTATCCTCGCAAAACTTCTGGTAGCACCAGCAGTTGAACCTTTTTCAAATATGCTGAAAGAGGCATACCTCCTTATGCAAGCAGTTCCTGCCACTGACTTTGTGAGCATTGAAAAATGTGCACAAAAATATGTAAGAATTTATTTCTGTTCAACAAAGTAGAAAAAGCAGAAAATTCACACAGATCCAACACAGCACAAAGGTTGACAATGGAGGAAATATATGGGTACAGACTTGACAGATTTGCTCATCCCTAAGTAAAACTCAATATGTGTGTAACAAGAGCCTTAGGGTGCAACAGCCTAACTTTTGTATCATTCTGGCACCTGGGCACAGTTCTGGGTGTGCTCAGAAGCTCCATACTGGATGCTCGAACTATCGGCTTTGGTGTTGTTGGGGTGGCTGCTGCCATCCTCCCTCTCCAGCCATTTTGAAGCCTACAATTTACTTAATTTACATCCCTCCTTTCTCACCATATGAGATCCAAAGCGGTTTACAATATAAGTTATAACAAAATAGGTAAAACGATATATAGCATAAAAATTTAAGAAATGATCAACCAACCCACCCAATCAACACGTTAATTTAAAACACATTCAAAACATATTATGTGCAGCCCCACGTAAGTATGCCAGTGGAACTTTCCACTCCACTGATGTTAAATTGGATTTCAGCCTAATAATCTGTTCACATCATCAGAATACTGGCTAACATGTGGTTCATACATTTCCTTATGAGTTAGCGGATTCTCCAGTATTCATAACAAGTTCTCCTCAGGATAAGATCAGATAGCTGAGAGAACCTGGGCTGAAGGCAACCTTGGTTTCATTGGGCTGAGAGTCCTTTTGATCCCTATAACTCTGATATAAGAGGCTTGGTTGAGGATAAAGCATTGTGGTAGACATTTATCAGGGAGGAAACCGTGAACTCGCACCACAGGATTCATTCAGCGCTCCTAATGGGGTTTCTCTATGTATTCACAAATAAAAAGTCAGGGATCACCAGTGGAAAGCAAGGATCAACATAAAGAACATATAAAAAGAAATGCGCTTGCTACAATTCTAAGTAGCAAGAAACCAATTATATTGGAACCAAAAACAAGCTAGGTAACATAACAAAAATCCTTGACAGCCCCTAATTTAGACCCTTACCACACACTGAAGAAAAGCGGCAAAGCAGCAGGAACATTCCATCTTTCCTGCTACTTTCCCGCATGTTGTTTTTGCATTCTGTTCCCATAAGGGACTGACATAAAACCATGCCTTTTTGCTAACCAGAAAAATCTGTTTTCAAAAAGGCACAGTTTTAGCTCAGTCCCCCACAGGACTGGAATGAAAGAAAGGTGGAAGAGCAGTGACATCATGTGATAAGGCAGCAGGAAAGCTAGCTGCCTTGCTGCTTTTTCTTGGAGTGAGGTAAGGCTATTAAACAGTCTCTCATCACTTACTGATCCTTTCAGAAATAGCCTGTAATAGCCTTCCTCATGCCAACTATCAGCTCCAAAAAGAATAAGAGGCCCTGAGAAGAAAAGCAATAAAATATTTATACCTCTGACCAGGGCCGGTTTAAGGAACTTTGGGGGCCCCTGCAATGCTTTATTTTGGGGCCCCCATATGTTTATCTCAGGTCAATGTAACCTAACCTATTCACCATACAGGATGCACAGATTACAGTAGGACCCCCATATCCATAGACTCATTATCCATGGGACACAAAACAGCACACCTACCATAGAGTCTTCCTAGAAAATGTGTCCTCCCTAGCCGTTTTCTAAGCCCTCCAGGCAACTCTATGGTATTTTAAACTAGAAGTCCCATTATTTTCAATGGCGTTCACTATTATTCATGGTTTTCAGAATCCACGCTCCCCCCCGAACCAATCCCCAGTGGATAAGAGGGGCCTACTGTATTAAATAATTTACATATGAGGAACGGCTTAGGGAGCTGGGCATGCTTAGCCTGGAGAAGAGAAGGTTGAGAGGTGATGTGATAGCCATGTTTAAATATTTGAAGGGATGTCATACTGAGAAAGGAGCAAGCTTGTTTTCTGCTGCCCCAGAGACTAGGACACGGAGCTATGGGTTCAAACTACAGGAAAATAAATTCCACCTGAATATTAGGAAGAACCTCCTGACAGTATGAGCTGTTCAGAAGTGGAATACACTGCCTGGGAGTGTGGTGGAGTCTCCTTCTTTGGCTTTTTTTAAACATAGGTTGGATGGCCATCTGCCAGGAATGCTTGGATTGTGTGTTCCTGCAGGGCAGAAGCCAATCAGATGGGATGGCTGTTGGGATCCGTTCCAGCCCTATGATTCTAGGCTGCATTCAGAGCCTGGGAAAGTTACTCTTGGATTACACCTCCCAGAATCCCCCTGCCACCACCCTTCTCAAGGTCTGGTTGCATTGTTCCTTTTCCAGCATTCTCTAGCCCAGTGGTTCTTGACTTGGGGTCTGCAATGTCCTCACAGGGGGTCCACAAAGGCTTGAAGGCTGCTTGGCCCACCTCCTCCCTGTAGTGGAGCAGCCACATGACAGGAACCAAGGCAAAGGCTGGCTGGCTCGGCCTGCACATTGCCATTCAATCCACTCCAGCCACAAACTTTCAGGAAGAAGCAAGAGTGCCTCTGAGAGAAAGTTTAATGGATGGTGTAATTGTATTGTTGTTGTTAGCTATTATTATTTTAAAAATTATTATTAGCTATTATTATTAGGGTTTTGAGTCTTGAGTTATCTTGAGGGTTTTGAATCCTGGGGCAACAAAAGATATTTACAGGGGGTCCCTGGTAAAGAAAAGGTTAAGAACCACTGCTCTAGGCCAATGTCTCTCACATAACACTAATGGAATACTGGTGTTTTAGTGACAACAATAAAACCATTGTTCCCAGTAATATTACTCGAAATTTTAATGTATATTCTTTATATTCTTCTGTTAAAAGAGCTAGAGTGTTGTAGAAGTTTCAGCATTGCACTATGACTATGGAGACCAGGGTCTGAATCCTTACTCAGCCATAAATACCCACTGGCTGACCTTGGGCAAGTCATACTCTCTCAGCCTCAAAGGAAGGCAAAGGCACACCCCCTTTGAACAAACCTTGCCTAGAAAACCCCATGGTAGGTTCGCCTTAATCAGAAATGACTTGAAGGCACACAGGCACACACACACAAATTTCTTTTGCAGACTGAACTCAGTTGGCAGCAAGGGGAGGAAGCTGAAGAAGACCAAGGGGAAAAGGGAGGGCAGAGTCCCTAGGAAACCATGTTAAGAGCAGCTGGAAAGATGAGCTGGAGGGGATCTATGTGGAAGGAAGGAAAGGGAAGGAAGAAGGAAAGAAAGAAAGAAGCCCTTTCTGAGGGAAAGAGACAACCCTCAAATTCCCCTTCTCCCCCCACCCACCCCTCTCCAAGATGCCTGGCTGGCTTGCATTTTGCAGCAGCAAACTCCCTCCAGCTTCTGCCACGGAGGGCTGCTGCTTCTTTCTCTTTCTCTTTCTTGTTTGGGAGACGCTGGGTTTTTTTTGTTGTTGTTGTTTTAAAAAAGCTAGCAGGAAGTTTTTGGAGGAGGAGGGTAGGAGGGGGCTACAAAGCAGTGGCTCCTCCCGCCTGTTTCCTGGCTGTCTCCTTTGTCAGATAAGGAGGTCAGCAGGGGGGGGGCTTGACCTTGGGGCCCCTGCCAATGCTGATTTGGCAGACTGGTTAAACCAGCCCTGCCTCTGTCCCTTGAAAGCTCTAGATGCTTTAGCAGTCCACATGAAGTTTGATTGGCAAAGGGTATCTCCTGATCTTAAGTAACCCTCTGCCACTATAAATGGTAAAATAACACCTTATTAACTGTATGTAGCTTAGTTCATAGCCACTAGATAATGCATGAGTTGTCCAGCCATGCCATACCAGTTGATTTTCCCCCCTTGCCAACGCTTCTGTAACACAGCAATATGCCATTAGGAGAATAGAGAGATTGCAAATGAGTGGAGAGTCAGAACATTATCAGTGAATTCTCTAAAGACAGTGAATGCCTGGAATAAGTATGGTAGATGAGAAATTCATCTACATACAATTGATACGTGGAAAAGGATACCACCTTATCTGTTTCCATCTATTTCCATCTGTCTTTCTTTGGGGCCAGTACGCAGAAGCTTTCTGAACCAGAACTCTCTAGCATTTTTCATGAATGCTCTATAGTTCCTTTGTTGCCAACAAAATTCCATGTGAGGCCACTTAGATGTATTATATATCATATGTAATTCTTCATTGCTGGAGAGAAATAAAGAATAATTCACTATGGGAATACAGTATTATATCTGGGTAGGCTCACAGGCTTTAAAACTATTCAAATTGCAATGCACAGCTGATCTGCATGCTCAAGGTTTTTTCTCCCCAGGAGTTGTATAAAACAGAGTGGCAGAGTAAAGCAGGAGGGAAGCATTGTGTCAGTCCTTTTATGCAAAGAAATCTTTTCCTGTGGTTTATACTTTTAAATCCCAGGCTATCATAAAAAAAGTCTGCATTGTTATGTAGCGGAAGGAAAATAATGTTTTCATTATTACACAAGGTGCAAGTGAGTGTCTGCTAGTGCTGATGGAAAAATAAGAACATCTCCTTGGAGTGCAGAAAAGTGGTGCCAGACAGAATTCAATTTGAGGATTTGGGAAGGGGCCTAAAAAGGCACCCTTACTGGTCCCTTTAAAGCCAGGAGAGACGGAGTGTTAAAACAGAAAATTCTCTCGTGTTTTGAATGACAAACACTGATGCAGTGATACAAACTTAGGTCAGTCTTGGAACTCCAGATAATGGCTGACCTTGGAGTTGCCCTAAGCATAAGTGGCTTGTTCATCCTCTTGTGGTGCTTGTTTTTGCTGTGCAAGATGAGACAAAAGGAACCAGAGATTTTTTTAAAATGCAAGTTCCCCTTCCACAGGTTATCAAACAGTGTTTACAAATGATACCTGGGCTTCTGTTGTTGCCCCTTGTTTGCAGTGTATGAAGCGGTTAGAATATTGAAGAGATGTTCTACTACTTGGAGAAGATCAGTATGATATGGTAAGAAAAAAAACCTGACCTATTTTTAAAAAGGGTCTCATTTCCTCTACTGTTATGTATGGATGCATATAACAGTTTATCTGAAGGTGGGCCTCCTGCAAGCTTTGTTTGTAGGTTTCATTCATCGGATCTCTATATGAACAAGAGTGTCTCTTTCTTGAATTAAATTTCTAATCAGGCTTATACTGGTTATTCAAAATAGAATCATAATGTAAGCAATATGCATACATGCATACACACAATGATGCCATACTTTCATTGCTGAGCAACAGCTAAACACATTTGCTTACTGTTCTGATAATAAAGGAGTGATTGAACTCAGAATAATCCTTTTCCTCTGTCCTGCTACCTTTAGAAGCATGTTTACTAAGATCGTGACAGAGAGGGACTTCTTGGCATTTGAACTACCTGCCAAAGTCAGCGAGGCTAGTTCAATCTCTGGTCTTTCTATCAGCAGACAACAATATATTTATTGAGGCCTTTGGCTCTTATGCTCTTTTGTTGTTAAACTTGAATGTCGTGTACAGAAACAGTTCAGAAATCCAGGCTTTTAGCAGAAACTGCAGCAAACATCATCCATTGATTTTCATTGCCCTGTCCTCATCAGTAGAGTACAATTAAAGCATAGCAATTTCAAACTGAAATCTCATTTGTTATTTAAGCAAAACATACTTTTATCTAAGCTAGCATTACTTTCATTTCTTATACACTGTTCTCCCATCCAACTGCCCTTGAGCATTCCACTTTACTCCCTACTGCTAGAAGATCACACAAGAATGCACTAACAAACGGGATGGATATACCTTCCCCATTAGCCAACTATACTACCACATATCCCATCATCACCACACCATAAAATCTCATGGCAGGCAAGCTGAATGTGTCAGCACCTGAGATTGTATTTCAGTGGTACATGCTGTTTATGTTGTAGTTAAGGTGGCTACTTAATTGGTGGGCTTAGTCATTTTCAATGCATGCACTTTTAATGTGTTCTTTTATCTGATGTGTTTTAATGTACTGTACAGTATATGCTTTAATTGTTACCTTTTATCTTTTTTCTTATTGTTACCTAACTAGTTTAGTGGTAAGGCAGGATATAAATAAAAAATGAATAAACCGTAAGTACTCAGCTTGGGGTAAACAGCACCCAGTCATGGGTTGTGGCAGAAGGAGATTGTGTGCATTATGGCCGGAAAGTTGTCATGAAGTGCATATTAGAATTATATGTGGAAGTGTAAAAATGTAGAAGCTGCTTGCTTATTGACTGCTGGAAAATATGCCTTAAAAAAAAGTACTGTTCTTTCCCCTCTTCCATATTTTTATCATGTTGAGGAAATTAGTCCATTCTCAGCATGGAAATACAACCCGTACTTCTAAGAAAATGCCCACTTGTCTTGCACAATGGTATTCCTCTTTGTAGCAATTGTAAAGACTGGAAGGCTTTCTTTCTAAGAGATGCCTTAGTCTTTGGAAGACATGGCTTAGTCTCTTAGCTATACAGGGTATCACTTAGTAACAAGGATGTGGTTATGTACCTTGATTTCAGTTATGAGAGAAATGTGGCTTGTTTCCAAACTGATCATGTACCATATTAAGCAATCTATAGTCATCCAACAAGGAATTTATGGCCCTTTAGTTCCTTTAATAGCTTTAGCCTTTTTTTTCTTTTTTTTTTTTTGTCAATTATTCATTTAAAGCTTGGCTGCACAAGGAACAGACTGCGGCCATTTTACAGTCTGTGAAAAGGCAGACCACAAACTTTTGTGAACTTCTTTTTTGATGCTGTAATCTAAATTGAATTCTAGTACATTAAAAAAAGAGACCCCCTTCCCCTCTTCCTTTCCTTAATGGATCTGTGACTTCAGTCTCAGAAGAAATTTAAATACAGAGAGTTTCTGCAGTGTTTGGGGGGAAATTCACTACACTCTTCCCCCTTCAGCTTTGTGAAGCATGGCACTCTAATATCTCCACCCTAGGACAACATTTTTTTTGCTCTAAACAATTAATCCTGATGTAAGCATGTGTAGAATAGATCCATGTCCAACATCAACCCCACTGATTTGAAAGCAAAGTTCCAAAGCAAGGCCTGACAGTGGAGATATCCCAGTACTGGATTCTATAGTTTTTCAGGGCTCTTGTACAGCTCAGAGCAGATATGGCAGAAGTGGCAGTAAAATCAGGAATGAATGTTCCACCCCCAATGGTGACAGAATCACCAGCCACCTCTGACCCTCAGCAGATCAGAAGTCCAGGTCCAACCCAGTATATGTTATTGACAGTTGTTGTTGTCCTTTTCTGTTAGTTTGCTTTGACAAATGGAGATTCTCCTATGACTGAGAGACCTCCAGGGGCCTCTGCCATTAACAGCCCTGCTCAAATTTCCCAGACTCAGGCTGTGGCTTCCTTTATTGAATCAATCTATCTATAATGTGGTCTTTCCTGACAATATTGACAAGAAATTGTCAAGAATTTGCTACTCAACTTTGGGCATAGACCTGTTTCTAATCCATTAACAACCATTCACAATGTATGGGCCAAATTTTGATGGCAGCTGGGCTTTTATTCTAGCATAGTCTGTATGCTTTACTCATTTGTAGTTTTACAGCCAGTCTCTTTGCTCCAGTTGTGAGCAGTTGGATCCATAGTCCCATAGAAATGTCCTGGTCCTGTTTATGAGAGGAAGCACTCAAAGTGCACAGTGAGAAATGCATTTCCTCGCGCAGGTAAAACCAGGGAGATTCTGTTCTCATGAAACTCTGGACACATGTACTCTTTGGTAAGAGATTTCTCCTTAAGCTGCAGCCTATTTAAAGTTATTTATAAACAGTGTTCATTTTCTCTGCCCAAAGAAAAGGAGATTATCACTCCTAAAAGCCCTCCAGCTCCCTCATTCTTCTTGATGAAGTGAATCCAATGTAAGCCCCCCCACACACACACAAAAATAGCCATTGTGGTAATTAAAATTGATATTATGGGGTAGGAAATTCCATGGGAAAGTTCTAACAGAAGTAGAATGTAGTAGTAGTAGAATGTAGTAGGAGGTATAGTTTTGATTTCTAGTTTTATAAACTGAATGCAATGTAAATATGAGCATTCTGTGTATGCAAAATCTAATGGAGGAATGCTGTTCGGACATGCCTTTTCCTAATGTTTGAGCTGTGGATTTTTTTTTATTTTTTTTGCATAAAATATAACTTCAGAAAGAAAATCCTGTTAATGTTATTAATTTTATTGTGCTCTGTCTGCATGTAACCTTGCACAGTATAATGTACACACAAATATTTTATTCCCAGTTTTGTTTCATCATGTATATTGTAATTAGGGTTCCTAGATATTAGAGTCTGGCCCTGAGTCTCAGGTAGAGATTTTTTTTTTTTTTTAATTGAGACATGAGGGGCAAGTGTTGTTTTTTCTGGGAGTTTTTTTTTGGGGGGGGGAACTAGAAAATTTTGAGGGGAAATTTGGAAACATGTTACAAACAGTGCAACACTGAAAAAATGTGTGTGGGGGGCAATATTAGTACTGTATTCTCTACAGATTGAAAGTGACTTTATTACTTTAACAACATAAAATTAATTATATAAGACTTTGCCATAAAATGATCATGTTTGATATATTAAAAGTGTATATTCAGAACATAATTACAAAATAAACTTTCTCTTAAAAATTTTTAATTTTGGTACAAATGGAGCAACAAGGTTCTGAAATGTATGGACTACCTGAACCACTTTGGTGTTGCCAGTCTGTGAAGCAGATGGGGGGAAATCCAATAAAACCTGCAGGGAGAGAATCAACATTAGTAAAGCATAGAAAATGATTTTGTCTCCACTAGTCTCCAGACTTTATCAGACCAGGCAAATATGGCATTATAATGACGACTAATGAACATGAAAGTGCGCACATACTGGACGACGTCATCCTTTCATGAGCATATATTGTCCAAAAGCTTTTTTATCTTTTTTATTGATGGGCCAAGTCGTCAATAGGTCTCCTGTGGTTCTTTTTTGCCGGCATTGCAGGCGTTTGAAACTTCGCACCATTGCGCTGATGGGAATACAGCGTCAATGATAAAACACTTCCGGGTGAGATCAGGGCAGCCAAGTAGGGATGCTCTTTTTATGAACCCCCCCCCCCTCCAGTGTACTTGGGACTTTTAAAGTGTGTTTCTGTGCTTTTGTCTACATTTTAGGTGTTTTTGTTTGCTTGCTTGCTTTATTTTTTAAATTTGCCACGCTCAAATCTTCTTGTGAGAATAGGCAAGATTTCAACCCCAGAAGTAAATGGAGCTCCATTCATGCTCCACCGTTTATGCTGGGGCTGCCTCATTGCTGCTGCTCAAGATAGGTCTGGTGGGGAATTCTTTTGCTGGCATAAAAATGCCACAAAATATGCCAGCAAAAGAACATTAATGGGGGGTAATCTGATAAAATCCCCCCCCCATAGCACAAGGCAGACATAAAGCACAAAAAGAACTGAGAAAAGGAAAACAATACTTATATAAAAGTCCTCATCTTACATAGTTTCTGGAAGTGATTTTGGGGCAGTAAATATGTGAGTACCTTATTAAAAACATTTTATTTATTCTAAAAGAAAAGATCCTATAATTCATTTTTCTTGGGGGAAAGGTATTGGGGAAAAAGTGGAAGGGATTTTTTTCCCACTTCCCTTCCCCAGGCCTTCTAGTCTCAGGGCCTGGACCCTCATCTTCATTCTTCAGGATGAGGCGAGAAATTTATAGGGAGAGAGTACTGCCTCGAAAAGTGTGTGTGTTTTCCTCATTTGTTAGATTTGTGAATGTCATCTTCTGTGCAGTTATGGTTGATGCTTAATGTATCATTTTTAATGACATCACCAGGAGCTGCCCTTTTTAACATCACTCTTGTAACATCACCAGGGCTTACTTTCTGTGACATAACAAGATGTTATCCCAAGGTCTCAGGTTTTGATCCTCTGGCTTTGGGATAGTGCTGGCCTGCCATCCCTTGGTGTCATTTTTAAGGCTGCAGGTTCTAAATCGTTGTACACATGTATTTTTTTCATTGAGAATATAAATGGCTTGGCGCCAGTTTACTTCAAGCACTGAAAATGCGAACTGATGTAAACTCAGATGTTAAGACTATGTATATTGCTGATGCATCTGAGTATGAATTGTAACCATGAGTTGTAAGCATGAGAAATTTTCAATTATAGCTAAATTTGGTGGAGCTTCAGTGCACAACCACAAGTACTTCAGTGTTTGTAGCATGTTTAACTATTTCTGTTTAACTCTGATTTATCACTAGCAATGTGCTGGTGTTATGCAAGTGTCATTCTTCCTACAACAGTGTTAACAATCTGAACAACAGTTGAGAACCAGATACCTTATCTCTGTATTTTTATTTGATCTGTATGACTAACAGTACTAAGAGTATCCCTTATCTGGAATTCTGCAATCCAAAATACTCTCAAATCCAAAATTGTCCACATCGGTGGCTGAGATACTGGCACCTTTGCTTTCTGATGGTTCAATGTATACAAAGTGTTTCATGCACAAAATTATTAAAAATATTGTCTTATTACCTTCAGGTTATGTGTATAAGGTGCATATGAAACATAAATGAATTTCATGTTTAGACTTGGGTCCCATCTCCAAGATATCTCATTATGTATATGCAACTATTCCAAAATCGGGGGCAGGGGACAGGACTCCAAAAATGCAAAACACTTCTGAGCCCAAGCATTTTGGATAAGGGATACTCAACCTGTAGTTAATTTGAATCACTACTAGAGACTAGGGACGTCATCTGTGGATTTTAACAACTTCAGTCAAATTCTGTGAGTGTCCAAAATGTGCTGACTCCATTTAAGCGCAATTTTGAAAATTTTAGCATACAATTAAGAAGTGGTATCTTGCCTCTGTTGTTAGCCATTTACAAAATTCAACTGGGATTATCAGCATTAATATGTGAATTGTCAACAAATACCGTATGTCAGTTGTATTTGGCTAGAATCCAAAGGTGCTAATGTTCCAAACACAATAGTGGACATTTCTGTTAATGTAATGTAAGAGGAGACAATCTTAGGGGATCACCAAATGCTCCAGAACATATTTGGGTTGGAGGTGGCTCCAATAGATGGAGAATTGAAAAAAAATATCTTTACCCTTCATCCATTAGTGAAGACCTCTGAGTGACCAGAAACCATTTTGCAACCAGAACAGCAGCATTTGATCCTTTCTTCCTTCCTTCTCAAATCCAAAGTTGAAGTACCATTGCAGTGCCCTCAAAATTATTTTGAATCTGTTCCATTCCTTTCTATTTTCATCACAGCAGAATTAGGTTTTCTCTAATCAGCCAGGATGTCGTAATGCCAATGTTTTACTTTTCAAGAACAAAGTTAATATTACATCTTTCATATACCAAAATGTGATTGCCATGTTTCCTTTATAAATATGGAAAGCTCACAATTCTGAAATGAATTATAAATCAAATATCTCATGATAGAGAATGAAGAGCTTTTAGAAGAAAGATTTTCTTCTTTTGTGTGATTATTTTATTTTGCCCTCATGAACTGAATATGTCTACTTTTACTTTTGTGTACAAATCAGGGAATACTTATAAAAATAGATATTTTGTGCATATGATTTTTTTCCTTATAGAAAAGCTTTATGCAATCACTAATAGATATTGGCATAACAGAAATGTGATTGATCACCTTTAGGTCAACTGCCAACAAAATAAACTACCCGTATATTCCGGCGTATAAGACGACTGGGCGTATAAGACCACCCCCCAATTTCCAGCCAAAAATCTAGGCCTAGGCATATATTCGCCAGATAAGACCACCCCCCCAATTTGGCTGGCTGGGGGAGCCTTGCCAGCTGATCCTCTTTGTTTCCCAACTCATGAGGATCTTCTCATGAGCTGGGAAAGCAAACAGGATCAGCTGGCAGGACAACATTCGCCCCTCTCTTCAACCTTCCAGTCAAACTGGACTCGAAGGTGGAGGAAAGGGGCGAAAATGCCCAGTTTGCCTCAGCAGCCCCCTTCCCTCCGTCTTGGCTCTTCCGAAGGGGACCAAGGCGGGGGAAGCGGGGGCGGCCATGGCAAACCCCTAGATTCGCCCCCTCTCCCCACCTTCAAGGGGGGGGTGGATGTTTGGGGGGTTGGCGGGGGGGAAGGGAGGAGGGGGCTTCTCCGCCACCCCCCCTCCTGAAAGCCGCGGGTCCCGCGGCTATCAGGAAGGGGGGTGGATGTTCGGGGGGTGAACAGGGGGGAAGGGAGGAGGGGGCTTCTCCGCCACCCCCTACTCCTGAAAGCCGCGGGTCCGCTGCTTTCAGGAAGGGGGGTTGGATGCTCAGGGGGTGGGCGGGGGGCAGGGAGTAGCACTTTGCTTCACCCCCTGCCGGTCTCCTGCCTCTTCGCTCGGTTTGCAAAGAGGCAGGATATAGGCAGGCAGGTGAAGCAAAGTATATCCGGCGTATAAGACGACTGGTGGATTTTGGAGGGCACTTTTGAGTGCTCAAAAGTCGTCTTATACGCCGGAATATACGGTACTAAATAGTTACAAGTATACAAACACATACCTACACAGAAAGTCACACCCACTTTTGTAAAGACTGCTTTGCTTGGATGAAGCTGAAAAATCAACTCTGGTTAGAAACACAGCATGAACATATTTCAAAGAAATGATAAAACTAGCTGTAATATTTCCATAGATGGGAACATTGGAAGCTTATACCCAGTCACATCATTAACCTTAGTCAACCTACAAATCAACTCCCAACAGGCAGCAACTTTCTGAATTCCCACAGCAAGATGTTTCACACCACCCATTGAGGCCTTTTTAAAAGTAGAAATAGGGACTAAACATGGGATCTACTGCATATAACACATGTACCATCTGGAATACATGTAGAACCTTTTTTTTAAAAGGGATGCTATGTTAAATATTAACATTTGACTAATTTTTGGCTCGTCTACATGGGCAATATACCCTGTCTTGCCCCATCTCTGAGCCCTGAAGTCCTGACGATGCAGGGCATTTGCCCCATTCTGCCCCAGGCAATCCTCACCACCCCTGGGGCAGATATGGGACTGAGACAGGGGAAGGTGGGGTAGGGCCTGATACATAAGAAATTACCTGGTTTACTTTGTTTCTGCCAGAAGGAAATGGACTGGGCCCCATGTGTCCACAGGAGGCTGTCCAGCTGGCTGGCCCTTGCTGCCACCTCCCTGTCTGTCCCGGAAAGCAGGAAGCAGGCCCACAGCATGTGATCAAGGCTGGTCACATACAGAGGGCCTTGGCCACATGTTGAGGGCCCTTTTCTGCCTTCCAAGACAGCGAGGGAAATGGCGGCAGCTGCAGTAATGGGCCAGCATGCCCATCAGTACTTCCTCCCATTTGGTGGAGGGTACAGAGGAACAGCGGGCCTGGTCTGCAGCCAGGATAGACTGGTGGAGAACGAGCACATCCTGGCTCATGTAGGTGAGCTCTTAGACAGTCAGTCAGTAATGCCCTCTGCTAGAATACTCCCTTCCATTCCTTTTCTTAAGTGAGGGTGATGTGTCATACAGATCCACACTCACCCCTAAATATCTGAAATAGATGGAGTGACAGTTTAAGTTAGAACTACTACTACTACTGCATTTAGGCAGAAAAAATTAAATACAGAGATATAGGATGAATGACACCTGGCTTGACAACAGTACATATTTAATGGGTCTAAGAGTCTTAGGACTTGTCTAAATGGTGAAATATTCCTCATAGCATTCGAGGAGAATGCCTTTTGTCCAAATAAGATCCTGTGCTGATTCACCATATTTGGATGGGGGGGGCACAAAACACCATACACTGTGTGGGAAAGGGCTTTGTGGCTCCTCCCAAAGTTTTTTAAATAATACAGTACAAGGGAAATGCACATTCCTGGTCATTTGGACAACCAATTCGGATTGCAGCACATTTCAGATAAGAGTGGAAGTGGAAATCTGATTGGTCAGACATGTGGTGCGGGGGGAATGCAGCTTGCTGGCCATGAAGTGGCTGGAACTGCCACATTAGATTTTTGTAGTAGTGATTGTGAGCTGAAGCAACAAAACAGCATTTTTAAAGTTTATTTAAGCATAAGGTCACACTTCCACACTTTAGATTTGCTGTAAAAAACCCACTTTTTGGCAAAAGCAACTTGTGGAGAATAAAAATGTGTGAGATTCACTCACAGCCACCATCTTCATTCACAGGCCTGCCCATATGGACATCAGAGATGGATAGCTTTGCATCCCAACAATCTTGCCAAAAACATGGAGACAAACAAACACTGCTGCAATTTAGCATTACTGCACACCAATCCACATTATATTGCCTTGTCTAGATGAGCCCTTAGTAGACACAAGCTGGATATGAGTCAACAGTGTGATGTGGCAGCTAAAAAAGCCAATATAATTCTAGGCTGCATTAATAAGAGTATAGTGTCTAGATTGAGGGAAGTGATAGTGCCACTCTATTCTGCTTTAGTAAGACCTTACCTGGAATACTGTGTCCAGTTCTGGGTCCTGCGATTCAAGAAGGATATTGACAAGATAGAAACATGTCCAGAGGAGGGCTCCCAGGATGGTGGGAGGTCTGGAAGCCATGCCCTATGAGGAGTTACTTAGAGAGCTAAGTATGTTTAGTCTGGAGAAGAGGTGGTTAAGAGGTGACATGATAGCCATGTTTAAATATTTGAAGGAATGTCATACTGAGGATGGAGCAAGCTTTTTCTCTGCTGCTCCAGAGACTAGGACATGGAGCAATGGGTTCAAACTACAGGAAAAGAGATTCTACCTCAACATTAGGAAGAACTTCCTGACAGTAAGAGCTGTTCAGAAGTGGAATGCAGTGCCTCGGAGTGTGGTGGAGTCTCCTTTGGAGGTTTTTAAGCAGGGGCTGGATGGCCATCTGTTGGGCATGCTTTGATTGTGTATTCCTGCATGGCAGGGGGTTGGACTGGATGGCCCTTGTGGTCTCCTCCACCTCTATGATTCTATGAACGTTACTGTCTTTCCAGTTCATCAGTACCTCATCTTGTCCATGTACCTACTCAGTACTGACCTTGTTTGGCATCTTCTCCCCAGCCTGACTATCCTAGGAGAGCCAGACTTCTACTTTGCTGGTACAGCTATGTCTTTGCCACCTGACCACCAGCACTGGCCTGTGTTCCACTCCTAGGAGTGTTGCTGCTATGGTTACACTACCCTATATCAGCCAGGTCCCTTTTCCACACCCTTACACCTATTAAAAACACCCATGTGCACTCTTGCAATGGTCCTTTGCTTTCCTTGGGCCTCAGTTTTCTGCTCTCCCAGAATCTCTCTGATACTGTTCTCACTCTTCTTTAAATTCCCCTTCCTTTAGCCTCAGTTAAGTCATAATCCTTCTGTGAACTGAGTATGTGAGCTTGAGTGCTGTTGTGTTCTTTGCCCCAGACAGCAAACTGGGGGGGGGGGTGCCTGTCTGGCTGAAACACCCCTTGATGCTCATATCTATGGCTAATCCTTAAACATACATATTAATAGATGATTTCATAACAAACAAGATGCTACTCATCAGTCAAAGTCGTCAAGAGTTCTGTGTTCTACTAACTGAATTTTAAGTATTTGACATAAGAGATGTCATGTGGAAAATGTGAGTAAATCGAAGTTTAGGCTTGTATTATTTATTCTAAATATAGCAACAGATAAATAATGGGGTTTTTTTTCCCTAAAAAGAACAATGATTAACAGAATATAGTGCAGCAACAGCAGCATAAAGTAGGTTAATCGTCTGGAAGCTCATGCATGCTATGTTAGCCTTTGGTCTTTTCCCTTAGGTATAAACATGATTTGAATTTCACAAAAGAGATTAAGAGAACATAATTTTCCCTTTTCTTTTAATCAGGATTTGAGCTTGAAGAAAGTCAACTTTAGAACTTTTCCTGAATTTCCCTTGTAATTGCATTCCTGCACAAACAGAGTTACTGAAGGGGATTGACTACACAGAGAAACACAAACGCACATCGTACCCTCCAACATTTTACAGATGAAAACCTGGACACATGAGGCTGAGCAACTTTAGAGTGGCTCAAATGGCAAAAATTATTAATGAGGAATAAAAGACAAGCTGGGAAAGGCTACAGCACTTTCCTTTTGCCTGAGCTTCCTGGGAAAGGCAAGATTTCACCTACTCCTCTCCCCTGCTGAGTCAATTGAGTGTAAATTACATTTGCACTTTGACATCAGTTTGCAACAATTGAGGTAAGCTGAAGAGAAAGCTGGGAGGAGGAGAAATGAACAGGATATTTTAGAAGTATATGGAAAAAAATGAGATGACAGATTGGGGACCATCCCTGCCAAATTGAGACAGTTGGAAGGTATCACACATATATTTGTGATACTGGATGAAAGTACTCCTGGCAACATCTAAAGAGAGGTTATATCAGCATGAGTATTTTTTCAGACATGTCACCAGGATGTTCCCAGTAACTTTTCATAGACTGCTTTTTCCTGGGCTGAGGAATGGCAACTGAATGGTCCCTGGTGCACCTTTGCCATCTGAGCCCAATGGCCTTAGATTGGCAATGAGGGTGAAACCAGAAGTTAATCTCCTGAGCTACCATTCACTGGACAGCTGTTGCCCTCCCACACCTCCATCAAAAGTAGACTGTGGAGCTTTGCACTCTTATCATCATCAAATGATAACTTGGTTGTGCATCCACACTGTAGAAATAATGCACTTTGACACCACTTCAACTGCCATGACTCCATCCTATAGAATCCTGGGATGTGTAGTTTTGTGAGGCACCAGCACTCTTTGGCAAAGAAGGCAAAAGACTTTGTAAAACTATAGATTGCAGGATTCCATAGAATGGAGCTACAGAACTTAAAGTGGTGTCAAACTGCATTAATTCTACAGTGTAGATGCACCCCAGGACAAAATAGGTTTTCCACACACACTCCAAATGTTCAGAATGGTCAATCATTTTTTAAAAAGCACATTAAAAATATAAAGCAAAACAAAAATGCAACTAACAAGAAATGTTTAAAAATCATCCCAAAACTGGCTAGAGACTCCAAATAAATCCTAACTAGAACATCAGTTTTCCTATTTCTGCATTTACTCAGAAGGTTCCAAGGTTGGGGATCCACTGTCAGGAAGGCACCATCCTCCTTCATTGCCACAAA
This sequence comes from Gambelia wislizenii, assembly GCA_030847615.1. NCBI lineage: Eukaryota > Metazoa > Chordata > Lepidosauria > Squamata > Crotaphytidae > Gambelia > Gambelia wislizenii. The sequence continues at coordinate 285,032,206 of JAUMIR010000001.1, read as the reverse complement.
GAGGCCAATTAGGGCATGGGCTTATATCAGGAACTTTAATATAGTTAATAAATCAGTTTTTGTATAAAAATCTTAGTTATGGCAATCCTTTTACCTCATCAATACATACAGAAATAAAAGCCAGGTACAAGTATAAAGGGAAATGAATGGCTGTTTGATTATTGTTAATCCTAGTTCTGTTAACACAGCATTTCTCAACCTTTTTACCCTGGAGGAACCCTTGAACTAGTTTTCAGGTCTCAGGGAACCCCTACGTAAGAATTATACCTACAGCTCCCCCTTTTTTTAAACGACAGAAACAGTGGGAAAAAATAGATGCTTATTATACTCCACATTGCTAGCAATAATAATAATAATAATAATAATAATAATAATAATAAAATTTTATTTCTATCCCGCCCCTCTGCAACGCAATCGGGGCGGCTTACAATATAAAAACTCCATAGTCCCAGTACCCTAGCCCACCCCCCCCTTAAAATAATATTAAATTATAAAAGATTAAAAACATACAGTAAATTAAAAATATATAAATTAGAAAAAGATTAAAACATACAATAGTTTTTTTTAAAAAAATCTGATTACAGCTCAGGGAGGACAGCCGAGTCTTGGGCCGGGATAGTTATTCAGGAAAGGCCTGCTGGAAAAGATCCATCTTGACAGCTTTTTTAAAGCTGTCTAAGGTGTTAATAAGACGGATCTCATCCGGCAGGCCATTCCATAATCTGGGAGCAGCAGCGGAGAAGGCCCTCTGGGACATCACCGACAGCCTTGTTTTCGTAGGCTGTAACATTTCCTCCCAGAGGACCGAAGTGCGCGAGGAGGGTCGTACGGAAGGAGTGGAAGTAACAAGCCTGAAAGAGCATATTGGTGGAGAAGTATTTATAGTGTACATTAAAATACTGACAAAATAGCCTATGAAAATGCCAAAGAAGGTAATCTATAATAAAAAATAAATTAAATGAAAAACAAATATATTTATCGTGAAACATTATTAAAACCTGAAAAATATCCTGTAGTTTGAACCCACTGCTCCGTGTCCTAGCCTCTGGACCGGCAGGAAACAAGCTTGCTCCATCCTCAGTGTGACATCCCTTCAAATATTTAAACCTAATTTTCCATTTGTACCTTTAAATCAGTTTTATGCAAACCAGCGTCCTCTTTTGTCCTCCGTTCTGGCAAAAAACAAGGGTCCCTGACTGGTGCCCAGCTGGTGTGAAAACTCATTCCGCCCCTCCTCCCCTTTGATTAGCACATCTAAGGCAGAGCAAAAGCTGGGAGGGAGAGCAAGGTATTTGGCACTTAACTTCCATCTCCTCCCCCCTCCACCCATAAGAGGCCTCTTCCTCCCTGGCTTTCTCTGTTGTGGAGGGGAAAGATAAGCTGTTTCAGCTCACCACTCCTCCGTGATTTATTAATGTATTACTATTTTCTTGCGGAACCTCTGGCGATCTCTGGGGGAACCCTAGGGCTCCACGGAACCCTGGTTGAGAAATGCTGTGTTAACAGTTGGGTGCATGTACTTCTGGACCTAGGATTATTTCCTCAAAATGCAATTATATGGACTGTGGAAACCTGGCTCACAGTGTGATGTGAGTATACCCACAGGGATACCCTTGGTATGCTTTCTCAAGTGATTGTCTATTTGGTTAATTATTTTGAGACCATAGTTATCAAGGATTCTTAAAGAGATTCTTAAAGCTGCTCTCTCAAAGGCTATGCTTGAAGCCATGTAACAATTGGGACAGTGGCCAAGATCATACATCACAGATGTAGTTACAAATGTGTAACTATGGCTGCATCTGCCCTGTAGAAATAATGCAGTTTGACACCACTTTAACTGCTATGGCTCAATGCTATGGAATTCTGAGATTTGTAGTTTTACGAAATATTTAATCTTCTCTGTCAGAGAGTTCTGGTGCCGCAACAAACTACAAATTCCAGTGCTCCATAGCATTGAGCCATGGCAGTTAAAGTTGTATCAAACTGCATTATTTCTGCAGTGCGGATGCATCCTATGTCTCGTCTCCTGATCCAACTCCCCAGGGGTCTTACTTGTGGATTGTCTGAACAGACCTGTGTTGCTCAGTGGAGGCTGCTGGATGTTAAGGTGGGTTTAGGGAGGGACATTTGCAATTGTGGCAATAGTTCCATGATCATAAACATGAATACCAAACACTTACGAATATGTAAGCCTAGCTTCACATTTGTAAGTGCTCAGCAAGGTGCCAGCCTATATTCTTAATAATCTATCTGCTATGATGTATATGATTGAATGAGCATGCATTCCCCATTCTCATCCTCACACCTGAAAGATATATCCCTTCTAAAAGAATGCCTGCTGAAATGTCTTACTGCATCATCAACAAACAGGTTATCTTGCCTTTTTATTCAGTGCCAGATTGATGTGGGTTAAATTGATTAATTGATTGATTAAAACTCATCTGATTAATATGCTCAGATGTCTTTCATCATAACATCCCCAACTTCTTCTCTACATTCAGTAGTGACCTTCCATCCCTTGCTGCCCAGACAGACTGTATAGCTGGCCCTCCGTATCCACAGTTTTGGTGTCCATAGATTCCACCATCTACAACTTGAAAATATTCCCTCCAAAATAAATCCCAAGAAACAAACCTTGATTTTGCCATTTTATATAAGGGGCACCATTTTACTATGCCACTGTATATAATGGGGCTTGAGCATCCATGGATTTTGGCATCCACCGGGGGTCCTAGAACTAAACCCCGGCAAATACCAAGGGCCCACTGTACAAGATTTTCCAAAAGCAGGAAAGGGGACACCAAGCTCTGTTAGGATGTATAAAAATCTACACTAAATACATGAGTAAGAGTTTGTTTCTCCAGATAATGCTATATTTGATTCTCCAGATATAGGTCCACCTAGATTAAGTGTGTGCATTTGAGGCATTTGGAAAGGCTTGCTAATTCCTCCTTTTTTTCTAGCTGCAATTCTTTATATAGAATGCAGGTTTCTGTGTTACTAAGTAAGAACTCATTTCCTTGAAATCAGAAAAAGACAGTTAACCTTGCACTGAGCTGTATCTTCTAGTTTTGCAGAGACCGCAAGTGTCATCCCAGGGTTCAATTGACATGTATAGATTTCATCAGTTCTGCTAACCACCTCTATAAAATAGTGTTAATAGGAAGGATGAGTTAATAGCTACTTTTGTTTAGTTTTTATCTTTTTTTCTGTTGCTCATCTCCTTGGCAATCTGAGGAAGGCAAAACTTTATTTTAATGATTCTTTGCAAGGAGCTTAGGAAAAGGAACAAGAGTTTTGCAGGGAATAATGACCTATATTAAATTTAATTGATCTAGAAAATTGATGCCAGCAGGAAGAATGGACTATTTTCGAGGTGACCTCAGAAGACCAAGTTTTAGCTCTGTACTCAAAAGGAGGATGAGGGTTTAATATTCCACTCACTTTACTCCCATACATATTTCTACTTTGAAAGATCTAATTACTTAGCTGCAGTGCTAACTCTTTGTGCTGCTCCACATCATAAGGAGGGAGATGTATTGAGAGACAAAGGATCAGTTTAGCTGGGTTTAATGAAGAAATGTTGCTTAAAACATAGATGATGATGATTTTTGTTATTATTATTATTATACCTTTCACATTCATTTCTGCTAAACTGGTAACTTCAAAGCTGATTTCTTTATATTTACATATTACTTTTTGGATAATCCTTCTTATTCCGCCCTACTGAAAATTTCCTCATTCCAGCAATGAGTACAACGTAATTCTTATATCATGCCAAGTGTCCTTGATATTATGCAATGTTCCACCTACCAGCTGTACCTTCCATATTGTGTTGCTTTTGGAAGAGTGGAGAGATGCAAGAGAAGTGCCTGGATGTCAAATTTCATAACATTTATTGCCCAGTAGACTGCAATTCATTTCAATTTTTTGCATAATGAGGCTCCTGTGATGAAGATGCCAGTAAATTTGTGAATGGGAGAAATAACTAATTCTTCACATCTCCTTTTCTGACTAGTACTCTACTATTAAATACCACTGAGCACTGACTAGTACTCTTCCCTACCATTAGGCATGGGGCAGTCATCTCAGAGAGCAGACTTCATTTAACACAATGGTAAGAAATGGTTACTTATTAATTTGTTGTTATTGTTGTATAATTGTATTTTCTCTGCCAGGAACAGAGAAGTGTTTGTGGAATTTTCTCCCCATGGTGTCAAAATAACTTAGCTGACCTTGGGAACTATGTACCATAACTAGTGAATACACCAGTTCTTTCTGTTGGGAAGTCTTTGCCATTTGGCATTCAGATGGCTGTAACACCTCCAAGTGCCTTGCTTTACTTGGTTATAGATAGCTTTGCCCTTATTGTTGATTACCTCCAGCATCTGTGGCTGACATCTCATTCCCATCAGGGTTTTCTGCTGCCTTGCTGCAACATCATAAAATTGCTGTCTGAGGTAGGACTTTTATCTTACAGAGATTCCTGGTTTCAACCTCACTCCACTGTCACTTCCCTCTGTGGTTTCTGGGCTCACTGTTTCATTGCCGCCACCTTCTTTTATTTGCTGGTGATGGCTGTTTAAACATATGGCTAAATCCAGTTCTTGGATTTACTGAATCTCTTGGATTTTGATAAATGTTGGCTTGCCATTCTGCCATAAATTCAATCAGTCTATTCCATTTAGGACAAATAATTGGATTTAAGCCATGACACTCATGTATTTAAACATGGCTGTTGGTTCTATGAAAGCAGGGGTAGCAAATTATGATTCTTCATATGCTGTTGGATGGCAACTTCCAGGACCCCTCATGGTTGGCTGTGTTGGCTAGGACTGATGGGAATTGCAGTCCAACAACATCTGAAGGGCCAAAATTATCCATCATCCTTCCTTAAAGGGTAGTTTGCTCTGTAGCATCCGTAAACATACATGTTTATCTTCTAGCATCCAAGAACATACACATCTTAAATTGTGGAGAGATGTGGGAAATGGCTGCAATCTAAAAAGAAGCAGAACAAAGCATCCTGAAAGGGAGGAAGGATTTAGTCATCATTCAAACATATAGCTGAACACATTTTTTGCAGTAGAAAAAATGTGCAGTAGGAAAAATTGTGCAGTTGGCAATATGGGCATTAATCAGGAACAAGGTTATTTCTTAAATCAATAGAGAAAAGATAAAGAAAATGAAAATGAGTGCTGTTACCTTTAAGTCTTCATAAATTTCAGTCTTATATTTGTACTGTGTTATTGCCTGTTGCTCCATCTGTAACCAACTTATGTCTAACTGCTTTGGATACAATTGTGTTGCAACAGACATTGCTAATTACATGCAGCATCCCCTTTGCACGCATCTACCTGGGTTCAGTGGCACCTAAAAAGTCCTGCATTCTGGACTATTTTGATCCACAATGGATTTGATCACCTCAGGAACTGTTCCAGTGGATGTTCAGTCAATGTCTTGGTGAGACAATCTCATATTATACCATTATTATGCTTATATTCATATACCATATAGAACTCACACTTATAATTAGGGGGTAGCTTCTCAGCTCCTTAGTTATAAAAGTAGCCTCTGTCTTCACCTATCCTATAGGAAGAAAATCTTTTTCTTCCCTTCTGTTCCTATTTTTTTTCCTTTTCTCCTTCCTGTCAGTCTCTTAATTTTTTGTTTCATTTTAATTTTCCTTTCCCTCTTTTACACTTCTCCATTTTTACCAATTTTTCTGCAGGTAGGGAAAAAAAAACCTTAGGAAACTTTCACAAGACCGGGGATTTTGTGCTAGCATTAGTGCCTGATTTGAGAGTTTCCCTCCATAAGGAAACCAGAACAGGAGGGTACTACAATAAGCTCAACGTTGAAAAGGGGGTAGACACTATGTCCTAACAAATCATACACCATTCAATTATAGCAATTTATCCCATATGAAGTTGATCCCCATGTTTTCCAGGCTAGATAATTAAAAAAGGTAGGCTAAGAATTCAGTGCTGAAAATCAATTCTAAGTAGAACAATGATATTTGAAGACATTGTAAAATAGTGTATGCTTTATTTTATATAAAAAACAGCCTCCTATCCATTGAAAAAGGTCTTTGACTGAAACGGGTAAAAACAGGAACTCCGGAGGAGCCGTCTGGATCCCTCTTGACATACAGGTGTTTCAGCCAAAGACTCTGCGGCTGATCCAGAAATTCTTAGCACGGGTTCACATTTGAGACTCAGCTTTGAGATACATATATGTACAAAAGAAAAAAATCCATTGTGAAGTGATTATAGTGTATGTATCTTTGCAATTGTATAAGTATGATATTCTAATATTAATCATCTTTATCATAGAATACTGCTGCTTTGATGTTGTTCAAATTCCTTCTTATTTTGTAAGTGTTTTGTTACTATTAAAAAAGTAGCATAATTTCATTGTTTATTTCATTGGATGTTGCATTGTTTATTTCATTGGATGTTGTATACTTGACTATGTTCTATATGTGTTAATATCTTGTGTATCCTCAAAAAGTATATGGGATAAATTGCTATAATTGAATGGTGTATGATTTGTTAGGACATAGTGTCTACCCCCTTTTCAGCATTGAGTTTCCCTCCATATGCAGCAAATCAGAGGAAATCGTGGTGTTTCTGACTGTAGCCAAGTAGTGCAATCAGCTGATTGTAGCCATGTAGTGCAATCAACCTTGAAGTCTGTGTTATGGACACTCATGGTTCCAATGGACCCCCTATACACACTATAGTCAGAAGAGCTTCACTTCTTCCAGTTTGAGGGGGCAGGGCTGCACCATGGCCACATTCTGCATGGTCATGAAAATTAACATGTGATGCCAGGAACCACAAGAGGAAACATCTCTTTGGTACTGATCTTCTTGCTTCTTGTATGGTAGGTGTGGGGGAAGCTTAGAATCAGCTCTGGGAGAATTGGAAATTCAGACTGTCCAGATTCTTTTTAGAACTAGTTATGGAACTCTCGCTCAGGTCCAGGTTATCTGAAGGACAGTATTCTCTGTCCTATGAGCCTGCCCTTGTTTTGAGATCTTCTCAGGAAGCGTTTCTGTCTATCTTACCACCTTCTGATGTACATCTGATGGGAACACAGGAGAGGGCCTTCTCAGTGGCTGCTCCCAACCTCTGGAACTCCCTTCCTGGAGAGGACAGACTGGTACCCTCCCTGCTATTGTGTCCTAGTCAGGTGAAGACTTTTTATTTGTTTTAGCAGGCCTTTGAAAGTCGCTCACTCGGGGGGGGAAGAGCCATTCAGAATGTGCTGCACTGTTTATTTGTTATTTTCTTTTTAATGGTTATGTTCTTGACTGGTTTTAATTTTATTGATAGTTTAATTACATTTTTAACTTTTGTATAATGTGAATTTTTAGCTGGGTTTGTTTTACTTTCTTTGCCTTGAGGCCCAAACTGCTAAAAAGGCTATTATAATGACAAGGATGCCAGTCTATCAGTTTGAGACCACTGGACTTTATACAAAGCTGCATGTCAAGTTAGTGTGTGCTTTATTGAGTGCCATTTTTTCCCTAAATGCAGATTCATTCATGTATGTATTTTCTTGAGTTGCTGCCTTTTTGTATAAAAGTTTTTTTTTTGCTACTGAGATTTTCTTTAAAACTATAATTATTGGGTTTTTTTTCTTTTAATTTTTTTTTTAATTAGCTGTGTAGTTTCCTAAGGATTTGAATGATTTCCACTCCAGAACTTTAATATTCTGATTTAGATTGTATTTGCTTATTTTATGATTAGGGCATAAAACATTTAGGCACTTTATACTGGAAGTGCTAAAGCTGTGTTGAAAGCTTGTCATTGGCTGACTCCCTTCTACGTGGCCACAATTAACAACAGCTTAGGCGCTACTGTCATTTTAATATTTGGGGCACCCTGCAGTATGAGCCCACTACCAGTGATTTTCTGGTTCATTAATTACCTCATTATTCTGTGTTGTTGTTGTGCATTCCCTAGGTTGACTGTTAACATTCCAAAGGTTTTTCAGACACATAATGCATATTTTAGACCTATGCCTCCAGCTGACTTAATTTTCACACCTGTAATTTGGAAAATGTTAATACTTTCCACCCCTCCTTTGTGAAAGGAAAAGATGTGAATGTCAAATATTCTCTAGAGCCTGCATTGACTTCCCTTTGGCTGAGACTGTCTTTTTCCCAACTTTTTGCTTTTCTAAAGAATTTCTCCAAGGGAGGTAAAATTGAACAGGGTGGGCTTAGAGATTTATGAATAATAAAAAGTAAAGAACTGCATTTTTAAGTGCATGCATATCACTTTTGACAGTTAACTCTTTGTGTCACATCACAACAGGCTTTTACGGGGCTTAGGCTGGCATTTGAAGAATCTATTTATGTAAAAAATTTATGGACATACTATTTTATTTGTTTTGGAACCGGGACAAATACCCCCCACACACAAAATGTGCTTCCTTACTGCAGGTGGCACTCATAAAAAAAAAGACAGCTTTAGATGCCATTGCTTAAAATTGTTTGTTGAATAGGATCCAGTAAAAACCCTATCTCAAATTTGCCTTTAAGCAAAATGTTCTGACAGTTGTGTCCTTCCTCCCATATTGGGGGAGTCGGGGGGGAGGAGGATATGACATGGCCCTTCAGAATAGCCTTTCCAAACAGAAAGAACTATTCACTAGTTATGGTACATAGTTCCCAAGGTCAGCTAAGTTATTTTGACACCATGGGGAGAAAATTCCACAAACACTTCTCTGTTCCTGGCAGAGAAAATACAATTATACAACAATAACAACAAATTAATAAGTAACCATTTCTTACCATTGTGTTAAATGAAGTCTGCTCTCTGAGATGACTGCCCCATGCCTAATGGTAGGGAAGAGTACTAGTCAGTGCTCAGTGGTATTTAATAGTAGAGTACTAGTCAGAAAAGGAGATGTGAAGAATTAGTTATTTCTCCCATTCACAAATTTACTGGCATCTTCATCACAGGAGCCTCATTATGCAAAAAATTGAAATGAATTGCAGTCTACTGCGCAATAAATGTTATGAAATTTGACATCCAGGCACTTCTCTTGCATCTCTCCACTCTTCCAAAAGCAACACAATATGGAAGGTACAGCTGGTAGGTGGAACATTGCATAATATCAAGGACACTTGGCATGATATAAGAATTACGTTGTACTCATTGCTGGAATGAGGAAATTTTCAGTAGGGCAGAATAAGAAGGATTATCCAAAAAGTAATATGTAAATATGAAGAAATCAGCTTTGAAGTTACCAGTTTAGCAGAAATGAATGTGAAATATATAATAATAATAATAATAATAATAATAACAATAACAACAACAACAATCATCATCATCCATGTTTTAAGCAACATTTCTTTGTTAAACCCAGCTAAACCGATCCCTTGTGTCTCAATACATTTGAATGGTTTTGGTGGGCAGGGAGTATTCGGCGTGGCATTGAGCATTGAAATAATTCCAGAGGCATTGGAGCAGAATACTTCAGCAGTTGTCTGCTGAGAAGGGGTCTACTGTTGGTGCAACAGCTGATTTCAAAAATGTCAACAACTGCAAAAAATAGGAAGGAATGGGTCATTGATATAAACACAGAGACAACACCAATTCAACCATCACCAGTGAAAATGTTCAAAAAAGTTCAAGCTTCTTCGTCCCATCACCCAGTTTCAAGAGCCTGAAATCAAACAAACGCACACAGATAAAGTCCCCAATGAGACATGTTTACAGTGTTGTTGTTATTGTTGTGTGCCTTCAAGACCTTTCCAACTTATGGTGACCCTAAGGTGAACCTATCATGGGGTCTTCTGAGGCTGAGAGTATTTGACTTGCCCAAGGTCATCCAGTGGGTTTTCATGGCCAAGCTACAGCTGTGATTATTACTATTAAATTTACAGAGTTCTGGTGTGGGTTTTTGGAGCATATTCTTCAAGGTAAAGTTCTGTAGGATTTTTTGTAGAATAAAATAATTTTTGATCACCTTTGTAAAATGTTCAGGATGTTCTCTGTGTCTATAAAATGTTATCTAAAATGTTATAACAAATGAAATCTAAGCTAAATTTGGGGAGACCTTTTCAGGCAATAACTTTGTAAACATTTTGTTAAGAATGAAATAATTTTGATAATGTCTTCATATTCAGTTGATTAGACTACAGTAGGACCCTGTACCCACTGATTCATTATTCACTGATTCAGCTATCCACAGGACACAAAACAGCAAACCTACCATAGAGTCTTCCTAGAAAATGTGTTCTCTCTAGCCATTTTCTAGGTACTCCAAGCCAACTCGATGGTATTTTAAATTGGAAGTCCCATTATTTTCAATGGTTTTCTCTATTGTCCATGGTTTGGGGTATCCACGCCCCCCCAAAGAACGAATCCCCAGAAGATACAGGGGTCCTACTGTATAATGTATTGTGGGGCTGCCCTTGAAACTGTCTGGAAGCTAAAGCTAGTATATAATCATGCAGTGACAAGACTGTGGTCTGGCATGTAATTTAGAAGTGTTGCTCATGAATGACTGCCTTCCAGGTTCTTCCAGAGGTTGTTCTAAGTTCCTGGGTTTGACCTATAAAGTTCTAAATGTAGCAAAATGACAGTTCTTCCCACTTGCTTCTTGGTTTCTGTCCAGTGCTTTTCAGACCTATGCTCATAGCCTTGCAGGCACTGGTGAATTGGAGTAATTTTCTCAACTTCCCTGTTGTAAACAGAATTTGTTGTGGTTGTTATTTTGTCCTGAGGTCTGGAGGGGAAGAAGGAAATGCCATTCCTCTACCATATTTTTTTAGGACTCTGCTTTGGCCCCCTCACTCTATGGCCTAAATTGTTTTGTTAGACACAACTAAAGCAGATCCCTTGAATCAATTACATTTACATACATGTTGCATTACCATTCAACAATTGACTCAGTGTGTCAACTCTAGTTGGGACTAACCAATAGGATTCCAGCCCATATTTGTGATATGGGACATTGAACTGGTTCTCAGATGGCAAAATCCAACACTTTAAAAGTTGAGTGAAAAAAATATGTTTTTTTCAGTAAGAGAGAACTGTCCAGAATTCTGGAATCGATACAGTATCTAGATTTGATTAGTATTGCACTCTTTGGTTCAGAGAGGAAGACTGTAGTAGTTGCCTGTGGCCTTCAGCATGATTAGCTTTTCTACAGGGGTGCTGAATAAAACATCATACACGAGGATGACTGTGCAGTCATGCTGCCTGAACTAAGAGGTGCCCATTCAGTTCTATGGGAGTGTGCATATCATAACTCATTCAGTTCTGTGGAAATCTGAAATTTTTGAATAAAGGCAACTGGTTTCCACCAAAATTGCTAATTAGTTTAGCAGCATCTTTCATTTGCCCCTGGGTGTCTGCAGATTGGTCCCAAAAGGAGAGGAGAAGGAAATGGGCAGTTGTGGCAGGGCAAAGATTAGCTAGCAAAATTATCCAGAGAAATGGGGGCCTATCAGGGCTAGCTCAAGATATTTTGCTGCCTAAGACTGAGCCACTAATTGTGCTCCATTCCCTAAGTGAAGATGCATAGCACCCAGGATTAGCCAAGTTAGGTTGGCACTTTGTGCAAAAAAATCTCACAGTTCTTTTCCCTGGCAGTAAAAACAAAGCAAAAACAAAACTCTTGGGACTTTATCAGACCACCCTCCATAAAAGTTATTTTGCCAGCATATTTTGCTGTGTTTTTATGCCAGCAAAAGTACCTCCCTACCAAACCTACCTTAACTGGTGTCAATGAGGCTTCCCCCGCAGTAACGGAGCACAAATAGAGCTCTGTTTACTTCCGGGTTCCTGATCTTGGCAATTCTCATGAGAAGATGCGAGCACGGCAAATGTGGAGAGAAAAAATCAAAGACACAGAAAGTTCACACAAGCACAAAAACACACTTTAGAAGTCCCAAGCATACAGGGGAGGGCATAAAAAGAGTGTCCCCTATCTGGCTGTTGCAATCTCAAGTGGAATTGTTTGCCCATTGACATTACATTCCCGGGCGCACAATGGCACGAGGATTCAAACGCTGGCAATGCTGGCAACAAAGCACCAGGGGAGATCTATTGATGGATTGGGCCATCAATGAAAAAGTACGCCTTATTCCCTACACATGATTACAAAAGGATGTCATTGTCTAGTATGCGTGCCCTTTCGTGATCATTAGGAGTCCTTATGACACCATATTTGCTACATCTGATAAAGTCCTAAAACCATTCTAATAGCTAATGGTTCACTGCCCTTTTGTGAAACTTTAAATCTGCTGTTTGAGATATTTACCTTAAGGGTAAGACTGGCACTGAGACTTGCTGAGCTTATCGTCAAGGCTCGTTCTCTCCCCCCCAAAAAAAACCCTTAGCGTTGACATTGGGGCCGGTTCCATGACAGGAAAAAGTCCACAAGATTCCGGATTACCGTTCTTTCGCATCAGGAGTGCATAAATCACATGACTCCTGGCATTTTCAGATGATGAAGCCAGATCCAGCAACTTTCTGTTTTCCTTAGTTCACACAGGCAAAGGTGGGGGGGGGATCGCCTCCAGATGATTAAAGCCAGGCAGGAGGCGGGGAGGGAGCAAAGAGGGGGTTACGGAGACCATAAATAATGAGAGGAAAGAAAAAGGACAAACAAACAAGGGATCGAAAGAGCGATCTGTCAAACTCCCCCCCCCTTCCCCAGCCCTAAAAGGCTTCTATAAAGAAAGGAGTCAATGAAAGCACGAACAAGCAAAAGCATGGTGGAGCGAGCTCCTTCCTTCCATTCATGCATACACACACAAACACACACCACAGAACTAGGGCTTGCCTCATTCCTAATTGTTTTCCCTCCCTCCAAAGCCTTGAATAAAGGCAAGTGAATGGAAGAACAAACAAACAAAAGAACGAACATGTGATCGTCTGTTTCCCAGCACACACGAATGCACACACACACACACACACACACACACTTACACCAGCGAAGTATCTTCCCACCCCCCAAAGACAGACAGGAAGGGCTCGATTTTCCAAAGTGGGTTGCAAGCAGAAGCAGGGTGAATTTCTTCTCTCCAACCCCTCAGTCTATTCGGATAAAGCAGAATGGTCACTCCAACCAATCAGGATTCAGCTCTGCTCACAGTAATTCGAAAAGGCAGATGCCAGTTTACACGATCGTTAGTTCCCATGATAAATTATGCACATTTTCGCAAACTTAATCAAAAAAGTGTGGAAAACTAGCGAAAGCTGATAATGCGCAACTTATGGGTTTTTTGCACCCCCTCCTTCTGAAAAGGGCGCTGTTGCTTCGAAATGCGTGGGAACTATCAGGCTTCTTGTCACATTCTTTGAGGATTTATTTTGCCGTGTAAACGACCTCATTGTTTCCAGCTGCAGGAGCTATTTGTGTGTGGAGGCACTGTACTTTTACAGGACATAAGGTGTGCCTAAATACAGAGTTCAGTTTATATGTGCTGAGGCTCTATGCACAGTGGCCAGTCATTGCAAGAAGACTGAGGGAGTGCTGCCCTTACAATTCCAACACACACACACACACACAGAGTCCCTCCCAGTGCATATATTGTGCCCACTTCAAGAAGATCTTCCCAGGGTTCCTGTCTCAGCAGAATGCATTAAATCTTATTACTCTAATTACACAGAAATGTACAACAGCAAACTGCTTGTACTTGAGCATTGACTCAAGTTTACCAAAGGCTTATTGATTTTTTTTAAAACAACAACAACAACACACATGTTTGTTTAGAAGTTGAACCAGCAACAGTGGCTACTGAACTATGTAATATAAAAGAACAAAGAGTCTATCTGATACATTTACTGGTTTATGTAAACTTGTTTGTTCTACACTCACAGTATCCTCTACTTGAAAATGATGATAAATACTGCTTCAAAGGACAGAGAACAAGAAATAAGCTGACACTGTAGAAAAGGCAAAGGAAATTAAAATGAGACATAGGAGGAGGAGAAAAGGAATATACAAAGACATAGAGGACATAATTTAAATAGAATAACTGGAAATAATCACAATAGAGTCAAATAAGCTCAACTATGAGGCCATGATTTTTGTTATTTGGAATCCAATATGTCACATCATGTTTTGTTAAATTATTATTGCTTGAATTTCTTAATATATAAATACCTCTATTTGAAAACAACATTGTATAGGAGCACCAATGCATACTCATACTCAAATTCTCATTCTTGCACATTAAGAATTGCTCCCCCACCCCTCAAAGTGATCAATTTTTGATAGGAGAAGGAAGAAGGCAGGCTGTTTCCACAGGGAAGGATCAACCTCTCAGTTTCATTTCTACTCTGTTTCCCTTTTTTCTCAGCTTAAGTTCACTTCAAGCTGATTCCTTGCCATTCTTTTAAATCCATGTGAAAATTGGTATTCATTCTTTTTTCATTTTTTCCAAGGTGCACGTTTTTCCTAATAGATTCCTAATCTCTCCTTAGACAATGAGGCTTTGTGTATAATTTCCAGTCCTATGTGTATTACAGGGCACACTTTCCTCTGATGGCTACCTTTTTATGCACTGTTTAACTGGAGAACTGTATTATTATTATTATTATTATTATTATTATTTTCTATCCAACCTTTCTCCCACCAATGAGACTCAAGGTGGGTAACATCATTATAAAAACAATACAGGCTAAAAACAGTACAAACTTAAAATCACATCATAAGTATGAAATATAAGAAATATCACAGGAAAGACCAAATATCAGTGTGCAAGTAGGTTTTGATTCACCGATTGGTCCAGGAGAACGAAATTAGATACAAGAAATTTCTGATGGAACCAATTTCTTTCTATCTGTTCATCCCCTACCCCATAGCAAAATGGGATGAATATGGCCAAAACTATCTGTATTACTCATGTGTTTAGTGTTTTTTGTATAATACTGGAGCACGGTGGACTCCAACCCTCATCCCCAGTTGTAGCCATATGTACATTGAAGGGAGACCTGGGAGACTATGTGTTCAGGTTCCAGGTTCAGATAAGATTATAATAGAGAATCCCATAGCATATACAGTGCATGTCCCTTCAGAGAAAAGAATAGAAACTTAGTAGTGAAGTAAAACAAGAACATTTCTTATAAATTCTAGAGTGGACCATAGTAGACAAAGCCATTGTTTGCAAACTGCAATTTAGCAAACAAAGTTATAGTTAAAATGTTAAAGAAATAATTGTTCAAAATTAAATTCTCATGGGGGTGTTAGATACAATTAAAACAATACATTTCCTCTCCTTGGATTTAATCTTTCTACTAGAGAAGAAATGCATTTAGACACTTTAAAAGCTGTAGTAAGACGGCCTTCCATGAAGGAAGCCTTTTTGTTTTGCTTTTATTTGCAATGTTTTTATTTTATTTTATTTATAGCCTGCCTTCCTCCTTGCACATGATTCAACGAGGCAGGATGCAAGGAAATGTATTGTTCTGCTTTGTTTAAAAAATGTATTTCGTTCCATATCAACTTAATCTCAGGACAGTTTATAGTCACAGTAAAATACCATAAAATAATCAAATACAGGTCACTTCCCATATGCATGAGGCCAGTACCCACATCTCAATTATCCATCATCCGAAAAAATGGTCTCTCTAGGCATTTTCTAGGTCCTCCATAGAGTCATACAATAGAGTCATACTGGAGTTGGCACCCAAGTGAAGGCTATACTGACTGCCCAGCTGCTGACCCCATACCTGGATGCTGCAGGGCAGTAGATGGTCTTTCCAGGCATGCAGGAGAGAGACAGGCAGGCAGCAATTCTCAAAAAAGAGAGGCAACAGAAAGCTGATGGTAGGAGCAGCTACAGGCCACTTTCCCCTGGAGAGGTGGGGTTGATCCTTCTTCTCCCTGGTGTACTGACCTTTCACTACCAAGCTTACCAATTATTGAAATAGGAAATAAAAGAGGCCACCAGTTTGTTTGTATTTTAAAGTGTTGTAGAGGCACATTTCAAAGATCAAACCGAACTGAAGGATTGGGTTTGTTTGAAAATCATGAAACTAACCAAGACTAGTAACCCCACAGCAGTTGTAAAGAGAAAATGGGAATATTTTTTAAAAAGGAGAACTGACTGGTGAACACCTGGGAATGAAGCATTTGATTAATAGTTGCTAGTATAGATTCAGGCAATGAAGGCCATGCTTTACTAATGCGCAGGGGTTGTTTGAAGATATTACTGCCATGATGGATGATATGAAGTCCGTAGATTTAGTATACCTTAATTTGACAAGCTCCTGCCCTTTGAAAATAATGACTAAAGCAAAAAAGCAAGGGGTAGCATGCAAATGAAGATGACAGTTAAGAGTATTGTTGAATGAGACCAGTGTCTGGAAATGTTACTTTCCTTTTTATTATACTTCCAGAATGCCACAGCCAGCATGGCCACTGACCATGTCTACTGGAGAAGTCTGGTAACAGCCTGAAATGCCCTGTTGGGACAGAGGGCAGGGTTACTAGAAGTGGAACTGATTACATCCAGTTAGTTACCCCAAGTCCCCCTTGCAAAGTATAGGTACAGCTTGTACCCCCACTTCTGCTTAGGCGGGGTGCATAAACTCCAGTGAATCCTCTGTCACCCCACTTTTTCAGCTGCTTATAAAATGTTCCAGCTTCTTTCTCTTCTCCCTACTTTCACCCTTTGTCCTCAGCTTACTTTCATTGCTATAAACTGAGCCCAAAGCGCAAAAACAGCTTGCACTCCAATAATAATAATAATAATAATAATAATTTATTTTAACCCCACCCCTCTGTTAAAAACAATCAGGGCAGCTAACAACAGTTAAAATACAACAATACTGACTAAAATCCCTAAGCACCACCCACCCCCACCCTCCCCCATAAAAAGATATTAAACTAGTATCAAATTAAAATCACATAAATAAACAAATACATTAACTCAGAAGGAGGAAGAGGAGAGCAAGGGGAAGAGTCTTGCCCTTCTTTGAAGGCTGAAGCAAAAGCAAACAGCTGCAGCCTCTCCTCGCTTGTCTGTTCTTCTTCATTAATAATTTTTGCCATCTTGACCACACTCTGATGTTTCTTGGCCACATGTGTCCCAGTTTTCATTTGTGAAATGTTGGAGGGTATGAGTGTAAGGTGGATGGTGCCCTTATCTGTCCACACTATATTGATGTCCCTATCAAAAATTAACTTCTGAATGAAGTATACTAAGGTCCCCAATTCACTACTGGGAATTACTTGAAATTAATATTTTTGTCATTATTTAGTATCAATGTGACAGATTTGCAATTGGGTTTTGAAATGCAAGCTAAACCTGATGTGAATCTCAGAGCTGGTGGAGTCTCCGTCTTTGGAGGTCTTTAAACAGGGGCTGGATGGCCATCTGTTGGGGGTGTTTTGATTGTGTGTTTCTGCAAAATAAAATGGCAGTTGTATACAGATGCAAGCCCACTCCTTCCATTCCACATATGGGCCTGAATCTTATTGATAGCCTCAACTAGAGAAGATCCATTCAATCAAACGTACAGTGCTGAGTAATTGAAATCCTATGGATTCATTGGAGCTATTGGAACAGAAACAAAAAATAAGATCCAATGGATCTGCTTTCATTTGGACAACCAAGAAGATTCAATTGATCTGCTCTAGCTGGGATGACCAGTAGGATTCCATGCTCCCCAACTATCCCAGTTTAGCAGGGACAGTCCCAATTAATCCTCTGCTGTCCCACTTTCTCAGCTGCTTTTAAAAGGTCCCATTTTCTCTCTCCACCTCCCACTTGCCACCTAGCTTGCACTCAATTAACTCAGTAGGGGGAAAAGGAAAAGGAGAGGCAGAGTCTCACCCTTACTAGCAGGCTCAAGCAAAAGCAAATTGCTGCAGCCTCTCCGAGCTTGTGTATTCATCCTCATTAATACATTTTGCCATCTTGCTTGGCCACCGGTGCTCTGATTTTTCTTAGAAAAACAAACAAAAACACCTAAGCAGAATTTGAAATGTCAAGGGGAAAGGTTTAATCTATCCCCTTGTAGAGAGGAAGCAATCATGTGATCAACGGAGGTGTGGGACCCAGATTTTGGACAGATGGCCAGGGCCTAATTCAATGTAAGTTTGATAGATCTCAGGGTGCCAAACATTGGACAGATTCAGGACAAAAAAAAGTCAGCTATTATGATAGTTGAATCACCACTTCACTAACAGTGACAGGAGATCATCCGCCACCATACCTGAATATAGCAAGGTAGCTTAGGGTTGCAGAGCAGGCTGCGCAATATCCAGAGCTCTCTCCTCCCACAACTCACTGCTATTCTCCCAGCATCTGCCTACTGAAATGGCTGCCTCACTTTGTCTGAATGAACCATTTCAGATCAAACATCACTTCATGTAACAGTACAGTGGATCATGTGGGAAAACTGTCTGTTGTCTGTACCAGAGCATATTTCCAGAGTCTGACCAATTACAGTTGCCCCTCCACATTCGCGACTTTCACATTCGCAGTTTTGATTATTTGCGGAAAGCCACCTGCCCCCCTCTCTTCACCCTGTCCCTTCCCAAGGCAGCAAAGGGTTTCTCACGAAGCCCATCTCTGCCTTGGGAAGGGGGGTGGAAAGCCTTCCTCCCTCTCTCCACCCCAGTCCCTTCCCAAGGCAGTAAGGGGCCCTCTTCACCACTTGGGAACAGGCGGGGTGGGTGGGAGTGAGTGACGACGGGGGCTTCAGAAGCCCCCTTCGTCACTTTGGGAAGGGTGGGGAGTGCGAGTGAGTGGCAACCGGGGCTTCAGAAGCCCCCGTCGCCACTTTGGAACAGGCAGGGGTGGGTGGGAATGAGTGACGACAGCGGCTTCAGAAGCCCCCAGCACCACTTTGGAACAGGCGGGGTGGTGGGAGTGAGTGACGATGGGGGATTCAGAAGCGCCCGTCGCCACTTTGGAACAGGTGGGGGGGTGGGAATGAGTGACGACGGGGGCTTCAGAAGCCCCCTTCACCACTTTGGGAAGGGTGGGGGTGGGAGTAAGTGGCGATGGGGGCTTCAGAAGCTCCCTTCGCCACTTTGGAATAGGTGGGGGGTGGGAGTGAGTGGCAACGGGGGCTTCAGAAACCCCCGTCGCCACTTTGGGAAGGGTGGGTGGTGGTGGTGGAAGTGAGTGGCGACGGGATGGGTTGTTGCAGGTGGGTGGGGGGAGGACTCTTATTATTTGCATTTTTTTTTCACATTTGCGGGGGTCTTCTGCCCCTAACCTCCACAAATGTGAAGGGACGACTGTAATTCCCGGCATATAGAGAGCTACATGTCAGGGAATAGGAATATCGCATAACCTCTCACTAGCACAATAGCTTTCTACATTAAGGAATATTTTTATGATAGGAGGTTCATTCCCACACTTACCATCTGAGTTGTACATCCTTAGTACAAGTTCAACTATTTGTGTAGACAGGTCCAGTGTTATATGCTTTTCACTGAAATCCTTTCACACAGGATGGGGTAGAGTATACCTTCAAGTCATCAGAGAGATAATACTAAAATAGCTTCCTCGTGGCAATTGATGTCAGCACAGCTGAAAATATTGGCTAGAGGGAACCGAGGTACTACTGCTGTGCGGAAGGTGGGGGGCTCATGGATTAGCAGTACAACACACTGCTTCCTGGATGGACTTTGTCAGATGCACAAAAACTGCATCATTAGGATGTGAGGACAGCAGAAAGGGCTGAAATTATCAGACAATGTCATCGTTTACCCATTCCCGCTGCATTGCGCTGGCGTGAATGAGGCATCACTTTTTATCGACGGCTTAGCCCATCAATAAAAAGTGATGCCTCATTCATGCCAGAGCAACACAGCATGAATGGTTAAATAATGAGGATGTCTTATAATTTTGCACTTTGTGCTATATCATCGCATCCTAAATTATCTGATAAAGTCCGATGTGTGATTTGGTATATAAGTCTGCTTATCTTCCATTTACTGTGATTATTTACTAAGAATGTAAAGAATACTTGTATTCATACATTTACCACTCTTTGGTGAAAAAAGCCTCTTCCCATTTTCTGCTGAAAAAATCTTAAACTACTGTGAGATTTTTAGCATCCAGTTTGTGTGTGAGAGAGAGGGGGAGGGGAGAATTTCACAAAGGGCTTTTTTGAACAAGAAACATAATTTGTCACAAAAATGTTGAATGCTTACTATTTTTGCTCAAAACCCTTTGTGGAATTATCCCAAATGTGTCCTGAAATGTTTTTAAATGTACAAAAAGAAGTCTTATTTTCACCAGAAGGGGGGTTGTTCTCTTGTGGATGAATGTTATAAATGAAGATTTATATACCCTTATTTCCCACACCTCTTCCAATGGACAAAAGACTTGCAGCATATCTAGTGAAAACGTATCAATGGAAGACAGTTTGGCCCATGACTAAGTGATATTGTATGGTGTAGGGCAAAGGTGGGGGGAAGTATGGCACATGAGCCCTAGCCTGTTTTGGGTGATTCTCTATGCCATTTCCCACCCCTGGAAAAGGGCCTGACAGAGTCACCAGGTATTCTGAGTTGGTAAGAACAGATAGGAAAATCATCTCCCCTTTTCAACATGGAAACAGAATATCCATTTATATTTCTGTTTGTACATATGCCTTATGGCCTCCCCAGTGGTCTGATGGAGTATACTGTTTCACTGCCAATGCAGAGGTGAGATTTTGCCATTTATACCAGTCAGTTTCTCTCTGTGGAATAGAGTGAGAGAGACACCACTCCAGGTAGGAAAATGTCTTAGCCCAGCCCCCATCCCAAAAAGGGCCCTGCTTTCCTGATGTCTGAATGTATTCTGAATTATATATCTCGTATATGGCCTTTGGTGGTTCACGGTAATACTCTTTATTGAAATTTCCAGTCTCAGAGATTAAAGCTTGGGTAGCCAGATTTTCTCATCTTGGATCCTTTGTTGCTGATAATCAACATTCTGCTATCATCACTTTATTATCATCCCCTTTCAAAGAGAATACGCTTTATTTCAATAGTCAACCCTTCTTTTCTGGTGGCAAAGGATGAAGGTGCCAGAATACTGCATCAGAAAGGCATAAGTGGTAATGTGCCTTAATGTGTGCCTTCGAGAAAGAAGCACACACTAGCAAGGCTTTAACTTAATAATAAGGTGCTTATATATTTACTATATTTATGATTTTTTCTGTAACAAAAAAATTCCCCATATCAAAAGTGGTAAATAAACAATTAAAACAACACTTGTAAAATCTAATCAAATGCTACCAATAATACAAGTTTTAAAAGCTGCCAAACAACTACATTGACATCAGGGAGCATGAGAATAATCACAAAAAAAGAAAGAACAAATGTGGGTGTAATCCATAATATCTAGTTTGGATCCAAATTTGGCCATGCATTACCTATTTATTTAAGGGATTTTTTTTATCAGCTTTCAACCTACTGAGGCCCTCAAGGCATTGTTCAACAGGTAAAACCTGGAGCAGATGCATAGAAATTGATGAGACTTGACTAAATTGAATCCTTCTCACTTCTGTGAGTATCTTTCATGCATTCATTGATTACTGTCACAGCCCACATCACCTCATTCATTTTTGGCCTGTTTGTGATGTCTCATTGCAGACAAGGAACACTGGGTTTCCCATTTGTCTCTTTTTCAGCTCTGAAGTATTATTACCTTTGGTCCATTTCCTTTAAAAAAGAAAAATCAAACCAAACCTGCCTATTTCAGGTCATGAAAACATAATTGCTGTGCAAGATCTTCCCACCTGCTGTGTTTAATTTCAAAATAAGTATTGTCATTAGAGCAAAATTATTAGATATTTCTACAAAGAATGACAGAAAGCACTTCCCTTCTACTTTGGCCTCGTCAAACATTTCGGTTCCCCTTCCAGCTGTAAATTAGTGCAATACACACCTGTCCAGCTGCAACCATATATATAGTATATCATTCTTGTGAATTGCTAAAAGCCTGCTGGTCAGCAACAGACATGCTTCTCTTCTTGTAAATAGAATCTCCATTTGAATCCTTGTCCTTTCCACATTTCTTCCTTCAAGCTAACTGAAATAGGGAGTAAGGAAACAGGTTTCTTTGTCAAATATAAATATCCTTCTCTTCTCCAGTCCCTCTGCCATCCCCAGTTTGCTGAGAGTGGGGAGATGACAGATGGCTTCTGTAAACTAATCAAAATAACTCCCTTTTTTTGGTGTAGTACATGCCTTTCCAGGCAAAATTATGAGCTACTTTCATTTAATATTCTTGCTGTGAAAAGCTGGACACTTTTAATGGAATGTGACATGCTTGAAGGAAATACATAGCAGACGCCCCCTCTCCAAATTATATTAAGATGTGATTAATTACTATGCTCTGCAAGATGTAATGTCAAAGAGAACAGCAGCATGGTGCTTTCAAATCTGAAATTTGTGTGTTTCTGTGAAACAGGCTTTGGAAGTCTTTCTTTCTGAGGCACAAATAGGAAAAGATTGAAGAATCATGTAGCATACACCTCTGAGCTGGTCTGTGCAGTGTGGCTCACTTGCAGTGGAATTTGGCTCAACAGGGGCTTCTCAAACTGGGTGCCAAGGCAGAAGACCAGTATGCCACAAGATGGGCTGAAGGTGTCTTGGGAAATGAATCTCACCCCAGTATTGGATGTATCCATATTACTGTACTCAGAATCCATTCTAGAGAGGAGACACCTCTTATCCCCATCATCTGCAAATGTATGGTGGAGACATAATCTCAAGGAAGGAAGCTGGGATGCAAGGGTGGATTTCAAAACATTACCCAGAAAGAAGGCCCCAGTTCCCTAGGCCTTGTATTAATCTACAAAGTGGAACATCTGGGAAACACTGAGTTCAAGCCATTGAGAACTCTTTTCAGCCCTGCCATTTGTTGACTGAGAGCCAGTGTGGTGTAGTGGTTTAAGTGTTGGACTCTGGGAGGTCAGGGTTTGAATCCCTGCTTGACCATGGAAGCCCATAGGGTGACCTTGGGTAAGTCATACTCTCTGAGCCCTCAGAGAAGAACAATGGCAAACCCCTTCTGAACTAATCTTGCCAAGAAAATCCCATGATAGGTTTGTCTTAGGTTGCCACAAGCTAGAAAAGAGTTGAACATTTGTAGGCATCTCACACCACATCCACCTAATTTCCCCTAAATTGGTGGTTCCCAAACAGTGAGTCTCCAGATGTTATTTTACTAAATCCTACAGAACCCCTCACCACGAAGATATACTGGCTGGACCTGCTGGTCCCACAACATTGTGCACCTAAGGTTGGGAACCACTGCCCTAAACTTTCCAAAAGGAGGCATACTGGTTTCAGTCACCAGGCATACAGATATATTCATTTTTTGAGAGCCACCTGCATCATCAAGCAGAAGCTTACTGAGAATGTGAAGATTCCATTTATGCAGAAGAGTGGAGCCTTTGACCCTCTAGATGTTTTGGACTACCATTTCCATAACCCCTTACAATTGGCTTTGCTGCTGGGATGTCTGGAGGACCAAAAATTTGGAGTACTAAAGGTTTCCCATCCCTGGTCCATAACAGTTTTGCATTGAATCTGCAGTATTATTTTTAAAATTCACATGAAATATATATATATATAATTTAAATAACCTTTTGGAATATATTTTCACAACTGTAAGTAAATACATGTATTGTAAGCACAGGTGCTGATTTCTTAGCATAGGACATCGCACAAAATAGATATTTCACATAAATGTTGGTATGTTTTATGAGTCAAGAGCTACATTGCAAAATTCAGAGAAGTGCAAAATCCAAAGAGTTACTGAATTCTGGTCAGTATGATAGTCTGGGAAGTACAGGTCACATCTGCTTGCCTTGAAATGTGAACAAAATCATTCAGCATCCCAGTGACACAAAGTACAAGTGGCCTCAGTCCTGAACAGACAGACTGTCAGTGAACTACAATGAATTTCCCCCTCTCCTTTCCAAGGAACCACGCCATAACAGTCTTGTAGAGAGGTTCCATTGATTGGCCTCATTTTATTTTCTTCCATCATTCTTGTAAAGATTAGCTTCATGTATATATCTAAACATATGACATTAGGAGCCTTTCCAATATAAAATGTAAATCTCTCTCTCGCCTTCTCTCTTTAAAAACCTCATAGGTTCAACAACATGCTGCCCAATCAGCTTTGGTATTGAGTGGGGCAGACACAGTCAAGTACAGCAGAGAATGAAGAACTACTACAATATGGATGAGGTGAAGCCATGTCAAGACATCCGATTTCTGAACAGAAACAGAAAAAACAGAACATCTTGAAACGTAGGGTAAGCGATCCATAAAGTTTTTTTGAAAACCTAAGGTTCCTCATACTTTGCCAAACACACAAAACCCCTCAAAAGGTGAATACAGGTCAACCCTGTACAGGGGATATGTTTCTAGACTTACCACAGATATGTGATACCACGTATAATAGTGAACCACCACAGCATGCCATAGAATCAGACTGGAAGACATAAAAAATGTCTAGAGAGGATGCCTCTCTAGGCATCTGGTGTGACTCTGTGGTCAGCTTACAGCAGAAGTTGACCATAGAGTCACTCTAGAGGACCTCCCAATGCCTAGAGAGACAACCTCCAGTGCAGCTCTGTGGTCCTCCAGATGCCTAGAGAGATTTTCCCCCTGACTGCGGGTGAAACTGCGAGTAGCAATCCCACATAAATGGGGGGTGACCTATATATCATGTGAGATGTTCCCTTCCATGCATCCCCCTGCCATGTCCCTGTGAGATTTGCCCCTTTGCATTATGAGTAAATTTCTGTAAGGAAGAATTATTTATACATCCATAGGCTTTCCCTCTGATTAGGAACCCTGTCATTTAGAGCTCTACCAACATAACAGAAAAGGCTTCCCTTTACAGACTTCTGTCAAGGGGTTTGGAGACATCTCACTAAATTACTCATTCTAAAGAACAAAGGCTATCTCAACATGTCCAGACATCCTGTTGAGAATTCATTAATTCCTATGCATTTTTTTTTGCCTCCAGTGTGAGAGGAGCGCTTGTGATGGTTTGTGGGGTTTCAAGGTTTCTGCAATTTCTGTTGATAAATCTCTGCACAAAACTAAGGTCTTTCCCCTTTGCAAAGCAATGGACACATGTACACACAGAAGGACTGGCTGACAGATCAAAAAGACCCAAACAGCCCATTTGATGCTCCTAAAAGCTCATGCAACAGGGCACCTGCTATGGTAACTTGGCTCAGTTCTCCAGAAAAGCAGAGCATAAGATTTTATAAGGAACATATATACAGAAGGAACTACATCAGCCAAGAGGAAGAAGGGCAGAACTGGGGTGGAGAGGACATGCTTCATGTACATGTTCCTAGAGTGGCTTCCAATTTGCTGCAGATAAGGATGAAGCAGCCTGGATAGTTGGCCACCAGCCCCTAATCACCATTCAGGGCTCTCAGAGGGTCTGCTTCTACCATCAGTATTCTGTCACAATATATGTCTATACTATAGGAAGAAAAAAAGAGGAGCCTTTCATGCCTGTCATTATTTGGTTTCCATCAACCATTCTCCCCATGTGGGCTGTGAGCCTTAAAAAGAGAAAGCAAAAAGTCTTCTGAAATTAGATCCCTTGGCTGTGGTGTAAAAAAAACAAACTCAGTGTGCTGCAATAAAGTCATCTGCTCTTTATTAGTGCATCCCCAAAATCTCCAATTACTGTCTCTAGCTGTATAGTTGAAGGTGTCACAGTTTGGCTTCTTTCCTGTTCTTACTCCCCTTGATACATTAGGAATGTATTTCCTGTCCTCCTTTCAGTTTAACTCTAGGTTTGAAGGCTTGGGTTAGCAATGATGAATTTTGAAGAAGTGCTGGTCTGTTAAAGGTATGTAGACTTAAGACTTTTTCAGTCAGGGGGAATCCTTGAGGAGGTCGGGAGAAGAATGGGGCTGTTTCGGTTACAGAGCCCCTTTTCAGACAGCCCCGTCATCCTCTGTCCTCCTCCTGACCTTCCCCTGCACTGCTCGGGCTGCTTTTTATTGATGGAGGATGGGGTTGTCTGAAAAGGGGCTCTGTAAGCAAAACAGCCCCATTCCTCTCCTGACCTCCTCAGGGTTTTTTCCCCATGTCTGAGAAAGTCCTTAGTTGGGACTGAGAAAGTTGAAGAAAAAGAGAGAAAAGCTTATCCTTAGTTACATTTACATTTAATTTGTGTCTCACCTTTCTCCCAGTGCATTCAAGACTTGATTCTTAAAATAAATCTCTGAGGTAAATCAGACTGAGTGAATGAGCATAACTGAGCCAAGGCCACTCAGTGTATTTCATAGCTCAGTGGAGAGTTGACTCTTAAAGGGGATGCCCCAGCACCCTAACTACTAGACCACAGTGGCTCGTAGTATGGTAGCATGTTGGTGATATGAGAGTGTTCATAGCATGAACAATAAGAGATAAAGATGCACAGAATTGCTGTGTGGTAGATCCTAAGCATAGGTAGATCCACAGTTTAAATGGAACAGAGCTAATTGTACAATTGTACATGGAGAGAAGAGGGTTTTGGGTGTGTCTAGCAGAGGTTTGAAAAGTTATATTTTGGACAACAACTCCCAGAATCTCTAGACAGCATGAAGACTGCTTTTACTGGCTGGGGGATTCTGGAGGTTGCTGTCTAAGGACTTTATCACACAAGGCTGGTAAAGCACCATTTCCATGGTATAATGACTTCTTTGGCTTACCACATGACATCTGTCTGTAGCTGCTTTGCATTCCATCCATTGCTGGAATGCTCCTTTTCATTGATGGGTAAAACCCATCAATGTCTCCCAATTGTGCTGCTTCTCCACTATGGATTTCCATGCCATAAGTACCTCCTACTGCAGTTGCACACCTCAGGGAGTCACGTGGTGTGACTTGGTGTGGTTCTGCTCCTCTGCCCCTTGCTATTCCTGAGCAGGCTATTTTCCTTTTATTTTCTATTTCTTTTCTTCTAGAATTGCCTTAATTTCACAATTGTGGTTAAAAAACAAATTAATAAACTTAAATTAAGATTTTTGAAAGGCACACATGTGCAGGGAAGGACATATAGGAGTCAGAAAGCTGTTTTATGGTAGTGGTGTGGAAAACAGATCACGTGACCACGGATTGCCATAGCAGCACCAAAGCGCTATTGTGGAGAAAATGTGATAATAAATGATGCCATACTGGTATACTTCCACTCTTAAACTAGCGTGATTGTGGTGGGACAGCATGCTGGTGTGATAAAGTCTTAAAGAAGTAGCAGCTGAAAGAGCAAAGTCCCTAGGAAGAGAGTCAGGGGAATTACATCCCTAGGAAAAGTCCCTAGGAAGAGAGTCAGGGGAATTACATCCCTTCCCCTGTTTTCTATTGGTTTCAGAGATGATGCCATTTGTCCAGGTATTTACTGTCTTCTCAGAATTCAGAAGCAGGCACCTGTAAGCATGCCTGTAGAGTATGACAAGGACCAGAGACATAGCTGTGTTGGGAGAGGCATTATTCCACAAACCACGTGGAGTTGCAGCTGATCCCATTTGCCATATGGTGTGGTATTATTTATTATTTCCTCTGGGAATGCACTGAAGATGAAAAGAGAAGTGAGCATTTCAAGGTGAATATAATGATAATCAGAAGTTTGGATAGGCTTTGATAATACTAATGAGATGGGTAACTGAGATACAGGGATGCGGGTGGAGCTAAATATGGCAGAGTACTTGGTGTACTACTTTCAAAACAGAGTGCTGAACAGACAGTGTAATCCTATTAGAAACATCTGAACAGGAGGAAATCTCCCAACTATTTTATTTAAAAGCCCCTCAGACAAATCAAAAGTAATCAAAGCTGAGAAATCCCAAGCTTTTTGACAATTGCAGCACAACTGTGCATCAGATTTTCCTAGGGTAATCTCCAAAAAATGTTAATCCAATAATCTCCCAAAGAGATTCTCCATATGCATAACTGTAGCAAATATATCTTCAGAATGGGTGGAATTAACATTAGCAAAAATTCATTTACTGAAAGGGATTAAAGAAAAAGATTCTTAAATTATTTTGAAATTGGGACAAGTGAGGAGGATTTAGCTAGGAAGAAGAAAAAAGTTTCTTTTCCCTTCCTTCCTTTCTTTCTTTCTTTCTTTCTTTCTGGTTAGCAAATTGTCTCAGGTTAATCTACTGTGGAAAACCCCCCTCCAAATCTAATTAAAATGTGCACGTGGCCTTTAAATGAAACAGTTGCCTGACAGTAATGTTCAATGAAAGATTCTACTGTGTGTGTGTTGTGTGTTTGTTTGTGTGTGCGTGTGTGTTTCGTTTTTGATGCTTTGTCTGCATCCATCACTTTTAGATTAGTTAACGATTGCCCCTTTACAAAATGTGCTACCACTTACAGATTCATTGCATTGTACTGTCATTTTACTGTCATTTCACATTCTGCCTTTATCACCTTTGCTGTCTTCTCCTGCTGTATCAAGGCATCTTATACACATCCCTCAGAATATGCATGCTCTGCATGCCCATATGCAATAAGGAGACAGAGGCCTCCATGCTCAAGCTATTGGTCCATCTATCTCAGTATTGTCCACACCAATTGGCAGCAGTTCTCTCAAGTTTCAGGCAGGAGGTTCTAGCAGGGGAGAGCAGCTATGGTATACCCTTACCTAAAGAACAGTGTACTCCTTCTGTCTGGGATAGTTGTCCTCTTTTCCAGCTGTTCCTGAGGGCTGACCAAGGGGTTGTCTAGCCAATGAAAATATATTCCTCATAGAATTCTCAGAGAATACCTTTTGTCCCAACAAGATCCAAATGAGATTCACGGTATTTGGAAGGAAGGGTTCCCAAAACTCCATCTAATATGGGGGTAAAGCCTTTGCAGATTTTGTGAAGTTTTTAAAATATTGTGCGGTTGTGTACATTATCACTCATCTGGACATTCAATTCAGAATGCTGTACATTCTCGGTGAGGGCAGAAGTGGACAGCGGATCGGTCGGATGTGTGGGTGGGCTTGTAAGGAAGTGGCCGGAAGCACCATTTTTGTGTTATGTATTGTCGAGTGCGTGCTTTTTTTTTTTTTTTGAGCAACCAAAGAGCTTTTTGTAAGTGGAAGGTTGCACTTGCAAACCTTTGATTTACAAGTAAAAAAAAAAAACCTGTGCTGTGATGATAACATGTTTGGAGAATAATAACACACTGTGCTCTCAGCCACTATCTTGATTTGCATGCATGGTTGCGTGTGCACTTCAAATGTGGATAGCTTCACATACAATAGATTTTGCTAAAGGACCGTGCAGGCAAATTAGCGCTGCTGCAAATATGCAAGAATGCATTATATCTTCTCATCTAGACGCCCAAGTTGCATCTCTTGGCTCAGTAGCAAATTAGAAGGACAGTGGAGCAAGCATGTTGTCCACCTGCTGTAGGCTACCTACCTGCTAATGCTGTAGCTCATCCACCAACTACTCAGTTATGCCCAGCCAAGTGAAAGCTGAGCAGATGCTCCTATTGGCCATGGAACAACCACCAGTGAATAGTATTGTTACCATGCTTCAGTCCAAGAGAATAGCCACCTATATAAAACATGTGCTTTACTATTAGACTGTGGCTCTTCTACGGATTTTTTAGTTTAGTCCCAGCCCTTATGTATCTCTGTAGCACCTTCATATAGTACTGCAACTGAACTTGTTTATCTTGGATTAGCCTTTTTAGTCATCAGTGCGCTTGCAGAAAGCATGGGATGAGTCCTTCCTGAATCTTCATTTGTGAAGAAAAGCCAGAGAGAGAGAGAGAATACCTTCATATAAAACTAAAGGCAGAACCCAGCTTGTGCAGTCTGCTTCAGGCCTGGTTATGGGATGGAAACAGCTTTGGTTGCCTTGTTAGATGACCTACCCAGGGAACTAGACAGGAAGAGTGTGTCCCTGTTGGTTCTGCTGGACCTCTCAGTGGCTCTTGATACCATCGACCATGGTATCCTTCTGGGCCACCTCTCTAGGATAGGACTTGGGGGCACTGTTATGCAGTGGTTCCAGTCCTCCTTGGAGGGACGAACTCAGAAGGTGGTGCTTGGGGGACTCCCGTTCAACACCCTGACTGTTGGCTTGTGGGGTTCCTTGGGGTTCTGTCTTGTCCCCCATGCTATTTAACATCTACAGGAAACTGCTGGGAGAGGTAATCCGGAATTTTGGGGTGTGATGTTACCAGTATGCTAACAACACCCAACTCTACCTCTCCTTTCCATTTGATTCCAAGGAAGCTATCTCTGTGCTAAACCAATGTCTGTTCTCAGTAATGGACTGGATGAGGGCAAACAAATTGAAACTTAATCCAGACAAGACAAAGGTGCTCCTGGTTGGTCTAAGGGAAGATCAGGGAATAGGGACCCTGCCTGTGCTGGATGGGGTCACAGTCCTCCTGAAATCTCAGGCTTGCAGCTTTGGTGTTCTCCAAGACTCAACTCTGAGTTGAGATGTCCAGTTTTCAGCAGTGGTTGGGAGTGCATTTACACAATTAAGACTAGTGCGTCAGCTGCACCTGTTCCTTGAGAAGCCAGATCTGGCTACAGTGAGACATCCCTTGATTACATCTCGTTTGGACTACTGTAACAAACTCTACGTGGGGCTGCCTTTGGAAACTGTTTGGAAACTTCAGAGGGTCCAAAATGCTGTGGCCAGAATGCTGACCAGGTCCAGTTACGGGGAGCATACAACTCCCTTGTTAAAACAGGGAGTGCTTTGATTGTGTATTCCTGCATGGCAGGGGGTTGGACTGGATGGCTCTTGTGGTCTCTTCCAACTCTACAATTCTATCATTCTATCGTTCTATCAAAACCAGGTCTGCCCAAAATGTGCAAATTACTTTTGTAAAACATTTATTTCAGATGTAATATATGTATGTCATTAATAAAATGGGAGAAATAGACTGGACTATTTTAAAATAGTCCCATTTTAATCGCAAGATTACAGTATGAATGACCTCCATAGCAGCTAGTCAGTAGCTAGCTAGTAGTCATCCAACATATTTGGGAAGCACCAAAGTGGAGAACATTATCTTAAGACTCTTTTCAAAATCCTCCAACAATTAACTATCATTTATTTAATAGAAAATAATAGTTATCATTTCTGAACAAGGAGACAAAGTAAAATACTGTACTCATAATGCTTAATGAATTCCAAACTCCATAATATAACTTTCCTTAAAGATTTAATCTGTGACTAGTGGCTTTTCATGAAAAATTAATCCATATTTGATTTCTGTTTGGTTCTATTTCTGCTGTTATTCCTTCAGTGTTGTCAGTTGATTGCACTATTACATTTGCTTATTTTTCAAGCCTTTTTCCCTGAATGGAAACACAAGATCTAATAATATAGAGAAAAGGCCCCAAGGAATTAAAAAACAAAGTCTGCTTTATATGCTTTTCTCATTTCTACATGCATGCCTACACCATGGGCTTTGTACTTTTAAACTGGTATTTTTACCTACATTAAGATCTGGAAAAATAATTTCAGAGCCTAATCTGTCCTCATTCAGTCAGTTGGAGTTAGGCTGAAGCATTATAAAATATCTGTAAATAAACACTGGAACAGTTTTAAATTATTTATTCCATGGCTTCTGTAGTGTTTCATTCTTAATCAGTGAACTATTGTTACTTCTTTGTACCAACATCCTCTTGTAGAGTAATAAACTGGTGGGCTACATCAAAAAAAAAGAGCTGCCTCTCTTGGGACTTTATCAGACATGGCAAAAATCGTGGGATGATGATGCCAGGGTAGCACAAATGGCCTCAGCTATTGCATGACATTGTTGTCATCTCATGGTTACCCCATACCCCTGCCATGAATAAGGTGTTCCTTTTAATGATGGGATAAGCCCTCAATAGATCACCAATATCACTTTTTTCACGGGTATTGCCTCTCTCTCTCTCTAGCTTTTCTTCGCAAATGAAGATTCAGGAAGGACTCAGCCCGCGCTTTCTGCACGTGCGCTGGTGACTGAAAAGGCCCATCCGAGATAAACATGTCTGGTTGCAGAAAGCACAGCAGAAGGTCTCCTTGGGTGATGTTTCTAGGTTGTGATTCTTTCTGCGTTGTCTTTTCTCTTCAAGACTTGTTTGGCGTGAGTTCTCAAATAAGGCTGCAGCATTGTGGATAGTGCGTCTCCATGTCTCCCGATGTGAGGTCAGGGCGGACCACTGTTGGTGATCAGTTTGGCCAAGCCTGAGATGTTGTTTCAGGGAGTGTTTGTATCGCTTTTTTGGAGAGCCCCTCTTACACTGACCCGTGGCGAGTTCACTGTAGAGTATTTACACCTTTGGAGGCCGGTGTGTGCCTTTGTTTCTTTGTCTTGGTTTGACCGCATCAGAAGATGCCCGTTGGCCGCAGCTAGCCAACCAGGTAGATGGGGATGAGCTTTGGTTAGGCCACCTTTTCTAGGCCCTCTCCATATGGAGCAAGCAGTGCTCTCCTTAAAAAAGGCTGCTTGGTCGTTCAGGATGCTGCCGAACAAGATTGTCATCTTCCGAGTCAGCTTCAAGAGTCCAAAGTCCTGAACCGCCTGCATACAGGGTTGGGTCTGCGGCTTCCAATACATCTTTACACCTGCTATTTCATCCCTCGCCTGTCGCTACAGGGCTTTTTCAGAATTGGATTTGTCCTTCAAGCCTGTGCAATGGATTTTTCTGGTGGAGCGCAGCGTGCACAGAACTGGCCTCACCCTTTAAACCAAAGGTTCATCTGCTGTGGCCTTGCAAGCATGGACAGTAGCAGTGAGGTCCTCAGGTCACAGGTTTGACTAGAGTTTCCTTCTCTTAGATGGTTGACCTTAGAGGGTTGGACGAGCACCATCTGCCCAGGTTTGGGATTAGAGTTTTCCTTCTCTTAAGATGGTTGCCATAAGGCTAGAGAGTCCATCCTGCCCTTTGACACTCGTTGTCAGACTGTTACAAAGAGTCAGACCCTTTGTCAGACCCTTCGGTTTTGACCTGTCTGGCATGGGAGACCCTACCAGTGGCTATTATGCCACCGCCAGCGTAGCTCAAAACATCATTAGGGTACACAAGCCTCTCTCCCATGACAAGGATGATGTGTGAAAATAGTCCCATTTTAATTGCAAGATTACAGTATGAATGAGCGGTCCTCAGCAAGCAAACATCTGGGTAAGAACACGAAAATGAAACACAGGATGCTCTTTTTATGAACTGTCCCATCTAGTTTGCATGTTTTTAGGTTTGTTTTAGGTTTGCTTGTGTATTCATTAACTTTGTCAATTTAGGGTTGGGTGTTTTTTTTGGGGGGGGGGAGTTTTAAGCATGCTCGCTTCTTCTCACGAGAACAGCCGAAATCTTGCCCATGCTGAACCCAGGAAGTAAACTCCCGTTCTTAAAGTGCTAGGGGTCATTGTGCAATAATTCTGTGGCATTGCAGCAGAGAGCAACAATATCATAAGAGCAGAAATTTACAAGCAGGAAATTTGCATTGAGCAAGAATGGGTAAGAATTAAGCAATTCCCCTGAGGTTGTTGGTATACAAGTCCGAGCAGTCCTAGCCAGCATAGCTAATGCCGAGAAATGCTTGAAGTTACAAGTCCAGCAACATCCCAAGGGCTAGAAGGACAAATGCCTTGTATAATGCAGCTTCTTAAAAAATTATGCAGTCATGAATACCCCATATGCATCCTCTACCACTTTGTTGCACTGTCTCAGATTGGCACTGGGTCATCCTTCTTGAACAAAGATGCTGAGGTCACCAATGTCCTTAGACTTACAAATGTTTTGTCTTCTATCTTCCATCATCCTCGTCCTACATAGCCAATGGCCATGGACGATAGTAGTTCTATTCTGATACACCTGGAGGGACTCAGGCTGGGGAAAGCTTCTCTATATATTGTAGAATTAAATGACCCTGATGTTTATCCTGTTGCACTCTGCTGTCATAAAAATAGATGCCCATCCTGTTTGCTTTTATTATATTAATAATCACTAGGAGAGATACAGTTTACTCCCAGTAAGAAGCCATATCAGCAACAAACACTTCAAAGATCTCCCCCTAAAATTAATTTGCCTTCCAGTTGATAGAGGAACACAATAGAAGTTTTGTTCTTTTCGACTTTTTATTCATTTGGGGTATCTCCATTTGCTTCACCATCATTATATTTAAACAAATGTGTGAAAAATTGTGTTTGACAGATCAGACATTTTCTATGAAGGCTTCAGATGCTTAAACTTCCATTGTTTCGAGATTTGGGGTTTTTTCAATGTTAAGAATTTTTGGAAAAATCAAAACATTCTTGTAAAAAGATAGGAAGATGAAGTATTGAAGGTTTGTTCAGCGTGGGTATTGAGCTGGTGTTGGAACAATGAAAACTCTTTTTTTAAAAAAAAAAATGTTTTTATGTACCAGGAAAGCAATTAAGCCTATGTTAAAGTTGTTGAGAATATCAACTGTTATTTGAAATACGCTGAAAAGAAGCCATACCTCTGCTTGTTGTCTGTTTGCTAGCTCTTATAATTGGCTCCATTGATCAATTTAGATTTAAAAAGCCTAAATTTTGTCAACATTTCAAAGTGAAATAATCACAAGAAGGTTGAACTCGAAAAGACCTCTCTGTTTCTATACTCCCTTCCCACCAAGTCACAAACACACACATGCACATTTACATATTACTTTAATGTAGCTGAAGACACCCGGGAAGTCTGCTTAATTTAATTACTGACAAAATCATGACCATTACTGACTACATATTAGTTGTGTAATGGGTTTTTTTTTTTCTATAGAGGTCTTTCATTAAGTCTGAAATTACTGTAAGAGGCCACTGTAACAGGGCTTGAATCAGAGCCAAAGGTTCAAGCACATGTAGCTGGGGGTTGGGGAGAAAAATCACACCACCATATTATTTATCTAATATTGGAAGCACTTTAAATAACCAAGAGCTCTAGGGATGATTACGCCGTCTTGATAATGGAATTTTAAACAGTGTGGGATCCAAAGGCCTAACCTATTTATATATCCTGTTAGCTATTAAAGGATTCCGTGAGACTCAGCTAGTGTTAGTCTTTGGAGGAAGGGCAGGGAGCCACTGATAGAATTAGGTTTTCTCTTTGCCAAGAATCCAGTCTTAATGGGAGATAGGAGGTTGGAGAATCTTGACTGAAAGCAGGAACAAGTAATCTGAGAGTCAAATTATGTCAGCAGGGAGAACCCAAAGAACAACAGAGTATAGGGAGGTAGGCACAGAGCTGACCTGGTGACTTGACCAGAGACAGAAACTGATCTTGGGACTGAGCAAAAATGTCTGTACACTTGCAGCTTTTTCCATCTCTGGCAGGTTTGTCAGATAAGAGTGTTCTGGAAAAATGCTGAAGATTATTCACTACATTCTGAGCCCTAAAATAACGTTGGATTTACTGATAGTGTTGTTAAATATGCTGAGTGATTCTTAGGAGAAAATGGTTTGGCTAATGTGGCTGCAAAAATTGTGTTGGCGAGATCCAAGAGGGGATAAAACATTCCCTCTCTCTCAGTTTGCTAAGATAACTCCTAGATAATGTGGAAATGGAAAATTTTATTAAAAAAAAAACAACATGTTGAATTTAAATGAATGGTATTGACTATTGAAATGAACAGGTAAATGTGATTTGTTTTGTTTTGTTTTAGATGTTGGAATTTCCCCTATGAAAGAGATCGACATGGTGCATCATGGAGTATTCTTGCTTAATATTTCTTAAGGACCTATGTTGCTCTAGTTTTAAGCTGCGTTAATTTTGCCCCAATTTTGAGAGGTAATAAAATAAGACTAGGTGTAGTTTCAGGGAGGGGAAAATATAGGTGAGCCCTTTACTTATCTCGGGATGGGTGGAACAGGAGAGAGAGTTAGTGAAGATGATAATGAGCAAAGTACATGAAGTGAGAAAATGCCTCAGAGTCCCGTGGTCTTGGCTAGTGCAGGGAACAGTGACAAAGTAATGGGAGACAGAATTGCACAGGCTATTGTCCACAGCAGTGATGGAGGATGTCCCATCACCTGTGGTAAAGATTAATCCACCAGTCAAGTTGGTTTCTATACACAAAATGATGGGAGGGTACCATCTTGTCTTTAGCCTCAGGCAGAAAAAAATGTGTTGGTCCATCCCTACCGGACATAAAGTCTGACTGGGTGGATTAATTTCTTGAAAATAAATACCTCAGAACCCAACATTTGTGCAATCAAAAAACCCTTCCCAGGGATGCCTGTTTGCTTCCATGATAGTGATGCAATGAATCTTCTCCAGGGCTTAGTCCCAACTTCAAAGGAGATATCTAAGATACCACACCTGTACCCAAAACAGGTTCAGCACCTTGGACAGCTTCATTATCACCCTCATCTTTATTTATAGCCTGTTTTCCCCCCAATACTGAGACCCAAAGCAGATTCACCATCCCACTAACATGGAAGCTGCCAGCTACCACTGCCCTTTCCGCAACATTTCTGAAAACAGAATATCTGTATTCCTCTGTTGCCTCTCTCCAATGTTTACAAAGAAGGGGCAAGCTATCTGCAGCCATCCTGCAACTGCTACATTGCTGCCTAAAGTTCCCTTTGCTAAATAGACAATAGAAGCAGAAATTTGAAGGAAGGGTAGGAGGAAGAGAAGGGGGGCAAAAGAGGAAGACTATAAGAAGACTCCTTTGCTATTTTTGAGACCCTATCCCTTCACACTATAATGTTCTGGCTAGCTTCACTTCAGTAAACACAAGTTCTCAGTAGATTCAGAAAAACTTTATACATCAAGCAGATTTGATCACAGTACACAACTGTTGCCAGGACTGAAGGTGTTTCTAGTTACACAATAAACTTAAAGCCCAAACAGTCCAACCATTATGAAAAGTTTTCATGCCATTTGTCAACAACTCAAATCATTCTGCTCTATCCCTCCTTCTTTCCCCATACCAAACTTACCACAAGAGTGACTTTGGTTGTTCACAACTATTTTTTTCCTCCCTGCGCATCTGCTCATTATCCTGGGCTGTGAATGATACACGATCTCTTTTCTTCCCAGTGCCCCCCCCAGCTGTATAGCATGTCCCATCATCACTCAGTACCATCATATGCCCGGGCAGGTCAAACAAACATGGCAGGAAAATGGCTGGACCATGAGTCTGACATTCTGCCACCCTCCCTTAAAAATACATCAAAATACATCAAAAACACCATTACAGTATTTAATATTCAATATGATTATGACCCAGCATTAGTCTGGCACTGGTTTATCAGGATAGCATGTGTCAAACTTCAGCATAGAAGCCCATACATCTTTGGAATCCACCCATTCCCACTCCAGTGCCCTCGGAAAGTGTTTCTTTTGTACAAAATACCTTAATTTGCTCTTGCCAGGTCCAGAATCTTTGACACTTCAAAATGTTGATCCCTATCAATTAAGATAGGTGGCGGCAGCGTGCCTGTTTGTCACCACGGGTCTGACTGTATACTGCTGATTCTAACAGACTGAAATGAAACGCATGGCAGGGCAATGGCTGGGTCATGATCCTGACACATACTTCCTAAACTGGGCTCTGAGAGTAGATGCTAGGAACAGTTTTCAAGGCCACTTTGTAGTAGAGTCAGTTTAAATGCATTTCCCTTCCCTCCCGAACAATTTTCCCGGACAAATCTTCCCTCCTGCCTTCTTCTGTTCATGTGAACTGACAGGCATATCTGCCTTTAGTGGGATTTCTACACAGTATGTGTTGTCAGATTATTTTGTAGTCTGTTTGATGTACCTTCTCATCAGAAAGCTGAAGTATCAGATTATGAATATTTTCATACATTTTGACTTAGCAGTTGCTGGGGAAAAGCAACAATATATAGAAGTTATTTGATTTTTTTTTAAGTATATGAAAATCTAATATAAGCCTCATTCTTGAGCAGCAATTTTGTTAATAACTGTTATAGTAACTACGTTTACAGTCTACCTTTCCCCTGTAAAATGGACCTAAGACTAGTTACAAAGAGATGACTCCAAGCTTGATGACTCCATCAACATGTATAGAGTGCTGAGTTATTTGCAAGTCTCCTTTGCACAGAGGAGCTCTAAAGACTGGGGGTAGGAAGGGCATGCCAAAGGAAAAGTGAGGAGCTGATGGCCCCATGTGCCCATGCTACATTCCACAGTAGTGTTCTGTGATTTACTGCAAAGTACCCGGTCTTGCAACATACAGAGATTTCTTTTCTGTTTTCCATCTTCTGTCACTGTGTTGTCCACCTTGGCAACTGTAGGTACTCTTTCATGACATCTGACTAAAATGGTCTCCTAAAAGAAGGCAGATTAACTTCATAAGTGTCATGAAAAGTTACTCTTGGCCTAGAAAGAAGGCTGAGAGCAGAACTGAAGGACCAAGCAAACAAAAGCAACGGAAACCCACAGGGGAGAGAGGGCGGGGGGGGGGGGAAATCCTGGAATGCAACTGTTGTTCAGGTAAATTCCCCATCTAGGCAGGAAGCCTTTTATAGCCCTTCCTGTCCAGGACAGCCAATGAATAGTATGAGTGGGGCTAGCCCTGGCCCTGGCCCTGTGAACCTGGCACATGTATTTTAATAGAACTTGTCCCTATTTGGGGCCTGAAAGTAAGTTGTGGGCATCATTAGAATCTTAGAATTACAATTACAATCTTAATATAGAGAAATAATTTAGGCAGCTAATATAGATTAATTTGTTTAATGATTTATCTGCCATAAAACCATGCCTGTCATTAATTATCCCATGCTGATACCAGCTGCTTCAGAACAAGCCCTTATTAAAGCAAGTCTAAATCAGGTGAAAATTTAATCTTGGGTACTTTTTTTAAAAAAAGGCACCGAATGCCCAGTTCTTTGTGAAAAAATAACATGTTTGAAATAACATAATTCTATCAATAAAAAATCATCTGATTTGCATGAATCACATTCAACCATAAGAAGTATAAATTTCTTTTTTAGTGTTTAGAACTTTATTGAATTTTGTTTGACACCATAGATGACAGTAAAAGTGATTAATTGATGCTCATAATTGGAGTTTCATTCCAGTGGTTATTGCTTGTCAGTATCAATTAATAGCTCCACAAAAACCTCATTCATTTCACAATATTAAGGAATGATGGCTTTTGGGAATTATGCTAAACTAGTATTTTCAATTAGGTTTTGAATTTTATAGTGTACTGAATAATAGTTTACCATTTTATAATAGTTGGTAGTGATGGGTTATTGTTTTATTGTAATCACACTAATCACATATATACATTTCTCTGCAGAAATGACATTAATGTAGGCATCCCTTTTTAAAGATTGTATATAATTGTTGTTTTCAAAGTAAATCTTCTGGGGATGTAAAATAACAGATTTGACTGCCTAATTTACATTGCTTTGTTTCCTTAATTAGGAAATGAGCACAGTTGTGAAGTAATGAGACAGTACTTGTCTAAAAGTTGTCTAAAAATACAGTGAGAAATGTTGTTCTCTTCAATGTCTTTTAGGGCTTTCAAATGCAATCTTTGAACTTTTTCAAAATGTATAACCACAAATCTCTTCTCCCCAGGATGATACTGGTATAATCCCACTGTCTTCAGTGCTGTTACTTTGGATTAAATTGTCATTTGAGGTCTGTAGTGCAATCCACAAAAGATTCTTTTGGGGGCTTACCATACTCTGAAGAAAAGCAGCAAGGGACCAGCAACATTCTGTCTTCCATGCTGCCTTACCTCATGACATCGTTTTTTTCATTCCGGTCCTGTGGGGGACCGAGGCAAAACCATGTCTTTTTGCTAACCAGAAAAACCCATTAGCAAAAAGACACAGTTTTAACTCGATTCCCCCACATGACCGGAATGAAAGAATGGCTGAAGCACGATGTTGTCATAAGGTAAGGCAGTACGGAAAATGGAACGTTCCTGCTCCCTTGCCACTTTTCTTCAAAGTGCAGCAATAGATAGTTAAGTAGGCTATTCTCTGATGGTGTCTGTGTCAGTTAGGTATTCATTTCCTCTTCTGTTGCTCCTTGCCACATCATTGTGTACCAAGACAGTTCTCCTAAAATTTGTTTCTCAGCTATTGCTTGTCATTGTTGCTTAATTATTTTTATTACTGAAATTCTAAATCTTGGCAAGTGACTCTTAGGGCTTGTCTATACAAGGGGAAAAATACAAACGCCTCTAAAAAAGCAGCCATTCTCAATGATGAGACCTGTCTTAATGGTCAAAACAGCCCCCCCCCTAAACTCCGCATGACCCTTAGCCAAGATGGCGGCCATGAGTGATTTACTCACAATTTTAAATCTGCCACCACAAAAAAAAAAAAAATTAAACAATTTACCATGGAGCACATATGCGATATTTCATATTTATAAAAAAGAGAGAGAGAGAGATTATAAAATTTCCATTTTATTGACTTACCGGGCCTCGCTTAGCCGAAAATCCAACATGGCAGCAGCAGGCATTTTCCCTGTTTGCTAGCCCCACCCCCATGCTCATCCAGCCAATCAGATTACACTGCCTGTTCATATCTATGCAAATGTGAGTGTTCAAACGATCAAACATTTGCATGTCGTACAGAGCTTTTTTAAAAATC
This sequence comes from Gambelia wislizenii, assembly GCA_030847615.1. Classification (NCBI taxonomy): domain Eukaryota; kingdom Metazoa; phylum Chordata; class Lepidosauria; order Squamata; family Crotaphytidae; genus Gambelia; species Gambelia wislizenii. The sequence goes on along the minus strand of JAUMIR010000001.1, from coordinate 284,991,691 downwards.
CGGTCGAAGCCCCAGATGCTTCCCACATGGACTTTCAGGTAGATTTGGCTATCCCCCCTTCCGAATGATATGTGTTGATGCAAACGTCTGTATGAATGGTTCTGTCATTTGATATGCAGAGTGCGGTCATTCACTGTGCATCCAAACAGTGATACATGCAGCAAAACAGCGTGAGCTTTTCTGAGCAAAACAAGTACTCCCCTGGTGCAAATAAAAATGCCATTTGAAAAATCCTTTATGGCTTTTTATTAATAAACATGTGAGAACAAAATAAACATTAGAAGACATTCACCCTTAGCTCCAAGATTCTTCTGGAGCTAAGGCAAAGAGCTCCTCAAAAGCAAGAGAAAACACACAGGCTTGAAACTTAAAACTAGCTCCAATAACCCCTCCCAGTTATATAGCCCCTCAACACTTAGTCTTTCCGAGAAACGAAAGAAGAACTAATTTCAAGTTTCGATTTCTCATTCTTAACCCCCAAAGAACAGAATAACAAGAATAGACAGATTTATGAGCTTCTGATAAACAGGCTGGCGCCCGAGTGCCTTGGTGAACAAAAATTTACTCACAATATCTATTTTCCCTGACAGGTTTGCCTTCCATTCGCATCCCATTAGGATTATTTTCACCATTTAGACAAGCCCTTAAAAAGCAATTGATCCCAATTCCTTATTATCATGTTTTAAAACTAACTCACTGCTAGCCACTCACTGTTTTAAAAGCAACACCGTCAATTATTCTGTGCATTGCTCTTTGCTTTTTCATTACTTTTTGTTACTTTGTTTGGAGTAATTATGCTTAAAATGCCTCTTTGAAAGCCCTTTAAAGACCTTTTAAAAGTAACTAGAAAACTTTAGTTGTTATACCAGTGAAATAGTTTCATTCCCACTTCATTCCCATTAATTCTCATTAATTCCTAAAAATTGCCATTCATTTTTGAAATGTAACCGTGGGCAAGTCACAGTCTCTCAGCCTCTGGAGGAAGGCAATGGCAAACCCTTTGTGAACAAATCTTCTCATGAAAACCCAGTAATAGATTCATTTTAGGGTCTCCATAAATTGAAGACAACTTGAAGGCATACAGTAGCAGACTCTATTCCACCCTTATTACAATGTCTCAAGTAACTAAGTTCCTTGTTAATTCATTTCTTCAAAACTCAGCAAAATTCATATAGATTTATTTTGTTGTTTTAGCCCCCCCCCAGCTAAACTCATTAAAACTTAAGTATATTTTTATTCAGAATTAGGTTGGCATCTTATCCCTCACGCTTCTCACAAGAAGATGACAATTTACATAATCTTTGTATTTACTATATTTGTGTGCATGTGTGTGCATGTAAAGTTAGAAATGATTACTAAATAATTTAATATAAATAATGTAATGGCTATATAATACATCTCGTCATAGTGGGGAAGAGAATGGCTGAGTGACCTGTGTCTCTGCTCAGTCTGCTGAGTGCTGACTGCCGATGGGCAATTTTAAGGCCCTTCCTCTCTTCTGTTTTTATGATTCATTATCTTTAAACCAATTTAAATGGTCCTTTCTAAAATTAGACACATGGCTACCCACCACCACTTCTCAGAATATGTATTAGAATGATTTTTTTTTCTTTTGTACATTTCAACTCCCAGAACTGCAGTTTTAGGGAAATTGAAGAAAGTGCTACATCTGTGAATAAGTAAGTTTGAATCTGCAAATTACTTACTTGTTTATTACATTTATATCCCACCTTTCTCCCAAAATAGGACTCAAAGCAGCTTACAATATAAGTTAAAACAAAATAGCGAAAACAATAGTTTTTACAATAGTTTTTTTAAAATTAAACAATTCCATTAAAGCACAACTTTTGAGACATTAATTTTAAAAACAGTTCATAAGCACAAAATATGCATTACATATTAAGAACATCACATTATTGCATATTCCTCTGCCTCAAACAATTAAGACTGAAGGCATGTTTAACTAGGAAGGTGAAAAGAGAGCAGAGAAGAAGCCAGTTGAGCATCATTCAATAGGGAGTTCCATACCCTAGGAGCAACCACCAAGAGGGCTCTCTCCCACATCCTCACCCGACAAGCCTGGGAGGCTGGAATGACAGAGATACCCCCCACTCAATCGTAAGACATTGTCAAATTCACAGAGGGAGATATGGACTTTCAGACATTAGTCTGAGAGGTGTGAATCAGTTGACTTCATAGACGAATCCTCAAAGATCAAACTCTTCAGAGAAATTTTGTGAGATATTTAGCCTTCTCTGTCAGAAAGCTCTGGTGCCACAACAAACTACAAATCCCAGAATTCCATAGGCGGAATTCTTGTCCATCATGTCTGGCCACCTTGTCCATCATGTCTGGCCACCCAAGGGGGCGATGCATTGAGAGTATTCCTTAGGGACATTATCAATGCGTCTTTCAGGGAGGGGTCCATTCCATCTTGTCTGAAGGAAGTGGTGGTTAAGCCGTTCCTGAAAAAGCCTTCCCTGGACCCCTTGGACAGGAATAACTATAGGCTAGTCTCCTTGCTCCCTTTTTAAAGCAAGATGATTGAGAGGGCGGTCGCTTCCAAACTCCAAGCTGTCTTGGATCAAACTGATTATCTAGATCCATTTCAAACTGGTTTTAGGACAGGATATGGAGTTGAGACTGCCATGGTTGCTCTGGCTGACGACCTTCGCTTGGGGATCGACATGGGTAGTGTGATCCTGTTGGTGCTCTTGGACCTCTCAGCGGCCTTTGATACAATAGACCATTCCATCCTCTTGGATCGCCTGAGAGGGTTAGGAATTGGAGGCACTGCCTTGCAGTGGTTCCATTCCTTCCTCTTGGGTAGATCCCAGAGGGTGAGGCTCGGGGACAGTTGCTCTACTAAAATAGAGCTTAATTGTGGCATCCCTCAGGGCGCCATCCTGTCCCCAATGCTATTTAACATCTATATGAAGCTGCTGGGAGAGATAAATCGGAGGCATGAAATGTGGTGTCATCAGTATGCTGATGACACCCAGATATATTTCTCCATGTCTCAGTCATCAGCTTTGACTTCAGATGGCATCTCTCCTCTCAGTGATTGTCTTAGGGCAGTAATGGACTGGATGAGGAAAAACAAATTGAGACTGAATCCATATAAAACGGAGGTACTAACAGTTACGGCCCGAAACCAGGTCTGGGAATACAACTTCCAATCCTGGATGGAATCACACTCTCCTCCAAGGACTGTGTCTGCAGTCTAGGGGTGCTCCTGGACCCGACGCTCCAGATGTCTAATCAGGTAAATGCGACTGTCAGGAGTGCCTGTTACCAACTTCGGCTGATACGCCAGCTGCACCCTTTCCTAGAAATCAGGGACCTCGAAACTGTGGTACATGCGCTGGTAACCTCTTGTCTCGACTTCTGTAATGCACTCTATATGGGGCTACCCTTGTGCTTAACTCGGAAACTTCAACTAGTTCAGAACATGGCAGCCAGGTTGATTTCTGGCATTTCCACAAGAGAGCATATAACACCTGTGTTAAAAGCTCTCCACTGGCTGCCTATTAGTTTCCGGGCACAGTACAAGTTGTTGGTTATGAACTTTAAAGCCCTACATGGCTTGGGTCCAACTTATCTCCGGGACCGCCTCCTTCCGTACGACCCTCCCCGCGCACTTCGGTCCTCTGGGAGGAATCTGCTACAGCCTATGAAAACAAGGCTGTCGGTGACCTCCCAGAGGGCCTTCTCTGCTCCCGCTCCCAGATTATGGAATGGCATGCCAGACGAGAACCATCTTATTACCACCTTAGATAGCTTTTAAAAAGCTGTCAAGACGGATCTTTTCTGGCAGGCCTTTCCCTAATAGCTATCCCAGCCCGAAGATTTGGCTGCCTTTTCCCTTAAGCGTCCACTGGATTATTTCATTTTTTTTCTTTTTCTCTTTTTAATTATTGAATATTTTTAATCTGTTTAATTTAATATTGTTTTAAGGGGTCGGTAGGTTAGGGTATTAATGTAATTATGGGATTCTTATGATGTAAGCCGCCCCGATAGGGTCGGGATAGAAATAAATAATTATTATTATTATTATTATTATTATTATTTTATCCCGCATTAATAGAAGTATAGTTTCCAAGTCAAGGGAAGTAATAGCTCCCCTATATTCTGCTCTAGTCAGGCCTCATTTAGAGTACTGTGTTCATTTCTGGGTGCCAAGAAGGGTATAAACAAGTTGAAGCAGGTTGAGAGAAGGGCAACCAGGATGACGAGGTATGGAGAACAAAGTATATGAGGAAAAGTTGAAGGAGCTGGACATGTTCAGCGTGGTGAAGAGAAAACTGGGGGTGACATGACCACACTCTTTAAATACCTCAAGGGCTATCACAGAGAGGAGAGGGCAGACCTGTTCTCTGCTGCCCCGGAGGGGTAGGACTAGATCTAATGGTTTGAAATTACTGGAGGGTAGATTTTGATTGAAAATTACAAGGAACTTCTTGACAGTAAGAGTGATCCAGCAGTGGAACCAATTGCCTGGAGAGGTGGCGGGGTCTCCTTCTCTGGAGGTCTCAAAAAGAGTCTGAACAGCTACCTGCTGGGGATGCTTTAGCTAGAAATCGTTCATTGAGCTGGGGGTTGAACTCGATGGCCCAAGAGGTCCCTTTCAGCCCCAGGATTCTGTGACTTCTGTGACTTTGTGGCACTATAGCATTGAGCCATGGCAGTTAAAGCAGTGTCAAACTGGATTATTTCTGCAGTGCAAATGCAGCCTGAGAGGGGAAGCTTGCAGTTCTGATTCTCTCTGCTGTTTGTCTCTGCTCCAAAGATATCCAAGCTGCACAACCACAGCTGCAAAGTACCCATTCTTGTGGGGAGGTGATTCAGTTTTTCCCTCTTTTCATCCTTCTGCTCTAAAAACTAATTATAATTGTCCCTTCATATTTGCTGGGGTTTGGTTCCAGGGCCCCCTGTAGATACCAAAATCCATAAATACTCAAGTCCCATTATATTCAATGGCATAGCCAAATGGTGTCCCTTATATAAGATGGCAAAATCAAGGTCTGCTTTTTGGATTATTATTTTTTTAAAGAATATTTTCAAGCCGTGAATACGTAAATTCGTGGATACCAAATCCGTGGATACAAAGGGACAACTGTATATGCAGCTTGGGAGGAAAGAAAGAACTGTTAGTGTTTCTGGGAACTCTACACTGTAGGGGTTTCCCCCACCTCACCCCTGTAGTCTTTGATAGAGAAGTATAAACTGGTAAACAATCCTCAGAAATTGTTTGGAAGGAATATATACCCCCCACTTGAAGCACTAAAATCGATGTGCACCTAAAATTTAAAAAATAATACAGTAGTGTTTTTAAATGGAAATGTTTTAACATTGTTGATGGAACAGTAGAGAGTCTGCGGAGTCTAATGAAATAAAATTAAATATCTGTCCTTTTATTTGCTGCAGTGAGAGACAGCAAGTTTCTAGGATACAAATGATCAGCAAAGCAATATATTATAGCTGTTGCTAGGGGAAGTCTCATTTTGAGGACAACAAACGCAAATGTGGAAGTTCTGAAGTGCTAACTGAAGAACTGGTTATTATAATTTCACCATATACTCTTTCAGACCACCCTCAGGAGGTTACATTGCATGTAACATGAACAGAATGTTGCATTTGATGCCTTGAAATTCTCTGCTTCTTTTTTTTCTGAGAAAAATTAACATCTGTAACAATTTAAATAAATAAACTGCAACATAGTGCCATTGTTTTCACAGAGATGGATTCCATTAACAGTCAAAAGTGTAGTTATGACAAAACAGTCTTAGGGCGCAGTTGGACGGGAGAATTAATAGTGAAAAATAGCACCTTATCTCCCTATTGCAGTCGTGTTCATTTGTGCCCACGATTGATTCGCAAGATCACTGGAATGGAAACTTGGCCGAGTTTGCAGTTTATATGGAGCATGCCCCCCAAAAAAAGATGGTGGCCGCAAATGAATTGCCTGCTGAAAATCTCCCTCCATTCTCTCCCCTACTTTCTTTTCCTTAGATGAAAGATGTGGAAGAGCTATTTTCTGCTTTTTTAAAAAAAAAAAACTTTTTGTTTTGCTCTGCCACTTGAAAAATTGTGCACACGATCGTTCAGCTGGCAAAAAACAAACAAACAAACAACAATATCAGCTCCAGCCACTTCGTCCCTTGTAAGCCTGCCCCCGCCGAGGTCCAACCAGTCACATTTGAGTTCTTCTGTGTGCCCCTATTTGAATTGGTTGTTCAGATGGCCTGTTATGTGCATTTTCACACAATTTTTTAAAAAGATCACGAGAAACAGTGAATGCTGCTATCGCGATCTATTTGGAGTTTTCAGTCCCCCTCCTTCCCAATATGGCGAATCCCGGCAAGAGTTCATCTAAACAAAAGGTATTCTGCCCCCATTCTTTGTGGATTTTTTTGTTATCTAAACAACCACTTAGTAATTAATTGCTTAATTGGATCCAGCCCATTCTGCATTTGTATCTGGCCCCTGGCCTCTCCTCTCTGGTCACTCCCTGCCGCCCCTCTCTTCCAGTGAAACCGTCAGCCCACTGTGTCTTCATGCTGGTCAGGGAGGAAGAGAAATCTTTTTCTCTGCACTCAAGAGGGAAGCCAAACGCGTTTGTGGGATGGCAGTTCTTTCTCTGCTCTGGAAACTCACTTTCCTTACATGCATTTGGGCAGAAAGAGGTATCACTTTTTCCCTGTCCAGCCCAGAAGCCAAGCAGACCACTAGAAGGAGGACACACTAATCTGTCTCTCAGGAACCTTCTGCATTCCCATGCCAGGTGAGGAGGAAGGGAAGCACTTTTTTCCTTACCTAGAACAGATACCAAGATGGTATGTGTGAGAGAGAGATCTACCCACCCCTGTGTTAAATTATTAGATTTAAAAACCTTTTTGATAAGGCACTTCATAGAGTTTAGTCCCCTAGAACACAATCCTCTGGTCAAAATGAGGAAAATGCAGCTGAACTGACCTGAGGCCAGCTGAAGCAATTCTGACTCCAAGCCCCCCCCCATCCTTCCAAGGGGGATGTTAGAAATTAGGAGAAGACTTAACCCTGGTGTAACTTAGTGCCAGCATTGTGGCTTATGTCCCTGAGTTGGAGGAGGTATCTGCCATAAGCTGCTTCTCTCTCATTCTTCCCCTTCTCCAGTCCTTTTATTGATTCTTCAGCCAGCAGCTTTTACCTTGCAAAACATTTACCTTGGCAAAAAACCTCTGTGTAGGTCTCTAAAATTCACCAGCAGAAGTAGATTTGAAAGCAGAAGGGAATTGTGCAGGCAGAACCTAACCACCTACAGTCAATGTGTCTAAATGTGAAATGTAGAAGATTTTTTTAAAAATAAATAAATAAATATTTCATACAAATACTTACAGAACTTGCAGGTGGGAAGCACTCTTCACACTTCTCTTTCCCACAGAAGGAAGTTTTTTACTGAGGTGAAGCCTGCTGTATATGCATATTTTTTTAAAAAAAGATATTCTTTTTGTTCTTAAAAACCAATGTCTTGTACACAGTTATCCAGAGATAATCATTTGATTAGCCAGTCTGACCAATTAATAGATTAATTGACTAAACTCACACAAGTGATCAACTACCTTTAATTAGGTGGTAGCTCTCCTTAGCACTAAGTAATCTTTACTGTAGCCACTAAAGAATTTTTTTTAAATACATTCTGCCATTATTACAGACATTCAAAAGTTACCTCTCCATACTGTTTCTTGTCACAGTTCTGTCAGGAACTCCTTAGGGAAAATATGATTTAAGGGGAGTCAAAGAGGCAGCAGTATTTTCATGCTAAACGATGCAGAGACTGTATGCTTCAGTGCATCTTTGAGTGGCAGTTGTTTGTTAAGATGCTATAGAGCATTTTTATGTTTTGAAAAAAGGCTGTATCAATTCAATTATTTTTCTCTTACTAGGCAGGTTTTAAAATGCACTCTGAGGTGGCCATTTGTAATTCTGCAAGATTAAAACGAGTTCTGGTTTTTCAAGGAGCTTAAACAGACTAGGTGTCCACCCAACTACATAGGAGCAAACTTCAGCTTAGAAGAGCCAATGTGGTGTAGTGGTTTGAGCATTGGATTATGACTGGTTCAAATCCTCGCTCAGCCATGGAATCCCCCTGGGTGAACCTAAGCAAGCCACACTCTCAGCCTCAGAGGAGGCAAAGGCAACTCTCCACTGAACAAATCTTGCCAAGAAAACCCCAATAGGTTCATCTTAAAGTCACCATAAATCAAAAACGACTTGAAGGCACACAGCAACACAAACTTAAACTTGGACATGAGACCTCCCTTGTCTTCTCAGCTAGCATCCCGAATCTGTTCCGTAGGGCCCTCAATTCTCTAGAGGGCAGATTGGGGGCTGCCATGGGGAATAGGAAAGCACGCTTCCATTCCACTTGCATGTCTGCATTTTTGGTGCAGTCTTGAGTTCAATTCCAGGAGACAAAGGCATAGTATAAATCTTATTAATAAAGATAAATATTTTTCTTCCAGTTTCCTGTTGTAAAGCTGCCCCTTTAGAGCGTAAAATCTGTATTTTAAACCAACAAACACACACATACATCCCACTTCAAAGGAAAATCCGTCTTGGTCTATGTCTGCTGACTTTGAACAGATTCGATTTCTTGATGTATCATATAAGCAACTGGGCAAAAGTGTATGAAGAATCACATTTATTATCTTTGCTAATGAATGGAAGTGAAGATATATTTTGTAATGAAGAAGAACATATCTCTATTCAACTATATCTGGTAGCTCTCTGTACATTTTGACCAGGTATATCCTGAGTTTTTGGAACTGGTCCCTTGAAAATCCTCTCCACAGAAATGTGACAGCTGCTTCCTGAGTGTTAAGAAAAGGTAATTTTCATCATTAGGGATTTTGGTGCTTTTCTTTTGAGGGAAGGAAACAGCTGTCTCTACTTCTTTTCTGCCATCTCCTGCTAATGCTTTGGAGGATCTACTAAAATCAAGAAAGTTGATATTCATCATCTGCCTACCTATCCAGCATATCTGTGAGAATTTCTTTGTACCATATAATGTCATAATGGTGAGAAACAGTATATAAAGATGTGAGAAAAAACTGAGGCAGTTTTCTGTGTGTATCCTGGCTGTTTAAAAGAGTGATGGACAGAGGCACTGTACCGCTAGAATTTGTTTCTCAAGGTAAGAGTTCTAAGAGACTGTCTGTGACCACTAACTTCACTTCACTCCCAGGCAAACAAGGCTGCAGAAATGGGAATCAGTGTGCCACAAGTCATTCCATCGCTATTTCATCCCTTATTTTTAAACTTTGTATCCCACCTTTCCTCAGAAGATGTAAGAAGACTGGAATTTTGACTCACAAAAATTCTGCGACAGCTTAAACTGGGGGTGGGCACCCTCTAGATCAATGGTTCTCAACCTGTGGGTCCCCAGATGTTGTTGGACTACAGTTCCCAGGAGCCCTCTGAGGTCTCAGCTTGACAGCTAGGTGGTCCTCCCAATCATTAGTGAGGCTGTAGGATTGAACTCACAGCCTCATTAATGACTGAGAGGAACACCTGGCTGCCAAGGTGAGACCTCAGAGGTCTCCTGGGAACTGTAGTCCAACAATATCTGGGGACACACAGGTTGAGAACCACTGATCTAGATGTTGAGCTGCAGCTTCCATTATTGCTCACCATTGGCTTTGTGAGGTTGGGTGAATCGGTCCTACAGTCCTGAGAGCCACACATTTCTCACTCCTGGGTTAGGCTGAGAGATTATAACTCACCCAATGCCACAAAGTGTTCATCATAGCTATATGGGAGCACTGAGTAGTGATGGGAAGTTTCCTCCACTTTATTTCTTATAAGGCTTAGTATGTCTGAGAAAACTGATAGAAGAAGCTTAGCTTTTCCTAAAAGTTCTCTGATGGACTTCTAGAATGCCAAGTAGAAAATGAAGAAAAAGCCTTATCCCAGATTTTCCATCATCAGTGTATACCCATAAGCATTTATTGTTGCTCCAATGTTAGGAATAGCTTTGATAGCTACCTTTAAGTATCTGAAGAAATGCCATTTGGGAGATGGAATGAGCTTGTTTTCTGCTGCTTTCCAGAGACTCCAACATAAACCAGTGGATTCACATTATAAGAAAAGAGATTCCGCCTAAACATTAGAAACATTTTTTACTGTAAGAGTTGTTTGACAGTAGAATGGACTGTGTGGATGGCTGGCACACTCTTCTTCTCAGGAGATCTTTAAAGAGAGGTCGGATGGGCATCTTTCAGGAGTGCTTTAATTGTGTATTCCTGCATAGCAGAGGGTTGGACTAGATGGCCCTTTCAATTCTATGATTCTTTGAATTTTCCAGTTCTACCTAGTTCAACTCCTGAGATCACTCTGATTCTATAATGCCTCTGCAGTGTCATTCCCTCCAGCACAACTGTGTTGGTGAAGGTGAAATGTCAGAAATAAACTCTTCTAGAACACAGCCTTACAGCCCAGGGGAAAAAAAACCACGGGAAACCTATTCCACTAAAAGATAAGATGGCTGTTCAGAAGAAAATCATATATCAGCAGGAAAGCAGGAAGGTTGCAAGTGGGGAAAGAAAGATAGGTTGCACACTATGATATCATCTAACTGCACATGCAATTTTCAGTGAGCAGTTTATTGCATTCATTGATCTAAACTAGCTTTTGTTTCTATAAACAGAATCTGTCTTTGAGACAAATTGTCGAACGCAAGGGTTGCCTTTGTACAGATTTTTTTTTTGTGTGCGTTTTTGGTTGACCTAATAATGGTATTATCACAATATGGACTGGAATTTGTCAAAAATGAAGATTACGGTAACTTGAGAGGCAGTTTTTACTCAAACAATTTTGAAAATCTGAGTAGTTTTCTTAATTATATAAAGAAAGTGTGGTGAGACAGTATTTTAGCTCCCCTTCTTTTGGCTTTTTAAATAAATGCTGTTTATTTGCGTATGAACGTTGCGTATGAATGTTGCGTATGAACAACATTCTGGTAGGACAGATTTGTAAACATAATCTTTATGCAGATGACATGATTTTAGTTTCAACATCCCAACTAGGCCAGAGAAAACTACTGAGATAATCTGGAGGGGTTTTGTATAATACAATCATTAAGAGTGATACATTTAAAGTCATGGGGTTTGGTGAGAAAAATGGCATTTAGGGCTTGTCTACATGAGGCAAAAAAATGTGGGTTGCTCCACAGTAATGGCAATTTGCAGCAGCTACTATTTGTCATAATGGGTTTTTTTTTTTTTTTGGCAGATCGCAGGCCTGCAAAGCTATCAGTGTTTGCTGTGCAAACAAGCATGCTAGTGAATCAAGATGGTGGCTGAAATTGTATTACTCATGTTTTTACTTACCTCAGTTTGCCACTGCTGGACAGTATTTTTGTAAACCGTATCTAAGGTGCAAAAGATCAGTTTAGTAAAAAAGCAAACAGAAAAAGAAGCTCGTTTGCTAAGGCAAAAAACCAAAAACATGGCTCTGAGTGCTTACATTAGCAAGCTCCACTTGGTTTAGTAAAAAAGCAAACAGAAAAAGAAGCTCATTTGCTAAGGCAAAAAACCAAAAACATGGCTCTGAGTGCTTACGTTAGCAGGCTCCACCCCCGCACATGTCCAACCAATTATCTGCTTGTATTGGGAAAACGAATCAATTTGGTCACTCATCCCAATGAGCAATGCACATTTCCTGCGCTGTTTTTTTAAAACAAAACTTCAGGAAACTCCACAAAAGCTTTTCCTGTGTATTTTTTGGCATTTTGGGGCACCCTCCTTCCAAATGCAGTGGAGTGATGTGGAATCCCACTGAGACAAGTAGTATTCTCCTTGCATTCTGTGAGGACTATTTTCGCCATTTAGACAACCCTATAGACTATAGAATTTGAACAGGTCAAATCACAACGCTCTCTTGCAGTAGTTTTTACTGCTTCAGCTCCTCAGTGCCACAAATAAAGAAAAATGAATTAAAGTCAGTGGGTTGTGTACAAGCTGCAAATAGACTTTTAAATCTTAGGTACCCAGGAGCAATATGAAAAATTCAAGTTTTTTGCACCAAGGTGGTAGCAGAGCAGTTTACAAACTGTACAATAATTGAAAGGGAACAAGGCTGTTAGCTTCCCATGATCTTAGGTGTATTAAGATCTAGGTGTTGAAGCAATGTGTCATCAAATAGCCATTAGGATGTTAAATTACTAGTACAGAGTAACTCATGTGGGGGAAGGAAGACTACTCCTAGAGAACAGTTGGCATCCATATCAGATAATTTTTGGTTTCAGACATTTTCAAAGTGAACACTGCAGTATGGCTTGTCAATGCAGATAAGTAATTCATTTGGAGAACCATCTAAGAAGGAATCATAGAATCATAGAATTGCAGAGTTGGAAGAGACCACGAGGGCCATCCAGTCCAACCCCCTGCCATGCAGGAAATCACGATCAAAGCATCCCCAACAGATGGCCATCCAGCCTCTGTTTAAAGACCTCCAAGGAAGGAGACCCCACCACACTCCGAGGGAGTGCGTTCCATTGCTGAACAGCTCTTACTGTCAAAAAGTTCCTCCTAATGTTGAGATGGAATCTCTGTTCCTGGAGCTTGCATCCATTGCTCCGTGTTCCAATCTCTGGAGCAGCAGAAAACAAGCTTGCTCCATCCTCAACGTGACACCCCTTCAAATATTTAAACAGGACTATCATATCACCTCTTAACTGTTTTTTTTCCAGGCTAAACATACCAGCTCCCTAAGTCTCTCCTCATAAGTCATGGTTTCCAGACCTTTCACCATTTTAGTTGCCCTCCTCTGGACACGTTCCAATTTGTCAATATCCTTTTTGAATTGCGGTGCCCAGAACTGGACACAGTATTCTAGGTGAGCCCTGACCAAGGCAGAATAGAGCGGCACTATTACTTCCCTTGATCTGGACACTATACTTCTATTGATGCAGCCCAAAATTGCATTGGCCTTTTTAGCTGCAGCATCACACTGTTGACTCATGTTCAACTTGTGGTCTACTAGGATTCCTAGATCCCTTTCACACGTAGTCTCATTCAGCCAGGTCTCCCCCATCCTATATGTATGCATTTCATTTTTTCGCCCTAAGTGCAGTACCTGTGCAGATATATCAAGTCTGATATATCAGATGCACACACTGATGTGGCTGCTTTTTCCTCAGCAGCTATGATGTGAGATCTAGTAAGTGTACACAATATGCAAAACATACGCATCAGTATGAACAAAATACTTGTTATTTCCTATGAAAATGGAGCATCAAAAGGCTTCTATCTTTCTTTGTTATGAGCAGAAAGAGTCAGTGGTTCAAAGAGGTCAGATTTCTGGGGATTCCAGCTCAAGATAGACTAGGGTGCTGCTGCACTGGGGCAATTACTCCACTGTATCCTTGCATGTCAGATTTACAGTAATCTGGCATGAGGAAACAGGCTTTCTCGTCCTTACTGAAGCAAACAGGGCACTGGAAAATGAATGAGAAACTTGTTATTACAAAGAACAAATCAGTATCTTACTCAGAGGGCTGCCATTTTTTCCAGTTATAAGCTGCTAATTGCAGGGAAAAGATTTTTAGATGATACTGCAGTCAATTCTGACAGAGACTCAGACTGCTGAGAGCACCAAATTAGCCTTGTATGTGTTTCCTAGATGTGTCTTATCCAGTGATTTTTATCTGTTGAATTTTTATTTGAACATGTGGGTTAAATTCAAAGGCTGAAAACCTGTTGGTGTTTTAAGTCTGCTTAAATTCCCCTACAAGATCTGGTGGGCGTGTTTGTCCTATGTGGAATGTCTGCATTCAATTCTAGGTTGCAGAATGTGGTGCCATTGTTCATGCAAGTGTATACACACATGCAGAGACAGATTTGTTTTTGTATTGAGTTGCACCTTTGGTTGTGCATTCAGTCTCTCCATACTGCCGTTCTCAGCATAAGGATTATGTCATACCACCCTCATGCAGACATTTACACTAAGCAACCGCAATGTAGGATCTTGTGCATAATATACATTAAGGTATATTTTTCTTCTAAAACAGTCTAAGATTATTTTTAAAAAATATTTAAATTTATTTATTAAATGGTATGATATGGTCTGTTCACTTATTCAGATAAAGGAGCAGGAGGAGCAAAGGTGGAGGTGGTTAGGTCATTCTCTGTACTGTCGATCCCTTGCATTTATCATGAACTGGAGCTCGGGCTGGTTACACGGCAAAATAAATCTTCTAAGAATTCGCAAAGAGTCCTAATAGTTCCCACATCTTTCGGATCAAAGTCGCCATATTCAGAAGAAGGGGGACAAAAAAAACCCCATAAGTCATGCAGTATCAGCTTTTGCTATTTTCCCCGTCTTTTTTGAAAAGTAGTGCAAGTTAGCACACTATCAACTATGTGAACAACCATTTTGCTTACGGCAGTGGAAACAGTCAGCAGTCTTTTTGAAATTGCCACAGCAGAGCTTAGTCCTGATTGGTAGAATTCACAAAGGAGGGAGGGGGTGAAATAAAAAGATTAAGCCAGCCGGCTTGCTTTACTCTTCCCCTCTCTCTGTGTGTGTATGAGAGAGAGAGAGAGAGAGAGAGAGAGAGAGAGAGAGAGAGAGAGAGTGATCTGCTCCAACTGGCTGATTGCTTGATCGTTCTTGTGTGTGTGTGTGTGTGCGCGCGCACACACACACACGCGCACTGCTTTCCTTCCCTCCTTTGTCATTATTTATGGTCTCTTTGAAGGAGTCTGCTCAGCTGGATTGCAGAGAAAAGGAATCTCAGCTGCTTCGATCCATCGTTCTTTTGTGTGTGTGCGTGCGCTGGCAGGGATCTTGGCTGCTTTCCTTCCCTCCTTTGTCATTATTTATGGTCTCTTTCCCTCTTGCACTGCCCCCCTCTTTGCTTCCTCCCCGCCTCCTGCCTGGCTTTAATGATAGTGATCTGGAGGCCATGCCCTCCCCACCTTTGTCTGTGTGAACGTAGAAAGGCGAAGCTCACCGGATTTTCCAATTTAGAAATAAATCATATGAGCTATGCACCGCTGGTGCGAAAGGATGGAAATCCGGAATGTCGCACACTTTATTCTGCCGTGTAACTGGCCCCTCAGTTTTGGTAGGACTGTGGACTGAAGGGAGCAAGCTCATGATCTTAGCATTCTGAGTCCACATACTTGCCATTGAATACGGTGAGAGCAAAGTACTGGAAGCAAATACTTTGGATAGCAGAGCAAATATGTTTTGTATAAAATACACTGGCAGTTATGAACTCCAATGTAACAACTTCCTGTCATTGTTTCTCCATGTGTATTAGATTCAAATCTAATTTAGTGACCAGCATCCTAACAGTTTCCAGGTTTCCAGTTAGCTGTCATATTGCATTGTCATGTTTTTACATTATAATTGAAAGTAGAGCTTCACTTTTTCTGGCATAATCATCAGTTTGCCTCTTTGAGAGTAGGATCTTTAGTAAATGAATGTGAGAATTTGAGAGGTGGGGCAGGGGAGAGAGAATCTCTTCTTTTTTTTACTGTAGATCCCAGCCTTAAGGAGGCAACCTGATGTTCTTCCATGCACACACATACATGCACACACACAATTATTTCATTCTTACATACAAGGACAAAAAATATCAAAAAGTTTCTCCCTGCTAAGTGAGATTATGACAGATTTTGTGAATTTTTGATTGATTCATTTCAGGATTTTTTGCAAAAAAAAAGTCACGAAGGTTTTTTTGCACAAAAAGAGGCCCTTTGTGCAGAATGCACTACAATCATTTTTATTTTGTGCAAAATATAAAGTTTTTCCACAAAGGTTTTGCAAAATCATCCTGAAATGCAAAACAAACCAAAAAAAATAATGGCACTTGACATTTTTAAGACTGAGCATCTTGATGTGTTTCGACACTCATCCTTCTCAAGAGCAAGAACATTTTCAAATACTCTGTATATCCATATTATGAGTGTGTGTGTATGTAGATCACCATTTTTTTTAAATCACTTCTTCGGGGCTCAGCCAAATATACTATGAATATCTGCATTCCAAAGTCTGAATAGGTTTCCCAAAATTGAGACAGGAAAAATAATGCATCCGACTTTCTGGCTGAGCATTAGTATTCCACACCAAACTACAATTAAGGCTTTGAAGAAGCCAGAGATCCTTAACTTGCCTTGTTTCCTGATGTAACTGCACCAGTTTTTCATGTTGAGGTAATTGCATTTAGATGTCTTCTTTTTTCCTTCCACCTGTTTGACATCTGGAGTTTAGCATTCAAATGCTGGGAAAATATAAACAGGTTTACTTCAGCAACACCTTATGGGAGGTCCCCTAACTTTAGGTACTTCATCAATGTGCCAATTAAGTGGTAGGTTGACCATCTGGACATAGACTCTGTGGCATTCCACCAAGAGCCACAGTTGAGATTATTTATTACTAAGTAGGTTTTCAAGATAGAAAATGTGGGTTTTCCTCTAGCTCACAGCTATGCAGAGTTTTCAGAATGTTTCAGAATAATGCATCGGGGCCTCCTTGTGGGTTTCTGCCAGCTTTCTGATGGTTCCTTGCCAGGAACATCAGAATTTATCTTCTAGGGAAGAAGACCAAAACATTTTTAAAAAGAACTTTCTTTGGTTCTTCCTGACAGAAATGACTGCTCCACCTACCCCCTCCTTTTCCCATGACAGCCTTCATTCTACATGATCCAAGCATCAGGTATTTTTCTAACTACTCTTAATGCAGACGGGCTGACAATGAGTATACTGGTATATTATCCTTCTGCATGAAGATAATTAACGGTACTGTGCCATTGGAAAGGGCTGATAGCTCACCAATGAATATCTGCTCTTGTGGAGTAGTAATTGCTGTCAAGAGTCATCTGTGGCAGCCAGGAGAAATAGGAAAACTCGGGTATGATAATAATAAGAAATACTGTCAGAAAACAACAATATTATACTGTAAATGACTGCTAATCAAAAGCTGAGCAAGGAGTGGAGACTGGGACATAATGTTATTTTTCCTTTTACATCTTTTCCCTATGTTTTAAAGCTGGGTTTAATTTTGCTTGCAAGAGAGAAAAATCTATCCCTGTTTCTGTGTACTTCTGGCAACGACCTGATTTTCAGGCAGAAAAATACAGAGTGAAATACAATACAGTGCTGTTCTGAGGTCAGCCAAATACAGTTCACATATCTGACCCAATCATCTCTGTGCCAGCCATCCTGTTTTGCTTTCTTTCAGCGCAAGCAAATAATATAGTGTGGCTAAAAGACCATAGAGAACACAAAGCACTGTGGCCTTGTACCTATGGGAAGAGAATAAACATGTAACTCCACAAATGAAATACAAGCAACATATTGCTATCAAAAAGCAATTAAAAGCAACTTGATAAAGTACTAACAGAGCTACCCAGGTTTTTTAAAAATAAATCATACCATCTTAGCACCATCACCTTCTTTCTCTCTCTTGTTTCTCTTCTCTTCCACTCTAAGGCTTGTTTAGCCCTCTTCTTTGCTTACTCTCCTTCACCCCTCCCCATAAAAAGTAGGAGCTCTTTCCATGTTCAGTGTTTGCATGTTCAGAGGCCATGCAGAGGGAAAGAGAACATGGAATTGGCTAAAGGCCCTCTGGAGAAGTGAATATGACAGGTTGTCTTTAGAAGGCTGTAGGACATTCCAGATGGATAGACATAATCAAGGAAGCCACTGCTGCCCTGAGGCTGCAAGTCCTGAGCAGGGCTGTTAAGGGTAGGGTGATTTGAAGGTCTCTCATTCATAAGTCAAAGTTGACTTGAAGGCAGTTAACACGTCAGATGCTGGTAAAACCAGCATGCCTGTCATGAGATGGGAAGAATGTGTGGTAGTATAGTGGATCTTGGGAAACACATATCTAGCCTGCTTGTTATCACATGCCTGGTTGTTTAGCTCTGGCATGCCAAGGTCAGTGGGGGGGACTATGGGAGGGTGGAAACAAAATCTAGAGAGTCTGAGAAAAGGAATGTTTTGCTGAATTAACAAATGTGATGACAGCCTGCCAAATGATTTGAACTTGGTATGCCTTAAATGTATTGTGCTAATGAGGACTGGTCAGTCCAGACAATGAAAGTCAGTGGATGATGTTCACTGTAGTTTCTGTCATAAAGGTTTGCTGAATTAACACTGAAGCCTGGATTTCTGAACTGCTGGAACTCTAAGCATGATACAACAAGAAGTGCAGTATCCTCTTTGGAGAAAGCTGAGAGAGTCAACCACCTAGCAATTGAAGGTGGGACTGCAGGCTACAGACAGATTTTAACTACCCTCAAGTCAATCTTTTTAAAATTAGAAATAATCCCAAAGTGTACTGCCTTAGTATTGATTGCATATTTCAGGTATCTTGTTTTTGCCATTTTCAAGCTATGGTAGAATCAGACACATTTTTTCTTTTATTACTGCAGAATAATGCCATGACTTCTGTTGTGCTCTGTGTGACCACTGCATCCTTGTCATCAGACATGGGCTAGGACACAACTGGCTTCCTCCACTGATGAAATTGCTTCTGCCAGTGGAATTGACAGGGGAGGATTCCTTCCCTTGCAGCCCCTATGAACCCTCAAAACTCTTCTGAGGGCTGTGAAACTTCCCAGAGCAGGGTGTGGGGCAACATGAAGGATTTCAGGTGCAGGTTAGAGGAGGGGAAGGAAGTCCCACCATTAGTGCAACATTGGATTAAGCCATATATTTTGTGTGTGTATGTGTGCATATAAAATAGTTCCATTGCTGATGTCTGTGTGCAACTGGTCCATGAAATTTCAGATGTATTCTTTCCAGTTCCACTTACAATTTTTGCTTTAAAGGCATGGGATGGTATTCCAAAGATTTATAAATAGGAAATAATCATCTCATGCCCTTTGCAGTACCCTCTTTGGCACTACAGCATACATCTGCTGGTAATGGTTAATTATTTGGGGCACTAGTAGTTCAGTCTCTTGAGGAGTAAAATTAAATTTTCTCCTTTTATCTTGGGAGATGCTAGGCATTTTTTTAAAAAAACATATAGAATTTCAGCAGCATCAGTGTTTTATAAAGAGGGGGTATAAGCCATTAACCTGGGTTCCAAATGGAACATGCTCTCTTTTATAGTTCCATTACAAATCGGTGTCTCTTTGACCAGGCAATTTGTGTCCAGTTCTATTTTCATATAATTTCACACATCTGAAATTGCCTCTTGCAGGTTCTACTATGTGCTTTTTTCACATGGTAGCTGTGAAAAACTGTTTCTAACTGGTAATTATGGATGGGCTGAAAGTGAACAATTGTACTTCAGAAATCTAGAGTCTGCTTTGGCTTAGAAAGCATACAAAGAAAAAACAGTATAAGAGAAAAACAACACTTTTTTTGTCTTTTGAAACCCTACTAGAGTTGTGCTGTTAGATAAACACAAACAATGGACTGTGCTTGTTGAGTGGTTTTCCCATCATGGTTACAACCGAGACGTTTTATAAGTTACACATTCTGAATGCAGGACATTTTTATGCACTTACATAGGACATCATCTCCCAGAATTAAGAACTGAGCTCCAGCGTGATGTAATAGTTTGAGTGTTTGACTACGGTTCGATCATGGAAACCCACTGGGTGGCCTTGGGCAGAGGAAGGCAATGGCAACCCTCCTCTGAACAAATCTTGTCAAGAAAACCCCATCACAGCTTCACCTGAGAGTAGCCTTAACTCAGGGATAATTTAAAGGTACATAACAGCAGCAATAGTGGCCATACTGGCTGGAGGGTTCCAGAAGGTGTAGTTCCAAATGGTAAATATTCTGCACTCTGTGACTAAGGGCTTTTCTATGCAGGTGAAAAACCTCTGCTTCAAATCACATTTTCATGGCCCACAGTGACCCCACACACTTCTTGTTAGCACCACACACATCCCTAAGCCACTCCTCATAGGGCATGGCTGCCAGACCTTTTACCATTTTGGTCGCCCTCCTCTGGACATGTTCCATCACAATCTGGCACGCACACACACATGCACGCATGCACACACTCATCCTCATGTGAGCAGGAGGAGAAAATCCCAGACCCAAACCAGCTGAAGATGCTCACATATAGTTTACTCCTTCATTTTACAGATACTCCTTGTTTGCAAAATTAGGATTGTTCACTTTGAATATAGCAAAGTGTGGCATCCCAGGAATCATTTTGCTGCATGCTTCCCATCTCACCGTAAACACTTTGCCTCACCCCCCACCCGATCTTCTGCCCCTTAGCTCCATTTGCAAAGGGAGGGAAGAGGCAGGAGTTCAGATGGCGGGGGTGAAGCAAAGTGTATCCGGCGTATAAGACGACTCCTGATTTTGGAGTCTATTTTTCAGAGCTCAAAGGTCATCTTATACGCCGTAATATAAGGTATTTGGAGTGCAGTAAGCCCCCTAGTCTCTGGAGCATCAGAAAACAAATTTGCTCCATGTTCCAAATGACATCCCTTCAGATATTTAAAGGTAGCTATCAAAGGTATTCCTAACTTTGGAGCAACAATAAATGCTTATGGGTATACGCTATTGTTGGAAACCCTGGGATAAGGCTTTTTCTTCATTCCGTGCTTGGCATTCTAGAAGTTCCTCAGATAACTTTTAGGAAACCCTAAGCTTCTTTTATCAGTTTTCTCAAAAATACTAAGCTTATAAGAAATAAAGTGGAGGAAACTTCCCATCACTACTCAGTGCTCCCATATAGCTATGATGAACACTTTGTGGCATTGGGTGAGTTATAATCTCTCAGCCTAACCCAGCGGTGGGGTCTGTGTGGCTCTCAGGACTGTAGATTCCATTCACCCAACCTCACAAAGCCAATCGTGAGCAATGGTGGAAGCTGCAGCTTAACAGCATCTAGAGGGTGCCTGGTTTAAGCTGTTGCAGAATTTTTGTGAGTCAAAATTCTAGTCTTCTCACCTTTCTGAGATACAAAGGTTAAAAATAAGGGATGAAGTAGCGATGGAATGACTTGTGGCACACTGATTCCCATTTCTGCAGCCTTGTTTGCCTGGGGATGAAGTGAAGTTAGTGGTCAGAGAAGGTCTCTACTGTATTCCCCGCCTCCCACCTTCTGGATTCAGAATGTCAGAGTAAAATTTAGCAGTGCTAGGCTGCAGTATCCAGCCCAGACATTTTTGAACCTTTCAATATGGGTGTGCTATGAGAAAACCCGCTGAAGTAGGGTCAAATTCATAGAATATGGCAATGTGGGTTTGGTCAAAAAAGGGATAGAGAAGGATTGGGTTGAGAAAGGCACCTTATTATACCACGTTCAAACCTCCTCCGGGCCAGATAAACAGCTTCAGTGCTGGCACAAAGTTAGACCAAATACAATGGTTGGTCTAAGTTATTTTCTCTCTAGACTGAGAGAGACTTAGATTTAGGACAGCCCTTGGTCATCTTCACCCATTAAAACTGTGTCTTTAATCTTCTGAGAAACTATTAGCTAAGCCAAACATTGTCAAAGGTTTCATTGCCACGAGTGTAATACAATATAGATATGATTGAATATGTAGTATAGACCTACTTTTATCCCCTCTGCCCACTATTTATTAATTGGAATATGAAAAAATGAATCTGTTTTACAAGTGTGAATTTTCCTCCATCAGTAGAAATGAAATGAAGTGAATTTATGTCAGCACTTTTCAATATTTACTACAAGTAAGATTATAGTGCATTTTCCTCCACATATATAATGTATTTGTCTCCATGACCAAAACTTTCTTAAGAATTTATTCCTGATAATTAAACACGATAGCCTGTGATCTGCTGGATTATAGTGAGCCAGAGGGAAAGTATCAGGGATAGGCCAAAATACAGCATGCCAGAATTGCCTGTAGGAAAATGAATATATCTAGTTATACAAGCCAGATGGCTCAAACAAATAATCCCTGCCATTTGCCATGGTTAAAAATAATCTGCAGGGACACTGACAAGTTTTGACCTGAGGAAGAATTTATGTCTTAAGCCAGATCTTTAGAGATACTAGCCTGTTCTGACCTACAGGAAATTCTTTCCCAGAACTAAATAAAGATCTAGACCATGTAAGGCATAGAGACACTTCAATTAAAGTTCTATTACCTATCATTACTACTAGCATAACATCTCTGTCTACACTACAAATATATAGATTCTATGATTCTATAGTAGTTATTGTAACTAATGTAATGGTTGGAGTATCAGGCTTCTGCCTTGCTATCTATATAGATATATCTATGCTAATATCTATTAGCAGAGATAATATATAGTTTATGAAGGAAGAATGAGAGACAAGGACAACCATGACACCTATGGTAAGCCTCTTGAAATTTCCCAAATGATTTTAAGCTATAATACCAAATTCACCATTCCATTTGCAAGAGCCTAAATTTTCCCCAGCAAAAATCATTCAGAGGTATCTTTTGAGAACATGTAGCTCTATTCAACCCAAAAGGAATTATATAATGACAGAGCTGGAGACCACAAGGGTCATCTAGTCCAACCCCCTGCCATGCAGGAACACACAATCAAACCACTTCTGACAGATGGCCATCCAGCCTCTGTTTAAAAACCTCCAAAGAAGAGACTCCACCACACTCTGAAACAGTGTATTCTATTGTCAAACAGCTCTTACCCTCAGGAAGTTCTTCCTATTATTTAGATAGAATCTTTTTTTTTAGTCCATTGCTCTGTATCCTAGTCTCTGGAGCCAAAGAAAACAAGCTCCCTCCCTCTTCAATATGACATCCTTTCAAGTATTTAAACACGGCAATTAAGTCACCTCTTAATCTTCTCTTCCCCATGCTAACCATACCCAGCTCCATAAGCCACTCCTCATAGGACATGGCTTCCAGACCTTTTACCATTTTGGTCACCCTCCTCTGGACACGTTCCTGCTTGTCCATATCCTTCTTGAATTGTGGTGCCCAAAACTGGACACAATATTCCAGGAAAGGCCTGACCAAAGCAGAATAAAGTGGCACTATCACTTCCCTCAACTTAGACACTATACAGTACTCCTGTTGATGCAGCCTAGAATCACATTGGCTTTTTAAACTGCCACATGACACAGTTGATTCATATTCAGCTTGTGGCCCACTAAGACTCCCTTTTGCATGTACTGTTGTCAAGCCAGGTGTCACCTATCCTATATCTGTGCATTTCATGTTTTTCTTGACTAAATGTACTACCTAGATCATATTAGTCCAGCATAACTTGTTTTTGAGAAACCCATACTGACTTTTAGTGAACACAGCATTCCTTTCTAAGTGCTTACAGACTGTCAGTTTAATGATTTACTCTAGTCTCTTTCCTGGTATTGCTGTCATGCGGACTGGGCAGTAATTGTTTGGGTCCTCTTTTTTTCCCTTTTGAAAATGGAGACAACATTTGCCCTCCTCCAGTCTGCTGAGACTTCTATTCTCCTGGAATTCTCAAAGATTATTGCCAGTGGTTCTGAGATTACTTCTGCCAGTTCTTTTAATACCCTTGGATGAAGTTCATCTGGCCCTGGAGACTTGAATTCATTTAACATATACCGATATTCCTGTACTACGTAATTACTTATTCTGTGCTTCGTTTTTCTTACTGCCTCATCTGCTCCATTTCCCCCGGGTTAGAAACTTCCTTCTGGGAGAAGTTCAAGGAAAAGAAGGTGTTGAGTACCGGTAGTTCTTCCTTTTCTCTGTTCCCTCTTAGCATTTCATCCTCTTCTCCACGCACTGGCCCTACTATTTCCTTGTTCTTCTTTTTTGCCATTAACATTACCAATAAAGCCCTTTTTATCGTTTTTACTTTTCTAGCAAGCCTGAGCTTGTTCAACACTTTAGCTTTTCTGACTCTGCCTACACATGCTGGATATTCATTTGAATTCTTCCTTGGTAATTTCCCACTTTTTCCATTGCTTGTACAGTTGTCCCTCCATATCAATGGATTTGGTATCCACGGATTTAAGTATTCACAGCTTAAAAATATTCTTTAAAAAATAATAATCCAGAAAGCAAACCTTGATTTTGCCATCTTGTATAAGGGACCCCATTTTGCCATGCCATTGTATATAATGGGACTTGAGTATTCACGGATTTTAGTATCCATGGGGGGTCCTGGAACCAAACCCCAGTGAATATGAAGGGAGACTGTACATGTCCTTTTAAATCTTAGCTCAGCTGAAAGTTCTTTAGTCATCATCCTGGTTTCTTTAGACACCTCTCATTTTTCCTGCTCACTGGAACTGTTTGAAATTGTGCCTTCAATATCTCACTTTTAAGAAACTCTCGTCCATCATGAATTTTCTTCTTTTTTAGTATTCCTGACCATGGATCATGTCCAGTATTTCCCTAAGTTTACTGAAATCAGCTTCTTTAAAATCTAGAATTATTGTCTGCCTATGCTTGGTTTCCCCTTTCCTCTGTATAACAAACTCCAGGAGAACATGGTCACTCTCCCCAAGGATCCCACCACTTCCACCCCATTAACCAGATCATCTCTATTGGTTTAGGTTCAGATCTAAAATAGCTGGTCCCCTAGTTGCCTCTTCTACCTTCTGGACAATGAAATTGTCTGCAAGGCAAGTGAGGAATTCGTTGGATTTTATGTACTTGACAGAGCTGGACTTCCAACAAATATCAGGATAGTTGAAATCTCTCATTACTACTGTTGTAATTAGGACAAGATCTACAATTTCAGTCATTGTAGGGTCAATGGTGAGTTACTTAGTTCTCACTGAGATTGAAGGCCTTGAGCTGTTCGGGTTATCTGTATCAGCTGTGGAACCACTATAAGGTGAGCTCTTACTATTTTCAGTACTTGTTTTCTCTTGTTTTGTATTCTGGATCCTGTTTTTTCAACAACTACTACATCTCTCTCTTCTGAATGTCTGGTCATCTCTTCCAGAAAGGCCTCATCCAAATCCTCAGCCTGGCTTGGGAGTCTGTAGTAGACCCCCACTATGATACCCCTGTTGTTCCTCTCCCCCTTAATTTTTACCCAGGTGCTCTCTACCTGGCTTCCAGAATTTAAGTCATTGATCTCTTCATAGGTGTACACATCCTTAAGGTATAATGCTACTCCATCACACTATTTGTGTCTATTTCTCTGAAATAGGTTATACCCCTCTATTGCTACATTCCAGTCATGAGACTTATCCCACCAGGTTTCAGTGTTGCCTATTATATCATATTTGCTTTGCTGTGTTAAGAGGTCAAGTTCATCTTGTTTATTTCCCATGCTCTGTGCATTAGTATAGGGACATCTAAGACCATGGGCCATTCCCCCTATTTGTCTTTTAAAAGTTTTATTCCTCCCACTGTTGGGTTCTTGTACTCTTTGTCAAGAATACTGTCTCCCTCCCTCACATTAAGTCAGTTTAAATCCCTCCTGATCCGGTTTGTGAGTCTCTTAGCAAAAATATTCCTGCCAACTGCTGTGAAGTACAACCCAAAACTTGCCAGAAGTCCATCTTCATAAAACCACTGACCATGGTCTCAGAAGCCAAATTGTTCCTGGGAAATGAACTAGGAAATGAAATGGGAAAGGGCTGTGCTTTTCTATGAATTTTCCAGAAGTGTTGTGGGTTCCTTTTGATACAAGCTGGGCCAGCTTTGTGCCCCAGACAGACATATAACCCATTAAAATGTCATTGACTTTGCTACCATGTAACACCTAAAAACAAGGTTGGAGGAATCTAACATAGGTATTTGTGTATGGATTACAAAATAGCCAGCCATTTGCAAGGTGAAAAATTATACCTGCAACCAGCAGAATGAATACAGGTGGACCAGTGCTGTGTGTTTACTCAGAAGTCCATCCTACTAAATACAAGGAGGATTTTTCTCCCAGGTAAATGCACCATAGGCTGAAGTCACTGTACCTACTGGGAGTAACCTCCAGGGGGAGAGAAACAACAGTGGGGATCTACTACAGACTCCCATGCCAGGCTGAGGATTTGGATGAGGCCTTTCTGGACATAATTCTGAGTAAGCAGCCATAGGGCTACCTTGTTCATTAGCTATCTGTAGTATTAAAACCTTTTTTAAGACCCAGGGGAGTAAAGGAGCTAAATTGTGTGTGTGACTTGGCCCTCTGAGGTTAAGAGTGAATTATGTTTGCCATAAGGCGCATCATGCATCAAAGCTATCTTGTGAAAGCAAGGGGAAAGCACAGTTGTGTAAAGCAATGAGAATGAAGGACAGAGTGGAATTAATCAATCAGTGAAGCCACAACAAAATCCTAGCTCAAGCAAAAATGTTTTCAAGCCCTTTTTCTCCCTCTTCCCATTTCCAGAAGCAGCTCTATGAAATATTCTAAGATCTTACCTAATGAATTTTTCATGGAGAGCACTCAGCCTCTTTGGTGAGGGCTGGCAAGAAGAACCCCGAGAGAAAGATGAATGGGTGCATTTAATTGCAAACTGTACTCCAAGTAATACATTATGTCATTTGGTTTGGAACAGTTCTGAGTGGGATTCCATGCCTCCACCCCCTTCAGTTTCTTGTTTTTAAACATGAAAGTAGATATGCAAAGAGAAGCTTTAAAAAAAAAGAGGAGGAAGAAGAAGTTTTGCATTGAAACCTTTTCTCAAGCTTATTCTGCAGTGACTGTCTTGACTCTGTGATGTTATAGATCAGACATATGGGCATTTTATATCCTGAAAATCATATGCTTGACGAATAAATGTCTAATTCTGTCCCATGCCCCCTCCTGTTTAGATGTTCCACTTGCAAATCAAATTTATCTGCAGATTCTTCATGTCTGTGCTCAAGAGTGAAATGCTATAATTCCCCCCACCCTTGCAATTGCCAGGCCTTTTCCTAACATATTTCAATTCTCCTGCCGATTAATAACGCGGTAGTGGGGAAAAGGCATGTTGAGCTGAGTTCAATTATCCTTCCATCCCAATTATACTATGACATTTAATAAGAAAGGGCATTTCATCCATGGCTACCTTGAGAACTGACAATTTATGCAACATTGTTCCTCCAAGGAATTTTTCTTTCAGAAGTTATTTTTTTAAAGATATTCTTACATGCTGCTATGTCTACTGTCCATGTAAAAAAGGTAGAGAGAAACTGGTAATACAGTAGGACTCCCGTATCTGCTGGGGATTGGTTCTGGGGGCTCCCGTGGATACCGAAAACTATGGATAATAGTGAACGCCATTGAAAATAATGTGACTTCCAGTTTAAAATACTATAGAGTTGCCTTGGAGGACCTAGAAAATGGTTAGAGTTGAAACATTTTCTAGGAAGACTCTATGGTGTGCTCTTTTGTGTCCCATGGATAATTGAATCAGTGGATAATGAATCAGCGGATATGGGGGGGGGTCCTACTATATTGCAATTACTTGGTCCTTTAGACAAAGAGGAGTTGGGGTGAATTATCCATACAGGGATTGTCAAATATATAAAATACAACGTGGAGATTGAGATAAACCAGTTATGAAAATAGACTGATTAGAACAGCATTATTACTTGCAATATTTTAGAAGGAGACCCATAATAAGCCCCAGGTAGGAAAGGTAAGAAAGTTAGTAAAGTAGGAAACAGTTTTTAAAAAAGTATTGCTGTGTTACATTTACACTTTAAAAATATGTTTTACAATACCTATGTTAGATCTGTTTACATTGAAAAGGGAATATTTATTCTATGTTGGTGTTTAAACTTGCATTACATAATTACACTACAAACCTTACCAGAAAAAAATAAAGATGATGACTCCCGTGAATGATTTTACCCCCTCACCACCCGTCCCTGTTTTGTGCTTGAAAGAAAAGAAAATGAATGAATTGATTTTGGAAAAGCCCATTTCTCAGCCTCTTGCCCACTAAAAGGGAATGAAAGCAGTTAAAAAGAAACACACACTTTGCAGGAAGGATGCAGGAAATAAAAATGTTTATCTATAAATATGATTTATAAGGCAGAACCAGGTCACCCACCACCATCAATAGTGCTGCACAATTCTCAGATTTTTTTAAGAAACAGAGGCAACTCAGCCACTAGAACCCCCGTCTGAATGTGAAATATTCCTGCCCTGTTAGGAAGTTGGCCCATATGGCCCTTAGTGTCCTTTCCAACTCTAAATTCTGTGATTCTGTGAACTTTGATTCTCCCAAAGCCCAGTTCTGTATCAAAAGAAATAGGTTCTCAAGCATGTTATCAGGTAATCTGTTTCTTTTATCAGTCATGACCCTGACACCAGTACTGCAAAGATGATCAACCACTGTACTGGATGGCATGCATGCGCTGTGTTTCAGAAGAGCATGAAGAATCCACAGAAATTCACATAGGGAGGAGGACACATCTGTGGTGGTCGTATGGAGATATCTTGGAGTTTCTTCCTCAACAGAGTCCTTTTTCCTCTGGCACTACTACATCATTTTGTCTCCAGTAGCTGTCATTTTTCTGAAGAACCGTCACTGTAGCTGTTCTCAGTACTTTTGGATACTTTATAGCTTAACGTTCAGCATGCTCTAGCATGGTCCTAGCAGAAAAGGGAGATTATCAGACATTGGGGAACACAGCAAAAATCACGTTCCAAACTGTGCTAGAAGATCGCTAAAAGAACAGAAAGGGAGACCTTACCAGATGCCGTGCCTTTCAGCCGTTACAGGGGCATAGCACTACTGCTGCTGCCACCGAGGCTTCCCTTTTTCATTGATGGGGAGAAGCCACAAATCAAAAGGGATGCATTACTGACTACTGTGCTATGTACCCAGGATGCTGAAGGATGTCATTGTCTGGTAAGGTTGCCTGTTTTTGTTCTTGTCGCAATTGTTTGATGCAGTTTTTGCCACATCTGATCATCTCCAAGGTGAGAAATTGAAGTTAGGAAAAGGTAGGTATCACTTACTGGGCTGTTTGAGCTTGCTATACATTAGTTTGAGGTTGTGGTGAGGACAGCTGCCAAAATCTAGATAATAATCAGCTCTTGCATCTGGATGGACCAATGTTGGAAAGACAAAGGAATGCTGGATTACATGCACCCATGCCCACCCTTGTTCAATGCCCTACCTGAAGTGTTCCTCTAGTTTTCTAAGCTTACCTATTTGTCTGGGTAGCTTCATGGTGGGGATGGTACAGCTACATGTGGCCTACGTACAGCTTCTACATTCCCCATCCCTGCCTGAGTTACCAAGAAAAAGGAATTAATTACAAGTAACAAGTTATTTTAACAGTTAATTACAAGCTCTGTTTAATTACATAAGCAGAAGCAAGGGAGATACACACACACAAACACACACACACACTGCTCTGCCAAACCTTGACAGCAGAATCCTCACTTGCCATGGGAAGGAATATAATCCAGATATAATCCAGACTCATAGATTGGGATCCAAATACGATGGAATCAATGTCTCTCTCTCTCTGGCTTTTCTTCACAAATGAAAATTCAGGAAGGACTCATCCCACGCTTTCTGCAAGCACGCTGATGACTAAAAAGGCCAATCTGAGATAAACAAGTCCGGTTGCAGAAAGCACAGCAGAAGGTCTCCTTGAGTGATGTTTCCGGGTTGTGATTCTTTCTGCATTGTCTTTTCTCAAGACTTGTTCGGCGTAAGTTCTCAAATAAGGCTACAACATTGTGGATAGTGCGTCTCAATGCCTCCCGATATGAGGCCAGGGCGGACCATTGTTGGTGATCAATTTGGCCGAGCCTGAGATGTTGCTTCAGGGAGCCCTTGTAATCCTTTTTTGGAGCGCCCCTCTTACACTGACCCATGGCGAGTTCACCGTAGAGTACTATTTTTGAGAGGTGATGGTCCTCCATCCTAGAAACGTTTCTAGGCACGGAATCTGATCCTTACCAACAGGGATGACCTGGTTAATGGGGTGCAAGTGGTGGGATCCTTAGGTGAGAGTGATCATGTTCTCCTGGAATTTGTTATAGAATGGAAAGGAGAAGCCAGGCATAGTCAGACACGCGTTCTTGACTTTAGGAGAGCTGATTTCAATAAACTCAGGGAAATCCTGGGGGTGATCCCATGGTCAGGAATACTAAAAGAGAAGAGACGGATGGGACTTTCTCAAAAGGGAGATACTGAAGGCACAATTTCAAACAGTACCATTGAGGAAGAAAAATGGGAAGTGTCTCAAGAAACCAGGATGGCTGACTAAAGAAATTTCAACGGAGCTAAGTTTTAAACAGGACATGTATAGGAAATGGAAAAAGGGGGAAGTCACCAAAGAAGAATTCAAACAGATAGCGAACACATGTAGGAGTATAGTCAGAAAAGCTAAAGTGCAGAATGAACTCAGGCTTGCTAGAGAGGTTAAGAATAATAAAAAGGGTTTTTTTGGGTATGTCCACAGCAAAAGGAGGAAGAAGGAAATGGTAGGGCCACTACGCAGAGAAGATGGCAAAATGCTAACAGGGGACAGAGAAAAGGCAGAATTACTCAACACCTTCTTTGCCTCAGTGTTTTCAGAAAAGGAAAAGGGGGACCAACCTGAGGATAAAGGAACAGAGGACACAATAGGGGAAATCCAACACAGAATAAGCAAAGAGGTAGTACAGGAATACCTTCTTAATCGAAATGAATTTAAATCTCCAGGACCAGATGAACTACATCCAAGAGTATTAAAAGAGCTGGCAAATATAATCTCAGAGCCATTGGCAATAATATTTGAGAATTCCTAGAGAACAGGAGAAGTCCCAGCAGACTGGAGGAGGGCAAACGTTGTCCCCATCTTCAAAAAGGGGAAAAAAGAAGATCCCAACAATTATCGTCCAGTTAGTCTGACATCAATACCAGGGAAGATTCTAGAGCAGATCATTAAACAGAGAGTCTGTGAACATTTAGAAGGCAATGCCATAATCACAAAAAGTCAACATGGGTTTCAGAGAAACAAGTCATGCCAGACTAATCTGATCTCTTTTTCTGATAAAATTACCAGCTTGGTAGATGAAGGGAACGCTGTGGATATCGCATACCTTGATTTCAGTAAGGCCTTTGACAAGGTTCCCCATGACATTCTTGCAAACAAGCTTGTAAAATGTGGGCTAGACAAGTTAACTGTTCAATGGATTTGTAATTGGTTGACTGGCCGAACCCAAAGGGTGCTCAGCAATGGCTCCTCTTTGTCTTGGAAAGATGTGACCAGTGGGGTGCCACAAGGTTCAGTCTTGGGCCCAGTGCTATTCAACATCTTTATCAATGACTTGGATGAGGTAATTAGGACCATACTTATCAAATTTGAAGATGACACCAAATTGGGAGGAGTAGCTAATACCCTGGAGGACAGGATCAAAATTCAAAATGACCTGGATAAACTGGAGAGCTGGGCCAAAGCTAACAAATTGAAATTCAATACGGAGAAATGTAAGGTACTGCACTTAGGGTGAAAAAATGAAATGCATAGATATAGGATGGGGGAGACCTGGCTGAATTAGACTACGTGCGAAAGGGATCTAGGAGTCCTAGTAGACCACAAGTTGAACATGAGTCAACAGTGTGATGCGGCAGCTAAAAAGGCCAATGCGATTTTGGGCTGCATCAATAGAAGTATAGTGTCCAGATCAAGGGAAGTAATGGTGCCGCTCTATTCTGCCTTGGTCAGACCTCACCTAGAATACTGTGTCCAGTTCTGGGCACCGCAATTCAAAAAGGATATTGACAAATTGGAGTGTGTCCAGAGAAGGGCGACTAAAATGGTGAAAGGTCCGGAAACCATGCCTTATGAGGAGAGACTTAGAGAGCTGGGTATGTTTAGCCTGGAAAAAAGACGGTTAAGAGGCGATATGATAGCCCTGTTTAAGTATTTGAAGGGGTGTCACGTTGAGGATGGAGCAAGCATGTTTTCTGCTGCTCCAGAGATTGGAACATGGAGCAATGGATGCAATCTCCAAAAACAGAGATTCCACCTCAACATTAGGAGGAACTTTTTGACAGTAAGAGCTGTTCGGCAGTGGAACACACTCCCTCGAAGCGTGGTGGGGTCTCCTTCCTTGGAGGTCTTTAAACAGAGGCTGGATTGCCATCTGTCGGGGATGCTTTGATTGTGATTTCCTGCGTGGCCGGGGGTTGGACTGGATGCTCCTTGTGGTCTCTTCCAACTCTGCAATTCTATGATTCTATGATTCTATGAATCAATGTACATAACACAATATAGACAGAGCACAAAACCAGTGCCCAGCTTGATTGAAATGTGTAGCCAATACTCATGGGGGATTTATGTTCACTCTTCAGCTCCACCAATTCTTGCCTTATTGATATGATTTGTAATGAGCTATGGACAAAAATATTATCTTGGTCTTTCCTGCAATATTGCATCTTTGGTGTTAAATGATAGCAAAAAAATAATTCTAACTGTAAGGTTTGCAAAAGATTCTGTTATTTAAGTTTCTGTTGCAAGGCAGAGTTGCAACCTAAATTAAACTTCCTTCTTGGAAGCAGCTGCAGTTGGCTTCAGTAATATTTACTTCCAACAAAGTAAGATTTGCATTCCTGTCCAGTGAGTGATTTCTGTTACAAACGCTTTGATAGAGGACATGTAGTTTTAGGCAGGGAAGCCAAAGAAATGGAAATGCATTTCAGAATATTTATCAGCCCTCCTGGAATATCTGTCTCTTCAAACAACTCATGTAAATGGCTCATCAAGCATGATATATGACACATGTCCATTTCCTGTGTGGGTTAGATGAATAACTCTACTGGGATTTTTGACAATTCCCAAGCTCAGTTACAGTCTGCTGTAAACTAGGTGATAAATACATGTTAGTATTTATGATCTTTCTGGGAATCTGAGAACCTCATCTGAGAACCTGTTGCATATACCACCACCCTGGGAGGCTAGTTTGGTGAGTACATGAAAGAGACATTATTCTAAAGCAGTGCTTGAGATGTGGAACTCCCTTCCAGGGAAGTCTGTCTGGCACATTTCCTTTTGAGTTTCTGACAGGGAGTAAAGATTGCATTGTTGTGTATGGCCTCTGGATCTTAAAACCAGGGCTGGCCTTTGGTACTGTTTTAGTTGTGTGTGTTGTTGTTTTTTAAATTGTTTTCATTAAAATAATGCCTTGTTTTGTTGTGGATCACCTTGAGAGCATTAGCAGGTTTGAGGGTGATAAACAAAACAATAAACAGTATTCTTGGAGAAGTGGAGTGTTTATAGGCATTGAAATATGATCATGAGACCAACCAAACATCTCAGAATAGGGATATTACTCCTAGTGCATGCATAGTGCCACCTCTCAAAGCTTAACATGAGAAGCTGTCAAGGGATGTGTGTCAGATTCAGATGAAGTTCAAAGTCCATGCCAATTTGGGCTCCTTTCAGTTAACTTAGGTGTTTCGCAAAGAGAAGGAAGCTTCCATATGGAGCTAGAGTAGGGCTGTCAAATTTATAAGCCAATCTGGTAGTCTTTTTGGCTAAAGAGTATAAATGCTATAATCAAACAAATAAGTAAACAGTAGCTGGAACCCTGCCAAAATTTCATGTGAATATTGGGTTTGGGGAGTGGAGGCAAAATGAGTGCCTTTAAACTATTGTTCCAGATTTGGGGGGGGGGGGTAGAAAGCAAGAGAGAGCGAGAGAGCAGTGAAGTGGAGGAGCCTGTCAGGTCTACCTTCTTATCATAGAGTATGTTTAACAAGGGGCCTTTGAATTACTGTGATGTGAATATAAAGATGGAAATATTAGGTAACCAAGTCTTCCTTCCATACTGCACTATTTTAAAAGCCATAAAATGCTTTTCAAACACAATACCTGTCTAGTCCCTGCATATATCCTTCTGAAACTTCTGAAAATATGATATGAGTCATTTTCATACAAATTGCCCTCCTATCCAAAACAAATGTTTAAAAATTTGTGCAAAACAAATGTGCCCATGCACCTATATGCATACAATTTGGTAGATACAATCTCCTCTTGACAGGCTACGACGCCTGCAAACTCCTCCAGTTTTGGCAAAAAGAACAAAATAATGGCTGTTTTAGATTGCCAATAAGAGTGGGTGGAAGGAGGCACAACCCTGGTTTGGGAGCCAAGTCAAAGCAGACTGGTTCAAAATTAGTCCAAGCAAAAGCAGGTTATTTCTTGAAGCAGCAAACTGGTTTTTCCACCACATCTTTGTATTGGTACACATCCCTAGCAGGCATCGTGCATGATTTCAGTAAAAAGTTAGAGAACCTCTCTCTCTTAGCTGGTGACCATCTTTCCTCCTGCCTTTGTCCCTCAACAACCATGGTTAAACTGAACTTGTCACTTCATCACCACACCCATGAATTTTGCATTTCTTTTGCATTTCTATGGCTATTCAACAACCTGCCTATAAGGTCTGTTCCTAGGCACCAGTTCACTCCACGCATCTGAGGAAACAGACCAAGTCTACAAAACCTTATGCTACAATTCCTTGCTCTCCGTTAGTCTCAAAGGTGCCCTTGCTTACTGATATTCCAGGCTAACACAGCTATGTCTCTGAATTCTACTGTTGCCTATGTTACACAGGCATTTCCATAACTCAGCAGTTGTGGAGCCTCAGCTGGTGGTATGCTTCTGTTCACTGGATTGACAGGTGATATGAAAGGGCATCTTTCCTTATTCTGCACATGTATAGGTGTGAATTTTGACCCTTTATCCAAAAAACGAGAACAGAATAGCAGAACTACTGAGTATACACTGAAGCTTTATTTCTTCTAACTAGGAAAACAGAACATATAGGCTGTGTATGCCTCTGCAAGAAACAAAATCTAGTAGGGTATGTTATAATGTTTAGCATTCAAAATGAACAGAAATAGCAACAATCAAGTAGGGATATAATTCTCCCCCCACCCTCCCAAAAAACCCCAAAACTAACCAGCCAGTTCTTGTAGAAAATGAAGTCACTAAATGGGCCGTTCTGTATTTAATGGCTATTTACATTTGGAAACAAATTTGCATCCTTTGTTAAACTGCATGTTCAATAAATTGTTAAGTCGCATGTTAATTAAATATATACTGTCCATGCAATTCAAGTGTGTCATAATTCACTGCATGGTCTCGAGTTCCATAAAACGGAGGTGTTATTCCCATGACTGTATACATGAGGGAAAATAAGTACTGTATTTCCTTATCACTTAGACTTGCTGCTTTTTATTATCTTATTCAATGAAAAGAGAAAATAACTTTCTAATCAACATGAACACAAGCCGTGTCCACTACTGGGAAGCAGAGCTAGTAGCAGGGAATGTTTGCCACTTATGGCCATTATTTCCCCTCTTTGCTAGTGCTTCAATGCCTTTCCCCCATCTTCTCCTTTCTTAGTCACATAGTGAGTAAGGCACTGTCTGGAGCCACATAGCCAGTAAGATTTGGTTGCCTGATGTATGTCAGAGTGGGCACACAAAGCCCATGGAGACTAAAGGCAAGTCTTCCCCATTCTGAAGTAGGGGGCTTTAACCCCTTTTTTTCTTGAAGAGGTAAAAAAACTATTGGAATAGGGCTGCATGAAATCCTCCATGCACATGCACACCTTTTGCTCAGTGCTACTTCGTCTCTTCTTTTGGGGACAGATCCAGGTTTTAGTCCAGCCCACGTGTGAACTATTTAAAGACTGATCATATAGCCTGTTGGCTTTAAAGCCAACCTTTCACTCAAATGTATCCCAAGTCAGTCCTCATGTGAAGACTCAGTTAAGAGCCTCTCTGGTTTGGTAGGGTTCTGTCAGTTACTAAATTCTTAATGTAAGATGCAAGTACTTTTGTTAATTATTGTTGTTGTTGTTGTTGTTATTACCCCACCCCTCTGTTAAAAACAATTGGGGCGGCTTACAACAGTTAAAATACAGCAATACAGACTAAGCCCCACCAACCCCCACCCTCCCTCATAAAAAGATATTAAACTAGCATCAAATTAAAATCCACCTAAACTTAAAAGTCACATAAAATAAACAAATACAAAAATCAACAGCCAGCAAGTCAGGGTAAAGGACTAAAAGAGGCCAGGAGACACAGCTCCTGAGGCCGGGATCTAATCAGGAAAAGCCTGCCAAAAGAGATCCGTCTTTAGTGCTTTTTAAAAGCTACTTAAACTCGTCATCTGACGGATCTCATCCGGCAGGCTATTCCATAATTTGGGGGCAATTGCCGAAAGGCCCTCTGGGAGGTTGCAGACAGCCTAGATTTTTGTGGCTGAAACAAATTCCTCCCAGAATACCGGATGGATTGTCATGTTTACTTTGTTTACTTTGTTCTTCTCTTTTTCTTTCTTTATTCCATCCTGTTTATTCTTCATCTCCCCTTCCTCTCCTACCTTTTCTGCATATGTGTATCCTATCTACCTGCCTGCCTATCCATCCATCCATTCATTCCATTCCATTCCATTCCATTCCATTCCATATATAAGCTGAAACAGAGAGAGAAGGAGGAGAGAATTCGCTTCCAAGGCATGTATCTGAAATTGGCCAAAGTAGTTGGCTTGGCTTAATCCCTTGTTCTACCCAATCAGGTCTGCTTTTGTTTTCTTTGCATGTAAAAATAAATAAATAAATAAATAAATAAATAAATAAATTACTTTGGGTGGGAGAGGTGAATCAGAATCTTAGGAGAAATTTATTTGGCTGAGAAGATGAAGATTCTGCCTGAAAGCAGCAAGGCTTATGTTCGGTTTAGAAAGATTCCCTTGTTTCCAGTCTGTATCTTTTTTCTGCTTTCCTCTGCCTTTGCTTATAGAATTAGTCCTTTGAGATGCCTGTGCTCTTCCTTAGGAATGACTTCCTTAGTGCATATATTTACCCATCTGACTCTGTATACCATGCAGTACAAAATCCCAAAATCCATCACTGTCTGTGTAATTTGAAGTGGGTGAGCTTCTCCTCTTCTCCAATAAGTTTTACAGAGGGACAGAGGAATCTCTATTTTGAAAGTTCCTCCAAATCTCTTTGGATTGTGTCACTTTGGAAGTCTTGTGAATAAAGCAAGGTGGGGGTACAGTGTTCTGCAGAGGGCAATTCTGTGGGTCATGAGCCCTGTGGCATAGCACTTCACACACCCTGACAGAGATGCTTCAGGGGATCTAAATGCTTTGATCTAACATTATAAAACCTATGAATGATGAAGAATGAAAACAGTAGTTAGACATGCTGCTGCTGGGGGAAAAACATTGTCTCTCCCTTCCTTTTCTCCTGTGATGACAAGTAAAAGACAAAAGATGGGGATTTCACCAGCTTACAGTGAGTACTTAGGTCATTTCAGACTCTGTAAGTAATGGTCTTATGGGAAGGGATCTTTAGATAGCAATATGAGCCCACCTGCTTCAAAAATGTGACAAGCCAGACCTGCCAGATTCTCACCCCACCTACCTCCAGTTGCTTCTGCCTGGTGGAGCCTTGCTCCAAAGTCCTTCCTGACTGTACCTGACTGCACTTCTACTCTAATGGTACTTGTGAACATAAAGAACCACAAAGTACAGTAATATCATATCGTACCTATTGTATCACATGTCTCCAGGAGGGATGGTGGTATTTGCAGTAGAGGAGGAAGTGAAGCAGATCTCCTGCTTTTGTTGGAGCTGCAAGACCTAGTTGGAAGGGACCTTGGATATAATCTCTTCCAACCACCTGCTCTGTGTAGGATCTATAATACAGAGTGCAACTATAGCATT
This sequence comes from Gambelia wislizenii, assembly GCA_030847615.1. Classification (NCBI taxonomy): domain Eukaryota; kingdom Metazoa; phylum Chordata; class Lepidosauria; order Squamata; family Crotaphytidae; genus Gambelia; species Gambelia wislizenii. The sequence goes on along the minus strand of JAUMIR010000001.1, from coordinate 284,954,136 downwards.
CCTGAGAGATGGCTGTCCAGTCTCTATTTAAATGCCTCTAGTGAAAAAAAAGCTCACTGCAGTCTCCCTGATGCACAATTAAATAGCTTATACCATTGAGAAATTTGTACAAATTCTGTGCAAAATATACTGTTCTCAGTGCAAAACAACCACGTGGGAATTTTGCATAGAACAAGCCCTGAACTACGAAGGTGCTCATCAGTTCAGGATACTTCTCAACATGGTTTCTTGACACTTTTGAATATTCTTTCCATCCTTATTGTTTAGCTAGAATCTGTTTGCCTAGAACTTCTACCTGTTGATTCTACTCTTGCTGTCTTAGGCAACAGAGAACAGGTTTGAAGCATATTGCACATGTCAGTTCTTCAGATATTTGAAGGTCATTACTGTCATTCCCCACCCCTTCTTCTCTTACTCATCTTGCTTTTCTTACCCAGTCTTTTAAACATTTCTCATGGAACTTGATTTCCAGGCCCCAGAACTGCACACAGAACTCCAAATGTGGCCAATAAGGAGGAGAGCAAAATGGAGTTCCGTAGTCATATCCAGCTCTTTCAACAGTTCCCATAGGGAGGTGAGTTTGTTTTTCTTGTCCTCCTGGTTTTCCTGCCTGTGGACAGTCTCCATCACATATAGGCTAAGTTTTAGCATATCTGTTGAGTAGGGAAGAAGTGTTTGTTTGTTGTGTTTCATTTCTGAACGATGAAAAATTTAAATTACCCTCTGCATAGAGGATGAAAATGTAAGGCTGAGTGGCAATCGCATAGTGTTGAAACTATGGAATCTACATTATTAAAATATTTGCATTGCCTTTTCCAGTTATTGCTGCATCTGCTATCATGAACATTCTGAATTGGAGACTCTGAAGTCATTTGCAGTCCTCAGAAATAATAAAATTCATACTACTCTGCATGGAAATGACTGCTTAACAGATTGCTTAATGTGAAAGAAAGCACAAGTGGAGTGCTGATGGATTGCCTTGCCTTGCAACGTTACTTGAAGACAGCTGATAAAAATGTCTTCATATATAATCATTAACGGTAGAACTTTCCAAAGAGCTTTAGGGTCTAGTCTGGGAAAAGAGGGGGAAATGAAAACATTCACATATGTCAATATGCACAGACACTGTGCTCTTTTATTTAGCAACCGAAAATGGGTGCTCAGATTACAAACTAAAAAAGAGGCTTGTTTCTTTTAAAAGAAAATGTTGTGAAATTGCAAGTACTATATTCAGTATAAACTCGCCACTGCATAGTCAGCAGGGACTAACAGCCCTAGTCTGCACTGGGTCTTTCATGGGTGAGGGAGAATGGAAAACCGACCTGTACTGGTCTAGAGCAGAGTCTGGGAAAAAAATGTTCTGAGTTGCTATACTCAATCATTAGTCCCTCCTAGAGAATAGGATTTGTTAAGTCAACACTTAAGTAAATGTAACAATTCCAGCTCTAGTTGGGAATAAAAATTGGATTTTAGTTGTTTGATTACAGCTCCCAGAATCCCTCAGCCAGCATGGACTAAGAGATTCTGGGACTGGGAGTTATAGCCCCCAAAAGGTAACTTTCCCATGTTCTGCTATAGAGCTACAGTATGAGCCCAAATCACTTGTCATAACAAAGTAGTGCTCCCATCTCAGGGATGGGAATTAGTTGTCTAGTTGCTGTTGCGCTACAACTCTCAGCAGACCCTGAGAAGCATGACAAATAGTAAGAATGCTGGGAAATACAATTCAGCCACATCTTGCGGGCTGCACAATTCTCTATTGTGCCGTAATTGTGTGGTACTATAGCACTACATCTTGAATTCTGAAATCCCAAACTCTTTTACTGTGGAATAAGGCCCATTGCATGCTTCAGATTACTTGGCATATTTATGTTTCTTTACAGAGTAAAGGTACATGTCATACAAATTCTACTGCTCTAGAATTCACTTACCATTCTAATCAGTTTGTAGTAGATTTGTTTCTGAATAATGTCTACTTAACTTCCTGTTTTTACAGAGGACACTGATATACGAGTGTGGGGAATTTATTATGTGCATATGCATGAATTTTCCATCAACACACAATTTATGCATTCGATTGTTCTTTTTCTTTTATTCTTTATTACTCTTGGAGATACCTAACAGCCACTTTCTAGATGAGGTTATAGTCTGGATTCCATTGGAGGGAGGGTCTAAAGACAAAAGGGTGGGACCCAAAATGCTTCCCTATGTGAAAGGTTTTGGAGTTCAAGAAGGGTCAGGTTTCTCTCTAAGGCCAGAGATTCCCCACCTGTGTTCTAGAGGAAGAATATCAAAGCAAGTCCACCCAGTGTATTCATATTTTCTATGGCCAAAAAAAAAAAAAAATGATGATAAAGAACAGAAATGGCAAAATGTCTGTGTATAAATTGTTTTAGTTTAATAGCCACAGTTCAAGTGGCTGTTCTGTGAAGAGACACTGAAACCCTACACTGCAAGTATGGTTAATGTTGCAAAAGGGTTGGCCTAGGCATTTTGCTATCTTCAGCAAAGATTAAGATGGCATCTCTAATGTGACCATGTACATGGATGGCTTTCAAACTGGTGGTTGATCTTATTTCACCCTAAGAGCAGCAGGCTAGTTTGGTGCGGGGGGGGGGGGGACAGGACAAGCCACATGGCACATACCACTCTTTCCTCTGATACCTTATTTCTGTTCTGTCTTTGTTAGCATCTGTTGCCTGAGGCAAGTACTTCTGTACCTAATGTCAGGGTTGTCCCTGCTTTTGAGATACACTCTCTCATTCCTTAGTGTTGTTATACAGGGGATGGAATTTCAGAGTCCAAGCGTTCTTTGGCAAACAATGTATCCATAGCAGATGTGCATTAAACCACCTGTCCTTAGCCAGGAATGGTAGGCCAATGTGCTAATTTAACTATCATAGGGATAGAGCCACTGCAGGGCTGGTCCTTGGTACTAGCCCTCCATCCCCATGGTGAGAGGAATCAAGCTCTTCACCCTGATCAGATGTAGGGCAACGTTGTTCCCACAGAGAGGGAGAAGCTATAGAAATGGCCTCGCTCTGGGAATTTGAGCCCACTGAGGTGAGTTACCATTTGCTTACAGTCACCTTTATTCATGGAAAATTCCAGGCTATGTTGATATTTATGTTGTTTCTGTGTTCTTTATCTGATTCCCCCTTGTTTATAATGGGAAGAATAAAGCAGGTCTATTCCTACCACACAACAGCAGAATTATGTGAGTGATAGAAACCATTTAGCTTGGGATGCTTCTACATTTTTGGGAAAAGGGGCATCATGTTTCCTGTCTAGTTTTAAGAGATGTTACCTAGGATAATCCAAGCCAGCTGGAAGCAAGATGAACTGTGAGAGAGGGTTTATTAGAGGGCCTATGGAGATTATTTTTGATAGAAATCTGAGCCACTGTGAGCTTGTTTCTGAAATTCATTTTTTATAAATAGAACTAGCCCCAAAATATTTGACTTTCTGTGACTGAGCAGAAAATAGTGCCTCCATTCACCCACTCATATCAAGGCTCGGAACCCACAAACACTTCTCCCCACCCTTGACATTGTTACTTCATAAAAATTCACTAACCTTTCAGTGTCATACAATATCCACTGCTTGAGGCTGATGCCTCACTGATTATAGGGCCAGCCCTACTCATGGCTGTTTGCATAGGCACCTCTGTACTGACTTTCAGGCATTTAAAATTATAACCTAAATGTCAGGTGTTATAGCATGCACTGGGAACTTAAAACAGGTCCCAGGTAGCATAAAACAGACAGCAGAGTATTGTTCCTTCAGGCATAAGAATAAAGGCACAGACACATAGTTTTGTGTCTAAAATAAACTGATTCTCTGTACTTGGGCATAATGAAGACTTATTATTATTATTATTATTATTATTATTTATACCCTGCCCCTCTGCTAAAAACAATTGGGGCAGCTTCCAACAATTAAAACATTGTAATAACGACTAAAAGCACCACTCACCCCCACCCTCCCCCATAAATTTACAGATATATACAGTATTGAAGAGAAAACATATTCATTCCAACACAGAACTGCTCAGTTCAACTCTATAGGACGAACTAAATACCCAGCTCTGCAGAGTTCCTAGCACCTCCCCCAGTCAGCTGTGCACCAGCTCAGTTCCTGGCTCAGTCAATATTGATACATATTCCCAGCTAGCTTGCTTCTGCAAATTGCAGACTGTTACATTCCACCTCTTTACAAGATAAATCTACTGTATGTCCCAATATCTACTGTATGTCCCAATATCCTGACACTAAATGTGGGTTCACACATGCATGTCCACATCATTCAATACCTGCAACATCATGCATTGGCTTGCCTGTATAAAAGAGCTGTCTCAGCGCACACACAATTGTCGAGAGATATTGTAGCACCTAAAGCGGCTTCTGAAACAATCCTTTTCAGTGGAAATCATTCGCATTGTCCAGATCAGTTGGTGGGATATTGACAGATACCTTGCTTACGGGAAGACAGGTTCCTTCTGCTGCCAACTTGCCAAGTCTTTAGAAGGCCTATTATTATTCCTGTAATAGCATGAAGTACAACAGTTGTTCCTTGAATCACAGCACTGCTCCGCTTTATATAAGCTGGGATTACCTCTTATCAGAAAGAAGCCTTGAACTATCAGTGACATGATAGTTAGACACTCTCTGCCTTTCAGCTCATGATCCAACCTCAAACAGCCTATGTATAAAATATATATATTTCAAATGCATTCTCCTGCCTTACGTGCTTAGATGCTCCAGGGTAGCTTCTAGAGCAGATTCTTAAGAAGTCATTTCAACTACAATACACACCTGAGTCCCCTGCCAATTTTTGTTGTGGTGTTATAATTACAAAGCTTCCTCTTCCACATCACTGTATGAACACCTGCATGCAAAGAAATACAGCTCAATAACACTGTGGGATCAGAGCTGACTAGCTAGGCGCATAGTAAACAAAATGAGACGGTAAGATAGTTTTGCTCTCTGACCTCTTGTAGTATAATTTCCCTTACTCTGGTGGTGAGCATAAGAGATCAACATAAAAATGGAAATGCAAAGCATCTTGAAGTGGAAGAAATGCAGTTTCAACACTGATACTCAGAAAAAGAGAGAGAGAGAGTATGCACATTATTTGGCAAGGGAAGAAAGAAGAATAAATACCCTTATAATCTTAAGCACAATTGCCCAAAAGTAAGTCCATTTGGATAGAGTAGGTATGCTTAGGATCGTACCATACATGTTTACAACTACCTCCAGTCTATAACTACTCACCATGGGCCCATTCACACTACACAGTTATAGTGCTATATTCCACTTTAACTGCCATGGCAACATCCTGTGGAAACTGGGGTTTGGGGTTTGGTTGGATGCACCAGAGGAGCTCCCTGGATGAGGCCCCTGCTCGGATTCCATAGGACTGAACCATGGTTGTTAAAGTGGAATCATAGCAATATAATTGTGTAGTGTGAATGGACCCTGGAAAAGGAACACCACACAAGAAGTTTTCATGTTATGAAACATCTACTTTGGAGTAGATATGTGGGGTTCATACTGTATCCTAGTCCCAAATAGGGCACCTGCTTCCAAACTCCTTGAAACCAGATGAACACCAGCAAGTCAAAAACTGCAGCATGCCAAAATAACATGCTAAAAATAACCTAAAGGAATAAAGGAACTGAATCATGCATCAATTGACTGGCAAGGCTGCTCCTTCCTCATCTTAACACAATTTGACCCTCTAATTATTCAGAAAGAGGAAGCTTGTCTTGGGTGGCGGATTTTGGGAGCACCATGAAAGGACAGCAAATTGTCAATTCTTTAGTTGTATTTTTACTGCTAGAGTGAGAGATTCCATTTGTATTTTCTGCCTCAGAGCACTGCCTGCAGTCTGTGACGCTTACAGCAATGTGAGGGGTATTGAAATCATGTGGAAGGTCTGGAAAAGGTGGGGTGTTCCCATGTGAGAATCACAAGCCCACACAAAGACATGCCACTAACATAGAAACTTTCCTTCCTGTGGTCCGTACATCCCATGTGACTTATTGTAGAGCAGAGCAATCCTAAATAGAGTAGGGCAGGATAAAACAAAGTAGCAGATCACCCACCATTTCCAAAACCAAAACACAGCAATCATAGTTGGCTTTAGGAGGCTTGTTTAATGTAGCAGATCTGTATTTGTCAGGATTCATCATTGTAGCCAAAGTAAGTAGGGTAGATGTGCCAATTCCAGACTGAAGGCCAATCCAGGGGGAATACAGAATCACAGAATTATAGAGTTTGAAGGAATCCCAATGGCCTTCTATTCCAACCCCCTGCCATGCAGGAATCCTCTGGTAAAGTACCTCTGAGAGCTGGGCATCCAACCTCAGTTTAAAATCCTCCAATGAAGGAGAATCTACTAAGTCCCTAGTTAATCTGTTCTACTGTTAAACAGCTCTTATTCTCAGGAAGTTCTTCCTAATGTTCAGGTGGAATCTCTTTTCTTGTAATTTGAATCCATTGGTTCATGTCCTAGTTTCTGAAGCGACAGGGGGTGGGGGGAACTTGCTCCATTTTCTATATTACATTCCTTCAGATTTTAAAATATGACTATCATGTCCTCTCTCAATCTTCTCTAAGCTAAACCTACCCAACTTCCTCATAAGCAGTTCTTCATAGGGCTTGTTTTCCAAACCCTGGAACAAAGGAACTTGGGAGCCTAAGGATCCAAAGCCATCCTCACTCAGCCTGAATATTCTGGTTCGGGATCTACCCATAGCAGAAACACTGTGGAGCTTTCTACAGGGGTAACAGAGGCCTCCAGGTGAACAAATATGAGCTTCATGCCAGTGGATAGCCCTCTTTCTCCCTACCCTAATTCCCTCTAGCCAGCTGGGGGGAGGGGAATTAGGATTAAATTATTAGGATTAAATTATTGTACAAGATGAGAGAACAGTTCCATAACACTGTACAAATGTTATACAGACAAAAGTACATTCATGCAGTAACATTGCTCAAGTGACATGTGGATCAGGCTATATGCTCAGTATCTCAAGCACTGTCACAAGATTCTGGGTTAATAAAAAGAGAAGGAGACCTCCTTGTTCTACCATAGCTTTCGAATGAATTTGTTGGGGATTTCATGAAAGCTGTTTTTCAAAATCTTGATTTACTTGTGAACTACTAAAATAGTTGTGAACTGTAATATGCCCAACAAGAGGAAAACCCTTCCTGTTCTAAGGAAGAATGTAATGCTTTTCTGAAATGGAATGGACTATTACTACTTGGTAACATATAATGTATATATGATGGGGAGAGAGAATCTGGGATTAAGAAATGCCAAGAAAACTGAATTATGTAAATACATGCACCCGTAAAAATGCTGTACGTAGCAACAACTCTATAATGTTTAATATTCCATGATAATACTGAATATTGCATTCTACTGTTTCCATCCTCTATTAACGAAGATCTGTTTACTGCTCCTGCTTACATTTGATGGTAAAAGTAAGTGATGAAACTACTTATGACCACATTACTGTGGATGGGCTGTTGATAAGATAGAGGATCGTTACTGTGAGAAAGTATTCCACTTAGAAAAGTTACTTTTGGACTGCATAAAACTTGTAGTGCATACAAGTAATTTTTCAAGCCCTGAACTGAGTCACTCTGATCCAGTAATTGGTAGCCAGCTCAGATGCGTCATTATGCACATAAAGAACTCCACACGGATTCCATATTCATTGTATAGTGAGAACATGTGTTTCGAACTCTGAAACAAAAGCAACAATTTTCAGGTTGGATCCCTTGTCACCTTATCCCAAAAACCTTTTCACCAGACACTGGGATTAAAGAAATCCATAGTGAGGAGAGTGTACAGAAGGTATTCGGTTCACTTTCTGGCACACCCAGATTTGGCTAGGAAAAACTGTTCCTTGAAACCCTGAAAAGATTGTGCCAGCTGCCTAGATGGACTTGTGGTGTGACTCAGTAGCAAGGCAGCTTCCTATGTACTTATTGAAATGGCAGGTCATAATCCTGCCACTCACATTGGAGGACAAGGTGCAGCAAGGATGTTAACAGCCATAACAACCACCAGAGGGAGGTTTGAGTAGAGCAGCCTTGAGTACAACAGTAGGATTCACTCCTTAAGACTACAGAATAATAGTGTCACTCTGTATTGCAACAGTCTGTGCTGCTCATTGGAGGCTAAGATTGTTCACATGCTGTTGCAATATTCTGTTGCTTATTATCATGTAGTATAGATTAGAGAGTACAGCACATGAGTAATGTGCAGCAAAATGTAACTTTGGAAGTTTAATTTTGGAACTATAACTTAGTCAAAACATTGGACAGAGAAGTTAACCCCACCTCCCATTTCCCAGCAGAACATAGAATCATAGAGTTGGAAGAGACCACAAGAGCCATCTAGTCCAACCCCCTGCCCAGCAGGAATACACAATCAAAGCACTCCCGAGAAATGGCTATTCAACCTCTGTTTAAAAAACTCCAAAAAAGGAGACTCCACCAAACTCAGAGACAGTTCATTCCACTGCCAAACAGCTCTTACTGTCAGAAAGTTCTTTCTAGTGTTTAGGTGGAATCTCTTTTCCTGTAGTTTGAACCTGAATAGAATAGAATAGAATCTTTATTACGGTCATAGACCAGCACAGGTAAAAAGGGGATACAGAATAAAGATAAAAACACAGGATAAAAACAGGCTAAAAGCAGTATTTAAAATATTAGCTCCAGTATAACAAGACTAGGTTGATACTATTCTACTGTTGAGGACATAGTTTGAACCTGTTGCTCTGTGTCCTAGTCTCTGAAGCAGCAGAAAACAAGCTTGCTCCATCCTCAGTATGACATTCCTTCAAATATTTAAACATGGCTATCATGCCCCCTCTTTACCTTTTGCAGCCTAGCAAAATCTCAGGACCTTCCTGAGACCTTTACAATCAGAGGTGCCAAGGACTGGACCTAGGAATACCTCCATACAAAGTTTTTGTTATGAACCCTTCTTTCTAGATGATCTAAATAATTACTTCCCAAAATAACATGAGGGAAAGACAGGTTCCTACCACAAAGAACTTGCAGTGTAAAGAGACGAAGCAACTGATCAGAAGAGGAAATGGCAGAGGCCATGCTAATGAGGGATGAACATGAGCAAATGACACCCATACATAGGCAGAGTTCTCTGGACATTAAAGGTCATGTCGGTAGTATAATGCACTCTACAGACTTACATTTGATGTGAAACAGCTGCAATGATGTGTTATATTAATCTCCCAGCCTTACATATTTGGAACAATTACAGTATATGCATGCATTTTTCTGCTGAAATCCTTCTTATGAAATAACAACTTTTCAAGTGCACCTTATCTCTGAGATGGACAGGTTTTTTTTTCCCTACAGCCATTAAATATACAATATGCAAAAAACACACATTGGGAAATTCTAAAGGCAAAACATAATAAATAGTTTCAGTGAGTCTCGTACTCTGTCTCATTATATATATATATATATATATATATATATATATTAATCGAATGAGTCTTAGACTACTGCATGATATACAGCTTTACTGCTCAGATATGAAGAGAGGTAAATAGACTATTAGATCATGCACTCCCTTTTCTGGCAAAATTATTCTTTAAAGGATCTTTCCTTCAGACAAGTACATTGGAACTGAAAAAGCCACATTGGGATATTGATAATAAGACATTTGGTAAAGGTGAGATACCATAAAAAAAAATGTTGGTTTATTTAAAGCATTTATGAAGGACAAAGTGAGCATTATAGGAGCTGAGGACACTGTGTGTCTTGACCAACTTCTTATTTATTTATTTACAATAACCATACTGGTTTTTTTTCCACCAAAAAGCAGCTCAAGGCCATTCATAATAATAATTTTATATTAAAAATAAGAGTTTGATTAAAATGTAATATAAAATGAATTAAGAACACAGCTGAAACACACAACAGAAAAAGAAATAATGTATGCATTCTGGTATCAGATGCATAAGACAATAAATTCCTGAGGACACACGAAGGGCTTCCCCCCACCCTGTCAGAGAATAGGAGGTGGTATAAATGAATGGGAATTGGCTGCTAGTAGCACCAGTGGCAGCCAGTGAGATGACTTGCTAGGTGAAAGGGCCAGAGAACTCTGGTGTCAATGATGGGTAGGGTATGGAATTTCTGTTCATACCTAAGTGCCCAGAGGTGACATCAAGGCAGGAGGTGGATCAGTCAGCCTTGTGGAAGCATACACTTGTGGACTGGAAGCAAAGGGTTGTGGAGGGGTGCCTGGGGCACCTTCTGTTTTCATGGCAACCTCTCAGTACTTACAAATATGAATGGTATCCTCCTTCAGCTTTGATTGTTATGCACATTGTTGTCTCATGCACAACTTCACTAGCTACTGCTGCATGGTTTGCAGATTCACACAACTTTTCCCTTAAAATAGGTTTTGCGGATGTTTATATTGCTTGCCATCTGTTTTCCTAAATGCAATAGAGAGACAAAAGAAGGAGGTTTGGACACCCACATCAGTCCTCAGAGGTTTCCTTCTCAAAGGGATGGGTATTGTATAAGTATTGGCTTTACATTTCTTGGTTAATCTGATCTGAACTGGGGGAAAGCTTCCCATTATTAAGTCATGTTCTTTTGACAAGAAGACCATCTTGATTGCATTTGCCCTCATGACAGTCCTCTCATGGGAGGCACAGTCACTTCAGGTTTTCAAAGAAAGAGCTGATTGAAAGAGTCCAATGCCACATGGTGAGACCATAGTGAGATTCTGGGATGGGATGCCTGATCCAGGTCCCACTCTCTAACAACTGGATCATACTGACTTGTGTGTTTAGTCCTGATAGGGATGCGAAAATCTCATTTTTGCCCAACCTTCCAGATCGCATTGGCGTTCTTGTCCCACCTCAATTAGAACTGGGTTGCAAAATCCTTTTTTTTTAAATTCCCCACAGGAATGGATATTTTGGACATTTCCCCCCAAATACTAATATCTTTTTACACATTTCCCCCATGTTTGTGTAGCTTTCTGAAATGTTTGCTTTTTCAGTTGTGCACATTACAGTGTATGTATGGTTGTGAAGCACAATTCCAACCTCTCTAAACAAGCAAACAAACAAACCCCACATTGCACAGCTCTAAAATACATGGGTTTACAAAGCAAGATGGACTCTGTCCCACTCCCAGTTTCTGGGATATGGGGAACAAAATTGGTATAACAATTAAGACATGCAGGCCTAACAAATTTATTTTCTATCTCTAAATGCACAGGTCTTTTATACTACTCGATGACCCATGCAATTTTTGAAGGCTATTTGCAGTTCAGGACTTCTTCTGTGCAAAATTCTGACGTGGTTGTTTTGCACAGAAAACAGCATTTCCTGTGCAGGAAACAGTATTTTCTGCATTGAAATATTTCTGCATGGGAAATATTTCAATGCAGAATTTAATTTCTGCACAGAAAATGCTGTGCAGAAAATGTTTTTTCTATACAGATCACCCATGTGTGATTTTTATGTAGACTAAATCCCCAATTGTAACATATTTTGTGCCAAAAATGGCATTTTCTGCACAGGAATTAATTTTGCTGTGCAAAACAATTGTGTGCCTTTTTTTTTTTTTTTTTGCAGAAATAGATCCTGAACTGTGAAGATTCTCATCAGTCCAGAATCCTTCTCATGAGGGTTTCTCATCATTCAAAAAACATATTTTTGACATTTTAAAAAACTATTTTTGAATATTCATTACATCCCTACTCTAAATAAGCCAGAGACTGTAGTACAGCACACCTCAGGGGAATGCAGTTGCTTTTGTGTTGTCCTATTCTGTGGGTTTGGTTTATCAAATGAAAAATCTACCACAAAGGAAACTGTTCTTCCTTTATTAAATATACATTTGACAAGGAGAAGAATTCAGGTTCTCATTGCAAGTACAGTTGCCTCTCCACATTCATGGCTTTAGCATTCGCAGTTTTGATTATTTGCGGTTTTGGCACTTGGGGAAGCTGAGGGGGGGGAGAAGTGGCGAGAGGGCTTCCAAGGCCCCCTCACCACTTTTGGGAAGCTGGGCAGTGGGGGAAAGAAGTGGCAAGGGGGCTTCCAAGGCCCCTTCCCCCTTTAGGAAGCTGGGGTGGGGAGAAGCGACAAGGGGGCTTCCAAGACCCCCTCGCCACTTTAGGAAGCTGGGCGGCAGGGAAGAAGTGGCGAGCATGCTTCCAAGGCCCCCTCGCCACTTTTGGAAGCCCAAGCAGGGGGGAGAAGCTGCGAGGGGGTTGTGGGAGGGCCTTTTTTATTCATGGTTTTTTCACATTCGCGGGGGTCTTGTGACCCTAACCCCCACAAATGTGGAGGGACAACTGTAGACTGTAGCACAGGAAATGAGTTGGTTTTAATTGCATTTCAGATTAAAATCTATATCTATTTATCTATTTATCTTGGATATGTTGCCTTTCCCAGTGTGCTGATTGGCTGCTCAGGAAACACACCCAACCAATGACCAACCACATACAGATTCCTCCACCTCACAATCCTGCCACTCAATCTGCATCTACACCCCCAGCCTCAAAAGCCCCGGCCTCACAAGCCCCAGCTGCTGCAATGGGACCCAGGCAGTCAACTTGCAGTAGTGGCGGCAGGGCAACAAGTGAGTCGCCATCAGTAATTTCAGGAAAAGCGTGGAATGCTGAGAAGGAGGAGGATGTATTTAAATATATACTGGCCTACCTTAGAGGGTTGTCATGAGGTCTACAGGGCGTTTTGGCAGAGTTTTTTAATGGCGTATGTTACGCTCGGTACAGCTAGTTTTAAAAACTCCCATTGACTAAACTGACTTGTTCTGGCTTTGCAGCTTGAATCCTAAATCAGGCTTGGAGTCCTGTAGCTGTTACATGGGCATTAGTCCCATTGAGCAAAATAGGCATATTTCTGAGTAGATATCTCTAGCATTGCAATCAAATGAGATGTCATGTTAATCCTTTCTCAAGGATTCACTATTAGTCAAGCATATGAGGGTCACAGATGGCAATTCTCTGAAATATGTACCTACAGGGTCCCTGCTGTTAAAACAGCAACCCAATGGGAGAAAGAATTTGATGATGAAAGACTAATGTGGGTGGTGATTGGTTGGGTGCATTTCCTGAGCAGCCAATCAACACACTGGGAAAGGCAACATATCCAAGATAGATAGATAGATAGAGATTAGAATCTTAAATGCAATTAAAACCAGCTCATTTCCTGCGCTTACAGACTATTCCAGAACACGACCTCACTGCCTGGAAAAAAACCAAGGAAAATCTAAAGACTGGTGTCTTTTGTATATCCTTCAGAACAAAGTTTCAGAAATCTGTTGATTTCAAATATGTAAAATCCGTGTTGCCTCCTCCTCCTCCTCTTCTTCCATTTCCTAAGTACCCTTGGTCTTTCTAACCTTAGCAGTTGCTGTACTTCCTTTCATACCCTGCATTGGAGAACAAAATGGCTTGAACACAGGCCATATTCTGTATGTCAGAGCTGGCTGTGAATCCATGCTGAGTTTTATGGGAGCTACTGCTGGCTTTTTAATAGCTGTCCATGGTACTGAACCTATTTAGGGTTCAGCACTATGGATAGCTCTCATAAAGCGAGGAGCAACATCTGTAAAACTCAGTGTGGATTTACTGTCCTAAAGTAATGGAGCCACCAACTGGGTCTGCTTTATTTGACACAAATCATTTCAGTGTTTGCATGTGTAAATTGCCAGTAATACCCACCTGCTCTTGCTACCACTGGTACATTCTTTTATGATTCACCAACAGCTGGCTTTGAGGCACCCTCAACCTAACACTTTCAAAGGGGTTGTAGGGCTATTGCCAGATGTGTTATATGAACATCACCCTTGCATGAGTAGAAGCACCTTCATGCTATTTTTGATCCAGATCAATATCTGGCAGCACTACTGCAGTGACAAATCTCTTGTCCAATAACACAATGAATTATATTGCCTATGATTTTTTTTAAAAAAAGGATGTGCAAGAGTTATAAAACAACTTCTTGATCTTTTTCATTGTTTTCACTGCCACACAATTTCAGGATGCACTCGTTTTTTTTGTTTGTTTGTTTGTTTGTTTTTTGTTTTTGTTTTTGTTTTGACCCAATGTCTGCCATTTCCTTACAGCAATATTGATATTCAGGATAAAAATATAAATTACAAACATTTATGGCCTACAGGAATATTACTGGAAATGACCTGTAATTACAGTAAGTCTGCCTGAGTCCTATCACATCAAAGGATTTACTATCCCCTGGGGCCAAATTGTGCTGCTCTATGAAGTTATGAGACTATATAGAGAGTGAATCCCAACAATGAATCCTGAAAGCTGCTTTCCTCTTGTTCCTGTCAAGAAACTTTCCCTTAATTTCAGATGGTTTTCAGTTAGTTAAGAAATCAGCACACATAAATATTTCGGGCTTTGTTTGTTTGTTTGTTTCAAAGTTCAAGTCCCACTTTTTGGCTTTAGTTTTCTTTCCCTGTGCTGCAACAGAAAATCCCATCATTGTCTCTCAAAGGCCACAGAGTACCACTGATGTAAAGAGAATGGATGAATTAACCTTTCAAGCTGCATTAACAGCACTGCCATGATTCTAACCTGAACAATCCTTTAATGGTTCCAATTGTTCATTCAGCACCACTTCTTTTATGTTGTTGTTTTTTTAATTATTATTTGAACAGGGATCAAAGACATTTCTTGTGCCAATTTGTCAATATATAAAAATAACAGTTGTCCTTGAAAGACTAGTTTGTACAGGGCATTTTAACTCATTTGCCATGCCAAAGAAGAAGAAGAAAATAATGTAATGGATGTAACAGATGAGACAGCCAATAATTACATCCTCAATGGGTTGTGCTTCCTGGGAGAAACCAGAAAATAGTTAAGAGTGTCAACCATTGCTTCTGGTCTGAGAAAAGGCCTAGGAGAGCTCTATAAAAACTTTAAATTGTTTATATCTTTTAATGAATTTATTTAATTTATTTTAATTAATTTATAGAGAGTTTGACAATGCTTGTTCAGGCAGTAGACTTTCCTATAAAACTACTGCTTCATTCATTTACAGGGTTTTAGAAAGCTCTGTCAAGCTTTAATCTTTCTCTCTCAAGGCAGAAGCATTGGTTGGTTCACATTGACACAGGGGTGGGCAACTGCATGGGAGCTAGCGGTCAATTTTCCCCCAACCCCTACAAAGGCTACAAACGCCCACACACACACAACACACACACCAAGCCCAAATACCTCCCTTTTCTTCCACAGCTACTCTCAAAATTGTGACAAGAAGAGATGGGCCTTCACGATCATTTTGAGAGGTGTGGTGGAGGAAAATTGAGATATTTCTTCTGCACACCTTCTCAAAATGGTGACAGGAAGTGAAGGCATTATCTCTTCCTGTCACCATTGTGAAAGTGGCTCCAGAAGAAAACAGTGTAGTACAGGGTTATGGGGTGCTTCTGGGGGGACATTTTTGTATGTTTTCACATATTGGAGGGTTTGGGGAGGACAATATTTCCCCCCAAATCACACCTAACATGATTGGAAGGTGATGGGGCACTGGAGAACTGGTAGGTGGCTTCAAGACTTGCAAAAGTCAGGCCCAGGGACCAAATGTGGCCCAAAAACTGCACTTTGCCCACCCCTCCATCCTTCCAGGAAGCAGAATCCATTCAACATTAGAATAGGACCCCCCATATCCACTGGAGATTGGTTTTGTGGGGGCCTGGATACTGAAAAACATGGATAATAGCGAACACCATTGAAAATAATGGGACTTCCAGTTTAAAATACCACAGACTTGCCTTGGAGGACATAGAAAATGGCTAGAGAGGACACATTTTCTAGGAAGACTCTATGGTAGGTGTGCTGTTTTGTGTCCCGTGGATAACTGAATCAGTGGATACAGGTGTCCTACTATATATGCAGTGGTACTTTAATATTGTTATAGGAAGTATATGAATTGAACATATCTGGGAAAAGCAAGAATTTGTTTCAGATAACTAAACTGTATGCAGATGGAGCTAGACTATTCCTTCCACAGGGAGATCACAGAAATGCCTGTGTCGGTGATTTTCAACCCATCCATTGCAAAGTACCCTGATATAAAAGGAACATTATTTATTTATTTATTTCCCCTTCCTTTTCTGTTTTCTCTTAGTACTTTCTGCCAGAAAGATACAAGCCTTTTTCTTTTCCCCAAAGTAATGAATTTTGAATTTCTACTATTTTCTGCTATGCTGTCCAAGAAAAGCTGTGCCTTTAACAAGTGTATGACAGGCAGACTTTCACTAAAAGCACTGTGCCTTTAAGATAGAGATGGGAGAAGGCTGCCCCTAATGAATTATTTCCAGGCAGGCAGGTGCTCTGTAACTGTTGATGATGATGAGTGAGGCAAGAATATCTTAGAACTAGAATATTATCATAATATTCTCCAAAAGATTATGCTCTGTAATAATTGAGCATTTCCCTTTTTTCCCCTTAACTAATAGGTATCAGTTTCAATCATCAGATCATTCCTGAATGTTATAGAGCTTTCATGAACATTCCAGATAGTTAAGAACAAAGCGGAACAACCCAGAAGGCTGTGACACTTTCACCGCAGCCCTAAAATGCACATTCCCTCTTCACCATGTCTATACACACTGTCCCTTCCCTTCCCCCACTGCTGCTGCCCTCCTCCATCTTCTTCCACAGCCTCCTTCTCTTTCTCCTTCCTTCTTCAGAAGCGGAAGGAAGGAAGGAAGGAAGGACAGACCCCATTACAACTGCCAGAGACAGCTCTCTACATGGCCACTGCTTGCCCGTGGGCAGGGCTAACTTGGGAAATCATCCCTCCACAGATGCATTTTGGGTATAGGCGCAAAAATTACATGAACTAATAAATTCTGTTGTTAAATAAATTGCACTTCTAGAACTTGATCAACCAAAAATAAACAACATTCCTCAATGTTTCAGAGAAATAACTCAGGGGGATTTTGAGAAGCTATTTCCAACAGCCCATGTGCCAAACCAGAACTCAGCTTGCTCCTTTTTAGCAAGTGGCAGTTTTCACAATTATTAAAATTTGTGTCTAAGAAACATATTAATGACAATACCAAAATTGTTTAAAATCTATTAAAAACCATGAAAGGGAGCATTCTAAATTCTTACAAATACTCTTGAAAGGTTTATTCTTGAGAATTTTACAAGGCATGATAATGATGATGATGAAGAATGATGACCAAATACAGAACAACAGCATTCAACACTAGTCTTGCCCAGTAATTTCAGAAAGAATAAACATTGTCCAGTATCTTAAAAGTGTGAAAAGGCAGGACACCTCTATCTCAATAAAGGTGAGCAGTCCAAAATAAGACCTCAACAAACTAATGAGCATTTTAAAAAAAATTAAAGTCTCGCTTTTGTGCCTGCTGGCCCCATTATTTTCTGACTGAATCCATAGAATTATTATTATTCTATGTTGGTTTTTGGATGGAAGTTGCCTGCCATTAGAAAATGTAACAACTCCCCCCCCCCGCCCCGCAAAAAAAGAACCAGCTGTCTTTTCTGTGGATTTGGGAATGGCTACACTGCAAGGCACAGTGATTTCAAAAGCCCAGTCAGCAGATGCCATAGTGTGCTGGCAGAATCAACATCCACAGAAGTGCTTTGGCAAAAATTGGAGTTCAAGATGTTAAGAGTCCTGAGGGGCTTTGCTTTGACTTGATTTAAATGGTTAGAAATAGCAGGGGACAGAAGTCTTTAAAGCATTTCATCCCCTTTCCACTCCCATTTTCTTTCCTCTTCTTTCCTTTTTCTATATAGGATGGGGGACTCACAATCTACCTAAGGTCTCTGGAGCTAATACATTCCAAACAGCTTGAATACTAGTCCTTAATTGCACAGGTTGAAGCAGTTGTCTAGAAGCTACAATATTTTCCTCCTGTGTTCTGCTCCACAAGGGCAATCAAAATGAAATGCTGCAGTCTGGTCTTCCCCTGCCCTGATACATTGGCTCAAAATGAGTGGACTAGAGCTATATCCATGCACCCATCTCAAAATAAGTTGGTATTATGGCTGCCAGCTGGTAGCTCTGTAGGATCTAGAGATGGCTGCCAATCTGGCTGGCTTTAAAGGGGGTTGAATAAATTCATGCAGGATGGGGTCATCAATGACTACGGATCAGGATGGTTATATATCACCTCCAGTATCCAAAGCAATGTGTGCTCCTGTATATCCATTGCTTGGGAGATATGCCAGGGTGGTACACTTGCACTCATGTCTTGCTGCTTAGCTTCCCATAGACATCTGCTAGGCCACTTTATGAGCATAATGCTTAATTATATAGGCCTTTGGTCTAATCCAGCCTTGCTCTTCTGGAGGGATTTTGTGTCAATTGAGATCCCACTGTAACAGCCTAACATAACTGCCAAGCTCCTCTCTCCCATACATCAATTACCCAAGGATTTGTTTCCTTTGAATGCCTGCTCTCAAGCCTCCTGCACTTCATCCTTATCTACTTACTCTTAAGATTCAAAGTATAGGTCAAAGGTGGGCACTCTGCAATCCCCATGTGCTCCCTTGTTTGTTTTCACACCCCCAGAACTTACTTCCACCACTGAAAGAAGTATCTCCCCACACACACAGCAAGCTGACTCAGGCTCTTGAAAATCTCTAGGAAGTGTGGCTTAACTTTAAAACAAGGTGTGAAAGCCCTGAATAACTTTTTTGAATGAAAAGTTGGGGGGGAGGTTGAAACTGAAAGTGGCCTTCCAGTTTCAGGAAGAGGAGTGGTGCATCCCCCAACAGGTTAGTCTTTGGAACTTCTGAGTCTTACTTAGCTCAGGTTAAAACTCAGGCTGGAGAAGAGTGTATCTGTAATGCTTGCTCCATGATTGAGGCAAGGACCAACAATCACTAGGTTCAAAGTCAAGGAATTAGGAAGCTAGGTGACAACTCTAGTCCAAGGAGCTCACAGTAAAGTCTAAGGGCTTGTCTACATGAGGTGATATAATGTGGATTGCTGCACATTAACGCAAAATCCCAGCAGCATGCATCTCCACGTTTTTGGGTTGTTGTTTTTTTTTGCAAGATTGCTGGTATGCAAAGTTATCTGTGTTTGAAGTTCACATGGAGGCATGCCATCAAATCAATACAGTGGCTACAACTGAATTATTTGCATTATTATCGTCCACAAGTTGCCACTGCTGCACAGAGTAGTGGGGTTTGACATTAAATCTAAGGTGTGGAAGTGCTATCTTCCACTTTAAAAACGCTGCTTGATTGTCTTACCCCTATATAAATGCACACCATTGCTACCACAAAACTAAAAAATGCACACTATTGCTACCACAAAACTAAAAAATGGCAGTTCTGCACACTTCATTGCCAGCAAGGCCGCCCCCTGCACATGTCTGACCAAACAGCTTTTGACTTCTGGAATGCACTGTGCTGCAAATCGCTTGTCCAAATGGGCAGTAATGCACATTTCCACATATTTTTTTAAAAAAAATCTTTGGGAAAAGCCATGAAGGCTTTTCTTGCACAGTATTTGTAGTTATTGGGCCCCCTCCTTGGTGAGATCACCATGGGATCTTGTTGGGACAAAAGGTATTCTCCTCAAATTCTATGAGGAGTTTTTTCATAATCTAGACAAAGGGTAGATCTGCATAGCAAGGTGAGCCATATGTTATTCAGTTCTTGGGCTGAGACTTACTGGTACTTGGACATGTATACAGGCATACAAAGAAGAAAAAGCTACATTGACTCAGTTGAAAAATGTTGTTGATTGTGCTCAGATAGTAGGAAGAATTCAGAGACAACTATAATCCTGGATGGTATCACATGACATGACAAATGTTTGCTATAAGATAGTAATATGATACAAGATAACCTATATGTTAAAACCTTCATAGGACTGCAAACGACTGTCACATGATGAATGTCTTAATGTCCAATGGTGGTGTAATCCCACACTGGATTACAATAATTTGTGGCTTTCTGAAAAAAAGAAAGAGAAAGAGCTTGCCTTCCTCATCCGTATCTGCCACTGTTAGTTTCGCAAACATCATTGTAACTATAACTAGCTTCAGTAAAATCTTGGGCCAGAATCTTGTAGAGTCAAACCAATCACACAACGGGCTGTTTGAGTCTCAGTGCCCACACAGGGAGATCTCCAAGGCCTCCCTGCCTAAGTAGAAGAGCAGTGGAAGAATGGCAATGCAATAGTGGTGGACATGCCTCCCACCAAATAGGCAAACACTGTCTAGAGCCATGTGTTTCTTCAGTGCCTGGTGTTAAAAAGACATGAGTAATTTCCCAAGCCACCCTTCCAATAGCACCTTTGCTCCAGGCACCCCTCAGAGACAGACACTGAAAAAACAGATGGCTCTTGATAGAGTTGGCTTTCGGCAAGAAGCACATGCTAAGCATGGGTTGTTCTACTCATAATATGACACATTGCTACAAAAACAAAAAGTAGACAGTCACAGTTATAGTTGAATATCTTTCGTTTCCCACTTCTCAAAAATAACTAAAACCATTCCTTCCTTAGTTACTTTTATTTTAAAAAATCTGAGTGCTGGAAGCTGCTGGCTGCTGGTATAAAATGCAGAAACAGAGCAGGAGACAATAGCATGAGGCACAACATGAGCAAACATTTGAACCATGTGAACACCTCTACCACTTAGTGTGGCCACACCTTCTTAGATATAAAAATAACTAAAAGGAAGGACGTTATCCCTTGTAAATGTTATTTGTGATGTTGTACTTTTGTAATGAATTCTCTCTGGTCTGGAAGATCACAAGATATTTACTTTTAGTTTCAAGTGAGTTTTTTTGATTTTCAGAACTTTTTTGCAAATTGTATAAATTGGGCAAAATGCAGAGTTAAGTTATGATAGCCGCCACCTGGTTGGATGGACTTTTAAAGCATTAGGAGTTGGATGGGGTTTTTTGCCTTATTTTGATCAATCACCTAATCTTTCTGTGCTTTCAGTATATATGTGTGCTTTGTTTCACAAGAGAAAAAATCACTGGTTTTGTGCCGAGACATTTTGCACAAATTGCCAAAAGTGGCAAAAAATAAGAAATCACTCATTGTCTCACTCATTCTTGGGACTTTATCAGACACAGAAAATATGGCATCATCACAATGCCACATAACCACAAAAGGGTGCGCAGATCAGATGATATCACCCTTTCGTGGTTAAAAAAGCTATCAATAGATCCCCCTGCCACTTTTTTGCCAGCATATGATGCCTGTGTCCCTTTAAATCTCATACTTACCCTGACAATCCTCTCTCTGCAGTGAACACTTGCAGGTCAGACTGGGGCATCCAGGTAAGTGACAATTTTTGTTACCTTCCCTGGGTTACTTGGGACCTTTAAAATGTGTGTGTGTGTGTGTGTGTGTACTTTGCGCAACTTTAAATGCCGTTTTCTTGTTTTTATTTTTGAATTCCCCACGCAATGAAATCACGTGAGATTTTGAGCGAGGAATTGAACAGGGGCTCAGTTCACTTCCTCTTTATTGCTAGAGAGCCTTTGCCAGGAAAGGATGTTAGTCCGGTGGGGGGGCATTCTTTTGCCGGCATAGAAATGGGTTTTAAAACTTGTAGTCTGATAAAGTCCTTGTACAGAAGGCATGAACAGATGAAATGAACTCTTGGTAGGCCTTGTCGATGTCTCAGAACAGCCTGCCTCATTGAGAGGATAAATGTTTTAATGAAATTTCTTCAAACCCTTATTAGTAATTGAGGAAAACATATTATTATAAGTATACTTCCAAGCTGTGGGGATCTTGATTGTTAAGATTATAAAAAGGTATGGAGGACACATAGCTATTCAAAACAAACTCATTTCTCAGCATAGCAGGAAGGAGAAAAGCTAAATTACAGTAGGACCCTCAATCCATGGGGGATTGGTTCCAGGTTACACTGCAGATGGTGAAATCCGCAGATAATAGCGAATGCACCCGTCGCCATTCTGAAAACCATCGCGGGGGTGAAAGAAGAACAGAGGGAGAAGTCCTCCTCCTCTCCCTTCACACACCCCATCGCCATTGCCACCACTGAGAGTCCTCCTGGGGGAAGGGAGGGGACAGGCTAGATCCCTCTTCCCCCTTCTCTTCGCCCTTCGCTCCCACTGCAACCGGAGCTCTCTTGGAGGAAGGGAGGGGGCAGGAGACCACTCCTCCCCTTCCCTCCCCCCTCCATCGCCATTGCCTCCCTGTGACTGGAGCTCTCTTGGGGGAAGGGAGAGGGCAGGCTAGATCCCTCTTCCCCTTTCCCTTTCCCCCCACTGCAAATGGAGCTCTTCCGGGGAAGGGAGGGGGCAGGCTTGATCCCTCTTCCCCTCTCCATTCACCCTTTGCCCCCACTGCAAATGGAGCTCTCCCAGGGGAAGGGAGGGGGCAGGAGATCATTCCTCCTCCCTCCCTTCCTCCCCTGCCATCACCTCCATGCCGCAAATGGAACTTTCCCGGGGGAAGGGAAGGGGCAGGCTAGATCACTCCTCGCCCCTTCTCCTACCAATGCCATGATCCCCCTGTGACTGGATCTCTCCTGGGAGAAGGGAGGGGGCAGGAGATCCCTCCTCCCCCTCCCTTCCCCCCCACCATTGCCAACTGCAGATAATTGAATTAGCAGTTGGCGAATTAGCAGAGGTAGAGGTGATACTGTACATAGCAGAAATGTAGGGTGTAGCTGTTCCTCCTATGAAGCTGCCACAAGCAAATGTTAATTTGTGGTGGTGGAGGGGGTGTTCAGCTGGTTAGTCCTGCTGAAAGGGCCGGTTTAGGATATCTAAACACTTACGGATATATCTAATCTCCAGCAGTGTCAAATTCTTCTCCAACCAGTGAGGGGGTATGGGACGTTTCATACAAACAACATGGTTCTTTTTTAGGAAGGTACTCTGGATTTCAGGGCTAAGTGCAGTTAGTCTAAATGCATGGTTTTCATATCAGAAGGGTCCAAAGAGACTAGCACAGGAGATTGTCCATTGGCCCTGACTTCATGATGATGAAGGAAAACATCTCCAGCTTGAAGTGACTGGTGATGGACTGGTGGATTGATTGATAGTTAATCTTGACTGGGGGACCAGAGCAATATGAGAGAGTGATTAGCCTTACGTCCTGCCCATGGGCTTTCCAGAGGCATCGCATTGTCCATGTGGTGAAAAGGAGGCTGGACAGAATAAGCCTTTGGATTCTTTGTTTGTTCTTATGAGTTTTCTGAATCACTAAAGTGGGGGGGGGGGAGCTGTAAAATGTGCTTCTCTTTTGCAGCATCCAAAATCACCTAAGGCAGCTATCTCACTTTGCCTAATGATCGCTCCAATCCTGAAATGGCCTTTTCCAGGCTATGCTTCCTTTTCCCAGTCACCTCATTCTGTGAGACCTCAATGACTACTTGTTCTAACAATCCCATTGGTTTCCCTCAGGATTGTTTAAGAAACTAATTACCCCCACAGATGTTTTTTCCAGCCTGTCCAGTTTGTCTCCCCACAAAGCATTGTAAATAATATGCAGAGTTGGAGTACTGAAAGGGGCTAACTAATTTGGGCTTAGTGGAAGTCAAGAAAGGGCAACTGTTGAAATGTAAATCTTTTCATTGTAACCTAGCCTGGCTTCCAGGCTGTTTGCTGATCTGGCTGTCATGAAAACCTATTTGATTAAAGAAAGAATGCGCCACGGGTATGAATTCAATGTTGGAATTTGCATAGATATACACACAGTTTCAACCAAATGAGCCAAGATATGCCAGGGCAGTTTTCCATCGTGATATATACACTATTTGCCTCAAGGTCAATACCGATAATAGAATAGAGAATGTCTGACATCTTGTTCAGCATATTATGAAGCTTTTTCACTTTCATGGATACATAGCTATCAGAGCAGAGAAATGCATACATAATAATACGTTGTTATTGTTTTGGAAATAATTCTGCCCATGCATAAATATATAGAAATTACAACACAATAATGCAGCTTTAGTGCACATATCCTCTGAGAAGTTTGGGGAATTAATTAAAGAATAGTTCATCTGAGGAGAAAACAGATTCCTCCCTCCCTGCTGTAGCTCCCCCTTTTTTTTCTGCTGTTGGTGAATCATCCGTAGTAGCATTCTTCAAAAGGGCTCCTATATCTCCTTTTCAATAAATGTAGATTGGTCTGTTCTGTGATAAATGCACTTCAAAAGAGCTCAGTGGATGGCTGTGATCTTTATGGAATATCTAATCTCTGCAATAGTTTTGTGTTCCCTTTCATTCTCAATATGCATATGTCTGTGCCCACACACACAAACACACACACACACTGTATAAAATATTGAAAAATACCTTGCTTTGCTATTAGACAAAAGCTAAATTTTGCATTTTGCAAACAAGATAGTATATTAAGTAGTCTATTAAAGTCACAGCACATATTTGCTTATTTATTTGACCATATCATTTGACTTATGAAATTATAAGATACAGACGTAGGAAAATATGTAACTATTCTCCTATATGCTACATTACAGTAGCAGCTGGAAACTTCATGATGACAGGGAAGTTGCTGTGTTAAAAATAAATACTCCAGATATTGGAATTCTCCCTGTGTTTCCTATGCTGTTTTAGTGCACCAGTACAAATAGAGAAGCAGGCAATATTCGTTCATTCTTTTGCTTGATTTATACAATGCCTTTTCCCCACAAATGGAACACAGGACAGTTTACAATAAAATATAATTATTAAAACAACAGATTCTAGGTTTGAAACAACAGATTCTAAGTTTGAAATTCCTGTTCATGTGATGACCAAGGATTCCTGTTCTTGCAGGTCAAATTTTGAGCAAGATCATCAAGCAGTTTCAACCCAGATTTCAAGATGGCAGTCCCTGTGTCATGGATTATTTAATGAGAAAACAAATCAAGTAAGAAAGAATTATAGCTTTCTTTGTTGCAAAAGTAACGGAAATTCATCTGTTCTTAGTTCATTTCTTTTTGATTGCAAAATCTTTTGGAGTGAGCAAGTTGCATGATATGGTGTCTAGTTAATGTCCTCCTGTTATGGGAAGACATAAATCAGCGGAAGGAGTGGAAAGTGATTTATTTGTAAGCTCCCCCCAATTTTGTGAAAGCTGTTGGATGAAACCAATCCAACCATTATAACAAGAAATGATGACAATTTAGAACACATATCAACAAATTGTTGATATGCAAAAATGAATGGTTTAAAACTTATCATTTTACCAGGTAAGATTAGAGAGTTTTTGTGCATTTTTTATGCTTTCTTCCACTTTGGGGCTTTTTGCAAAAGAAAAAGTTGTTCAAAAATTGGCTTTGTTTTTTAAAAAATGGGGTTTGCCCAAAAGTATCAAAAGGTGTATTTGACCCAAAATATGTTGTTTTATGCAAAATGTGCAAAACGTTTGTTTTGGGGGGAGGGGTTGACAATACTGAGTGCACATGGTACTGCTCTGCATATGTACCTCTATGGCTTCCCTGTCCCTTGCAGATGCCAAGCCCATGGGGCTGCTGTTGCAGTGGAAGGGAAAGCAGGAAGGCAACTGAGCATCAGGGATTGGCCATCATGCCCATTGCAAGTTATGGTAGAGGAATGTCTACCAAACTGCAATGGGGATGGAAGGCAGTCCCCACTGCATTGTTGCCTCTTTATTCTCTCTGGCTTTTCTTCGCAAACGAAGATTCAGGAAGGACTCATCCCGCGCTTTCTGCAAGCGCACTGATGACTAAAAAGGCCAATCCGAGATAAACAAGTCCGGTTGCAAAAAGCACAGCAGAAGGTCTCCTTGGGTGATGTTTTTGGGTTGTGATTCTTTCTGCGTTGTCGTTTCTCTTCAAGACTTGTTCGGCGTGAGTTCTCAAATAAGGCTGCAGCATTGTGGATAGTGCGTCTCCATGCCTCCCAATGTGAGGCCAGGGCGGACCACTGTTGGTGATCAATTTGGCCAAGCCTGAGATGTTGTTTCAGGGAGTCTTTGTATCGCTTTTTTGGAGCGCCCCTCTTACGCTGACCCGTGGCGAGTTCACCGTAGAGTAGTATTTTTGGGTGCCTCTTTATTACCCCTATAGCAATAGCCCCATGGGTATTGGCAGCTGCCAAGGGAGTTGGATGGAGTAGAAGAGGCTAGAGAAAAGCCCCTTGTACCCCATTCAAAACAGGACATACACACCCAAAGTATGCTTACATTACAAATGGGATTCACACCAAAGGTTTTTGCACTTTTTTTTAACTAAATAAGATGCGTAATGTGAAAATCCCAGCTTTGATTGACCGTTGTTGGGTTTTTTTCAAAAAGGTGTCTCAATATGTCTAGACATGCTTTCTTGTTGAGGATGAAAAGCAGACTATTCTTTCCATTCCTAGTAGCCTCCAGCAATTTTGAGGTACTGCCTTCCTACCCATCCCCTTATAGTTCAGCATCTTTCAAGAAGAAGCTTCTTGTGTCGAGGGGGTTGGCTAGTACATACTTTTCCCCAGTAGTAATGTCATCTCATTTTGGTTTTCCTAAACAGTGCACTGCATTAATCCATATTAGCCTATTGTGCTCACAAGGAGTTCTCTCAGGCACATTCTGTAAGCATTTCTTTTGTCTGTCTCAGGAACTTTTTGTGGGCATGGCTAAGAGGCAAAAAGAATGGGTCTGAGTGTAGCTTGTTGCCAGGGAGACAAGAAAATTGTACAGAAGAGGAGGTACAGGTAACTGTGCTAGTTAAAGTGGAAACTTGGGAAAGAGCTGGGATGGGGTGGACAGGAGGAGCACCTTTAATTCTAAACTAAACCTATACAGTTGTCCCTCCATATCCATGGATTTGGTATCCACAGATTTATGTATTCACAACTTGAAAATATTCTTTAAAAAATAATAATCCAAAAAGCAAACTTTGATTTTGCCATCTTATATAAGGGACACCATTTTGCTATGCCACTGCATATAATGGGACTTGAGTATTCACGGATTTTGGTATCCACAGGGGGTCCTGGAACCAAACTCCAGTGAATATAAGTGGACAGCTGTACATTGTTTATGCTGCTATTGTTAAAAACTTCAGCGTTTGAGAACCTTTTTCAGCCTAGGGGCTTTACACAAACATGTTGAGGGCCACACTGATTGCCCAAGGCCTGTGTACACACACCACATATATACACAGTTGTGCACACACTGACACAGAAATAAACAACCAGACAAAGCTGGGAGTTGGGTCTACCACTCTGCCACAGAGAGTTACCTAGTTCCAAGGAAGTGAGTGAAGCTGGAACCATCCACAGCATAAGATACCATACCATGTTTGTATTGTGCAACTAAAACATTTATTAAGAGCATGAGCCTTCCCATTCCAATTTTGCATCACGTTGTAGCTTGGGCAAACATGGAAAGTCTTAACTGGTGGGCCAAACCAAATGGTTGTTTGTTAATTGTCTGCTTTTGCTTTCCATTTGTATCCTCAACCACTATAGGAATGGCAGTTTGGAACTCATATCCATATGATGATTAAGTTCCAAAAAGCTTGAATGCACAGCTTTTAGTTTTCACATGGACCTTAGTAATAGGATAATTACAATTTATGGAGAAGAAAGCAGACAATATTTGTGGAAATCACAAACAACATGAAGTCTTTGCTTTGAAAAGAATTTCTGTTTTGTTTTGTTTTGTTTTTTTAAGAGACATTTCAATCATTGGCAAAAATACTCCACAGTAAACTTTACAGACGAATAACTTCATATAAATAATCTATTTCCCAGATTTCCTCTCCTTCTATTTTAACGAGCTATGCCTAAACAAACAATATTTTCTCCCTGTTTATTGTTTATCTGGCAAATAAATTTGGCTCAAACCTCACTAAGCCGTTTGCTATGATTTTTAAAAGCGATGATGTCCATCTGTTTTCCACTAGCTATTAGGGAAATGGCATGTTTACCTCATGTTTCTGGCATGTTCAGAACTGCATTATGAAATGTGCTATTAATCATGGAAAATATCAGCAAGCATTTGCCATATATCCTTTTGTGCATTTGCCAGTGTTAGTGGCACTAATGTCTGTTATTAGTAGCACCTAGCTGTTGAAAAGACAGTTTGAATACATATCCTGAATAAATTACGTTACTATTTCCATTTGAATCCTCCTTTTATATATCATCCAAATATATCCAAATCATATTATTAAAACAATAATAAATGATAACAGTTAAAATATATCAAAAATCCTGTCACAAAATCTACAGTTAAAATAGTGAGACAGCACCATGTGCTGATATGCTTGGCTGATAATTTTATGTACAGTACTTTGAGACTTTTTTCTTCACTTAAAAAATGGCATATGTGTAAACATTAAACCCAGTTTGATGACTGTTCAAGACAGAGAATTTGAACTGAGGGAGAAGAGGAACTCAAGAGATTTTAGGGAAGACATTCCAAGGCTTTGGAGCCACTATTTAGAAGACATTGCTTATTTCACCCCCTATAATAATAACAGAGACAAGAGTATCTAAGGTTGATTTCATGAGTCAGGTGGGATTGTCTGGATTATTGAAGGATTATATTAGACTACCATAGTTAGTTTTCTTTCAAAGAACTGCTGGATATAGAGATAAACATAGACATATTATTTAATCAGTTAAAGCATTATTTTTTATTATTATTATTATTATTATTATTATTATGGCCACTGGGCTTCCAAGTTGGTATACATCAAAATGGACCCAAAAAAATCCTTTAAAAAATTAAAAATCCATTTTAAAACAAGCTTTAAAGAGGAAAGCACCTTTGGAATAATATAGTTTTGGAGGTTTTCTGGAGGTTTCGCGGGGATGGTAGCATGATGATTACGCCAGCCTTGGCTGGGAGTTTGTCAACAGAGGTGCTGCTAGAGAGGAAGAGACCTGCCTCTTGTATTCACAAAGCTAGATTCCTGGTGTGATGGAACACGCAGCAAGGCCTCCCTTGGTGATTTCAAATTCTGAGCAAATGCATATAGAAGAAGATGATTTTCTGATATCCTGGCACCAAGCCACATTGCCCTCTGAGAGCTGGCTCTAAGACTTGGTCCTTCAGAAGAAATGGTAAAAGGAACAATGAACACTACTGAACCAGTAAACTGACCACTGTAAGACTGCAGTAGTACTCTAGCACCACCTTCCAGCTGCTTATAGCAAAGTAAACCACACCAAACTGGTTTCACTGAGTCCTATATCAGCCATACAGACCAGAAGGATACTGTGGTTAATAGTATCAGATTATACTGATATTTCTGGCAGAACCACCATGGGACACACACCCCCAGAGGTCATCCACCAAGATGACTAAAGGGTTTTCTACTCCAACTGAGACCTGAATGTAACAGACCCAGCCAATCAGCTTCATTCAAATAAACCTGGGCTTGTGCTGCCACAACATGCTGTAAGACCTTATTTTGAAAAGGAACTTTGGATGCTGGCTGATAATCTTCTAGAGTGGAAAGGATTCTATGAAGTTTTCTTCAACAGAGGTCTTATTACTGATTCTTTAAAAGGGACTGGAACACAACCTATTTTCAAGGAAGTATTCACAATGTCCGTCACCTACCTAGTGAGCTCTCCTCTGGCAATTTTTATCAGCCAGGATGGATGCAGATCTAATGAACAAGTGTTTGGCCCCACTTCCCCAAGGAACTTGGATGGGGAGAAACAGAGGCAGAGACAGACAGCTTGAAGACTTTTTTTAAAAAAACCAAATCTGGCAGCAATCCTCTACACAACTCCCTGAAAAGACATCTCATTTTGAGATACTAGACAAATTTTCCTATTTCAGCTATGGAAAAATACTGGAGGGAGGGCTTTGGGGGCTCCCCTAAAAACAGGAGGTGAGTTATAAAACTCCAGAAATTTTAGATCCCTTGCAATAAAATATGAGCAGGAGAAAAGTTGTTGTTATTTCTTACCTGCCTTCTTCCTATGGATCAAGGTGGGGAAGAACAGATTAAAACACAATAACGCATAGACACATAATACAGTTAAAAATATGAACACCAATTAATAGTACATAATCAGTTAAAAGAGCATAACATCAAGTTTAAATAGCATGCATACTAAAAACAACCAATTCATAATTTAAAAACTCATGATTTAAAAACCATCTGGATAGACCTGGTGGAAGAGATTGGTCTTCAAGGCTGTTTCAAACTCAAACAGGAGTGTCCAGCTGTCAAGTCTCTTATGGCAGGTCATTCCACAATTTGGGGGCAGCTGAAGAAAAAGTCCTCTGTGTGACAGTTACCAGCCTAGTCCTAGCTGACTGAAGTAAATGTCCCCCAAAAGACCTGAGTGTGCAGGGCAGATTAGATGAGAGAAGATAATCCCGTAGGTAACCTGAATGCAAACCAAGTAGAACTTTAAAGATAACAACCAACACATTGTACCTTGTCCAGAAATTAATTGGCAGCCAGTGGAGAGATTTAAACATAGGTGTAATAGGATCACTCCTAGATGCACCAGTAACCAAGCTGACTGCCATGTTTTGTACTAACAGAAGTTTCTGAACTTGGTACAGAGTTAGCCTAATGTACAGTGCATTGCAGAAATCCAGCCTTTAGGTCACCAGAACGTGAACTACCATCTTTAGGTCCTCCAGCTCTAGGAAGGGGTACAGCTGGCTTATCAGCCAGATCTGATGTTAAGTGTGCCCAGCCATCATATCTATCTATCTATCTATCTATCTGTTTGGAGAAATGGATCTAGAAGTATCCCCAAACTGGGATAGAATGGCACCATGTAGGGTGCCATATACCAACTCCTTTTTTGAGGAGCACCTATCCCCAAGCACCACCATTAGGACCTATCTGAGAGACAGGACCAGAAACACTAAAGCACACTGTCCCTGATTCCCAAATCCTTCAGGTGTTCCAGAAAGATACCATAGTTGATGGTATCAAAGGCTGCTGAGAGGTCCAAAAGCAGCAGCAGCAGCAACACACTTCCCCTGTCAATGCTCAGGCAAAGATCATCCTCTAAAGTGACTATAACAGTCTTAACTCTGCATCCTGCTCTGAAACCAGTTTGAAATGGGTCTAGAAAAACAGAAAGTTCAGTTTATGCTTGTTGAATGTAATGGAGCCACATTAATCTGTTATGGTTGATAACTTCAGAGGCAAAACCATGGATGACTGGTAGGCCAGCCTTCAGAGGAACCACAGGATACATTTTCCCTCCTCAGTCCCAGCTTTCATCAATTACCTCTTTATTCCCAGTTTTAGCCAATGAAATTGAAAACCAGTTCATGGGGGAAGGTGTTAAAGAGGCTCCTCCATAATGGGGATGGGCCCTACCTCCCGCCCTCAGTTTTCACCTGTGTACTTCCTTAATTATTCTCCATTTGATGTGATGGAAGGTGTTACAGGCATGAATGCAGCTACTCATTTACAAGGGAGAAAACACAGGTAATAAAGTTAAAGAGACCTTTAGAGAAGTTTAAAATATGTCCCTACCATTAGTAAATCTAGCAGCTGTGGAAGATTCATGGCTTGACCTTCCTCCACTCATTCCCTAATTACATCTTTTTAACTGGAACTGAGTAAGTGCTATTGAGAACAGTACCATATCTATTATCATAGTCTTGCCCCTTCCTCTACATCAGTAGTTCTCCAGGTGTTTTGGGACTTTGAATCCCAGAAGTACCAGACAGCTTGGTCAATGGTGACCCTTTGTGGAAACTGAAGCCTAAAACATCTGGAGAACCAAAAACTGAGGCCTTGTCTATGTGGGCCAAATGAAGTCCCCCCCCCATTCATGTGCCCAGCTGTCCAGACAATGCAGTGTTCTAGCCCTGTTTCTAGTCTGAAATGTCCAGATGACATCCAGGCAATTCTGACAAGAATCCTTAAAATGGAGTGGACATTTGTTAAAAAACAAACAAACAAACACACACCTTTCACCATTTGCTGCAATTCTGAGAACCACTGTGTTATGTAAACCCATCCTGTGTCCTAACCATGCTAGATGATGGAGCACAGAGACACTATGTATATATAAATAAATCTCAAAGTAATTTTTCATTTCAGCCTTTTATTAAATTTCTGGAACATTTTTTCTTCCTTTGAAAGGTTTGACTTTTATGAAAAGAAATTGCATCTAAAAATTCCAGTGGTTGTATCTTCTTCCTGTGCTGTTTCTGTTTTCTTTATGCTTCAATTTGGAAATGGTCAAGAGTCTATACAACAAAATTGAAACCAGAGCACAGCAGAGCAGCAAAGAAAAATAAAATAAAAGCACACACCTTCTTCATCTCAAAGGTGTTATAAGCTTGTGTATGAGTTTGGATGAAAACAATGTGTTTCACATTTTGCCACTTCTGTCAAAACTTATTCTTCTGCTGCTGTGGATTCAGAGTTCTGGGTTTAAATACAAGTGGTTCAATAAAAAGAGGGGAGTGGGGGAACCAAGACTTTTCAGTTTTTGACAGGGAGCCATTTGGGAGAAGGCTTAGTTGTTGAAATCGTACCAAATTAAATCTTGCAAGCTGTTTACAAACAAATAGCTTTTTAAGTGTTTTTCTCCTGGCATTACCTGTCTCCATGTCCCAAACTTCTTACCCTGAGGCATTAAGCATTTGTTCTGCTGTTGTTGCCATTCTTCCCACAGCTCCACAGCTGCCTAGCCGCCCTCACACCTGCCACTTCTTCTCCATCTGCAAACGTTCCATCAAGTCGCCCTTAATGAATTCCATTATGAGCGCATTTGTACTGGCTGGTGGAAATGCAGAGGCAGAAGACGCTATTTTAACACTAGCTAGAAATGAGAATGTGAAAAAACTCCCTGCTGGTAAGATTCGCCTTAGAGCCAGTTTAACATCTCTGTGATCTTCAGGAAAAAGCCATATATCTCCTAGCTGTGACCACAGCCTGTGTGTGTGTGCAACCCCATGCATTTCTTAGGGTTTTCTTAGGCAAGGAGTCCTCGGGGGTGGTTTTGCCAGTTTGTTCCTCTGAAATATAGCCTACAACAGCTGGTGTTCATTGGTGGTCTCCCACCCAAGTACTAACCAGGTCTGATTCTGCTTAGCTTCCAAGATGAGATAGGATCTTTAAGGTATTTAGGCTCCTTAGCCTAGAGAGGACTAATTCACTACAGAGATTAGAGATTTGATTGTACCTGTGGCCTATATCCAATTGTTGGTCCAACTAGAATATTCCCATTGAACCCTACTCAAGGGTATTTTAAATGAATTGAAATTATCTATTTTAGTTATTTTTGAGAAGTGGGCAAGTGAGACATTATCTGTAAAATTATAATTATGAGCTTTGGGACCTTCAAGCTATAATCAGAATGAATTAATGTAGCCCTTCAAGCTCTGGGTAAACAATATATACATTCAATTTTTTTTTTAATTTACACACACAGCAGTATGTAGTATTTTATAGCCTAAGCCCAGGCACATTCTCAGATAAGGCAACCTGTTGGTCCAATCCAATGGATCCATAGAGTATGTCTCCACTACACAGTTACAGTATATCTTTTGATATTACTATAACTTTCATGGCTTCTTAAGGAATCCTGGAATGTATAGTTTGGTGAGGTACTTTGAATTGTCTCCTAGAGTGTTGTAGTCTACTTCACTAGATTAACATTCCTTGAAGAAAGAGGCACTGATTATTAAATTAGTTTAATTCTTTAGTGTAGATAGAAACATGGTGTAAATTATTAATTCAGCCTTTCTTTGAAGACTTAGGCTACTTCCACAATGCAGAAATAATGCAATTTGACACCACTTTAACTATCATGGCTCCATCCTATGGAATCCTGGGATTTGTAGTTTGTTGTGGCACCAGAGCTCTCTGACAAAGAAGGATAACTATCTCACAAAACTACAAATCTCAGAATTCCATAGCATTGATCCATGGTAGTTAAAGCAGTGTCAAACTGCATGATTTCTGCAGTGTGGCAGCAGCCTCAGACTCTTCCTTCTCTCAATAAGACATTTGACAGCCCTTGTCATTGTCTTCTAAGTCACAACAAGAATCAAGAGGTGAAATCTGTAGCAGGAAGGCTTCACTGGAAAGATTTTTTTGTCCAATGCCAGTATCTCCACTGGCACTGAATGCTGAGGCATGCGACTACAGGAAGTGCTTGACCTGTATTCTAAGAAATCTGGGCCCACTTCAGAGTGGAGGAAGGAGAGAATTTTGCTATATTCAAAGAAGGAGTCACACACTCCTCTGGGCTGCTCAAATATTTTCTTCCATAGCAGTGAAAGATATAAGAAAAAAATTATCATCCTCAGAAGCATGTAGTTGTTCCCTTGATCCTAAATCCTGAAACTAAGCAGGCAATTCCCTTTTAGAAAGTGGTGAACAACATGTGCAGGGCCGGTTTAAAGAATTTTGGGGGCCCCCTGCAATGCTTTATTTTGGGGGCCCCATATGTTTATCTCAGGTCATTGTAACCTAACCTATTCACCTTACAGGATGTTCAGATTACAGTAGGACCCCCATATCCATGGATTCATTATCCATGGAACACAAAACAGCACACCTACCATAGAGTCTTCCTAGAAAATATGTCCTCCCTAGCCGTTTTCTAGGCCGTCCAAGGCAACTCTATGGTATTTTAAACCAGAAGTCCCATTATTTTCAATGGCGTTCACTATTATCCATGGTTTTCAGAATCCACGCCCCCCCCGAACCAATCCCCAGTGGATAAGAGGGGCCTACTGTATTACATAATTTGCCACCAATAATTTAGTTTAAGAAATATAGGCACTAACATAATATTTTTGTTTATTAGCAATTAACATAATGGTGCAGATTTCCTCAAAGAAAAGAAATAGTGGACTACAAGCTGAACATGAGTTACCAGTGTGATGCAGCAGCAAAAAATGCCAATGTGATTCTAGGCTGCATTAATAGGAGTAGTGTCTAGATCAAGGGAAGTAATAGTATCACTCCATTCTGCTTTGGTCAGACCTCGCATGGAATACTGTTTCCAATTCTGGGCAAAACAATTCAAGAAAGATACTGAGAAGGATGGTGGGAGGTCTGAAAGCCATTACGCCCTATGAGGAACTGCTTAGGGAGCTGGGTATGCTTAGCCTGGAGAAGAGAAGGTTGAGAGGTGACGTGATAGCCATGTTTAAATATTTGAAGGGATGTCATGCTGAGGAAGGAGCAAGCTAGTTTTCTGCTGCTCCAGAGACTAGGACACGAAGCCATGGGTTCAAACTACAGGAAAAGAGATTCCACCTGAATATTAGGGAGAACCTCCTGACAGAAAGAGCTGTTCGGAAGTGGAATATACTGCTGCCTTGGAGTGTGGTGGAGTCTCCTTCTTTGGGTTTTTTTAAACATAGGTTGGATGGCTATCTGTCAGGAATGCTTGGATTGTGTGCTCCTGCAGGGCAGAAGCCGATCGGATGGGATGGTTGTTGGGATCCCTTCCAGCCCTATGATTCTAGGCTGCATTCAGAGCCTGGGAAAGTTACTCTTGGATTACACCTCCCAGAATCCCCCTGCCACCACCCTTCTCAAGGTCTGGTTGCATTGTTCCTTTTCCAGCATTCTCTAGCCCAGTGGTTCTTAACTTGGGGTCCACAATGTCCTCACAGGGGGTCCACAAAGGCTTGAAGGCTGCTTGGCCCACCTCCTTCCTGTAGTGGAGTAGCCACGTGACAGGAACCAAGGCAAAGTCTGGCTGGCTTGACCTGCACATTGCCATTCAATCCACTCCAACCACAAGCTTGCAGGAAGAAGCAAGACTGCCTCTGAGGGAAAGTTTAATGGATGGTGTAATTGTATTGTTGTTGTTGTTGTTGTTACCTATTATTATTAGCTATTATAATTAGCGTTTTAAATCTTGAGTTAAGTCTTGGGGCAACAAAAGATATTTAAAGGGGGTCCCTGGTAAAGAAAAGGTTAAGAACCACTGCTCTAGGCCAATGCCTCTCACATAACACTAATGGGATACTGGTGTTTTAGTGACAACGATAAAACCATTGTTCCCAGTAATATTACTCCAAATTTTAGTTTATATTCTTTATATTCTTCTGTTAAAAGAGCTAGAGTGTTGTAGACGTTTCAGCATTGCACTATGACTATGGAGACCAGGGTTTGAATCCTTACTCAGCCATGAATACCCACTGGCTGACCTTGGGCAAGTCACACTCTCTCGGCCTCAAAGGAAGGCAAAGGCACACACCCTTTGAACAAACCTTGCCTATAAAACCCTATGGTAGGTTGGCCTTACTCAGAAATGACTTGAAGGCACATGGGCAAACATACACAAATTTCTTTTGCAAGCTGAACTCAGTTCGCAGCAAGGGGAGGAAGCTGAAGACCAGGGGGGAGGAAGGGAGGGAGGGAGGGCAGAGACCCCAGGAAACCATGTTAAGAGCAGCTGGAAAGATAGGCTGGAGGGGATCTATGTAGAAGGAAGGAATGGGAAGGAAGAACAAAAGAAAGAAAGAAAGAAAGAAAGAAAGAAAGAAAGAAAGAAGCCCTTTCTGAGGGAAAGAGACAACCCTCAAATTCCCCCCCCCTCTCTCTTTCTCTCTCTCTCTCACACACACACTCACCCCTCTCCGACATGCCTGGCTGGCTTGCATTTTGCAGCAGCAAACTCCCTCCAGCTTCTGTCATGGAGAGCTGCTGCTTCTTTCTCTTTCTCTTTCTAGTTTGGGAGATGCTGGGGGGGGGTTGTTTTTGTTTTTTTAAAAAAGCCAGCAGGAGGTTTTTGGAGGAGGAGGGTAGGAGGGGGCTACAAAGCAGCAGCTCCTCCTGGCTGTCTCCTGGCTGTCTCTTTCATCAGATAAGGAGGTCAGCAGGGTGGGGGCTTGACCTTGGGGGCCCCTGCCAATGCTGATTTGGCAGACTGGTTAAACCGGCCCTGAACATGTGCACTCCACACTTCAAATCCCAAGCATTTGATAGTTCCTCTTCAGTGCTTACTACAGTACATATACAGCCCTCCAAGTTTTTGGTCTACTTGTTCCTTTCCAAGATTTATCCTAGAGCCTCACTATGGTAGCCGTTTTGTGGCCAGGCTACGGATTGCAATGGTTATGAGCGTTGTTCAGTTAAGACTATGCCAGTTGAAAGTCATCAAGCCAAATCCATGCACAGTTTTCCTTGATGGATATGCGGCAAAAAGAAGGGGTTCCTGGGGCCCCAGTTGGGCAGCCATTTTCCAACCAGTGTGCTGTTATTCAGCTTGGCAGGTGACAAGTTGACCAAACTCAATTTTTCTGTGATTGAAAATAGATAACAAGGACTCTAACATAGGGCTACGAAGGAACTTCTTTTACAACATTTCTAGTAATATGACAAGTGGAATGACTAGGAGTTAAGGTATATGAATGTATTTACAAGTTGGATAGAAACTGAGCACAGTGTGTGCCTAGGCAGAAGCGCTTTGGACAAATTTCAGCATGTAGAAAGCACATTATTTCTCTTAAGAAAACATCTATTCAAGTTGCAGTCATTCACACACTTATCTAGAACTAAGTCTCATTGACTGCAGTAGGGCTAATTTCTGATAGACATGCCGAAGACTATGTTGTGAGACCCCTTCAATAATTTTCTTCTGCATAGGAACTGAAAAATAATTTCACTAACTAAAAGCGGTTGCGCAAGAATGATTTTGTCAGATTCACTAACGTGGCCAATGGTCATGCTGGGTGGAGGTACTCAGGGAATTGGGATCTCAAAAAAGTAACTTTTGCAAGGTCTGCTCTTAAGATACTGCCTAAACAAAATATGGACTCAAGGATGAAGGAATATGAGTGATGAGGTGAATTACTGAGAAAGGCAAGAAGTCTTAGCAATTACTATAAAATAATTTCAGAAAGGAAAAGAGCTTTTGAAGACAATAATGCTGGTCCTGGGGACTCACAGGCAATGATTTGTCTAGTTCTTCCCACCCGCCATTATCTATTTTATATATTTAAAATATTATCTGGATTTCCCCAATAAAATCTTTCCAAACTGCCACATAACTACCATTAAAAACAATGAAATCCCTGTTTATTTCAAGTCAGTATTTTAGCTTCCTCGTCTACATTTCTTCTCTCTGTCCATTAGGTCTCCCAGTTTTCTTTCTCT
Organism: Gambelia wislizenii; assembly: GCA_030847615.1. Lineage (NCBI taxonomy): Eukaryota > Metazoa > Chordata > Lepidosauria > Squamata > Crotaphytidae > Gambelia > Gambelia wislizenii. The sequence continues at coordinate 284,916,058 of JAUMIR010000001.1, read as the reverse complement.
CCTTTTTTCCTTTGCATTCTTTTGTTGTTCGCCTTCTCTTTCTTTCATTACTTTCAGCACTTCTTCTTCCAACCATCCTCATGTCCTTTATCCACACACTATCAATATACTGTATAAAATAAATTCATGTGGATGGCCAGACTAGGCTGTAAATGGGCAGGCCAGGCGAAACACAGTACCTGTAACACCACTCAGGCTGAGGTTCCCTGAAAAGAAACATCATCAGATTAATAAAACCTCCCAACTGCTACTCCAGGAGGTCCAATGCATTGTGCTGCCTGTGCAAAAGGCAACTCTGGTAGTAGTTGGAAGAGGCCTTCTATGGGCCTTTGCACCAATTCTTGTTATGGCTGGCCGAAACTAGACCTTATAATTTTTAGATGTCTACACCAAGTGCTACATTTCTTCCCAGCCACCATTGAGCTTCCTCACTCTGTATCTTGTTGCATTTGAATAGCCTGCTGTTTATTTCTGGCTAATCACAAGGAGCATTTGTGGTCTTATCACAATTGAAGCAAATCAGTTTCCCTCCGGTTACAAAGATGACTGAGAACTAGGGACCACTGTTCCATGTTTTATGTCCTAACATCATTGTGTTTCTGTTCTTTAATGCACTTTAACAAGGGCTAACCAACTTATATTGCTGTGATGTATGACATGATGCTATTTAAATGCTAATTTCTTTCCTTCTTTCAATCCAGAAAAAAAAAGCCGTAAAACATATCAAGTGCAAAATAAGATATCACACACACTAGGGTTGAGGAGAAGGGACAAGAAAGCCAAATCTTAAAATAAACCATTGCTTTTTCAGCAAAGTGTGTTAATTGACAAACTTCTTCTTGGCACCTGTTCATCAGAATGGAAATTCACATCTGAACTGATTTTCAAAATCCATTAGAAGATGTGCAGCTATTTTAAACCTCAGTTCCCATTCTGGAACCAATGAGCGTCTGATTCTTATGGTTGCTAAGTGACTGTTGCTTCACAGCAGTTATCTGCATGGTCCTGGAATTCATTTTTGTGCTAGGCTTTTATGCTGTACCTGATGGACAAGTACTCGGAGGAAGTTGTCAAATGCTTCCTATGGCCATGGGCCCATCTATTCCAGGCCTGTGTACACTTACTTGTGGCAGTTCTCCCAGATCTTGGCCTACCTGGAAATGTGAGGGATGAGGCCTGAGTCTCCCTCTGAACAAGTCCTTCATCAGTGATCTGTGGAGCTGTACCATGTTATCCTCCGTCATTAGCTGTGGAGACCAAGGTAAAAGTTTTCAGGCCAATTTTTTTCTTCCTGCCTGGATGCATCTAGACATGGTCCTCCTTCTGTATCTGGACAGCTGTACATATAAGACAGTAGAGAGGAAAGTATATTCTTCTGAAGGGGTGGCCATGATGCAGGGGCAAAAAATGGTTTGTTGCTTCAAGAAAATAAAAACCAAGTAGTTATTATCCATAAAGAGAGGAAATCCTCTACCTTCAGTGGAAAATAATTCTGAGGGAGTAAGACAATGGTCTTGAAAAGGACAGGTTTGCTTATGGAGCAAGAATGGTAATTTAGCTCTATGTTTTTCTTTTCCTTTTAAAGACCAGTGCATGGTTTGTAGTACAGTGCTGTTATAAAATTCTCTCTCTGAGTTCACCATCATGCTCACAGGCTTCAAACTACAGAAGATGCAAGGGGAGGTGGAGATGAAGGGAAGGCAGCAAGTGCAGCCCAGACCTCTTGCTGAGCTCTGTGTGCCACTGACATCAAGGGAGGGGTGGGGAGGAACCCAGAGAAACCAGACAGTCACCAGCAGCCACCCACCAACCAGGCTTTGCAGGAAACTGGGTTGCAGGCTGAAGCACATACAATTTAAAGAGTTGGGTATATATATAATAATTAATAATAAGTATTAATTATTAATTTAATAAGTATTAAGTATTAATTATACACTTAATAATAAGTATATATCCACTTAATTTGTATGAACTGCAGCCACCAGCCAGAGTTCTGCAAAGCTGGTGGGTGGCTGCCAGAACCCTGTGCCTTTCCCTCTCCTTTTCCTCACATATGAAGATGGCAGCAAGACACCTGGTTGTGGTCACTCACTTACCATCGCACAGCCTCTCCTCTCCTTCCTTTTACTTCCTCCCACCCTGAGCCAGGGGCAAAGCAGATGATGTCAGAGAAGCTCACTAGAGCTTCCTCTTGCTGTGGTTGCCACCCCTTTACCCTTGCCACCATGGCACCACCACTGGTTCCTTGCCCATCACATGAACTTTAAGCTACTTGGCTAGAGGACCACAGATGGGGCTCCAAAGCTAGCAACTTCGGACAGGGCCCAAAAGCCAGGGAGCTCTACTCCTATGTAGAGTTCCCATTGAATTGCATGTCCAGCAGCATTTTGAGGTGGCTTCAGAGGTTTTACAAAGAGGCTGCCTCTGCAGGAACTCTGTCCTTGCTGGAAACAGAAGGAACTCATCTATGTTGTAAAATATGCAGAGTGCGTTCACTCTCTGCTCATCCGAGCAGAGATGCATGCAGTGAAAATAGCGTGGGCTTCTGGGCAAAACCATGCACACCTCTGGCGCAAAAGAAGGAGGCTGTTAATTTTCTTTATGGCTTTATTGAAAAGAAATGCAAAGCAAAATAAAGGACAGAAGACATTCATCCATGCTTCTGTATGCTCCGAAGTCTCTCAGGAGCTAAGAGAAAAGAAAAGGAGCCCCCAAAAGCAAGAGGCTAGCTAACTCCAAAATCCCTCCCCAGTTATATGCTTTTCCCCAAAACATTCAATCCTTCTGAGAAGGAGCAGAAACCTGAAACCTAGTTTCGCTTCTCGTCTTCTCACTCTGAGGACAGAGAAAACAAGATAACAAAAAACAGATTTATGAGTTCTGATAGACAAGCTGGCATCTCTATGCCTGGTGAATAAAATTACCCAAAAGGGGGGAGATAAACTTCTAATTACAACATCTGTTTTCCCTGACAATCTATTCATAAAAGGGAAACTACAGATCCAGAGTAAATAGAGAGTAAAATGAAGGGTAGAACAAACCACAGCAGCAGAAAAGGGGAAGCCTTTGCTTCCCTAATTCACACATTCCTCCTTCAAATCTATCCATTACAGAGCTTTTTCTTGTTGTTGTTGGGGCGTAGAAAGACACGCTGTGTCCACCACGACCACCTGCAGAGTTGTTCCACATCGACAGGACGCCAAGGAGAAGGTTTTCTGGAGAGACTTCTGCAAAACTTCAGGCTGAGAAGGAAAAATTCCTTCACCCCAGCACACTGCCTTGAGCTCTGGCTTGCCAAATAAAGACAGCAACAAGGCCAGCCTTCACTCAACTTGAGGGCTTTAATCTTTGTTTGCAGTATATTTACAATAAATATATAGAGTATAGGATAATCTCTCTTAAACCAACAAACTGCTTCGCCAACCACCATCCACAACAAACCCACACTGGAGATAATTTTCTTCTCCTTTTTATAGGCAGTTAAACAATGTCTGTTACATCAGGCATCTCAGATGTGCATACTCTCAAATGCTAACTCACACACACACCTGCCACTGGAGCTTAACTACTTTCATTTCTAAGCTTACAGCTCCATCTTGTGGTCACATCCATGTCATTTCCTGACAGTTGTTATGTGCCTTCAGATTTATTCCAAATTATGGCAGCCCTATTTTATCGTTTTCTTGACAAGATTCATTCAGAGGAAGTTTGGCATTGCTGTCTCCGTAAGTATGACTTGCCCAAGATCATCCAGTGGGTTTCCCTGGCCAAGTAGGGATTTGAACCCTGTCCTAGAATCCTAAGCCACCACTATAACCACTGTACCATGCTGGCTTCCTCCGTAGCTTTTTCAAGCTAGGCCTTACTAGCACTAGGTCTGATTGAGGCCATTCTGCAGTCAAGTCACAGATTTTATACAAATAGGGCACAGTTTAATGATGTATGTCCACATACCACAGACAGCACTATAGAAATTATGATTAATACAAATAACAACATGAAATATAACAAGCTGCTTCAGGGGAACTTGATGATATGTTTACAAAGGAAAGCTGCACTATTTTTTAACATCAAAATATGCCTGCAAACCAGGATCTGTGGTGCTTACTGCAGACATGAACTGCATATATTTTTTCATAACAGCATACAAACCAATATTATGAAAATAAATGACATCCCAAATACAGTAACTTCTAAGTGTCACACAAATCTAAGGACACTACAACTCATGGTATATTTGAGGTTTAGATATAAGAAGTCCTCTCCATTGACACCCCCTTGTCATCTCCTGAGATGCCAAGATTGACAAAGAAATTGATCACAGATTAGCAAAGGCATATAGTGCATTTGGAAGACTTTACAAAAGAGTCTGGAGTAATAAACACCTGAGGCAAAGCACAAAAATCAATGTGTATAGACCCTTTGTACTATCTATTCTCCTTTAGGGGTCTGAAACATGGGTCACCTATCGCCAACACTTACAACTCCTCCAACGCTTTCATTAGTGCTGTATATGCACAATCCTAAATATACGCACAATGGATTGACTATGTGACGAATGTTGCTGTCCTTGAGCAAGCAGGGATCACAAGCATTGAGGCCATGATATTAAGAACACAGCTGCGCTGGGCAGGGCACGTTTCTAGGATGGAGGACCATCGCCTCCCCAAAATACTACTCTACAGTGCACTTGCCACGAGTCAGCATAAGAGGGGTGCTCCAAAAAAAGCGATACAAGGACTCCCTGAAACAACATCTCAGGCTCAGCCAAATTGATCACCAACAATGGTTCGCCCTGGCCTCACATCGGGAGGCTGAGGCGCACTATCCACAATGCTGCAGCCTTATTTGAGAACTCATGCCGAACAAGTCTTGAAGAGAAACAACAATGCAAAAAGAATCACAACCCAGAAACATCACCCAAGGAGACCTTCTGCTGTGCTTTCTGCAACTGGACTTGTTTATCTCAGATTGGTGTTTTTAGTCATCAGCGTGCTTGCAGAAAGCACGAGATGAGTCCTTCCTGAATCTTCATTTGCAAAGAAAAGCCAGAGAGAGATATAAGAAGTAGTTAGTGTGCTGTTGGTGCTAATGAGCCAATTAGCACTGACAACATTTTAAAGAATTCAGTAACACAGATAGCACTAATCAGATTCTGGGAACTATCAGTCCTCCAGAGTTAATAGCCAGCAGCTCTCCCCAAATACACTGCCACACCAGCCAGCTAGTTTGTAAATTCTAATAATAGTACAAATCAGCCAAAGTTTAACTAGTTCACATCATTAATGATGTTGTCTGCCTACCAAGTCATTTCTGACTTATGGCAACCCTATGGCGAACCCATCAGAGGGTTTTCTTTGCAGAATTTCTTCAGAGGGGGTTTGTCCTTACCTTCCTCAGAGGCTGAGAGAGTAACACTTGCCCAAGGTCACCCAGTGGGTTTCCATGGCTTAGCGGGATTTGAACTCTGGCCTCTCAGTGTCCTAACCCAAACACTCAAACCGTTACATCATACTGGCTCTCTACATTAGTATTACTGAAAGGTATTCCCAAACTTTGCCATTCCTGGCATTAAGGGCAGAAGAGAGTTCCCTCCAAACCTACCTCAAATGAGGGGGGAATTGTGGCAAGCTTCGTCAACACCCCATGTCTGTATGCGCGGCATGCTCAGCTGAGCATGTTGCTTCCAGGGATGACTGTTCTCAGGATGGCCACAATTTGCAGTCATCATGAGATCTCGGGGTGGAGCTGACTTCATGAGATGTATTCATTTTGGAATATTTGGAGGCTCACCTCTTTTGAGATCTCCAGAGGCCATAAATTGCTTTACGTTGCTCTGCGCAACCTCTTTTGCTGCTGGCATTCAGACAACCACTCACAGGTTCAATTTAAGGGGTGATCTATACAAAAGTGGGAAAATTGATTGCTCTGGATTAGTAGCAATTCACAGCAGCTGTGACCTGTCTTAATGGTTTCACAGCCCCCATAAACTTTGCATGACCGCTAGCCAAGATGGCAGCCATGAGGGAATTACTCGCCGTTTAAAATCTTCCACTACTGATTTTTTTTAAAAAAAAACTTTACTATGGTGTGCACGAGCAATATTTCACCTTTATAAAATGAAAAATGAGAAAAGAGAGAGAAAGATCACAATTTTATCGCCTTACCAATCTCTTGCTTAGCTGAAAATCCAACATGGTGGCAGCAGGCTCTTTCCCTGTTTGCAAGCCCGAAATCCAAGCTTATTTAGCCAATCAGCTTGCACTGCTTCATCACAGCAATGTGAATGAGACTGTCTTAATGATCAGGTGTTCGCATCCCCCATGGAGCTTTCTAAAAACACCAAGAAAACCCCTGAAGGCTTCCCCAATGGAGTTTACAGTGGATTTGGCTCCCCCGCTTCTGAATAAGACATGTCGATGCGAATGTCCATATAGACAGATCGCCTTCCATGCAAATTCCTTTAGGGTTATTTTCACCGTTTAGACAAGACCTAAATACCCCTAAGTATTTGCAGGTCACCTTTGTGGCCAAGGAGGATTTTCCCCCCATGTCTTTGCATTGTGTTGTTTTTCTCTGGGGCTTAGTGATGAGGATTGGGATATTGTTTGGTTCATTATAAGGTGTAAGTTTATGTTGGTTATCCTGCTGACTAACATTGTTGCTGATAGTGCCTTGTCAGGATTAGCAGGGATTAAAGTGAATGAGGAGTAACCAGGGCAATAAAACAGGGAGGTCCTGGAAGGCTGGCTTATGAATTTAGGCAATATCAGTCAGTACCTCAGTGTTGCCACCATCCTTTTTCTCTTAGAGCCTTACTACACTCCAAAGAAAAGCGGCAAAGCAGGAGCAATGTTCCATCTTTCCTGCTGCCTTACCACATGATGGCGGCATTCCTTTGTTCCCGTCCTGTGGAGGACCAAGGTAAAATCATATCTTTTTTGCTAACCAGAAAAATCCATTTGCAACAAGATGCAGTTTTACCTTGGTTCCCCCATGGGACCGGAACAAAAGAATGCTGGAAGAACGCCGATGCCATGTGGCAAGGCAGCTGGAAAGATGCAACATTCCTACTGCTTTGCCACTTTTCTTTGGAGTGCGGTAAGGCTCTTAATCTGGCTATAGTAGGCTCAGGCCTGAGCCAGGGACAGGCTGATCACGCACAGATACTGAACTTGCAAGGGTGGCTGGATCAGAGCTGCAGATTCACGTCTCTCCTCCTCACCTTCTTATTGTGAAATATTTAAAATCAAAATCTGTGACACAAAGAACTTTATCACACCAGGCAGTCATCTCACAGCAATCCTGTTTTGGAAGCAAGCAGAAACATGGAAGTGAGATCAGGCCAGCAGATCAGAGCAGCAAAATAAAAAATAAAAAAATGGAAGGCATGGCTGGCCTGCTTGAGAACAGCATGGGGGAGGGGAAAGAGAGGGGAAGAAGAGAATTCCACCCCCTTGTGCCATGTGAGAGCTGTCTCTTCTGTTTTTGAAGTGGAAGAGATTACTGCACAAGGGGGACTACCAGGATAGCAGCGTTATTGGGACTCATTGATGGGTTTTCCCCATCAGTGATAAGGTGTGCTTCAGAAACGACTGAAGCACACACAACCAATGGGATGAAGATGACACCTTGCAGTAAATACTCCCCAATAATGGTACTATCCTGCTCTAGTCCCACAATAGAAGCTTCATGTGATAAAGTCCAAAGCCTCTTCTATTGAGACAAAATATACACAGGTGTAATAAAACCTAATAAGAAATGACAGTTCACATGATAGAGTGAGACACTGATAGAGCCCTTGTCTCTGCCTCTCTGATTAGATCTCCAACACTGACCCATCTACCTCTGCCCCCATCTTCTGAGGTATAGTAGGTGCCTATAGTGCAAAAGTCCTCAATTGTCAGGGGTTGAGGACTGCTTGACCAACCCCCATGATACTTTGGAGGGCTGCACTGCTTCCACTCTCAAACTCCACCCCCTGCCAAAGTAACTGGGGTAGGAGGCAGATATTTTTTATAACCCAAAATGGCCAACATCATCCCCCAAGCCTCAAGTAGGGCATTGGCAATTTTAACCAGTTTCCTGGTGCTGTCGGTCTTTCTGTCACATTTTTAGGCCTCTTACAGGCTGTTTTTCAAAATGGGAAAAGAGCTTCTAAATGAGGAGGGGCATAGCTTCCGGTGGCAAAGGCAGTGCGTGTGGATGGGTTTCGGAGGAACTCCTGAAACGTGGTTGCCAAACGTGAGAAAACCACGACTGAGATAAGCACCTGAGGTGATTCAAAAGCCCTGGGAAATTGGCAGAGGTGGAGGCTTGCGTGGGTTTGAATGCCAACACACAGAAAGCTTGGAAACCTGAAGTAGGGGTCCAGCATGAGCTGAGGGAGCCGTAAGCTGACAAACTGTGTTCTGGTTGCTGTAAAAGCACTAGAGCCACCGCCACTATTTTTTAAAAAAGGAGAAAATGTCAAGTAGTTAAGTGTTGATATCTCCTTGTCTGAATCCGGTGTGAGTAAAACACCCAAATATTTTTTCTTCTGTTGTTACATAAGGAGAGTAGAAGGACTAGGGGGGAGCTTAATTATCCTACTAGTCACATGAATCTAAGTTTAAACACGGAGTCAAAGAATTAAAGAGACAGACAGAATATAGTGCTATAAGATTGAGGCTATATGCCATAGATGTGATCCAAAGGTGTAAGAAGGAGAGAGGACCAAGAGTTTAAAAGAGATTGGAAAATAAAATCAACAGAAAGAGAGATATAAAGGTGATTTGGGAAAGAGAATGGAGAAAATAAAGGTGTAAAGGAGCTAAAGGGTAAAGAAAGAGGGAACACAAAAGAGGAGGTAATTCTAAAGACAGAGGGAGAAGAACTTAAGTGGAAAAAGAGAGGCAAGATCTGAGGTGACGGAGGAGATTTTAAAATAGAGGATCAAATTGAAAGCAGAAGACCAAACTGAAAGAACTGAAAGAAAGCAAACAGAGAGACCAAACTGAAAGAAAGCAAGCGGAGAGTCAGAAAGAATTCAAAAGGATAGACTGCAAAACAACGCTACAGGAGGAGGAGGGAAATATTGCAAATTATTTTCCACAGCTGTGCCAGTCAGGTTTTTTTTCTAATTATGTCGCTTTGAAGTTCAGACTTGAATAAGTGTGGGGGGTGTGGCTCTGTGTGTCTCTGTAAATCTGCCTGTAAATGAACTCACTCCATAAAGCAGAGGGAGAGTAATCTCTCTGCTAAAAGACCTTGCTGCCATGCCGTGGATCGCAAGTTTTTCCAGCTGCTCTCTCTCTCTCTGTGTCTCTCTATCTCCCTCTCCCTCCCTCCCCCAAGCAGAGAGAGAGAGAGAGAGAGAGGGAAAATAGCAGTTCATCTTGCTACAGGCCTTTGTGAAATGGTTTCTCTCCCTCCCCCGTGCACAGGATAAAAGTGACAAACGAGCTTTTACATACTTTCAAAACAGCAGAGAAGATGAGAAGGAATGCTCCCTGACTGAAAGTTGTTGGGAATCCTTTTTTTTTTTCCAAACTGGCTTGCAAAATAGCTGACAGGATTTTTGCAAGTTTCTTCTCTAATGGCTACTGTCTTTGCCTCCTCCCTGCCCCTCTTTTAAGCCCACCCCTGCATCATCAACCAATCACAATGCAGCTGTGCTTTAACCCTTAGCAGAATGCTAGTTTACACTGCCAATAAAGCACTACATTGCAAATATTCCTGCAAAAATAGCGATATCCCCTGTCACGCTATATTTGGGTGTTTTACCTTCCCCCCTTCTGAATGAGGCGATGTTGTGCTGCGATCCGTGGGAACTATGAGCTATCTTTGCGGTATATTTAGGGGAATATTTGCCCGTGTAAACAACCCCTGAGAGACCTGTGTGAGAAAGTGAACATTGAAGAGGAGAAAGAGGTTTAAAAAGCCAGAGAAATAAAGGAATAGACTGAGTTGTTTAAGATGTTGAGGATATTTGATGCTTTTGCAGACTGGAAATTGGAGACAGCTGAATGACAGAGGACTGAGAGTAAACACAGAGAATAGTGGATAGACAAAGAAAAAGGAGATCAGTAGAGGACTGGGGAGGAAGGAGAGAACTCCATTTAGACCGGAAAGCAAGAGGAGAGTAAGAAGTTAAAAGATAACGAGAAGGTAAAAGATAATAAGAAAACAGACTGCTCATCTAAAAGAAACCGAAGAAGATACAGAGAACATAATAACTGCCTAGAATGAAATGTGTATGGTAGTATGCATTGCTGCTTATGGGTTGTATGGTACAGTAGATAATTAATTTAATTCATTACTAATTCATTACTGATTTCTTGATTAATATGTTTTTTTGAAAAGTGGACAAAAATAGAAGGGGAGGAAATGGCTAAGAAGATAGAGGATTATTTGGAGAGAGAAGAGATACAAAAATTACAATACAACAAAAAGCAGAACTAAATAAACAGATAACAGAAAAAGAGATAAGGGAAGCTATAAAAAGAATGAAAGTAGGGAAGGCTCCTGGTCCAGATGGGCTTACTTTTCTATATTAGAAGGCTTTTGAAGATCAATTAGTAAACCCACTATGTAAGTTATTTAACCAGATTAATCAAGGTAAATGTCCATCTACCTAACAGAAAGCCGACATTGTCCTAATACTTAAAGAAGGGAAAGATCCACTATCACCAGCAAACTACAGACCCATATCTCTTTTGAATAAAGATTACAAGATTTTTGCTAGTATTCTTGCGGAAAGATTGAAGAGAGTGCTGTTTCACTGGGTCCAAGAAGATCAAAATGGCTTTTTGCCAGGAAGGCAAGCTAGAACCAATATAAGAACTTTGTTAAATATAATAGAAGTTTATGATAAATATAATGAAAAGAAATTGGCAGTAATATTGGCAGATGCTGAGAAAGCATTTGACAATGTTAGGTGGGATTTTATGTTTAGGTTGTTGGAAAAGATGGACACAGGCAATAACTTTGGTAAGTGGAAACAAATAATATACAACAGACAGGCGGCACAGATAATAGTGAATGGAGGTAAAACAAAAAATTGTAAAATAAATAGAGGAACAAGGTAGGGGTACCCCTTATCTCTGCTTTTGTTTATTATGATTTTAGAAGTGCTAAATAGAAAGATAAACAGAGAATCAGAGATAAAAGGACCTAAAATAAAAAACTATGAGTTCAGATATAAGGCATTTGCCAATGATTTCATTGTCTTTTTAGATGATCCAGTGTGCTGTATAAAAAAATTGAAGGAAGTAATAGAAGAATTTGGATATTTAACTGGTATGAAGATTAATAAAGAAAAGACCATAATATTAATGAAGAATTTGACTAAACTAGAAGATAAAGAATTGGAGGAATTGTTGGAGATCAAGACAGAACAAAAAACTAAATATTTGGGAATAGTTATAACTAATAGGAATGTAGATTTATTTCAAAATAATTATGAGAAACTTTGGAGCCAACTAAAAGAGGATATAAAAAGATGGTCCAATCAAAACATCTCACTTCTTGGCAGAATAGCCACGGTGAAAATGAATATCCTACCCAGAATAATGCACCTGTTCAGGAATATATCTATTTTGATCAATGAGAAACTGTTTAAAGGATTGGATAAAACCCTGAAAGCTTGTATGGGCAAGGAAAAGGCCACAGATTAAAAAAGAGGTACTATGTGATACAAAAGAAAGAGGTAGATTTGGCCTGCTGGATCTAAGGTTATATTACGATGCAAATTGCCTGGATTGGATTTTGGATTGGGTTATGTTGAAAGATAATAGATTGTTACAGATCATAGAATCATAGAATTGTAGAGTTGGAAGAGACCATGAGGCCATCCAGTCCAACCCCCTGCCATGCAGGAATACACAATCAAAGCATCCCCGACAGATGGTCATCCAGCCTCTGTTTAAAGACCTCCAAGGAAGGAGAACCTACCATGATCTGAGGGAGTGTGTTCCACTGCCAAACAGCTCTGACTGTCAAAAAGTTCCTCCTAATGTTGAAGTGGAATCTCTGTTCCTGAAGCTTGCATCCATTGCTCCGTGTTCTAGTCTCTGGAACAGCAGAAAACCAGCTTGCTCCATCCTCAATGTGACACCCCTTCAAATACTTAAACAGGGCTATCATATTGCCCCTTAACCATCTTTTTTCCAGGCTAAACATACCCAGCTCCCTAAGTCTTTCCTCATAAGGCATGGTTTCCAGACCTTTCACCATTTTAATCGCCCTCCTGTGGACATGCTCCAATTTGTCAATATCCTTTTTGAATTGTGGTACCTAGAACTGGACACAGTATTCTAGGTGAGGCCTCACCAAGGCAGAATAGAATGGCACTATTACTTCCCTTGATCTAGACACTATACTTCTATTGATGCAGCCCAAAATCACATTGGCCTTTTTAAGTGCCGCATCACACTGTTGACTTATGTTCAACTTGTGGTCTACTAGGACTCCTAGATCCCTTTCGCACGTAGTCTCATTCAGCCAGGTCTCTCCCATCCTATATTTATGCATTTCATTTTTCCACCCTAAATGCAGTACCTTACATTTCTCCGTATTGAATTTCATTTTGTTAGCTTTGGCCCAGCTCTCCAGTCTATCCAGGTAATTTTCAATTTTGATCCTGTCCTCTAGGGTATTAGCTACTCCACCTAATTTGATGTCATCTGCAAATTTGATAAGTATGGCCCTAATTCCCTCATCCAAGTCATTGATAAAGATGTTGAATAGCACTGGGCCCAGGAAAGAACCCTGTGGCACCCCACTGGTCACATGTTTCCAAGACGAAGAGGAGCCACAGCTGAGCACCCTTTGGGTTCGGCCGGTCAACCAATTACAAATCCATTGAACAGTCAACTTCTCTAGCCCGCATTTTACAAGCTTGTTTGCAAGAATGTCATGGGGAACCTTGTCAAAGGCCTTACTGAAATCAAGGTATACGATATCCACAGCGTTCCCTTCATCTACCAAGCTGGTCATTTTATCAAAAAAAGAGATCAGATTAGTTTGGCATGACTTGTTTCTCTGAAACCCATGTTGACTTTTTGTGATTATGGCATTACCCTCTAAATGTTCACAGATTCTCTGTTTAATGATCTGCTCTAGAATCTTCCCTGGTATTGATGTCAGACTAACCGGACGATAATTGTTGGGATCTTCTTTTTTCCCCTTTTTGAAGATGGGGACAACGTTTGCCCTCCCCCAGTCTGCCGGGACTTCTCCTGTTCTCCAGGAGTTCTCAAAGATTACTGCCAATGGCTCTGAAATTACATTTGCCAGCTCTTTTAATACTCTTGGATGTAGTTCATCTGGTCCTGGAGATTTAAATTCATTTAGATTAAGAAGGTATTCCTGTACTACCTCTTTGCGTATTCTGTGCTGGATTAACCCTATTGTGTCCTCTGTTCCAATATCCTCAGGTTGATCACTCTTTTTCTTTTCTGAAAACACTGAGGCAAAGAAGGTGATGAGTAATTCTGCCTTTTCTCTGTCCCCTGTTAGCATTTTGCCATCTTCTCCGCATAGTGGCCCTACCATTTCCTTCTTCTTCCTTTTGCTGCGGGCATACCCCAAAAAAACCCCTTTTTATTGTTTTTAACCTCTCTAGCAAGCCTGAGCTCATTGTGCGCTTTAGTTTTTCTGACTTGACTCCTACACGTGTTTGCTATCTGTTTGAATTCTTCTTCTGTGATTTCCCCCTTTTTCCATTTCCTATACATGTTCCGTTTAAAACCTAGCTCCGTTGAAATTTCTTTAGTCATCCATCCTGGTTTCTTGAGATACCTCCCATTTTTCTTCCTTAATGGTACTGTTTGAAATTGTGCCTTCAGTATTTCCCTTTTGAGAAAGTCCCATCCGTCTTGAGGTCTCTTCTCTTTTAGTATTCCTGACCATGGGATCACCCCCAGTATTTTCCTGAGTTTATTGAAATCAGCTCTCCTAAAGTCAAGAATGTGTGTCTGAGTATGCCTGGCTTCTCCTTTCCATTGTATAACAAACTCCAGGAGAACATGATCACTCTCACCTAAGGATCCCAACACTTGCACCCCATTAACCAGGTCATCCCTGTTGGTTAGGATCAGATCTAAAATAACTGACCCCTTGTTGCCTCTTCCACCTTTTGGACCATGAAATTGTCCTCCAGGCAAGTAAGGAATTTAGTAGACCTTGAAGTTTTGGTTGAGTTAGAGTGCCAGCAAATATCAGGATAGTTGAAGTCACCCATCACTAGTACAGCTCTCCTTTGTGCGTGTGTGGTCATCTCTTCTAGAAAGGCATCAACCAATTCCTCTGTCTGACTTGGGGGTCTGTAGTAGAGTCCCACAATAACATCCCTGTTGTTACCCTCCCCTTTAATTTTTATCCAGATGCTCTCCACCTGGCTTCCAGTATTGATGTCATGGATCTCTTCACTGGTGTAAATATCCCTGACATATAATGCTATTCTTCCTCCTTTCCTGTTTGGACTGTTTCTCTTATAAAGGTTATACCCCTCTATTCCTACATTCCAATCATGTGTCCCATCCCACCAGGTTTCAGTAATGCCTATTATATCATGTTTGCTTTGTAGTGCTAGGAGTTCAAGTTCATCTTGCTTATTTCCCATGCTCTGTGCATTTCCTCTGTGCGGTCCCCTTCCAAGACTGTTCATTCTGTGCTGTCCATGAAAACCTCTTGCTCACTAATATGTTGAAGTGTAGCTTCCCGGGTCTCCTGCTGCTGGACTTTCTCTTCCAAAAGGGCTACCAACTTGCACTTGGTGCGTGTGAAGTTCCCCACGTCTGTAGACAAGAAGACAAACATCGCACAAGTTTTGTAGGTGACTGCAGCAGAAGTCTTAGTTAATGCTGAGAACTCTATGCTGTACTTTTAAGTATGCTGTATTTTTCCTTGGTTGCTCAAATTCGCGCGCTGTTAGGCTTGCGCCTCTGCAAGGAGTTATATAGAGCTAGGCTCCCAGCTCCACCCCCTAGTGACTCACAGATGTGACTCACAGAAACTCCATCCCCTCAGCAACAAGCACACTCTCCCAACAGTTTTTGAAAAATTCAAACTCACCCACTCAAAATGACTGCCCAGAAGCTGCTCTCTTTCTTCTCCCTGGCAAGAAACTGAAACAGTTTCTTGCCAGGGAGGGATTTAACCTTAGATTTGGCTGGCATGCATATATGTGGCATGGAAAATGACAAGACACAAGGAATTTGACCACCATTTCATAAGGAGGGCATTAACGCAAGTTTGGATAAAACATAAGAGGAAATTGTATCTTAGGATACCACTATGGGTGTCAAATCATGAGGCTTTTTATAAAATAAAAAGGTTACAGATAGATATATGGTTAACTTACGGAATGATTCTAAAGAGAAGTGGAATGGAATATAAAATGAAAACTCAGGATGAATTAAGGGAGGAGGGAATTTGCTGCCATTGGTTTCTGTACAAGCAGTTATTGGAAAAGTTTAAAGTAGATCCAAAGTTGGAAGGGTTAATGATGGAAAAAGTAGAATTTGACAAGATAATACAAGGAGATGACAAAAAAAGAATATCCAAAATATATCAGTTATTATTGAAATTAAATTTAGAAATGGAGATTGTGAAACCATATATGATTAAATGGGCAAAGAGTGTGGGCCATGAAATAAACCTGGAAGAATGGGAAAAGGCATGGATAATAAATATAAAGTTCAAAAGAAGTTATAATTTGTGAGAGAAGTTTTATAAAATGATCAATATGTGGCACCTAAAACCAGAAAGAATGGCAAAGATCTATAAAAACACCTCAGGAAATTGCTGGAAGTGTGAAAATATGAAAGGGATGTATTATCATATATGGTGGTGCTGTAGAGAAACAAAAAAGATACGCAATATAATAACAAAGATATTGAAAATTAGTTATCCTTATGAACCAGAGAGATTTACTTACTTAATATGCTGCATAATATAGATTATAGAATACAAAAAAAGTATGGCAGGATTATACTTTATGTGGTAACAGCTACAAGACTACTCTTTGCAAAAGACTGGAAAAGCAAAAGGACTCCTTTAATTGAGGATTGGACGGCAAAGTTACTAGATATGTGTGAAATGGATAGATTATCTAATTTGCTAGATGACGGGGAAAACCGGAGGAATGTGCATGTGTGGAAGGACTTAATTCCCCTTTGGAAAGAGAATTGGGCAGATCTAATAATTATATCCGTGGAATAAATAAGACAACAAAAAGGAATCTAATATTAATAAATTTAGTAAACGACAACAAAATTAGAGAATTTTGACAATCAAGTGGGTAGCAGTAAATTGGAGAAATAATCAACCTGATAGACAAGGAGATAATGGAAGTCACTTGTTAGGTATATGTCTATGTTTTTTAGATATGTATATATAAACGAGTATGTAAGTTTGCATGTCTGTGTGTATGCAAGTATTGTCCTAGTGTTTAATGTTAGTTTGTTGTGTGTGTCAATATGTTTGTCCTAAGTTTATTGTTCAATGTTTAAATAAAATATTTTAAAAAAAAATAAATGGGGAGGGGCATAGTAGGGGAAGAGACCTATTTGATAGTTGCTATCTTAATGCTAAATGCTGTCATACTGACCTGCCTGACATAGAGCTTCACAGTTGTGCCTTACAAGTAAAAATCTTGCCTGTAACATGAGGTAATGAGAGTGGAATAACTCATTGACTGGCATCTCTCTTTTTTTATATTATGGTGGGAGGAATGCAACATCTCCTTTGTGCACAATGGCATCACTAGAGGGTGCAGACCGCAGGGGGTGCAGACTGCACCAGGTGACACCAGTCAGAGGGGGTGACAACAAAATGACTGCCTATAAAATTTTTATGGCGTGTTTCAGCAGAAATTTATTATTTTTTATAAAACTATGCCTGATGCTGTGTGCACCCAGGTGAGTGTTCCTTCTTGTTCTTCTCTTGCATGTTGGTTTTCAGTGACCCTCAAAGCCACATGCAAATTGTATAAATTGCTAAGATTACTAAGGATTCTGTATAGTTTGGTACAGGAGGAGGTCCATGGCAGTGACACCATGAGTTACTTGCACAGGGTGACACCAACACTAGTGACACCACTGCTTGTGCAATAATCCCCTCAAACCCCACTTGTCTCATACTAAGAACCCCCCCCCCTCAACACAGCCATTTAGTAGCCAGGGAAGACTAGGGGTCAGAGGAACAGTATCAACTTGTTATGTCCCTATAGTGGCTACAGCATAGCCAGGCATATGACTACAAAGCACTTCACTGAGATCCTCCAGAAATCCTAATGGATTATGTTATTATTGTGCATCCAGCTACGGGGACATAGCCAGATGCTCCTCCACTGCCCTTCTCCCGACCAAGCCACTAAATGGCCACATCAACTTAAGATGGTGGGTTTTGAGAGAGGGGAAAAGGGAGACAAGACATCGTTCCACCTGGGCAAAATTTAATGTCCTGTCTCCTAGTCCAGGATCTTAGCCCTTTTTTCAGAATAAATAAAAACTGATAGCATTATTATATAAAATGCTTTCTCTTAAAGCATTGCCTTCAAGAGGCCATGGGGGAAGATTTGGGGCCATTCTTGTATTTTAAGAGTATTTTTTAAATTAGTAAGTAGTGAAAAGGTAACTCTTTAGTAACATGTTCTTAATGTCAGTAATATCAATGGGTTACTCTTCCTCAAAAATAATGAATAATGAATTACAGTACTTTTTTTAAAAGTACCAACCTCTGCCCTTATATTGTTTTTATGTTATTGTTATTGTTATCCCACCTTTTTTCAGTTCAGGGCTCAAGGCAATTTCCAAAGATAGTTAAAAACATAGTTAAAAATTCCCAGCCTAGAAAAGTTAAAATGCAATTGAACTACAAAAAAATTAAAATTAAAACAGTTAAAACAGAAACCATTAAAAGACATCAAATAAAAATCCAGCACATTATGGCCCCTAAAAATTCAGTGCTCAGTTCTGCTGAAATAAAAAGGTCTTCACTTGGGTTTAGAAAGATAGTAAGGAGGCCACCAGTCTAACTTTTCTAGACAAGGAGTTAGACTCCCCACCCTCTTTGCTATCTTATATCAAGTCAGACCATTGGTAGCTCTTGCTCTTCTTGATGTTTGTAAGGTTATTATTATTGGATTATGATCCAATATGACCTTTGGTGCAATCTCCATACGGTTGATTTTTGTTTGTAATCCCTTTGAGACCCAGAACATATCTATGCAAGACATCGATTTATGTACATCAGAGAAGAAAGCATATCCCTTCATATTTGGATATTTTGTCTTCCATACATCTATTAAGTTCCATTCCCACATGCTTTTTAACCTTCTGTAAATTGCTTTTATGCTTGTGGTATTTAATGTGCTTGTCTTAATTTGTTTTATCATTATTTTATTTATTTTTTGTAAGCTATCCTAAGAACCTATTGAAAGAGGGCATAAATGCATGAAATTAATTAATCTCTTGCTCCTGTAGGAGCAGCATCAAAATGAAAATTTCATTGGCTGTAGCTTTTCCTACCCTGTCAGAGCTATGGAGGCAATAACCCTATCCAGCAGACTCTTCCCTTCTCAGTATCCCTTACAGTGCAGTCTTCAAACATCCTTGTTTATATGTTAGTTAAGGCAAATGTGTACTTAAGGACTGCAGCCTTAAAGGCACAGAAGTCCTCTTGAGATGTGTACCTGAAACCACAGCTGCTGCTCTCAAATGTCCTTTCCTCAGGGCTGATTCAGGCATTCATTAGATGGGAAGAAAGGGTGACTGAATTATGAATGATGTACACTTTTGATTTCCTGCACTCAATATAATTTATAAAGTGTGACACACAATTCTTACCCGTGGCAATTGATCAGATCCATCAGATAAAGAGGGAGCAGGGCCAGTTAGACTGGTGAGATGCTTCATCAGTCCCAGAGAAGGGATACCAAAAATACAAATCACCAGCCAGAAAGACATGCTTGACACACTGTCTGCTACCTGGACAGTGTAAGCACCATAAGCAACACACAACTGAGAGGTAGCATTCAGTGAAGATGAGAGGAATGTTTGCTTATGCTCTCATACTCTAACTGCAGTCTGTGCCTTCCCGAAGACTTAAACATTTGAATTTTCTTTCTCAACCTAATTGCCATTCAGATACTTCAAAATGATTGCAACAAACCACTGTGTTTATGCTTTCAACCTTGCAAGGCAGGCTAAGCTACCAGACTTCACTTGTCTGTGTTCTTCAGAGGCACTGCCATATGCTTTCAAGAACTCTTATGATCCTGGATATGTGAGAATCCAGGGTTATATTCTCACAGAGGAAGATAAGAGTCATTCTCAGAGTTTCTTTGAAATTCTGTAACAAAAAGGCTAGTGTGTTTCTTCCTAAGCAGTCCAATGAAAGGATAAGGCCAACTTCCAGGTTAGGCAGAAAGTACTAAAGCAACTCCCATTTCCAGGACAAAAGAACTGAGCAGAGAGGATTTCAGCAACTCCTCTGCTCTAATAACGCCCCCCCCCAAAAAAAACTTCCAAGTGGAGGGAGTCCTACATCTGAGATTCCTTGGCAGAGCTTAGCCTGATCCCACTTCTTTACTAAGTCATGCAGTGACAAAGGACATTTCTTACACACGCAAAGATGATACTCTGGAGAACTCCCACTCTGGAAAATTCAAAGTGACCAAATGGTACCATGGAGGACCAAGGCCTGGTGACTTCCTGCAGTTCCTGTCTACCATAGCTTTTGAGGGAAGCAAAAGCAATGAGTTAGCCTGAGGTTTGTATATATGGCCTCTCTGGTATTGGGGAGATTGGATTTATTACAGTTGTATGGGAACAATTTGGGAAAGGGCAAAGAAGCAGATCAACCATTACCCAGAGGCAGCTGGTAGCTTCCATGACAGTGGGGTGTGATTCCACTTCAGGGTTTAGTCCAAGTTTTAAAGGACCCATACAGGGTGTTGAGCCCTATCCACAAAAGAGGTTCATCACTTTGTATTGCCCCTTGAAAGTTCTTCATAATAAAACCAGACGTGTATGCACTCTCCCACTGACATGGAAAGCCCAAGTCTCCACTCCTCAGATATTGGTCACTTCTCTGGGCACAGAGCCTACAAACATCTTTCTTCAGGTACTCTGAAACTAGAAACTAGGTAGAATAAATGTACAAGGAGAATTTGCTAGCCCTTACCTTTTCTCATCTGTTTATGTCACCCTCTGTCTTTGAAGATTGACTTTCTGAATTGAAGAGAGCCTTCTGTAAGTTCTCTGTGCAGTTGAGTGAAATAAAAGATGACACCCCACCCATGGCCCCCACATCCTCAAGCGGGCCCCCAGGCCAGGATCATTGGCGGGCACCCTACCTACTGCTAAGGTTAAGGGCAGTGAGATGCTCTACAGGAGTTAAGATAAAAATTAAAATAAGTAAGTTTACATAATAAAACTTAAAATGATATCACCTTCCGGGTGCTCGGGCCCCCAGGTAGAGCCCTGTCAACACCCCCCCACCATGGGGGCCATGAATCCACCCATTACGACTTCAGAAACTGGCAAAAAGAGCTTATTTTTTTGACACTGGCAATGGGCCAGCATCTCTCTCTCTCACACACACACAGCTCCATCTCCGAGCATATCTGCCATACACCATATCCTGCCATCTGCTATGGAAGTGGCCTTCTCATTCTGTCTCATCACAAGGCCAGCCTTGACAATAAGGTTCTGCTGAGGGCATCCAGCTGGCCTCTAGTGGAACCATGGTGCTGGATGTGACTAATTTAACCCCTGGCTTGATCCAACAATTGCAATCCAAATGGGGCTCAGATCTCTCTGCTCCATGTTGAATAGTTCTAAAGCAAATGAGTAATGAGACAGGAGGCATAACATAAGTGAACAGACTGGAATAGCCAAATCAATTTGATGTTCTCTAGAGTCACCTCCAAGCAGAATCAATCATTTTCTGAATTTCTCTCACTTGTTATTCTGTTGAAAAACTGTGTTTTAATCAGACTTGTGAGAGATTTATCTGCAAGGTATTAGACATTCTCATCATGGTTAAGGTATATGCCTCCCACTGGTATT
Source organism: Gambelia wislizenii (assembly GCA_030847615.1). Lineage (NCBI taxonomy): Eukaryota > Metazoa > Chordata > Lepidosauria > Squamata > Crotaphytidae > Gambelia > Gambelia wislizenii. Next base: position 284,894,999 of record JAUMIR010000001.1, on the reverse strand, counting down.
ATTCTTGTTTATGAAACTATTGTTTAAATTCTGGTTCACAACTCCAATGTGATTTTTGTAAAGATGAATTATAATCACACAAGCATTATGCAGATTTTTAAAAATTATTATTTTAAGAAAACCTATCTTTGTACATTTAACTACTGGGCTGGAATTCTCTTTAACCAATAACAATTTACACATTCATAAATTTCCTAACAGCTTAAATATTTATAGGAAGAATAAAATTATAGTGCCAATGTTTTACATTGCATTATATCAGTGTCCTAAGGATAAGTGTCTTGTTAGTTGCCTTATTTTTAAATTTCATCATAACAAGTTGACTTTATACAGTGAGGATACTTGTTTATCTCCAAAGACTATGAATTATATTATAGAAGCTGAGGAGAAAGCACACAAACATCTCTTCAAGGTGGATGTTCCATCAGTGATACTAACGCACAGAGTTTCACCCTGAGTCAGTGACTCTAGAACCTAACATGCATTTCATGTGTTGAGCAAAAATGGCCCCATAATTTGATACCTTATGTATAGGTAGAAAAAGCGAACTCTTTCAACTATATTTCAAAGGGACCTCTCTCTCTCTCCCTCTCTCAAAAAAGCTTGCGGAAGGCTGATGTTTACACCCCTGGTATTGATGGCTACCCTATTTTCCTTTCCTTTTCTTTTTTCTTAAAAATGTTTTTAGTTCCATTCCTAAAGACATTGGTAAGTAGTGTTGCCAGCTCAGGATAACTGCAGGGCCTGAGGTTTCTGTGCCAAAAACTGACATTTAAAGATGGGACCTGGTAATGACAATTAATTAAGCATTGCATATTAAATACCAATCAGAGTTGCTCAAATATGTAATTGAAACACATACATATACAACAATCCTCCCCTTGTATTTTCTTGTTTGGAAGTTAGGTGAGAAAGTTTAGCTAAAGGGCTATTCCCAGATCAAGGTGAAATGAGCGGATTATTCCATCTCACTTACTTGGGAAACAGCATAAGGGACATTTAATCTAGCCTACTTGCTTCTAGACAGACGGTGGATGCAGAGTAATGTGGAAGGTGAGCCCTGGAATGGCAACAACTGGGAGGGAAGGAGGAAGCTAAGTAAATACATAGAGGACCTGAAGAGTCTTTGCAAGCTGCAGCAACAAATCAATGAAGCCTTGGAAATTGTAGCAAACTGCTGCTCTCCTAGTTGAGCTGGAGATTTGCACACAGCCTTTGCCTTTTGTCTGGAGTTGAGCCATTGAAATGAGGATATTTGCAGCCTCGTCCCCCACCTGGAGGTGACCCATGAAGACTTGAGATTCAGGGCCAACCCCTGAGAATGGACAACCCTAGTGGTAGTGGAGGATACCTTGATGTTCAACAGGTGTTAGCCACCATTTTGATCCCACCCATCCCAAATTTTCCCCCAAATATCATTTTAGGACATTTGAGTGTGTGGAATGATTGGTGCAACAAGAAAAAAGTGGCTGCCAATGGAGGCCATTGCTTACTTATTTATTGTGGTGGCAGCCATTTCTTTTTGCAAGAGGCAATGGCAGGGCCCTTCCCTTGTGCTCTACTAGTTTTGTGTTCCATTCACTTTGTCAGGCAGTTGTTTACTATATGCCATAAAAATAGCTGGCCTTCAAAGCACTGGTTTTCAAACTGTATGCTAACTTAACTTGTGATTTCTTGGATTCTTGTCTATTTCTCAGAGAGAACATCAGTATTAGTGGACAAGCTGAAAGACACCTTACCTATCATTATCCTTTACCTTACCCTTGCAGTATACAGTTGGACCCCCGTATCTGCGGAACCAATATCCATATCCGCAGTTTCAGGTATCCGCAGGACACAAAACAGGGACACATATCATAGAGTCATCCTAGAAAATGCCTAGAGAGCATAACTCCATGGTATGTTTTTACTGGAAGTCCATTATTTTAATAGGGTTCATTCACTATTATCCACGGTTTCCAGTATCTGTGCTAAATCTGAGAACTGAACCCCTGTGGATACTAGGGTCCAACTGCATAATCTCTCTCTCTCTCCGTGTGTGTGTGTGTGTGTGTAGACTCAGTCCAATTGCCAACACACTCTGTTAATTAAGAATGGGCTTTATAATTTATCCCAGAATGCATTGCAGTACATGGGAGTTCTGGTTAGCAAGATTCCTTTAGAACAATATAGGACAATAGAGATGAGGAACAGCTCTTATCATAGCAAACAATCTGTCCTACATCAGCAATAAAAGTCTTCCCCAATTTAGTGCCCTCCAGTTAGGTTGGACTGCAATTCTCAGCACCCCAACAACATACCCAGTGGCCATGTTGGCTGGGGATAATGGGAGTTGTAGTCCAACATATCTGGAGGGCACCAGGTTTCAGCATGGGTTGGCTATAACAAGAAAGATATCTTGCGGCGTCTCAAAAACTAACACATTTAATGCATCATGAGCTATCGTGGCCTATATTTGCCAGAATAATTTTGTTAGACTTGATGTTGCCACAAGACTCTTGTGGTATTTCTTGTGGTGGATGAACAGAGCTACCCCTCTGTAAACAGGCTGTGTATATAAAATCTGTACTCATATCCACATATATAAAGGCATACATTTGCTCTGTCTGCTATAGTTGTTAAGATGATAGCCTGTGATCTGATTCATTTTGAGCATATCCATTAACTCACTGGGTAGCCTTGGGCAAAGCATTGTTTCTCAGCTGCTGCACCCCAGGGGGCTACCCAAATCCAAGAACAATAATAGTGGCCTATTTCAACATGGTATCTTAAGAAGGATTGGGATAATTAAAATGATGCTCTTACAGCACTTTAGTAAAATGCAATAAAACTAATAAGTAGACATAGTTTATTTGCCCTGTCTGAAATGTCCACAGCAGATGGGATGACATTTGTGCTCATTATAGTTGAACAGAACAGAAGGTAAGGCTGGGCTGCCCTTTACTTACAGGAGTTTTCTCTTTAGGTCTGCTGATCCAGAAATTGTGTTTTAATTTAGGTGTTCATGGGCTAGTTTATTCTTTTGCAGTCAGAAAGCCAATGAGCAGTACAGTTTAATTACATCTCTTTGAAAGCTTCATTGCATCAGAGGTTTGAAATCCAGGTGGCCATAAAACTACATCGATAGTGAAAGGGCCAAGATGTTTTCTTGAAGTTCCTAAGCAGAACATTTGCAGTGAGTCAGGCAATAGCTAAAGCCAGGTTTGCAATGAGGTGGTAGAGGAACAAATTGTTGTTCTATAAGCTGTACTGTTCAGTCATGTTGTTTAATTATTTGACCTTCTAGCATGGGACAAGTTAAAATACAACACCACACATAAAATAACCAAAGAAAAATCAAATTGATTACATGAAAAAATTTACTAGCGCTCACATCTAGGAAAAGCTATAGAATGGCACTATTGTGGCCTCTTTTGTTACTGTTTCCTGCTTTACAGTGTGCCATTTTTATTTTATATTTCTTTTTTCTTGTTTGTTTTTTACTGCTGTACCCTTAGCATGATACAATCAAAGTTAAGCTCCTACTTAAATCTCTCCCATTTGGATCAGCTAAACATATACATCCTTTTTATTACACTTTGTCCCTTTGTTTCACTTTGTTTATTTAGAGTGTGATCAGCGAAGCATTTTAATGTTCCATTGATTTAAGCATGTGCTTAAAGTTCTCCCTTGAAATCTATGAGATGTGAAAGCACTTAAACTGGATTAGGTTATAGCGTTACACTTTTTACATATAGTATTTGTACTACCAGTATATCGGCAGCAATTCAACAAAGAATTAGGGTGTGCTTACAGCCACTTAAAATAGCTTTACACTTGCTTAACTTTATGCTGGATGGTGGCCAAAGATGTATTTATTCAATAACAACAATCAATAGACTTCTCCTCACACCATTTTGACTGCTGTGCTTCCAGTTATCTCAAAAAAACCTTCTCCACAGTAAGTGAAGATTCTGTCCTTAACTGTACATCTCAATCTTGCTATTTATCAACAAAAGAATGAGCCAATTTGGTTTGTCTTTAGCCTCATATATTTATTTTCTACAGTAAGCAATGTTCTATCTTGTTCTATATATTCTGTCTTTCTTTCCTTCCTATCATCAATTGCTACATGGGCTCTCCTGATATCCTAACTCAAACACATCACTCATGTAGATCACTAGGGAAGATATGCTGCCGAGGCTCACATTACACAAAGTGTGTCAAACCATTGGAGTCCTGATGATTGTGCATTTGTTAAGTTTGCTGGAGTAAAGTGCTGAGACTGTATTAAATTTCATACTGAGTTCAATAGGCTGTGCTTCCCCAGTAAGTGTGCAATATGTATTGGAGGAGTAGGGAACACTTCCTCTTTCAAGGACATGTTCTGGAAAAATCTACCAGAGACCATGTGCCAGCAGAGCCAAAAGTGGATAGGACCATATCCACCTCTCTTTCATACACATAAACTTGCAAACACACACAAACTCTCCTTCTTGGCTTCCCTCTACATCTTGCTCCCACCACCCTCCTCTGCAGTTCAATTTACAAAATGATTCCATAGGCAAATGTCTGGAAGCTTTTCTTTTAAAAAAGGTCAATTGACAAAATGAAGTAGTTTTCAGAGCCAGGTTGCAACAGACAGGGACCAGAAAAGTAACCCTTCCCTCCACAGCTGTGCCCCCTCCACATACACAGATGCAGAAGTGGAGAAATCCACTCCATCTCTCAATCCAAGTACAGGAATTTGGCTTTTTAAAAAAGCTTCCATAAACCCCAACTGGAACTCCATTGGCTCAGGCCAGTGGCTGTCCACCCTTGGTGAACAAGACTGTATCCTTCAAGTGTCAAGAAGGTGGGGGACAGACACAGAATCGGTTCAGGAAGTTGACATGCATACTCTCCAGCTGTCCTGATTGGACAGGGAGAGTCCTAATAACTCCCATGTAATCCCACTTTTGGGGGGTGCTTTCAAAGTGTCCCAGTTTCTCTCTCCTTCTCCCACTTTTCCCCTTTGTCCTCAGTTTACTTCAGTTATTACAAACTGAGTTCAAAGTGCAAAAGTAGTTTGCAATCAATTAATTCAGTCAGGGGAGAAGACAGGAGAGGTAAAGGCTTGCCCTTCCCAGTAGGCTCAGGCAAAAGTAAACTGCTGTGGCCTCTCCTAGCTTTTGTCTTCTTCTTCATTAACGTTTGCCATCTTATCTGGCCACATGTGTGAAACTTTAGAAGGGATGTACCGGTACATGTAGAAGTAGAAGTGGTGGACATGCTGAAGAGGATCCAAGTGGAGCATTTGTTATAATCTTGAGTGGGCAATAATCAGTGGTTTATAATTCTTGAGTGGGCAATCATCATTGATTTGACACATTCCAGTAACATCATAACCTTGGTCATATATGAGTGTGCTTGTTCTGTCAGAAGGCTAGCAGTGGGCACATACACACTTTTTGGTTCCATGCGCACAACACAGCAAACAAAGTAATTACACATAACTAGGGGAAAAATGAATGCCCTTGCCTAGTTCCATTTACAGGGCCAAATCAAAATCCACCCATTTCCCAGGGTGCCCCAAACATTACCCCTCTTCACACATTTCTTCTCTACCTAGAATTCCTGTGTTGAAGCAGGAGCCTGCCTGTAGTGCTGCCTCATCCTGATGGCACATCTGTATGGCTTCAGCCATACCTGACATGTATTGAGTACAGGTATTGAGTACAGGTGTCTGCAAAGGAATCCTAACACATGAGCAGGACATCTCTTTGCAGAAGCCACTGCATGTGATAAGCTGCTCTTTCTTAGGACTTTATCAGACACACGAAATTCGGCGTCATAACGACAGCACATAAGCGCAAAAAGGTGTGCGTACCAGATGATGTCACCCTTTCACATTTATGTACTGTCCATAACTCGATCTATTTTATTGATAGGACAAGCTGTCAATAGATCATGTTGGTGAGGGGGGTGGAGCTTCTAGGAGTTTGAATTTTTTTAATGTCTTGGGAGAGGCTGCTTGTTGGTGAGGGGGATTGAGCTTCTGGGAGTTTGAATTTTTTTAATGTCTTGGGAGAGGCTGCTTGTTGGTGAGGCGCAAGCCTAACGGCGCACGAATTTCAGTGACCAAACAAAAATACAGCATACCTAAAAGTACAGCTTAGAGTTCTCAGCATTAACTAAGAGTTCTAAAAAGCTCTCACCATGGACACTGAGGGGGCTGCTGCGGTCACCTGCAACACTTGTGGGATGTTTGTCTTCTTGGCTACAGCCATGGGGAACTTCACATACACCAAGTGCAAGTTGGCAGCCCTCTTGGAGGAGAAAGTACAGCAGCTGGAGACAAGGGTAGGTACACTTCAACAGATTCAGGAGCAAAAGGTTTTCCTGGACAGAATAGAACGAACAGTCTTGGGTGGGGACCACACAAAGGAACTGGCTGGGGAGAAGAGGGTCACTCCACACACACAGGAGGTTGATAGCTGGAGGAATGTCACACACAGAACAAGAAAATCCAGGGATACTTCGAGCAGCTTGCAACTACAGAATCAATTTGAAGCCCTCTCCCTTATCAAGGACAATGAGGAAGAACAGCATGGACAGACTTCAGGGGCAGAGCAGGGGACCTTGAGAGTACCACTGCAAGGAACAGCAGCTGCGAAGCCTCAGGGGAGGCGTGTGGTGGTGGTGGGGGCCTGACAAGATGTCTCGGGAGGTGTCTTGTCTCCCTGGGGCAGTGGTTTGTGGGCAGGACAAGATTTCTCAGGAGGTGTGTTGTCTCCCTGGGGCAAAGATCTGTGATGTGACGGAGAGGCTGACAAGACTCGTCAAGCCTACAGATCATTACCCCTTCCTTTTGGTCCATGTGGGAACCAATGATACTGCAAGGCACAGCTTTCCAAAGATCAGAAGAGATTATGAGGCTCTGGAGAGGAAGCTGAAAGAAATGGATGCACAGGTTGTTATCTCGGCTCTTCTGCCAGTTGAAGGGCATGGTCCAGGAAGGGAGAGGAAAATAGCCGACATAAATAACTGGCTCCATAAATGGTGTCACCGAGAACGATTTGGTTTCTTGGATCATGGGCTGCGCTTCCATGAGGGGGGACTTCTGGCAAGAGATGGGGTGCATCTCACGACAGTTGGCAGAAACGATTTTGCCTACAGTCTCAAGAATTTGATCATGAGAGCTTTAAACTGAGTCACATGGAGGAGGGAGACAGCATTCTGGAAGGCAAAGGGGCTGGAGAAAATAGTCAAACTGTCATAGAGGGAACAAGGCAAACAGCGCAAGGACCCAACACTTGGAGGCAAAAAAAAAACTTGCACAGGCAGCAAGTAAAGGGAACACATGGTCTTAGATGTCTCTACACTAATGCACAGAGCATGGGAAATAAGCAAGATGAACTAGAACTCCTAGCACTACAAAGCAAATATGATATAATAGGCATTACTGAAACCTGGTGGGATGAGACACATGATTGGAATGTAGGAATAGAGGGGTATAACCTTTATAAGAGAAAGAGGCCAAACAGGAAAGGAGGAGGAATAGCATTATATGTCAGGGATATTTACACCAGTGAAGAGATCCATGACATCAGTACTGGAAGCCAGGTGGAGAGAATCTAGATAAAAATTAAAGGTGAGGGAAACAACAGGGATGTTATTGTGGGATTCTACTACAGACCCCCAAGTCAGACGGAGGAATTGGATGATGCCTTTCTAGAACAGATGACCACACACGCAGAAAGGAAAGATGTAGTAGTGATGGGTGACTTCACAGAATCACAGAATCACAGAATTGCAGAGTTGGAAGAGACCACGAGGGCCATCCGGTCCAACCCCCTGCCACGCAGGAAATCACAATCTTCAACTATCATGATATTTGCTGGCAATCTAACTCAACCAAAACTTCAAGGTCTAGCAAATTCCTTACTTGCCTGGAAGACAAAAGGTGGAAGAGGCAACAAGAGGGTCAGCTATTTTAGATCTGATCCTAACCAACAGAGATGACCTGGTTAATGGGGTGCAAGTGGTGGGATCCTTAGGTGAGAGTGATCATGTTCTCCTGGAGTTTGTTATACAATGGAAAGGAGAAGCCAGGCATTGTCAGACTCATAATGCCTCAGTGAACTTCTTTGCCTCAGTGTTTTCAGAAAAGGAAAAGGGGGACCAACCTGAGGATAACAGAGGACACAACAGGGAGAATCTAGCACAGAATAAGCAAAGAGGTAGTACAGGAATACCTTCTTAAACTAAATGAATTTAAATCTCCAGGACCGAACTACATCCAAGGGTATTAAAAGAGCTGGCAAATGTAATCTCAGAGCCATTGGCAATAATCTTTGAGAACTGGAGAACAGGAGAAGTCCCAGCAGACTGGAGGAGGGCAAACGTTGTCCCGATCTTCAAAAAGGGGAAAAAAGAGGATCCCAACAATTATCGTCCAGTTAGTCTGACATCAATACCAGGGAAGATTTTGGAGCACATCATTAAAGAGAGATTCTGTGAACTTTTAGAAGGCAATGCCATAATCACAAAAAGTCAACATGGGTGTCAGAGAAACAACTCATGCCAGACTAATCTGATCTCTCTTTTTTTTTTTTTTTTGATAAAATTACCAGCTTGGTAGATGAAGGGAACGCTGTGGATATCGTATACCTTGATTTCAGTAAGGCCTTTGACAAGGTTCCCCATGACATTCTTGCAAACAAGCTTGTAAAATGTGGGCTAGACAAGTTAACTGTTCAATGGATTTGTAATTGGTTGACTGGCCAAACCCAAAGGGTGCTCAGCAGTGGCTCCTCTTCGTCTTGGAAAGATGTGACCAGTGGGGTGCCACAGGGTTCTGTCCTGGGCCCAGTGCTATTCAACATCTTTATCAATGACTTGGATGAGGGAATTAGGACCATACTTATCAAATTTGCAGATGACATCAAATTGGGAGGAGTAGCTAATACCCTAGAGGACAGGATCAAAATTCAGAATGACCTGGATAGACTGGAGAGCTGGGCCAAAGCTAACAAAATGAAATTCAATACGGAGAAGTGCAAGGTACTGCACTTAGGGTGAAAAAATGAAATGCATCGATATAGGATAGGAGAGACCTGGCTAAATGAGACTACATGTGAAAGGGATCTAGGAGTCCTAGTAGACCACAAGTTGAACATGAGTCAACAGTGTGATGTATCAGCGAATAAGGCCAATGCAATTTTGGGCTGCATCAATAGAAGTATTGTGTCCAGATCAAGGGAAGTAATAGTGCCACTCTATTCTGCCTTGGTCAGACCTCACCTAGAATACTGTGTCCAGTTCTGGGCGCCACAATTCAAAAAGGATATTGACAAATTGGAGCGTGTGCAAAGAAGGGCGACTAAAATGGTGAAAGGTCTGGAAACGATGCCTTATGAGGAGAGACTTAGGGAGCTGGGTATGTTTAGCCTGGAAAAAAAGACGGTTAAGGGGCGATATGATAGCCCTGCTTAAGTATTTGAAGGGGTGTCACATTGAGGATGGAGCAGGCTTGTTTTCTGCTGCTCCAGAGACTGAAACACGGAGCAATGGATGCAAGCTCCAGGAACAGAGATTCCAGCTCAACATTAGGAGGAACTTTTTGACAGTCAGAGCTGTTCCGCAGTGGAACACACTCCCTCGGAGCGTGGTGGGGTCTCTTCCTTGGAGGTCTTTAAACACAGGCTGGATGGCCATCTGTCAGGGATGCTTTGATCGTGATTTCCTGCATGGCAGGGGGTTCGACTGGATGGCCCTCGTGGTCTCTTTCAACTCTGCAATTCTATGATTCTATGATCAGCTGTGGCAATTTTTTGCTGGCATTATCGGCATTTGAAACCTTGCACATTTTTCTGTGTTATTCCAGCGTCAATGGCTGGTGAGATTGTGACATCCAGGTAGGTGACACTTGTTTTATGAACCTCCCCTGTTTACATGGGACTTTTAAAGTGTGTTTCTATGCTTTTGTCTACTTTTTGTGTGTTATTTTTGCTTTTATTTTTGAATTTCCCACGCTCGCATCTTCTTGCAAGTATCCGTGAGATTTCATTCCAGGAAGTGAATGGAGCTCTGTTCACTCCTCAGTCATTGCTGGGGCTGCCTTTGGACGGGATGCAAGGTAAGTGTGGTAAAGGGTCATTTTTTCCCGGCATAAAAACATCACAAATTATGCCAGCAAAAGAACAGAAAAGGGGAGGTGGTTTGATAAAGTCCCTAGACATCCATTCTGAATGTGGAGATGTTCATGATGGGTCTAGTCCTGGAAAGTGATGGTAGCAGGGGTTGGGACACAGAATCATGGTCCCATAGGTGCTTCAGTATATGAATGCCTTACACCCAAGTAAAATGTGGACAGGGCTAGTCAGCTTCTGCTTTCTCAATTATTTAGTTTTATTTAGGGATGAAATATTGTCAGCCATTTACTTCCTGTTATTGGTGCATACCACAGTGGATTTTGTGTTCATGAATTTACATAAACATTTAGCCATGCTTGCACATGTCATAGGACTGTATCATAGGACTTATAATTTTAAAGCAACAGCAGTTGCACTGAGTTCCTCATTTACATATATATTTGCTCTAAGTATGAAAGATGCAGTTTTGAATTTAGTGTACAGGGTTTGAGTTGACATGAAAAGACCGAATGAAAATTATTTGGTGCCAGAGAGTTAAGGTGTTACAAGATTGCAGGTATGCAGATACATAATGATCATGTGAAAATCCTTTATTATCCTGACTGAATGTACAGCAGTTTAGCTGAAACTACAGCAGATTTCAATGTAGTCACCAAGATTTTCAGAGCAGAACAGGAACCACAGTATTTGAACCCAAATGTACAGTTCGAAAAAGTGGCACTTTATTTCCAAAGACACAGCATCTGGTATTCACTGGTTCTGAATGGGTCTTTTCAGCACCTTAGGGCTTTAATTAGGACCAAAAAGAGTTAGGATTTACTCTGGATTTGAACTAAAAATATGGATATTGTGTGAATGTGTGTGTACTGTGCTCCATAGCAACATTGGTTTGGGGGCAGGGGAGGAGTTTTGGTTGGGCAGAAGAATTCCAGAGGAGCCCCCCACTCCTAGGGCTAGGCAATCAGCTGTACTTTCCTGCCAAGAAATGCTTCTTTCCCTGTTCCAATTTCACTTTTTATTTATTTTATTATTTATTTAGAGTATTTATACCCCACTCTTCAGCCACAAAGGCTCTCAGAGTGGCTTACAAATGGTTAATTTAACAGTTCCCTGCCCTCAGGTTTACAATCTAAATAAGACACAACACATAAAGAAAAGGGAATGGCAGTGGGGCTAGGGATTAAATCCAGCAGATACTGCTGGTCCTTCGCTCCTTCCAAGGCCAGAGCAGTTGGGATGGAGGGAGGGCCTTTCACCTGCTTCTGGGCCCAGGCCTGATGGAGCTGTGCCTGCCTCTTCTTTTCTCCCTCCAAGGACAGGGCAGTGGCAGTTGGGTTGTAGGGAGGGCCTTTCCCATGCTTCTGGGCCCAGGCCTGATGGAGCTGTGCCTGCCTCTTCTTTGCTTATGCAGCAGTTGTTCTGAGAACACATACCAGCATACCTGTATTGTTAGCTGCACATATTTCTGCTTCATAGGATGGCTGAAACCTTCTGAGCCATAGGAAAAGAGGCAGAGGTGATGTGGACATAAGTACGTTTGCATGCATGGGGGAAAGGAGGAAATAGAGTGGCCATGGCCATGTGGCTACACATACTGGAATTTATTGGACTAGGGTGAGTTCCAAAGGGACAACTGTGTGGACAGTGGTCCCAGACTCACCTCGGTGTGTGTGGCAATCATGTGGACAAGCCCATGGTCACTGTGGAACAAGCTAACCCAAAGGGAAGCTGATTTTTTTCTGTCAGTGTAGATGAGCCCTCAGTCTCAGATGTGAGAACAAGAAACCACAAAATTCTTCTCATCTGTAAGACAATGGGATATTTTATGTTGGTCTCAAGAGAAATTCAGTATTGTTGTGCTTGTGATTGTTTATAGAGACTTGCCTGTATACAATTCTGTCTCCTCGTTATTATTTTAAAATATAGTGCCCTGCCTATACAGGGACCTATTGATATTTTATATTTTGTTTGGAAGAAAATGATACACAGCTAGCTAAACAATGTGACCTTTCTTTAAAAAAAAGTATGGAAATATAGTGCAGGTCATATATATGTCTATTGGAACTAAATCCTTTTGCGTTCCATGAAGCTTACTTCTAGGGCAGTTGGTGTAAGAGATCTGTTATGCCCTTCTCTTATGGATTAAAAATAGGTTTGTCTATTTTGTGGAGGGGGGAGGGGGAGGAATGTTTACTAGCTGATCCTCCCCAAAGTCACAGTAATGTAATTTACTTTTAAAATGTACAGTTACTTTTAAAATGTAACAGCAACCAGTTACTGTTGGTGGAGCAGAGACTTTGCAAATGAATAACATGACAAATTACTTTTAAAAAATAAAGTTCTAAGCTCTGAAGGTGAATTTTCCAGACATGCCTTCTGTTTGCCAAGTGAAAGAGATGAGGAGGGGATTTTGACACTATTCTCCACTCATGATGTTGACAGATAGTTGCATGACTAGACAGTTCCTCTGACCTGACATCTGTGATTACTACATTATGTGAGGAGGATCTTCACCCTTTTGAGCTCTTGGAATGTCTTCCCTAAACAATGGCAATTAGCCAATCACATTTTTTCAAAAGAAAGGGTTCATCTGCATGTTACATTTTTAACTAAATTTGCAATTTGCAGAACCAGCTCCCTTTTGTAATGCTGACCTTGGGGCCATTCTGGTATCCTAGACAGTATATCATTATTTCTGGTAATTAGTTGCAGCATCTGGCAGAATCTGTTTCAAGCCATAGAAAAATTGATTTCATCAAATGGCTCTTTATGTAAGAGGCTGTGATGTGGCTGGGCTATTTTTCTGGCAGGCAAACTGACAGATAACACTGCTCCCACTCATAGATGCCAACATTATTGGAGCAATGTGCGTTGAGGATGCACTGGGAAGAACCGGGACCTTCATATCCGCACCAGTAACATATGAATTGGCCATTAGACTGCAGTGCTGTGACCTGTGAATTTACTCACTACTAAGTGGATTCAATTCTTACCATCTGGCTGAATACAAAAACAGGACAATGTATTACTTTGACTCTGCTTACATTCTAACTAGCAAGTGCCCTTCTCTTTTGTTAAACTGCTGTATGGAAATATCTTTTGTAGGAAGGAAATATGTTCAGTGAAGATAGTGTAATGGCATCAACCTAATTTGTCTTCTATAAAATTAATTGTAGTTCCATTACTTGTTTACTTTGGTTTTCTTTACAATGAGTGCATGGCGTGAAATAGGGTAAAGGATAAATATATTGTACTGTAAATATGAATTTCATTTACAGAGCATATAACTCACCGTAGCAATACTTTGAAGTTAATGAATCTTTTCAGTTCATTACAGATAAAAATGTTTCATCCCCTCCTTCTCAATGCTCTAGAAAGTGTCAGCAGCGTAAATAACTCCTGAACTGCAATGGTACAATACCACACATTTGTGGGTGAAAAACATCAGTGATTTCACTTTATTCCTTTGGTATGCTGCTGAGTTTCCTTCTCAAATTTGCGAGATATATTGAATAACCAGTGAACTCTGACTCCAGCAAAAATCCCCAAAAGCTTTTTAATTAGGTCTCCGGATTTCCTTTAATGAAGATTTAAGTACTTTCTTTTTCATCATACACTGCCGTTCTCATTCACAGCAACTGCAGAATTATAATGATTTATTCATTAAAAACTCAATATTGAGCTAAGTGTTGTTATTGTATCAGTAAATTAGTTTGGACTTCTAAAGAGCCCTCGGTGCCATATCAGATCACAACAAAATGGCTCTTGGACTTGGACCTATGAGGGAATTAAGTATTGGTACAAAATGGCCAGCTGAGAATGCTTCTGGTTAAGAGCTATTTTTCTGTAACAGCTGTGAAACAAAAGGTGCTACTTAAGGGTCACAGAGTTATTTCTAGCAATCTTTTTTTTTTTATCCTAAGCCTGAAGTGTGCCATGGCTGCAAAGTACATTTAGCTGGATATCAGAGTGAGCTGTAACACAAAATGGCACACACACTACATACGCACCATGTGTACAAATGATGCAAATGCCTGGAACAGAAGCTCACGCAAGCCTTTTATGAAGCGATCTCGCCTCTAAATTCAGTCTGGTCAGCCAATATCTGGAAAATGAGAATACATTAAAAAAAGATGAAATTGCAGGCTAGACATTTAAGAAAGTTTTAATGAGGCTGTAAAATATTACAATAAACTGTTGTTTAAAATATACTCAGTACTGGACACTGCAGCAGTAAAAGAGATTAAAAAGTTACAGAGATAAAGAAGAGCACAATTAGAAAGCAGACAGGGGTAATACTGCTTTGGCAACAATGACCAGCGCTCCCAAGGGAAGGAAATATATTTAGTAAAGAACCAATGGTAACATCATTAGTTGTGCTAAAGATGTGGTGTTTGTGCATTTAGTTGAGGGATGACCTTAGATTTAGTTGTGCATGTAGCTAATTGACCTTGAAATAAAGTGGGGAGAAGTCTTTAAAGGATGTTTTCATGGTTTAACTAGCTGCTAGAAAAAACGACGGCATCTATATACGTTACCGTACTGATGGTAGCTTGTTTAACTTAAGCCGTCTGAGGGCTCACACTAAGACTCTAAACTATCTAGTCCGTGAGCTGCTCTTGGCCGATGCTGCTGCCCTTGTTGCCCACACAGAAGCAGCTCTGCAGCGCCTAACGTCCTGCTTTGCAACAGCTGCAGAGCTGTTTGGGCTGGAAGTCAACCTGAAGAAAACAGAAGTTCTTTACCAGCCTGCACCACAGGACAAACACCTCCATCCCCACATTGCCGTCGGCAAATCTGTGCTTAAGTCCGTTCAGCAGTTCACCTACCTGGGAAGCATCATCTCCTCAGATGCCAAGATTGACAAAGAGATCGATCACAGATTAGCAAAGGCATATAGTGCATTTGGAAGACTCCACAAAAGAGTCTGGAGCAATAAACACCTGAGGCAAACCACAAAAATCAGTGTGTATAGAGCCATCGTACTGTCTATCCTCCTTTATGGATCTGAAACATGGGTCACCTATCGCCACCACCTACGACTCCTCGAGCGCTTTCATCAGCGCTTTCTACGCACAATCCTAAATATACACTGGACTGACTATGTGACGAATGTTGCTGTCCTTGAGCAAGCAGGTATCACCAGCATTGAGGCCATGATATTGAGAACACAGCTGCGCTGGGCAGGGCACGTTTCTAGGATGGAGGACCATCGCCTCCCAAAAATAGTACTCTACGGTGAACTCGCCACAGGTCAGTGTAAGAGGGGCGCTCCAAAAAAGCGATACAAAGACTCCCTGAAACAACATCTCAGGCTTGGCCAAATTGATCACCAACAGTGGTCCGCCCTGGCCTCACATCGGGAGGCATGGAGACACACTATCCACAATGCTGCAGCCTTATTTGAGAACTCACAACGAACAAGTCTTGAAGAGAAACGACAACGCAGAAAGAATCACAACCCAAAATCATCACCCAAGGAGACCTTCTGCTGTGCTTTTTGCAACCGGACTTGTTTATCTTGGATTGGCCTTTTTAATCATCAGCGCGCTTGCAGAAAGCGCGGGATGAGTCCTTCCTGAATCTTCGTTTGCGAAGAAAAGCCAGAGAGAGAAAAAACGTGGGACCCATTTACATAGCAAAATAAGTCCATGAAGAATTTGCTAAGATTCCTAATAGTTAACACACATCGTGCCACAATATCGCCTCATTCAGAAGGGAGGAGCTCAAAAACTCAAAAGTAGCATAATAAGGGCTTTCGCTACTTTTCCCAATTTTTTTTGAAAAGTAGCACAACTTAGCATACTATCGATTGTGTGAACTAGGATTTCACAAAAGTCTGTGGGAACTACCAGCAATCTTCCCCAAACAGCCACAGCAGAGCTGAGCCGTGATTGGTTGGACTAACTGAGGAGGGGGCAGACTTAGCCTCAAACGAAAAGATCCAGCCACTGTTGTTATATCAGTGCTATTCTCAATAGCCCATCTGTCTCCCTCCCGGCTTGCTTGGCTGCTGTGGCTGAGGGATCCCCACTAAGTACTGTTCCTCTGTGTGTGTGTGTGTGTGTGTGAGAGAGAGAGAGAGAGAGAGAGAGAGAGAGAGAGAGACTGAGTAACGATCTGCTCGCCCTGCTGTGATCGCTTTTGTGTGTGTGTGTGTGAGTGAGAGAGAGAGAGGGTGAGGGGAAGGAGGGCTTGACGAGGGAGAGGATGGCTCCTCAGTGGCTGAAAGGCTCCTTCCTTCCTTCCTCCCACCCTTCTTGCTTTGGGAAGAAGAGGGAGGGAAAGGTGCCAGCGCTTTATCCCTCGCTCTCTTTCCCTCCCTCACTCTCAGCTTCCCAGCAATTTCCCCCAGATGTTCTTGGGAGGCCACACACCCCACCTTTGTCTGTGTGAACTACAAAGACAAAAACTAACCAGATCAACCAGTTTCACACTAAATCATGTAAACTATGCAGCACTGGTGCAAAAATGCACTAAAACGCAAACTATCACAATAAAAACTGCCGTGTAACTGATCCCTTGGTTCTGTTTATGCTGCCCAGCTAGAGAGGTATTCTCCTCTTGAATGATAGGCATAAACAGAACATACTGACAGAGAAGGGTAGAACTTCTAACAATGTGAAGTCAAAGGCTTTCGCAGCCAGCATCCATAGATTTTCCTTTCCCCCCCCCCCAGGCTGTGAGGCCGTATTCTGGAATTGTTTCTTTCTGATGTTTCGCCTGCATCTGTGACTGGCATCTTCAGAGAATGGTTGGGTAGGAGTGTACGTGGAGATGTAAACCACTACTCCTGACCACCATTGCTTTTGTAGTTTCCCATATTTCACTTTGTCTCTCCATGGCAGCTACTTCTTTCTGTATTAATTTTACTTCTTCCTTCGATGGAGCACGGAGGCAACATGAAGGATGACAGGAGGGGGACAGCATCATCCAAAACTGGCCCCCTGCCGCAAGATAGCCGCATACCTCTCCCAACCTCCCTGGAGGTCTTTTATAGCACCTGAAAATCTCCGTAGTCTATTCATACTGAATCTACCCAGTATCTAGTGCGCCTTCTCCCCTCCCCCAATGGCTATTTGCCCTAACTTTAGAGAGGTCACTCCTCTTTCTGTGGACTGATGGGCTGTCCAGTTGAAGTCTCCATTAAAGTAAGGAACTGAAAGAAGGGAGAATGGAGATCCTTGATGTTGCCATCATCAGTTAGCGACCAGACAATTAACATATAGATTTCCTGATAACAGTGTTCCCTGGAGAATAACAAGTTCTGTATTTCCAACTTCTACAGTGATTATTTCTGAGTGTTTATCCATACATATAAATAAGCATGTGCTGATTTTATGCAAGTCTGTGTCTTTTTTCATCTTCTCTTTGTGTTATTAATTTACTTTTTTGGGAGTTGTAAATTTTCAGCCTCGTGGAAGTTCCATTTTTAGTTGTTATGGTCAATACCCATTGACCAACTTATCTGCCAAGAAGTTGTTTAATATTTTAAAAGAAAGCTTATGCTGATGGCTATAACAACATCTTTGCCTGGGGAACATGATGGATCAACTCTACACATATGACATCCCGTGGCTTACGGGGTTGTCCACAGAGGCCCTTTGGGTTCCCCCTTGCCAATCTGAGGATCAGAAGATGGTTTAAACTGTGAGAGAGAGACTTTGGGGTGGTAACTCCTCCTGTCCCCAGCTTTGGAATGCTTTCCCTGGAGAACTTTGTAAACCACCTACCGTATATATTCATGTATATAGTGGGAAAAAATGACAAAAATTGAACCCGAAAAACCTGGGTTGACTTATCCATGGGTCAATGCTGGAAACAGATGACAACGACACTGGCTGGCTGAGTTCTCTGCTGCCCACCGTTTTGGCTGCTTGAGATGGAATGGAGAGGTGGCAGCCATATTTAATAGGGGCTTACTTTATGAGTCTCACAAGGCTTCACAGTCTCTCTACATATCTCACAAGGTGAGGCTTATACATTGAACATTTATTAAAAATGGCCACCGCTGCTTTTTCCCTCAGGCACCCAAAATGATGTCTGTGCCACATTCTTTGGGCTCCTCACATTGCTACTGAATGCCACTCAGGCTGAAAAAGAAGGTGGGGAAGGAGGGAGTGTGGAGAGAGAGGCCACCATCTGCACCAGCCACCATCTGCACTTTGCCTCAGTGTTCAGCCTGGCCACCTCCCCACTTATGCTGCCCCCATACATTCAACTTCCCCCTTTATCTCTTCCTTGGATTGGAGTCTGACTTTTTAATGGATATATTTCTGAGATTGTGTGGATACAACTGGTGAGCATGCCCAATAACTTTCAGTGAGGGAAATAAATCAATAGGCATCTGGTGTTTATGAACAAAACATAACACTGGTTTATTAACAGAATGGTGTCCCAATAATATTTCAAGATTGTGCCTTCAACTTAGTCAACTGTCAACTTTCTCTTAATATCACACTGTGCTGACTATTTCTTTTAAACCAGGATATCTGAGACTCAATCACTCCTCTCATATATTCTCAATTTCCACTCACTCTGTATTCCATTCAGCTTTAGCACTCTCTCAAGCACAGACCATGCTTCACATAATCTGCACTCAACTGCACTCAGAACTGCCAACTGCTCATCTCTCATCAAGCTCTCCAACTCAAACTTCCCCCTCAACTGTCATACATACCTTTTAAAGTTCTAGGAAAATACCCTCCATCACAGCTCCCTGCGCTGAGATTGGCTCCCTCATTCTCTCTTCCCATTCGCTCATCAACATTTCATCAAGTGCTTATCGCAGGGAGGTCTGCCTTTCTTTCTCCAGTTTGGGTAAGGAACGGGTAATGGGGTGGGAGCATTGCTTCCATACCCCACCGCATAACGAGGGGCTTCTCGTCTTTGCGCTGGGTCCCTAATAGAAGCAGGTTGCTTTCCTTGCTATTATCCCACCCACCATTTTTTCCCAAGCCGCATTCTCATTCTTTTACCTCATGTTATTCTTGCTCTCTCTGTATTAGTATAGATGTAGATATTTTAAGATCAGCAATGCAATTTACATCCCCCAAAATTCTAAACCCTCAAATAAACAGCTCCTCTCCTTCTCTTTAGCTCTTCCTAAGTATGTTCCCTCTGTGCATTTTTAAAAGGAGAGGAAAAGATTTGTTTGTTACATGCCAGTAAGTTTTACCCTTAACATATCCACGGGTCATAGCAAAATCCATAATTTTGGCCACAAAACTTGCCCTCAACTTATAAATGAGTTCAACTTATACATGAGTATATATTGTTGTCCCTTCAGCACCAGGCCATGATAGTTTGCTCTTCCAGGCGTTATCCATCTGAAATATTTTTTACATATTATGCTCATATAAACAATACCCAAATAACAATAAATACAGATTACATAGTTAACTATAACAACAGCACATTGACACAACTCTAAAAATCACTAGACAATAATTCTCAGTTTGTACATACCAGAGTTATAAAACTGAGTAGTTGGCTAGTCCAGCATAACCTTACTGTCATGGCGAAGAAATGACTCTGGGGATGAGGATGATTCTGCAGCTCAACCTGTGGAATAGCAGCCTCAGAACTCACCTGCGACTGATCAAACACAGGCACCACCAGGACAAATGGAATAGTCAGATGGGGAGGCACAGTCCCCAATCCCTCAGTCTCAACAGGTGAAAAAGAGTACAGAACAAAGATGATTAATGAGGCTTCTTGCCAAGCGAAAGGAGAAGCCTTCTTAATCAAGGACTGCGGCCTGCAGCCAAATTAAGAAACAGCTCTGACCCATGTTCCATATTAGAAACAACTGTCTGCTTTCTGGCTTGGCATAATGTTCCTGCAGTTCTGTTCCAGATAACTAAAACCCTAACCTTTGTAATGACTGACAATCCTGTTTGGCTCTCAGACTTTTGGACTGGTTTTGACTTCTCTCTTGCATGTCTGTTTCACAAGCAAACTCTTTGTAAGCAAGTTGGTTTCCAGGCAAGTTGGTTTCCAGAGACTGTATTTGATTTACTGCCTTATCTGCAAAAGCTCAAATTGCTTCCTCCCTAACAAACTTCTGTGTGTGCCAAAACCTGAATCAGGACACTTACTCACACTGAGGTGAAACCTTATAGCCAACTAGATGGTACCAGGTTCTGCTCCCACCACTGTCCTTACAGCTGCCATTCTCACTGTCAGCTGGTTTATCAGTATTATATAAAGAATATCTACATATAGGTACTCAGTCCTGTAAAATTCTCTTGTAACGTATTGATGGGATACAACATATAACAGTAGAACACATCATGAGACACAACTAAAATTCTGCTTTTACTTCAATTCACTGCCCCTGCCCCTTAGACCTCCAGTTGTGATCTCAACACCTTAGTCTCTCCTCTGGAATTTCATGCCCCTTGCTTCCAGCCTCCCCTCAATCAGTGTGCCATGTGCGGCTATAATAAGACACCATCTGGACACCGAATAGGCACAAAATGGGCAATGCTTTTTGGCACCACCCTTCAGATGCTACCTAGGCTGGACAAAACTGGTTGGAATGCTATGAAGGGGGGGCTATGGGGAAGAAAGGATACAAAACTGAGGCTTGTCTCTGACAGGAGGCAGATAGGGGAAAGGTGGCTCAGAGAGATAGGGGAAAGATGGCCTAGAGATAGGGGAAAGCTGTAACAGAGATAGGACAGTCAACCAGGGGGAAGAACTGAAAGGGGTGTTGGTGAGCTATGAATGATTAAATAGTTAAGTTCAATTATAAAAAAAGTTTTTGCAGTTTCCTTGGATATTCAAATAAATATTGAACAACACATCCACTGGTCCACATAAGGGTCACCTTGAAGCCCAGATACCCAATCCAGGGAGGGATTACGAGGGGGAAAGGGGACAAGGTGAGTGACAGGAGCTCATGGATTTGTAACTACAGAGCCAGCCTGGAGAGGAGATCCATCATACCTCCTTTCCCCACTCCTTCAGAGAAGACCCTTTCCTACATCCTTATTCAGTGCATTGCTGCAAATGGTGGGACAAAGAGGAGGGTCACACCATTGTTGAAAAAATGTCAGTGAGATGCTATTGGTATGCATGTTACTTGATGCTGGGAAATAGCCCCTATTCATGTACACATAGTGTAAAGCAACATGCGGAAGGAAAAATGGCAGATTTGTGCATGGGATGTTAACCTAACCTTGGCCTGGTATTTTCAACTACATAGGTATCAATTGATCCAGTTAAAGAATACATGTTCATTCCAAACATGCAGTACATGAATGAATATCATTGTATTGGGTATGTGTGCTGTGTTTGCATCTGTGTGGAGATTAATCCAATATTGGTAAATCATTTATTTTCCAAAATATTGACTGGGAAGGGATCTGTCATACTTTTTTGCCTGGAGCCTTTTGACATGACCTATGTGAGATGAAATTAATGCTTATCTCCAAAAGTCTGCCACCCTTCCTTGAAAAAGATACATTGTTTATCACACATAAACAGAGAAAGGCTTGTTCACAGAAGAAAAATCTCTCTCTAGACAACCTGATTCTCTTTCTCTCTCCACCCATTTTTATTTCCCCCTTCCTATCATATTGCTGTAATTGCAAAATTCTCTGGCTTTTCTTCACAAACGAAGATTCAGGAAGGACTCATCCCACATTTTCTGCAAGCGCACTGATGATTAAAAAGGCAAATCCGAGATAAACAAGTCCAGTTGCAGAAAGCACAGCAGAAGGTCTCCTTGGGTGGTGTTTCCAGGTTGTGATTCTTTCTGCGTTGTCGTTTCTCTTCAAGACTTGTTCGACATGAGTTCTCAAATAAGGCTGCAACATTGTGGATAGTATGTCTCCATGCCTCCCGATTACACAAAAGTAAAAAGAGAACAATACGGAAAGTAACTCTGTTTAGGGCATAGGTCAGAAAGGCAGCATTATGGTACCAGTGTGGAAGACAGATCACATGACTATGAACCACCTAAGCAGGTCAGTTGAAGAGGACTGTGATAAGGAACATTCTCAAACTGGTATGTTTCCAATCCCTGAACTAACACTATTGCAGCGAGGCAGAAGGATGGTGTGAATAATGTAGGGAGTATGAGTCTAAAATTTAAAATGTATTAAAAATTCCAGGGATCTATCCCTTTTAAAAATAAAAATATCTTCTTTAAAAGTAAAAACTCTTTTCTTTCAAAGTAAGCAGAGTAAGGCATCGGAATGCAGACACAGCTCAATTAACATTTAAATGTGTGGTCTGATCACCCAGTCAATTAGACTCATTAAACAACAAAGACGTCAGTTTAAAAATGCATATCAAAAGTTTACTGAAGGTATATCAATCTT
Source organism: Gambelia wislizenii (assembly GCA_030847615.1). Classification (NCBI taxonomy): domain Eukaryota; kingdom Metazoa; phylum Chordata; class Lepidosauria; order Squamata; family Crotaphytidae; genus Gambelia; species Gambelia wislizenii. The sequence goes on along the minus strand of JAUMIR010000001.1, from coordinate 284,872,552 downwards.
AATCTACATATTAAAACAAACTTAAAATTCCCTAACTAACTAAGAGGATTTAGGGTAGGAAAAACTCATCCAGCCTTAAGTGATGTGGGCTACATGGTGAAGGATAAAAACAAGACTCAAAGACAACTAAAAGACTCAAAGATGGCTACAGCCACATGGAGACAAACTTAAAAGGAACTTAAACAAAGTGTAATATAATATTTAAATTAGGTTATGTGATGAATGACCCATTGTTCCAGTTGCCTAGGGAAAAAAGAAGGGGGAGTGAAAACTCATGCATGCAGGAAAATTCCTAAACTGAACTTTAACATGGGATACACAAGATTGTATTGCATTATAATTTCCCCACAATAAAGTCCTCAGTCTTCTTGTCTTTCCTTCTTTTGCATACCTTAATATTTAAATTATTTATTTTGCTTTTTGGACCCTTTCCATAAACTCTTTGGTCCCCACCATCCATTATATGTATATTTGTCCGTCCTTCCACTTCCCCACCCCTACTCTGGTCTATTGTTTGAAACAGTGAAGGGTTGTTTGTTTTTTTCTTGCCTTGTTATTTTTTTCAACAGTATTCATAATCTCTTTCTAAAATCCATTTTCTTCTCAGTTTTCCCCCAGCTGATCTGAATTGTTTTTAAACATGTTTGTAAATACTGTTAAATATAGCCTTGGGTTTTTTTGTCTTTCCTCTTGCCCAGGGGAGGCATGAAATGTTAATCTAAAAAAACCAACTTTCCCTCCTTCTCGCCTTCTCTCTCTTTACTTTCCACTGCTGCCACTCCAAAGAGACAGGAAGCAGTGTTGCCGTCATGAGGCACTTTGTAGAATGGACTAGGGAATAAAGACTAGCACACATAGTCAGTAAGAGAGAAACACAGTATTACACCCTGCAATATCACCTCCTCTTACTGTATGGCAGTGGCTGTCAATCTTTTCTTTACCAGGGACCCTCTTTAAATATCTTTTGTTGCTGTGGACTTAAGATTTAAAACCCTAACAGCAATAATAATAACACCTGATGATAACAATAATACAATTACACCATCCATTAACCCTTCCCTCAGAGGCACTGGAGGGGAGGGAGGACTTCTCTCCTGCTTCTTCCTACACATTTATGGCTGGAATGGATTGAAGAGCAATGCTTAGGCCAAGCCAGCCAGCTTTTGCCTTGGCTCCTGTCATGTGGGCTGAGCAGCCTTCAAGCCTCCGCAGCTTGACCTGGGGGTCTGCGAACCACAGGTTAAAAACCACTGCTGTATGGTACACTTCTCATTGTCCATTAGAGGTATCCTAAGATTGAAGCTGACCAGGTCTGCCTTCGTACTACACAATTATAGCACCATGACTCCAATTCAACTGCCATGGCTGCATCCTATGGGATCCTGGGACTGGCAATGGAGGGAGTAGCTGACACTTCCTCTATAGCCACTTGACAACATTGCAAACCCCAGGATTCCATAGAATGCAGCCATGGCAGTTCAAATGGCATTAGAGGACATAGCCAGTTATCATGACTGATTGTGAGGGATAATAGGGATGGTTGTAGAGCTCAAGTTTGTTGGATTCTGAGAGAAATGAGTTGACGGCAATGGAGCAATGCCAATACCACACTCTCCATGTGTGAGACCTCTCTCATTTGTGAGGTTGGGACAATCCCCCTCCCCAATAAAAGCTTTGGGATTGTAGTTGCAACAGCATCTGAAGAGCTGCAGGATCCTCACTCCTGCCCTGTTTTGTTCATAGAGGGTAGCAAAATGATTTCCTTTCTGCACCATAACATTAAATCAAAGTGTGCCTTTCAGTCTCTGGCCACCAACTAAAACATATCAACTAGATAACTTAATCATGTGTCAAATACTACCTCCTCAGATACCACACTAAGTCTATCATCTTCTTGGCTTAACTGTCATTGCCCAGAGAAATTAAGAACTATTCAGCAAAGTGTCCTTGAGAGTGTTACAGGGTGACAAAGGTCAGTGGCTTTTTCAACTGCAGCAGCATTTTTCACTTTTCCAGTTTAGAAGGAAGTGTTGTTACCTGGCCTTACACCCCCTCCTTATAACATTTCATAATTGGCAATAATTAGACACTTTAAGAGGTCTAGTAGACCAGGTTGGGCCCAGATTGAGGTCAAATGGAAGTCACCAGGACCTAAACAAAGGTGTTGTGGAAAGCTATTAGCAGACACACCTGTCCTGAACTCACAGTGGCAAGTGCTTGAGGAGAAATGGGAGGAATGCAGAAACAACAGGGTAAGGGGTGCAGTTCTAGCCTGTTGTCAGTTGTCCACAATAGAAGCAGTCCAGTCAAGAGCCAGTCCAGAAATCAGTCACTAATAATCCATACAGTATACAAGAGTAGTCCAGAATTCAGTAGAGTCAGGTCCTTGGTCCAAGTCTGTGGACAGCAAAGGGTTAAAGCAGCAGTCCAGAAGTCCATTGGAGGGCAAGGCAAGCAATAATCCAGGAGGAGTGCAACAACTCAAGATAAGCAGTTGTCAGAACGGGCTTGAAGGAAGATCTGCTTCCAGATTTATAGCCAGAGCTTCCAGCCAATTGAGCCTCACTAGCGAGGAGGCAGGTCAGCATCTGGTATTTAAACACAGCTGGGCATGGCATTTGTGTCTTCGGAGGACAGAGAAGGGATGCAGCATGTCATCTGTGTCATCTATCACCAGCTAGCAGACTGTTTGTTCTTCAGAGGAAGGTTTGTTTTCTTTCTCTGGTTCAGCTGGCCTCTTGGAAGGAGCTAGAGCAGTCTCTGCTTCTTCAGACTCAGCTATACGTTCCCCCTTTGCCTTGTCTGTGTTCTCTGCTTCCTCCTCATCCTCAGCCAGGGGGTTCACGACAAAGCCCAAGGTAGGATTAAGCAAAGCCCCTAGTAAAAAAATGCCATCACTGAGGTATGTGCTAATCCTCTCTTGGATTCATTGGAAATGAGTCATCTATTCCTGCATGGCAGGAGGTTCGACTGGATGGCCCTTGTTTCTTCCAACTCTATTATTCTATGAAAGCATTTATCTATAAAACACAAACAAACAAGTGACCAGAACAACCATTGTCCTCAAAAACCTTTTCTTCACACCTTTCCTATCCCACAATACAGAGGTTGTCATAAACCCATCAATTCCAATATCTCAGCCATTAACAACAATTAGTGAGGTCATGGTTTCCTTTGTTTAATGGTGAGAAACCCATCTAAGCTTTGTTCTGCATTCAAACACCCCTTCAGGATATGAAATAAGGTATAAAGTCCCAAACAATAGCAAAGTGTGTGCACAGTACTACAGTTAGCTACAATCACTCTGACGGATCCTCAGCTGCAAGTCTGAGACTTCTCCAGTGCACAAAACTCTACTCTTCAGGACTCATAATTATTGCCCATACTTCCCAAATCTATTCCTCTATCCAACCTTTCTACCTTAACTCTTTGTTAGCCTTGTGTGGTTCTTGTGTATGTGTGTGTGTGCGTGTGTGAATTCTTCTGTGTTATTTTCCAATAAAAACCATTTTATTTCACTTTAACTCAGAGGACCTTATCAGATGCAGCAAATATGGCATCATAATGATGCCTAATGAATGTGAAAGGGCACGCATACCAGATGACATCATCCTTTCACAATCATGTCAAGTCTAAAACCTGTTCTTTTTTATTGATGGCCCAAGCTGTCAATAGATCTCCCATGGCACGTTGTTGCTGGCATTGCCAGCATTTGAAACTTCGTGCCATTGTGCTCACATGAATATGGCGTCAATGATAGAACACTTCCAGGTGAGATCTCAACAGCCAGGTAGGGGACAATCTTTTTATGAACCCCCGCCCCGGTGTACTTGTAAGTTGTAAAGTGTGTTTCTGTGCTTGTGTGAACTTTTTGTTTCTTTATTTTTTCAAGTTTTTCACACAAGCGTCTTCTCGTGAGAATTGCCAAGATCTGGAACCCGGAAGTAAACGGAGCTCTGTTCATGCTCCATTACCTCCGGGGCTGCACTTTGTGCTATTAAAGGTAGGTCTGCGGGGGGGGGGGTGCTTTTGCCAGGACAAGTTCGCTTTTAGCTTTAATGGGACAGGAACGTTAATGGGGTTAAGTCTGATAAAGTCCAGAGTCTCTGCAGTTAGTATCAGTATACATAGGTGCAAAGGTCCTGCAAAGTTACCCTATCTCTTGAAGCCATTTATTTGAGCTATTATAATTCCTCCAATTAATAAGGTAAATTTGGTGTCACTAGTGGGTCCCCCATGGACCCCCACCAATTTGGGTAACAGGGTTATAGGACACTTCCATCTTGCTGTGCTTTCATTGACTGTCTGACCTCTTTGCCCTAGTCTTCTAGCAAATCATGCTGCAGGAACTGGGAGAAAGTGGCTGGGGCAAACAGTTCTTACATAAGGTCTCTAAAGTGAGCTTCGTGGTCACTACATGACCATGTATTCTCTTACACTTCATAGGAGCTTTTCCTTTGCACTTCCTACATATCCACAATGGTGTAACTTTACATGCTCATGTGCTGTGTTGTTTGTATTAGTTCTTCTTTTACATGGCTTTTTTAAAACTACCTTTAATTTTGTTGAGAGTTTAACTATATTTTTAAATTTTGTTCCATGTATATTTTTATCTGAATCTGTTTTAACTTTTGTAAGCTGCCTTGAGTCCCAGACTGGAAAAAAGGTGGGTATGATGATGATGATGATGATGTATGACCATTCATGAAGTAGCGCTGATAATTCAACAAATTATTCTGGCATTGTAAGTAAATTATCTCACATTATGATTTTAAAAATTAATCAAAATTCAACCCATAAGTGATAGAACTGATAGCCTGTAATTTAGTAGTTTTACCCTGTAGTCTCCCTTTAAAGTACTGTACGTTCATTCAGCGGTAGGCAAGTTATGGTCTGTGAGAGAATATCCTAAGAGGTGGAAATGTTTGCTTATTCCTTTGTAAAGCAATTGGCCTTTTTTGACCTATGCAGAGTGCACAAAAGATGGCAAATATCACATTATAAGATGAAGAAATGAATGATGTTGTGGATGATATTAACCATCGTGCCTGAATAGAGAGATGACATGCAGGCGTAATCAGATCTTCCTCAGATGTGTGGTTAACTGTTAAAAAAAGTCCACTTAGAAGCAAGTACTCCCAAGTTTGAAATTATGCTAAGAAAATCAATATAGCAGAGCATTATGAGCTAAGCAAAGTTGCAGTTCAAACCATTACACCAGCATGTTGCAGTGGTTTGAGTGTTGGACTAGGACACTGGGAGACCAAGGTATGAATCCCTACTTGGCCAAAGAAATCCACTTGGTGACCTTTCTCAGCCTCAAAGTCACAATTTCTCAGCCTCAAAGGAAGGCAAGTGCAAACCCGCTCTGATCAAATTCTGCCAAGAAAACCCCATGATAGGTTCTTCACCTTAGGGTAAGCATACATTAGAAATGACTTATTGCTCTGGCTCTGAAATGTCACTGACAGAATAGACAGTGCCAACAGCATTCATTATTTAAAGGCCAGGTCTTTATCCTCACACCTGCCATCCTTTTTGTTTCTCCCTGTCATTTTCTTGATGTTCCTTAACAATCAGGAACTTTATATTTAAAGGCTATTAGCTTTGTGAAAGTTGCTGAAGGGAAAAGAAATGCCATTGTTGGCATCTGGGAATCCTCAGATGGGTTGGATTGTAAGTATAGCTTGTATTGAGAAATTGCCTATTCTAGCCTGGAGCTACAAGAGGGAATTTCCTTCCTACTAGAGTCCAGAAATGCCAGAAGAAAAGAGCGGGGTGGGGGGGGGAATCCAACCTCCATCCTGACCATTATGATCTGATAAAGCTATGGATGCAGTGGCAGCTCCACAGATCTCTCTCCCCCATGCCAGGTGTGTAGGTCTGCCCTGTAGGCCTGAATCTGTCTCCATATTTCTTCTAGATATTTTTTAATTTGGTTCCTATAATTGACTCTACAGTACAACCCCCATATCCATGGGGTATACATTCCCTGACTTACTGTGGATAATAGCTAACCCAATCAAAGACTTTCAAGCATGCCATAGAGTCACTCTGGAGGACTGTGAAGGGCTAAACCTGGGCTCACTCCCCTGGACCCCAGATTACCTGTAGAAGTAATCCTGAGTAGCCTCATTCCAGGATGCTCCCTACAGACCCCAAAATCAATATTGCCATCACCACCCACTGAGTCCAGACTGGGGATTCTTTCCCCTTGGGACCCCCCCCTTCTCACACACAGTGATAACTAGTGATAACTAGTGGAACTCCTTGCCACTATAGAATCAACTAACTCTTTCCTCTTAACCCCAGAGAAAGACTCAAAGTAGCATGATCAAGAGATAGGCACATGTAGGCATCAAGGATAGAAAGATTAATAAGTTTACTTTATTCAAGTTAGTTCAGTCATGCAGTCTCACATGAGGCAGGACTCCTCTAGGTCCTCCAGTGTGAATCCATGGTCAGCTTACAGTGGAAGTATACCATAGATATGTGCTGGAGGACCTAGAAAATACTTAAAGAGACCTTTTTTTTTAACGCAGATAAGTGAATTTGCGGGTACCTGTCCCATAGATATGGGGTTGTATTGTACATAGGATATTATGTTCCTGGTTCACTGTTTCAATACCAAACAAGAAGCAACAGAATCATTCCTTCCCCTATCTCTAGTAAAACTCAACACAATTACTTGAGCTACTCAAGCAAGGATACAGATGGTAAGTGGATGGACCGATTTAACTTCAGATCAGTTCAGAAGCATTTCAAACAAATTGGTTGAAATAGAATGAGTCTAGGTAAGCTTGTGCTACAAACTTCCTTCTTTCAGTTCCCCTCAAAGGTGTTACAGGTTCTCTTTGTATAGGAACTGATGTTGTTCATGCACCACGGCCCACCTCTGAAAGAAAAACAAAACACAGCCCTGTGGAGATGTATCTCACCTTTTAAATAGTTTAATATTTTATGTATTAAACTATCACATTGAGCTAAATCTAGTGCTAGTCTTACCTAGAGGTACAATCAGTGGAAATTAAATTAAGTTGTCACTAACTAGTTCCATTCATTTCAGTGAGCCTAACCTATTTAGGGCTAAAATTGTATTTAACTCATTATTGTGATGGACTGGTTTAGGGGGGAAATACCTCTGACTAAGACCACCGCCAGAAACACCCCTATAAATCACATATTATTGCTCTACTCTGTATAACCTCCATGCCAAACCCCAGTCTGTGGGCCTGATGTACTGCAGATTATGGAGGGTGGCTGCAATATTAAACCACTGATAGATTTCATTAGCAAATTTAGCATTGTGGAACCAGAAAATGCTAGTCCCTCTTTATGCATTTATTTACACTGTACAACATGCCCCACCTTTGTTGTTGTTATTTGCCATCGAGTTTACCTTGATTTATGGCAACGCTATGAATGAGAGACCTCAAAGAGCATGGTCATCAACTGTCTTGCTCAGGTCTTGAAAACTCAGGGCTGTGACTTCTTTGATTGAATCAACCCACCTATGATGCTGCCTTCCTCTTTTTGTACTGTCTTCCACTTTGCTGAGCATTATCATCCTTTTCAGTAACTCACATCATCTCATGCTATGTCCAAAGTATGACAGACTCAGCTGAGGGGTTGTCTAGACAGTGAATTCAAGGAGAATACATTTTGTCCCAACAAGATTCTGCAGCAATTCACTGTTTTTGGAAGGAGGGGAGGCAAAAACTTCAAAAACTATGCGAGAAAAGCCTTTGCAGCTTTTCCCATTTTTTTTTTAAATGCATGGGTGATGTGCACTCCCGCTCATTAGGACAACAAAATCACATTGCTGTGCATTCCCAGATAAGAGGAGAACTGGATAGTTGATTGGTTGGACATGCATGGGGGGGGGGCGGGCTTGCCAGCAACAAAGTGGCCAGAACCACCATTTTGGATTTTCACGGTAGCAATTGTGTGCTTTTTCACAGCTCTGAGGTGCTGAAATAGCTTTTTAAACCTTTTTTTTAGGTTGAAGGTCACATTTGCGCACTTACTGTTAAAAAAAATACTGTTCAGCAGTGGCAACTTGTGGAGAAGAAAAACATGAGTAATTAACTTGCAGCCACCATCTTGATTTGCAGGCATGTCTCCATGTGAACATCAAACACATATAGCTTCATGTACCAGTGATCTTTGCAAAAAAACATGGTGACAAAAGAGCATTGCTGTGAATTTGCAATAAGGCACCTCAATCTACATTATATTGCCTCATTTAGACAAGCCCTTTATCATCTTCCCTACCTACTTACATCTAAATGGGTTCTATCCCTGCCAAAAAAGCTTATGTCACATTATATATGGGTTAGACCTAAAGATGCCACAGGATTCTTCCTTTTTCATTCATGAAGAATGTTCCCATTGGCTCTAGTGCAGTAGATCACCACCCTCAGTCATTATAATAATGTTTCTCCTGATTCAGATTTGATAAGTTAATCAAAGCCATGCTTACAAGCAAATTTTATTTCCGGGCAAACTGCTGCTACACAACAGAAACTTCAGAGCCTCATAGCACCCAGAATTACTGCTACTTATTAGGAAAGAGATTTTTGCTCAGGCACAGAAAAAGCAGTCAGGTACTGTCAGGTTTATCCTCTGAAGCAATCTTATAACAGGTCATCACCTCTGACAGAAATGCAAGGTTTACTTGGAATCACTGGGGATTTCTCTTTGAAAAATAATGGAATTGCAAGAGTAATCCATTCTATCACTGAGTTACAAATATCTGGAAAGACTTCATCAGCGTTTGAAAAGACCTTATTGGGTTAAGGTTTCCAAAATGCATAGTTCTGAAGAGTAGTAGGGTTTCTTTAAGAAAAAAAGGAAGAAAGGTAGAAAGAAAGAAAGCAGCAGCCTTCTCTGGGAGGAGAGTCTCTTGTTTCTCAGATATATGTGCTATTTTATATCTTTCCACTCCAGGTGCAGAAATGGAAAAGGCTGGGGGCAGGGGCTTATCAGAAGAGTTTTGCAGAGAAAAAGCAGTCTGGGAAAATCCTTAGAGGAGTAGATTAAGCATTTTTATAACTGGGAAACTAGCATCCACAGCCCAAACATCCAACAAATGACTGCTCACTTTCCTATGTGCTCTGCAACTCCAGCCCACCTCTCTCTACCTGGCTCAGCCATGTGCTCTTGAAGACAAGTGATCAACCATGGCACACAGGACAGAGATCTTCTAGTGTAATTCTGAATGTGAAGGAAATATGACATTTTTTTTTCTCTATCACTTATCTTTGTCACTAAGATTTTTGTTTCATTGGGCCAAACTGGAATGATACACATGTAAAGACATTTGGAAAATGGGGTCAGACCAGAGATGGAAATCGTGGCCTCCCAGATATTGGTGGACTGCAGCTTCCAGCATTCCTCACCACTGCTATGCTTACTAGGGCTGGTGGGAGGTGCAATCCAACAACATCAGCTGAGCCACATGTTTCTCTTTTAATTTTTATGTTTTATGTAATTTTATATTTTTATATTGTGATGTTTTTAATGGTTTTAAACTGTATTTTATGTGGTATTTTATGGGGCTCTAACAAAAGTATGGGTCAGTATTTTGTGAGGCGCCTTGGGTTCCTTCTGGGGTAAAGTCAGAATATAAACTAAATGAATGATTGATTAAATGAATGAATGAGTGAATGAATATGTCACCTATGTCTCCCCTGAAAGTATTCCAGAGGGTGGGAGGACTCTCCAGAACAATAAGGCAGGTAGATCAACAGCAAGGTAGCTGGGGGTGGGTATTGCAGAGGCAAGGGTAGAGTAGCAAAAAATCACCTCTCCCTCCTTTTCAGTAGCAGGAGTGTTCTGAACAGAACACCGCTTAGGAACATTCCCACTGGTGGAACAGATACTTGGGAACCAACCCATCTAGAGTATTGGGGTTCTCCTTCTCTTCCTCCTCTTAGAAGGGAAGCACTCAGACATGTGATCCCCCACAACAGAACAGATTAGTTCCCTCTGTTGCTGCTGGCGTAATTATTTCACTTCTGATCTAAGTTAGCTGAGGTAGAAAGTTGTGATGTTGCTTCTTGCACAAGAGGCATTCCCTGCAAAGCTATCAGGTCTTTGTAGAAAACTTTATCTACCTTATGTTTAGAGATGGACAACACGCTCTCATTTACGGTACATATACATGTCAGAGGCAAGAGAGGGAGTAATTTCCCTTGTGTTTCCATAGCATTCCTGTGCAATGAAATAGAAAAGAAAAAAGAAGAAGGACTGAGCATGTAGGAAAGTTGTTATGTATAGATGGGATAGAGTTCTGAAATGTATCCTTTCGGGCAAAAGCTACCAGAATCCCCAGCTGCAATCCTGGCACTCTGGGAGTTACAGTCCAAAGAGGCAACTTTTCTGAGCTCCATGAAAGTTTCCAGTGAACATAAAGCAAGTTGCTGTAAGGGCAAATGAAGAGGCTGGTGAGCCATATAGTAGTTCAACAGCATGGTTCAGCTCTTGGAACCTTCTACAATGGTTGTTTAACATTATTGTTCAATACACAATTGATGGTTGCAAATTATCCAAAATGACTTTTTGTCAAGTGGCTCACTGGTTTCAGGGAAAGGTTTTCCCAGCATTTAAACTATGGTGTCTCATTGCCAAGTAAAGCAATCCCCCACTTGCAGTGATCAATTGCCACCACCACCCCACCTTCCCTACTCAGACTGAGCTGGCTAGGGGAACAGGGTGAATTAGGATGTCAAAGACACCAGTTGGACCATGTCTTCACCTTTCATGACAGTACTTCCTTCCCTGTACCCGTTTCATTATCCAGCAGTAGTATCTTGTTTTTTTCATGAAATTTATTAAAATATTTATTTATCTACTTATTTAGCATTGCTCTTAAGGGCTATACTGTATGTTCTTCTTCTTTTTGATACATTTTAAAAATGAAGGCTACATCTGTGTCCCACCTCTACAGGCTACAGCTAATTCCTCTGCAGTGAGAAACCTAAAATCACAAATATTGTGTGGGGAGAGACCTTGGGAATGGGATGTTGAGCCAATGGTGCTGATGTGAGCCTACTGATATTTGGGAAAATATGAAACCCTGTTCTGGAAGAAGCTATAAAATAAAGGAGCAAACATTCTGGGCTTGTTTTATCTATTTCCAATGTTTATATGCTGCCTTCAGAGCAAAGTCCTCCCAAGGTGGCTCACTTAAACAATTAAAAACATAAAATACAACTAAAACCATTTAATTACAATTGAAAAACTATAACACAGCAGTCTAAAAATACTGTACAGCCCAGAAGAGATTAAAACAAAAAACAGCAATAGTTTAAACAATTAAATACTCAACTTAGATCTTTAATTAAAAAACTGATTGGAAGAAAGGTTTTTAAAGGCCCATTTCATTGCTATCAGATATGCAGCCGGATGCATATCTCATGGGATGATGTTCAAAAAATATGGAGCCAACACAAAACTATTCCCTATATGTAATGCCTATTCATCTAATAGATCTTGATGTCAGGTATCAACCATGGCTTCACAGGCCATCTTAAGGCCCAGAAAGCTTTCTGTGGGTACAAGTGATGCTTCAAAAACCAGGTTCCAAGCTGAAAATTAACAGGCAACCAATGCAACTAGTATATGTTCCATATTCCCAACATTCCAATATTCCACATGTCTAGCTTAAACCAGCATCTGGGTGGCTACATGCTATGCTGGCTGAATTTTCCAAACCATCTTTATAGGCATCCCCACTCAGAGCACAAGTTACAGTAGTCTAGTTTTGATGTAACCAGAGCATGGGCAATTAAGGCAAGGTCAATCTGCTCCGTATAAGGGCAAATTCCCCTACAAGGAAAGATTATACTCATTCAAGGTGTTTCATTTGGTTTTTTTTTTAGTTTTTTTTTTATTTTGACTTCTCATAATCTTAACTTACATACATATTTTCTCATTATCCACGATCTCCATTCATGTTAATATCTTATTATTTCATCTACATATCCAATTTCCATCATTAACAGGTATCTTTAACAATTCATCCTCACAATCATTTCCCTTTTCCCATCCACCCTTTTCCTATTCACCTTCCATCCTATTCTTTCATCTTTTCCTTCTTTTCCCTTTTTCACATCTTATTTCCTTCTTTCACTTCCTCATACCTTCACACCTTCTTCATCCTCTATTTCTTTCCCCATCCCACACACATCCTTAGTACTTCCTCGAACTTTCCTATGCCTGGGATAATTTTTTATTTTAATTTTTCCATTTCTCCTCCCTGTCTTGCTATACATTTTGATATTACTCTTTCCTCTTTCTATCCTCTATTCCTTGTATAGATTTCCTTGGATTTTTGTTTCTGCTTAACCTGAAAAGTTATGCTCCTTGTTCATTGCCTTCTTCCCTGTCCGCCTTTATCTTTACTTCCCCTTTTCATTTATAGTTCACTGTTCTTACTTCTAATTCTCATAGTTCTTCCATGTTCCATCTCTTTTTCCAATAATCTCTAATCGGGGACCATTCTTCTTCCATTTTTGCTGTGTTGGGTTTATTTAGAATATATGTTAATTTATCATTTTCTTGCATCTCTCTTAATTTTGTTAACCAATCATCAATTTGTGGTATTTCTTTGTTTTTCCAATTTTTCGCTACCCTCAATCTTGCCGCCGTTATTACGTAAAGTAATGTTCTCTGATGACTTTGTTTTAAATTTTTCTCTAAGTCAGAGGTAATATTTAGTAGGTACAATTTAGGGCTCATGATAAATTGAATTCTATATATTATGTACAAGGTGTTTCATTTAGGGAAAAAAATGGTAAGGAGACACATGACATTAAAGGTGGTTCAGATGCAAGCAACTTGCCTGCAAAATGTAATGCAAATTGGCCACAGTGGGCCTTGGGGAAGTCCACTGCCTGTCCCCTAGGCCTGTTTGGAGTAGGCCTCTCATTATGGTTGTCCCTTCATATTTGCTGGGGTTTGGTTGCAGGACCCACCGTGGATACCAAAATCCATGAATACTCAAGTCCCATTATAGGCAATGGCATAGGAAAATGGTGTCCCTTATATAAGACGGCAAAATCAACGTTTGCTTTTTGGAGTCTTATTTTTAAAGAATATTTTCAAGCCGTGAATACTTAAATCTGTGGATAACAAATCCGTTGATACTGAGGGACAACTGTTCTTGAAAAAGTTCTCCTGACCAACATTGTGATAGAGAACCAACAGTGATAGAGAAAGAAGGCTTTTTTGCTCCCACTATTGCCAAATGAAAAGCCTCCACACTGGTGGAGTTTTACACCAGCTAGGCACCAATGCCTCAAACACCCGTACAAACACTAACAAAAACTTTGGGGAAGACATATTCCTTAGAGAGACAGGACAGCTATCCAAATCCATCAGCCTCGAGAAGCTGGTCTTAAAAAATAATGCCCACCCCTTCAGAGACTAGTTAGCAAGTGAAATAAAGCACTCTGACCATTATACTAAATATCTCTATGAGGTAAACATGGATTGCAGTATGTTCAGTTAGTTATTCTGGTTATCCTTGTTGTGTCCCTTCAAGTTGTTTCTGACTTATGGCGATCCTACGGCAAATTTATCAAGGGGTTTTCTTGGCAAGATTTGTTCAGAGATAGTTTGCTATTGCATCCTCTGAGGCTGAGAGAGTGTGTCTTGCCAAAGGTCACCCAGTGGGTCTCCATGGCTGAGTGAGTATTTGAACCCTGGTGTGCAGGGTTCTAGTCCAACACCCAAACCACTGCGCCATGCTGGCTCTGTCTGGTATCCTACACTTCATAAAAATCTCAGGGGAGATAACAGCAATGTAACAGCTAGCAATAAAACATGATTAATAAATATCTAATAAAACCCATAAAAATCAGCAGCCAAAGCTGATTATAGTGCAAGTAACTACTTGGAGTAGCATAATATTAGCAGAAACAACTTGTACAATTGCTTTGAACAGATATAGGATTGTAGAGGGGTGGTAGTTTTCAGCCTACATGTTCTGTCACTGCAGGAGGTGAGTGCACCAAGAATATGAAAACAAAAGATCCTAAAGGACCTCTGTAAATTCATAGGTATCAATTTTAGCTTTTCATATCCCCTGGTGGCCATAACTAGATCATTATGAAGTACTGTACTGTACTTTGAGAATATCTGTGACATAGAGTTAGCACTGCCTCCATGTGTGAATTAGTATGAGTAGGAAGTGAAGTCGCTACCAACTTGCAAAATTCCCACAGAGATGTTACATTTAATAGGATGGTCTAACTGCTGAGAAAAATCTAGTGACTTTTTTTTGGCAAAAATTATATAGTGTATTTTTAGTATAGGTAAAGGTAAAGGAGAAAAGGGAGGAATTTGAGACTACTGGGAACAGAAATGGAAGCCACTCGTTCCTGGTCTTTCTTCCTTCAAGCTGTAGTAAAGCTGCAATCAACAGCCACCATGTTACTCCAAACTGCTTCTCTCAGAGCAGTGCCACACCCTCCAACTATCCCAATTTGGCAGGGATAGTCTCGGGCTTGTCTAAATGGTGGAAATACTCCTCATAGAATTTGAGGAGAGTGCCTTTTGTCCCAATGGGATCCCACAGCAATTTGATGTATTCAGAAGGAGGGGGGCCAAAAACTCCAAATACTCTGTGGGGAAAGCCTTTGCTTTAAAAAAAAAAACTGTGCGGGAAATGTGCATTCCTGCTCGTTGGGACAACCAATTCGATTTGTTGTGCAGTTCAGAGAGCATGGAACTGGAGATCTGATTGGCCGGACATACGAGTGGGCGAGCTTGCCATCAAGTCCCTGGAAGCACTTTCATGCTAGCGATAGTGGCACTTTTTTGAACTGTCAATTCTTTATGGCAGCCACTATGAGGAAATAATAATAATAATTATTATTATTATTATTATTATTATTATTTCTGTCCCGCCCCTCTGCAATGCAATCAGGGCGGCTTACAGCATAAAAACTCCATAATTACATCAGTAGCCTAACCCACCCATCCCTTAAAACAATATTAAAATTAGAAAGGATTAAAAACATACAATAATTAAAAGGAGAGGGGGGGGGGAAATGGAATGATTCAATGGTAGCTCAAGGGAAAAGACAGCCGAGGAAGAGGAGGAGAAACTGAGCCACCAGCCCTTCATGTATCCCTGCAGCAGTCAAATCCGGCTGCAATTAAAGGGATGGGAGAAACCACTAGGCTAGCTGCTGGTTGCGGAGAAGGAAGAGGAGGGTGGCTGTTCAGCACTCCAGCTTCGTCTCACTTTCCTGCCCTCCAAAGCCTGCTGACATTGAGCTCAGCAGGCACAGGACAGGCATGAGAGAAGGAACAGCCCAGCCCCGGAAGGCAAGATGAAGTAAGAACGTCAAAAAGCCATCCTCCTTTCCTTCTCCACAACCAGCGGCTTGCCAGGCAGCTCCTCTCATCCCTTTAATTGCAGTCAGATTCTGACGATGCTGACACCGGGATGGGTGAAAGGTCGGCAGCTTGGTCTCTCCTGTTCCTCACAGTGGCTGCCCTCCTCAATTTCTCCAGGCACTGCTTTGCTCCCCCCAATCATCCCACTTTTTCAGCTGCTTTTAGACTCTCCCAGTTTCTCTCTTCCCCTCCTACCTTCCCCCTTAATACTCAGATTACTTCATTTACTGCAAACTGAGTTCAAAGTGCAGTTTGCACTCAATTAACTCAGTAGGAGAAGACGAGAGGACAGAGTAGAATCTTGCTCTTCCCAGTAGGCTCAGGCAAAAGCAGACTGCTACAGTCTCTCCTAGTTTGTGTGTTCTCCCACATTAATAACTTTTGCCATCTTAACCACACTGTGATGTTCCTTGGCCTCATCTGTCCCGTTTTCATCTGTGAAATGTTGGGGGGGGCATGCAATGCATGCAGCAGGATGTCGCATTTTTACAGAGGCAATGCTTGGAACAAACAATGGAGGATTTCTCACCCACCACCAGGGCAGCAGAAGCTGCTATCTTTTTTTCAACACTGTCACAAGTCATGCCTTGTGAAGCACTGGTTTGCTGCTTCTGGAC
Source organism: Gambelia wislizenii (assembly GCA_030847615.1). Lineage (NCBI taxonomy): Eukaryota > Metazoa > Chordata > Lepidosauria > Squamata > Crotaphytidae > Gambelia > Gambelia wislizenii. Next base: position 284,856,524 of record JAUMIR010000001.1, on the reverse strand, counting down.
AGTCCCGTTTAAAGGAAAAGGAGAAGGAGCTGTTGCTTCCACTTTTTTAAAAAAAATAAACTCCTACCCCAAACATGTCTCTATTTTTCTCCTGCTCCTCCAAATCGCCAAAAGTGCCCTCCACAGGGGGAGAAATTTATTGTTTCAGTTCTGGAAAAATCAGTGTTACCCACAAGAAAACTTCCAGTGTAAAGGTCAGGCTTGCCAAAGAATTTCCATAAGAGAGACAAAACATCTATCAATCAAGTGGTTGCTAAGATGCTGCTCTCAAACATTAAAAGGTTGAGTAAGTGGATTTAAAGAGTTTTAAGGATACAGCAATACTAATGAATGAGATTAACTGAATGATAATTTAACACTGACAGTGTTACCAACAAGGAAGAAACCAGATCATGTAAAATCCATACAATGGGAAGGTAAAGAAAATGCAGAATGAGGTCAAGGAGAAACCTAGAAAAGCTGAAGTATACCAACTCTCCAAGCCTCCAAGACAAGTGTCCATTTGGTTTATTACCATGAAACATTTAGGATTCTGAAGCCATTAAGGGAAAAAGCAAAAACATGGAGGAGTCCAGATTATCCTATAACCATCTGCCTGTCTCATCTAAAAATTTACACCAGTTCCTTTACAGCTCTTTGGTAGAAAAGCCAACAGAAATATATAGATAGATAGATGGATTGATTGATTGATATCTATCAATCAATCAATCATTAAATCAGAAATTGTGTGGCTTCTGCCCAGTGTAATATTGATTGTCATCAGCTACTGTGAAAAGAAGAAAAACTCCTTCAATGAAAAACAGCCCTTCAAACATTTGCAAGACAAAATGGAGCAAACAGAGCCAGTGGAGTTGTGTATATGAGGCAAAAAGAAGTGGATTGCTCCACATTAAGGCAACTCACAACAGCTGTGATTTGTCTTTTGGGGCTTTTTAGGTAGATTGCAGGCATGAGAAGCTATCTGTGTTTGCTGTGCAAATGGGCATGCCTGTGAATCAAGATAGCAGATGCGAGTGAAATACTCATGGTTTTACTTAGCAATTTGTTACCACCAAAGAGTATTTAAAAAAAAAAAAAACAACTATTCCTAAGGTGCAATAGAATTATATTTAGGCTTAACAGAAAAGCAATAAAAACCCCAACATCTCCCCCCCCCCTTTTATTGCATTCGCACTCATTTATGAAGACAGGAAAAAATATAGCAGTTCTGGGCACTTGCCTTGTTAACAAGCCCCGCCCCCGTGCTTGTCCAGCCAATCAACTTTCAGCTTCTGCTCCTTTATGAAAGTGAATCAATTTCCGTCACTTGTCCCAACAAGCAAGAATGTGCATTCCCCCCCCCCAAAAAAAATTTTTTTTAAAACCCTGGGAAATGCCACAAAGGCTTTCCTGTGAAGTATATGGCGTATTTAGCCCCCCTCCTTCTGAATGTGGCAATACAATGTGGGATGCCATTAAGACAGGTTGTATTCTCCTCTCATTCTGTGTGGAGTATTTTCACTGTTTAGACAACCCCAGTGTTAGGGGTCAGCAAGACTGAACGTCTGCTGGGGCTCATATTAGAGTCCACTAGCCTTGTTGCTTACATGGCTAATAATCCACATTTTTGTGTCATGAGGAGGGATGGAACAGAAATTTGTCAGTTTCCTGACTGGAGTTGAATTTGGAGTTCCTGACCCCCTCAGAAAACTCAGGCAGAAAGAAAAATTGTGTGTCAAAAGTTCCCGCAAATTGCATAAACTTTTTGGTGGTGGTGGTGTTTTTCCTTGCATGGTTTCTGAGAACTCTGCAAGAACTTGACAAACTGCACAGTTTTGCAGTCAAAACCTACACTCATTTTTTTTTTACTACGCACAGAAAACTGCACAGCTTCCCAAGGGGCGAAAACACCCTTACCCACTTACACTGTTTTTACAATATCCTTGAGGAAACTGCTGAAAATGCAAAACTAAATTGCACACTATACCCCTATACAAACAACATGGTGAAGTGTTCCACAGCATGGTTGCAGCCTTTGCTGGTTTCAAAGTTGCGCAACCCAAATGTTACACAGCAAGAAAAGAAATTCAGGCCAAGTGAAACTGCAGCCACACATAGTTTGTTGTGCAACATTGCTGATTTCATGCAAAACTTTTACTTAGAAAGCAACAATGCGGCACAACAAAAAAAATTGCACAAGATAAATGTTGCACAAAATAAGCAGTGTTGCACAACAAACACATGGTTTTGCTGTGTGACATTGCTGATTTTGCACAACATTTTTTGTTGTACAACATTGTTGTTTACTATGTTAAAAAAAGCAATCTTGCACAAAACACATTTGTGGCGGCCTGAAAGCAGTTGCTTCTATTTCAAAAGCTGTAGTTTTCACGTTAGGCTGCACAGCTCTCAATGGGAGCTGCAGAGCTTCCAGAAAACTGTGCAGTTTTCTGGGGAAGCTACACAGCTTTCACAGAAAAGCTGCTCAGTTTCCTGTCATTGTGAGGAAAAAATTCCCAAGTGTCTCAAAGCTACAGGATGAAAAATTGCTTTGTTGTTCTCAATATCTGATGAGACTTGGGATAAATGAGATTACCACTCCTAGTCAGAACTTATTTAGTGCACATCAAAGATATTTCTGCAAGAACAGCCCGTGCATGCACTGGCCGCCTTTTTGGTATCTTCTAATTCAGGGACCTTGCATGTTTATTACTTACTAATAGGGTCAATTTGTCTATCTCCTCCAACTCAGCAGAGTTTTTTTTTATTAAAAAAAAATGAAATCAATTAGACACAGATCAATTCACACACTCTCTCTCTTGATCCTAGTGCAGTGCAAAATGCATTCATTGTAAATCATTCCTCAGGATCATTTCATTTTATCTCTTGCGCCCAGCAGTATCTTCTGCTTTTTTTTCAACCTTGAATTTACTTTAAGAGATATTCTAATATATGACCTCATGAAATGCAGCTGTGCCAACTGCCTTCTAGTTCATGGGAAATGTCACCCATTATTGCCCTCCAATTCTATGTGGAACAATTTTGCTAAATATGTCCAAAGGGCAATATGACTGGCCTAGAGAAGAAGGGGTTCCTGTATTATCACTTGTCTCCAAGCCTGAAATGGAGGCCATGACCATTGGCTCCATGGCTCCCACGGATGGAACTCTTCTACAAGAGACTCAGTCTGAACAGTGCCTGGATAGGAATGGCAGTGGGTGGCTACTCCATTACCCTCCAACATTTCACAAATGAAAGCCAGGACACACATGTGGCCAAGCAACATCAGAGTGTGGTCAAGATGGCAAACATTATTAATGAGGAAGAACACACAAGCTAGGAGTGGCTGCAGCAGTTTGCTTTTGCCTGAGCCTACAGGGAAGGGCAAGATTCTGCCCCTCCCCCCACTGAGTTAATTGAGTGCAAACTGCTTGTGCACTGTAAACTCAGGGCTATTCTAGATGAGGGAATAAAATGTGGATTGGTGCGAACTACACCAATTCGCAGCAGCTTACATCTGTCTCAACAATCTTTTTGCAAGGTCACTGGTGTGCGAAGCTATCCATGACTGCTGTTCACACAGAGGCATGCCAGTGAATCAAGATGGCAGGCACAAGTGAAATACTAGTGGTTTTATTCTCCCCAACTTGCCCCCACCAGTTTTTTAAAAGAACTAAAACCAAGGTGCGGAAGAGTGACTTTCCAATGAAATAAATGAAAGAAAGAAGGGGGGAAAGGCTGTTTCATCACCTCAGCACACGATCGCTAGGGCGATAATCCAACACGGATGTTCCGGGCACTGCCTTTTTAGCAAGCTCTGCCCCTGTGCATGTCCAACCAATCAGCTGTCCTCTTTAGCAATGCACTACAATGCAATTTGGTTGCCCTAAGAAGTGGGAGTGCGCATTTCCCCTGCAGTTTTTTAAAAACTCAGGAAAAGCTCTAAAGTTTTCCTAAATTTTGCCCCCCCCCCCCCAAACGGCAGAATGCTGCGGGATCCCATTTGGATACATGGGATTATCCGCGGATTCCACGAGGATTTGTCTGGACTGGCCCTCAGTTTGCATCATTACAGTGAACTGGGGACAAACAAGGAAAGTCGGAGGAGGAGAGAGAAATTGGAACATTTAAAAAGCAGCTGAAGAAGCGGTGTGGTAGATGTTTTATTGAAACTGTCCAGACAGTTGGAGGGCATTACTCCCAAATGAGCAACATAATCACCTAAACAGCAATGGGGCCAAACAGGAATGGAATTAATTACACAGTACTATACAGTCAGACCCCTGTATCTACGGGAGTTTGGTTCCCAGACTTACTATGGATACCAGAAACTGTGGATAACAGCAAACCCTATTAAAATAAAGAACTTATGGTAAAAACACACCATAGAGTTGTGTTGGAGGGCCTAGAGAGAATACCTCTCTAGTCATTTTTCAAAGTGACTCTATGGTATGTGTCCCCATTTTGTTTCCCGTGGATAACTGAAACTGTGGATATTGGTTCCTGCTGTATTTACAAAGTGACATTTCAAGCTTTTTATATAAGCAGGATGAGATGGAGACTCAGCTCTATCATTAGTGAGGAGGTTGTCTTAAGTTGGCAGATGCTGGCAGAGGCATGCAGAGCAATGGCAGTGTGATGAGGGGGGCAGAGTTCCCAGTGCCATGCAGTCTACCCTGTGTTGCATAACCTACCTGCTTCCCTCAGTTGCATAATATGGTCCATGGTGAAGTAAGATTCAGCCACCACTTCAGACACCTTTGCCTTGAGCAGTGAAATGAAGTGACACAGAAAAGTCCTCTGCAGCAATGGCTCATGCCATGACTTGCTGCTGAACAACTACCTTTTCCTACTGCATGAGCAAAGGAGAACCAATTTCCTCCTATTATCAGTAATTCCTCCTAGTAAAGGAATTCTGGCTTGCAGGGAGCAAGTGTACAGGAACTGAAATTTTAGGAAGGTGTTTAAATTATCAGGAGGTGAAGGGTGAAACTCAGACTGTATGATCCCTAGTAAAAATATTAAATTCAATTAAATACTAAGGTAACAGAATGAGACTGGCCACTGTAGATTTCAGGTAGGCAGCTCCTACCTTTAATGTTTCACCATATTGAAAATGCCCCTGCAAAGAGAAAATTAGCACATCAGGGATAAAAGTTTAAGTCTTCTGCTTGCACTTTGAATGTTCCAATTCTTTGGGGGTTGGTTTTGTTTTTACACAGGGGAGCATTTCCCTCACCTGAAGGGATTCATTCAGGCCATTCTACTACTTCCAACTTTCTGCTACCTCATTTTGTTACACATGTAGCTCCTGTGTCAAATACCAGTCAAACAGAAAAACACCCCCATACCCTCCAACCGTCCTAGTTCGGGAGGGATAGTCCTGATTAATCCTCTGTCATCTCACACTTTTCAACTGCTTTTAAAACGTCTCTGTTTCTCTCTCTTTCTCCCACTTTAATTCTCAATTTACTTCAATTCCTGTAAATTGTGTTCAAAGGGCAAAAGTACCATAGTTTGCACTCAACTAACTCAGTTGTGGGGGGCAGTGGAGAGAAGGAGGTATCTTATTCTTCTCAGTAGATTCAGGCAAAAGCAAGCTGCTGTAGTCTCTCTTAGCTTGTATGTTCTTCCAAAAGTAATAACTTTTGCCATCTTGACCACACTCCGATTTTGCTTGGCCACTCATGTCCTAGTTTTCATCTGTGAAATGTTGGGGGGGGTGCACCCTCCAGTATTTAAAAGGTACACATTAGACAAGTCACCTATCCAAATGAGACTAATTATGTTACTGTGTGCAGTGTTTAATAACCATACCTTAGAGTCTGTTTGTTTGACCTTTTTTGTTGTCATTTTCTATGTCAACTATTTAAGCACCTGAGCTTTCTACATGGGCGATAATATATGGCAGTGGTTCTTACTCTGTGGTCCAGGGACCACCAGGGGTCTGCAATGTCCTCACAGGGGGTCTGCAAAGGCTTGGAGGCTGCTTGGCCCACCTCCTACCTGCAGTGGAGTGACCACATGACAGTGCCCAAGGCACAGGGCTGGCTTGGCCTGTACATTGCCATTCAATCCACTCCAGACACAAACTTGCAGGAAGAAGCAAAAGATAAATCTTCCCTTCCACTCCAGTGCCTCCGAGGAAAGGGTTAATGGATGGTGTAATTATATTATTATTATTAGTAGTAGTAGTAGTAGTTGTTAGGGTTTAAATCTTGAGTTAGGTCTTGGGGGTCCATGACAACAAAAGATATTTAAAGGAGGTCCCTGGTAAGGAAAAGGTTAAGAACCACAGTTATATGGAATATCCTATCTGTCAGTGCTTTGCAATTCTAATGCTTTCTTCATTTTCAATAAACTGAATGCTGGGTGCTCCATATTATTATTATTAGTAGTAGTAGTAGTTGTTGTTGTTAGGGTTTTAAATCTTGAGTTAAGTCTTGGGAGTCCACAGCAACAAAATATGTTTAAAGAGGGTCCCTGGTAAACAAAAAGTTAAGAACCACTGTTATATGGAATATCCTATCTGTCAGTGCTTTGTAATTCTAATGCTTTCTTCAGTTTCAATAAACTGAATGCTGGTTTCTCAATAACAGCAAAACCTAGATAATGAAAACTCTTGCAGTCTCAGACCTTTTCTTTTTGTTTCTTTTGCCCCATCTGTACTTCTCTTCCGCCCATCTGCTTCTTTAACTCAAGTCTGCTGGGATCTCGCTTCATGAAATGACATCTAAACTCCTAATGGAAGTCACCTGCCTACACGGTGGCATGTGAATAAACACTGCCCTAACTTTCCGGGGCTGTTGGTCATGGCTTGATTGTGCCGCTGGCATGCATGAGCACCCTTTTAAAGCAATTAAGCCAGAGTACATTTTCTTAATAAGAACTATTCTATAATTTCAGATGATGCACTTCTGAAAAAAAAAAAAAAGGTGGAGGGAAGAAGCATTACCAAGGTTTTCTTTTAATCTGCTGTTGATTATGGATCTTTGAACAGAGTCCACTGGATGCTGCTGTGTTTGTATGGTAAGTACTGCAGAAGTGTATTTTTTTTTAATTAGGGGGAATGTCTGAAATTCTATACAATCTTGCTGATGCTGGAATCCTGTCCACACTTATCTGGGAGTAAGTCCCCTTGAACTCAGTGAAATATGCTTCCAAGCAAACATGCACAGGATTGTACTGTCAGACTAAAGTGCTGTATAGTACATACTTGCCTGTTTCCCAATGAACTCAATGGGCTTTACTTTTGGGTAGGTGTGCATAGGATCGCTGTCAACCACTTGTGTGGATGCACTCCAGAGCAGGTTCTTTTAAAAACTGTTGGAAATAATTCATTTCTGTCTTGGATTATGCCTGATAGCTTTTTTGTAATTCATAATTTTGTTGAGGGTTTTTTTTTACTGCACTCTTGTGATCTTTGGGGTCATGTTATTGTATGTAATATATCTACATGTGTCTCTCCACTTGATTTTCTCAGTAAATGTGTAAAAGATAGGGAGACCAGAAAGCAACTTGTTAGAACTGAGAAGTTGACACAGTGGCTCATTGGGCATGATCCAGCCAAAGTCAAGCTCTTTCGAGTCACTCGAGGGATTTTGCCAGGAGAGATGAAAGCATTTAATTCTCTTGTAAAATCTATGGGACTTAAAGCACATAATGTTGGTGTGCTGATAGTGGTTAATTGTTAACCGTTTGGATATTTCTAGTGTTGTATATTTTTGCAATGTAAATGTGATGGCTTTAAAATAAAGTGTGGTGATTCTTAATTGGTACCATACTCTCCATCAGAAGGCCCCTTATTAATTAAGAAACCTAATTTAATCAGTGAAATCTGAAAGTGTGGCATTTCATTTACACAGTTATTTAAAGTGCATGCTAATTCTTTTGAAATGAAAGTTTCATTTAGAATGTCCTTGAAATTGGATGTGTGTCTCTTTTAAGTCATGGTGACTCAACTTCTCTCTTATGTTTTTTGAGCTTAAGAACCCCGTGTTCCCACCACAAGGCTACAATTATGATTCCCGTCTACAATTAGGTGTTTTACAGCACGCTAGAGCAAACAAGACCGTATTTTAAATTATTCATCATTATTAGTGAGGTATACTCTGGAATTCAACGGCATTAATTAATTTAGCACACAGCTGGGGTTATCCTCACAGACATCCACTTTTCAAATGGTTATTTCTGCCAGAGAAAATTAGACACAAAGTCAAACACTTTAGTAGTGCATTCTCTGCTGTGATTCTTGGCAACTGAAATTAATGAATCACTCCCCCTTTTTTGACACATGGGGAAGCTTTTATGCTGTAAGAGGAGTTACAAATATACAATATAGATTTAACTCAGAAATCACAGCACTTTCCTAAGATGAAAATGGGACACACACAAAAAAATACCACACAGTAATGGCATTAAATGGCATTAGTAAAAATTCCATCAGGAGATCAATGAAAGTGATGTAGACAATTTTTAAAAGGTAAAGATAGTGATTTTGAAGAGCTTTATGTGTACATTTCTATATGAATAAGCCATTTATCCATTTTATAACAAAAGCCCAAAGTACTTAAAAATGGAAGTAAATGTTGAATAGGCTGTATTAGTCATACCTCCCTATCCCAAAATGTAACATTATAATTTAGTTCCATTGAAGCCAATGGGAATTTTAAATATTGATTTCTGAGAGAAGTGAGTAGTGTTATTATCTTGAATCTTAAACACACACACACATACACACATACATGCAGAGGGAGGGAGGGAGGGAGGGAGAGATTAGAAGGGAGGAAGAGAGAGGGAGAGGCCTTTGTGGAAAGTTCACTACACTCCTCACATTGCTTCATATGGCATGATGGGCTCAAGTACGTGCATCCACCATGTCTCTCCCCCCTCCCTTCCTCTCAGTCCTGGCATTTTGGTGCACCATTGCACAAGTGTAGCTCACATGCTGGCTGAGACAGAGAGCCTTGGTGACAGGTGAGAATGGGTGGAGATGGTACCTAGCCTTTAAAGCCACCTCTCATTCAAAAATTAACTCTTCTCTTCCAGTAGTGCTGTTCACCCTGAGATTTTTCTCCTTGTCTAGAGAAGCACAGAAAGTCCCTGAGACTTAAGCCAGAGCACTGAGATTTGGCAACCCCAGTCTTCAGTATCATCTGTCAAAGCAGAATTGGGCAGACACTTTCTCAGTATCATATCTTGAATAGAGTAATAATTCCAATGATAGTTTATATTGATGTGATCAATTTACTACAAAGTGATGTTACCATACCAGTTTCCAGTGGTGGGAATATTTTGTGTGAATGTGCCCTCATGTGTTGAACTCTGGTATTTACCACACCAAGGCAAATTATGGAAAAGAAGGCCTCTCTTTGACATGAAAAACACAAGGTTTCCCTGTTTGACAAATGCATTCAAACCAAGTATTTGCTGCACAGAACTCACACAGTTGGTTCAGCTTGCAGTATCTTGAGTTTCAAGTAGCAAATATTTTATTCACATGATGAAAATTTGATTTTCCACACCCAAGGCTATGCTTTTTTTAAAAAAATATTTCTTTTTAGAGTGCCTCTTTAGTAAGGGCAAATGATCTCCTCTGAGAGATGCTGAACACAGAAATATGTTTCCCTGAAATTTCAAGATGCTAGGGATTGCTAGCTTGCTGGCTGCTTACCTCACTTAATGAGGTGGATGAGAGCTCTGTGTTTGTTCTCACTTTCTTATCTTTTTTAAAAAGTGTGGCATTGCTCACAGTGCTATGAGCCTTTCTCCACAGCTTACCACCAGCTGCATTTCCTGAAATGCCCCAGAACCAATGCCACACCACGGTGCAGAACATTGTTCATGGGGCATTCTGGAAGATGTGCCTCATGGGAAGTTGCATGATGTTTGCAGCCAGTGTGACACTGGCAGCACATCCTGTCATGCTTTGGATGTTGTGCTGTATCATGCTACTCCCAAGGGATTCCAGGAAAATGCAGCCTCGTGGAAGCTGCAGGGAGAGCCTTGTGTTTCAGTGGGGGTGAAGTTTTGTTTTTGTTTTTTTAAGTATTTATAGCAAGTGGGGAAATGGAAAGCCCTCTGGCACCTTGTATGATTATGTAGAGCCAATATCAATCCACCTACCTGTTAATATTTTGGCAAGGTTTCTCCACCTCAAAGAGATCTGTAGAAAATTGGCTTCTGGATAGGAATTTCAGAGAGCCATCATGGTCTAGTGATTTGAATGTTGGACTAGGACTCTGGAGACCAGGGTTCGAATCCCTTCTCAGCCATGGAAACCCACTGGGTGACCTTGGGGAAGTCATATTCTCTCAGCCTCAGAAGAAGGCAAGGGCAAACCCCCTCTGAACAAATCTTGCCAAGAAAACCCTGTGATACATTTACCTTAGCATCACCATAAGTCAGAAAATACTTGAAGGCACACAACATTAACAACAACAACAGAAATTTCAGGCTAGCCTTAGCACCTAGGCAAAACAACTGAATAGACCAAAAAATGGCATTGAAAATACCTTTTCTTTCCATACAATGAAATATAGGAGATTTTCAGACAGGCAAAAATCGCCCCTTGCCGCGCGAGCAGCCTCCCGAAACTGCTGCGCGGCAAGGGTCTTTTTCGGACGACGCTGTGCCTCTAGCGAAGCCGTCCGTGTCACTTCCGTGAAGCTTGGGACGGCTCCGCGCCATATTTCAAGCACGGAGGCTGCCCGTGATTGAAATATGACGCGGAGCCGTCCCAAGCTTCACGGAAGTGACACGGACGGCTTCGCTAGAGGCACAGCGTCGTCCGAAAAAGACCCTTGCCGCGCAGCAGTTTCGGGAGGCTGCTCGCGCGGCAAGGGGCGATTTTTGCCTGTCTGAAAATCTCCATACAGTACTTTCAAATAAAATATTCACCCTGCAGGATGGAATAAGGTAAACGTCACCATCCAGTTCTTAAAAAAAAAAAAGACTCAATGGGGGAGGGGGAGCCCTTCAAGGATTCATCTCTTGTGCTTCTTATGCTAATTTTAATATATTGTATAGTACTTGCATGGTTCACATTTCAATATTTTATTGCAATATAACTAGAATGAAGTAGATTTTATTGTTATGTTATCATGGTAAGCTGCTCTGTGGGCCCAGTGGAGAAGAAAGGTGGAGAATAAATAAGCAATATACAAATAATAATCAGGCCTTGTGTGATCCTCAAATTTATGAATTTATTTGTGGCTTCTTCTGTCAGCTTGATTTATACCAGTATATGTAAGCAAAACTTGGAGAGGATTTTTCTCCCTACCAGAACGAAAGCGAGCTGGATTTTTTCATGTGTCTTGTGAATTTTCACAGGAATTGTTGTTGTTGTTTCCATCTTGCCAGGTGCTCTGTACATGAGATGAGTAAACATAGGGTTGCTAGCAGAAACACTTGTGCTTCCTACCCTTTCTTTGGCACAGACATGGTGCGGGCACGCTCCAGAAACAAAAGACAGTCATTCCCCAGACAGTGCTGTCACACTGTTGGGTTGATTCTGTTGAGCAGACAGTGAAGGGAAACTACAGAAGCAGTGCTGGCAAATCCGCAAATGGACCTCCAAACACCAAGGAGGGGAGGGGATTCTGTGGAGGAAAATAAAGAAGTGGGAGGGAGAGAAGCCCAATGATACAATTGACAGAGGACACAGTTTGGAGGCGGGGGACATGAAGTATATGATAAAACACACAGCTGAAGAAAAACAAGTGGAGAGTTGGAATGGAATGCTAGAAATACATGGATACAAAGCCTCTGAAAGGACTACATGACGTGACTCAAGAGACTAGCAAAGAACTGATGGATACCCACTGGGTGCAAAGTTAGCCCACAAACTTTTGCACAAAAAGAAACTTGTCCTCTCCTGATGTAGTTCTCTCAGGAGATACACTGGAACTGTTCTTTAGTTTGTGCTTTGATTCCCTTCAGAATGCATAGTATATTCATTTGTTCTGATCTGAAGCTGCAGATGGAATTTATCCGCATGTTGTTTTTGCAATCAGTTTGCTTTGAATTTTGACTTTCATACAAAATCAGGCGCCTTCTTTGAGATGCACTAGTACAGACAAGCAAAACAAATATCAAATTGATGGCTTAACAATCTAGTAAATTTAGAATGGAATAAAGCACTTCAGGTTTAAAAATAAATCCAGGGTCATGACAGGCAGATGTATATTGGGGTTGTGCTATGATGGCCTCTTCCTACTTGGAAGATCTATAATCCTCCTCCTGCACATTTTGCCCTATCAGAATCTTTTGCTTCATTTGGCAGGTTGTAGAAACCAGGTTTTATTTTACATAATTCTGTAGCCACTGATAAAAATCTTCTTTTATACTATGGTGTACACTGTGGCCTTGGACTTTATCAGACTAGTGTCTAAAAATGCTGTAATTCCATGATTGAAGAAAGCAGAATCATAGTGGTATGATTACAGTAATTAGTGCATGTCACTGTAATCACACAATATTACCACCATGGAATTATCGCACAACCACCACTAAGTTTAACAACGGGATTTCAGCTCGTGCTATAGGACTTTTTCAGATGCTCTAAAAAAAAACCCATGGAGGTCAGGAGGAGGACACTGCTGTCCTGTTTCCAGCGGTCGCTTCTGCGCGCTCTGTCCTCCTCCTGTCCTTCGTTTGTTCTCCCTCTGTGCTGGAGAGATGAAAAAGGTGCCACTTTTTATTGACGGAAGTTTCTGTCAATAAAAAGTGACACTTTTTCCGTCACTCTAGCATGGAGGAAAAATGAACAAAAGACAGGAGGAGGACAGGGCGTGCAGAAGCGACCACCAGAAGCGGGACAGCGGCGTCCTCCTCCCGACCTTTTCGGGTTTTTTTTAAGAGCGTCTGAAAAAGTACATACCGGTAGTAACACTTGTCTTCACATTGCCTTCTAATGACAGAATATTAACGCCTCCTGCTGTCCAGCACATGCGCCTTTAAGAAAAAAATTCTCTTATTTCCATGGTTTTGCATGGGTGAGATTTCAGCTGTTCTCATGAGAAGATGCAAGACTTCACTCTAAAACACTAAAAACAAATAATAACCGAAGAAATTCACAAATAAACACTTAAATGAACATAAAAAGGTACCAAGAAAAGGCAACAGTTGATTAAAAGAGCAATAGCAATAGCATTTCTGTTTTTTTTCTTTCTTTTTTTAATTTTAATTTTTATACATATTTACATAATTTACATAATTCTCATATCTCAATTGTACATCTCATAGAGCAACATCATTTGTTTTTAACATCTGCTTAACATCATTAGTATTGGTATTTACATAATGCTCAGTGTGCATTTAATATATGTTGGAACACCATAGGACTTCCCAAAAGTTTGGTTTGGAACAAATATTTTATGTAATCCCAAACTTATTGACTTCTGATATCTTATTAGTAATTAACAGAACTCTACATATTTTCTTTTGTATCTTTATACATGTCATCTTCTCTACCATCCTTTCTTATCCCCTTAATAATAGATTTTCCTTGTCATATCCTAAACCTCTAGTTTCCCAGTACTTTAGAATCGGTTTCCATTTTTCCATCGATTTCTTCTTAGGTATATTAAGGACTCTGGCTATCAGAATGTCTAATTCTAATAGCTCTTGTGATTTTGTAAGCCATTCATCAACTGTAGGAGCCTTAGTGGTTTTCCATTTCTGGGCTATCACTATTCTTGCTGCTGTGATCAGATATAATGTAATTCTCCAATTGTTTGTCTCTATTTCTTTTCCCAGCCCTCCCGTCATGTTTAATAGGAACAATTCAGGTCTCATTTCAAATCTAGTCTGCAATATCTCTTCCAAAATTTTGTGAATCTTAACCCAGAATTTCCTCACCACCTTACAGCTCCACCACATATGTACTAGAGAGCCCACATTCTTTTGACATTTCCAACAATTAGCATTTAGAGATTTTTTAATTTTGTTCAGTCTGATTGGCGTGTAATACCATCTGTGGGCAATTTTTAGATAATTTTCCTTTAGGCTTTGGCATATAGTGAATTTATTAGTCATATTCCTAGCTTTTTCCCAAGCTTCAATCTCTAGATTATATCCAAAATCCCTTGCCCACCTGATCATGTATTCCTTGATATTTTCCAATTCTAAATTCCTGTTTAAGAGCAAATTGTATATCTTGCTAATCTTTTTCTTTTTTTGCTTGTCCCATATTATCTTATCTAAGTCATTCTCCTCCTTTCCTATGTTCCCTCCTTTCATGTCTTCCATAAATCTTGATCTTATTTGATAGTAGTTGAACCAGTTAATGTTGCATACTTCCTCCAGTTCTTCGTTAGACTTGATTCTAATTTTTTCCCCTCTAGTTTCTGTTAGTAAATCTTTATAGCTTAACCATTTTGACGTTGTTTTCCATTTGTTTTGAAATGCCTCTTGAGGTGAAGTCCAGGGTGGTAATTTAAAGTAGAACATTTTCTTGACCTTTTTCCATACTAGTAGAAGAGCTCTCCTGATGAAATGATTATTAAAGTCCTTATTTACTTTGTCTTTGTCGTAGCATAAGTAGGCATGCCACCCATAACGATTGTTATGACCCTCTAGAGATAACATCTTTTCATTTTCTAGCTTTATCCAGTCTTGCAGCCATACCAAGACTGCCGCCTCGTAGTATAATCTAAGATCAGGCATTTCCCAACCTCCTCTAACTTTTGTATCAGTGAGATATTCCCATTTAATTCTTGGTTTCTTATTGTCCCAGATGAAGTTCTTCAAATCTCTTTCCCATTCTTTCCAACATTTTCTTTTTTTTTGTATTCGTATTTTAATACTTTATTATTCTTTCCAACATTTATGATTAACTATAATTGGTGCATTTTGAAACAAGAATAACATTCTTGGTAATATGCTCATTTTACAGACTGCTATCTTCCCTAATATTGTTAAATTTAGCTTCTTCCATTTTTCCATATCTATCTTGATTTCTCTCCATACTTTTTTATAATTATTATCAAACAAATCTGAATTTCTTTTTGTAATCCATAGACCTAAATATCTCACTTTTTTCCCCATTTTACAACTTGATTTTATGGACAATGCCTGTTTCTGTTTCTATGCTGCTTATCAGTGCCAAAACGCTCCCTAAGCAGTTTACAACGTGTTAGCTAATTGCCCCCAACAAGAACATCCTGTAGGTCCTCTTCACATTCTCTGCCAGAAGTTTAATTATGTGTTCTTGATGGGATAGGGGAGGGGGAGAAGAGGACAGCCCATTCACGATGTAATTGCACAGTTACAGAAGGACATGATTATTGTATGCTCGTCAATACTGCTAAAAGAGTGATATTGTGGACTGTTGATGGCTTTCCCCATCAGTTAAAAGTTACGTCTAATTAATGGGTGGAGCACACACAGACCACCAGAGGATGACGATGTTGTGTGAGATCGGGAATCCATTTGTGATACTATCACATTGTAATTCCACTATTTCAGCCCCATCTGATGATGTCCTTTGTCACACTACACAGTTGCAGCAGGGCTGATTCCATTTTAACTGCCATGGCAACATCCTACAGAATCCTGGGATTTGTAGCTTGGTGAGGCACTAGAGGAGCAATCTGGCTGTGAATTTTAAATGCTAAGCTGCAAATCCTAAATGAATCCAAGAAGGCCAGGCAAGTAGTTGTGTTGTTCCTGTGTACTTTGAAATCATTTTCAACTTATGGTGACCCTAAGGTGAACCTACCACAGGGTTTTCTGAGGGCTGAGAGTGTGTGACTTGCCCAAAATCATCCAGTGGGTTTTCATGGCTGAGTGGGGATTCAAACCCTGTTCTCCAGAGTTGGAGCCCTACACTCAAAGCACTATGCCACTAACACATAAAAACTGGATTTCTCCCATGGCTGCTTTTCTTTACTGAATGGATCTTTAGCCAAAGGGCTGAGTACTTTAAATTAGTCTTCTTGAGAAGCACATATTCAAGTGTTCTCATTAAGGGTTTAGCCTGATTTATTAGCAACCTTCAAGAGAGGCTTGTTTATGGCATTCATAATTGTTAGAAATATATATATATATATATATATATATATACATACACACACACACACACACACACACTTCCAGCCTTGCTTTTGTTCCAATTATCTTTGTTAACCCTTGTACAGACTTAGAACAAGCACTGTTATTGGACATTCTGTAGTGAGCGATAGCTTGGAAAATGAAGTTATGTTGGGTGGGAAATCTAATAATGCTGTTGTAAATGTTTACTTAAAGGATACAGTGTTCTACATGCATCATTCAGTTGGCACAGATGGCACAGATACTGAAATCAACACTCCATATATTGTTTCATTAGTTTTAATAGGAGATTGCACAGCCCTAATCCTGCTCTAGTTCAAGACAACCAGTGGCATCTAGTGAAGCTGTATATGTTACATCTGTATCACAATTTATATAGACAAAGATGTCTACGTGTATTTTAGGATGTATCCAGTCAATCCACTGAATGATGGCATTCCACTGTGGATGTAGATGTCCATTAAAATGTGCATTGGCCTTTCTATCAAGGATATGTGTAGATGACTCCAGCTCTTCACCTCTCTCCTTTGCTGGATTTATGTACTATACAAATGGAATAAAGACTAGTCTAGCACTCACCAGGCTCAATCTTGGAACCAGTTTTTGAGTGCCAGTTCTCATGTAAGGGATATTTGCTTGAGGCTGAGTCTAGCAAGACTATTTGAAGATTTAAGGCATTTATTTGAGTTTAGTGGCACTGACAACCAGGTTGACCTTTTGTTTTCCTGATGAACAAGACCTGAAAAATAATTGAAAAGGTCCCCGCTGAATTTAAACAAGAACTAAACCACCATACCCAATATGATGGGTACTTATGCTGCTATTTCCAACTGCAAGCATCATTGAGCCTAAACAGAATTAGTTAGCTATGTTGCTGTTCTAGGTTGTTCTTTGCAAGAACACTGTTGTTCTGTTAGGCATCCATTTTGATCTGGCTTCTCCTCTAAAGCAAAAACAATGAAACCTGCTGTAAAGGAGTGACAAAGCTGCTGCCACACTGCATAAATAATGCAGTTTAACACCACTTCAACTGCCATGGCTCAATGCTATGGGATTCTGGGTTTTGTAGTTTTGTGAAATATTTAGCCTTCTCTGTCAGAGAGCTTTGGTGCCACAACAAATGACAAAACCCAGAATTCCATAGCATTGAGCCATGAGCGTTAAAGTGGTTTCAAACTGCATTATTTCTGCACTGTGGTAGCAGCCAGTCTCCAGAAGTGTGCCTGTGTGTGAGAGAGAGGGAGAGAGAGACAGACAGACAGACAGAGATTAGATAGATAGATAATTTTATTCCAACAAATAGCCTAATGTATTTGGTCAGGGAATATTTGTATATTCTTCTTTATGAACTGTGAAAGGGGAGGTACATATACATTACAAATTATAATAAAAAAAGATTAAAGCGGTAAATAATAGAGATTACCATGATTATGAGGTCATGAATAGAGATGGAAAGAATATCTGAAAGTATTTGGAAAATTGTTGAAAAATATGTTTCTCGGATGTAAAGAAACCCTGATGAGGAGAATCCTGGACTAATGAAAATCCTAGCAGCTCTTGACTTATTCAGTGCAAAATTTGCACATGGGTTTGGGTGGGGTGTTCTAGAGAAAACAGCATTTCTGTGCCAAAACACACACAATTGAAAATTTTGCCCAGATAGGTCCCCCAACTGCAACTTTTTCTGTAGAGCAAACAGCATTGTTGATTTCTGCCAGCACACACACACACACACACATACACACACACACACACACACACACAGACCTCTAATGTATAAATTTTGCATAGGGTAAATCCCAGACTACAAATAGTCTTCCAACATTGCACAGTTTTGTAAGCCTTTCTTGCAGTAGGCAGAAAAATGCTAACATTATTTGTTTCTTCCTTCAAGAAAAAAATATCCTTAGTCCTGAAATCTCTCCTTTACATCAGGGTCTCCTCTGAGACAACCTGACAGCGACCACCAACATACCCAATTCAGGATAAGAATTCAAGCAACGTATGGTAACAGCAGTTATATTTACCAGCTCTGGCCAGGATAAGCCACGAGCTCATAAAAACTAAAGATTTTTTTTGGTTCTTTAAGAATTAAGGATTTTTTTAAAAAAATCTTAGTTTATCCTAGCTTTACTATTTTCTCTATGAGCTAGGTAGCAGAAGGGAGGATTGTGAGCAGAAAAATCATGCCAAATTGAACTAGCTCTATCAATCCCGGTTTAATCAGTAGAGTAGTTATATTTAGAAACATCTTTTCCATCATACCCAAGCTAATGCCTTGGAACAATCAGATGGCAAAGGCACAGCTGGCCCAACACACATGCTTTCTGTATTCTTGCATTTCCAAGAGTCTCATGGAAAGAAACCACAGAAAAGTAACTCTTCCATCACTTGTGGTGAGCAGAGTGGGCAAAACTGGCTGGGGGGAAGCACTAGAACCTGTAGGGCAGAAATTACCACTATTTTTTTTAAAAAAAATCCCTGCACATTGAAATTAGGGGGGGGGTTAATTATGCCAGTGCCAAGGCAAGTACAGCTATAGGACAGTCCTGGTTAATTTGAGAAGCCAAAGAAAGGGTGTTGATATCAATGTGTTAGAGTTTTCTTCCTCAAACAACACTTGCCACATTTGTTTGATTTTCTTAGGGTTTCCCTTAAACTGTGGGAAAGTGATCAGTGAACGAGTATGGTCTGTTCAGGAAACATACAAAGTACCAAAAACTACCAAATAATGTTTTCACACCTCCCAACTGTCCCAGTTTGGTAGCAATAGTCCTAGGGCTCATCTACATGAACCAGGATACACCAGTGGGGAGCTGGCGGTGGATGAGGCCCATTCCTCCCCCATTCCCTCCACAAAATGGGCCAGACAGGCATACAGGCCCATCACTGCAGGCACTGCCATCTCCCTTGCTCTCCCGGAAGCTGGCCTGCAACATGTGACGCTGCAGGACTCCCTCCTGCTTCAGAGAGAGTGAGGCAGACTGGCATTTGCAGTGACAGACCTACCTGCCAGGATGGGTTCTTGCACACATGTGGGGCCCGATCCATTCCTACCTCGTAGGAACAGATTAAAGCAGGTGGTTTTTTTTAAAAAAAAATTAACTAAAGGGCCCAGCCCCTTCTCTGTCCCGGGGTGGTGAGGACTGCTCAGGGACAGAATGGAGCAAATGCCCTGCATCATCAGGATGGCAGGGCTCTAAGGACTTTATCAGATGAGCCCCTTAAAAGCATGCTTTTGCTGGCATAAAAAAATCCATTTTTATGCCAGCAAAAGAATGCCCTCTACCACACTTACCTCTAATCTTGGCAAAGGCTTCCCCTGCAATGAAAGAGGAAGTGAACAAAGCTCTGTTCACTTCGTCCTCTGAAATCCCGCGGATTATTGCGAGACCATCTCGCAGAAAGTAAAACAAAACAAAAAAATAACACTAAAAAAAAGTTAAACAAAGCACAGGAACACACTTTAAAGGTCCCAAGTAACCCAGGGAGGGTCATAAAAAGTGTGTCACTTACCTGGCTATCACAATCTCACCCAGAAGTGTTTGTGCCGGACCGGCCATTGATGCTGCATTGAAGTGAGTACAATGGTGCGAGGTTTCACACGCCAGCAATGCCAGCACAAAAGCGCCACAGGAGATCTATTGACGGCTTCAGCCATCAATAAAAAACTATGGGTTTTGGCCAGGACATAGCCATGAAAGGCAACATCGTCTGATACGCGGGCTCTTTTGAGGTTATGTGGCATCATTATGAAGTTGTATTTTGTGCATCTGGTAAAGTCCTAAGACAGGGGCAAGACAGGGTATCTTGCCCATGTAGACAGGCCTCTGCTGTCCCACTTTTCCAGCTGCTTTTAAAATGTCTCAATATCTAAGTGCAAAGTAATCTGCACTCAATTAACTCTACAGAGGGGGGAGAGACAGGGTGAAAACTTGTCCTTCCCAGCAGGCTCAGGCAAAAGTAAATTGCTGCAGTCTTTCCTTGCTTGTCTTTTCTTTCTCATTAATAACTTTTGCCATCTTGGCCACATTCTAATGTTGCTTGGCCACATCTGTCCCAGCTGTCATCTGTGAAATGTTGGAGGGTAAGCGAAATGCTTGCTTTGACTGGCGAAAGTAGTTGCAGACCATTTTAGATGGGGAAGTCTTTGAGGCTGTGCATCTTCTGCTTTGGCCCAGCTGCTGCTGCTCTTTCTGGCATAAAGCCTACACTGTAGGAATTTAAAATACTTTCCCCTCTTTCACAAGGCTGGCAAAGACTTGGCTTCAAGCATCTAAGAGGAATAAAATAGCTGTTATCAGCTTCTATTGGTTACAAGTTCCGTTGTCCAGCACAGCCCATCTGTTGCCAACAGTCTTGCGAAGATTCTGCAAGGCCAGTGTTTCAATAGTCAAGTCAACCTTTCTCTTCTTCAGGAATCTGTCCCTGGACACACTGCCAGCTTACATCTTGCTTCACTCCCAAGACTATTAACCTGTTACCTATATGAGACGTTACATGTATCCATCTGTTCACGAACTAGAAACTTTATTTAACTTGATTTGACTCAGTATTGTTCCAGGGATTTCGTTGTTACTGATTGGCGAGTGAACATTCCCATCCCCTATGGAGCTTTTTAAAAACTCCATGAAAAGCTGCGAAGGCTTCCCCGACAGAGTTTACGGTGAATTTGGAGGGCACCCTTCCAAATATGATCATAGAATCATAGAACTGCAGAGTTGGAAGAGACCACGAGGGCCATCCAGTCCAACCCCCTGCCATGCAGGAAATCACGATCAAAGCATCCCTGACAGATGGCCATCCAGCCTCTATTTAAAGCCCTCCAAGGAAGGAGACCCCACCATGCTCTTGAGGGAATGTGTTTCACTGCCTCACAGCTCTTACTGTCAAAAAGTTCCTCCTAATGTTGAGGTGGAATCTCTGTTCCTGGAGCTTGCATCCATTGCTCCGTGTTCCAATCTCTGGAGCAGCAGAAAACAAGCTTGCTCCATCCTCAACGTGACACCCCTTCACATACTTAAACATGCATCAATGCAAATGTCCATTTAGACACATCACCCTCCCAGTGAATTCCATGAGGATTATTTTGACTGTTTAGTCAAATACCCTGAGTATTCCTTGTCTAAGACAATCCTAGGAAATCCATGGGGTTGCCATAGGTCGACAGGCAACTTGAAGGCCCATACACGCACACAGACATGTTTGTTCTCTCTCTCCCTCTGTGTGTGTGTCTGTGTGAATGTCAAGCTGTATGCAGCTGTGGTTGGTACTTAAAGCATAGCACTTAATGGGATAACGAGGGGTGTCCCTAGGTCTCAAGCTTTGGCCCAGAAACCTCAGGGCCTGGGATGATCCTAACTGGCAACCCTATGTCACACAACACTTTCCCAATATACAAACTTATTTTCTTTCTTCTGTTACTTCTGTCCTCCTGCTTGCCCTGCTACGTAGCCTAAACCATTTGAGTCTGTCCCCACCCCCTTCCTTATGCAAGTTTAGAGCTGGATATTGAACCAAATTTACTTTCTACTAACCAATTGTATAAAACAGAAACTTCCCTTC
Source organism: Gambelia wislizenii (assembly GCA_030847615.1). Classification (NCBI taxonomy): domain Eukaryota; kingdom Metazoa; phylum Chordata; class Lepidosauria; order Squamata; family Crotaphytidae; genus Gambelia; species Gambelia wislizenii. The sequence continues at coordinate 284,834,927 of JAUMIR010000001.1, read as the reverse complement.
CGGGGGCCTTTTAAGGCTTTGACCATAGTTAGGAAGTGGACTTTGGTTTTGGTCTACAAATGCCAAGGGGTACCACTGAAGGCCAAAACTCTAGTGGGTATGGCACATCCCTTCTCACTGGATGTAAAAAAATTTTTAAAAAATGATGCCTTCTCTACTATTGAACACTTTTATCCTTTTCCCCTCCATTTCCCCCCACATGGGTCTATAGAGGGGATTGTCACTGAGGCTCCGTAGAGCCAGAGTCTGTGGAGTATCAAGGCAAAACATGGGTGCAGGACACTGTAAAATAAAAGAAACACATGAATCCATTCACAAGCTAAACCTTCTAGGTAAAAATTTGAGCACCATAATATTATGCCCCCCAGAATGCATTCTTCCTGGTCAGACTACTGTCAGAGCAATGGAGGCAGAGCAGCTTTCCATACTCATAGCAGGGAGGCCTCCTTCTGTAGGAGAGGGGAGCCATGTTGCCCTGTAGCTCAGCATTTACCCTCTCAAAGAGCACAGGATTGCTCTCTAAGCATAAGTAAGGTCTCATATATGGACTTACTGTACATTCTGTCAACGACACACCCGAACCACACCTGTTTGCCCTTAACCGAAACTGGCAAGAAACAGCTACAATAATTGCAACCAAAATCTATAAGCCGCAAGAAACCTCAAAGTGACTGAAAACAATAATAATGGTAATGGTAATTATAAATAATGCATTAAAATTATGAAAGGAAGCATTGAAGGAAGTTGAAGAGAGTAAGTAGAATGAGAAGGGAGATTTTTTTAAAAAAAAATTAGCTATTTTCCAATATTAAAACACTGCTTCCAGTGACATGAGGTAGTAAAAAATTTCTGGTATGTTTATACACACACATACACACACACATAATTCTCTTGGGTATGTTGCCGTTTCCAGTGTGCTGATTGGCTGCTTAGGGAATTGACCAACCAATCACAGGTCTGTTGGGCAGCCAGTCAGCACACTGGGGGCAGGACCATGTAGATCACAAACATGGTAGATGGAGCTGGAGAGTGAGTAACATAGGGGTGGATGTGGTGTGTTCTAGAGTATAGGGGGTGGGGTGGGAAGGGGAAGAACAAGTGGGGAAGGGGCAGAACGAGGGGGAGGGGCAGTGGGGGAGGGGCAGAACGAGTGGGGGGAGGGGCAGAATGAGTGGTGGGGTGGCAGGGGGCAGAACGAGTGGCAGGGGGAGAGTTAAACCCACCAACCTACCTCAAAGGGTTGTTATGGGGTCTCCTGGGCATTTTGGGGGGAGTTATTTAATGGCATATGGTACACCGGGTCCAGCTAGTATATATATAATTGATATTCTATCTTTTCCTGTATGTGTTTTTTTATGAGGAAAGAAATGTTACATTTGGTGAGGAGGGAATTATTTATTTGCATGGTATGTAATATGGTATGTATATATACTATATTGAAGCACTGTAATGTAATAAAAATCATATAAAACAAAGACAAAAAAACACTGCCTCCAGAAAAAGTTTATATATAGAAATAGAATTTAGAACTTCTAGAAAGAAAGAAAGAAAGAAAGAAAGAAAGAAAGAAAGAAAGAAAGTCTTGTTAATATTCTATTATCGTTTAGCTTACAATGTTTGGACTTTTTGAATGAGTTTAGAAATAGGAAGGATTTGCTAAATCAAGGCTGTAAGGGTGGCTGAACTGATAAGATCCTGGAGGCAACAATTCTTTTCTTCTGAAGAAACTGATCTTTTTCTTTACACAAAAAACCCCCAGCTTACTTAGCAGTACAAAAAAGCACTTTTATTTTTAAATCAGTTTCTATAATTTCTTCCCAGAGGTTGTGTAAACTGGAAGCTTTATCTGTTGTGTGCCCTACTCTTGCCTGATAGTTGGTCATGAGCCTTTCCTGTGGATAATGCCCAGTTTTCATTCTGAAAAGAAAACCTGGGTTTAAACATAAATTAAAATAAGCTTTCCATTGTTCACAGACAAAGAACAACAAATGCAGGCTCCTGGGATGTAAGGAAATCTCAGTTTAGCATCACAGGGAGAGGGGGTGGGAGGGGGGCAGGCACCATGGTGCAGGGGAAGATAGGAAGAGAAATACATAAATTATGCAGCCTTCATTCCCCTCCACACAGCCTTACAGGTTGTCCTTTAGTAAGAGAGCTGTCAAAAGAAGTGGAGAGAAAACAGGTAATGGCTGAACGTATGCAGACTTTTGAAAGAGGCAGTCAGTTGACTTTCATCCCAGGCAGTTTCACAAAACAACAGTACTGTACGGCTGAATCACTCTATTGCAGCATAAAAGCCAGGAGTCTTGTGGTACCCTTAAAGGTGAATAAATGTATTTCAGCATAAGCCTTTGCAGACTACCGTCAACTTCCTGAAAGTTCAGTTGTTGTATGAAAGTATCCACACTGAGGACAGAAGTAGAAATATTTATAAGAAGTCTAGCACAGAAATAATGAGAACTGGTGGCTGATATATAAATAAATGTAAGGCATAAAGCAGCTCAAAATACATCGAGATCAATGGCAGCATGGAGCACATCCCAAAATCTTTAACATTGGTAGCAGCTGGCTTATTAAAAAGGCTTGATTTTGTTTGGCTTATACCCTGCCCCCATTTTTGTGGGGCCCTTTTCAGGGGGAATTACCTTTCAAAATAGATTGGAATTTTGGAAAAGAGTGCAGAACTCTGGAAAGTAACCATTTGGACTACAACTCCCTGAATCCTCCAGCTAGCGTGTAAGTAATTTTCCCAAGCTCTGTGAATTTTTTTTCCCAGGGAAAAATCCTGCAGGAATATTTGGCATCTATATCAAGCAGAGTGCTGAAGAGCCAGTGCAATATGAGCTTGTAGTAGAAACAGAAGAAAATACTCAGGATGCCTTATTAACAAAAGAAAGAAAGAACACAAAAGCTTACATTTATTGTTGTGTTTCCAAGGGCAAGTCCACTCCACACACACAAACTACACCACACCATACTTAAGTGGATGAAAAGTGGCCACATCTTTATTGATTACAGTTGTAGCTCAGTTAGCCTTGGCATGTGTCCAGATCCAGGCATCAACCATTCCGAATGTTAATCAATGAGCGCATCCTTCCAGCATGGTGCCGGACCTATGGGATGACAGGAGATGGAACCACATGGGCACGAGCCCTGTGTGATCCTCCTGTCACCGGGGATGCCAGAATGGCATCCGCCCTCACCTGGGCAACATCATTTCTGACACACACCTGAGTCCCATAAGGGGACTCTTATACATTACCAATGACAGGTAAGACACTGGTGAACGATGTCCTGGTGGGGGTCCATGCTGACCACGCCTCCTCAAAGTTGTGGCTAAACCACCAAAGATCTACAACATCCACACATACATAAATGTTCATTACAAAAAACAAGGACAAACCTGCAACCCCACCCGCCAAGAAAAAAGAGAGATGGCGGGTGGGCTGACACTCCAAGAGGAACTAACGAGCAGGCAAGGGAACCCAGAAAAAATACCCGACTATCTGACCGGAGTGAAAACTACAAGCAGTTCACCCTGGCAGATTCTTCAGCCAATGAGCTCAAACTCATTGGCTGAAGCTTCCCACACTCTCTCAGAGAGCAAGTGAGCATATGTTGCCTTCTGGGAAGAAAGAAACTGGTGCTCCACCATGAGGGGACCACCGGCGCTCTACTCCCACCCCAGAATGCAACCACTATGGACTTTATCAGGCCACCCTCCATTAAGGTTCTTTCACTGGCATATTTTGCTGTGTTTTTATGCCAGCAAAAGAACCCACTGCCACCAGACCTTACCTTATTCATGTTAAAGAGGCAGCCCAGGCACTCATAGATAACAAACAGAGCTCTGTTCACTTCCTGGTTTCAAATCTCACCAATTCTCACAAGAAGATGCGAGCGTGGCAAATTCAAAGTAAAATGGAGAGACAAAATGTACACACAAGCACAGGAACACACTTTAAAAGTCCCAAGTAAACCGGGGAAGTTAAAAAAATGTGTCCCCTACCTGGCTGTCTCGATCTCACCTGGAAGGGTTCTGGCATGGACACTCTATTCACGAGATGGAAATGGTGCAAAGTTTCAAATGCCGGCAATGCTGGCAAAAAAGCACCACAGGAGATCAATTGATGGCTTGGGCTGTCAATAAAAAGTATGCCTTATTAACAGCACATGATTGCAAAAGGACAACATTGTCTGGTATGCGCACCCTTTCACAATCCTCAAGCGTCCTTATGATGCCATATTTGCTGCATCTGATAAATTCCTATGTGTTGTAAATCGTACATATTAATTTTAGGAAATCCATGTTGGGATAGGAAAGGAAATAGGCAAAATAAATTGACCTAAACTTTGTTAGAAGAGCCCCTAAAAGCTGGCTCTCATGTGGATGTTATCTATTGTCCATCGTGAGGCTGGAGCCTCATGGACAGTCCCATCCCAGGCAAAAGGAGACTAACTAACTTCATGGGAGAGGAAGGGGGAAGTGACTCTGTAGGCAGGGAAGAAGCAAAATGGCTTGAGTACATAGATCACAGAAAGGAACAAAGAAAGTGAAACAAAATGGCAGGCATGCTCCCTAGAGTCCCCTCTCTCACTAATCACTTCACAAGTGTTGATGCCTCTTTGCTTCCAACAAATCCTTACTCTGCTCCAAGTCTAGAGGAGACTTCTGTGTACTTGTCTCCAATACACATTGCCTCCACACATTAGAAACTGAGGATTCCCAGATAACATTACCTTGCAGCAAGGTTTTTGTTGTGCACCCCAATACACACAGTATTTGGCATGCTGCCCTCACAGGGTGAGAGGGAGACGTGGATGCATCTGACATTGCAAAATTAAATGTGTGGTACAAATGGGGGGCACAAAAATACTCTTCTTTCCACAGGAAAATTTTAGTCTGTGCAGAAATGTTGTTGGGGGGTTTTGCACAGAAAATGCTTTCTGCCCAAAATGTGCAACAAATTTTTAGCACAGAATAAATCCTGAACTGCAGATAGTCTCAAAAACTGCACAGTTTTTGATGACTCTCACAACAAGGGGGGAAATGGCAAATATATTTGTTTTTGCCTGCAGGAGTTAAAGTTACATAGATTTATATCCCTACCCATTTAGTTGGAGTGAGGCAACTGCCTCAGACAACAGGTGCTGGGGAAGCACCAGGACAAACCTGTAACTGTTCCAGCTGTTTCCCTTGGCAATTATCCTCTATTGGAGGGCACAACTATGTTACCACACTGGCTTGTCTTCACCCTCTATAGTGACCTGCTGCCTTCCAGGGCAGTGGAAGACAATGTCTCATCACTAGTGGTTGACATATAACCAAACTATCAGTCTCTTATTTTGTTCTATTTTTGTTGCACATAGTTTCACTGTCTTGACCTTTGCTTCATGCAGGAAAAGATTGTGGGTTATTCCCCTGCATATAATAGTGGGGCAGTGGCTTTGTGTATACATACACCTGTACATAACAGGGCAGGATACTAATCTTATACATAAACGACAGGGCATGTGCATGCAGATCTTTGAAAAAGTTTGGCATTTGTAGCCAATTTTCAGAGGAGATTTTAAAAAAAAAAAATCTTCCAAAATGCTAATCAGAGATAACCTGGTTTATTCCTCATTTTTAAACATATCCACTAGGCATTTATGTCCTTCCTGAGATTGAAGCATCTAGAGACATCTAAGAAGACAGTAATTCCAGGGTTGATTTAATCAATTGCTGTAGAAATATGCAATTGTTCATGTCCTGGCATCTTTGCTTACTTCATCTATGTTATTATTTTGAAGTGGGGGCAGAGCATCTTTCTTTCTCTTGTCAAGGTGTTATGCAGCAAAAACATGCACACCGCATACTAATGCACTGCCAAGGAAAGGGAAAGCCACATCAGCATTTCTCCAGAAATATTTTCCTCTCCTGGAGTAATCTAACTGCCTGTTTTCCACCTGGAATTTGAAGTCACTGTCAGTGTCGTTGGACATTATAAGGTGCTGAAATTTTGCAGTAGAAGGGTATCTACCCACAGAGGATGTAACATAAAGCATTAGGGAACCAACTTGTAATTATTCCCAGCTTTTTAGCATGCCTCAAGATTCCTCTGAAGAAGTTCTGTTGAATATACATTGATGCACCATATTTAGGATTGTCCAACTTCGGCGGGTCAGGGTGGGGGCAAACATTTACCCCAACTGCCAGCAGTGTGACACCAGATCTGGAAATGGTGGCAATTTTGAAATTTGGGGGAAGGGAGAAATCCACTGATTTTTTATTTTGTTGTAATTTTGGCAGGCCTGGGGGGTCGCCTGTGGGAGCAACTGGTTTTAAGCAAAACAGGCACTCCTAGAGTTTCCAGGAGCAGAAAAATTACTCCTTAAAATTTTGACATGGGAGCGGGGCTCTCTGCAGGACCAAAAATCATAAAACCATAAATATAGCACTGGTCAGCTGACCTCCAGTCACACTTTGTCCAGCCCTTCTATGAATGGTATAAATGTACTCTCTGTCTCCCTATTTGAGGGACGTGAGTATCTTCATATGGACCCATCAAATTGCCTACACCAGTGGTTCTTAACTTATTCTTTACCAGGGACCCCCTTTAATTATCTTTTGTTGCCATGGACTCCCAAGACTTAACTCAAAATTTAAAACAACAACAACACAATTACATCATTCATTAAACCTTCCCTCAGAGGCACTGGAGGGGGAGGAAAGACTTTTCTCCTGCTTGTTCCTGCAAGCTTGTGGCTGGAGCGGATTGAATGGCAATGTGCAGGCCAAGTCTGCCAGCTAGCTCTCGTCATGCAGCTGCTCCACTGCAGGGAGGGTTGGGCCGAACAGCTATCAAGCCTTCCTGTGAGGACATCGCGGCCCCCTGGGGGTTCAAAGACCACAGGTTAAGAACCACTGGCCTACACTTTCTACTCATATTTTCTACTCATGGCACATTGGAGTCATGATTGTGTTCCTCCTGTCTTTCAGCATTCTGCTTGCTCCCCATCTCTAGTTGATTCCCCCTGTTACTTCCCCCCACTATCAGCATTTCCCTTCCTCCTCCCCGCCCCATGAAGAAGCTGCCCTCACACTCAGCATTTCTGTTTTTCTGGGAGGCCTCTAATAATGGAATAATTCTTTTACAAGGATTTCTTTTTTCCTTTCCATTTAACTGGATAGGGACTATACTCATCCCTGATGCTTATATGAGATATATCTGAAAGTACAGTGTGAGTTCTTAAACTAAAGCAAAGAGAAATTAGATGCCACACATTCACAACATAAAGCGGGGGGGGGGGGAATCAACATTTCCCCCCATGCCTCCTCCATTCTTCAGAATTTAGACACGGATGGGACCCTTTGGGAATGGGGGGAGGGGGCAAAAACAACCTTGTGGCCACATGCAGCCTGCAGGCTTCCTCTTGCCCACCCCAACATAAGATTATGCCATTCAAGGAACAAACAAGGGCTACATAGAATCATAGAATTGCAGAGTTGGAAGAGACCACGAGGGCCATCCAGTCCAACCCCCCTGCCACGCAGGAAATCTTGATCAAAGCATCCCCGACAGATGGCAATCCAGCCTCTGTTTAAAGACCTCCAAGGAAGGAGACCCCACCACGCTCCGAGGGAGTGTGTTCCACTGCTGAACAGCTCTTACTGTCAAAAAGTTCCTCCTAATGTTGAGGTGGAATCTCTGTTCCTGGAGCTTGCATCCATTGCTCCGTGTTCCAGTCTCTGGAGCAGCAGAAAACAAGCCTGCTCCATCCTCAGCGTGACATCCCTTCAAATACTTAAACAGGGCTATCATATCGCCTCTTAACTGTCTTTTTTCCAGGCTAAACATACCCAGCTCCCTAAGTCTCTCCTCATAAGGCATCGTTTCCAGACCTTTCACCATTTTAGTTGCCCTTCTCTGGACATGCTCCAATTTGTCAATATCCTTTTTTAATTGTGGTGCCCAGAACTGGACACAGTATTCTAAGTGAGGTCTGACCAAGGCAGAATAGAGTGGCACTATTACTTCCCTTGATCTAGACACTATACATCTATTGATACAGCCCAAAATTGCATTGGCCTTTTTAGCTGCCGCATCACACTGTTGACTCATGTTGAACTTGTGGTCTACTAGGACTCCTAGACCCCTTTCGCACGTAGTCTCATTCAGCCAGGTCTCTCCCATCCTATATTTATGCATTTCATTTTTTTGCCCTAAATGCAGTACTTTACATTATAGTATGCTTTAGCCATTCCTAAAACAATGTTTTTTTCAATGGTGACATTCAAAATTTTCAAAGCATTTTAAAGGCTTGTGGAGTTCACCCTTAAGTGTGCTGTTGACTTTAGGAATGGAGGTTTGATATATACCATTTAGGTATATATGACTGAAGGGGTGAAAGGGAACTTCACCATCCCCTCCTGAAAATGCTACCAGAGATTGAGGCGAACCTGCTGAAATCGGCTATGGAGAGGTAGCAGGGGTAAGATGACAAATTGCTTAAAACCAAGAAGAAGCCCATCAAGAATCCATCCCTGTCTCTTTAATTCCATTTCTGCTTCAGTATTAAAAGGAGCTCAAGGCAGCTCTTATGTCCTCTCACCCAAGCCACAGAGTACAGGAGTTGTTTATTTTATAAGGGCAGAATGACAAATTGTTAACAGTTGCTTCCACCATAAACTTTTGCAAAGTATTCATTTTAACTTGGTCTTGGTTACATTTCACACCCCTAAATCACCGGCTAATATTTCTGCTGTACAACTATATATCAGAATCTGCTTAAGGATCTGAACACTTCCACCACAAATAGCAAAAATAAAAAATAAAAAATAAATTTATTTGAATGTCAAGATGGGCATTTTGCATGAAAAATGGTGATTCAGTCTCACTTGAGCAAGAAGAAACATATTCAGATCTATGTCAAGAGAAAGGCAATAACTCTGAGAAGTATTATAACAAACCACTATACAAAATTGATCCCCCCACCAAAATGCTGTGAAATAATCTCCTTTCTATTTGCCATGTTGAGGCACAGCAGGGAGAGACAGAACAACTGGAAAGTCTTTAGCCTCTGTATGCATTATGCATTAATATAGCTATGCTGTTCACTAGCACTACAGCATTAGTGTTTCTTATCACACAGCCCTCCCAACCCTATTTTCTGTCATTTGAATGGCATCTCAAGACACTCACCAGGCTCTCATACCAAATAAGACCATAATAATTGATTAAACAACCGCAAACAAATTAAATAGCCCCAGACAATGTGATGATCTTATGCATCATTGGAACCCGACATACTGAATATTGAAAATTATTCTATTGAGGAAGACCAGTAAAACAACTCCACAAGTTCCCAGGAGGGGTCATTTACCATTTGCCATCATGCATAAACTATATATACTGTGGTGGTTTCTTTCTGTGTGTCTTTTCATCATGTTACGATTGGATGCACAGTATGACCTGTGTATCACGGGATCAGTGCCTGCAGTTTCACTTACCCACATCTGAAGAAATATGTTCTCTCTAGACATTTTCTAGGTGCTCCAACATGATTCTGTGGTATGCTTCTGCCAGATGTTGACCATAGAGTCATGCTGGAGGACCTAGAAATACCTAGAGAAGAGTTCTCTCTAGGAACCTCTAGGTATTCCAGAGTGACTCAATGGTATGCTTGGCCCACAAGTTGCTCATTCATAGGGCTTGCTATTATCCACAGTTTTGCGTTTCCACAATAAGTCCAGGAACATATCCCCACGGATATGGGGCCATATTGTAGTTGTTTATATTCTATGTTACTATGGTCTGCTGGAAGTTTTTTCTGGCCTGCATTTCTATTATTCTTTGTTCACATGTTAGTGACAGGGGTCATTGGTATTTATACATGTTGTAATATTGTGTACTGGCCAGAATTCACGTGGGTAGTTATGAATGTGTAACCGCCATAGTTATGTAGTAATACATGATTCCAGCCCCAACCCACCACAATCCCCACTTATGAGTCTGTTCCCCTCTTGCTCTGGAAGTAGGTGACTTACGTCCTCCTCCCCTCCCATGAGTGACCTCCATTGTGATAGGCAGAAGCAGAGTCCTTGTTGCAATTCCCCCTCACTCCAGAAATTGCTCACACAAGTGACAGGGACCATCAGCCAGCTGCTTCCTGAGTGACAGGGGAGTATACCCCCATCAATCACAGTGGCTGTTGACTGGTAAGTGGGGATTGGGGGACTCTCCCAGTCCCTATGTACCCCCTAAACTAGGGAAATATAGGCATCATGAATACAAAACAGTAACAAATGCAGAACTTCAGGTTACCCAATCGTAACTGCTTAAGTGAATTCCAGCCTTTGTTTGGGGTTGTTTAATTACTTATTACCCTCTTATTTGGTATCAGTTCTTGTGTTTGAGACCATTCCCTTATATATTTCTTCTACTTAGTAAGCTCTGACACACTTCTGGCTGATGTTAACACTTGCTATAGGAGGAATGTTTTTCTCCAGGAATGAACACCTTGAAGTAGACGTGAGCAAGTCTGGGAAGATCAATTCCATCCTCAAGAACTTCCCACTGATCTCCAGAATAGCTTCCAGTCTTAAATTCTGCCCTCTTAAAAACATAAGAACACAGCTGGGTGGGATCAGAACAAAGACTTCCCTGTTCCCATGTTATGTTCCCATCCAGGCCAACAAGATGTCTGTGGCAAGCCCATAGGACAGGAGTCCAATAGCATCCTCCCATCAGTGGCCAAGGTCCAGGAGACTACACCTGTATCCAGTGCAGTGGCACTTAGACTTTCTTCACTTCCCCTTTCTCTTAGAGTCCACAGTGCCCAAAACTTGCTCCCATAGATTTCTTTGTCCCCCATATCTGAAGCATCAAATCTAGAACAAGAGATAGTTTTGTGAAGCTGCAAGGAGGGGGAGGATTACCAATTCTGTCTGAAGAAGCAGAATCCAGTGCACATAGATCATAGACCAACATGTTCCCAGTAGGCATACAGCTTCCAACCCCAGAAGTAAGGTATAGAGATCATGACTACTGTATATTCCTGCATATAAGACTGCTTTTTAACACTTGAAAATCTCCTCAAAAGTGGGGGGTCGTCTTATATGCCCAGCAGATCTTTTCCCCTGCTGTGAGAATGACTGCCTTGTCTTTGAAGTAGTAAATTCCCTGGGCAGTTTCCCCAGCAGATCCTTCCCCCTGCTGTGAGAAAGACTGCTTTGCCTTTGAAGTGTTAATTGCCCTCCATTTAGGGATTGTATTTTGGTAAACTTGCCAGGAAGATTTCCCATTTGCATAGTTTTGGGGATTTCCTCTCCAGGAGTTTGCAAGTCTGCCAATGTGGCTCTAAAATCATTAATGTGCTCATTCAAAATTTTGGGATTTGATAGCTTCATATTAACCAACTTCATTACTGATGAAACCTTACTTTCCAAAGATTGAACACCACAGAGATTTTTCAATCTCTGGACGGGGGGGGGGGCAAAGTCTATATTTTCACTTAAAAATTGGGGGGTCGTCGTATACCCCAGAATATACAGTAGTAATGATTTGTAATCTTATCCTCCATGAATTTATCTAATCCTCTTTTAAAGGCATTAGCTTGATGGTTATCACAACATCTTGGGACAGTAAATTGCTTCCATATATCTGTTCTGCATCTCCCAACATTTGGCTTCACTGGATCATCCCAGGTTCTGGTATTATAAAAGTACATATCTTTGTGTGGATCTTCCCCTATATTTGAATTTTGTGAGGGTATTATTAGCAGTTTAAAGCCACAGTAAGTTTAGCATGGCCATTACATAGTCATTTGCTATGCTTTATTTCATTGCTGTACTTTTAATAGACCTTTCAAAATTAATGGTGTTCACATTTTTTGTTACATAGACAGCTTCTTACATTAAATACCTTGGAGATAGAATATCAAAATAAATTGGTCATTTCAAAACCATGTTTCTTAGAAACATTAATACATTTTTGGCAGGCCTAAATTGATCTAAGTGCAATTTTGTGCATGCATACTCAGAAGTAAGTCCTACTGAGTTCAGCAGGATTTACACATAGGTAGACATAGAATTGTAGCCTTAATTACTCTTATAAAATTATTCTTCAGTTTGTTGAGCAAAATATATGGCTCACCATCTGGAAAGTCTCTTCAACTGAAATAAATGGAGTGAAGTAAGTGGAGCACATGCACTCTGCATGTACAGGAGTAGCCAACCTCCACCATAGTCCATATGGATTAGAATAATGTTTAGGATTGGCATGATGCTTAGGATCTGATGTTAACCTGAAGGGTAAGGATCCTGTGAAAACTGTTAAACAAAGTGAGAACTAACCAGTTGAACTGCCACTAGAGATGAGGGTTTGGTTGGAAATGACAATAAACTACTCATAGCATCCACAAAGATCAATAATCCTCATATTCACAATTGAATATGTTGTAAACAGGGTAGTATATTATGTTGAAGCAACCTCACATAGATATACAACTCATACTTAGATTCGCATTTACATTACAATTCGAGCAACCTCACATAGAATAGCTGTGAGCGTTAAAGTAACCACACATAGAATCGCTATAGTAACGTACATGAATTTACAATGATAATATCATTAACGCAACATTCATAAATTTACTATTACAAATGAATTCACAATTGTAATTTTCATTGATACAACCACTCACATGATAGAATTAAAGCAACCTCACATAAATTCACTTTAGCGCTAAAGCAACCCATACACAGATTCGCATTTACAGTACGATTGAAGCAACCTCACATAGAATCACTATTAGCCTAAAGACAACCACACCTAGATTTATTATAGTAACATACATGAATTCACAATGATGATAACATAAAAGCAACATATAAAAATTTTCTATTACCAATGAATTCACAATTGTGATTTTCATTGACGCAACCACTCACTTTCAAAAACTGGAGCAACCTCACTTAAATTTGGATTTAGTGCTAAAGAAAACCACATCTAGATTCATCCTTACATTTGGGTAGCATAACAATTTTCTGCATTAAAGCAACCACTCATAAATACACAATTACAGTAATATTTAAATGACCTATATAATCGTGACCTATGTAATCGTGAGAGTACAGTGTGAATGGGCAGTCTCCACAGGATGCTCTGTTTATGAACTGTCCCAGTTTGTTTGCACATTTTTAGGTTTGTTTAAGTGTTTGCGTGTTCATTTACTTTGCAAATTAAGGGGTTTTTGGTGTTTTTAAGCATGCTTGCATTTTCTTGCGAGAACCACTGAAATCTCGCCCATGCTAAATCATGGAAATAATGTCCCATTCTTAAAGTGCCAGTGGTGGTCGTGCAATAATTCCGTGGTTGTCCTTTTGCATGATTGCAGTGATGTACGACAATAAGTGTAATAATGCCACTATGTTTCTGCTTTCCTCATTCACGAAATTACAGCATTTTTAGATGCTAGTCTGATAAATTCCTAAATACAGTAGCACCCCCATATCCACAAGGGATTGGTTCCGGGGGTCCCCATGGATACTGAAAGTCGTGGATAGTAGCGAACACCCTGCAGTGGGGGGGGGAGAGTTATGGAGGAGGAGAAGGAAGGAAGGGAGGCAGGCAGGAAGAGGAAGGAAGGGGAAGGCAGCCCAGTGGGTTCCTGCCACAAAGAGAGGGTGAGGCAGACAGGAGAGGAGGGAACAGGGCTGGAGGAGGGTGGAGGGCAGGCAAGTTTTCTCCTGCTCCCTCCCTTCCCCCTCCACCCCTCGCCACCTCTGCCGCTGCTGGAACCTCCTGCGGGGAAGGGAGAAGGGAGGCAAGCTCTCCTCCTCCCTCTCTTCCCCGTTCACTCCACCATGCCACCAGAACCTCCAGCGAGGAAGGGAGAAGGGAGGCAAGCTCTCCTCCTCCTCTCCCTCCCCCGTCCACCCCCGCCATCACCAACTGCAGATAACTGAATCAGCAGATAGTGAATCAGTAGATACAGAGGTGCTACTGTATCAAGTTTGGTCAAAATTGCATTTTTTTTTTCATTCTAGAGCAAAAAATACAGACACCTGAAGTGTTTGTTCAAAAAAATACCCAAAGTAGTCACTGGATCAGGTCCAAATCCTTATTTATTTTGTTTCTATTAGGTTACAGATTACAGTACTTTGCAATCAGGAATGTAGATTTGTATAGCATCCATTCAAGCCAATATTTTATTTTATTTTATTTTTAGGTGATCATGGGTAACCTACAGGATTAACAAACATTTTTCAAGTTTTATTGTTTCCAGGACCCTATAGTGAGGCCATTTTTTGGCTGTGGTTTTCCAAATAGTAATACATACTGGTATGTTATTGTTATTTTAGTTATTTATATCCCACCTTTTCCCTATACTGGGAGTCATGGTGGCCTACAGAGTATTAAAACTAGGACAGATTTAAAACATACAAAAACATCATGAGTGTGTGTGTGTGTTATAAAAGCCAGTAAGCAATCCATAGAAATAAAACCATTTAAAATTCATTAAAAGGCAAAATATTAAAACAACCTAACAACATACCATTAAAAACCCCTTGCAGCCAATTCCTAAAAGCCTATTGGAATAGGAATGTTTTCACTTGCCCAACAGAAGAGCAAAGACATCTCTTGGAGCAGCCACCAAAAAAGCTGCTGAGACTTCCCAGTCTCTGTGGGAAGAGACTGGGTTCTCGTCCATGTCCGCATGAGTTCCTGACTGCTACAGTGGAGCTGTATAGAGGCAGAGCCAGCTCCAGATTTTGGCAGACCTTTAGACAAGGTGCCCATGGTGGGCTCACCTCTTCCTTGATGCCATCACATCAGCTATTTGCTTGTCTTCTTTCCCTGGGAACAATCTGCACAGAGGGGAGAGGGGAAAGGCAAGGGGACCTGAAGATATGCCCACTGTTCATGATGGCTGTGGGATTCTGGCAGTTGTAGTCCAATAGAGTAATTTTTACAAGTTCCACTTTGAAGGAAGGGGAAGACAGAAAGGAGGGTATGGAGCAAAACCAGTGAACTCCTGAGGTAGACAGTAGGGCCCTGGCTGGTGTGTGGGCCTTGGGAAGTACTCAGATGCTTGCCCCAGACTGCCTACCCTTATGTGTAGGATGATGTGGCATGGATGAGTGACTATAGGTAGGTGAAAGACTGTGGTCTGACTGTCAGTGCTGGTTGATATGGAAGTAAATCAATAGTGAGGAGGAGGAACCAGATTAGATTCTGAGGAAGATCAAGTAAAATGGGGGAGGAGGAAAATTGATTTTATAAATTTCAAGAACCGAATTTTTCTATAACCAGCTAAACGTGTTCACCACATTTAACACATTTAACTGTTAACCACAACAGTTAATGTGGTTCTTAGATAAAAGGTCATACCCAGTTCTATAACAGGTGAGCTCCAGCTGTCTTGATATCTGGTAGGCCTTGTCTACCCTAGAAACAAAAGTCCAAATGGGCTCCACCATCTGTTCTGCCCTGGAGCCACGCCAGAGCCACCCTGCTACCTGTTTCTCTGCAGGGACATCAGGTAGATGTCTACATGTGTCCCTGCATCCAGATGTTGCTTTGGTCCACCACCACTGCCTTTCCTCCATCAGCTCCCTGGCAGATGCTGCCATTTACCTCAGTCCCCAGGCTAGAACAGTTATAGAAAGGTTTTTCCATCCTTGGTGCTGCTGGTGCATAGTTGCTTGCTCTGAGGCAAACAAGGCACCCAGCCATGTGATCTAGGCACCTCATATCTGACCTCAGGGCAAGCAACTGTGCGCCAGTGGCAGCAGTAAAGGAAAAACTTTTCTGTAACCGTTCCAGGCCAGGAAGTGGCTTGGACATTGAAGTGAATGGCAGTTCCTGCCAGGTAACAGATCTGTCTTGCCTCCCCACCACTTTGAATCCAGGGTGGATCCATTGTTCACACTATAGGAAACAGTAGAATTTCCTGCAAACTCCGGAGAAAACAGTGAGTTTTTAAAACTTGGGTTAAGCTGGTATACCCTGCATTTGCTGCATATAGGGCCGTACATAGTGTGGACTTATTGCACCAGATTCAGGGATAAGGCCACATGTTGTGTGTCTTTATTGCACCAGATTTGGGGGGGGTGGGGTTACAGGTTTTTCCCCTTGGGTAGACAAGCCTGTGGTGTGATGAAGGGAAGTAGACTTGAACATAACAGTATGAAAAATATGTAAGCTAATGCCTCAAAATTCATCCACAACCTTATTTCTCACTATTGATCCCTCCCTTCCTCTCTTTCTCACTGTTTGTCAGAAGACTTTATCACATTACACTGTTATAGTGCTATTATTACACTTTAAGTGCTATGGCTACCTCCTGTGGAATTATGGGATTTGTAGTTTAGTGATCCCTAAAAGCTCTTTGGCTGAGAATTCTAAGTGCCCCTCCCTAAACTGCAAATCCCAGGAATCCACGGGAGGCAGCCATAGCAGTTAAAGTGTAATAATAGTGCTATAACAGTGTAGTGTGATAATCTCCTCTCTCTTTTGATGATCCAAAAATAGTCAAAATAGCTAAAATAATGTATTTGCTGTTATGAACTTTCACCCATTCCCCCCTCATGGCTTCTGGTCAGCAGTGTGTGTGTGTGCACACCTTCAAGTCATTTGTCAACTTATGGTGACCCCAGGAATTTCAAAGTGTTCTCTTAGGCAAAGAATACTTAGTGGTAGTTTTGCCAGCTCCATCCTCTAAAATATAGCAATGTACATATGGTGCAATATTCTGCATCAATACACTTATTACCACTCCTTCAACACACACACTGTTTTGGAAAGTGGAAGACAGGTTGTATGTGTAGAACCTGTTTACCCATACAGATCCTCCACACTCGATGGATAACACCTTAAAAAAGGAATCCTCACAAAATGCTCATCATTATAATACTAGGCTGGGAATCATGTGGCCCTCCAGAAATTGATCAGCACCTCCCAGTGTACAGCACCATTAACTGCGCTGGCAAGGGTTGATGGGAGCTGTAGCTGAACAACATCTGGAGGGCCGCATGATTCCTACCTTGTTATAAGAGGTCAGGTTTCACCCATACTAAAATAACACTTTACTTTTCCCCATAGGTGCAAAGGGCAACTATTCAATTGTATATCAGCAAAATTAAAGGAGTGCACTCAGATAGAAGTTAAACCTATTCTCTAATCCTGGGGCTTGTCTACATAAGGGAAAAAAACCTGCCCCCAAATCTGGCATGATAAGACCACACAATGTATGGCCTTTTCGCCAAATATGGTGCAATAAGGCCACATGAATCACCAAACTTGGGGTATTTCCACTTTAGCCTGTATTTTAAAAACTCACAGTTTGCTCCAGAGTTTGCATAGATTCACCCTGGGTTCAGAGGGTAGGGGAAGAGGTAGGATAGATTTCTGCCTGGCAGGCATCACCATTTCCCTCAGTGCCCAGGCCATTTCCCCGGGCTGGAACTATAAAGAAAGTTTTTCCTCTCCTCGACACCACCACTGCTGGCACACAGTCACTTGTTCTGAGGCAAGCGAGGCACCAGCCATGTGATCTGTATGCCTCATTTGCATCAGAGCAAGCAATTGTGCTCCTGCGGCAGCAATGCCAAGGAGGGAAAAACCTTTCCAGCACCCTTCTAGGCTGGGAACTGGCTCAGACATCCAGTTGAATGGAGAAAGGCAGTGGACATGAACAACATGCAGATGCAGGGCTACATGTAGATACCCAATGTCCCTGCAGAATGACAGGTACCAGGATGGCTCTGGGGGTGAGTGGGAGTCCATTCAAACTTTTGCCCCTAATGTAGATTTGTCCAACCCTATACCCATGCAAGTGGGCATAAGATTTGAAGGGGCTAGGCACTGGGAGACCTCTGTCAGGATAGGCAGATATATCAGTTTTGTGGTCTCTCAGATATTACTATTTTTTTTTAAAAAAAACCTCAAGTTCTTTTTGTCATAATTTTGAAGCATTTGCAGCTTGGGAAGTATTCTAATCAAAACATGAACCAAGTGAAATTCCCTCCAAACTTTCCCTGGAGAGAAGTCACATTGAATGCAATAGGAGCTTACATTCTGGGTAGATGTGTGTACAACTGTACTGTCATGCTGGAGTGTAGGGATGGAGGACCATTTAATTTGGTCTACATTTTTGAATAAACAAACTAAAATAGTGTCTTGTAGATTTGACCACAATTATATTTTGGTTTACATAGGTCTTTGATTTAAAGTTTTTGTTAAAAAAAAAAGTTTGCAGATTTATGTAGAAACAGACAGAATAGATTTATGGTTGAGATTAGACTGAAGACAGATCCTATCTTGTTGCAGTGCTAGTTACTGGGTATAATGTTGACATGGAAAGTATTTTATTTATTTATTTATTTATACCCCGCTCTTCAGCCACAAGGCTATCAGAGCGGCTTACAAATTGTTTTAAGCAATAGCCATTTATATATCTACACTGCATTAAGCAGTTTCCAATGTGTGTTAGCTAACCATGAGTAGTATCTGCACGACATTGGTATACCACTTCAACTGCCATGGCTCTGTCCTGTGGAATCCTGGGAACTGGTTTTTGGTGAGGTACTTAGAATTCCTAACCAGAGAGCTCTACTGCCCTCCCCTGAACCACAGCACTAGAGTTACCTCACAGAATTCTACGTACTTCAACAAACTACAAATCCCAGCATTCCATAGGGTATGGTTATGATGGGTAAAGTAATATCAAACTGCTATAACAGTGTAGTCTAGATACACTTCTAGTCATATGTGCAGCATTTTTTGTGGCCTCTCCATTATATGATTTCTGGGATGGAGTGGGAAGCAAATTGAAATAGAAAAACCATTTTTGGTCTAGTTTAACCTGCCTAGATTGGCCAGATGTTGTTGAACTACAATTCCCACAAGTGAACTGAGGTGGGCTTAAGTGGAATCTGTTATCCCCCATGGAAAGATGTATTACTTATAGCAATGTATAGGATGGAAGTGGAGGAGATGCAGTTGTTTTCTTTATTGTTCCAATCTTGATTTCTATTTCTTAATTAAAGCCCTGCTCAGGATAGGTAATGTAGTCACTTAAACTCTCTTTATGGTGCCATTCTCAAAAGCTTAGCTCTTTAATGTTGTAATTATGCTGTCATTATAAACCTTGCTCTTTACTATTCAGGATATAATATACTCGTGGGAAGAAAGAAAGCAGCTTTTATACATTTCTATCTCTATTTTCTTCTCCATTTCTGAAGGAGAAGCAGCATTGTATTTTATCCCTCTGAACAAATATTTAATGTGGCTTAAATTCTCTCTGAACAGAAAAGGACAAATTCTATAATGCCTCATTTTCTCATTCATTTCATACTCTCCTTGGCATCTTACATCAGGAAGAGTAATGTTAAGTCAAGTTCCAACACCTTCTATTGGTTAAATAAATATCTGCTCTGGCATTGATATATACTGAATTTTTAAGCATCTCTTCGACTCAGCAGAACTGTCCAATTTGACTGTATCTGGAAAGGTTACAAGATGGTTGAAGATAAGCAAGAAATCTGCTGAAAATCAGTTTACTTCTAGTTAAACACTTGGACGATGGCTCACACAATTACCTTCTGTGGATATATTTTACTGGAACATAATATTCCCACTTTGGTAGAGTTACTGCATAATTGCTTATGGGTATGTCTATGGAACAAGAAAAAGACTACATGCCTCCTTCTTGGAAGCAACAATTCAACCAGTCATCACCTTGTACAACACCTTTTGCTAATGATGAGAATTATACCTTAAATACTTTAAAAGCTTACCAAATATGTATTAATAATTAAGAATAAGGGATAGCAAGTTTGAAGGGCTTGTGCTTGAACCAGTTTAATGATATGAAGTATAATTCTGCATAAGCTTATAGAACGATAGGTTCCTGGGCTTAATTCTTGTAGAAATAATGGTGACAGGCAATGTTCATGTGCCATCCCATTGCCATCTTGTTTCATATTTATGAAGGTAATATATCATCACACCAGACAAGAGAGTCTTGAGATAGGGTTTGCTCAGGGATGAATTAATGTAGATAAGTTAATCCAATGGATATAGTTCAAAGCCATTAAAAGTGATGATGTCTTTGCCACAGGCTTTGGAAGCTATTTCACTCACTGAATTATGTTTCAAGCAGCCATATTAAGAATGATAGAGAATATTACTCATAGGTTCACATAGGGATTGGAATAAGAATCTTATTTCCTAGAATCCCACAGGGTTTGGATGGTCACCAAAATGGAAGTGATCCTGTTTCAGTATATTCTGTGTTCATATATTGAACTTTATTAAAGATCACATTGGCCTGCTGATTAAGTGTAAATCATCTGACTTACTGATTATGGGAGTGCATGAGGCTGCCTTGTGTACTACCATTACATCTGCTAGTATCCAGATGCCCTTGCATATCCAAGTCACAGGTGGTGTGCAAAGAGATACTGGATACCTACCAGCACAATGCCTTAAAAAAATATTTATATTGGTATAATTTGGGATTACACCAGAATAAGTCACCAACAGGATTCTGGTCGGCGGCCCTAGAGGCTTAACACTCTCAAACACTCTCATGACTTATTCTCAAATATGATTTTGCTGGCAGGTCACCTGAGGCAACCAATTCAACCTGAGCCACTGAATCTTGCTCTGCTCATAAGAGAAACAGATTTACCTTACTGACACTGGCAGTTGCCAGACAATAGTTTGACCTAGGCCTTCTGAAATAAGGGTAGTTTTGTAAGGTAATTGTCAGGCAACTGTTTTATGGAACATTGGTATTTTCAACCAATTTGCCATTATGAGTATCATCATTTGTTTATAGTAACAAATACCCTTTCTCCCCACTACCCCGGAACAATGTTACAGCTAAAGCATTATGGGGAAAGAAGATGGTGGTTGCATCAGAGAAAGAAGAGTTCTAAAGCTCCTGCCACCATAGATGGAAAAGATGTTTTCCCCCTGAAATGGAATAACTTGCCCCTGCTTGCATTGTATGCTCATCCAGTCCAGATTCCAAATTGTGTGCATGCACCCTTAAAAAAAATCTAAGGACTTTATCATACCACCACCCCCTTAACATTCTTTTGCCAGCACAAACTGTTTCGTTTTATGCCGGTCAAAGAACCCCCCTACCACACTTACCTTGAGTAGCATCTGTGAGGCTTCTCTGGCAGTAACAGTGCAGAAACAGAGCTCTGTTTACTTCCAGGGTTGTAATCTCACCAAATCTCATAAGAAGATGCAAGCGTGGGAAATTAAAAACAAAAACAAAACAAAGACACAAAAAGTTCAGGAAAACACACTTAAAAAGTTCCAACTATATGGGGGGGGGCATTAAAAAAGCATCCCCTACCTGGCTATCGTGATCTCACCCAGAAGTGTTTGCCCATTGATGTTGCATTCACATGAGTACAACAGCACATGGATTCAAACACCAGCAATGTCAACAACAAAGCACTAAAGAAGTTCTATTGATGGCTTGGGCCATCAATAAAAAAGTATGGCTTTTTGACAATACATTACCGCGAAAAGGTGATGTCATCTGGTACGTGTGCACTTTCATGATCATTAGGCATCCTTATGATGCTGTATTTGACTGGTCTGATAAAGTCCTAAGAGTGTACCATGTGAGTCTGTTGCAGAAGAAACAGCAGAGTCTTACAGCATCTAAAATTTTATAATCTTTTATGTGTCACTATGCCTTTTGTTGTTTAAAGAAAAACGTGGAGCTATATATCCCCAACCAATGAATGAATGAACCAGGAAATCTGAAGATATTTGAGTGCAGCCCTGTATGCCACAGTTTGTTCATTTAGATAGTGTGTAAAGGTCTTCCAAAACCTAGTTGACTATAGCTAATTGTTCAGACTATTGATCAACAGTGCAATCCTGTAACCACTTAAGTGAGACTAAAGCCCACTGAACTCAGTTGGACTTTTTGGTAGCTCCATGTATGGCCTTGCTGGAAGTTTTAGCGCTGGGCCTAACAAACATAACATCTTAACCATCTGAAATGAGACCATGAATTGACTCATATGCTCACCTTTCATAAATGTGACAAGAAAACTCTCAATTTGATATACCATTTGCTTCTTTTTGTGTGACTATATCTGGAGAGCAGAAGATTTTAACATCAAAAACAAGAAAATAACAATGTGCCCTTATGGAGCTGGGGCAGGGCTTTGATATTTGAATGAAATACCACTATGCTGATTGACTTTTTGTTCATGCAGGACTGTTGAGGATTAGAGCTGATAAAGTTTCATTGTCAGATCTTGACCTTGTTATTTCTTCTCAAAGTGTAATACAATTAACTAAATGACAATGTACCTCAATATATGTCTCACTGACATTGTTGCTGTCAAATTAAACTGGAATGATGCAATTATTTGGCCAATTTTTTAAGTCAGAATTTTTAAAAGCTCATATTTTCCCCAGAAGTCATCCACATTCTATAGCACTGCTGTCACTCAAATCTGTAGCTGTTATTATTTATCTGGAGATAATCAGATCACTGGAAGCTAGAGCTCTGCCCATCTGCTGTGAAACATATTTGTATTCAAAGATTTACCACACATATAGGTTTTCCCCATTTAATAATGCTTACCATAAAATAATCCATAAAATGCCTCATCCATGTCAGAAGCCACTGTGGGAGCTAGAAAAGCTAATACACAGCTATGGCTTAGGGATGCTGTTTTGTAAATTCCAACCATTTGAGAATTCACAGCACATTGGTGCATTTATTCCCTTCTTTGTGCAACCTCCATTTAACACAATCTATAAAAATCAAATGCTGACAGTGTTGGATGTAGGGACTATGGTTCCACATATAGTGTGTGGGGTGGGGAGGAGAAGATTGAGCAAACATGTAAATGGTGTGAACATGATCTATGAAACAGGCTAGTCAGTAGAAAGTGTTTGTCAGTCTAGCAAGTGTTCATTATGAGAACCTGCCAAAAATAAAAAGATTCATCCGTGGCTGCTATATCACAAGAACACATGTTACAACAATTGTCTACAGGTACATACAAAGGGAGGCCTTTAGATTTATTTATTTACTGTATTTGTATCCCACCCTTCCTCAAAGGAGGAAAAACACTCTCTTCCTGCCCATTTTGTTCCCACATCACACTAGGGGCTCATCTACATGAACCAGGATATACTGGCTTCCTGCTAGCATATCCCAGCCATGGATCAGGCCCGTTGTCCCCCCGTTACCTGTACAAAATGGGAGGAAGTCCTGACAGGCACCCCAGTCCTGTTGCTGCAGCCGCTGCTGCCATCTTCCATGCTCTCCCGGCATCAAGGACGCTGGCTGCAACATGTGGCCAAGGCGCCCTGCATGTGACCAGGCTTCTTCCTGCCTTCTGGGAGAGCCAGAGAGAGACTGCAGCAGCAGCAAAGGCCAGCCTGCCAGGATGGGCTCCTGCAGACACACACGGCCCCATCCATTCCTGCATGCATTCCTGCATGTCAAGGGTTTGGACTGGATGGCCCTTGAGGTCTCTTCCAACTCTATGATTCTATGATTTTTTGCCAGCAGTAACAGAGTAAAACACATATTATTTTAAAATGTTGTATCGGGCCCTACCCTGCCTTCCCCTTGTCTGAGCCCTGTATCTGCCCCAGGGGTAGTGAGGACTGCCCAGGGGACAGAACAGGGCAAATCCCCTGTGTCATCAGGACTGCAGGGCTCTGAGCTTGGGGGTAAGATTTACCCCAAACCCTAGGTTTCCACATCAAATACTAGATTCTACATTGGCAAGTGTAGGGGGGCATGATGTACACAGTGTCTTATCTCGTCATAGAATAATCACTGTCCTCTGTCATGGAAGTATTTTTTTTATTGCAGTTTCTACACTTTTGCACAATTGAAAAAAAAATATATAATATATTATCATATTAAAGTATTGAAGCTCCATGTGCAGCATGAGATCTTACAGTGTTGGGAACAACCATTCCACAGCACTTTTTGTTTAAACTTCATCCAATTCCACATTATTATTATTTTTCTTTTTCTTTTTCATTGTTTTACATTATGTATGGGTATGAATCTGAATACAAACTTTTTATTCATTGCTTTGACAGACTGTTTTAGAAAGAGCCACAGTTGGTGTATTTAAAGTATACACTAGTAGGTGGTTCATTGTTGTGAATATAAAAAGCTATTCAGTTAGATCCATAAAATCCAGAACAGATTATGTGTCTAGAATTTATATATTAGCACTATAGCAACCAACTCTTTTAAAAATCCTCAATTTATATATTTTTTAAAATCTAATTATTTAACTCTTTTTAAAAAAATAACAAAGAGCTTTTTTGAAAAATTAAAACCCTGTATCTAGCATTCACCAATGATTTCAAAAACTTCAGACATAAACATGTAGAATCATAGAATCATAGAGTTGGAAGAGGTGACAAGGGCCATCCAGTCCAACCCCCTGCCATGCAGGAAGAAGCAATCAAATCATTCCCGACAGATGGCCATCCAGCCTCTGTTTAAAAACCTGCAAAGAAGGAGACTCCACCACACTCCAAGGCAATGCATTCTACTTCTGAACAGCTCTTACTGTCAGGAAGTTCTTCCTAATGTTTAGGTGGAATCTATTTTCCTGTAGTTTGAAACCATTGCTCCATGCACTAGTCTCTGGAGCAGTATTTCCCTTTTTCATTCCCACAACGTTTCTCATAGCAGGCCTGTGAACTCTGCAGATACGATTACTTAATGAAATTGCCTGTAAATATAAAATTGTATCAAACAGTTCAAAGATAAATACATGAACTGCAGGGGCACCAGGAGGATCCAGAGGGCCTGGGGGGCTTAAATGGCTTTGGGGGCCATATGTGACCCCCAAGATGGGGAAAGCCGCAAAGGCTTTCTGGTGAGATTTTTGGCCTTTTTGCCCCTCTCCTTCACAATATTGTGAAATCACATGGAATGCCGTTAGGTAGGATTCTGCTTCCATTCCGTGAGGAGTTTTTTCATCATTTGGACAACTCCACAGTCTGTAGCATCCGTAGGGCTTACCAAAACACATTGGGAGGGGAGGTGGGAAATTCAGGTCCAGCAACTGGCTGAAGCCATGTGTGGGGAGCATTACTATCTCTAGGGATGGACCAAAGAGGGAATTCTCCTTCTTAGGTCCCTCCCCAGAAGGCCCACCCACAGGGTCCAACTGGTGTTGCAGATTCCCCCCCTCCCAGCCTTTGAGTCCCATAATGTGTCTGCACTACAGTGTGGATGCTGATAGCCACCTTGCAGAGCGGATGGTAGGGGCAGCCCTTCTGTTCCCACCCAACGCAGGATGCATACAAGGATGCAGATGAGACTGAAATAAGAGATGAAACTGAGAAGTTCTTCTATATTTTTCATACTATTCTCCAGACTCCCTTGCTAGTGTTTCATCTCTTAGGTACCATTTTAAGTGGTGTGCAATGACTGCAATTTTGTTTCCATTAACATTTGTGAGATCTTTGCTATTGACCTCAGAGTAGGTTGTGCATGAGTTGTATATGGATGGAATACCTTCATCACTGGCAGAGCTGAAAATGTTACTTGTGGGACTACAAGATTCAGAAACCCTCAGCCCTCAGTTGGTAGTTGCACTGGCCAGGGGATGATGTGAGTTGTAGTTGTAGTCCCAGCTGTGATGATAAAGCTACTTATCCCAGTCCAGGGCTGTTCACATGTGGACAGAATTCTTCCTTCACTTTTTGCACTTGAAGTAATGGAAATCACTTCCAACGCCTTGCATTGTGTGTAGATAGCTTTGTTATATACACCAGGGACCCAATGCCTGCCACATAGAAAGATTTATGTCTTGTTAAATTTACAGTTTAATACAATTTATTACACTTTATACAATTTATTTATTAAAAAGGAGTAAGCAAGATAGGATGAAGGCTACTTAATGTTCGAGTCAGTCAGAAAGATGTAAAATAACCACAATAAGTTGCCAGTATGTTCCCTCTCCCATGACTATTTCCTGGTGGGTCTATGGAAGTCATCAATTCTGAGGGGAAACTCAAAACTCTGTCCAGATAAGAATGGCAGAGTCAAAATACTGCAAAAAGATGGGGTGGGGGTGGGAATGGTTTATGACAGGTTATACTGGGAAGGGAAGAAGAGTGAAAGGGTTCTGTCTGTGAAAAATTCAGTCGTTTACATTTTTTTAAAATGTGTTGAGTGCTCCAGTGTTTCTGGGCTGTCTTTTCAAAACTTTCATAATAGCAGTTCTAAAAAACAGATAAGATGAATGAATATTGGCTGTTTTATCAATGCCAATGTCTAAAATAGGGAGGCATTATTTTTTTAAAAATTGCAACATGATTTTCAGTCTAGATTTTGGCTTAAATTCAATTGCTATGTGCAACTAGCACACATCTATTAAATCAGTGGAATGTATAGAAATACTGACTTATCAAATCTTTATTGATTCAATGGGTTTACTCTATTTGGGACTCACAATTGGGCTTTAGTCTACATATGGGGGGCTGGCATGAGAAAAATGTGAAGTCCCAAAGTTTAATGAATGTACAGTCATCCCTCCACATTTGTGGGTTAAGCATTTGTAGATTTGATTATTCTCAGATTACTGAATATGTTTTCTCTAGGCATTTTAAAAAAACAATATATTGTATGGTATACTTCCACTGGAGGACCCAGAGATTCCTAGAGAGAACACTTCTCTAGGCATTTATAGGTCCTCCAGTGCAACTCTATGGCTAACGTCTGACAGAAGCATACCATAGAATCATGCTGGAGGACCTACAAATGCCTAGAGAAGTGTTATCTCAGGTAAAAATAAAATAAAATAGCGGTTCTATATTTATGGTTTTTCCACTTTCCCAGGACTCCTGCGTCCCAGCCCTCATGAAATTTGAGGGCTGACTGTAGTTGTTTTAATTTTAGTAGAACTCACTGAATTTCATTTCTGAACATGCACCCCAAGTTTATAGTATGGCAGATTCCAAATGCAGAATTCATCTGTATGTTACCCCAAATGGAGGCAGCTTTGTGAAAACCAGTACCCATGGCAAGTGTCCTCTGTATCCAGTGGAGCACTGTGTTTTAGTCACAGCTTGCATGGCCATTTTTGCCAAGTATGGAAGGTGATTTTTTTTTCTGGTTGCTAAGCTACTTTGTGACATGTTCTCTACTGGAGGTAATTAGAGAGAAATTCCTGTGGTAGTCAAGGAAGCAGATTCTGCTTACTTCTGAATCTCCAGAGTGACAAGGTCATACCAGCTTGAGATGAAGAGACTGCAACAGAACACATGGAGTGAAGAAGGAAGAGAGAAACCTGTCCCTAGAATGTTTGTTTGCTTGTTTGCTGGATGTACTGTATGGAGAATAAGGGTAGCATAGTTGTTCTACAGATACCTCTGACTCCATGTCGGGAGTCCTACATCAACAGGGAGCTGCAGTGGTTCACTTTTGATGTATTTTCCAACTGTCTGACTCAGGAACTCCTGGGCCTTGAGAACTTTTGCTTCTGTGTGTACCTGCCTTATACAGTTCACAGTTTTTAAAAGTAATCTGGAACATTTCAGGCTGCAGACCCAGGACTTTTTTGGATGCTGAAAAATAATGCAAGCAGCCTCGTCAGCTTGTGAGGCTGCTGCACTGCAAAGTGTCAGTTTTGGATGACGCTCGCCCCTGCCGATACTGTTGCGGTACCGCGGGGAGAGTTGAGCATCATATTTCCTTGATTTTTACTCACGAAAGTTGCCCATCCAGACTGGATGGGAGGCTATAACATGCTTCCTGTTTAGACTGAGATCTTCACTGACCAGCCAAGTTTAGTTTGACTGTCTGATTTTGTGTGTGTGCGTGCTTCTCAACTTTAACTTACTCACCTTTATCCTCAACCTTGGTTCTCATGCGTAGTCTCCGTGCCTGGGTCACCTGTGACAGGTACTTTTGGCTCAGCTCTGACGATGCAAGAAGCATGGGGAGCATGTTCTGCAGTGACCTGGCAAGTGTCACATGCAGAAACTGGCAAACTGATTGACCTGGGTGGATGAAGGGGCTGAAGCATACATGCGCTACTTGGAAAAGATAAGGAGAAATAAGAGTAGGAAATAATACTGACCTAATTATGGAGTGAGTTTTTCTGTACTGGGATGGGGAGGAGGAGCCACTATTCAAATATTAGGATTCCTTCCTCTTTCTTCCCACCTTAGTGCAAATCATAGAATCATAGAGTTAGGACGTTATCAGACCTAATCCCCATTAGTGTTCCTGTCCTACCAAAACTGAAAGCGAAAGTAACAGAGCCCCCTGAATCAGACCTACCTTACACAGTGCGAAATGGCAGCCCCAGTAGTAATGGAGCACGAACGGAGCTCTGTTTACTTCCGGGCTCCAGATCTCTGCGATTTTCACGAAAAGACGCAAGCATAGTAAATTTGAAAAAAAAACAACAAAGACACAAAAAGTACACACAAGCAAATAAACACACTTTACAACTTAAAATTAAACTGGGGAGGTTCATAAAAAGAGCATCCCCTACTTGGCTGTCATGATCTCACCCAGGCATGTTCTTTTACTGATGCTGTATTGATGTGAGCACAATGGCACCAAAGTTTCAGATGACAGCAATGCTGGCAACAAAGCACCATGGCAGATCTATTGATGGCTTGGGCCATCAATTAAAAAAAACAGCTTTTGAACTTGACAGACAGTCCACAGACAGCCCATTCCACTGTCTAAAAAAAGGATGACATCACCTGGTATGCACGCTCTTTCGCATTCATTAGGCATCGTTATGACACCACATTTGCAGCATCTGATAAAGTCCTAAGTATGAACCTCCAGTCCAACCTACTGCCATGCTGGAATACACAGCAAAAACACTCCTGAGAGACAGCCATCCAACCTCTGTTTAATTTTGCTTTAGTCAGACCACACCTGGAATACTGTGTCCAGTTATGGGCACCACAATTCCAGAAGGATATGGACAAGCTGGAACGTGTCCAGGGAAGGGTGACCAAAATGGGGGGAGGTCTAGAAGCCATGCCCTATGAGGAGCAGCTTAGGGAACTGTTTAGCCTGGTGAAGAGAAGGTTGAGAGGTGACATGATAGCCATCTTTAAATATTTGAAGGGATGTCATATTGAAGATGGAGCAAGCTTGTTTTCTGCTGCTCCAGGGACTAGGACACAGAGCAATGGGTTCAAACTACAGGAAAAGAGCTTCCACCTAAACATTAGGAAGAACTTCCT
Source organism: Gambelia wislizenii (assembly GCA_030847615.1). Taxonomy (NCBI): domain Eukaryota; kingdom Metazoa; phylum Chordata; class Lepidosauria; order Squamata; family Crotaphytidae; genus Gambelia; species Gambelia wislizenii. The sequence goes on along the minus strand of JAUMIR010000001.1, from coordinate 284,805,687 downwards.
GACAGTAAGAGCTGTTTGGCAGTGGAATGCACTGCCTTGGAGTGTGGTGGAATCTCCTTCTTTTGAGGTTTTTAAGCAGAGGCTGGATGGCCGTCTGTTGGGAATGCTTTGATTTTTTTTTTTAATTCCTGCATGGCAGGGGGTTGGACTGGATAGCCCTTGTCAGCTCTTCCAACTCTATGATTCTATGAAAGACCTCCAAAGAAAGAGAGTCCACCACCCTCCAATGCAGTCCATTCCACTGTGTAAAAATTCTTACCATCAGGATGTTCTTCCTAATGTTTTGGTGGAATAGTTTTTCTTGTAGTTTGAACCCATTGGTTCCTGGTCTCTGGACCATCTTCTACATGATATCCCTTTGGCTATCTAAAGATGTCACCTCTCAATCTTCTCTTCTCCAAGCTAAACATGCCCAGCCACCTATATTGTTCCTCATAGAGCTTAGTTTTCAGACCTTTGACCATCTTGGTCACCTTCCTCTAGACACATTCAAATCCTCCAGGTCAATCAAGCCTGCTAAAATCTTCTGAACCAGATACTTCTTTTGCTGAAAAATATGGACTGGGAGAATCAAACCAGTTTCCAGAGTTTCTGATCATAAAACTGCTTCATATTAAGATCGTTCTTAGTCTTTCCAGTGCATGTCTTAAAATGTATTCTGTTAAGTAGAGAAGGAGAAAGGAGGAGAGGAGAGATCTTTGCTACTAACTTGTGTACATTACTGTTGATTCAACATTGCCATCACAGATCTGCCTTTTCTCAGAATAGTCCTCTGCCTGACTTCTGTAACAGTAAAGAAACTACATGCATCGCTGTACTGATCTTTACTGTGAACAACAAAATGTGCTGTTTAAGCAAGCAGGACTCCTGTGGTGTGTAATTTTGAACTCTTGCTCATGATTGTCCTAGTATGATTACAGAAAACAACACGATTTCCTTCCTCATCCCCCACCCCACCACATTAGAAAAAATAGCTTCTGGATGCAACCTGGAAGAGATTATCTGCAGTGCATGAGGATGAAATACAGCAGGGGGCTGAGAGCCAGAGAGAATATTCTGTGATGCAGACAAACACTCAGTTTAGTACCAGTAGAACCCTCAAACAAGAGTCTGCCACTGTCAGTGAACTGTCTTATATTGGATGGGATGTTTGGTCTTCTGTGTGTATATATAGTCAGCCCTCAACTTTTACAGGGGTTATGGCACAGCAGCCCCCCAGAAGTAGGAAAAATGTGAAAATAATAATAATAATTATTATTATTATTATTTATATCCAGCCCCTCTGCGAACAATCGGGGCGGCTTACAACAGTAAAATACATAATATAAAACAACTCAAAATCCCTTCCCCCCTTAAAACATTATTAAATCAATACAAATTAAAATCAACATATAATACAATATAGGCCTGCTATTTTTTTATTTTATTTTTTACCTGAGAGAACAATTCTATAGGTATTTGTAGGTCCTCCACTGTGGAGGAAGTTTACCATAAAATCACACTGGAGAACCCACAAATGACTAGAGAGAACATATTACTCAAAACCTGCAAATGCTTAATCCACAAATGTGGAGGGACAACTGTATGTGTCTTCACATTGACTGTCAACTTATGGCAACCCCATCAATTTCATAGTGCTTTCTTAAGCAAGGAATACTCAGAGATGGTTTTTCCAGTTCCTTCCTCTGAAATAGAGCCTACAGCACCTGGTATTTGTTGGTGGTCAAGGACTAACCAGGGCTGACTTGTCTTAATTGGAGGCAGCAAGTATTGAACCTTCTGCATACAAAATATGTGCTTTCCTACTAAACTGTAGTCTCTTCCATCTTGGAAACATAATCCTGGAGATTATTGCAGAGTTGTTGTTTGAAGAATTGCAACCTAGTTTAGGTTTAGCTGCTTTGTGTCCCATATTGGGAGAAAAGTGGGATATCAATCAATCAATTATTTACCTTTTCCACAGTGGCCAAGATCCCACATCAGGGAGACACAGGACTTTATCAGACAGGGCTGAAATAGTGGAATTACAATGTGATAGTATTGTAAATAGGTTCCTGTTATCACACAATGTCCTCCTCCTGTTGCCCGTGCATCCCATTAATTAGGCGTAGCTTACAATTGATGGGCAAAGCCGTGAATAGCCCTCAATATTGCTCTTTTAACGGTATTGATGAGCATGTGGTAATCATGTCCCGCTGTAATTGTGTAATTACAGTGTGAATGGGTGCTCCCCCTTTCCCAATGAAAGCACATAATTAAACTTTGGGGGGAGGATGTGAAGAAGACCTACAAGACACTGTTTTAATCAACTGTTGCCTTTTCTTGGTAACTTTTAAATGTTTGTTTATGTGTTTATGTATGAATTGTTTTGGTTATTTATTTGTTTTTAGTGTTTTAGAGCAAAGTCTCACGTCTTCTCATGAGAACAGCCGAAATATCACCCATGCAAAATCACAGAAGTAAGACAATTTTTTTTCTTAAAGGCACATTTGCCAGCCAGCAGGAGGCATTAATACAGTAGGACCCCCTTATCTACTGGGGATTGATTCGGGGGGGGGGGTGTGTTGTGGATACAAAAAACTCTGAATAATAGCAAACACCATTGAAAATAATGGGACTTCTGGTTTAAAATGCCATAGAGTTGCCTTGGAGGACCTAGCAAATGGCTAGAGAGGACATGTTTTCTAGGAAGACTCTATGGTAGGTGTGCTGTTTTGTGTCCCGTGAATAATTGAATCAGTGGATACAGGGATCCTACTGTATTTTGTCATTAGACGGCAATGCGAAGACAAGTGTTACTATAGCGTGAGCTGAAATCCCATTCTTAAACCGCTAGTGGTGGTTGCGCAATAATTCCATGGCGATAGTATCATGCGATTACAGTGATGGGTGATAATTACTATAATCATGCCACTATGTTTCTTCTTTCCTCATTCGCAGAATTACAGCGTTTTTAGACGCTAGTCTGATAAAGTCCACAGCATAAAGTTCTGCCAGGGAGAAGCACACCACATCTCCTCCCTCTCTCCCTAAACAATCCTTTCCCTGCCTCAGCTCCTCCTTTCCCAACATGGGCATTTACTGGCTGGTGGAGAGCAGGGCATGGCAAAGAAGCATCCTCAGCAACTTGTAGCGTTCTTCGGAAGTCCTGGGTGATGATGTCAGTGCTGTGCATCCAGCTATAGGAATACTCGTATAGCTGGATACTTCTTTGCCACCTCCCCCACACACACTCCACTGGCCAGTAGACAGCCATGGGGGCGGGTGAGGGCTTCAGCAGAGAATGGATGGGGTAAAAGGTGGATTTGGAGAGGGAGTTTGGCCATTGTGCGAGGTTGGTAGAGAGTTCTGACCTCCACAACAACTAGAAAAATGGCTTACACAGACATAAATTGGACATGCACCTGGGTAAGTCAATAATAGGATGCCAGCTAATATTGAGTGCCAGGAGAGGTGATCTAGCCCAAATCTGATGATAGGCAGTAGACACAACCCAACCCAAGTCTGCTTCATATATGCATATACATCCCCTGTTTTCTTGTCCTCTGAATATTGAGCCTTGATGAATGGTAGCTGAGTGAATGAACTGATTCCACTGCAGAACTTTACATTTGAGATTATGTGAAGAGATGGTAGCATTTCTTTCAATAGGGTCATAGCCATGGTGGCCTATTCAAGTGGGCTAATCAAGACCACTTGATGTTGTGTCCATCACATGAAGGAGGTAACCTGTCTAAAACAATCCTGAGTTGAAATGGACTCAGATTTAAAAGGAGTGCAACAAGACTTAGGGGATTATCAGACGCATCAAAAACAGTGTTATAACAACACCATGAGATCGCAAAAGGGCTTCCTTATCAGACAACATCATGGCCCAGCGTTCTACAAGCATTCTGCTGCTGTTACAAGGGAGTTCTTTTTTATTGTTGGGTAGTCAAAAATTGATCTCCTGTAGCATTTGTGTTCCAGATTTTCATGTGTGCAAAAAGGTGCCCCGTTCTGCTGGCATGATTCCAGTGTCAATGGGCAGTCCCTCCAGAACACTTCCCAGTGCAAACAAGAAAACTAGGTACCGTACACTCTTGTTATGAGCCTCCCTATATTCTTGCAAGTTTCTAAATGTGTATCTGTGCTTTTCTGAACATTTTCTTCTTTAAATTTGGTGTTTGGGGGCTTTTTAGCACACTCGCATCTTCTCGCAAGATGTGCTGAAATCTCATTCACAGAGAAACGCGGAAGTAAGCAGCACAAGTACTCATATTGCCAGATTCTTGGGGTGACTTTGTATCATTATCATGGCAGCATGCAAAAATGTGTGTCATTGTGCCAGAACACGAACGCTGTAAAATGTAGTGCCATAATAACATTTTTAGGCACTCGTCTCATAATCTTCTTAGTTTCTCTTAATATTTGCTAGATTGCACCATGAAAATTTAAAACTAGATCTGTACCTAGTGCATTCCTTTACAATTTACCACTGTACCCAATATACCTTTTCCTTTTGTATACTTCTTTTGTGGATAAGATCCAGGTATTTCCATCCCTCTTCATTTAGCTATGTACAGTAGGACCCCCGTATCTGCAGGGGTTCAGTTCCCGGACTTATCGCAGAAATTGCAGATAACAGTGAACACCATTGAAAATAATGGTAGTTCAGGTTTAAAATACCATAGAGTTGCCTTGGAGGAGTTAGAAAATGTCTTTAGGCATTTTCTAGGAAGACTCTATGGTATGTGTTCTGTTTTGTGTCCCGCAGATAAATGAAACTGCGGATATTGGTTCCGCATATACTAGAGTCCTACTGTACTGTTATGGCATCAGTTTCAAGGCTCAGAATCAGTGGAGGATGTGATTGTGAAATCTGAGGTCGTTGTCTGGGAAGTCAGAGCTGGTGGCTAATAATCAGGAATCTGCAGAACTGGTGCCAGGGCCCACACGGATGCCTTTACAGGCTTTCCTAAGGGATTAAGTACCATCCGTTCCACTACACTTGCCCAACGGCACAGAAAGGATAAGAAGCTCTAATCTTTAGGCCTTTTAAGGATTTACCTACTTCAGGCAAAGGAATGGTGCTTAGGACAGGTGAACAAGGCTCAGGGACTCAGATCACTTACAGCTTTTACTGGGATGATTTGCTCTTTCAAAGTTTTCCATGGAGTTGCAATCACAGAGATGCTTTCTTTTCTGGGTGCCTGCTAAGGACATGTAAGAAAACCCACTTGCTAATTAATAAAAAAACAAGAAAAGCCTATTGAATTATTGTCCTGTGATAGTAACTGGAAAATTACAAACAAACCAAAAAGCAGCAACTAGCTATAATGGATTATGGACATGGTTTGGCAAAATATTCAGAGATTACTAGAAACTTGTGCTGGGCCCCAGAAGAGAAGGTAACAATAAAGCCATGCACAGTAAGTCATTTAAAAGAGATTGGCACATTCCTCTTACTCTTCATTTCCAGTCCCAATCTTCTGACTAAATGAAGTGTGAAATAAAGCTCTGCCTAAATCATTAGACAGTGCCAAAGCCCTTCCCTCAAAAGTCTCCTGAGCCTTTGCAGTTTTCAATCCAAGCCTGGCTCTCTCAGAAAAACCCTTCTGAAAAATTCTTCTTTTCTAAATAAATGTGCTTTGAATGGCATGGAGTTGCCCGTACACTTTAAGCTTTTTCACCTCAGCTCAACACATGTGGAACTGTACTTTCAAATGTATGTTCAGTTGGAATGCATACCCATATCATGATGGCCATCCAATTGTTGGATGGCCATCATCCTAAACAACGTCCCATCTCTTTCATCTTCTCTTCACTCCTTTTCCCTTCTGCTGGTGTCTGAACTCTTGTGCTGTTACTTTGTGGTGGTATATTTTTCTGCTAGAGAAAGACAAATGGACTTCAGAAGATGGCATTCCACCAGGTAGAATTATACCACATCTCCTCCCTCACCTCCCCAAACCCACATTTTACCTAATGCAACACACACACACCTTGGTAACACAATTGTCTAGCCTGCTATAGAGTGAGGCATGGCAGAGAAGCATCCAGCTATATTCCTATAACTGGGTGGACAGCAATAAGGCATCCTTCATGACCCCTTTGCTTCAAAAGGAGTGTATCAGCAATTATGACATCCACTCATGAGAATTGTCTGTGCTGATCAGCCAACAGAAAGATGTTGTTTGGCCCATTTCTAGCTGCAGTTAAGGGTGTTTCTGGTCCTCACATCCTGTCACAAAAGCTTTAACCTCATACCACTGATGAACATGATGCAAAACCTACTTGCTTAGAATAATGAATAAATAAGCAAGATGCATAAAGAAGGATTGTCTGGTTTAAGCCATGACGGCTATTTTAACATTGTGAGTAATGACAACATTTGCCACACTGCACCCAACCGCATCATGATGGACTATGCTAAATTAAAGATGGGCTTCTATGAATTAGGGCCATGCTGTGCCATCCCTAATATAACAGTGGTAGTTTTATACTAAGAACGTAGATCAAATTGCTAATTGGATTCACACACCGTGGACACCAGCCTTTAATGTTAGACTTCATTAAGCAGCAAACAGCAGCATTTGTTTCCTTCCTAATGTCCCTATGTATACTCAGGAATACAGAAGTCAATCAAAGCAGCCAGTGCAAACTGGAGTGACAATCACATGAAGTAAAGGCTGCCGTTGAGTGCCTAGTTTTCCATTACCAACCTTATCTGCTTTATAGCAGGAATGCTAGCGTCCTGCTAAGTATCTGTAAGCCATTTTGCTGATATCCTTGTGTCCACAAGATGTTTCAGACTGTAGCATCATGGAGAATGGATCTATTGTTGGCTCTTGATCATGAAGGATATATGTATCTCCTCCATTGTATCTGTTTCTGGGAAGCACAAGAAAGAGGCCACAGGTATACTTATGACCCTGCTTGTGCACTTCCCATACACCTCTGGTTGGCCTTTGTGCAAACAGAATGCTGGATTAGATAGACATGTAGTCTGGGGCAACATGGCTCTCCTAATGTTCCAGCTTCTAGAAGAACCAGTCAGCAAGGAGGATTATGGGCTTTGTAGTCCAAAGGATGTGGACAGCAGCAGGCTGCCTATCCTTGTCTTAAGTTATACTGCCTTGCCACCAATCATTCTTACTAGCGCAATGCCACAGTTTAAATTCAAAGCAGAATGGTACAGAAGGACTTGCGGAATGCTCTTTGACCTGCAGGGCTTGAGCCATGGAGCTTTTTGGGTGATTCCTTATGTCTCAGCCTAACTTACATCACTGAGTTCTTGTAGGGGGGGAGGGTGATGTTTAGGACTAACTTTGAACTCCCTGGAGAAAGTCCACACAAGGTATAACTCATTATACAGTGGCAGGCATTGTACAGTAAATTAGTTCACCAGAATATCATGTGCATATACTGATCTCCTTCCAGTGAAATGAATGCAATACACACACATAGAGAAACTCAGGGTCATGGTGTTTTTTTCCTGCTATTTAAGCTACTGAAATTACCTGTGTGTGCTAGAACATTACAGAGGGGAAATAATGGGGCAGGAGTATGATGTGCAAACCTTTGGGGGAAGCTGGATAATGCCCAGTGTGTGTTCCTAGATAAAAATATACTCATAGTTGCTGCTCAGCAGGCATATAAGCTAGAGATGCATTTGAAGGAGGTAGTGGTGTGGTGGAGCAGATGCTCCAACTCATGCTCTATGGTAAAGATGGGAAATGTGCAGCTCTCCAGGTGTTGTTGGACTACAACTCCCAGCATTCTTCACCCTTGGCTGTGTTGGGTAGGACTCATGGGTACTGCAATCCCACCCATTCTGAAGAGCTGCATGATCCCCACTCCTTCTTATAGTGCTTCTCCAGCATACCCATACAGCTGCTATTCCCGCCATGTCTCTGGGTTGCCATCTGGGTGGAATTGGTGTCTTACCTTATGTACCACTCCACGAAAACAATACAGCTGTCTCACAACAAGCCAGAAAGGGTTGACCCATATGTTGTCTGCAAGAAGGTCTGACAACTCAAATAGGAAAGAAACCTGACCTGAAAAATGGGGACAACTTGCAGGGGGGGGGCGTTGAAAATGTCCCCAAAAAGCTCAGAGGGAGAGTTCTGCTCTTTGCATTGATCCATTTTATTCTATTTATTTATTTTATTTTTACTATGTTAGTGCTGCCACTAGTAGACAAACTTCTCATAGCACCCATCATCCAGCAACCACTATGCTCCCCTGACCAAAGGCCCAGCTGTAATTCCAGGACATTCTGAGGCAAATTGATGGCTGCTATGAGGAGGATTGCCCCTGCCACTGCTAGAAGGCACTGCTGCCACAGCAAAACTGGTGCTGATGCTAAAACAGATAGAATAATGAACCACTGCCATGGCAAATGGGAACAGCTTTCCCTCCTATAAACATTTTGGACAATTCCTCTCCTGAAGAATTGCCATGTAGCAATAGTAAGTAGGAAATCAGGAGGAGAGGACTTATTTTGTTCAGAATGGATCAGAATTGTCTGCAGGTTCCTCTGAATCCTTTGCTCAGAGTCTTTCCTATTCTCCCACCAGGGACCCCTTTGCTGGAATGGAGGTACCACAGATTTTGTGTGTGTGTTTGTGTGTATCTTCAAGTCACCTGTCAACTTATGTCAACCCTGTGAATATCACATGGTTTTCTTAGGCAAGGAATACTCAGAGGTAGTTTTTCTAGTTCCTTCCTCTGAAATAGGGATTAAACCTGGAAAATTCTGCAGCCAGAGCATGTTCTGTGTTACTGAGCTGCAGCCTAGATACTCATATTCACATTCAGTGGGGATATAGCACCAGTTGCTGACTCCTTGCAAGAGCATTCATATGCACATTGCTTAAGATCTTTCTCCCTCCATTTTATTCTATTATACCTTACATAACTGTAACTGTGAGCTGCACTATAAATTTATCATCAAAATCTTCTTTCATGACATCTGTACAGCCTAGTGTTTCTGAGGTCCACATGTAATGAACATTGTTTCCCATTTTGCACAATAAAGTTTTGTTAAAGATGCAAAAATTCCCAGCTTTCTGTTTTAAGAAATAGTTTCCTTTAACAGTAACCCTATTCTCTCCTGACTGCACCCAAGGGAATTCTTTCAATATTTTGAGAATTCTGAAACCCAGCACCTGGGGGAAATGTTTCAGTAAAGACTTGCAAGCTGATGTGTGTCAGTTTTCATCCAAACAGAATTCTGAATGGATACCAACAGCACATACCTACCAGCTACCATTTGGGCTGCAGAAGATACTGCTAGTCTGCAAAGTCATTACATTCTTTATTGCTTGTAGATGATGCTTTTCTAGAGGTTCAATCATGCTGATCAGGATTGCTTTTGCAACTCATCAATGTGCATGGCATCTTGCAGGCTTACATTTAAAAAAAAAAAAAACACCCTACCCTGCACTCTAAAACCTAGTCTCTCTCTCTCCCCACCTACGCAAAAAAAGACATGAAAAATGGGAGATTGAAGAAATATAATGATTAAGATTTAAAAAAAAACTACATAAATCATCTCCCTTGAAAAATAAAGGCTGGAATCCTGTTGGGCAATTACGAATACATAACCTACAGTTATACATTCATAACTGCTAGACATTCACAGTCGCTACATAGGCCCTGTGAAAGTCCCTCAAACCCCACTTACTGGTAAGTAGCCACTGAGATCAAAGGGAATCCATTCCCCTGTGACCAAGAAGTGGCTACCCGGCATTCCCACCCCCCATGCGAGTGATCTCTGACGTGAGGGGAATTTGTGACAGGGTCTTTTTTCTGCCTGTTGCACCAGAGGGCGCTCAAAAAAGGGGGTGGGATCTTTAGGCAATACTTAGTACGTAATGGTCATTCAGGATTTTGCCACAATATTTTATTTATTCATATTTATTCATAGATTTTCTTTTATCTATGCCAACTGTTAGCATTTGTATTTGGATTTTAATGTGTGTTTATGTTTTGTGAGTGACCTCTTCTGCTACCATGGTATAGTTTATGGCTAAACTCCAATTTAATAGTTCTAACTAGAGTAGATCCATTAAATCAACAGGAATTTGCTGAATCAACACTTATGTATATTCCATTGATTTAACAGATGTGTTCTAGCTGAGATTAACCATTGGATTTAGGCCATAAATGCAGTATTCACAAGGTTTTTATAGGGGCATGTCACCATAATGGGCCCAACGTTCATGATATGTGGGCTTCCTAAGGAGCCAGTTATCTAAATCATCCAGCCATGTTATGGTGAGATTTTGACCACACTAATGTGCTTGTTCTATAATCTGGGGAAGCAGCAGAGTACTATGATTCTTCACACCACATGTGGACTATTTAGACAACTGGATCCCAATGTCCACTGCAAAAAAAAATGCAGCTGATATGCACTTGTTTATCAAATACACTTAACAGCCACCATTTTTCTTGTGGGATAGTGTGGGTTGTAGCCATGCTGGTCAGCTGACACCCAGTTCTAGCAGTTTCTTCTCCATTACCAGTAACGTCACAACCAATTCTTGTCAAGAATTTGTCTGCTATGTTCCCATGCTCATCTAGAAATTAGGATCAGTTTACCATTACCTTGAGCATTCAAATTGTTGCCTGTTGTTGTAATTGTTGTTGTGTACATGCATCTCATTTCTGACTTATGGAGACCCTAATGCAAGCTTATCATGGAGCTTTTTAGCAGAATTTGTTCACAGGGGGTTGCCCTTGCCTTCCTCTGAGGCTGAGAGAGTGTGACTTGCCCAAGGTCACCCAGTGGGTTTCTATGGCCAAGCAGGGATTTGAACCCTAGTCTCTAGAGTCCTAGTCCAACACCCAGACCACTACACCAGTTGTTGCCTCCTCTGTAGTTAATCTTAAACTGATGGATATCCACATGGATAAGCTTTTAACCATATAGATAAGGCAGATTACATAGTTATATCTCCTATGTCATTTTGTCTCCTTTGCCATCACTTCAGTAATAAAGCCTATGAACCTCCTAATATGGGTTTAGGATATAGGAAGTGTGAATTCAGTCTCACCCTGGAGAATGGGAAGAATGCATCTCCACTCCAACTATAGCTCAGTGACACATGCATTGCATTCAAAATGTCCCATGTTGACTCTTGCCTGAGAGCCAGAAGAACTGCAGATAACTAGCACAGAAAGTTCTGAGCTATGTGAGCCAGTGGTGTGACTTGGCATAGAATGCCTTCCTCTGTTGGATGTAGACAGGAGAGGAAAATAGCTGAGTGACAAAGCATATGCTTTTCAAAGGTTCTAGGTTCAGAACTTGATATTTCACCTTAAAGATTCAGATTGATTCAGGAAAATAGACTGAATTCTGCCAGGGTCTCTGAGAAGTCACCACCACTTCTAGATGATACTGGGCTCAGTATAAGGTACAGCAATACCATATGACATTCATTTCCATGGTAATAATCATTTCCCCTATAAAGAAATGTTGGTATGACTCTCATCTAGGTCAGCATATGGAGTCTATGTTACCCTAAGAAGTGGGGGGGGGTTTGAAGTCCCACCCGCAATGCCAGTGTCTGCTTAAAGTGTGGGGGGAATATTAGCTCAAAAGGAGGCGTGCGAGAGGAGGGTAACTTTGAGTACCTTTTTACCTATGTATACCAGTACTAACTGTAAAGAACACTCCAGTTAAAGTCAAACCAAGTATTTATTGGCATTAACACATGGGATATGCTAACATACAAAACATACACTCTTAAGAACCGTGCAAGGCTGTTGGAAAATAAGGACTGAAGGGTTGGATAGAGAAAAGTCAGGGGTGGAAGGGGGATAGTTATAGAAGATTATCACACAAGCTTAATAATCTGGGACAGGGATGCCACAGGATTGAGAAAGGGCTTCCTTTTCAGACAATGTTGTCCCTGTCCCAGTCTGCCCCCATGCTACTTCCGTTCCCTTCCATTTTTTTGTTGTTGATGGGCAGAATTCGGCAATAGATCACCCATTCCGCTTCAGAAATGGAATCACAGTGAGCGAAAATGTGCCCCATTATGCTGACACGATCTGGGAGGTCCGTGCTGAACACTTCCAGGTATGATCAGGACATCCATGTAAGTGACAGCCTTTTTTGCACCCTCCCCTGTTTACATGGTTTTTGTCTGTGTGTGTTTAGGTGCTTGGTTTGGTTTTGTGAGGTTTGGGTTTTTTTATTTTTAAATTCCCCACGCTATGCTGGCCTCCCTGTAAGGTCCTCCATTCACTTCCTGGACTGCCGGGGGGGGGAGCAGTTTCTGTCTCGCTAAAAAGGTAGGTGTGTGAAATTATTTTTTTTTAACCATGACAGGGACAGGAGCGGGGTGGGAATTAGAAGGTGAGACACTGTATTTCCATAGATAATCTCCATAGTCTTGGAGAAAGAGGTCCATGCAGCAGAGGGACTCAGACAGCATCTGAGGGTAGCACAGAGGAGTCTGGCAGAATGGAGGAGTCTGTCAGTCTGTGGCATATTTAGCTGGGATCTAGGCTGGGATATTTATACTCTGTTTCATATCCTGAAGAGGTACTCTGTTTATAACAAAGCCTGGATGGCTTTCCCACCAGATAGACAAAGGGAACAAAAGTCAATTGATTGTTTTGGTTCCAGCAAGACAAAACATTGATGGTTCTGCAGCAACCTCTTAATGTTGGAGAGGAGATGGTGTGAGGAGAGATATCTATAGGGTATAGATGAAGGAATGGTCCCTTAATTGCTTGATTGAATTATTGCTGGGAATGCCCAAGGCTGGAAGAAAGGATTAGCACATACCCCTCTAATGACTGGGTTGTTAAGATAAACCCATTACAGGGGCTTCCTTCTCATTCCTAATATGGGCTTTCTCACCATTATATTCCCAGACACACCTCAGGTCATTGTGACCTCCAACTGACCTCTGGTCTGCCTCATCCAACCTGACCCAGAAAAGTGTCCAATATTTCCAGTTATGAGATATTGTGGGGAGGGGATAGTAGGGCATATTAATATCTTCAGTGTTTTAATAAATTGTGACAGAGCCTTTTATTCCTCGCAAATCAGCCCTACCCTATCAACCTCTCCTACCCACCCTTCCTTCAGAACAGAGTCCAGAAATGGGCAGGAACTTCATGTTTCCTGTTTTTAAAAGAAAGGTGCAGTGTAGTGTCATCATAGCCTGGATAGGTAGCCCCACATTGATCTCTTTGTATCAGGAAACTGATACAATGACTTTGTAATTAAGTGAAATGAGTGTGAGCCAAGCTTTGTGGGTTCTGTTCTCCACTAACTGCCATCAATCCATAACAAAAAAGTCAAATAAATTTGAATGATGTTGGGAAATCACAACCTAATTACAAGTATTACAGCAGCAGAGAAACAGAGAGGGTAAATTCATCAAATAAATTATTCATTGTGAATTATTTCCTTTGCTCTAGGCATTATTAGTATGATATACGTTGATGAAGTCCTGATTTAGTGGCTTTTTGGTGCATTATAAGAATGTCAATTTTAATTATTTATGTAGTTATTTCTCACATTGGGACTATTCATGCCTTGTGTAATGTATTACAGGTGCAGTAACCCACCATTAATGAACTAAGTGTTTGGCAAAGACAAACAGAGGAGGTGTTGTTATCGAAGAATGGGAAACAAGAAAAGAACAGTTAAAACTCCACCATGGTTGTTTGCATACACCTTAAGTTATCCTGCCATTTTAAGTTTAGTGCTTGGTGTGACTGTCCCTGAATGTCAGTCACTCTGGTCTACAATGGCCCATAAAATCCATGAACTGGATAAGTAGGGCTTTAGAACACCCATGAGGTGGTTCACTTCCAGGTCTTGAATAGTCATTTTAATTGCCTCATATATATTGATCAAAGTAACTGGAGAATGAAGACATAGGCAAAGGGTTGCATTTACAATCGAAGGCTGTAGTATAATTCACTTTTAAAGCTATATGGCTTTTATGGCTGCAGTGTGGCTTTTAACTTAACTAGTATGAAATGAGATCACCTCAATAACTTCAAGGGTACCCAGAATTAGGAAAAGATGGATCAATCTCTTTCTTCTCCATGTGATGTTCACACATGTTCCATCATAAGTGAATTCAGTCCTATTTGGATGTGAATCTGCAGAGGGTTTTTTTAAAAAAATGCATGAAAATGAACGTTATTTTCCACAATAATCATTTTTATGCATTTTAACCTAAAAATAATTTTTCTATGCACTTTAACGTACAAGACACACTTCATGCATACTTTGTGCTGTGAACTGTATTGCAAAATTTACAGTTGTGGAGAAACCAAAGGGCAACTGTGTTCCATTCAGTATATTAGTCTGGGAAATCCTAATCAGTTCAGTTCTTTTAAAATGCAGACCAAATTGATTCCTTGGTATTCCTTCCATGGCCTTGTCTAGACAGGCAATTTACCCTGGCTTCCGCCTGTATAGGAGCCCTGCAGTCCAAACAATGCAAGTCTCTTGCCCCGATTAGCTTCCGGACTATCCTGATGACATTCAAAGAAAAGCCAGGGCAAAGCCCTTTAAAATGTTTCAAAGTATCCCCTGGGAAAACATGCACCATGTGGGAAAACCCAGATGGGTCCAACGCAGGAACCCAGAAGTCTGTACCTGCATGCCAGCCTATATTGCCTAATGGCGCTGCTGCCTCTGGTGTCACTCTGAAGCCAGGAAGAAGGTCCCTAGCATGTGATCAGGGCCCCCTTCATGTGGCCAGCCTTGATCACATGCTGAAGACATCCTTCCTGGATTCAGAGAGTGTGACACATGACAGCAGTGGAGGAGCCCGCTGATACAGACCAGTATGTGTGTGCAAACTTCTGCCTGTTTAATCATGGTAACATGGGGCGGGGGAGATCTGGGCCAGTTCTAGGGCTAGAATACTCCAGCCAAAAGACAACATATTCTGAGAAAACTTTGTTCCCTGTGAGAAGCCTGACCACATCTTGACTGACGAGATCAGCTCCATATAATTCCAGTACCAGTGCTCTTCATTTTATTGAATATATGTGGTCCTTTTGATAAATGTTGCTATATTGATCAAAATAGTGTTTTCTTTGTCTCAAAATACCTCAGAGGTTTTGCCCAAACAGGAACCTCTACATCTAGTTCAACATTTCTCAGTAGTCAAAATTCTCTGGCATCCCTTTACTTGAAGATGTACACACTGTCTAATTTCACAAAGCATCAGAGTATGGAGAAATCATTTCCCAAGCCCAACAAGGATGTTTTCTTCCAGGTCACACTGATAAAACAACTTCTTATGTCTTTCTGTAAGAACAAAGTTACAGGTAAAATGCAGTCTTCTGGACACCTGGCTCCAAATTTTGTATCACAATATATTTCATGGCCAGAATTGACTTGGGGATTTATGTCTTCATAAGTAGACTTATGTCTGCAGGAAATAGTACTGAGCAGTTTCACAAGGGGCTGTTCTTTTGTTACTACGTATAGGAGCCAGCAAATTAACCATTGTGCATCAGTCCCAATACATAGCGGGACACTGGCTAGGGAACACCGATGCACATTAGTAAAGCTCAAAGTACATTGGGATACTCATAGCAATTGACTAACAGGTTTCCTTAATGCCACTGCTACATAGCTAAGTACATGTAAAGTTACGCATCATTGACCACAATAGAGAATTCAACCCATATCTCTTCGGCTCCCTCCTAAGAATGGGCATAAGGGATGAGAGATTATGGCTGTAAACCTGTTGATTATATGTTCTTCTGTTCATGTTGTTATTGTTGCAGAAGCGAGCATTCCATACTTCCTTGTGAAGTGCCTCTCCACCTGGAAGGCAGCTTGCAGGGACATTCAGGTACAATTTCTGGAGCAGGGAGCAGGGAGCTGAAGCTGCCTTCCCAAATTTCCACATAGTCATTGGAGATTAAGGAGAATAGCATCAGCTCTCTTCTCTCTGCAGCACAGTTGCTGCCAGATGATGTCTGGGCACTTACTGTCCTCTCAGATTTGTAAGTAAAAGGCTGGGGCAACATGTTCCAGAACCTGAAGCCTGCTTTCCAAAGGGAGATATGAAACAGCTCAGGGTAAATGTTATGCTCCACCCACGCAATGTAGGATCCTGCCCTGGATGTAGAACATAAACTTGTTTCTTCAACATACATATCAGATCAGGACCAGACAGATATATTTTACTGCCTAAGGCAGAGGACAAAATGGCACTCCCTCTCAGTTCCATTTTACAGAAGCTATCTGTGCTGGATGTTGAATCTTCCTTCCACTCTGATGATGGGATGTTGTCCTCCACCACGCTATAGATAGCAGGCTGGATTAGGACCCCAGGACAGGTTCTGTGTCATAGATAATTGTTTCCTACAACAGAGAGAAACAGCGAGAGAGTCCAGGAGGGATAACAGAGAGGCTACCATCATTGCCTCCCTGCAAATAACATTAAAACAGGATGCTTTGAAGAGAAACCAAAAGAATGAAGTTGGGACATTTCCTTTTGAAAAGATATTCATTTTTGGCACAATGTATTAGCGACTTTATGCCTAAATACCCTGAAGGCACCAAATCCCATCTGATCTCAGAAGCTAAGCAGTGTCAGATCTGGATAGTACTTAAAAGGAAGGCCACCAGGGAATATGGGATGCTGTAGGATATATTTCAGAGGAGAGCAATGGCAAACCACCTCTGAATACTCCTTGCCTAAGAAAATGCTATGAAATTCATGAAGTCACCATAAGTCAGCAGTTAACTTGAAAGCATATGTATTACTTTTACTTTATTGGCCACTTTACAAAATGCAGCAGGAACATTAGTAAAGCAGGAATTCTAGATCTAGAATTTCATGTTTCTCCCTATTACTCTCATTAGTTTACTGATAGACTGGACTATTAAAATATCCTAGAGCTCAGGGGTTAAGGAAAGAATGTCCCTCAATATGGTTTTGGTCTATAGTTCCCATAATATCTAACCATTGGCCATGCTGGCTGGCACTGATGGACATTGGAATCCAATAACATCTGAAAGGATAGTTCAGCCCTGCTAAATTGAGTCCATGCTTAGAAATACTACATCTTGATGGTCTCTATTGGCTTTGCAGTTGGTGAGGTGGTGGATCTGCCCTGGGGTTTAGTCAGAACACTAAAGGGGCTCTCCAAGTTGCTAAACCCTGCTCCCAAAATAGGTTCAGCACACTGTATAGCTCCTTTAATGTTTGGACTAAAACTCAGAGGGGATTTACTGCTTTACTGGTATCAGACCCACCAGCCCTCCACCACTGTATTGGCTCTTCTTGGATGCTCAAGAATCTGGCTTGCCCAAAAAGGAGGCAGGGTGAGACTAAGTTCCCAATGCTTCCATTTGACAGTGCCAAAAAGCAAGTAAAATTTGAACTGGGCCACAAAGAAAAATTGGAAATGGAAAAAGTGGGAAATGTTACACTGCGAGACACAGCAGGATTCTCAGGAACACTAGTCAGGCTCAAAATGCTACAACTTTCTGTACCAGCAATCATAGGTATTTCATAAATAATGCAGACTCACTCCATCTTATTTCATAATTTAGGCAGAAGACTGAATAAAGTTGGATATGCGTATACAAATGCCTTCTGACTTAATGGGCTACTGTTCCATTTGGCAACCTGTTTGATTTACATGACAGATCTTTTAAAATAATAGCATGTAGATTTGCTAATTCACTGCTATACCAATATTTTCCCCTTACTTCTAGTGTGATCAACTGCAAATGTGTAGCCAAGTGGGCAACCTAGATCCCTCCCTCTCTCACATGTATTGGCTTCCCATTCACACTTTCAGAAGAAAATACAGTATGGACACACGTGAATTCTTCACAACATGTGCAGCTTGAGTACTTCAGTACATGAAATGGGGGAAAGAGTACCCCATTCTCTGTTTCCTCAGACAGCAAAATGTCTTAGGACAGCTCTATCTGTTTGTGCATTGCAACAGAGATTAGGTTTTGGATTGGAAGTGATACTCTGCAAAATGAAGACTATTCTTTTTTTAAAGTATAAAGACTTTGTGCACTGACCTGAAGCCCCTTTCGCACTCTCCCTCACCATCAACTTTCATTTGCTTTGGGGTTTGTTTGGTTTTTTTATCTCAAACTTATTCTTGAAACATGGGTTTTGTTCTCTTGTGTTTAATACCAGCCTAGTTCAATTATTTCTCAGCTTTATTACCACAAAGTAAACTGAAGTCTTGCAGTGAACATAATGAATTCACACTCTATTCAAACAAATCCAATTTAACGTAACATTTTAAGAACAGCTTTATTTAGAATATTTATAATGCACATGCTGAACATCCTTATTTTGTTCCACAAAGGCAAAAAGAAAAAAAAAAGTTCTTCCACCAGCTAACTGCTATATTTCAGATGAGAAATAGGCTTTAGCTGTGCATTTCTTTCTAGTACTTTGCATAACATTATTGTTCAAGCACAATAGTGCTTGAACAGTTGAGCTTCAGCCCCTAAATACTGTTTAACAGTGTGTGTGTGTGTGTGCGCGCGCACACAGGTTCGTGTGTGTGTGTGACTTTTGTATGATCAGAGTTATTATTTTGCAGCTATTTTATCTGCTGACATGGGGATCTGTCCAAACTACTTGGCAAACCTGCACAATGATTTTAGAAACATATGATCAGAGGCTGGAAATCCTAGTTTGGGGGGCTATAATAGGAGCCCTGATGGCGTAGTGGTTAAATGCCAGTATTGCAAACAACAACGTTATGAGTTTGATCCTAGAGGGCTCCAAAGTTGACTCAGCCTTCCATCCTTCTGTAGGTCAGTAAAATGAGTACCCAGCTTGTTGGAGGCCATTAGCTAAAACATCCTGTAAACTGCTTAGGAATGCTCTGGCACTGATAAGCAATATATAAATATCAATGATATTGCTATGCTATAATAGCACCCCAAATACCCCCCTGGATTTTGTCTGCACCAGAAGAGGGAAATACAGATAATGTTACTTCCATTTATTTCAAACCCTTTTCCAGCTGCAGAGAACAGAAAATGAACACGCTTTTGACACTAAAGTTGTTACATGAGTGCTTGTCCTACTTCTGAAAGAGAAAAGAAGCATCTAAATTAGTTTTGAAAGCAGAGTGTGGGACACAGTTCTTGTGATCCTTGCAGGTGTAGTGAGATTATTACATTCCATCTCCCCTATCACTTGCCTGCAGATAGATAACAGAGCTTCATAAATCCTCCCATGTTGTTCCAGCATTATAACAACGGTGAAAGGGGTAATGTGATTTGAACAAAGGGAAGAGGTGTCAACTCACACTTTACACAGCAGATTGTTTTGCTGTGGTGAGTGCATGTAGGGTAAGTTCTTTGGCACATGATGGAGCTACCCACTGGTGGTTGCACTTTGTTGCATGTTTACAGGCATGTCTATGTCCTTCTTGCTTGATGGCGTCAGTCATCAGTATACACACACAGCAATCGTGGCTGCAGGGTATAATGAACTGGGGCTGAGCACAAGCATTGTAAGGCAAATTTCCCTTCCAAAGCTGTGATTTTATCATCCAGGACCCCACACTGCAAATTGCACCATAAACTGAAGCAGGCCTATTCAGAAGTTGTGTTCCAAAAGGGCTTGCTTCTAATGGCTGGAATCCTATATCACTTTGGTATAGCAGTGGAGTTACATTACACACATTTACTGAATACCAACCTAGCTTAATATTATTTTGATGTTTACTTTTTGGTATGTTTTTAGCTATATTATGCTTGTTTTTAATTATGAGCAGCCCTGAGGCCCAATTTTGGGGGGAAAGCTGGATATAAATATATACCATACTGTAATATATGTGGACAGAATTCTCTATCTTGGTCTACATTGTATAACTTTACTCATACTTTGCTACATAGCAGGGACATTAAGGAATGTGTTACTGAATTATGAAGATACGTAACGGATGTTACACTGGCAGCACTGGCTTGGGGGCCTTGCTGGTTTGGGATATGAAGCAGGCAAAATGACCACCACCAATTCTGGTCTCAAAAAGTAGGCTACTTTATTAATAACAGCAGATAGAAAAACAAACAGGCATTCTCATTAATCAAGACAGACATAGAAAAGCAAAAGGATATGCACCGACCCCGCAGAGCTGCGCACACTGAGAGGCAACGCCCCTGGTCTGGCCCTCACCTTATATGGATTAAAGCCTCGCAAACATAGTGGGTGAGAAATGAAACTATCTCAAGCCAATTAGCAAGGGAAACTTTCTCAGGGCAATTACTGTGCCAGGTGCTGGGATGTCTAAAACATCCTTATCTCCTGGCCTGGAGGATGACATGCTCGTTCCCTCCCGCAGCCTCCAGCTGTGAATAGAAACCTCTCCTTGACCCATTCTATGAAAAGAAAACAGGGCCTAGTGCTCCCCATGCAGCCCAAACCAATCTTTTTGATAGACCCTGCACACAGGGCCTAACACTGTGTCCCACTGGCAAGAGTGTCCCCGTGAGCATCGATATCTACTGATGAGCATCAGCACTCCTTGGCTGGTGTTCTAGTGTCCCAATATACATTAGGTCCCATTGAACATTGACCCCATTGCGCATCAGATCCCATTCTACATCGATCCCAATGTACAATAGTCCCCCTTTCCCCTCCCCCATGTAGTAACATAACAGCAGCCTCTTGCTTAGTATAGTAGTTGTGATACTACTCAATTCTATTTCCCACAGACTAAGGACTTTATCAGACGTTCCCTTTAAAACGTTCTTTTGCCAGCATAAAAAAAAAAAAATCTATTTTTATGCCAGCAAAAGAATGTCCCCCCTGCACTTAGCTCCTCTCCCAGCAAAGGCAGCTCTGGCAATAAAGAGGAAGTGAAAGGAGCTCTGTTTGCTTCCTCTTTTGAAATCCTGCGCAATTTCATCATGTGGGAAATTCAAAAATAAAACTTAAAATAACAATGTAAAAGTCACACCAAGCACATACACACATTAAAAAGCTTCCAGGTAACCTGGAGAGGGTCAAAAGAAGTTCATCACTTACCTGCATGTCCTGATCTCACCTGGAAGTGTGCTGGCTGATCGGGCCATTGACTCTGCATTGACGAGAGTTAAAATGGCCCAAGGCTTCACATGCTGACAATGCCAGCAAAAAATCAGCAGAGGGATCTATTGACAGCTTTTTAAAAACTACGGGCATAACTGCGAAAGGGGGACATTGTCTGAACTGTGCGTCCTTTTGCAGTTATGTGGTGTCTTCATGGCACCCTATTTTGTCCGTATTATAAAGTACTAAGTCTATTTACAAAAATGTCTGTCCCCAAGTGAATTCCGGTCAATAACAACAACAACATAAAGCAACTAGCTGGACCCAGCATACCATACGCCATTTAAAAAAAAAATGGCAGGTAGACCTCACGACAAACCTGTAAGGTAGGCTGGTGTGTTTAAATTCCTCATCCCCTTTCTCAGCATTCCACACTTTCACGGAATTGCTGAGGGTGACTTGCTTTGTTACCCTGCCTCAGCCACCGCCAGTTGACTGCCTGGCTCTGGCCCAGTGGTGGCAATAGCATCCTGCCGCTGCCACCAGTTGACTGCCTGGATCTCATCACAGCCCGTGACTGATGAGTGGCTGAGGGAGGGAGAGCAGGGAGGGGCCCTTGTGAGACGGTGCTGGAGATTGAGTGGATTGTGATGTGGAGAGGGAATTTGCATGTGGGTGTTGATTGGTTGAGTGTGGGTGGGTGTGTTTCCTGAGAAGCCGATCAGCACACTGGGAAAGGCAACATACCCAAGAGAATTATATATATATGTAGATATGTGTGGGTCAATGATCAGTGTGCGTGACTGACACCCCATTGTGCAACTGCAGTGCACAATGCACAAAGGCAATACAGAGAGTCAATGCGCATCCATGCACTGCTCTACGAGTATGCAATTGCACAAACACATGTGCCACAGTCCTATGTGATCAACTCTGCTTACATTAGCATCACCCAGGTGTGACTGTTTCACATTGCCCCCCTCCAAAAAACACTCTGCATGCATAGCACACCTTGCACCTGCATGTGTCACTAAAAGGCTGCCAGCCAATAAGGGTATTTAGGATTGCAGCCTCAGAGTAGTTCCAAATGGAAGTCAATTTGACTGAATTGTACAGTGGCTTCAGATGATGTGGCCCTCTTTTTGAGAACTCTCTCTTGTTTTCCCACTGCTTCTTCCTTTTTTTATGTGGGCTTTTTCCCCCCTTATTGCAGAAAATCTGTTAAGGAGTAAAAAGATGGGGAAACTGAACTGTGACTTCTCATTGCTAGGGTGAGGAGGTCAGCTACCTGGAAATAATTGAAATCTTATTTTACAGTCATTCCCTCTCCTCAGAGATCCCTTGGCATGGTAGTTCTGGGCAGGAGTGCCAGGAGGTCAGTCACAAAGAATTCTCAGCACTACCAACAAATTACAATTCCCAAGATTCTCTACAGAGAATCATTATGGCTGAAATCCTGTATCAGCTTATGCTTAACTAAGTACTTAATTAAGTATAAGCTGATACTTAAACTTAAGTATTTAGTTAAATATAAGCTGAAACAGGATTCCGGCATATACTTCCACTGGTATATTCACAATGTTAATCAGAATGGTACTAGTACAACTTCTCCTGGAACATTCTCTTTCTAAGGTATTGGGGCAGGAGTCAAACTTCCCCCACCCAGGGGACCTTGGAGGGCCACAGAGCCCACAGCTCCATTTAGAGTTCAAGCTATTTCCTCTGTTCTGTTACAGAGCACTCCCTTTTCATTGACCAATAGACTATGTCAGTGTGTGTGTGTGTGTGTGGTGTTTTCAGTGTACACTGAAATCTTACACCTTGGGTAGCCAACTTGTGCAGCGGTGTACAACTCCATAGCAAAGCTCCTGATGTAATGAAAAATTGAGATGACCAAGTAAATTGGGACATTTGTGCATAGTAGACAAGCAATTGGATCCTAATTTAGCATCCTGCAAACAGAAGGCATTTGATCCAGTGGAGGATGCAGCTGACAGAAAGCAGTCCGTTTTTGCTTACTCCCTCTGCCTTTGCAGCCCTCTGACATTGTTTCAGAGGGTCTCACAAAACTCTAGAGATGCAAGAGGATTCAGAAAGAGATAGTAAAAGTCATTGTAATCTCTTGACTTTGGTAGATTGCTTTGTAGAATCTTGCAAAACAGAAATGGTGTACCATTACAGCTAGTATTAACCACTTGGACCTGCTTCCCTTGTGGTTAAAATGGGAAATAAATTTATTTCAAGATCCTATAAGCTCTAATGGCCTCAATCTATCTGTCTATCTGTCTGTCTATCTATCTATCTGAACTATTTTTTGCCATTTTTTGTCATAATTTGTATATTGTATTGTAGTTTATGTTTGTTTTAATTCTACACTAGTTTAATTTAATTTTAAGGGGTGGTAGGGTTAGGATTGGGAAGGATTGTTTTAACTTGCTGCTGTTTTAATCCTGTTGTACGCTGCCCCGGTTGCCGAGCAGAGGGGCGGGTTAAAAATAAAAATTTATTGTTGTTGTTGTTGTTGTTATTTATCCATTGCATTTATACCCATCCTTTGTTCCACCATGGAACTCAAGGTGGTAAACAGGAGCTTGCTGGATGAACTCTGATAGGAGCATTCATCAGAGGAAGACCTGCTGAACCTCACCAAGGACACTTTCAGACTACACAACTACAGTGCTATGATTCCACTTTAATGGATATGTCTGTATCCTATGGAATCCCTGGGTTTGTACTTTGGTCAGACACATCAGAAGAGCTCTTTGGCTGAGGGGTCTGAAGGCCCCTCGCTGAACTGCAAAGCCCAGGATTCCATAGGATTATGGCAAAGTGGAATTCCAACATTATAATTGTGTAGTTTGAAAGGGCTAAGTTCCAACCATGGCCTAGAACATTTGAACATCCTATATACTCATAAATCCTATTTTTCCCAGTTAAGTGCGACTAGGATAGATTTATTTTATGGATTAATATATCAGTGGACTTCCTGTCCTAGTATCTCATTTCTGACAATGTAATGTACTGAATTCTACATAGGAAGTGTACCTAAATATAGTCCACTCTGGAATGCTGTAGTCTCACTTCCCCACTTTAGCATATGGTAGTTTAAGAGTAAAATTCTGCAAAGGGTTACATGTAATCTAGGCACTTTGGCTCATAGACATCATTCTTTAGGCATCTGTTCTGTTTGAAACTAGCTAGGCAATTGTCCACTATTCTAACATGAGACAAAGAATTTACAGAACAAATGAAATCTTTTCCCTTTTGCTTGCATGAAAGGAATACTCTTTACTGCACGAAAAGCTGTATAGTCATATTCTACAGTATTTGTACCATGATACAGGAATGGCAACCTGGTGCTCTTCAGATGTTTTGAATTACCTTTTTCCATCATCCCTGATAACTGGCTATACTGGTTGGGACCTATGGGAGTTGTACTCCAAAAGGACACTGGGTAACAAGTTGCTCACCTCTGCAATAGCTATATATTGTCTGCCGTCCTGTTAGTAACGTGTACGGCGTGCTATATACATGGGGTGAATTTTTCACTATTGCACAACAGATGTATTCTGCTGACAACAGTGGAGGCAGAGTTGCACATATCACAATATTGTGCATTGCACATTGGGTTGGCACATTATGCATTGTGATTAAGTTAATATATGGCTGCAATCCCACATCCCTTCATTGTAGCATAAATATCCACATGCAGAAATATGCTACACCAGTATTACACTACCCTCATGCAGAATAGTAATGTTGCACAACCAGTGTCAATGACTGGGTGCAGTTGCATCATTGAGATGTGCTGTGCAGCATTCCCTTTGAATCATGCTGGCTTTTCATGAATTGAAACCCCTATGTGAGGAAAAACAAAACATAATCACTGAGATCCTGCATCATACTTGTAGGTCGTGAAGTTCTGGCAGGTGTAGGTACATCTCATCTGTTAAATGACTGGAAGGGGAGGGAAGCAACCAAGTAGTAGAGTAGTTCAGTAGATGTAGGGGAGGAAAACAACAGTCTTATTCCTCTTTTCTCTGCCTGTCAAACTAGCCAGGAAAGGGAGTCAGTCCCTGCTGCTTGGTCACCTTCCTCCTCTTCTCCAATCTTCCCAGCCACTTAACAGACTTAGCAGCACACCATAGGGCTTGACAGCCCCACATGTAGAGCATTATGCTCCACACATCTGGATGCAGGATCTCAGTCAGGATGGAATTATGTGAAGAAAAGCTATTGAAAGGAACATTTCCCCCTCTTTTCTAGGAGAAAGAGAACATATATTAGTGCTATGCCATTGAAATTAGACAATTAGACTTTTTAAAAAAAGTTTTAACCTTGCAAGTCTTATAAGTTGTCTTTTTTTAAAAAAAATATTTTTATTTACAAATCATAATAAAATACAACCAACAAAAGAAGAAAAATAAAATAAAATATTACTTTTTTTCTTAACACATTCACAAGTCTTATAAGATATCTTAAAGGAGGAAAAATGGATAGGATTGATGAATTCCCATCAAAGGGCTAGGAGATTTGGGTGCAGGATTGCCATGGGGTATATCTGGGGTATAACCCTGGTAATGCAAACAAGGACATTGTAGAACTACATTTCCAACAAAAGTATCATGAGAGGTAGGCTCAAAAATGGGATAAAACCTTAGCTCGAGTTACCAGTGAACGTATTGTGGTGGACTAGAATTTGATGAATCTATCTTGTGAAGCCAGGTCTTCTGTGTTGCCACCATGGTGCCTTTATGCCTTCTAAAAGTAAACAAATCCTCCAATCACTTTTGAAGTCTCATAAAGACCATCTCTGGCAAAAGATGAGAGGAAAAGTAATGTGGAACATTTAAAGGGTGGAACTGATGGCTGCATATTACCCAGAAAACAAATATCAGAGTTACCAATGACAACCCAAACCTTCCCTCCACTACAGGGGGAAACATAATTGCACATAATGCTTTAAAGAGTAATATAAAGCAAAAGAATGGCCATTGCCCAAGAACTTATCACCTACATTTTGGCAGCAGGGGACCCAAAAAGTGGGTTAGTAGATGGAATAACAGATAAAGTATGTGGATGCTACCTGAGGCCTGGTGGTCCCTCAGGTTCACAAAGAATGAATACACATACACATACTCATAGGCACACACACACACTGAGAAGCTGACAACATTAATCTTATCAGAAAGTTAGCTCAGAAGCTATTCTCCTCCTGAGGCAGAACAGCAAATGGCACCCAGCTGGCATCCCACTCCAAGTCAAACACAATCTGGCTGGCTGGCTGGCTTTAGGTGTTGTTGCCTCAAGCATCAAAAGCCACAGATCTTTCTCCCCCCTTGCAGTAGAAACACACTACATTCAGTTCCAAAGTCCATATTGTGATAATACCTTTGTTAGACCAAATAAAAAGGCATTAAACGGTGTGTGTGCAACCATTTAAAACCAATGCTTTATCATCAAGCAGAGATTTTAAAAATATATATTAACGATATTAATGTCACATAGTCTGAATCTTACATTCAAATGGTTTGGGGAGATTAAATAACTAGGATTAAAATGGACTATTAACTTGCTGCCTTTTTTATGATACCCCAGATGAGTTGCCTGAGGGAGCCACATTATCTGTCACTTTTGTGTTAGTGTGGGAATAGATTCATTTTACATGTTTTCCCTGGAAAGTCTTATGTAAGAACACCATAGTCTTACCTTATGTTGCAGTTTTATACCTTTAAATGAAATGGTTTTTCTAGTCATATGATTCGATTTCTCCCCCCCTGCAAGGAATATATGAAGATAATGACCCTCAGAAATGTTTTGCCTCATTGCCTCTCCTTGAAGAAAATTGTCTTCTTGTTTGTTCTCCTTGTTTGTTTTTATAGAATAACTACAAAGCAAAAATGATTTACTTTGGCTTAATCCAACTGAGGTCGATGAGATTTCTGCTGGAAAAAAAAGGCTCTAGGAATGAGTGTCACTATCTGTTTAATTGTGAGGAAACACTGGCTGTGAAGGATAAATGCTGAACAAACAGCATACACTCCCAAGCATTACAACCCTTTTCCATTTCTACTTAGAAGTACTGTAAAGTCTGTTGAGTTCAGTGGTGCTTATTTTCAGGTTAGAAAGTAGAGGACTGCAATCTACTTGAGTCTGTGATGGGCTCAAACGTGGTGGTTTCAGCTTTTCAGGGAAGACTCATATTCTGTGGATTTTTTTTAATCTGTGGAGATGTTATGTCCCATATGGCTCTGATAAATGAGAACAAAGTAAAATATGACACCCTACTTGAGAACATATAAAAAACAGTCTTGTTTGCAATCTGTCTAGATTGCTTCTTTAGGCATAAACGTTCTCAGAAGCAATAGTTTTATCCCAAGCATTTCACTGCCAAAAACAGGACAAAAAGAAGGCAAGATAAACAATACATAGCTGAATAAATATTTTTATTATTATATTTATTCATTATTACAACATCCATATTTAAAATCAAATAATCATAACACCTATAACCCATATAACATTATACCACTAACATAACATAACCTATAAGACATAACCTTAATATAATAACATAACACATGGAACACAGCTCGACTTCCTACCTAACAGTTCTTGGTTTTACTTGTTCATGGACTGTCTAGCTCTTCTATGTTTATTTTTATGTTTTTCTATAATCGTTGAAGTTTCCTTCTTTTTTCCTCTACTGTTTATACTCAATCTTTTCTTATAAATCATTAATAGCAATGAATAATAGCATTAATCTTGAAATGAAACAACATTCATCTTGAAACCCAGCAATTGCTCAATAACACCTCATTCTGTCAAAATATTCCAGTCCTTATAAATAAATATTTTATTTTTATTGAGAAGTGACTGGAATCCTTTTGGTTAATCCCAAGAAGAATAGATCAACTCAATCAATATTTGAATGGTAAGGCCATTTGATTCAGAAGCTCTGCTTTAGTTGGGACCAGCAATAGGATTCAGGCTAAATATTTCTAAACTACATATTATTTTTTAAATAGAGATATACATTTTAAGCATTGAACAATATAAAGCATAATAAAATGGAAGAAGATTAGAAAAACAAGAAAATAGCAGTTATATGGTCTTAAAATCAAAAAGATATGGGCAAAAAAAGATATGTCTTCAAAAGTGAAGGAAAATACATCACAGAGGATGCTTTTTGTATGGCTCAAGGAAAGTCTTCTAGAGGACAAGGCTCATCAAAGAAAAGGCTTGGTTCTGGCTAATCATCGCCTTAAAGAGGTCTTCAGGGTATGATGCATTGTATATCATCTCTCCTGATGAGCACAATCATCTAATAGAGGGAGACAATATTTCTGGTGAGATTGTCCTAAATCAGGTGAACTTGCCCTGAGGATTTATATCTTAAAAGGATCTTGAAGATTTCTCAGTAGCAAATAGATAGCCAGAGCTCTGTCAGGATGGATAATCAAGGGCTTTCCTTAGTATCCTAACTGTCATATTCTGTGTTAGCTGTAGCTCTTGGCCCAACCTCAAGGGAAGATCCCCATAGAACACATTTCAGTAATCAATTTGTGAGCATGCCTGAGAGTGACTGATAACTAATGTAGAAGTAAAACAAAACCCCAAATCCACAAAAATAAAGGTATCAACCTTTATCAGCCAACCAAATGCAAAACACGTGATGAAAGGTTTTAAAGCTCTACCAGCTTCTTCATCAGGCAAAAGATGTTAAAAAATAAAGAAAAAGTGATGATGTTGGAGTCGCAGGCCTACATGCTGTTTCAGATGTCACTTGTGTTGTTGTTCAGGTGAGGGATCTCATGTAGGCAGAGGCCACTCCTACTTCCTGGCCATGTGGAGTTCAGACAAAAGGCAGTAAAATTTAAATCTTTTCGCAGCAATGAGGAAATTTCTCTGGCATCTGGCATGTCCCTATTCTTTTGTGAGACCATGGGCCCCTTGTTTGGCAGAGATCATTGGATTTTACAAGCAGTCTCTCTACTTCAGCATCTGGAAACAACTTTTAGGTGCTGTATAGGTAAAACTAGCCAATTACACTATGAAAGAGAAGTTCTACCTTTGTTGGAGGTAGAAACCTCAGACAGTTTAGACTCAGTCCATATTTCCCTCTTGTTTAGGATTCCCTTTGTTGTGGAAAAATGTGGTATATTCAAATCTATGAAACACAAACAGGGCAGCTGTATTGGCCATGCATGTGAAGACACACCCAACTAAAGGTGGTGGCAGGTTTGGGTGTGCAACACCAGTACCCTGGTGAGATCAAACTCTTTTACCCAAAAAGGCTCTGACGCTGAATATCCAGTTCAAAAAAGGGGGAAGTTTATTTTAAAGAACAAAAGAAAAGGGTTTTCTCCTCCCCAGCTCTAAAAGGCTTGAAATGAAAGGTACTTTACAGTTGGAGTTTCAGCAGTCTTCACGGTGACATCTCTCTGGGTTTGATCTCCTCACTCAATGGAGCTGGTGCAGGGTCTTTCAGCTCCTGATTCCTCTGACTGTTGTTGGTAACTAATTTGGCTGATGACTGTTGGTAACTAATTGGACTGATGACTGTTGGTAACTAATTTGGCTGATGGTGTAAGAAATGCCCTTCCCGGCTATCTGGGCCTGTTTGCCACCAGAACTGCTCTCTGCAAGCTCACAGCAAAGACTGCCCAAAGGAACTAAAAAGCTTCTAGGTGAACAGAGCTTGCTGGGAAAGGACAAACCAAACCAGGAAAAATGCAGGGGAATTCTTAGCTCCTCCCACAAGTCTAATATAATGAAGTATTTCTATACTCAGACATGCTAAGGCCTGAAGTAAAACAAAGAAATGCAGGGGAGATTTAAACAGTCCTGGCTGGACATCACAATGCAGCAAAACAAAATCCACAGTCCACAAAAAAGTGATACTTTTATCAGCCAACCAAATACAAAACACATTTAAATTTTACTGTCTTTTATCTGAACTCCACATGGCCAGGAAGTAGGAGTGGCCTCTGCCTGCATGAGACGTCTCACCTGAACAACACAAGTAACATCTGAAATGGCATGTAAGCTTGTGACACCAACGTCATCACTTTTCTTTCTTTATTTTTAACACCTTTTGCCTGATGAAGAAGCCAGTAGAGCTTCAAAAGCTTGCATCATGTGTTTTGCACTTGATTGGCCAATAAACATATCGCTTTTTTGTGGATTTTGGATTTTGTTTTACTGTGTGGCCAACATGGCTACCTCTGAATGTGTTTCCTAAAGTAGAAGTATTTCTTTAGACACAGACACACAACAAAAAGTGCATTCCCTGTTAATTTGTTAGTGGCTTTCCTGCTCAGAAGTGTGTATTTTTGTGTGTGCATCTATGTGTGGCAAGTACAGAGAGAGGGAGGGAAGGGAAGCAGGAATAATACTAGCCACCTAACTGGGAATGGGCCTATTGAAGAGCCAGTGGGGAGACACTCTCCTGTAGAAGCTGAAATCCTGTTGAAAGTTGGCATACCGCAGCCATAGGCAAAGAGCAGCCCATAAACTGTATTCAGTTCTGGGGGGTACATTTTATGGCTGTCAAGTCCCCCCCCCCAAGACTTCCAAAGCCCATATATATTATAGTTTTCAACTGCTAAGTGAATGGAAACAACTCAAAAGTACTGGAAAACATCGCAGTTTTGCCCCCAGAATCATCCTATACCTCACACACACATCCAAGGCAATTTTAGCTGAAAACAAAACCAAAAGTGACAGCATGTCATCACTTCCAGTTATGTTGGAAGCACCAGTATAGACTGTGAGAAGGTTGAGGGGGGAAGGCGTAGTCTCCTTCACAGTTGCTCATCACTGGTGTACTAGAATGCTACAGTGGCATGCATAACTGTGCAGCACTGTGGTAGGCCAGACTGAGAGGGTGGAGGCAAAGCTATGCTGGTGCATTTTTCTTAAAGCACCAGAGACTGTTGCAGAACCTGGTGAAACACTTGGATAAAGAAGACTCAGAAACATCCTTCAACAAGCCAATAAAAAGGCTAACCACTTTTGTATCTGGCCAGTTACAGAACCCTAAGTCACCAAATGAATTGTGGGCCTATATAGATACACTAATGGATAAACAAGGCAATAGCTTGGATCCTAATTTCCCTGAGCAGAATGTCAGGGATGATGGGAGTTGTAGCTCTTCACCTCTGGCTCAAACTCACCACCTTGTTATGCAGCAGAGCCAACCAGCTTAGATCAGTGGTTAATGCTTTTCTCCAAAGCAGCAGAGTTTCAGAGAATAGGCTGAAGATCCTGACAAACTCTCCAAGCCTTCTCACTCTTCTCCAGGTGTCTCCAAAACGTCTCCAGGATTCACTCAGGCAACTCAGTAGTTTTATATAAAACCTACTTTATTCTTCTATATAAACATACTATATCACAATCTCTACACACTACTCCACCTCTACTCCACCACAAAAATACATTGGCAAAACATTGCAATTTTATAGCCATTGTTTATCACCACCCACTAGTTAGTTTCCACCCAGTGGGTGTGTACTTCCATTCTGATTGGTCCACATAGTTCCATCCATGCTTAAGACCAACCCATGTATTTCAACATTTCACCTTGTACACTTAATGATTCTCAGGTGTTTCCAATCTGCATTCAGTACCTCTGTCCTTGGCTCTCAGGCCTTCTAGATTACATTAGCAGTTTCACCTGTGTAGCCCCATAATTGCTCTTGCTTAGTCATTGTGACTTTCACATACATATTTTATTTCTTTCACTGTATGTCCCATGTTGCATTTTCCTTAACAATCCCCTCCGAAATAAAATATTGTATGTGTCTTACAATGTCATTCCAACCATTTGTGTCAGCCTTTCATGTTTTTCTGCTGTCAATGCTTTTGTGAACAAATCTGCTATGTTGTGTTGTGTTTCTATATATCTCAATTCTATTTCCCCCTTCTGAACCATGTCTCGCACATTTTGATATCTTACACCAACATATTTTGTTCTGTTCTTCAAACTTTCAGTTTCAGCCATTGCTATGCATGACTGTGAATCTTCCAGTATTTCCACTGGTATCTTGTAACTTTCATTTAAATCATTTAGCAATTGCTTAATCCACTGTACCTCATTTACTATCTCATTCAAAGCAGCAAATTCTGCTTCCGTTGTGCTTAACGCTACATTAGTTTGTTTTCTACTTCTCCAAACTATTGGACTTTCACTATATTTAATTATCATTCCTGTAACTGACTTCTTGTCTCCTAATTCTGATGCAAATGAACTGTCTACATAACAATCTAGATCTGAACTACTGCTTCTTATAATCAATTTCCTATCTAAGGTTCCTTTCAAATATCTCAATAAATGTTTTACCGCTGTCCAGTCTTCAATTTTTGGATCATTAACCCTTCTAGACAATACATTTACAGCATAAGAAATGTCTGGTCTGGTGTGGCAAGATATGAATTGTAAAGATCCTATTATACTTCTGAAGAGAATCTTGTCCTCAAATGCTCTAGTTGTTTCCTCAGTCACAAAACCAGTTGTCATTGGAGCTCTTACTATTTTTGCATTCTGTAATCCACACTTTTCAATCAGTCTTTCAATTTTATTTCTCTGACTTAATAAACAATGTCCTTCTTCTGTCCATTCAACACAAATACCTAAATAAGACTTCAAGACACCTAAGTCCTTCAAAACAAACTTCTTAGACAATTCTCTTTTTACTGACTCAATTTCCTGTTTTGACTTTGCTGCTACGCACAAATCATCTACATAAATCACTAATACTATGTCTCCTTTTGTATAAACACAAGCATCTGCAATGCTCCTCTTGTAACCTAGCTTAACTAGCTCATCATTGATGCACAGATTCCACACTCTGGCACTTTGTTTTAAACCATACAACGCTTTCTTTAATTTATATACTCTCTGACTATCATTTTCTTCGAAACCTTGTGGCTGTTCCATAAATATTTCTTCATCCAGAACCGCATTCAAGTAAGCTGTCTCAAAATCAAAATGTTCTACAACTAAATTCCTTTTTACTGCTACAGCTAGAACCATTCTCAGACTTTCCGGCTTTGCAGTTGGAGAATATGTCTTATCATAGTTCTCACACTGCTGTTGTGCAAAACCCTTAGCCACTAACCTAGCTTTATATTTGATACTTCCATCTGGCATTTCTTTCCTTTTGTATACCCATTTACAACCAATTACTTTCTTGTCTTTGGGTCTGTCAACAATTTCAAAAACATCTTTATTTACCAGGCAACCAAACTCATTATCCATTGCATCAAACCATCTTTCCTGTTCTTCACTAGAATAACTTTCCAATTCTTCAAAACTTTCAGGCTCTTCTACTGCTAAACAAGCTCTTGCCTTTGTCACAACAAACCTATCTGGAGGCTTTCTAACTCTATGACTACGCCTGGGAATAAAATCTGCTGTTCTGTCTCTTTCATCCTCACTTTCTCTACTAGGAGTTGTAGTTCTATGACTAAATCTCTTGTCTTCAGTCATTCGAGTAGTAGTAGGCCTAGATGCTATCTCATCATCGGAAGAACTACCACTGCTGCTAGGTGATGCTTCCTGCTTAACTGAAACCCCTCCATTTCCTGAGGTTGGTTCAGTTTGTGCTTCTGGTTCATTTGAACTCCCTAATCTCAAAAACACTTCTTTATTGGCATGCAGTTTGTCCCAACCAGCATGTCTTTCAAAATTTGCAGACCTAGAATACTGCACTTGTTTTCCTCCCAAATGAAACTTGTAGCTATTTCCAGAATACCCCAAAAACCTAAGCCTTTTGCTTTTGGGTTCTCCTTTCCTCCTGAAACAAGCAGGTGTGTAAACATGAGCAAATTGTCCAAAAACCCTTAAGTACTTGTAATTTGGCATTCTCCCATACAATACCCTGTAGGGAATGTCTTCAATTTCTGAATGATACAATCTGTTACTGATATGTATTGCAGTCAAAGTTGCTTCTGCCCAAAAACTATCTTTCACCCCTGCATCTGCCATCATACAAGCAGTAATTCTTTTTATATCTTGTATTTTCTTCTCTGCTAACCCATCCTCACTAGGACAAGCAGGGTTTGTAGTTTCATGCCTTATTCCCACCTTTTGAAACCAATTAAACAATTGATTATTTAAAAATTCTCCTCCTCTATCAGTTATGATGGTGCCTACTCTGCTATCAAATTGTCTTTCCACCATTCTTACCCATGCTTTTAAACTTTGCCCAGCGTCAGATTTGTTTTTCATTATTCTCACAAATGCAAACCTTGTATACCTATCAACAATTACTAGGAAATACTTGCTTCCCCCTAAGGACAAGCAATTAGCTTGGGCGACATCTGCATGTACATACTGAAATGGTCTTTGAGCAATTCTTTTTGTTTTCTTAGCTACTGGAAAAGCTCTGACCTTTACCTGTTGACATACTGTACAATCTAAGTGGTTTTTGCATTCAGTAACTTTTAACTCTGGACACATACTGATTAAATTCTTTAAACATTTGAAGCTTGCATGGCCGAATTTTCTGTGAAGCTCATGTATGCAGTCTTTGTGCATTGGAATATTTTCTATGTTATTAGCTTCTTCAACCCTGTAGCTATCAATATTGTCCTCCAAATAATAAAGTTTGTCCTTTTTCAAACCTATGCCACGCAATTCCCCATTCATTTTTATCTTACACATGTTCTTTTCAAAGATGACTGTGTAGTCTCTTTCTGTTAATCTGCTTACTGATAACAAATTATTTTCTAACTCCTTTACATGTAAGACATCATTAAAATTCTCTTTTAGCCCTGGAATGTACACAGTACCCATTTGATTTACAGTACTTAGCTCTTTCCCATCAGCCAAAACTACAGCATTTACATTAGCTGATTTTCTATTACTTATCAAATTTATATCATTACACATCAAAGATGTGGCTCCTGAATCAACTAGCCATTTAGAATTTGCATTTTGTTTTTCCTTAATCATGGTTGCAACCCCCTTTTTATTACCACTGTCCTTCAAAAATGGAGGTCTGGACTGTTTTTGATACTGCAGCGGCTGCCATCTGCTCTCTGCTTGCTTGCGTCTCTCAGCTGCAAAATGTTTACAATGTCTCTGCAGATGACCAATCTTCTTACAATAAAAGCACCTCCGTTGCTCCCTTGTAGAGGCTGCTTCCTCCTGCGTTCGCCAGTCAGGAGTTGTTTGTTTTGGCACAGTCTTTAAACTTGCTGAGTCACCCTGCTCAGACATTCTTCTCTGGTTCTCTTCCAGTATTCTGGCCACAACTAAGTCTCTATTAAGCTCAGCTTCTGGCAAGTTCTGCAAGCTGTTCGTTATGCTGTCCCACGAAGAGTCTAGCGATTCTATTAAAATGTAGCATTGCTGCTCTTTGCTAATTTGCACTCCCCTCAGTTCAGCTTGCACAAACAAATCTTGCATTATTTTTAAATGTTCTATCACACACTGCCCTTTAGCCATCTTTTGCCTGTATATTCTTTTAGACCATAGCATTTTTGCAAAAGCAGTTGAAGGAGTGTGTAATCTCTGCAAGGTATCCCACACAGCCTTGGCAGACGTTTTATCTCTGACGTCATTAATTAAGTCTTCTTCAAGCATGAGATAAAGACAGGCTTTTGCTTTACTATCTCTCTCTTGAGTGGCTGCATTAGCATCAGCTGCCAGCCCTGTTTCAACTGTTGACCACAGACCTTCCTTTACTAGTAGAGATTGGGCATAAATCTTCCAGGTAGAGTAGTTGTTTCTATTCAATTTACTAAACTTTAGAAATTCCATCTTGATTTGTGCAGTGACTCAATTTGACACAGTCCTTCTGAGTATGCACAGCCGACCCTTCTGGGCTTAAGCAAAACACAAAATGATTTACTCACGAGGCTTATCAGTGCAGCACAAACAGCTTGCTCTGATCTATCGTCCACAAAGCTTTCTTCCACTCTCTGGAACTTTCAGCTTCTGTGGATGCTGGGTGCTCTAGTAACTGGGCCCATAACCCTTGTCAGGGATGATGGGAGTTGTAGCTCTTCACCTCTGGCTCAAACTCACCACCTTGTTATGCAGCAGAGCCAACCAGCTTAGATCAGTGGTTAATGCTTTTCTCCAAAGCAGCAGAGTTTCAGAGAATAGGCTGAAGATCCTGACAAACTCTCCAAGCCTTCTCACTCTTCTCCAGGTGTCTCCAAAACGTCTCCAGGATTCACTCAGGCAACTCAGTAGTTTTATATAAAACCTACTTTATTCTTCTATATAAACATACTATATCACAATCTCTACACACTACTCCACCTCTACTCCACCACAAAAATACATTGGCAAAACATTGCAATTTTATAGCCATTGTTTATCACCACCCACTAGTTAGTTTCCACCCAGTGGGTGTGTACTTCCATTCTGATTGGTCCACATAGTTCCATCCATGCTTAAGACCAACCCATGTATTTCAACATTTCACCTTGTACACTTAATGATTCTCAGGTGTTTCCAATCTGCATTCAGTACCTCTGTCCTTGGCTCTCAGGCCTTCTAGATTACATTAGCAGTTTCACCTGTGTAGCCCCATAATTGCTCTTGCTTAGTCATTGTGACTTTCACACACATATTTTATTTCTTTCACTGTATGTCCCATGTTGCATTTTCCTTAACTAATGGATAAACAAGGCAATAGCTTGGATCCTAATTTCCCTGAGCAGAATTCTACTCTCAGAATGAACTTACCTGTTTCTTTAACCCTTCCTACTTCATCATTCTAAAAGATGGCCCTACAGAATGGAAAACCTTCTAGAATGATATGGGGTTGTAAGTGGGTGTCTCTAGATAATAGTAAGAAGCGGTGGTATTGCCAAAAATTGGAGAGTCCTCTCCTGCACTTTGAAGTGCCTTCTACGCATGCTGCAGATGCTTGTGAATCAATATATTTTTATTATATTTCTGCCAATATTTTATATAAGGCAATATTGCTCTAAAACTGAAGTGCCTTATAGCAAAATGGTAGACAAATGTAAACTTCATGAATACAATCAACTTGAATGCAGTGGTACTTCAAAGTTAACATGGAATAGGACTAGGGTTTTTTAATATTTGCCCAGCTGTCCTTAAGGCTGATCATTTCCCTAAGAAATGTTCTTGGACTAGCATAAAGTTTCCCATAGCATTTTGTAAATCCATCCAATTATAAAAAGAACAATTTGTATGAAAGGCTGCCATGGCCAATGGATATTTCTCGTTATTATAGTGGGCTAGTTTCTAAAGCGCTTGACTCCTCAGTTTTGCTCTACTGCAGACACAGATATGGCCTCTTTAACATTTCGCTGAGGCATGTAGTGGGTTTTTTAAAGAAAAGAAAAGAAGTATCATGGGCATTTCAAAATACATTTATTTTAACTGCAAATGATGACTGGCAGTAAAGGAAGCCGGCTTTTACAAGATCACATACCAAAAGGGCATATGGGCTTGGAATTTAACACAAGGTAGCTATTCCCTGGCTTCAGTCTTTAAGTGTATGTTCATCTGATTAGTAGCCAGAAGTAAGATGATCATCTTGACCTTTACTTAGAAGTGTAGCTCCTAAGTGTAAGATTCCAGGATCCTGAGCAGAGAAGCTGCGTGAATAAATGTGATAGGAGGCTCTTCTGGCTAGGATTTTCACTAAAAAATCTCTGGGTAGTATGTGTTGATTTAAAATCGTTCATCATTCATCATTACAATTGAGTAGAACAAAGCAATTAATTATATAGTAGAGGGGGAAAACTTTCAGAAATTAATTGATTCCAGTGCATATAGCCTAACAAATGTTCCTTATCGCCACTGAAAATCATTGCTTATTATGCTCCATGGGCACAGCCTTACATAGTGGTTACTCGTATGTAATTCAGTCATGTCAGCCACATGCTAAAAAACGAAACAAAACCCTGAACTTTGGGGAAATTGATGGTAGTATTCACCTGCCTCCCAGTTCTATTTCAAATCTTCTTTTTAAATTGTAACTCATCCTTGAGTATCAGCAGGAGTGGCACACAGATAGTGCTAAAACAGTAAAAGAACAAAATCATCATATCATCACAAACAAATTAAAATAGCTAAAGGACAGCTGCCATACAAATGGTATTTCTAAAGCCCTGTGAAACTGCCTGGAACCAAAAATGTGGTAAACACCTGAAGGAAATCTTCCATAGATAAGGTGTCACAATTGAAAAGGCCCAAAATCCTATTGCAGAGTTATGAGTGTGCAACTACTGTAGTTACAGAGCTACACAGTGCCTGCCAGCCTGACCTTTCCAG
This sequence comes from Gambelia wislizenii, assembly GCA_030847615.1. Taxonomy (NCBI): domain Eukaryota; kingdom Metazoa; phylum Chordata; class Lepidosauria; order Squamata; family Crotaphytidae; genus Gambelia; species Gambelia wislizenii. The sequence continues at coordinate 284,767,401 of JAUMIR010000001.1, read as the reverse complement.
CCTGATTGTCCATTCCCCATCACTCTGGAAGCTGCTGACTAATGTTTTCACCTCCTCTTGTGAGAAATCTCCACTGCAACAGGCAGAAGCAGCGTCCCTGTCACAATTCCCTCTCACTGCAGAACTCACTTGAGCAAGGTGGGGTGGGTGGGAAATGTCATTCAGCTGCTTCCCAAGAGACAGGGGAACCGACCCCTCCATGACCACAGCAATACTTCCTGGTAAGTGGGGATTGGGGGACTTTCATGGTCCCTATGCGTCTCCTAAACCTAAAGGCTATATAGGGATCATGAATATCACACAGTTGTGAATGTGTAAGTTCAGGTTATGGATTTATAACTCATCAACAGGATTCCAGTCACAGAATGTTCTCGAACATTCTTCCAGCTAAAGGGAAGTGGTCAGTCAGGGACTGCTGTAATGCAAATGGAAAAAAATAGAGAAATTGGTTTGGTCAATGAAGAGGGTCCAAGTACTGAAGAAGAACTGTAAGGATTAGGAATGATGACAAATAGAGGAGGGTGAAGAAAAATGCCATACAGGTCCAAGACAAGCACTAGGAACTGTGTATAGTCCGCAAGACAGTGGTGGGCAAACTGTTCACGTATTGGGTTGAATCCTGCATTGGAAGATGTTCTTCTGCAACAGGCATCCACAGAGAGCTCCAGGGATCCTTAGGAGGTCCCTGCATATTACAAGCCTGCACTGTATCCAGCAACAGTAAAATAGCTGGAAATGCTCCATTGATCCCCTCACTCTCCAGCAACATGGAAATGGTAATGCTGGGGGGCTGCTTACAAGGTGGGTTGAGGGGGATAGTCACTGCACAGTCTGAACAGAATTCTGACCTCCACAATGACAAAAAAATGAGTCATGATAGCATCTGACTTACACCATTGTAATTCACTAAAGGGATTCTAACTATTGATGTAAATAAATGGTTCTCAACCTGTGGGTCCCCAGATGTCATTGGACTACAGTTCCCAGGAGCCCTCTGAGGTCTCAGCTTGACAACCAGGTGGTCCTCCCAGTCATTCGTGAGGCTGTAGGATTGAACTCACAGCCTCACTAATGACTGGGAGGACCACCTCGCTGTCAAGGTGAGACTTCAGAGGGCTCCTGGGAACTGTAGTCCAACAACATCTGGGGACCCACAGGTTGAGAACCACTGATGTAAATCCAGGCTAACTGCCCAATTCTTGGGCAGCATGCTTCTAGTGTGAGTATATACATCAGCATATTTGCTCATGGGGGTGGAATCAAAGAACAGCTTTGCATAAGAATAAGTATGAGGATGGTACATTGAGAGTTAAGGTAGGATTTTATTTTACATACTGCAGTGAGAGAAAATACATCTAGCAGTGATAAAAATTAGCTCAGATTTGCAGCTGTTGTCTTTTTTCCCTCCTTCTCTCAGTAGCAATGACATTATTCAGAGCAAAGGAGGCAAACTAGATAATTCATTTTATAAGACAGGAAGACAAAAGTACAAGAGGGATGGGAAGAGCTAACAGCCCTCTGGTATTTTTGTGCTATGCATAGTAGGCAGAGAATGAACAACTTGGCTCAAAACATGCCATATATCCAATTTCAGTTTTTCATTGCTCATTTAGTAGCATCCCAGAAGCTTCTTTGAACTTCAGTTTTTGTTTTATTTTGTTCAACCGCAAAGACAATGGACCAATACACTTATGTGTGCCAGTGGCCTCCTTCCCATCCCTGTTAACCCACCTCAGATAGAAACCGGTTAGAGAATTGCATTCCCTGAACCATGAATATATTCCAATAGCCAGTTCCATGATTGCTATGACATTTTAGATGCTGCACTAAACAGAAAACACAGGGAAAGGGTATCCACCAAGACCATGACTTAAATCCGGGAAGCCAGATTGAGAACATCTAGGTAAAAATTAAGGGGGAGAGAAACAACAGGGATGTTATGGGGGAGTCTACTACAGACCCCCCAACTCAGACTGAGGACTTGCATGATGCCTTCCTAGAAGAGATGGCCACAAATATAAAAGAGAGATGTAGTAGTAATGGGAGATTTCAGCTAATATTTCTTGGAAGACAAACTCTGCCAGGACTGTAAGGTCTAACAAATTCCTCAGTTGCCTTGCAGACAATGTCATTGTCCAGAAGGTGGAAGAGTCAATGAAGGGATCAGCTATTTTAGATCTGATCCTAACTGTAGTATGTGGGGAAATATTCATTGTAATGTAAAAGCATTCTTGTGTACCTCATTCACATCCTAAGATAAGTCTAGGGTTTTTCCCTGCATGCATTTGTTCTCCCAAAATTCCCTTTCTCTTATTTCACTGGGCACTTCCAGCCAACTGGAGTGCTGGGTCATTCAACACATGACCTAATTTGAATTTTATTGCTTTGTGTAAGTTCTCTTTTAAGTTTGAGTCTCCATGAGGCTGGAGCCTCTTTAGCCATATTTGCCATCTTCATCTGAAACCATGCCATGATGCATCGGAAGCCAGCCCTACCGCTGTAGGCTGAGTGAGTTTTCTTACCCTAAATACCATTAGTTAGGAACCTCTTTTTAAAGTTTGTTTTAGTGTGTAGATTGAGATTGATATACCTTCAGTAAATTTTGATTTGCATTTTAAACTGACTCCTTTGTTTTGTAATGAGTCTAATTTAACTGGGTGATCCCAGGCTTCTGAATACACTTTTTAAATGCTAATTGAGCTTAAGTCTGCATTCCTAAGCACACTTTGCATGAACATGAAGTTTAAAGTAAATGTTTTTTAATTCCCTTTTTAAAAGAAAATAATTCTTGTTGTTTTTAAAAGGACTAGATCCTGGAATTTTTTAATACAATTTTATTTTTAGACTCATTACTCCTACACTAACTAACAGTGATGACCTGGTTAAGGGGGCGGAAGTGGCAGGATACTTAGGTGGCAGTGACCATGTTCTCCTGGAGTTTGCGATACAGAGGAAAGTGGAAGCCAAGGACACACATTCTAGACTTAAAGAAATTTGATTTCAGTAGACTTAGAGAAATACAGAATGTGATCCTGTGTTCAGGAATACTAAAAGAGAAGGAAGTTCATGATGGATGGGAGATTTTAAAATGTGAGATATTGAAGGCACAATTTCAAAGAGTTCAAATGAGGAGGAGAAATGGGAGATGTCTAGAAAAGAGATGTCTAAAGAACATTCAGCTGAGCTAAGATTTAAAGGGGATACGTACAAGAAATGGCAAAAGGGAGAAATCACCAAAGAGGAATTCAAACGAATAGCCAGCACATGTAGGGAGAAAGTCAGCAAAGCTAAAGCACAGAACAAGCTCAGGCTTGCTAGAGAGCTTAAAAAAACAATTAAAATGTATTTTTTTGTTATTTCTGTAGCAAAAGGAAGAACAGGACATGGTAGGGGCACTGTGTGGAGAAGATGATGAAATGCTAACAGGAGACAGAGAAAAGGCTGAACTACACCTTCTTTGCCTCGGTCTTCTCCCAAAAGGAAAACAGTGCTCAACCTGAGAGAAATGGGGCAAATGATACAGTAGGGGAAGTGCAGCACAGAATAGTTAGTACAGGAATACCTAAATACACTAACTGAATTCAAGTCTCCAGGGCCAGATGGACTACATCGAAGGGTATTAAAAGAACTGGCAGAAGTAATCTCAGAACCACTGGCAATAATCTTTGAGAATTCCTGTAGAACAGGAGAAGTCCCAGCAGACTGGAGGAATATAAGTGTTGCCCCCATTTTCAAAAAAGGAACAAAAAGGACCCAAATAATTCCTCCCTAGTCAGTCTGACATCAATACCAGGAAAGATTCTAGAACAAATCATTAAATAGTCTGCCTTTACTTAGAAAGAAATGCTGTGATTACTAAAAGTCAATATAGGTTTCTCAAAAACAAGTCCTCCCAGACTAATCTTATATCTTTTCTGTTAGAGTTCTAAGCTTGATAAATGTAGGGAATACTGTGGATGTAGCATATCATGATTAAACTAAGGCCTTGACAAAAAAAACCCCTGATATTTTTGCAATTAAGCTAGTAAAATGTGAGCTATACAATGCTACTGTTAGGTGGATTTGTAATTGGTTGACCAACTGAACCCAAAGGGTGCTCACCAACGGCTCCTCTTCATCCTGGAAAGAAGTGATTAGTGGGGTGCCACAGGCTTTTGTCCTGGGCCCAGTGCTATTCAACATTTATCAATTACTTGGATGATGGAATTAGGGACATGCTTATCAAATTTGCAGATGACACCAAATTAGGAGGAGTAACTAATACCCTAAAGGACAGGATCAACATTCAAAATGACCTGGATAGACTGGAGAGCTGGGCTAAAGCTAACAAAATGAAATTCAATACGGAGAAATGTAAGGTACTGCACTTAGGGCGAAAAAACAAAATGCATCGATATAGAATGGGGGAGACCTGGCTGAACGAAACTACGGGTGAAAGGGATCTAGGAGTCCTAGTAGACCACAAGTTGAACATGAGACAACAGTGTGCTGCGGCAGCTAAAAAGGCCAATGCAATTTTGAGCTGCATCAATAGAAGTATAGTGTCTAGATCAAGGGAAGTAATAGTGCCACTCTATTCTGCCTTGGTCAGGCCTTACCTAGAATACTGTGTCCAGTTCTGGGCACCACAATTCAAAAAGGATATTCACAAATTGGAGCCTGTCCAGAGGAGGGCGACTAAAATGATGGAAGGTCTGGAAACATGTCTTATGAGGAAAGACTTCGGGGGCTGGGTATGTTTAGCCTGGAAAAAAAGACAGTTAAGGGGTGATATGATAGCCCTGTTTAAGTATTTGAAGGGATGTCACACTGAGGATGGAGCAGGCTTGTTTTCTGCTGCTCCAGAGACTGGAACACAGAGCAATGGATGCAAGCTCCAGGAACAAATTCCACCTCAACATTAGGAGGAACTTTTTGACAGTAAGAGCTGTTCAGCAGTGGAACACACTCCCTCGGAGCGTGGTGGGTTCTCCTTCCTTGGAGGTCTTTAAACAGAGGCTGGATGGCCATCTGTCAGGGATGCTTTGATCATGATTTTCTGCATGGCAGGGGGTTGGACTGGATGGTGCAAAGATATATAACAGAACACTAAAATTAGGATCATCCAAGCCATTGTATTTCCCATCACCATGTAAGTGTGTGAGAGCTGGATGGTGAAGAAAGATCTGACAACCATGCCCTATGAGGAGTGGCTTAGGGGGCTGGGTATGTTTAGCCAGGAAAAGAGAAGGTTAAGAGGTGAAATGATGGCCATGTTTAAATACTTAAAGGATGTCATATTGAAGAGGGAGCAAGCTTGTTTCCTAGTACTCCAGAGACTAGACACGGAACACTGGATTCAAATTACCGAAAAAGTGATTCCACCTAAACATTAGGTAGAACTTTCTGATGGTAAGAGCTAAGTGGAATACACTGTCTCAAAGGGTGATGGAGTTTCCTTCTCTGGAGGTTTTTCAACAGAGGCTGGATGGCTATCAGTTGGGAGTGCTTTGTGTATTTTTGCATAGCAGGGGATTGGACTGGATGGTCCTTGTAGTCTCTTCCAATTCTATGATTCTGTATTCTGGAGAGGGAAATCACAGCATAGGTTACTTTCCTGTAACACTTTCATGGTGGCCAACCCCACTGAACACACCTACTTGTACTTGTGAGTGACGGGATTTGGTTATATACTAAGTTCAGGCAAGTCTATACAATGACTGCTTCTGATTTCAACATAGTGGGGAACTGTATCATCCTATCATAGTTAATATTACATATCCCATAATTTCAGTAAACTGTTATAATGCATTTTTTTTAATAGGAAATACTAAACAGTATTTTTCACTCAGCAGATTTAACACATCACAGTATAACTCTAAAGTGGGGTTCGCTGTGGTGTGAAGCGGCAGCTCATTCACCACTTCCAAAGCCCTATCAGAGCCCTTGCATGGTTGGTTGGGGTTTTTTGGTCCAGCAGAGCTCTTTGTTTTAATAAATTTTCCCCTCACCACGGGTTCCAAGGCTATGTCCTTCCTTGCAAAACCCCATTTTGGAACTTACCATTGGCAGCAGAATCACACATGTGGAGCCTTCCAGGGCAAATGTGCTCCCCACATCCCTTGCTGGTGGAGACAGAGAGGCACCTCTCTCCCATCCTAAACCCCTCAGACACCTTGCCATGGTATTTAGGATTGCTCTGCCCAATACTACCGTATATAGAATTGGCTATGCTTAAGTCCCCACTGAATTCATTTAACTTTCTGTTGTATTCTGGGCAGTAGGTGTTCCTGGGTTTGTCTGCTTTTGAACCAATCTAATTTTATCAAAAAAAAAAAAATTGAGAGAAAATATTATTTTGTTGTTCTTGCCAATGAAAATGGCATACTTCTGCTCCCAAGAGAACCATTAGAAAAGCTATGTCAAACTGTCTTCTGTTGCCATTGTCTAGGTGTGCTGTTATAATCTTCTCTATGGCGGCAAACTTATCATATCACTCTCACCTCAGTAGATTGTAGAAAGGAGCTTTCAGGGATAGAAGGGGGAACATCTGGCCATCCAGATGTTGTTGGACTGCAGCTCCCTCATTCCTCACCACAAGCTATACTATTTCAGCTGATGGAGACCAGGAACATCTGGAGAACCACATGTTCTCCCTCCCTGCTTTAAAGTATATTAATATGCAGTGTATTAAGACAAAGTATATTAATATACTGGGTGGCCTACTCGCTCAGCCTCAGAGGAAGGCAATAGCAAACCTCCTCTAAATAAATCTTAGAAAATGCCATGATAGGTTTGCCTTAGGGTTACCGTGGTTGGAAAAAACTTGAAACAGCACACAACAACAAAATAAAAAGTAGGTAAGAGAGAACAATTAAAAGAACTAAGTCAATATATCTTCTTTTCCTATTGTCTAGTTAAATGATTTATTTACATTATATTAAAAAGGGTATTATGGTTTTTAATGTGTAACTATTCTATGAAGAAATAGCTCTGTGAGCGGTTGTTATGTCAGACAGTTTTCCTAAACCTCTCTCCACCACCACAATAGAATAGTAATGCATTGCTGATACAGCTTTGTGATTTGGGTTGGATGGGGGGGGGGACCTGACACATTCGCCTGCAGGCAAAAATCAATTACCCAAAGGTCTAGGTGTTGAATAAATGCCTTGAACTCTTGGGTCTGCAGCATCAGGCAGGAAAGTTTATGAGACTATCCTGAAGGTTTCTACGTATTGCATTTTCTGCAATTCAAACTACATCTGGAAAGACTTACGTGTTTGTTATGCTTTTTCCCCCAAGAAAGGGCAAAGGATCATGGAAGACGAGCAGGGGGGGGGGAGGCTTTATTTTCTAGTAAGCATATCAGCTTTCCCACAAGCAGCCAAGGCCCTGTTCGGACATATATGTGGAAGCAGGTAAAGGGACCATGCCCAGTGGTTCTTGTGTGTCAGCAGGTCAGTGAATCCACTCCAGGTTTTAACCTGAAGTTTCAAGGAGCTGCCCAAGGCATTTGACATATTTGAGGGACAGGGCTCAGCACCCTGGAATGCTCTTTAAAGTCTAGACCAGTGGTTCTTAACCTGTGGTCTGGGGACCCCCAGGGGTCCGCGATGTCATCACAGGGGGCCCATGAAAAGCTGAGGGCTGCTTGGCCCACCTCCCCCCTGCAGTGGAGTGGCCACGTGACACGAGCAACTTTCAATCCACTCCAGCCACATTGCCATTCAATCCACTCCAGGAAAGTCTTCCCTCCCCCTCCAGTGCCTCCGAGGGGAAGTTTAATGGATGGTGTAATTGTATTATTATTACCAGGTGGTATTATTAGGGTTTTGAGTCCTCAGAAACAAAGGATATTTAAAGGGGCTCCCTGGTAAAGAAAAGGTTAAGAGCCACCGGTCTAGTCTAATACCCAGAAGGGATTCACTGGTCCACTGACATGGAAACCACCAGCCACCACTGGGAGGAGTGCCATTTGCTTCTCTACCTCAGGCAGCCAAATGTCTGGAATCAAAGTTCTACAGCTGTCTGTTAGAGTCATGAATACTACCATATGTGGTGGTATGGCATAACAACCACCACTAAGATGCTACTCCTGGTAGTTTAGAATAAAATTATGCCAGTGTGGCTACAATGGAGATATGGTAGATTGCATCATTGCAAGAAAAAAAAGGTAGGTACTTGCAGGACTGTCAGTAGTTCTGGGTTGTTTATAGGAACTCAATTGCTCTTGCAGAACAGCTTCACAATGCTTAAGCCAGCATAACACTACTTGGACAACCCTGATTAGGATGCCATGCTTGTGCAACGTCCTAAAAAGCACCATGTGTTGCACAGTGGTGTTAATGCCAGTGTAACGTACCAACAGGATTCTGGACATAAACAATAACAGGATTCTGGACATAAACAATGGTAATAATAAAAAGTACTGGGTGGGAGGTGACCAAGGTCTTGCAGCCACTACTTCCTGTGTGTCCCTTTAGACCCTTTCATTTGTTTACGAATACTACTCAAAGATAAAAGCATAAGCAACATGAGTTGACAATAACATAGGCTCATAGCCAATGCAACCATTAAAATTAGAGTGAACTGGGACAGAAACTGAAAAATAAAATCCTTAGGATAGAGGACAGGCCAAAATGAATTTGAAATGCATGGATTATAATTACCCGTACACATTTGATAAGGTTTAAGGAAGGGGAGGAGACTAACAAAGCTAAGCTGTTTAATATTAGATAAGAGATTCTTTTGTGTCTTAAAGTACCCTCAAAATGTGTCAAGTGAAATCTCAACTTTACTATTCAGTATAATATATAGCTTTCACAGAGTAATACTAAAGCAATGTGAAAATTGTAATGCCACTCATATCTGAGAGCTGTAATCTCACATAATTCAAGGATTCAGAGATAGTTATAGCCTCTGATAACAAAAAGTCGGAAGATGGTAGGGTGGTCCTGGAATGGCGATTTGGAGGCACACAAAAGAAAGACAATTATCTTGATCCTTCTTAAACAAGAAAAGTTGTGGACTTAACACATTTGGGGTGGATGTCACAGTATTTTTTGGAAGTCACACTCATGTTCCCACTTGTCTACAACTCATCACTGTATGTGATACCTACCATATTCAAACATTCAGGTCAGTGTTAACCCCCACATGTGAAGAGAGGGAGCACACTACTCCCACCCCACCCCCATTGAAAGTCTCTTCACACAGAAATAGACTTCAAAGACATTACCATGTTCATCTGGGATATCAGTCTGCAATAGGATCTTATAGTACCTACAGTATGAGACTGAGAGAAAGAAGCTATAGCATGAGCTTTCATAGACTTAGTCTACTAATAGGACATAAATATATGTAGCATTTGTGGAGAAAAGGGTCATATTTCTTCTGTGACTATTTTGCCAAATTGCACTATGCATTTATTATTTAAACTGTGGATTATAGTCTATCTGTTAGGAAAAGTCTTTACATAACCTCTGATATCTCTCTGTCCTAATAGACTTATCAGTTTATAGACATACCCACAGATATAGACAGATATATTATTATACATAGGACTTTTTCAGATGTGGGGAAAACCCCCCGAGGAGGTTGGGAGAAGAACGGGGCTGTTTCACTTACAGAGAGAGACCCATTTCAGACAGCCCCATCCTCCTCTGTCCTTCTCCTGACCTTCCCCGTGCTGTAGGCGCCGCTTTTTATTGATGGAGAACCTCCATCAATAAAAAGTGGTGCAAGCAGCATGGGGGAAGGTCGGGAGGAGGTCAGGAGGAGGATGGAGGAGGTCTGCGTCCTGAAATGGGGCTCTGTAAGCAAAACAGCCCCATTCTTCTTCCAACCTCCTTGGAGTTTTTTTCCCATCTGAAAAAGCCCAAAGACATAATGATTTATATGTGTGTGTGTATGTATGTGTATATATGTGTATATATATATATATATATATAGAGAGAGAGAGAGAGAGAGAGAGATGTCCAAATAGTTCATAACACTATAATAAAACAGCACAGTTAAATGGACATAAAAAGTTTTTAAAATTTTAATATGAAATTGAAATCCTCATAAAAGACTGTATAAAAGGCAAGTTTTCAAAATATTTTGTATAATATGTGGGACACAAACCCATACACCTACAGAGCTCACTTTTATAAATGATGAGGATGAGGGTGAAAAATAAATCTTTGATTTTGTTCAGTGGGAGTTTTTTTTTCCTTGTGCATATCTACTTCAAAGCAAGTCTCATTGGATTCAGTGGGAATTTCTCCAAAGTGAGCCTTACACATCTAGAGGAAATACTTTTCCAATAGAGCCAGTTTCCAGGAAACTAAAGATTTTCTTAATTGCTAATTATTTTCCCTGCAAGCCCTTCAGATCAATAGCTTCACCCCATCTATCACAGGAGAATCTGAGATGACCATATGACATCTAGGAAAATTTGAGAGAGATCGGAAGCATTTATAGACTGAAATGTCAAAACTGTAATCTAATACTGTAGTGCCTTGAGGGCCAGCTCCCAGAGTGAGAACAGCAGACATGGAAATCTCTCCTGAGCTGACCTCTAATAACAGATGCCTGTTCTGTTACCATCTGCACTAACTGCAGGCATTGGATCAGTTATTCCAATATGGAATGCACTGCAAGTAATCAAACACATATGGCACGGAAGGCACAAGGCTGCAGCTACCAGGCTGGGACATGCAAGACAAGCAGCCTTTTCAGCTGGTGACTGTGATTACTGTGCCAAGCACTCAAAAGGTTCTGTCACGGGCTGTCAGCTGACTTTCATCAGCGGAAGTTTGGGGTTTTGCTTTCAAGTGTGCACTTGGATCTTGGGCAGGGTGGCACGGTTTGTCATTGGAAACCTCTCTTCATAAAAAGTCATCTTAGTAGTTTTCTACCATCAGAAAAAGGGCTTTTTAAAAAAAGAACAGAAGAATATCACATATTGGCATGAGCAAAAGTTACGTGTGTAAGCTACACTCCAGTAAAGAGTCTGCTATGCTTATTTAATCTCCTCCTTTTCAGGGATTTTTTTTCCAGATGGCAGCTTCTGTTATGGCTTGTTTTGTGCTGCAGCATTCAACCTGTTATGGTGTAAAAGGGAGGTTAAGGAGAGAGCTTCAACGCATGCTCAATGCTACTATGCCACCTGGAATTCCAGGCGGTGCCGTGTTGTACTTGGCTTATCCTTGTGGTACTACGAGGGATGGAAAGTGTGGCCCCCAATGGCATACTTGAGACTTCCGGTGGGGGGCAGCACCACCACTCCTGAAAAACAAAAAATGGCTATAAAATTCAGTGGTGATGGATGGCCCTCCAAGGTCCCTTGAGGGGAATGTGACTCTCTACCCATGGCAGTTGCTTACCCTTGCTCTACTGTGTAGAGCAGCTTCTCAGAGACAACTTATGGTTGTCAAGTATGAATCATTCACCACACCTGTCACTTTGAAAAGTGCCTCGGACTGAAATGCCCTACCCCCTGTATTTTCGAGATGGAGAAATCTGTCAATTTTCTACCACATCTCAATATTCTTTTTTTAAAAAAATCACATTATTTCTATCAGATTTATTAAGAATTTGGGGGGGGTTGGGTCTTGAAGAAAGTGAGCTAGATAAAATCCTTGTCCATCTCTAATTGGAATGAAGTTACTTGCTTTGTAAAGACAGCCGGTCTGTCTTAATATAGTCCATGACAGTCCAAGAGGACATGAGCTATAATACTTGAGTAAAGAACAAGCACAGCAGGATTCTGCTCTTATTGGGATCTACAGATCAGTCAGTTTCCTATCAATGTCCATTTCACAGGTATTCAGTAATGTCTGTTCCTTCCCATATTCTCTGGAATTCTTTTTAAACCATGACTGGCATCCTCTCAGTGAGTTATGATAGTGTAAGGACATTATCAGACTAGTGTAGTGTCTAAAAACGTTGTAATTCAATGAATGAAGATAGTGGGAACATCGTGGCATTATAACACTTTTATCACACGTAGCTGTAATTATGTGAAAGAAACACCACAGAATTATCACACAACGACCACTAGTGCTTCAAGAATGGGAGTTTACTTCCACGATTCGGCATGGTCGAGATTCCAGCAGCTCTCACAAGAAGACGCAAGCACATCTAAAACTCCAAAAAACCCTTAATTAACAAAGTAAATGAACACACAGGCACTGAAACAAACCTAAAAACATACAAACTAAAGGGGACAGTTCATACAAAGAGCATCCTGTGCTTCATTTTCACATTCTTTATCACTGAGGACTGCCCATTCACACTATAATCTCGCAGTTACAACAGGACATGGTTTTGCATGCAGTCAATAGCGCAAAAAGAGTGGTATGGATTATCTATTCACAGCTTGTACCATGAATGAGAGAAAGAACACCTTTTTCATGGCTGGAGCATGGAGTGATAACATGAGGATGATGACATCATGCAACAGTGGTGCCCATTCACGCTATCCTGATGTCATCATCCCGCAATTTTTGCTGCATCTGATAATGTCCTAAGTCCAATGCACACTATCGTAGCACACTTTTTTAGTCACTGCAGAAGGTGGAATTCTTTACCAACTGTGCAATGACTACAGTCTGCCCCCCACCGCAAAAAAAAAACCTTCACCAAAGTGCAGCCCACTTACCCCCAAAACGTGGCCATGTCTGTCTTGCTGGAGAGCAGGGGGATCAGTGGATACGCAACCAGCTATTTTCCTGTAGGTGGACATGCTCTAAGGACATCATCTGCAGAGACTTCCCAAAGATCCCCATGAAGATGTCTGTTGTAGCATATCCAGCTACAGGAAAATAGCTGGACACGTCTCTGCTGATTCTCCTGCTCTCCAACAAAACAAAGACACAGCCCTGTTGACAGGTGGGCTGCATCACTTAAAAGATGGGTTTGGGGAGAATAGAACTGGGAGACATAGCTATACAGTACATACAGTAGCTATGTGCCAGACATACTATACATCTTCTGATACAGAACCTCAGCTGACATTTCCCCCAAGATATGCACTCTATATACATTTTCCCCACAGCGTAAGCATTCTTGTATGCAGTTCCCCATAAGGTGCATTTTTCTATACATTTTTCTAGTAGTGAGCTATATAACAAAATATGGAGATTTGGGCTGTTTGAATGATAATTGTGTTCCAGTCAGTGTATTATTCCAGGAAGTATAGATAAAGGACAGTTCACTTAAAAACGGCAGAGGGAATGAAATTCTTGAATACTCCTACTGAATTTTTTTTCAGGCTGTAAAAATACATTAGAGATCCTATTGTTGTGCTTTCCTTTCAAAACAACTCGATCATAAAAACATTCCCCAGTTATGCCTGTTAATTTCTAATGACTCTTGTAAAAGAAGCAAGGTGGCTTCTTTGTGGTCCTCCTTTTTTTATTTATTTTTTATTTTTATGTGAATCTTGCAGACTACCTCCCCCAACTTCTGTTCTACTCAGGTCGCATTCTTACTCCTTTTTCCTTCTATCTGTCATTTTAAATTCTTCTCAGAAGGTTCTCCTTGCCAGTTCTTTTCCATCTTAAGAAGCCTGCCTCAATTAATTGGATTTCCCCCCTCCTTGCCAGCCTCCAAAACTTAATTTGTGCCAGGACTCACCAGGACCAAAATCTATTTTCGCTGCCAGGGCTCATCCTTGAAAGGAATTAATGAGGTATTAATTCCCATTAGAACTCTAATTTAAAGACCATGTACAGACAAGATTAAAACCACTTTTATTTCCCAGAGTTGACTAAGAACAGGTTTATTATACTGACTCATTCATATATTTTCACACATACTGAATCTACCTGGCTATTAATTCAATGAGAATGAGGAAGGGGACAAGTGCAAGCATTATACAAATGAGGTGTCTTAAGTACATTGAGGGCTTTAAAGATGGGTGCTGTGGAAGAGAAGGAAAGAATTGGGGTGTTCTGGAGCTGGGGGGAGAAATAGGAAGGTATAGGAAGAGCAGAACAATTTGTATCAGGTAGAATTTGGATAGAATTTGGTGTAAAAAGAATTTGGTCTTAGCCATACAATGTCACACAATTGGGTACCATGAACCAAGTGCTCAAATTCTAGCATGTGGCTATTCTGCCTTACCTTCATCTGCTATCCCCACTGACTAAGGACTTTATCAGAGCACCCCCAAAAAGGTCATTCTTTTGCAGGCAAAACTTCTGTTTTTATGCCAGCAAAATAACTCCCCATGCTGCACTTACCATCCCTCCTCCTGGCAATGAACGAGGAAGTGAATGGAGCTCTGTTCACTTTCTCGTTCAAAAATTCTGTGGATTCTCGCAAGAATGCCGGAAATTAAAAAAAAAATAAAAACAACACACGAAAAGTTACACAAAGCACATAAACATACTTTAAAACTTTTAAGTAAACTGGGGAGGGCCATAAAAATTGTGTCACCTACCTGGATGTCACAATCTCGCCTAGAAGTGTTTTGACAGGACCGGCCATTGACGCTGCATTCACGTGAGTTAAAAGGAGTGAGGTTTCATACGCTGGCAATGCCGGCACTAAAGCACCATGAGAGATCAATTGATGGCTTCAGCCATCAATAAAAAAATATGATTTTTTGACTTGACATAAACACAAAATGGCGGTGTGGTCTGATATGTGCGCCCTTTCATGTTTACGTGGCATCGTTATGATGCCATATTTATTGTGTCTGATAGAGTCCTAAGGCGAAGGGGTTATCACATGATATGGGGAAATTGGAGTCAGGGCTTCTGGTTTTCACAACCTGACCTACCCACCTTTTCTCTCATAACCTGAATGTTGGTGGTCCCCAGTATACAAAGAAACTGGCCAAAGTTCTTACACACACACACACACACACACACACACATGAGCAAGGTCTTGCTGAGAAATTAATATTTGCTCAAAATGAAGAATTGTGTTAGGATATCGCTATTAATCTTCAGAGAACACATTGTCAGACACGTGCTTTCAGCAAGAGTCCAAACACATCAGGCATTTCAAAAGTACATGGTTCATTTGGGGACTGAATTCTTAACTTTACAATCCTGTTAACATGTATTTTTTAATTTTATTTATTTATTTATTTATACCCCACTCTTCAGCCTCAAGGCTATCAGAGCGGCTTACAAATTGTTTTAAGCAATAGCTACTTACACATCTACACTGCATTAAACAGTTTCCAATGTGTGTTAGCTAATTGCCCCCCACAAGCTGGGTGCTCATTTTACCAACCTACGAAAGGATGGAAGGCTGAGTGAACCTTGGAGTCTGCTGGAATCGAACTTGCAATGTGATGACTTGCAGTATTTAACCACTGCGCCACCAGGGCATGGAAGGCAATAATAAAGCCCATCTTACAATTGAAGCTTGAGCTCTTGAATCTCCAGTTTAGAAACCAAGCATTGCTTAATTTGCACAGAGGACACCTCTTTCTTTCTTTCTTTCTTTCTTTCTTTCTTTCTTTCTTTCTTTCTTTCTTTCTTTCTTGTTTGCTGACGTTTCTGTGTCACTGATGGAGATCTTCCTGAGTCTAGACAATGAAGACAAGAGTTCTTTTCCCACTGCCTGTTTCTTTTACACACAATCAACCTTTACATTTATCTTTAATTATCATTCTGGAATGCTGGTTGAAGGTGCGGGGGTGGGGGCTGTATTAAATTGCTGCAGGTAATAAAAGCCACATGTATTTGAGAAGTCCTGCTGATCTGGACAAATATATCAGCAAAAAACAACAGGGAATAAGAACAGTATGAAAATAATGTACTATGGTCTGTTAATTGGAGGTGCTGCATACATAATTGTTAACACTGCCCTCTCCGGCAACTTCTTCTAGGTTTAGTTCAGGGGTTTTTTTTAAAGACTTTATGGGAAAGAAAGGAAATTTAATTCCCCTGTCTAGCCTCTGTCCATGCTGTGCACACACACACACCACAACACACACACTTTTCCAGGCTCACTTTCACACTAAACAGTTATAGCACTGTGATCCCATTTTTTAACTGCCATGGCAACATCTTGTAGAATCCTGGGATTGGTAGTTTAGCGAGAGGCATTTAGAATCCTTAGCCAGAGAGTTCCTCTGGGGCAAACTACAAATCCCAGGATTCCATTAGGTGCAGCCATGGCAGTTAAAGTGGAATCATAGCACTATAATTGTGTAGGGTGAATAGGCCCTGTGTCTCTGCTTCCTTCCTTCCACTGTCCTCATTCCTGAGAGCCTTCTACTTGCTTTCTAAACTCATGTTTCTTTCTTCTTGGTAAGCTTATACTAGTTCTCATACACTTCCACATCCACTCACACATAAAAAATACTTTCTAGTTTATGTAGCACATTCTTAAGTTCATTGAACAAGACCTTCAATGTATGACTTTTATACTAGTTAGAAATTATGAGGCTATAAGTGAATGGAATAAAGAAGAGTCAAGAGACTGCATGAGAAGCTAGAGAGAAGGAGGTTTGAAACAGTCATGGGCAGCTTTGACAGAAGATTAAGTTCTTCCCACTTATGACTCAAGGTCTAGCCCATCACTCAGTGAAGTTAGAAATCTTGGTTTATAATGTCTTCTTTCCCACACTAATCGAGACACAACATCCTACCCTCCGTTTTATAATCCTATGTATTCGACCTTGCACAGGAAAGATGTAGGCTAGGTGATTAAAAATTGTTGCTTCTGAAATCACTAGACTATGAAATCACCTTTTTTGCAAGAAAAACAAGAGGGAAAGTGTTCTTTTAAAACTTTTGCCTCAGAAATCAGAGGGGGAGGTAGCAGAAGGTATGACAGAGGGATATAAGGACAAATAGAAACTTAACAACTCTGCCGGATATGTTCAATGTCATAACCAGTATTCAGGGACCATTAAACATCTTCTCTATAGTCCTTCATTGTGCTGGAGACTACTTTGCCATTCTAGATGGAGTGTTTACTGGTGTCGCTCATATTACTGTTAGACCAAAATCCATACAGCCAGTGTAGCATAGGGCAGGGACAGGAAAATCAACTAGTTACATTTTCACTGGCATTTAAATTTAAAACTCAAGTTCTTTTTATCTAGAATATAAGGACATTGGTAATGTGTTGGTAAATTCATCAGAAATGAATTGTATAATGAAATTCTCCCCCAGAGAATTTACACCAGTAAAATCCAACAGTTACAGTTTTTGTTGTATGTCTTCAATACACAACTTATGTGCGTTGCCTTATGCAGACCCTAAGGGGTTGTCTAGAAGATGAAAATACTCCTCATAGAATTCAAGGAGAATACCATTCATCCCAACACACTGTGAACAAGTTACATGGTATTCAGAAGGCGGCAGGGGGGCAAACATGACATCTACTGTGTGGGAAAAGCCTTCACGCTTTTCCCCATGGTTTTTTGAATACTGTGCTGGTGTGAGCATTATTGCACGTCTGGACATTCAATTTGGGATGCTGTGCATTCTTGGCGAGGGCAGAAGTGGAGAGCGGATTGGTTGGAGGTGCGCGGGGGCGGGCTTGCCAGCAAGAAACTGGCCAGAAGTGCCATTTTGGAGTTTTACGTTATCCATCCTGCACTTTTTTGCTGCACCGAGGTGACCAAACACCTTTTTCTAAACAGAAGGTTACACTTGCGCACCTCTGATTTGCAGTTTAAAAAAAATACTGTGCAGTGGCGGCAATGTGTAGAGAATAACACATTATAATTTACTCAGCCACCATCTTGCTTTGCAGGCATGGCTGTGCATGCACTTCAAATGCAGATAGCTTCACATACACTCAATTTTGGCAAAGGACCGTGGAGACAAATGAACGCTACTGCAAATTTGCATTAATGTGCAGCAATCAGCATTATATCTTCTTGTCTAGACAACCCCTAAAGCAACTTTATGATGGGGCTTTCCTTAGAGGGGATTTGCCTTTGCCATCCCCTGAGGCTGAGAGAATGTGACTTGCCCAAGGTCACCCAGTGAGTTTCCATGACTGAGCAGGGATTTGAACCCTGGTCTCCAGAGTTGTAGACCAACACTGAAATCACTACACCACACTGGCTCTCACACAGTTACTGTAACTCTTCTTCTCAACTCCAGGGGTTCCTGGATGAATTGGATTATTTCAGTCTGGGTTCAGACCTGGTTATGGGACACAGACAGCTTTGGTCACCTTGGTGGATAACCTATGCAGGGAACTGGACAGCAGGAGTGTGTCCCTGTTTGTTCTGGTGGACCTCTCAGTGGCTTTTGATACCATCCACCATGGTATCCTTCTGAGTTGTCTCTCTGGGATGCGGCTTGGAGGTACTGTTCTACAGTGGCTCCATTTTTTGCTGGAGGGGGGCTCTCAGAGGGTGGTGCTGGTGGATTCCTGTTTGACTCTTTGGCCGTTGGCTGTGGAGTTCCTCAGGGATCATTTTGCTATTTAACATCTACATGAAACTTCTGGGAGAGGTTGTCCAGAGTTTTGGAGTCAGGTGTCACCAGTCTGTTGATGATGCCCAGCTCTATTACTCTTTTCCAACTAATTCCAAGGAAACCGTTCCTGTGCTAAACTGTTTCCTAGCAGTTGTAATGGACTGGATAAGGGCAAAGAAATTGAAGCTTAATCCAGATAAGAGAAAGGTGTTCCTGAATGGTCGAAAGACAGATCTGGGAATAGGGATTCAGCCTGTGATAGATGGGGTTACGTGCCCTCCTGAAAACACAGGTTTGCAGTTTGCGGGTATTCCTGATTTCAGCTCCAAGCCTGTAGGCCCAGGTTTCAACAGTGACCAGGAGTGCTTTTGCACAGTTAAAGCTAGTGATCCAACTGTGCCCATTCCTTGGGAAGTTGGATCCGGCCATGGTGGTACATGCCTTGGTTACATTCTGTTTGAGCCCTGGTGGCGCACTGGTTAAATGCCAGTACTGCAAGTCACCACGTTGCAAGTTCGATTCCAGCGGGCTCCAAGGTTCACTCAGCCTTCCATCCTTTCGTAGGTTGGTAAAATGAGTACCCAGCTTGTGGGATACACTGCTTAATGCAGTGTAAATGTGTAAATAGCTATTGCTTAAAACAATCTGTAAGCCGCTCTGATAGCCTTGTGGCTGAAGAGCGGGGTATAAATAAAAAATAAAATAAAATAAATACTATACTGCTCAGAACCTTTAGTTGGCCCAAAGAGCTCTAGCCAGGTTGTTAACTTGGGCTGGCTACAGGCAACACACAACTCTCTTGTTGCAACAGCTCCATTGCTGCCGGTCCATTTCTGGGCACAATTCAAAGTGCTGGTTTTGACCTATAAAGCCCTATACAGCTTGGGTCCAGGTTATTTGAAGGAATGTATCTTCCTATATGACCCCAGTTGAGCTCTAGGATAATCTGGAGAATCCCTCTTCTCTGTCTCACCACCTTCTCAGGCTTCCTTGGTGGGACTGAGGGAGAGGGCTTTCTTGGTGGCTGCTCCCAGACTTTGGAACTCCAGGATGGCCCCATTCTTGCTCTCCTTCTGGTGGCAGGTTAAAACATTTTTGTGCCACCAGATTTTTATAAACTGACAAGGACTGGGCTTCTAAGGCTGTGTGGTGCTGTTTTTAAGCTTTTTGAGGGTTTTTCTAGAGTTTTAAAATGCATTTTAGTATTTTTAAATATTTAATGTTTTAACTTATAAATGGTTTAATTGTTTTTTAAATTTTATATTTAGATAGTTATGTTCACTTTTGTACTGTTTTTAAATTGTATTGTTTAAAATATGTTGTTAGCTGCCTTGAGGGAATTATTGAGGGAAAGGAAGGATATCAATGAATAAAATAGATAATAAATAATATTCCCCATGATTTCTAGGATAGAAAGGAGCACATTCCTTTTGGCTGTCATATCACTGTTAAAGAGGAGCCTCTCAGAAAAAAGAGGCAACCTTAACTGTACATTAATGTGGTTGATACATAGAGTTTCAAACCACACTTTTAAGAGTGAAGTTCTCAAAAATCTGGCCCTGGTTGGATTTTTCTGTCAGTTGTGATTTATCCCACATTAGATTTTTTTTAAAAAAAAATCTAAAGTTCTTTCCATTCCATTTATGAAGAAATTAAATTGTTATCATGAATTAACTGAAACAAAACTCCCACCCATCCCTATTCTAGTGTCTGAACTGTCGGATTTGGATTGGGAAGACCTAAATTCAAATGCTGATTCAGACATAGAAAGTTAATTGGATGGTTTAGAGCCACTCATTCATAGAATTGCAGAGTTGGAAGAGACAGGGTTCTTATGAGGAGATGAAAGGTGTTAAGCCATGGAAGAGGCTGCCTTGAACTAGTCTGAGGAAGGGAAGTGTCAAAATGTAACGAATAAGATTTACAGCTTAAAAGCCTAACAAATAAGATTTTGTTTGTTGTGTGCCTTCAAGTTGTTTCCAATTTATGGTGACCCTAAGTCAACCCTATCACAGGGTTTTCCTCAGAGGGAGTTTGTGTTACCCTTAGGCTGAGAGAGTGTGAGTTGCCCAGGGATACTCAGTGGGTTTCAGTGGCTGAGTGGGGATTTGAACCCTGGTCTCCCAGTGTCCTGGTCCATTCAGACCACTACACCATGCTGGCTCTCACCAAATAAGATTAGCAGAGGAAGAAACCTACACATACTTCCTCAGAAGTGTTACTATCTTCAACGAGGCTTATTCTCACATAAACAGGCATACAGTTCAAGGGTTGAACCATCACTAGGAACTTATCATGTGGCCTTGGGAAAGTCACCCTTTGCTAGCCACAAGCTGTACCCATAATATAGAGGTAATCCATGCATGCTTGCCTGCCTGTCTACGTTACAGGCACTGTTATAAGGATTATTAATGTGTCTGGCAATGGGATATTTGTAGCACTTCAGATGTTGTTGGATTGCATTCCACATCATTAGCTGTACTGGCAAGGGCTGATGGAAGTTGCAGTCTAGCCATGTCTAGAGCCCCCCCCCCCATGTAGTACATCAAAAAAGTGCTTTGAACTGTTTTGAAAGCAGTTTTCCAGATTATGCTGGCAATCTTTAAAGTGTGGGGAGAGGGGGAAGGATAAAGAAGTGTTATGTCCCGTTGGTCTCACAGAACTACTTCTACTAGCCTTTGCATTATCTGAAATGTCTCCATCTGCACTAAGTGCACCATCCAGGCTGAAGGATATCAAAATCCATCATGTAAAGAATATTGCTCCAGGACATGGTATCTGCTGAGGAAGGGTTATCCTTCCTGGCGATTCAAATAGTGTAACCAGAGCAGTTCCTTTCTGGCCATAAATAGCAGAGACTGTAGAGGAACCAGTATTCCATCCCTGACTAAGGACGAGCCTATGAACTGCTTTCAGGAAGGGTTTTTTTTTCCTGGAGACTTTTATATAACGCTGATGTCAGGTTTAAATTAGTTACCATTCAGCTGTGGAAGAAACATTTACTAGTTTCATCATGGCATCTTATTTTTAAAATAACAGGTCTCATACCTTCCAAGTATCCAATTTCAGCTGGGGCATACACAATTTTAAGAGCCCCCTCTTGAGTCGGGGGAGGGTTGGTCTCCAATTCTCTCAATTGTGTTTAAAAAATAGCTGTGTTTCTTTCTTTCTGTTTTCATATCAGTGTCCTCTGGGAGCAGGCAGCACAGAAAAAGAAATGGCTGGGATTCTATAGAAATCTCGGTAATTTTTTATTATCTTTCACTTTATAGCGAAGCCAAAAAATAAGGGAGGAAAGTGTACAGTTGTCCCTTCACATTCGCTGGGGTTTGGTTACAGGACACCCCGTGAATACCCAAATCCATGAATACTCAAGCCCCATTATATGCAATGGCATAGCAAAATGGTGTCCCTTATATAAGATGGCAAAATCAAGGTTTGCTATTAGGATTATTATTTTTTTAAGAATATTTTCAAGCCGTGAATACTCAAATCCGTGAATGTGGAGGGACAACTGTAATTGTTAATGACATAGGCAGGCATTTCTAGATCAAGTCAAGAAAGTGGCATTCAACACATGGTTTTAAATCAATCAATTGCGTGATTCAAATAGATTGCATTTTTACACACAGTGCTTTCCTTCCAAACATCTGAATTTTCCTTCCCAAAGCCTCAGTGCTAAAGTCTAATTTGATCTTTTACCATTGCCTCATTCTCTTTGCTTCTTCCCACCCACTGAGATTAGGGGAAAGCTAGAGGGGGAGATGCAGGGCAGAATGAGTCGGGTGAGGGATATACATTAGATTCAGACACTCACAGCCTTTCACTTAAATATATTGATAAAACACATCTGTCTGGCATTTTTAAAAAATGAAAATGTGCCTTCTTCCACTATGATGGTAAATTGCTAGATTTTGTGCAAGAATATTTTTTATAGTTTTGTGGAGGGAAAGAACCTGAAACCTTATGGAGGGCTCTGCCTTTATACTTAAAGCCCTAAATCAAGTGTGTGTTGGAGGCAATTCATTCCTGGATTCTGAGTATGTACCGTAGGTACGATGGAGAGTTCCAGATGTTCAGGCATCCTACATGTGCCCAGAGGTACTTAATCTAGTTATTCCAGGACAGAGCCTTTCAACTGAAACACCCAGAGCTGGGGGAGTTCTAGCACAACCTGTACTGGTGGTGAAAGGGGGAAAGGTCAGTTGTCTTTGACAAGACTGTGGGGGGAGTTGTAGAAAAAGATCCAATTTTGCAAAATTGTTGGAAGGAATATGAGGCTAAAGGAAAGGGAATGGTGTTTGGACAGGACAAAATGCATGTGTTCAGTGTTGCAGTTTGCTGCTGTTGGAGGTAATACAGTATTACTGAGTAATTCCTAATGAGAGAAGTGGCTTTCATTTTTATGGAAGATATGCTCTCATTCTGTAAACTCTGACTTCTATTATATTAAGAGAAGAGAGCCTGACATTGTTCAGTAGTGTGGGGAAATCACTCTGTATATGTTCAGAGGTGCGCTATTATTCATGCCCTCCAACATTTCGCAGATGAAAACTAGGTCATGTGTGGCCAAGGAACATCAGACCGTGGTCAAGAGGCAAAATTATTAATGAGGAAAAACAGACAAGCTAAGAGAAGCTGCAGCAGTTTGCTTTTGTCTGAGCTTACTGGGAAGGGCAAGATTCTGCCTCCTCCTCTTCTCTCTGCTGAGTGAATTGAGTGCAAATGGCTTTTTCACTTTGGATTCAATTTGCAGCAATGAAGTTAGCTGAGGACAAAGGAGGAAGGTGGGAGAAGAAAGAATCTGGGACATTTAAAATGCAGCTGAAAAAGTGAGGCGGCAGAGGATTAATCGGGGCTGTCCCTGACAAATCAGGACATTTGGAATGTATGATTATTGCATAATGGAAATTTCTGCTTAAGGGTTCTTCATTTGCTAAGATGCAGCCTGTTCCTTAATTCCAAATACAGTATATTGAAAGAAGGAGGCTGTAGTTGTTTCATGTTCATGATGAGGGGAAAGCAGTCTGCATATGTTCAGATGCACAATATTATTACTTCATTGCAATGTTTGTTTAGGGTTCCTCCACCATGGATTCACTGCATGATCTTGAAAGATTAACTTCTTGCCATACCACAATGTTCTCCATCTGTAAAATGTGACCTATGGACCCTAAATATAAATATAGCATTTCTTTGTACCTAAGCATTTTATAGTTTATTTCTTGCCTCATTTATTTTGTCATCTAGAGCTATCTGCCAGCATGCATGCTTTGTTCTTGCTTTCTGCTTATAGCACATTTCGGTCTGGGTGGTGTTGGCTCTACCATTGTCTAGCACCAGAAGGTTGTGAAATTCTAGGGACATAAATCTTTACTTATTTCATTCTCATTCATAAGAGCAAAGAATTCTTAGTATGTTCTTCCTATCAGGTGACTTTAGGGGTTCTTTGTGTATTTTTCAGTGATTTTTTTTCTGGATTTCTTTGTACAAAAATGTTTTGTGCAGAAAAATATATTTTATTTGTGTTCTGTGCACAAAGGTGTCATGCTTTGCACAAACACACCCTTTTATTTATTTATTGTAAAAATATCTGAAAATGGTCATTGTGGTTGTCCACTTTTTTCACTGGGGTTTTTTAGTGTGCTGAAGATCATATATATACATATATATATATCTATATGCAAGCATTCTTTACAACTCCACCAGACTCTGCCCCTAGTTTCATCCACTCATTCACTAGAGTGTTCTCATTTTGTCTGTGAAAAGTTTCACTCTGCATATACACACCTATGACCTGAACACACCCAATTGTGTTTGATCTCAGAAGCTAAGCAGGGTCAGGGCTCATTAGTACTTGAACAGGAGACTATCTGGGAATACCGGGTAGTAATAATAATAATAATAATAATAATTAATATCCCACCCCTCTACAAAATGTAATCGTACTTTTTTGAGAGCCAGCATGCTGTATTGGTTTGAGTGTTGGACTTTGACCCTGGGGACAAAGGATCAAATCCCCACTCAGCTATGGAAACCTTCTGTGTGCCCTTGGACAAGTCACATTCTCTCAGCCTCAGAGGAAAGCAAAAGCAAACTCCCTCTGAACAAACCTTACCAAGAAAACCCAGTGATAGGTTTGCCTTAGGGTCCCCATAAGTTGGGAACAACTTGAAGGCACAGAGGAACATCGTGCTCACGTATACACAGACACACAAATACAAGTAGTTTTAGAAGCATCATGTTACAGAGAGGTTAATCAAGAGTTAAGTGCATCTAGCATTCAGCCTTCCTCTATTTCTATTTTGTCTTGCTTGTGAAGGCTCAGCTGCTCTGGATTCAAACCCATAACTAATATTAAATTGATGTGCTACATTTTGCATATCTAGTGCTACCCTTCTGCCTCCATTCATTACAAATATGGGCTTCAGGCCTAGATGGTTTGGGGTCTTCTTTTGTTTCACTTTTCTGCCTTGAGTACCATTTAATTTGTGCAATTATTTTCCCACTGTGCACATGCCACATATTGATATGTGCCTTTTAAAGAGAATACAGTTGCTTCTGATTAAGCCATTGTTTCTATGAATAGAATGTTTTTTTCCCCCTCCTCATTTCCACTGTGGCATGCCAGTGACAATTTGGATGAGAATCTAAAGTGCCTGACAAGTTGTCCAAGTCTCCCTTTAATATCTTGGCTTTTGAGGAGTCCATAAAACTGCTGGGTTTTTCCTTCCATTCATGAACTCAGCCAGGAAAAACAACTTGGGGCCATCCAGATGTTGTTGGACCCTAACTCTCTTCAGCAGTTATAACCAGCATAGCCAATGATGATCAATGGTGAGAGCTGTAGTCTGGCAACATTTGAAATTGTTCACCCTGGATGAAATGATACAACTAAATGTAGTCATTTCCCAAGGCAACCCTAAACACAGTCCAGAGATGCAGGCATGCAGCAATGATCTGCCTTTCCAACGTTGCCATTGTGTGTCTGAATAGGAGTTGGCCCATTTGGGTGATTGTCATTAAAGATGATGGTGCAGACAGTCTTATCAGTGCTGGCACACAGTTCCTAGTTCAGTGTGAGGAACTGCATGTGCCACTCTGAATGCCGAATATGTATATCCTTCCACTTCAGGGAATTGCCTGTGCTGCATCTTGTGTACTTGACTATTTGCTTGTGAATGGTGGATCGGATCACACAGAAATACATTTTAATGCTCAAATTCTCCAGTCAGCATTCTTTCATACCTACTGTGATTTGTGCGCCTGACAAGATGTCCCGGGAGGTGTGTTATCTCCCTGGGGCAAAGATCCATGATGTGACGGAGAAGCTAACAAGACTGGTTAAGCCTACTGATCACTACCCCTTCCTTTTGGTCCATGTGGGAACCAAATGATACTGCAAGGCACAGGTTTCCGAAGATCAGAAGAGATTATGAAGCTCTGGGGAGGAAGCTGAAAGAAATGGATGCACAGGTTGTCATCTCGTCTCTTCTGCCAGTTGAAGGGCATGGTCGAGGAAGGGAGAGGAAAATAGCCGATGTAACCAACTGGCTCCATAGATGGTATCACCGAGAATGATTTGAATTCTTGGATCATGGGCTCCGGTTTCATGAGGGGGGACTTCTGGCAAGGGATGGGGTGCATCTCACAACAGTTGGCAGAAACGTCTTTTCCAATAGTCTCAAGAATTTAATCAGGAGGGCTTTAAACTGAGTCATACAGGGGAGGGAGACAGTATTCTGGAAGGCAAAAGAGCTGGAGAAAATAGTCAAACTGTCATAGAGGGAACAAGGCAAACAGTGCAAGGACCCAACAGTGGGAGGCAAAAAAATCTTGCACGGGCATCAAGTCAAGGGAACACATGGTCTTAGATGTCTCTACACTAATGCACAGAGCATGGGAAATAAGCAAGATGAACTTGAACCCCTAGCACTACAAAGCAAATATGATATAAGAGGCATTACTGAAACCTGGTGGGATGAGTCTCATTATTAGAATGTAGGAATAGAGGGGTATAACCTTTTTAAGAGAAACAGGCCAAACAGGAAAGGAGGAGGAATAGCATTAATATGTCAGGGATATTTACAAAAGTGAAGAGATCCATGACATCAATACTGGAAGTCAGGTGGAGAGCATCTCGATAAAAATTAAAGGGGAGGGAAACAACAGGGATGTTATTGTGGGACTCTACTACAGATCCCCAAGTCAGACAGAGGAATTGGATGATGCCTTTCTAGAACAGATGATCACACACAGAGATAGGAGAGATGTAGTAGTGATGGGTGACTTCAACTATTCTGATATTTGCTGGAAATCTAACTCAAACAAAACTTCAAAAGGTGGAAGAGGCAACAAGGGAGTCAGCTATTTTAGATCTGATCCTAACCAACAGGGATGACCTGGTTAATGGGGTGGAAGTGGTGGGATCCTTAGGTGAGAGTGATCATGTTCTCCTGGAGTTTGTTATACAATGGAAAGGAGAAGCCAGGCATAGTCAGATATGCATTCTAGACTTTAGGAGAGCTGATTTCAATAAACTCAGGGAAATACTGGGGGTGATCCCATGGTCAGGAATACTAAAAGAGAAGGGACTTCAAGACGGATGGGACTTTCTCAATAGGGAGATAGTGAAGGCACAATTTCAAACAGTAACATTGAGGAAGAAAAATGGGAGGTGTCTCAAGAAACCAGGATGGATGACTAAAGAACTTTCAACGGAGCTAAGTTTTAAACGGAACATGTATAGGAAATGGAAAAAAGGGGAAATCACCAAAGAAGAATTCAAACAAATAGTGAACACGTGTAGGAGTAAAGTTAGAAAAGCTAAAGTGCAGAATGAGCTCAGGCTTGCTAGAGAGGTTAAGAACAATAAAAAGGGTTTTTGGGGTATGTCCACAGCAAAAGGAGGAAGAAGGAAATGGCCAGCTTGATAGATGAAGGGAACACTGTGGATATCGCATATCTTGATTTCAGTAAGACAAGGTTCCACATGACATTCTTGCAAACAAGCTTGTAAAATGTGGGCTAGACAGGTTAACTGTTAAATGGATTTGTAATTGGTTGACCAACCAAACCCAAAGGGTGCTCAGCAGTGGCTCCTCTTCATCTTGGAAAGATGTGACCAGTGGGGTGTCACAGGGTTTTGTCCTGGGCCCAGTGCTATTCAACATCTTTATCAATGACTTGGATCACAGAAATAGGGGCACACTTATTAAATTTGCAGATGATGCCAAATAAGGAGTAGCTAATACCCTAGAGGGCAGGATCAAAATTCAAAATGACCTGGATAGACTGGAGAGCTGGGCCAAAGCTAACAAAACGAGATTCAATATGGAGAAAATTAAGGTACTGCACTTAGGGCGGAAAAACCAAATGCATAGATATAGGATGGGAGAGACCTGCCTGAACGAGACTACGTGTAAAAGGGGTCTAGTCGTCCTAGTAGACCACAAGCTGAACATGAGTCAACAGTGTGATGCGGCAGCTAGAAAGGCCAATGTGATTTTGGGCTGCATCAATAGAAGTACAATATAGTGTGTAGATCATGGGAAGTAATAGTGCCACTCTATTCTGCCTTGGTCAGGCCTCACCTAGAATACTGTGTCCAGTTCTGGGCACCACAATTCAAAAAGGATATGGACAAATTGGAGTGTGTCCACAGGAGGGCGACTAAAATGGTGCAAGGTCTGGAAACCATGCCTTATGAGGAAAGAGTTAGGAAGCTGGGTATGTTTAGCCTGGAAAAAAGACAGTTAAGGGGCGATATGATAGCCTGTTTAAGTATTTGAAGGGGTGTCACATTGAGGATAGAGCAAGCTTGTTTTCTGCTGCTCCAGAGACTAGAACACGAAACAATGGATGCAAGCTCCAGGAACAGAGATTCCACCTCAAAATTAGAAGGAACTTTCTGACATAAGAGCTGTTCGGCAGTGGAACACACTCCCTCGGAGCATGGTGGGGTCTCCTTCCTTGGAGGTCTTTAAACAGAGGCTGGATGGCCATCTGTCGGGGATGCTTTGATCGTGATTTCCTGCATGGCAGGGGGTTGGACTGGATGGCCCTTGTGGTCTCTTCCAACTCTACAGTTCTATGATTCTATACTGTAAATGCTGGCTGGCATTCTATACTGCAGTTATGGATTCATAACCTACGTGTTGTGTAGATGGTGAAAAAAATCCTCAAGGAGTGCGGGCGGAATACCTTTTGTCTAGATGAGCCTTCACCAGGATTCACCATATTCAGAAGGAGGGGAACTGAAAATGCCAAGTAGTTCACAATTACAGCTTTCAGTGTTTCTCGCAATCTTTTTTCAAAAAGTATGTGAAAATGTGCATTACAGCCTGTCTGAACAACCAATTCGAATTGGGGCACATCCAGGAAGCCAAAATGTGATTGGCCGGATGTGCACAGGGGCGGGCTTGCCAGCAATGAAGCAGCCAGAGCTGCCATAGTTCTTTTTCACGGAAGCAATCGTGCTATTTCCAAGCAGCAGAACAAAAAAAAATGTTTTTTAAGCATAAGATTGCTCTTCCGCATCTCTCATGTAACAAGGCAAAAAAAGAAAAGAAAAAAAGGGAAATGGGGGGGGAGCTTTGGGGGAATAATAATACAGGTAATTCACTTGCAGCCACCATCTTGCCTCATGGGCTTGTTCCATGTGAACTTCAAACTTAGATGGCTTTCCATGCCAGGGACCTTGCGAATTGATTGTGGGGACAAATGAACACTGCTGCAACAATGAGTTAATGTGCTATTTTCTACAATTAATTCTCCTATCTAGTCGAGCCCCTAGAGTTATGAATCTGTAACTGCTCCATATTCAGTAAGACCATGTATTCACAATTGTGGAACCATTGCCCCAATTGTAAATGCCGCACCCCCAGCCTACCTTAATAGCCAACAGCCACACCAAGTGATGGGAGTCTGTTCAGCTGGCAATTGAGGTGCAGGAAGATGACATTTTCAGCTCACTCGGACCATTGACAGAGGCTGCAACAATTAAGAACAAGATCCCTGTCACAATTCCTTGACACAGCCTACCTACTGGTGAGAGGATGATGGAAACATCCTCCTCCTGTGCCCCGATCACCAGCTGAACGAGACCTCCATAGCTTGATGCAGCTCCTGGTTGTTAAGTTTGTTTGGGAGGTCAGGCCAGAAGATAATATTTAGTTACACATTCATAATTAAATGAGCAATGTAGGATATTGGTGACTGTTATCAGAGGCATTTCCTTACAGGGAATATCAGCAAGAGAGCTTATTGCTGATCCTTAGAGAGAGGTGGCAGAGCCGAGAGGAGACTGAGAGAAAACATCAACAGAAGCTGTTCTTAGATATAGTCCGGGTTCTGCATTAAAGCTGGGTGGGAGAAATGGCTTTCTGCCATTATAATCAATAATTGGGTGGGAGACATTAGCTTCTGTGGCTTATAGTCAGTTCTACTGATGGATATGAAACTTGGCAGTGTGGAAGAGGTGGGTATGAGGATGGTATGTGGTGATTTTGAGGTAGAAAGGGTGATAAATGGCTTACTGGTAGGAATTATCATTCAATGAGTAACTGTCAGCAGTTTGACAGATATTGTGCAGGGTTTTAGCTGTATAGACAGTATTGGGATTAGATTAGATTCGTATAGCATCTTTCAGGAAACAGTTTAAGGCATTAGGTCAAGGAGAAAGTCTAAAATGTTCAGTGCTCTGGTAGTCCTAGAAGGTGCTCATAGTTTTTATTTAAAATGTAATTTTCTGACCTATTTGATGCTAAAGGAGCCCTTTATTCTTTAAGGAAGAATAATAGGCAGAGAAGTGTAGAGATGATTCTTTGACAAAGTAGGCAGACCTTGGACAAACTAAGCAAGGAGCTGCAGAAGATAATCCCTAGATTTATCTGTTTGGCAATAAACAATTATACTAAGTTCTTCTTTGCTTTGGCCTTCATATGAGTGAGCCCCAAATTTATTCCACCTACCAGACAATGATTCTTGATTGTTAGGATGTGCTTGCACACACACAGAGTGTGTTTCTACGACAGAGAGACTTTTTGGGGAAACCATTGTATTACTGGGTATTGTAATACACAACATGCTTTCAGAAAGCATATTTTTTGAAACAAATCAACATGCTTGTTGAGACAATGGGCATTATTTGATTTGATTTATTAAGGTGTCTGCTGTTTTGCCAGAAAGCTCAAAGCATCTTCCACAGTATAAAGGTTGTAAATAGAACAGGACTATGTTGTTCGTTTTACTTGACTCTTCAGTGGACTTATTCCAAACACATTTTTTTTCATGAGAGGCAGGATTCTGTTTTTGAAAATATGGTAATGCTTCCCAGATAGCTATTCTCCACAGTTTGCTGACTTTGCTTCATTGTGATTTGGAGCCTCTCCCAGAAAAAAAGTCTAATCTTTGCAATTTCTCATGTGCATTGCTTTCATAGAATCATAGAATTGCAGAGTTGGAAGAGACCACGAGGGCCATCCAGTCCAACCCCCTGCCATGCAGGAAATCACGATCAAAGCATCCCCGACAGATGGCCATCCAGCCTCTGTTTAAAGACCCCCAAGGAAGGAGACCCCACCACACTCCGAGGGAGTGTGTTCCACTGCCGAACAGCTCTGACTGTCAAAAAGTTCCTCCTAATGTTGAGGTGGAATCTCTGTTCCTGGAGCTTGCATCCATTGCTCCGTGTTCCAGTCTCTGGAGCGGCAGAAAACAAGCCTGCTCCATTCTCAATGTGACACCCCTTCAAATACTTAAACAGGGCTATCATATCGCCTCTTAATTGTCTTTTTTCCAGGCTAAACATACCCAGCTCCCTAAGTCTCTCCTCGTAAGGCATCGTTTCCAGACCTTTCACCATTTTAGTCGCCCTTCTTTGCACACGCTCCAATTTGTCCATATCCTTTTTGAATTGTGGTGCCCAGAACTGGACACAGTATTCTAGGTGAGGTCTGACCAAGGCAGAATAGAGCGGTACTATTACCTCCCTTGATCTGGACACTATACTTCTATTGATGCAACCCAAAATAGCATTGGCCTTTTTAGCTGCTGCATCACACTGTTGACTCATGTTCAACTTGTGGTCTACTAGGACTCCTAGATCCCTTTCGCATGTAGTCTCATTCAGCCAGGTCTCTCCCATCCTATATCGATACATTTCATTTTTTTGGCCTAAGTGCAGTACCTTACACTTCTCAGTATTGAATTTCATTTTGTTAGCTTTGGCCCAGCTCTCCAGTCTATCCAGGTCATTCTGAATTTTGATCCTGTCCTCTAGGGTATTAGCTACTCCTCCTAATTTGGTGTCACCTGCAAATTTGATAAGTATGCCCCTAATTCCGTCATCCAAGTCATTGATAAAGATGTTGAATAGCACTGGGCCCAGGACAGAACCCTGTGGCACCCCACTGGTCACATCTTTCCAAGACAAAGAGGAGCCACTGCTGAGCACCCTTTGGGTTCGGCCGGTCAACCAATTACAAATCCATTGAACAGTTAACTTGTCTAGCCCACATTTTACAAGCCTGTTTGCAAGAATGTCATGGGGAACCTTGTCAAAGGCCTTACTGAAATCAAGGTATGCGATATCCACAGCGTTCCCTTCATCTACCAAGCTGGTAATTTTATCAGAAAAAGAGATCAGATTAGTCTGGCATGACTTGTTTCTCTGAAACCCATGTTGACTTTTTGTGATTATGGCATTGCCTTCTAAATGTTCACAGACTCTCTGTTTAATGATCTGCTCTAGAATCTTCCCTGGTATTGATGTCAGACTAACTGGACGATAATTGTTGGGATCTTCTTCAATGGGATTTATTCCTCTGTACTTGTAGCCATGCTGTTTCCTCACAACAACCTTTCAGAGTAAGTCACTATTTCCCTTTTGCAGACAAATGAAGCAGAAACAACCACTTGCCTCAGGCTACTCAGATCAAACTTCAAACAAGCTTCTCAGCTTCACACCTGATGCTCTGTCAACCTGACCATATTCTCAGTCACTGCCTTGGTTTTCTTTTGTCCTGCTCTGTGAGTACAGTATTACCTTTCTCTTTCCCCACAGCTTCTCTTTCTCTCCTACAAACATAAAATAAAATAACATTGTATGCTTTTGGATTTTCAGACAAGAGTTTTCTTGACAACATGGCTTAGCTTCTCATATTATGTTTGATTAACAATATGGCATCTCAGGAGAAAAACTACTAAATAACTCAGCCTAGCTGGGTAGTTCTTTAGATGAGTATTAATAAAATCTGAGAGTCTATTGTCTCCCAGGCTCTCTGAACAGCAGAGCCTTCAGTAGATGCTACCAAACCCCTGAAAAATACAACACAGCATGACGGCTGAATATCCAGCATCCTATCCATTTTCTTTAATAAATTCTGTTGCTGTATTTTTCCTCACATGCCTACTCAAAAGATTCTGCTTGCTGTATATCTTTGCCAGGGTTGTAACAGCCTGGTACCAGGATTTGAAAGATTATTGGTGGCCTGTAGGCTGCCCCTGGTAAAGATGTCTGTACTTTCAACTTCAGTAAGAGAGACAGTACAGACAAATTCAAAACATAAGAGGCATCCTATGTGAAGCATGCATAGTGGAAGCTTATATGGTAGGAGGTTAATACTAGGATGCAATTTTTGATGCACAAATAGAGCCATTTGCCTTTTCTGTGTCTATGAGATTTTCAGACGATCCTTGCCGTGCAAGGATCGCCCGGAACAGTTTCGTCGCAGCAGCGCGGCAGGGAGTCGATTTCGGACGACGCCATCGCTGCTGCGAGATCGTCTTTCCCTCTCGCGCTAAGGCTTGAAGCCTGCCGTGCTATATTTGCCAAGATTTTATTCACAGAGGTTGTCCGATCATACAGTAGTGGGATTTCTTTTAACTATAAATCTCAGTTATCAAAAAGTTCCTATTTCTTTCTGAGATGCTAGAATCTCTAGTCTCAAAATCTGGCCTTCTAGCTCCAAATGTACCCGGCACGGCTGCAGAATATCCATCATGTGTAATACATATTCATGAGTAATACATATTCTAGAGCTGAGTCATGGCATTCAAAACATATTCTAGACTTCAAGTAGACTCTGGATTTTATCAGATGTGGCAAAAACTGCATCATAAGGATCCAACGTTAACACAAAAGGGTGAAATTATCAGACACCCTTGTCGTTCAGCCGTTCCGGGGGTGTAGTGCGGGCGTGAATAAGGCATCACTTTTTATTGATGGCTTAGCCCCTCAATAAAAAGTGATGCCTCACCCGCACCAGTACTATACCCTGGGAATGGCTGAATGATGAGGGCATCTGATAATTTTGCCCTTTGTGTTATTGTCATATTCTAAATGATGTGGGGGTTTTTGCAGAATTTACCTCATCTGAAAAAGTCCTCTGTTTTACATCATTATTCTAGGTGGCCTTGCACTAAAAAAGCACAGATGGAGAAGTAATAGAATTAAATCTGTTGTAAACAGGCTTCTGTTTGAGGCTTTAGCTATGTTTCCAGGAGGGTGAAATATTTCCTTTTGAGCCACGATCTCTTGACCTGCTCCTGTGTTGTGTGCTAGTGTTTCCCCTTAACTAGGGCTTCTCTCTCCTTTGCCACATGATCTCAGTTCATAAAGTGATACAATGATTTCTGGTGCTATGGAGCTAGTGAGACTACTGTATGTCCCTATGTGGTGATGCCATTAGGAGTGAAGGCAGTGTTCCCTGGATTGGTCACATGGATTGACCTCACTGTCTTTCATCATAGTCTCCCATCAACAGCTACCAATTTGCTGAAGAGAACTGTGCTTTTTCTTCCCAGTGACAACCAGTTGTTTTCATGTTCTTTCCCTCTTTTATCTTTTATGAGAGGTTAACAATCATTATGTAGCAACCAGAAGGCAATCCAGAAAGAACTGAGCTTTTATGCTACTAGTAGTACTAGAATTAATTGTTGTTGTTGTTGTTGTTGTTGCCCTCCTCTTCGTCCTCTTTCTTCTTCTTTTCTCCACCCTCCTCTGTTTTTTTAAAAGCAGTATTGTTTTCTGAGTGGGTGGAAGTAAAGTTGCTAACTGCTTACAAACTACTTCCAACATGTGCACCTGTTTTGAAAGAGCTAAATTAGTACCTTGTATAAGAAGACAAGTGGTGATGAGATCCACCTTATTTGTTGAGTGTATCTGAAGAGGAGTCTCAAACAGAAGGAACTTCCTGAGGGTAAGAGTGGTTGGGCAATTGAACCAATTACCTAGAGAATGTGTGGGGTCTCTTTCTCTCAAAAAGAGACTGGATGGCTACCTGCTGGGGATGCCCTAACTGGAGTTCCTACATTGACCAGGGGGTTGGACTTCATGGCCTATGAGGCGCCTTCCAATTGTATGTTTCTATGATGGCCTTAAAACAAGAATGGGCAAAGTGTAGTCCTCCAGGTATTGTTGGACTACAGCTCCCAATATACCTCACCATTGTATGTTTAGGCCAGTGCTTCTGGGAGTTGCAGCCCAACAACATCTGGATACCCACATGATTCTCGCCCCACACCTTAGGATCTAATCGCTCTATTTGGAGCTGTCTGAAGTTTCTGTACCATTTTCAAAGATAGACCCACACAGCATGCATTGCAAGAATTACAAATGGGAGGTTGCCACAACTCCTTAACAACTGCTGCAAGGCTATTTCTTGGATGGAGTTAAAGTAGTGGCAGTAGTAGTAGTTGTTGTTAAAAGATTTGTTAAATGTCCTTCATCCCAAGCTGTCTGCAGGTTTTGCAGATAACAGAAGCTCCAAGTCATCCAGGGCACCTGTGCTTCTAGTCAAAGCATTTTTCAGACTTCAACTGAAAAAAAAAGTACCAAACATCTTTGGCTGTTTGACTTCCTCTGCTGAATTTTTCCCCCTCCTTCAATGTCTCATAAATTGTTACCCTGTCTTTGGGTCTATTTTGCTGTTTTTCCTTGCTCGTTCTCTTTCTGTATTTCTGAGAAGTGCAAACCAAACAGCAGGGAAGCCTCACCCAAAACACTCAGTTGCCAACCGGTGAAGCATGACTCAGATGGCAGGTGGTCTGAGCATCTCCATGGCTGCAAGGAGAGAGCTGATCAGGCGGAGGAGTATGGAAAAAGGTGCTCAGTAGTAATGGGTAGACAATCCACATACTCACTGATGCTTCCCTTTTTCTAATTGGTCACCTGGTTAATTCTCCATCGGTTCCAGCAGTTTTCTAATTTGCATCCTTGGCAAGAGTATCATCTATTCATTTTATATCCCTGTGCTGTTCTTTCACATCTGTTCCACTGGAGTTAAAGAAGAAGGCCAAAATGCAAAGATAAAAGAACTATAGGCCCCTTCAGGGAGTGATTCTGCAACCTCAGCATCAGCAGCATCTGGTGGCTCCCATTGGTCAATGGGTGGCGAATCTGCTCTGGAGTTTAGTCTGAACTATCCAGGGTGCTGAGTCCTGTCCCCAAAATAAGTCCAGGGCCTTGCGTGGCTCCTTGAAAGTTTAGACTTGCCAGAGTGGATTCAGCACACCACTGAGGTAGGACCCCTTCCCCCAGCTGCCCCAGCTTGGCATCGTTTGCACTGCACTCTAACCAACTGAACTACCAACCTAGGCCTGTAACCTCCACCACCTCCCGATGTGGTATAATCTTGAGAGTAAGATTAAAAACTAACTGTATCCTGTACAGTTTTATCCTATTGTAGCCTACATGGCTATCAGAAGGCATAATTACACTAAATAATAAAATATTATTTTATGTTCCCTATATTATGGCTGCTGTCTGAAGTTCATGGCTGTTCTTCATCAAAATGAAAGTGCAAACATGCCATGAGAATAAGGTATGCACTTGAGTTTGTTGTTGTTGTCTGCCTTGAAATCATTTCTGACTTACTTTGTCCCTAACACAAACCTATCACAGGGTTTTCTCAGCCAAATTTCTTCAGAAGGGGGTTGCCATTGCCTTCTTTTGAGGCTGAGAGTATGTGACTTCCCCGGGAACTCCCAGAGGGTTTCCATGACTAAGCAGGCACTTAAACCCTGATATCCTGGGTCCTAATCTGACTATTTGCCTAAAAATCATAAATGTGTCTTCTTGTTTCTTGATGCTAAAAACCTCAATAAGCCATCCCTCTCCTTACTTTATCCAGTGGGCAAAACCCAGAAGTTTCCATTTTGGCGGTTTCTCTGCCAAGTTTTTTTTTTTTTTTCACCTTCACTGTCTTAGTGAAGATTTTCAGCCATCTGTGTCCTGAAGCTTTTGGAGTTGGACTAAAAGAGTATTACTAATAATTCTAAAACCAGTGCTAACTACTGATGGGGAATGTCACCGTCCTTCTATCTTATTATAGTTCTTTTGACTCGAGAGGCTGACAAATGGAAGACATGTTCAAATAGAGGATTGACCTCTTTAAATAGAATACATGGCCACCAAGTTCGCAACCATCAACACCACCTCAAGTGCCAGCTGTTTTTGCATCTGAGCCATGGGGGCGGGGGGCTCATATGTCAAAGAGAACAGTGAATCTGCTCTGAGTTTTAGTTTTAAAGGGGTTTTCCAAGGTGCTGAACCTAATTTGATTGATGTGAGCTTCAGCACTCCAGATTGCTCCTGTAAGGCTAAAACCTAGAGTAGAAGCACTATCCAGTTGACCTTAGAGCCATCAATCACTACTGCATCTGAGGCAGAAAACCCCATAAGCCTCTTCCCTCTGGGAGTAAAAAATAAATAATAAATAAGTAATAAATAATAACAATAAGCAACTAAAAACCCCATCCCTGTTCATGACACCTAAAGTCAGCTACCAAACATGACTACTTCACTCCGCCCACGGGTTTGACCATATGGTATGGTTGGCTTTTCAGATGGTTCCTTCATCATATGATAACCACCCCATCTAATGGCAGGACCACCATGTTAGCTGGCTTGCCGTTTGCTTTGATTGATTTTTTGTCGTTTCTGTCTTATGCTGCTCTTGATATCACAGAACAGAGTAGTTACAATGTGGGCAGACTCAAAAAGAGAGGCAGCTCTTTCATAAGTTAGCTCTCAGTTTACAGGAACATGAAAAGGAACATCTTAAGAGGTGACGAGTCGATTGCATCCATTTCCTACCCCCAGATCAAGTTTACATATGGAGAAGGGCAGTGTATGGAGATAGTTCTTCCTGTGATCTGGGTGGGACCAAGTATATCACAGATCTCATCAGCCAATTGTTCTTCACACTATTACCTCAAACTTTTATTTTTATTTATTTATTTATACCCCGCTCTTCAGCCACAAGGCTATCAGAGAGGCTTACAAATTGTTTTAAGTACTAGCAATTTACACATCTACACTGCATTAAGCAGTTTCCAATGTGTGTTAGCTAATTGCCCCCACAAGCCAGGTACTCATTTGACAGACCTACGAAAGGATGGAAGGCTGAGCGAACCTTGGAGCACTCTGGAATTGAACTTGCAACATGGTGACTTGCAGTACTGGCATTTAACCACTGTGCCACCAGGGCTTCTTGTTTGTAGTCTCAACTAGAGTAGACCCATTAAGTCAATGGTATTTATTAGGTGCATATTGACTTGCCATTCAACAACTGGTTAAGTGGGTCTACATTAGTTGAGACAAGTCAATATGATTCAGGCTTATATCAGGTACCGTATATTCCGGCATATAAGATGACTTTTGAGCACTCAAAAGTGCCCTCCAAAATTAACAGTCGTCCTATACGCCGGATACACTTTGCTTCGCCCACCTGCCTATCTCCTGCCTCTTCGCAAACGGAGCGAAGAGGCAGGAGATGGGGCAGGGGGGTGAAGCAAAGAGTTTTGAAGATCATTCGCCCCCCTCCTCTGCCTTCTTCCCCTTTGGGGAGCAACGGAAGACAGAGGAGGGGGCGAACATTGCGGTTTGCCGCAGCCGCCGCTGGATCGCTTCTGCAGCGGCCGAGGCAAACCCGCGATTCGCCCCCTCTCCCCACTTTCCTGGAAGGTGGGGAGAAGGGGCGAACGTGCCCCGTTTGGCCGCACAGCCTCCGGATCCCCCTCCTGCGCTCCCTCCTGGAAGGGAGCGCAGGAGGGGCATGCGGAGGCTGCGCGGCCAAACCCGCGATTCACCCCCTCTCCCCACCTTCCAGGAAGGTGGGGAGAAGGGGCGAACGTGCCCCGTTTGGCCGCACAGCCTCTGGATCCCCCTCCTGCGCTCCCTCCTGGAAGGGAGCGCAGGAGGGGCATGCAGAGGCTGCGCGGCCAAACCCGCGATTCGCCCCTTCTCCCCACCTTCCTGGAAGGTGGGGAGAAGGGGCGAACGTGCCCCGTTTGGCCGCACAGCCTCCAGATCCCCCTCCTGCGCTCCCTCCTGGAAGGGAGCGCAGGAGGGGCATGCAGAGGCTGCGCGGCCAAACCCGCCATTCGCCCCTTCTCCCCACCTTCCTGGAACGTGCCCGGTTTGGCCGCACAGCCTCCGGATCCCCCTCCTGCGCTCCCTTCCAGGAGGGAGCACAGGAGGGGGATGCGGAGGCTGCGCGGCCAAACCCGCGATTCGCCCCTTCTCCCCACCTTCCTGGAAGGTGGGGAGAAGGGGCGAACGTGCCCCTTTTGGGCGCACAGCCTCCGCATCCTCCTCCTGCGCTCCCTCCTGGAAGGGAGCGCAGGAGGGGCATGCGGGGGCTATGCGTTGGAAGAGGGGGGTCATCTTATAGGGCGAATATATCACAAACTCTGCATTTTACCTTAAAAATTGGGGGGGTCGTCTTATACCCCGGGTCGTCTTATACGCCGGAATATACGTATAAAAGTACCAGCAGCTTTACAGCTGAAAAGGTCTACTGTAATGGATGATCAGTACATCCAGCATTGACTACGCTGGTCATCTTTGGGGCAAGATGGAAGTGGAGTTTGCATCCATGTTTCCTCCTTCTGCTTTCATGCACACACCTCCATTAACCATCTGGTTAGGAGACATGGACACATGTTTGTTATTGAAGGATTTCAAGTAGGCACGATCAAGAAGCTAGACAAAAAAAATATTATTTCCCATTAGTGGAAAAAAGCATTTCTTTTGGTTTGCCCTGAGCTCAGCCTCATGGATCAGATTCAAGAAGACAGCCTAACATCTTTGTCATGGTCTCCCAAAGATGTACCATGTAATAGAGGTGCAGTGCAACAAGAAGCTATTACTCCTCTTATGTCTCTGAAGAATTTTGTCAACATGTTTATGCACAGCAGCACACTACTGAGTACAAGAATTTGTGGATTGCAACTAGAGTGTTTGGTATCAATCTACCATAATAGCTGAATCAAGCCAAAGATGCATTCTAGTTGTAATTTCACTTAAGCAATTCTTACTTAGGGGGAAACAATCTTTAACCATCTATACTGAACTCTGGAAGTTTAGGTGTTGCCATGAAGTGGATTATTCCTAGAAATTAAATGCATTTAAATGCTCTCTGGAAATGTTATGGTTCTCATTTTTTTGGTAAAGAAATACTATAGGTTAGGTAAAGTGGAGCCTTTAATATACAGTAGTGATATTTTATTATTGATATTTAATTAACCAATACAAAATACACAGCTGTAATCTTGTATGTGTGGCATATTCTGCATAGCACTACATCCATAAACCTGATTATGTTGCATGCTGTTTTTTTCTGATAACCCAGCTAAGCAATATTTACAATAACAGGAAGCTCTTACTGTTTTAAAAAAATATGTGTTCTGCATAATTTCCTGGTAGGCCAACCCAAGCAAACATTGAAATATAAACATTTTTCCCCCTCTTCCATAGACATTTGCAATTCTATTGCTCCATGGTTACATCATTTTGTATGGGGAAATTTCAGGGAGGAAGACCTGTATGCTCAATTGCACCTTTGTCATTCCCCGGGGATCCAAAGATTACAGATAGAACTTTCTACAGCCTCCAATTAAATCGTGGGGCAGGGATCGCACTGGCCATGCTTCCCTTGCTTCCTTAATGGGGTGCGGAGAAGAAATACAAGCACGATGTGACAGCAGTCTAATGAGAATGTGGGAGGAAGCACCTGCTTCTCTACCTTGCAGATGAAACAAACCACAGAAGGGAAAGGCAGAGCACACCAGAATCAGTTGGATGGGAGGAGAGAAGGGACACTGAGCAAAAATTGCAATCAGCCTAATGATGCAGATGCGGAAAGATAAAACATCTGAGCCACTCCATTTGACCACAGGTTACTGCCCTCTGGAAATGTTACAGTCCCCATATTTTTTCTAAGAAATACTATAGGTTATGTATAATGATACAGGTAATAAAATAGGAAATAGAGCAAGAACTTGGAATCCTGTATTTTTACAACATATTTAGACTAGAGCCTTATTAGGCACATAGGATCATGGCCTGTATGCTATCTCATGCTCTTAAACTTTTCTTTACCAGCAACCCCCTTTAAATATCTTTTGTTACCACAGACCCCCCAAGACTTAACTCATAATAATATGAGTTAAGTTTACACATAGGTTTAATGAAGTTTACACATCCATTAAACCTTCCCTCAGAGGCACTGGAGGGGGAGGGAAACCTTTTATTCTGCTTCTTACTGCAAGTTTGTGGATTGAATGGCAATGTGCAGGCCAAGCTAGCCTTTGCCTTGGCTCCTGTCATGTGACTGCTCCACTGCAGGGAGGTGGGCCAAGCAGCCTTCAAGCCTTTGTGGACCCCCTATGAGGACATCGTGGCTTCCTGGGGGTCCACAGACCACAGGTTAAGATCCACTGATCTAGTGGACCCAGTAAGAGTCAGAAAGTCATAGTAAGAATCTGCACAGACCCTTACAGACCAATTCATTCCATTCCTGGACTGATATTTGAAGAAACTTCTTATAGAAATGAATGATTAATAGTAATACATTTTCTCTATACAACTGTGACAACCTCCTTCAAATTTATGGTTTTGTTGTGGCAATGTCACAAATTTGAAGCATCATATGTTTTCTCATTTATATGTGAGGAACTTTTTCCCCTCCTGAATAGCACATTTGTCACTATTGTGTTTGCTGGGTTAATCTATGCCTGTGCAAAAAAGCAACCCACTGGTTATTGCCTGTGATAATAATAGTGACAAACAACACAAGTCGCTTATTCTTGAATGCAGTCTATTTTGGTTCATACCAGGCCCAAATGTGAACAGTCTTGTGGATGTTTCACATTTTTAATTGCAATACATTCCAGGTGGTCCCCCAGTATGGAAGTACCATCTTGCTTTTGGGGGGGGGGATTGCAAACCCCAAACAAGGCCATGTCCCCTTTGCAACAGCAATGTCCTCCTTCACTTTATAAACATCTTATTTAATAATGTTGAAAGCTGTTTAGTTCTCCTTTTCTAGTGCTAGACACATCTGCCCTGAATTGCTTGCTTGCATTTGGAGCCAGCAAGGATATCACTATGGGGAAGGGTCAAAATGAGGGCTTTACCCTCAGATAAGAATTAATCCTCCCCATTAAGTTTTCTTTTAATCCCAAAATTCTAGGATTGCAATAATTTAAAACTTCAGTCAAGCATTTAGAAATAGAATTTAGGCATCCAAAGAAAATGAACAGGCAAAGGCACCAAGAGAATGCAAACACAGCAAATGCTTCTTTGTTGTTATGTACGTCCCAATTGTTTCCAACTTATGGTGACCCTAAGGCGACCCTATCACACAATTTTCATGCCAAGATTTGTTGGGGGAGGGTGTCTTTGCCTTCCTCTGAATCAGGGAGTGTGACTTGCCCAAGTGGGTTTCCATGGCCAAGCGGGGATTCGAACACTTGTCTCCAGAGTCATAGTCCAAGGTTCAAACCACTGCCTCTAAGAGTGGCTCTACACCAAAGACTGCTTGTAAGAATTCTAGATGTGCAGAATTTTCAATAATTTTCTCTCTACAGTGCTATAAATTTGAGGACTGAAGAGAAATTTCATTGAGTGGAGAATTCTTGGCGGGGGCGAGAGCCCTTATTCCACCGTCTCTGGTAGCTGCATCCCTGGGGGCCAACAGCAATGTTTAACCCTCAATCAGACAGGAGTCCTGCATGAAAGGAAGTAGCAAAGCTAGTGGGGAAGAAGTCTCCATGTAATGATCCCAACCTCCTTGTCCCTGAAATTCCCCCATTACTCTGGAAGGTCTGAAGTAAGTGTCTACATTGCACTTTCTTGACTGTGAGTTGAAAATCCCGTGCAGTTTGAAATCCTGCTTGTTCCTTATTGCACAGAAGCTTCTATATGTGTTCAAGTACATGCACATAGACTCCCCACCCTTCAGACCTTCCACATGACAGTGAGGATGATCAGGAATGCTGAAATATTCACCTGGAATTCCTCACCTGGAATACTGTGACCAATTCTGGTCACCGCAATTCAAGAAGGATATTGATAAGCTGGAACATGTCCAGAGTAGGGTGACCAAAATGGTGAAAGCTCTGGAAGTCATGTCCTATGAGGAGTGACTTATGGAGCTGGGTATATTTAGCCTGGAGAAGACAAGGTTAAGAGGTGACAGAAATAACTATGTTTAAATATTTGAAAGGATGTCATATTGAAGAGGGAGCAAGCTTGTTTTCTGCTGCTCTAGAGACTAGGACATGGAGCAATGGACAAACTACAGGAAAAGAGATTCCACCTAAATATTAGGAAGAACATTCTGACAGTAAGCGCTGTTGGACAGTGGAATGCACTGCCTCGGAATGTGGTGGAGCCTTCTTCTTTGGAGGTTTTTAAACAGAGGCTGGATGGCCATCTGTCGGGAGTGCTTTGATTGTGTCTTCCTAGAGGGCAAGGAGTTGGAGTGGATGGCCGTTGTGGTTTCTTCCAACTCTGTGATTCTGATTCAATATATTGGGATGCTGATTCTATATATTGGGATGGGACCATAGTACATAGCTCTGTACCCCCTACATATACTGAGTCAGGGTCAGTTTGAGCGTACCACCAAATCCATATCTGCAGGGGGGGGGGAAAGCCACAGGGGGCCCTGTCCTAACCCTCCTCCTGGCTCCTGCAAAAACAGGAGACTGAGGAGAGAGAGAGAGAGCACAAGCAGTCTCCTGTCTCCTTCGTTCGTGCTTCCTCCTTTCACTCATCCCCCACTGAGCGAAAAACAGAAAGGAAGAGCGAGCAAGACTCCCAGGGGATCATCAAAAACGCAAGCCAGGTGTGTGCTCCTATTTATGTCAGAGCGGGTTGAGTGTGTGTGAGAGAGAGGGGGGGAGAGAAGGGTGAAGGTCATCTCTTTCTCTATCTTTCTCCCCTGCTCTCTCAGAAAGGGCTTCTTTCTTTCTTTCCTTCCTTCCTTTCTTTCCTTCCTTCCTGTCTCTCTCTTGTCTAATCTCTCTTCTCTCCTCCTGCCTCTTCTGGGAAGAAGGGTGCCCCCCTCCTCTGCCCTCCAAGGGTCCCCATTGGGCAGCCACACTGCACACAGATCCCCTCCATCCATCTTTCCAGCTGCTCTTAAAATGTCCTGGTTTCTCTCCCCTCCCTCACTTTCCCCTTTGTCTCCAGCTTCCTCCCCTTGCTGCCAACTGAGATCAACCTGCAAAAGGAATTTGTGTGTTTGCCTGTGTGCCTCAAGTCATTTCTTACAAAGGTGAACCTATAATTGGGTTTTCTAGGCAAGGATCGTTCAGTGGGGGTGTCCTTTGCCTTCCTTTGAGGCTGAGAGAGTGTGACTTGCCCAAGGTCACCCAGTGGGTATTCATGGCTGAGTAAGGATTCAAACCCTGGTCTCCACAGTCATAGGGCAATGCTGAAACTTCTACAACACTCTAGCTCTTTTAACAGAAGAATATAAAGAATATAAATAAAAATGTGGAGTAATATTACTAGGAACAATGGTTTTATTCTTGTCACTAAAACACACCAGTATCCCATTAGTGTTATGTGAGAGCCATTGGGCTAGAGCAGTGGTTCTTTACCTTTTCTTTACCAGGGACCCCCTTTAAATATCTTTTGTTGCCCCAAGACTTAACAAAAGATTTAAAACTCTAATAATAATAGCTAATA
This sequence comes from Gambelia wislizenii, assembly GCA_030847615.1. Taxonomy (NCBI): domain Eukaryota; kingdom Metazoa; phylum Chordata; class Lepidosauria; order Squamata; family Crotaphytidae; genus Gambelia; species Gambelia wislizenii. The sequence continues at coordinate 284,723,043 of JAUMIR010000001.1, read as the reverse complement.
ATAATAGCTAACAACAACAACAACAATTACACCATCCATTAAACTTTTCTGCAGAGGCACTCTTGTTTCTTCCTGCAAGTTTGTGGCTAGAGTAGATTGAATTGCAATGTGCAGGCTGAGCCAGCCAGCCTTTGCCTTGGTTCCTGTCAAGTGGCTGCTCAACTGCAGGAAGGAGGTGGGCCAAGCAGCCTTCAAACCTTTGTGGACCCTCTGTGAGGACATCATGGACCCCAGGTTAAAGAACCACTGGGCTAGATAATGCTGAAAAAGGAATAATGCAACCAGACCTTGAGAAGGCTGCTGGCAGGGGAATTCTGAGAGGTATAATCCAAAAGTAACTTTCCCAGGCTCTGAATGCAGCCTCAAATCATAGGGCTGGAAGGGACCCCAACAGCCATCCCATCCAATCAGCTTCTGCCCTGCAGGAACACTCAATCAAAGCACTCATGACAGATGCCTATCCAGCCTTTGCTTAAAACCTCCAAAAAAAGGAGACTCCACCACACTCAGAGGCAGTGTATTCCACTTCAAAACAGCTCTTACTGTCAGGAAGTTCTTCCTAATGTTTAGGTGGAATCTCTTTTCCTGTAGTTTGTAGCCATTGTTCCATGTCCTAGTCTCTGGAGCAGCAGAAAACAATCTTGCTCCATCCTCAGTATTACATCCTTTCAAATATTTAAACATGGTTATCATGTCATCTCTCAACCTTTTCTTCTCCAGGCTAAACATACCCAGCTCCTTAACCCACTCCTCATAGGGCATGGCTTCCAGACCTCCCACCATCCTTCTCAGTATCCTTCTGGAATTGTGGTGCCCAGAACTGGAAACAGTATTCCAGGTGAGGTCTGACCAAAGCAGAATGGAGTCATACTATTACTTCCCTTGATCTAGACACTATACTCCTATTAATGCAGCCTAGAATCGCATTGACTTTTTTAGCTGTTGCATCACACTGCTAACTCATGTTCAGCTTGTAGTCCACACTTTCTTTTCTTTGAGGAAATCTACACCATTACGTTAATTGCTAATAAACAAAAAAGATTATGTTAGTGCCTATAATATAGTTTTTAAACTAAATTAATGGTAGCAAATTATGTAATACAGTAGCCCCACCTTATCTGCTGGGAATAAGGAGGGGGCGTGGATACTGAAAACTGGATAATAGTGAACACCATTGAAAATAATGGGACTTATAGAGTTGCCTTGGAGGACCTAGAAAATGGCTAGAGAAGACACATTTTTTAGGAAGACTCTATGGTAGGTGTGCTATTTTGTGTCCCATGGATAATGAATCTGTGGATACCGGGGTCCTACTGTAATCTGAACATCTTGTACTGTGAATAGGCTAGGTTACATTGACCTGAGATAAACATATGGGACCCCCAAAATAAAGCATTGCAGAGGGGCCCAAAATTCCTTAAACCTGCCCTGTACGGAGGTTTGCTGTTGAAGCATAATCTCTGGATAGAACTAGCGGGAGAGAGACAGTATTCTAGAAGGCAAAAGGGCTGGAGAAAATAGTCAAACTGTCATAGAGGGAACAAGGCAAACAGTGCAAGGACCCAACAGTGGGAGGAAAAAAAACTTGTACAGGCAGCAAGTAAAGGGAACACATGGTCTTAGATGTCTCTACACTAATGCACAGAGCATGGGAAATAAGCAAGATGAACTTGAACTCCTAGCACTACAAAGCAAATATGATATAATAGGCATTTCTGAAACCTGGTGGGACGAGTCTCATGATTGGAATGTAGGAATAGAGGGGTATAACCTTTATAAGAGAAAGAGGCCAAACAGGAAAGGAGGAGGAATAGCATTATATATCAGGGATATTTATACCAGTGAAGAGATCCATGACATCAATACTGAAAGCCAGGTGAAGAGCATCTGGATAAAATTAAAGGGGAGGGAAACAACAGGGATGTTATTGTGGGACTCTACTACAGATCCCCAAGTCAGACGGAGGAATTGGATGATGCCTTTCTAGAACAAGATGACCACACATGCAGATAGGAGAGATGTAGTAGTGATGGGTGACTTCAACTATCCTGATATTTGCTGGAAATCTTACTCAACCAAAACTTAAAGGTCTAGCAAATTCCTTACTTGCCTGGAGTCAATTTCATGGTCCAAAAGGTGGAAAAGGCAACAAGTGGGTCAGCTATTTTAGATCTGATCCTAACCAACAGGGATGACCTGGTTAATGGGGTGCAAATGGTGGGGTCCTTAGGTGAGAGTGATCATGTTCTACTGGAGTTTGTTATACAATGGAAAGGAGAAGCCAGGCATAGTCAGACACACATTCTTGACTTTAGGAGAGCTGATTTCAGTAAACTCAGGGAAATACTGGAGAGGGGGGATCCCATGGTCAAGAATACTAAAAGAGAAGGGACTTCAAGACGGATGGGACTTTCTCAATAGGGAGATACTGAAGGCACAATTTCAAACAGTACCAATGAAGAAGAAAAATGGGAGGTGTCTCAAGAAACCAGGATGGATGACTAAAGAACTTTCAACGGAGCTAAGTTTTAAACAGAACATGTATAGGAAATGGAAAAAGGGGGAAATCACCAAAGAAGAATTCAAACAGATCGCAAACACATGTAGGAGTAAAGTTAGAAAAGCTAAAGTACAGAACGAGCTCAGGCTTGCTAGAGAGGTTAAGAACAATAAAAAGTGTTTTTGGGGTATGTCCACAGCAAAAGGAGGAAGAAGGAAATGGTAGGGCCACTACATGGAGAAGATGGCAAAATGCTAGCAGGTGACAGAGAAAATGCAGAATTACTCAACACCTTCTTTGCCTCAGTGTTTTCAGAAAAACAAAAGGGTGATCAACCTGAGGATAATGGAACAGAGGACACAATAGGGGGAATCCAGCACAGAATAAGCAAAGAGGTAGTACAGGAATATCTTCTTAATCTAAATGAATTTAAATCTTCAGGAGTGGATGAACTACATCCAAGAGTATTAAAAGAGCTGGCATATGTAATCTCAGAGCCATTGGCAATAATCTTTGAGAACTCCTGGAGAACAGGAGAAGTCCCAGCAGACTGGAGGAGGTCAAACGTTGTCCCCATCTTCAAAAAGGGGAAAAAAAGAGGATTCCAACAATTATCATCCAGTTAGTCTGACATCAATACCAGGGAAGATTCATGAGCAGATCATCAAACAGAGAGTCTGTGAACATTTAGAAGGCAATGCCATAATCACAAAAAGTCAACATGGGTTTCAGAGAAACAAGTCATGCCAGACTAATCTGATCTCTTGTTTTGATAAAATGACCAGCTTGATAGATGAAGGGAACGCTGTGGATATCGCATATCTTGATTTCAGTAAGGCCTTTGACAAGGTTCCCCATGACATTCTTGCAAACAAGTTTGTAAAATGTGGGCTAGACAAGTTAACTGCTAAATGGATTTGTAATTGGTTGACCAGCCAAACCCAAAGGGTGCTCAGCAGTGGCTCCTCTTCATCTTGGAAAGATGTGACCAGTGGGGTGTCACAGGGTTCTGTCCTGGGCCCAGTGCTATTCAACATCTTTATCAATGACTTGGATGACAGAATTAGGGGCATACTTATCAAATTTGCAGGTGACACCAAATTAGGAGGAGTAGCTAATACCCTAGAAGACAGGATCAAAATTCAAAATGACCTGGATAGACTGGAGAGCTGGGCCAAAAGTAACAAAATGAAATTCAACACAGAGAAATGTAAGGTACTGCACTTAGGCCGAAAAAATGAAATGCATAGATATAGGATGGGAGAGACCTGGCTGAATGAGACTACATGCGAAAGGGATCTAGGAGTCCTAGTAGACCACAAGTTGAACATGAGTCAACAGTGTGATGTGGCAGCTCAAAAGGCCAATGCAATTTTGGGCTGCATCAATATTGTCCAGATCAAGGGAAGTAATAGTGCCACTCTATTCTGCCTTGGTCAGGCCTTATCTAGAATACTGTGTCCAGTTCTGGGCACCACAATTCAAAAAGGATATTGACAAATTGGAGCATGTCCAAAGGAGGGCAACTAAAATGGTGAAAGGTCTGGAAACGATGCCTTATGAGGAGAGACGTAGGGAGTGGGTATGTTTAGCTTGGAAAAAAGATGGTTAAGAGGTGATATGATAGCCCTGTTTATGTATTTGAAGGGGTGTCACATTGAGGATGGAGCAGGCTTCTTTTCTGCTGCTCCAGAGACTGGAACACAGAGCAATGGATGCAAGCTCCAGGAACAGAGATTCCACCGCAACATTAGGAGGAACTTTTTGACAGACAGCTGTTCGGCAGTGGAACACACTCCCTCAGAGCGTGGTGGGTCTCCTTCCTTGGAGGTCTTTAAACAGAGGCTGGATGGTCATCTGTCAGGGATGCTTTGATCGTGATTTTCTGTATGGCAGGGGGTTGGACTGGATGGCCCTTGTGGTTTCTTCCAACTCTACAATTCTATGATTTCATGATTCTAATGTAATGGCTGGATCAGACTTTGTAAATAATGAGTTGCAAGTAATGTAGTTATCTGCAATGAGCACTGAAATTATCTCTCAAAGTAATGTAATTGGGGAAACAACGTCACTTTTTTGCTGTAATAACATTTTCTTGTTACTTTTCAAAGTTCATTTTAAAGGGCATTTTAGAGACATTTTGACAGAAAGCTTACCCCCATAAAAGGAATGAGTTCTCTAATGGCCCATCCTGCCCTTTGACGCTCTTTGTCAGACCCTTCGGTTTTGACCTGCCTGACATGGGTGACCCTACCGGTGGCTTTATGCCACCACCAGCATAGCTCAAAACATCATTAGGGTATGCAAACCTCTCTCCCACAACAAGGGGACATCAATGGAGAGGCCTTATGGCAACCATCCTAGGAGAAGGAAAACTCTAATCCCAAACCCAGGCAGATGGTGCTCGTCCAACCCTGTAAGGTCAACCATCTAAGAGAAGGAAACTCTAATCAAACCTACGACCCAAGGACCTCGCTACTACCGTCCATGCTTGCAAGGCCACAGGAGACAAACCTTTGGTTTAAAGGGTGAGGCCAGTTCTGTGCACGCTGTGCTCCAGAAAAAACCATTGCACAGGCTCGAAGGACAATTCCAAAAAAAGCCCTGTAGCGATAGGCGAGGGATGAAATGGCAGGTGTAAAGATGCACTGGAAGCCGCAGATCCAACCCTGCATGCAGGCGGTTTAGGACTTTGGTCGCTTGAGGCTGACCCAGGAGACGACTGTCTTGTTCAGCAGCATCCTGAATGACCAAGCAGCCTTTTTTAAGGAGAGCACTGCTTGCTCCATATGGAGAGGGGCCTAGAAAAGGTGGCCTAATGAAAGCTCATCCCCATCTACCTGGTTGGCTAGCCGTGGCCAACAGGCATCTTCTGATGCAGTCAAACCAAGGCAAAGAAACAAAGGCACACACACCAGCCTCCAAAGGTGTAAATAAACTGACGCTTGCATGCTGGAACATCAGAACCATGCGAGACTCTGCAGATAGTGGACAGCCCGAGCGTCATTCTGCTCTAATAGCCCACGAACTAGCACGACTTAATATTGACATCGTTGCTCTTAATGAAGTTTGCCTCCATGAGGAAGGCAGCCTTAAAGAACATGGCGCTGGCTACACACTTTACTGGTCTGGTAAACCCAAAACCGAAAAACATCTTTCAGGAGTAGGCTTTATGATTAAAAACTCAATTGCCTCCAAACCTGAAACCTTGCCAACATGACACTCTGATCGCATTATTTCATTACACCTTCCACACGTTATTCTCTTTAGTATATATGCCCCAATTATGCAAGCCAACCCTATAGAGAAAGACAAATTCTACACAGACCTACGCCAAATCATACAAAAAGTCCCTGTAGAAAATAAAATTATTATCCTTGGTGACTTCAATGCCAGAGTAGGAAAGAACTCCAAAGCCTGGAAAGGTGTCTTAGGCAAGCATGGTCTTGGAAATTGCAATGATAACGGACGCCTCTTGCTAGAGTTCTGTACAGAACAACAGCTGACTATTACAAACACTATCTTTCAGCAGAAAGATAGCTTGAAGACAACCTGGGTGCATCCCCAATCCAAACATTGGCACCTCATTGACAATGTTCTAGTCCGCCAGAGAAACATTTGTGATGTCCATCATACTTGAGTGATGCCGAGTGCAGAATGCCAAACAGATCATCGCCTCGTCAGATGTAAACTAAATCTTCATCTTAAGTTCAAACCTAAGAGGGGTGGCATCTTAAAGAAGAGACTCCAAGTCAACAATCTTCAACAAGCTACCATGAGAGACAAAGTCCAGGCAAGCCTGCAAACAAAACTTGAAGACCATCCTATAGATTCTTCTCCTACAGTGCTTTGGCAACATATCAAAAACAGTATCCTCCAGTCTGCAGAAGAATCCCTCGGGTTCTCCCACAAGAAAAATCAAGACTGGTTTGATGAAAACAACCAAGAGATCCAAGAGCTGTTGGCAAAGAAGAGAACTGCTCACCAGGCATACCTTGCCCAGCCATGTTGCCATGTAAGAAAAGCAGCTTTCCGCCTCACATGTAGTAAACTTCCACAAAAACTCTGAGACATGCAGAACAAGCGGTGGATCAATATAGCAGAAAAGACACAATGCTGTGCAGATCTGGGTGATCTTAGAGGATTTTTATGAAGCTCTTAAAGTAGTGTTTGGACCTACTTATCAGGTCCAAAGTTCCTTCTACAGTACAGATGGTCAAACACTAATTACTTATAAAGCCTCCATCCTGAATCGATGGACTGAACACTTTCAAAGTCTCTTTAGTGCCAACAGAGTAGTCCAAGGCTCAGCTCTCCAACATATGACACAAAAACCGATGAAAAATGAATTGGACATAGCTCCCACTTTGGAAGAGACCCTTAAGGCCACACAGCAGATGAAAAACAGCAAGGCAGCTGGAATTGATGGAATCCCACCTGAAGTTTGGAAACACGGAAGTCATGTGCTCCACTGTAAATTCCACGAACTCCTTGTGAATTGCTGGGAAAAAGGGGAACTGCCATCAGATCTCCGAGATGCAGTCATCATCACCCTGTACAAGAAAAAAGGAGGAAAATCCGATTGCTCAAACTTAACACTGCTTTCTATTGCTGGAATAATCCTTGCAAGGATACTCCTGAACAGATTAGTTCCTGCTATTGCAGAAGAACTTCTTCCGGAAAGCCAATGTGGCTTCAGAGTCAATAGGAGTACTAATATGTAGATAGCAGAACAAGGGTCTCTATGTGACATTTGTCAACCTCACCAAAGCCTTCGACAGTGTGAGTAGAAAAGGTCTGTGGCAGATCCTGGAAAGACTAGGATTCCTTAAAATTCCTTAAAATTTCTTAAAATGATTATCTTGCTACATGAGGGCCAGCACGTTCAAGTCAGGTATGGCGATGCTCTTTCAGAGCCTTTTCTAATAACTAATGGAGTGAAGCAAGGTTGTGTTCTTGCTCCAACTTTATTTACAATCTTCTTCAGCATGATACTCCAAAGGGCTACGGCAGAGCTTGAAGAAGATGGCATCTATATACGTTACGGTACTGATGGTAGCTTGTTTAACTTAAGCCGTCTGAGGGCTCGCACTAACACTCTAAACTATCTAGCCCATGAGCTGCTCTTCACTGATGATGCTGCCCTTGTTGCCCACACAGAAGCAGCTCTGCAGTGCCTAACATCCTGCTTCGCAACAGCTGCAGAGCTGTTTGGGCTGGAAGTCAACCTGAAGAAAACAGAAGTTCTTTACCAGCCTGCACCACAGGATGAACACCACCATCCCCACATTGCCTGTGCTTAAGTCCGTTCAGCAGTTCACCTACCTGGGAAGCATAATCTCTTCAGATGCCAAGATTGACAAAGAGATCGATCACAGATTAGCAAAGGCATATAGCACATTTGGAAGATTTTACAAAAGAGTCTGGAGTAACAAACACCTGAGGCGGAGCACAAAAATCAGTGTGTATAGAGCCATTGTACTGTCTATTCTCCTTTACGGCTCTGAAACATGGGTCACCTATTGCCACCACTTATGACTCCTCAAACGCTTTCATCAGCGCTATATATGCACAATCCTAAATATACACTGGACTGACTATGTGACAAATGTTGCTGTCCTTGAGCAAGGAGGGAGCACCAGAATTGAGGCCATGATATTGAGAACACAGCTGCACTTGGCAGGGCACATTTCTAGGATGGAGGACCATTGCCTCCCAAAAATAGTACTCTATGGTGAACTCGCCATGGGTCAGCGTTAGAGGGATGCTCCAAAAAAATGATACAAGGACTCCCTGAAACAACATCTCAGGCTTGGCCAAATTGATCACCAACAATGGTCCGCCCTGGCCTCATATCGAGAGGCATGGAGACGCACTATCCACAATGCTGCAGCCTTATTTGAGAACTCACGCCTAACAAGTCTTGAAGAGAAACGACAACACAGAAGGAATCACAGCCCGGAAACATAAACCAAGGAGCCCTTCTGCTGTTCTTTCTGCAACCGGACTTGTTTATCTCAGATTCTTGTTTTTAGTCATCAGAGTGCTTGCAGAAAGTGTGGGATGAGTCCTTCCTGAATCTTCATTTGCAAAGAAAAGCCAGAGAGAGAGAGAGAGAGAGAGAGACTGTAATGGAAATAGATTAGGTTTTAATCATTATGTTGAGTAATGGAGGGAAAGTAACTTTCCTAGCTCTGAATAGGACTGAGTCCATACACTCACAAATTTTCTGGATAATTACTAAATAAAGCAAATGAAAATGTAGTACAGTACTTAGAATGGAATGTATTTTAAGAAAGTGGAAACTACTACATATAAAGGAATAATTAGCAGAAAAACATTATAGAAATTTAGATTAATAGAAGAACTTTGGTTGCATTCAGGATGATGGATGCAACAAGAACAATGAACTGAAAAGTCAGAGAGTTTAATATTTTTAGCCCATTAACCTCTGCTTTGAAAATAATTGATCATAGACATCACTGATCATAATGTCATCTCAATCCAGGTGGTTATAGAGGATAGTTAATGAAGTTAATTGGCTCTCTAGACTGAAGGACAAAAGAAAAATCATGTATGCCTTTGAATATTATCATCTTAAACAGACTCTCTCTGAAGCAAAACTTGTACCAGGATAGCTTACAATAAAGGTCATCAGCACTGAACGTTTTCTGCAGGAGACAGTTCTAATTAGACTCAATTTAATATGCTCTTCTTTTTAAAAATCTGTGATTGATCAATCATTTCACAATCCATTAAGAGTTTTAGTCCTAACAAAGGGATTGAACTTTTAACATCTGACTGTTAGGCTGGCATCTTGTTGGTGATATAGGCTGGCATCAGTCCATCATGAACCTGATATGTCTTTTTATGGTAATTGCAGAGGGAGGTATTCACTACCTCTCACACAAAATGACCCACTAACCACTATATGTACTGTTGGCTACTCACACACACACCCAACTTCTAAGGGGTAGCTGAGAAGAATCCGGCTATGTTCCAATAGCCAGATGCACAATGATGATGTCATCTTCCAGGAAGACTCCCCATCATCACTGTGTGTCTTTCTATCAGAACATAGCCAGATGTATTTCTTGACTGCCTCCTGCTTTCCCCCAACCACCCACCATATGGCCATGGAAGAAGGTAGAGCATAGATGAATGGTGAACCTACATGTGGGAAAAGGGAAAATAGAGTCCCACAAGGTGGAACTTTACACACTATCTCTACAATGCAGGATCTCAGCCTTAGATTTAGAAAACAAGAAATGGACAATAATACAAAAGGCCAGAATCTGGTAGTATTCTTCTTCTAGATCTAGGGTTGTCTTACTATAACAGATGCCCCCTATATGAAGGTTGTAAAGCTTTTCCATTTCTTTTGGCATTTCCTGAACGAGATGCCAAAGAATCCTGTATTTGGAGATATGGGCCCTTCATAAAGACAGTGTAATTTATGAATGTGGGCAATATGTTGATTTTACAGAGAAACACATGACTAGGTTAACCAAAATCAATACTTTCATTTAGTATAAACTTGTTAAAAGCTACGTCCCGATTGTCAGCCCTGCATGCCATGAATTTCAACTGTCCCTTATTGCTGGATCCCACTACTTCCACAAGAATTGGCCTGCCTCCTGCAACACACACACACACACACACCATGCAACCTAAAAACCTGCTCTAAAGGGTTCTGCAGCAAGTTTTTGGTTACTGCTGAGAGCTGTAGTGGGAGGGAGTGGGAAGAAAGACCCGCCTCCTCCATTTTCTAAAACTGCATCTAAATAGGAAGGGACAGTATTATGCCAAGTCTATTAACTTTTTGTAACCAAGGGAGATTTTTTTTAAAAAATGACTTGATATAAATTTAAATGAAAGAGCCAGCATGGTTACAGGTGCAGTTGTTTGAGTGATGGACTAGGACTGGGGGTGGGGGACAGGGTTCAAATCTCAACTCAGCCATAGAAATCCTTGGGTAAGCCTGGGCAAGTCACACCCTCTCAGCCTTGGAAGAAATCAATGGCAAACTTTCTCTAATTAACTATTGCCAAGAAAATCCTAGGATAGGGTAGCCATAAATTGGAGTGGATTGAAGGCACATAACAATCACAAATAGATTTAAATTTTTCTGACCAAGTATGTCAGCACACCATGAGAAGCAAAATACTAGCCGAGTAAATGATGTATCTCACGTAGAAACAGAGATTCCTAAAAAGCCAAGCGTCACAGAAAGGCCCAACTTGCCTGGAAAATATGTCTTCCTGCCTGCAAACCCTGCTTCCTAATCCCAGACTCAAATTTATTCAGGCCTAACTCAGATATGAAGTCTCTCTGGCTTTTCTTCGCAAACGAAGATTCAGGAAGGACTCATCCCACATTTTCAGTAAGCGCACTGATGACTAAAAAGGCCAATCCGAGATAGACAAGTCCAGTTGCAGAAAGCACAGCAGGTCTCCTTGGGTGATGTTTCCACGTTGTGATTCTTTCTGCATTGACATTTCTCTTCAAGACTTGTTCGGTGTGAGTTCTCAAATAAGGCTGCAGCATTGTGGATAGTGTGTCTCCATGCCTCCTGATGTGAAGCCAGGGCGGACCATTGTTGGTGATCAATTTGGCCAAGCCTAAGATGTTGTTTCAGGGAATCCTTTTATTGCTTTTTTGGGGCGCCTCTCTTATGCTGACCCATGGCGAGTTATGAAAGTCAGAAGAAGTAACAGAGCTATACTGTGGGTCCCAAGATGGAGCACCTCCTTCTCCCATGCCCCAACATAGAAATCATGTAATTAATCACTTTGCTATACATTCAACTTACAGCTGAATGTTCAGCCTAACTCTAGTGAAAAAATGTCAAATTTGAAGCATGTGAATGTTTGTTTATTGACTAGAATTTCCACCCTGTCCTCTTCACCATCTATATGTAAGATTTTACATACACAGAAAGACCCACACAAGCACAAAATGAACTAACATGGGGTATTATAAAGCAATTTGTTGTTGCTGTGTGCCTTACGTTTGTTTCTGACTTTTGGCAACCCTAAGGTGAACCTTTCACTGTGTTTTCTTGGCAAGGTTTGTTCACAGTGGGTTTGCCATTGCCTTCCTCTGAGGCTAAGAGAGTGTGATTTGTCCAAGGTCACTCAGTGGGGTTTCATGACCAAGCAGGGATTCGAACCCTGGTCTCCTAGTGTCCTAGTCCAACACTCAAACCACTACACCACACTGGGTCAGGACATTATAAAGCAATAACAGCTCTTAATTTTTTTAAAAAAAAATGGCATTTGGTTTAAAAGTTTTAAAGGCCTGAAAATGAAATGTTTTTGGCTGGCTCTAAGATGACACCAAAATAGAGGCCACAGGCAAGATCTCCACAGCCTTCTCCCGCAGTTGCCTTCTCCCCAGTTGCCATCTGCCTGACCTCAAAAGACAGAGATGCTCAAAGGAGATTCTGTGATTACAGCCACAGAGACCAGACCCATTAAGGAGAGATGACAGGTAGCTTAACAAACAGTAGTGCCTGATGGCTTCCATGCCACTTGGGTGCTTAATCCATTCCAGGTTTTGGTTTGAACTTTAAACTAGCTACCCCAGATGCTGAACCTATGTCAGAGTTTAGGGTCAGCACCTTGGCTAACTCATTTAAATTCTGGCCTAAAACCCAGAGCAGATTCAATGTCCCACTCTCTTCTTGCTGCAAATGCCAGTGGGCACTTACTTCCTCAGCTGTCAAGGGCTTTGAAACGTAAGCAGAAGCACCTTAGGAAGAATGACTTAGGGAGCCAGGTATGTATGACTTGGAGAAGAGTAGACTGAGAGGAAACAAAAATCATAGAGTTATAAGAGACCACTAAAGGGGTTTGTTAAAAAATAACAATGTTGTTACCCCCTGTACTTTACTGGAAGTGCCTTACAAAACAGGTGCCATAAAACTGAATGCTTTAACTCCCTTAGAAAGCACGGAGCTTATCAGCAGAGTTTCTATTCAGAATAAATATGCAGCAGACATGTTGATTCCAGCATGCAGGTTTAAGATAACCATCCACACAATTTCCCCCAGTTTATATTCTCTAGCATAAAAAGACTCAAAAACACTCAAAAGCAGTTTGAAAGTATAAAAACATCTTTACTTACAGTCAGTGTGCATATCTTACTGAATATCAGCAGCATATCAACATGTGAAGGCTAAACTAGTAAAACACAACTAAAAACGATGTGTTAAAAACAAAATGTGTGGGAACTCAGTCCCAGAGTTGTTGCCATTACAAAAACATCATGACAAGAGGTAAACCTCATGGCAGCTTTCCGGACAAAGAGAAGGACTTGGACAAACCTCTTCCTCTGGAATAGGAAGTTACATCATACATTCTGTTTACTTCTATGAGTTAACCCTTTCAACACTTAAACATCTCAACTTATTGGATTGCAAACTACATATCCCAACAACCACAAGGGCCATCTAGTCCAACTCCCTGCCCTGCAGGAATACACAGTCCAAGAACTCCCAACAGATGGGCATCCAGCCTCTGGGCAGAAGGTGGATGCAGAGCAGAGTGGCAAGTGAGGTGTGGCACCACAACAATTAGGAGGGAAGGTAGAAACTAAGTAAACAAAAACAGAGACCTCCTGGAAAAACTTCACAAGTTGCATCAAGAAATCAATAAAGCCTTGGAAATTGTAGCAAGCTGGTGCTTTACTAACTGAACTGGAGATTTGCATGCAGCTCTTTCTTCTTGCCCAATGCTCAGCCCACCAAAACTGGAGAATTTGCATCCTATTGTCTAGATAAGGCAATAAAATGTGGATTGGTGTGCAGTAATGCCAGTTCGCAGCAGAGTTATTTGTCTCCATGTTTTTTATAAGATCACTGGTATGCAAAGCTATTTGTGTTTGATGTTCACACAGAGGCATGCCTGTGAGTCAAGATGATGGCCGCAAGTGAATTACTCACTTTTTTATTCTCCACAAGTTGCCACCACCGAACAGTTTGTTTTTTTAAACAATAAATCTAAGGTGTGAAAGTATGACCTTCCACTTAAATAAGCTTTAAAAAACTGTTTCGTCGCCTCAGTGCCACAAAAAGCACACAATTGCTACTGCAAAAATCCAACATGGCAGTCAACCACTTCATTGCTGGCAAGCTCCACCCCCAACCCACCCATCCCGTCCAGATCTGACCAATCAGCTTTCCACTTCTCCTCTTATCTGGGAATGTGCTGCGATCCGAATTGGTTGTCCCAACAAGCAGAAATGCACATTTCCCTTACATTATTTTTTAAAAGCCATGAAGGGTTTTCCCACACAGTATATGGTGTTTTTGGCCTCCCTCCTTCCAAATATGGTGAATCACCATGGGATCCCATTTGGACAAAAGGTATTCTCCTCAAATTCTATGAGGAGTATTTTCACCATTTAGACAAGCCCTGGGTTTTAACTTCTTGTTATGGTTGTTTATCTCTAAACTAGACTTGAACTTAAAAGGTGCCTCCCAACCAAGCAGTAGTTCTCAGACTGTGATCTTCCAAATGTTTTGGATTTCAGTTCCCAGAAGTCTCCACCAGTATGGTCAATGCTCAGGAATTTTGGGGAGCTGAAATCCCAAACATCTGGAACAACAGAGTTTGAGGATCATTACATTAGAGGCCGGTCCTCTATAAAGTAGACCACAGCCACCTACATGGAAGAAAAAGTGCTGCACATTAATTTTCATTAGCAATTCCCTTTTTGTTTCCACAGTGTAATATAAACATCCTGCAAACCAATCTAGAATAAAGGAGGTGTGTGTGTGTGTGTGTGTGTGTGCGTGCGTGCGCGTGTTAACTGTACAATAATTCTCATTCATTACAGAAGCTGGTTACTAGGCCTCTGTACTGGAAATAACAGTATGTTCATTAAAAATTATATGCTCTAGGCCAAAAATATGCATCTACTTAAATGCGCAGCTGGCTGATTACCAGAATTTACAACTGCTGTCAGTGTAACCATTAAATCCAGGAACAAACTATGAAAGCTAGATTCAGATATGCTAAACAGAACAGCTATGCATGGTAAGAGCTTGAAGGTTTCCCTTGGTACTGCAAATGAGAAAGTGACGTAATCTTGCTCTTTGAAAAGCCCAAGATAATAAATGCATCATTTATTATCTTGGGCTTTTTTAACTTCCTATTGAAATAATAGGAAGTTCCTATTGAAATAAACGCTTCCATTCACACCCTACACAACTGTAGCTGTTGTGTGCCTTCAAGTCATTTTGGATATATGGTGAACTATTGTAGGCTTTTCTTGGCAGGACGTGTTCAGAGGGGGCTTGCCATTGCTTTCCTCTGAAGCTGAGAGACTAGGGGGTTGTCTAAATGGCAAAAATACTCCTCGCACAATGCGAGGAGAGTGCCATCTGTCTTAATGGGTTTCCGCATTGTTCCACTATATTGTAAAGGAGGGGGGCCAAAACACCATATACTCTGTGGGAAAAGCCTTCACTCTAATGCACATTGGATATCGGGGGGGGGTTAATGTGCAGCGGGGGCAAACTGAGGTAAGTAAAAAAGTGAGTAATTCATTCACAGCCTCCATCGTGATTTACAAGCATGCCTGTTTGCACAGCAAATGTGGATAGTTTTGCATGCCTGCGATCTGTCCAAAAGAACCCATTAAGACAAATAGCAGCTGCTTTGAATTGTGGAGCGATCCGGGGGCCTGTCTACACGGTGAAAATACCCCTCATGGAATTTGCTGGGAATCCTACCTGTCTAAACAGGATCCAGCACCAATCCACACTATTCAAAAGGAGGGTAGCCCAAAATGGCAAAAACAATGGGGTAAGCTTCACAAATTTCCTCGTACCTTTTCGCAAACCATGAGGCAGGTGCGCATTTTTCCTCATTTGGACTATAGAACAATAAAAAAACTCAAAGGGAAACTGAAAGCTGATTGGCTGGTGAGAGTGGGGGTGGAGCTTGCTAGCAGGGCAAGTGATCGCTGCCACCATGTTGGATTTTCACCTTAGCAATCACTCACTAAGGCGATAAAAAGGATCAATATTTTTCTGTTTTGCTTCCTTATAAAATTGGAGAATTGCTCTATCACACCAATGCACCTTGGGGTGACATTTTTTTAAAAATGGTAGCAGTGAAGAACTAACACGAGTAAATCACTCATGGCCGTCATCAGGAATGCGAGGCTTATGGGGGCTTCCGAGGCCAGAAAAAACATTTAGACATCACTGCTGCTGCAAGACGCCAATACTATGAGGTATTTTAGATTTTTTTCCCCCCTCATGTAGTTGGGCCCCGGGATTTTTGCCTCGTATAGATGAGACCTGTGATTTGCCCAACATCACCCAGTGGGTTTCCATGGCTGGATAGGGATTTGAACCCTGACTCTGGCCTCCCAAGTTCTAGTTCAACACTGAAAACACTGTACATCATGCTGGCTCAACTGAATTTATACTGAAATGCTTCAGTCGCAGCTTTCCTTCCAAAAGGTAGGGTGGTCATATCATGCCCAAGGGAAGCCAACCACATATTTCATTTTAAAGGGAAAGGATATGGCTCAATTGGGAAAGGCTCATGTTCAGTTTGCAGCCCATTTTGTTAGATTTCATTTAAGTCTTCAATTATGATGTGCTCTATTACATCCTTCCATATGTTTTGTTACTTAAATTCTGAACTGCAGTGCATGTTTTTCAGTGTTTTCTTGTGCGTTAAGTAATTCTGATACTTCAGTTGATATCCTTATCAGTGGATTCACATGATGTGGCCAAAGGGAGCCATTTAGAACATACAGTTCTATTCAGTGTTTAGACCTGCAATCTTATACAACCTTCCCTGATGGTCAGTTCCAGTTAACTCAATGGAACTTTCTTCTGAGTAAACATGAGTAGGATTTCATTGTATAATGAATATTGAACCATAGTTGTGCTTTAAACTACCAGAGATGAATCTCTACTTAGTCCATTCCAGGAAGAATTATAATACACCCAAATTGGGTTGGATTACCAAAAAATAACAAAACTAGAAAATTGTACCATTGCATCTGAGAAGCTGATCTCTGGCAAGATGTTTAGAAATCTCTGAGAGAGTGTAGGGAATTCTCTGATACATTACAATAGTGCTGGCTCTCTGGTGGTCTTCATTAGCCACATGGATTAGCAGGATGTAATCCAATCGACTCTCAAATTTGGAAGCATTTCCCCAAACGCAGAGCCACCTTGGAGAAACTTATAAGCTCAAAACTAGCAGAGTTTACTATGGAAACACTATACAAGCAGATTTCCATACTCAGACATCCCAATTGGGGAAAGGGGGAGATAGTATTGAACAGTGAGCCAACTGTGGATGGAATCCTACATCAGGGTTGTGTAGTGTAACAGCTGTTCAACAGTGGAATACACAGCCTTGGGCTGCTGGCACACTGTAGAAATGGTTCAGTTTGATACCACATTAACTGCCATGGCTCAGTGCTCTGGAATTCTGGGATTTGTAGTTTTGTGAGATATTTCGCCTTCTCTGTCAGGGCACTCTGGTGCCACAACAAACTACAAATCCCATAAGATGAAGCCATGATAGTTAAAGTGGTATCAAACTGCATTATTGCTCTAGTGTGGCAGCAGCTTCTGAGTTTGGTGGAGTCTCCTTCCTTGGAGGTTTTTAAACAGAGGCTATTGTTAGGGCTGTGATATTTATACTGTATTTGTGCCTTGGAGGTTGTGCCTTGGATGTGCTGGTTATAACAAAGCCTGGATGGCTCTCCCACAGAATAGACAAAAGTAACCAAAATTCAACTGATTGATTTAATTGCAGAGAAATAGAACATTGATGTTCTTGTGACAACCTCATACGGGTGGACAGGAAGGACTGTGAGGAGAGATTTCCATAGGGTGTATAATGAGGAATGATCCCTTGATTGCTTGAAAAAAGGATTAACACATACCCCTTTAACAACTGGGTTGTTAACCTAAACACATTTCTACTCACAGTGTCGAAGGCTTTGGTGAGGTCGACAAATGTTTCATAGAAACCCTTGTTCTGCTCTCTACATTTTTCTTGCAGTTGTCTAAGGGCAAATACCGTGCCTCGATAGTTTGAGCAATTGGATTTTGCTCCTTTTTTCTTGTACAGGGTGATGATGGCTGCATCTCAGAGGTCTGATGGCAGTTCCCCTTTTTCCCAGCAATTCACAAGGAATTCGTGAAATTTATCGTGGAGTGCATGACCTCCGGGTTTCCAAACTTCAGGTGGGATTCCATCAATCCCAGCTGCCTTGCTGTTTTCCATCTGCTGTATGGCCTTAAGGGTCTCTTCCAAAGTGGGAGCTATGTCCAATTCTTTATTTATTTATTCATTCATTTATTTATTTATTTATATCCTGCCTTTCTCCCATTATAGGGACTCAGGGCAGCTAACAGTAAATTTAAAACAATTCAAATTATAACAATACACAAACTTAAAAAATATAAATATGAAATTTAAAAAACAAATTAAATAATTCAAAGAGTTAAAAACTTTTTTAAAACATTAACAATATTAAAATACAATAAAACTATATACACCTTAAAATCCAAATCACACAGCATGTACAAACCCAACTCCATCAGATTATAAATGCCTGATGGTACAAGAATGCTTTTACTTGTTGGCGAAAGGAAAGCAGAGATAGGGCCATCCTGGCCTTTCTAGGGAGGGAGTTCCAAAGTCTAGGAGCAGCCACTGAGAAGGCCCTCTCCCTCATTCCCACCAAATGAGCCTAAGACAGAGAGAAGGGCCATTCGAGATGACTGAAGCGCTCTAATGGGTAATTATTACCTAACTAGGTCATTATTATGCAGCCGGTGCAAGAGATAAGGTTAAATGCTGTATCAGGTAAAGAAAACCAACTGATACCGGTTTTACCCAGTGACTGGAAGGGATGAACTCTCAGAGTAAAGTCCCACAAATCCCAGTTTCAGGTACAGTCACTTGCTCTGAGGTAAGAACGAGATGGTCAGCCATGAGATCCATGGCAAGGAGGTTGAACTAAATAGCCCTTGTGGTTTCTTCCAACTCTAAGATTCTATGAGGTGATGAAAAAATCCTTTTCTCTCCACTCTAGGAGAGCCCCCACGTGGACCTTCCCATAGACCTTTATCTGTGTACTAGATTGCACTCCTTTTTTTTATTAGATCCACAGCAGCACTGTTTGGAACTTAGTTTTATCCAAATTTTGGAATGAAGTGGCATTAAACTAAAGAGATGCATGAAGATATTCTGAAGGGTGAGCTTGAAAACTCCTAGCCTAGGAAATACCTAGGAAATGTTGTTTAGTAAATGTCAAAAGGCTTCCATTGTTTGTTGATAACTTGTTGATTTATGGGACGCTGGTTCATTACCCAGTTCAGTGAGTTAATACACGAGCCGTTCTAAATATGATTTCATATGTTCTTCTCTGCATATAAGTATTAGCCCTTGTCATCCTGACACAGATTAATTGAAAACCATGTTGCTCTGAAGATAGACTTCTGTATCATCAAGGCCATTGTCATCCCTTCAGAAAGTCACAACCGAAGCCTGCCACACACAAGCGTCTTTATGAATGTTAGAGGAAAGAACACAGTGATTCAGATGATGAGTTGAGAAAACAGCTTGTCTGAAATACTGAGAATGACAATGAGATAATTTAACCAACATAGTGGGAAATATTGGCGTAGATCTGATAAAGACACTGGTGGAGGGCAAGTCAGTGGGAGTGGGGTGCAGATTGTCCCTCCACCCCCTTCCTCCCTGGCTAAGCAATAACATCTAGAGGTGTGATTCTGATCACAATCACACTCAGGAAAAGTGGAGCAGTCTCTGTACGCAATGTAGCGTCTCCTTCTTCCCTGTCAAAACAGCCAGAGTCTCTATTTCCTGGATTGCGTAGGGTCCACGAGGATCCCACTAATGTCCAAATATTAATATGGGGGATATTTGATTAGTTCAAGTTGGCAGTGAGAGGCTGGGCAATGGCAGGATCTTTTGATCTATGTATACCAGTAGTAACTGAGGAGACTCTAAACCAGAACATACAATTAAACAAACTTTATTGGAAATTGATATTAACAGCATTCACGCAAACACTCAGACTTCAAAGAATCTCACAAGGCTATCGAAGGTTGTAGGAAGTATTTGGATAGAGAAATAGAGTGAGGGGTTCTCACATGAGATGATAGAGAAATAGAGTGAGGGGTTCTCACATGAGATGATACCTATCAGAGGAGCAGAGGTTCATGCAGCAGAAGATTCGCAGAGATGCATTCTGAGGGACTCACAGCAAACCAGCAGCATAGATATAGGAAAAGGAACTGTGGACATTTCGGTGGTTTTAGGGCAATATTTATATGTGATTATTCCCCTGAAGGGATGAGATTTAGAGTAGAAAACAGCGTCTCTTGGAGTTTCCCAAGACTAAACAAAGTCCTTGGAAGAGTTGACCATTAATAAGTGATGTATTTGGAATTGTATAGGATCAGGCAAGGTCTATTGTTGGAGGGGAAAGGAAGAGGAAAAACCCATTTTGCAACCATCGAGGACTCTGCTATTGTTGAGTGGATTAGTGAATGACTCACCTCCAGGTATTAACTCTTACCTGGTATTAAATGTTTGGGGAATTTCCAAAAGCCCCACCCTTGGTTATACAGATCAGGAAATAATTGGACACTGACACAAGTTTTGTTATTTTGGCTGTTTACCGAAATAAATTCAGGTTACAGTTAAATAATGAATATAGACTTAAATGCAGTCTCTCAGCTTTAATTTGAGGGTATTTCCATCCAGATTGGAGGAAGGGTTTAGGAATTACAGTTCTTTAATATGTAGCCCCCCTTTTTTTCAAGGGACCAAAAGTAATTGAACAGTTGACTCAAAAGCTGTTTCATGGAGAGGTGTGGGCTATTCCTTTGTCATTTCTTCATCAATTAAGCAGGTAAAAGGTCTGGAGTTGATTCTAGGTGTGGCATTCGCGTTTCGAAGCTGTTGCTGTGAACCCACAACATGCAATCAAAGGAGCTCTCAGTGCAAACAAAACAAGCCATCCTTGTGCTGCAAAAAAAAAAACTATCAGAGATAGCAGTAACAATAGGAGTGGCCAAATCAACAGTCCGGTACATTCTGAGAAAAACAGAACACACTGGTGAGCTTTGCAACACAACAAGGCCTGGACGTCCATGGAAGAAAACAGTGGTGATGATCATATGATCCTTTTAATTTGCATTGAGTCAATTGTCCTATTACTTTTGGTTCCTTGAAAAAGAGGGGGCTACATATTAAAGAGCTATAATTCCTAAACCCTTCTGCCAATTTTGATGTGAATACCCTCAAATTAAAGTTGGGAGACTGCTCTTTAAGCCCATATTCGTTATTTAACTGTAACCTGAATTTATTTTGGTAAACAGCTGAAATAACAAAAGTTGTGTCAGTGTCAAATTATTTCTGGACCTAACTGTACATGACTCCAGCCTTGTTATCTGTGTGTCCCTGGTTTACCTGCTAACCACGTGGAAGGCCACATCAAGCCAATTAATGAAAGATTGCCAATTATGTGATATTCCAAGATGGGGGCTCTCAGGGTAGGTAACACCTCTGCAGCTGAGAGGTGGCCAGGCAGTGGAGCTATGACTAGGAACCCTTGGTTGCTATTGTGCAGATGGAGCATGAGGCATTGCATGAGGAGGTACACTAACCTTCTACAATATATCCCAAAGTGCAAATGCTGGCATAACTGGGACTTAGGCTGGTGTCTGTCACCCACCAGGTGACAGGTCGCCTGTTTCTATTGTTGGCATAATACAGAATTGGTTAAATGGTATTGGAAGATGTTCTTGCTTGAAATTGAAGGTGCTGATTAGAGGGGAAAGGGCTCTCTGTGTTGCTACTTTAAAGTTTTCATTAGGTGTAAAACATTACAACTAATTTAATCAGTTTTAGCTTGATTTTATTTTTTAATGTTTTAGGTTAATCCTTTTTAAATCACTGTAAGCCGCCTTGAATCCCATCTTAGGAAAAAGGCAGAATGTAAATTCATTCAATCAATCAATAAAGTGAGACATGATGGATGAGAGGAAGCTTGCTGAGATAGCTTGCAGGCAAATGTAGCACAGCAACACTGAAAACTAATCAGAGTGGCTATGGTAACTGAAGGTGAAATATATTGTTTGCTTCCATTTATAAGCCCACTGGGATACAATTTATAAGTTATTGCTCCAACAGAATGTGATTGATGTAATTGTGGGTGACCTATTATACACCATGGAATTGGAGACAGGTTTTTTTTAATGGTTTTTGAAAAGTAGCGAGAGGGACAGTTCAAAGATATGGATGCTCCACTGTGAGAATGCTAGCCAGTATGTAAGGGCAGAGCTGTAACTGATGGGCAGGGCACTGCTTGGCATGTAGAAGGTCCCCGTTTCAGCCACAAGCATCTTCAGTGAGGGCTGAGAAAAGACTTCTTCCAGAAATCCTTGAGAGCCACTGCCATTTAGTGTAGACAGTACAGAACTCGATAGATCAATGGTGTAATCTAGTATAAAGCAGCTTCCCGTATTCCTTTACGCTGGTATCCGCTGGGTTTTGGTTCCGGGCCCCCGCATGGATACCAAAATCCATGGATGCTCAAGTCCCATTATATATAATGACATAGTAAAATAGTGTCCCTTATATAAAATGGCAAAAAGCAAAGTTTGCTTTTGGGAATTTTTTTCCAAATATTTTCAAGCTGTGGTTGGTTAAATCCGTGAATGTGGAACCCATAGATACGGAGGGCCAACTTTATTGTTCTTTTGCTACATCTCCCTTTCTTCCTTCATCTTCACATTCAAATAGTTTTAATAAAAGGTAGCCATATATCTCCTATTGAATCTGATGGCAAAGCTACTAAAGCTTGGAATTACAAAACTATGTCAGAAAATACCTTGTTAAATTTCTTGTCCCTGTTTGTTTTGTAAAAAGGAGTTTGGTGGACCCTCAGCTTTTACATTGATTTGATTTGCAAGATATATCTTCTGAAAATCGGCACATAAAGGTATGTGGGGGGGGGAGGGAGAAAGAATGAAAGGGGGAGGAAGGCAGCACTCAATGATATCAAACTAAAGTAAAAAATGGTAAGGATCAGGTGGCATTTGAACATGTCCAAACAAATCAGAGAAAAATGAAAGGGGAAAGAGAGATGTCTCTGCACAGAAAAGGCAATCATGACAGTCCAGTATTACACACATCTTGGGAGATTATAAGATGTGGCAAAAACCACATCAGAAGATCACAAAAAGAACAGGAAGGGGCGGGATTATCAGATGACGACGTCCTTCAGTATCCCTGGGTCATAGCGCAGCTGTAAGGCATCCCTTTTTATTAGTGGCTTCTCTCCATCAATACAAAAGGGAAGCCTCATCCGTGGCAGCACTACACCCTCAGAATGGCAGAAGGACATGGGCATCTGGTAAGGTCACCATTTCTTTTCTCCTCCTGTTACCCAAAATGCTCCTTGGAAAATTCCACGAAAATATCAAGTTTCTAATATGTTGGTAAAATTAGCAGCAACTCGACTTTGGCTATGTGAAAGGGGATAACAACAGAATCTGCAAACCTTTGTCTACCAGTAATAATCTGGATGGAATACATACACATTTAAAATTAAGTATGGTTTTTATTAAGGAGTTCAAAAATAACACCAAACACACACACATTCACCCAGAAAAAGCATTCACTCAAGGCTATAGGAAAAAGCAGTAGGAAAACTTGGGATAGAGGGCAGCAAGAGGATTTTGTTGGGGTGATACAGACCTGTAGTCAATCTGGCAGAGTGGATGGAGGAAACTGGGTGGCCACACAGAGGGACAGAGGGTCCCCTAGAAATGGAACTGTGCACAAATGAGGCATATTTTGGGGGTGATATTTAAACTTCCAAATACACCTGAGGGGATTGGTTACTTCATGGGTGGAAACAATAGATTTCCTGAGCCTTCATGGATTGCACAGTGAGTTTCCTGGTCTTAACAAAAGGTGAGAAAATGCTAAATATGTTTCTTAATGTCCAGTGATTGGATTTTAACAGCTTTGAGCAACTAGTCTTTAAGGTTGGGAGTTGAGGAGAGGAAATTTCACAATCAGCAAATACAAAGGTTTTCGCCCACCCATTATCTCCCCCTTTATGTGGAATGTGTCCTTTTTGGCTTTTGCCCTAGGCTTCCAGGGTAAGACATAGATGACCTGTTCTGAGACCATCATGTCTTTTACCCTTTGGAAGGCCACATTAATGAACCAAACTTTGCCAGTTTCTGAGGCCTGTAAAAATGGGGTGCTAGCCAATGCTAACATTCCAGAAGTGGGGTGCCTTGGAAGTGGGGTGCAGCTTGTGCTTAACACTCCTGTTCTTCTGATGCAGTTTGGAATGCAGTTTTTTGCTGTATTCCACTGCATCTAATAATCTCCTGAAAAAGTAACTGTTGTTCTAGCAAGAATGACTACATTATGCAAGAAGAGGTAGTGGATGCTGGACAGAGGGAACACTGCAATTGACTGGATCTGTGATGGACACCAGTCATGCCCATGTTAGCAGTCCTTCTGCACATGTAGAATCTTAGGACTTTATCAGATGCAGCAAAAATCACGGGATTACGTCACGGTAGCACAAATGGGTACGGCTATCGCATGATGTCATTATCTTCCCGTGGTTACTCCAAGCCTCAGCTGCGAATAAGATGTTGCTTTTAATTGATGGGACAAGCCATCAATAGATTGTGAGTGTCACTTTTTTGGTGGTATTGAGGGCGTGCAAAAACACATCCCGTTGTAATTGTGAGATTACAGCGTGTATAGGCTGTCCTAAGCAAAAAAAAAAATTTGAGTGAGAATGTGAAAACGAAGCACAGGATGCTCCTTTTATGAGCTGCCCCATTCAGTTTGCAGGTTTGTCTACAAAATAATTCATTTAGATTTTTATCCGCACTGTAGATAAGCTGTGTGTCTGTGGTGACGGTAGCACTGCTATGGGCTGGAAGAGCATCTATGCACTAGGGCTTTGCCTTCCCAGCACAGAATTGCCCGCTCTGAGGTCAGAATGAGTGGCCACCACTATGCACTAGGGCTCTGCCTTCTTTGTGCAGAGTCGCTCTCTCTGAAGTCAGAATGAGCAGCCAGCCATGCAACTTCAGCGTGGACGATTGTGCACCAGGGCTCTGCCTTCAGAATGAGAAAATGGCTCTGAGGAGGGGAGAAAATGGTGGCACCTCAGGCAGCGTTTGTCCTGCCTCCCCACCCCCCGAATCCAGTGCAGATTCTTTGTTCACACTACAGTTTTCTCTAAAGTCTCAAGCAAACTCCAGAGAAAAATGTGAGTTTTTAAAACTCAGATTAAGATGGCATACCCCAAATTTGGTGTGGATAAGGCTGTACGGTGTATAGCATTATCACACCAGATTTGGAGATGTGGCCTTATTGGGCCAGATTTGGGGTGGGGGTCAGGTTTCCTCAATAGTGTAGAAAAGCCCTCAGTGCTGCATCCAGGAGCACAATGATGTAATCCTCCAGGAGAACCAAAGGATGGCATTTTCTTTGTGTTTTTGGCTCCAAAAACATAGCCAGATACTTTCTGGTCCCCCACACACACGGTCATGGAGGTACACTAAATGACCATGGAGGCCAGCCGTGGATAGGGGGAGTTCTGATTGGTGGAGCTTCACCCTCCGCCTAGCTGATGCAGGATTGTGGCCAATGTCACAGACTGCCTACCATGTAGGTCTAGTTGTGTGTGGATTCTGCAACCAAATGTCACATCAGTGGACTAGGGTTTCCCATCCTAATTCATGATGGTTAAAAGAATAACTTGTTTAATTTTTTTTCAGTGGAACATACTTATGAATAACTTTAGCTGGTCTGAAGCACTTACATTTAAATAATTAAAAACTACTAATAATGTGTAATTTTTTTTTAAAAGGGGCCAAAAGGACAAAACTGTTCTGACAGCAATATTATTTCAATCAAGATTTTCTAAAGTTTTCTCAGGGCTCAGCAATTTCCACACCCTTTCTTTTTTTTAACACTAAGGACTTTTTCGGACGGCAATTTGTAACGCAAGCAGCCTCATCCCTGTTGCGAGGCTGCTGCGCGGCAGGGGGGGCATTTCGGATGACGCTGTCCCCCTGCCGATATTGGTCTGGAAGAGCTGGGAGGCTGCAGCACCATATTTGGCGATTTCCTAATCACGGTCAACTTCCATGATTAGGAAATCACCAAATATGGTGCTGCAGCCTCCCAGTTCTTCCGGAACAGTATCAGCAGGGGGACAGCATCATCAAAAACAGCCCCTGTGCCGCTCAGCAGCCTCGCAACAGGAACGAGGCTGCTTGCGTTACAAATCGCCATCCAAAAAAATCCTAAGGGTCCTATTTTCATGCAAGTCCCTTTATTAATAAAGAACGAAGGGAGGAAATTTGATACATCACCTATAAGCAGATTTATTTCTGATGAGAGCATGATTGAACATTTCCTGGAAGGCTTCCATAGCTCTTAAAAGCCAAGTGCCTTGTGCTAAATCATAGACACATCATCTATAAAGAACATCCTTAAGTTCTAGCATGAATGGCACTGAAAAGTCCAGCCAGTTCACATACCCATTTCAGCAGATACTCTTACTTAACTAGAAAGAGAAATTTGAAACATTCTTTTAACAAAAAATAATCTCTCAAAATAATTTGTCAGTCCCTAGACATTACAAAATAGAGAACTCTCACTTTTATCATAATAAAGTGTCAACATCTTTTTCACAGCATAAAAAAGAAAATACTGTACATGTACAAATGTTAAGTGCCCTTGCTTAGTTTGCACACATGAAAGCAAAGCCCAAACTCTATATTAAAACTCAATTATAAGAACAAGAATAACCACAACAGTTCATCAGGTGGCATCTTCTTTATGACTGGATTTTTAAAGTCAGAGTTCACTTTAAACATTAGTTACAGCCAAGAATGGGACTTAAAAGGAATGAAAATGCTGCAAAAGTTTATTCTGGAAATCATTGCATTTTCATTAAAAAAAAAAAAGCACACACAAATATATTGTTACAAATGTTTTTTAAATGCTTATTTATATGCCTCTTTTCTGCCACGAACACAGAACCAAAAGGAGCTTACAGTGAAAAGGGATACAATCAAATCCAAAACAAAGCAATACCAAGCCAAATATAAGACAAAATAAAAGGGCTGTTGGATCAGAAGAGGTCCATATTTGTTCCAGTTCATACATGACCCCTATTCAGAGATAGCAAAGTTAGCGGGGAAAGTGCCACTATGTTACATGTACCCTAAAGAGCTTAACACATAGAATTACAAGACAGGACATGAAAGATGGGTTGAAATATGGGCCACTTTATTTCTTATCATACCTATTTATTTGTTTATTTCCTGGGATATGCCAACCCAAAGGGGAGACCCAGTGTGGGACCGGCTGGAGCAGACGGTCACCTTGGACCTATCCCCCAGCTTCCCTGGGTAAAACACCTGAGCCCCAAGGGGGATCCCAGTACCTGGGATGCCCCCCAAGCGCCATCTACTGGAAGGCCATACACCAGGACATAAATCCTCAAGCTGCATGACTTCTAACGAGGGTTACATCCTGACACCGGCCTCAAGGATACCCAACTCCCTGCACCCCATCTGCATGATATGCAGGCGCAGTTTGATATGCCCGTCCTTCAACCTGAAATTGGGGTGCCCTAGGTGAACACTGAGTACCCTGTCTCCCCACTCCCTGCCACAGATAAGGGGCAAGTGTTCACTTAGCCCCTATCCCCCACCAGGGAGGTCAATATGGCCCTCACCCCAGTTCGCATACCCTCAAGAAATAACTGGATCCCCTTCTCAGATAAGTGGACCCCATCAACCCTATAGAGATCCGCACTCCTGTAGGAGATATCAGGGTACTGGATGAAATGGCCTAAGCCACTATCCATTGCCCTGTGGATCTCTCTGTTCACCTTCTTGCAGGCCATGTCCAGCTGCTTGGTGTCCCCAACTCCTGGGTAAATCTGTCATGGAATGATGTGCAACAGAAACAAGGTCACGTGCGGCCATATTGCCTTGATGCATTGCATGTCTGCCAATGCCTGGAGAATCAATGCCCTACCCTTAAGCAATGCCCTACCAAATCATTTCCTCCGAGGTGTAGCACAAACACATGCGGCAGAGGTCCACGACGCTCCTGGAATAGCAAATTGATTAAACCATTCCACTTCAAGCCTCTTTTGTCCAACCATTCTATTGTGGCCATTTTTCCCAGCCCCAGGTAGGCACCTAGGTGGCTTGTCTTGGCATGGCGCACTGCCCAATAAACAAAACGGTGGCCGCAGATCAATACCTGATATCTTGTTGGCCACCCCATAACATCTGTAAGACAGAACACACCAGCAGATTAACAACCCTCAATAACAAATTGGGCGAATGTATTTTCTGTAGGCCCCAGACTTCCACTTTCCCAATTTTTTTATTGCCTCGGGCCGCATGCCCATTGCTGCTGCAGTTGAAGCCGCCCCAATTCGGAAGGAATGTATACAAAAACGCACTCCACCCAAGTCTAAATGATCCAAAGCCTTAGCTGTCAATGCCCAAAATTGGTAGTGGGTTAAGGGCGAATTGTCCACATGGCAAAATAAGGGCCCCAGCTCATTAGGCCGCACCTTCAGGTACTCTCTTAATGCTGTTACAGGCAGAGTGCCCTGTCGTGGCACTCGCTCAATATGATCCTAACCCCCTTTCCCAGCTGATCAGTCTTAGAATGCCTGATGAGCAATGAAGCTTGATTAGCACCTAGGCAAAGATCCCCCACTCTCAGCGCCCTGCCGGAGTTGTCCCCCTTAGATGCAGCCACCAGCTCACTGATGTGTAGTGCACCAAAGAAAGCTGTAAGTGACACAGCATGGAACAAAATAGACTCAAAAGGGGTAGAACAAATGGTTGGCCATATCTGGAATAACCCATTCAGAACTGCAGGGGATAGGGGGTGCCTATCATCTACAGTTCTTCCTCTTTCCCTGGCCCACCCCTCTAGAGCCTTCCTTATTCTAAAATCTGAAGTGTTATCTTGTAGGCCCTGTGCCTTGCTCCAGAAGGCCAAGGCCGACAGACATGATCCTATTGATTGTGGGGCAAGGCCCCTATCCCTCAGGAATACACAGAGTTGTAGGAGATGAGGGACAGGGACAGGCCAAATGTTAGCTAGCCGCACCTCTCTACGAAAATCAAGGAACTCGTAAACAGCTTTCATTTAAACCTTCCTTGTGCTGGGGCGAGAGACATGCTGATAGCCCTGACTATTTTGCTCGTCGAAGGTCCCACAAGTCCACTGGCATCAGATCTGGCTTCTCAGCAGTTGCTGGTGCTAATTGCCTGAAGCATTCCATCTGATGCGGGAGAGAGCATAGGCTATGCCGTTGTCCAATCCCGCAATGTGGGTAGCAGTGAACAGTATGTTACATTTCAAGCAATGCAATGTGAATGCTCTAACTAATCCCATAATCCCAGGACAGGGATGTCAAAGAATTAATAATCTGAACAGTGGTCATATTATCACACCAGAAGGGCACCCAAGAATTGCAAATTCCCAAAAAAGGTTGATCCCAATTAGCTTTATAATCCCACAGTGCGCAGTTCACCAAGTGCCTGCGCAGTGTCAGATTACTGCCTATAAAGACACACCTGGTCTATATGCCCACTCAGAGCACTGTGCCACGTGGCCAGGCCAGTTCCCGCCAATCGACTCAAGTTGCCTGCTATCTGCTGCTAGAGTTTAAAGTACGGGTAGAGTTTAAAGTACAGGTAGAAGGCCGATCGGGCAGGATAGTAGTGGCCTGACAAAACAAAATCAGATGATCAGAGGGCAGTGGAGGCAGAGGAGACAGGCGGGGCCTGATTGCCCACCTCATCAGTAATGCCCAGCTGCTTGTGCAAAGCGTGGCAGCTGTAAAATTGTAGCTTTTTTCAAGCTGCTCCTCGTCTGCCGATTTGATTAGCAACTCAAAAGCTGAGCCGCGATTTTCCGAGAAGAAGAGGGGCTAGAAAGGAGGCCAGCAGGATCCAATCACTGGCCACGCAGGAAGCATCCAACCAATCAGCACAACAAGGGCAACGGCAGGGGTGGCTAGTGCAGCAAAAATGAACCTGGTAAAAGTGTCCAGCCGATCGGAGGGGCAGGGGGGATGGCAGGGGCAGTTGGCACAGCAAAAATGGAGCTGGTAAAAAGTGGCCAGCTGATCGGAGAAGCTGAACCTGGTAAACAAAGCTGGCGCAACAAAATAAATCAGGTAAAACTCGCCTGTGGCTCAGCTATAAAAAAGGCAAGTGGCTCAGCTATAAAGGGGGAAGCCCCACAGTGAAAAAGGAGGCAAATGGACCTGATCCCCAACCTCACGGCTGGCCTGGAAGGCCAACGCAGCGCTCAAATGGCAGCTTCCCTAGGCAGATCAAAGCACAGGGGAAAAGGAACCTAAACTACCTGAACTAACCAAACAGATATTTAACTGCAATCACACTACAGCAGGCAGCAATCCCAATCTCCCCTCACAGCACACTACACTCCCTCAGCCCAGGAAAAATTTAGCCTCCATGACACAGTAGTCCCCAGATTACGCATTAGAATTCCGAGCCTCCCAGTCATCCTGGTCGTCGCGAAGCAAAGAGGAGGAGGCCAGGGGCAGCAAGGGGTTCAATGAGGCAAGCTCCACCCTGCCTCCTCCCAGCCATGGTGTAGTCACGCCATGGCCAATCCTGTGCTCTCTTCCATGTGATCATTAAAACACCTCCCCCAGCTCAACCATTCATAGTGCTCTGGGGGGGTGGCTGTTAAAAAAAACCTACATTAACTGTGTTTTTACATTGAAATGTGTTGCCTATCACACTTAATCCTACATTGTTGTTTACATATATGTTACATAATTATTCTAAAAACCTTGTTGGAATGGAGGTGAAAGATCCTATCCCTGACTTTACTCCTTCCCCACTGCCAGTGTCCCTGTTTTTGAGCTTGGGAGGGGACAGAAGAAGAGTACTCCATCAACAGCTTTTTAAAAAAAAAATATGTATATACATGTGGGAAAGATGCAGGAAACAAAAATTTCATGGGTGGCAATGATAGCAATGAAAGAGACTGGAGCAAGAGGGCGGCTGGACTGTCCAGCCATTAAACTGTGGCTATAAACCCCAAAACAAAGAAATCTCAACCCAAGTTCCCAACAATCCCCAAAGTGACTCCTACTACACTTGAAGAAAAACCATCACCCCCTCCAACTCCCATCACTATAATACTTGTAGAGCCCCAAAATGGGGAGGTTAATATGTGTAGATAACTGTGGTGTGACCAAATGAACAAGACTACATCCAAGTAGCATCAGGAAAATTGAAGTGAGGTAATTAATCCAAAGAAGAAAGAAAGGTTTACATACACACGTTGAGTTCAAACCACAACTGCCCATGCTTTTCCAAAAGGGGGGCTAAAATGCTCTGAAACTGCAAGGGAGGGTGGGCAGGCTGCTGTGAAGAAAATGGGGGGGGGAACCTCCTTCATCTCTCCTGCCGTCCTCTTTGTTCTTTCTCTCACTCTGCAGGAATTCTTTTCCCACATGAGTCCCTAGAACCAGGAAGGAGGGTACCACAGGCTTCCTCTTCCTGATCCTCCTTCCTAACTGCTCTTGTTGCTGTCTGTCATGCATCACACCACTTACAGCAATTGCCCAGCATGGACTAAAAACAGACCAGGAGAGCAGGAGAGGTGGCAGGGGGAGAGACAATATAGTAAGCCAAAGTGTTGCCCCCCCCCATATTGCTTATGGAGAAAAGAGCCCATCAATTTTGTTGGGGGAAATGGTATTTTACTTCCTGATGTTGTTTTTAAAATGTCATTTAAAATAGCTAATATCAATATCTTAGTTCCAATCTCTGCCCCTGCTGAGCTGGTTGTACTGGTACTCTAGCCCTTTTTGGTAGTGGAGAGTACTGGTAAAATATAGGTCTTGAGATAAGCTACTATGGTGGTTGATAGTACAGAGGGTAAAGCTCCTACAGCCTTGGTTTGAGATTTCTAAAAGCTTACAATAATAATGTAAAACTGTTGCTTTTAAAAGAGAGAAGCAATTGAAGCAACAACACTGAACAGTTTGGGGACATCAACCTCTTTTTGTATTACAAACTCAGTACTACAACTACTACATCCCAAGCTATTTAGTGGAGTTTGCTGTCAATTAGAGAGGGATAGACCAGTTTTGCTCCTCACCCTTGTTTATTCACCTTCCTCATGTCATAGCCAAGATTTTTAGTATACACTTATAAATAAGTTTGTCGTTCATACAATAGTACAATCTTTAATTGTTATCAGTTGTCATTTCAAATGAGGTTTGCTGTTAGACTATCATGATATCAAAATAAAGCAACATTACCCATAGAAATCCTTTTCTGTTAATGTTTTTCAGAAATAGCACATCACCCCCGGGGAATGGAGGCTAGCGCCACGCAAATGAAGAAGCTCCAGTTGGGTTTCAAAACTTTTCAGTGAGCTCCATGAATAAGTACCGAGGTGCTATTCTGTGTCGAACTTTATGGTATGAAAAATAACATGCTGCCTCTGTGGAGCCAAGTGATGGTAATGGTAAGGAGGTTATTCATTCATTCTGCTGCATAGAAGAGCACCAAGAACAATGGCTTCAAAAGTCTCATGTTTGTATGTCCTGACAGTTGTGTGCTGGGCAAGTGCTCTTTGGTACTTAAGTATAACACGTCCCACTTCATCCTACACAGTTCACAAAACGTACGACAGCATCTCAATGGCAAGAAAAAATGTCTCCTTTGGCAATATCAGGACTCGACCAATAAATCCTCATTCTTTTGATTTCCTCATAAACGAACCAGAGAAGTGTGAGAAGAATGCCCCCTTTCTGGTCATTCTTATCAGCACAACACATAAAGAATTTGATGCCAGACAGGCCATTCGAGAGACATGGGGAGATGAAAACAACTTCAAAGGCATCAAGATCTCCACTCTTTTTCTTTTAGGGAAAAACACAGACCCTGTGTTAAACCAGATGGTAGAGCAAGAAAGTCAAATTTTCCATGACATTATTGTGGAGGATTTCATTGACTCCTATCATAACCTGACTTTGAAAACATTAATGGGAATGCGGTGGGTGGCTACCTTTTGTTCAAAAGCCAAGTATATCATGAAAACAGACAGTGATATTTTTGTAAATATGGACAACCTTATTTACAAATTGCTAAAACCCAACACCAAGCCAAGAAGGCGGTACTTCACTGGCTATGTCATCAACGGAGGCCCAATCAGAGATGCCCGTAGCAAATGGTACATGCCTAGGGACTTGTACCCTGATAGCAACTATCCACCATTTTGCTCAGGCACTGGCTACATTTTTTCAGCTGATGTAGCAGAGATGATTTACAAAACCTCTCTCCACACTAGACTTCTTCATCTTGAAGATGTGTACGTGGGACTATGTCTGCGGAAGCTCGGCATCCACCCTTTCCAAAACAGTGGCTTTAATCACTGGAAGATGGCATACAGCCTGTGTAGATATCGGCGTGTTATCACCGTGCATCAGATATCACCTGAGGAGATGCACAGGATTTGGAATGACATGTCAAGCAAGAAGCATCTCAGATGTTAGGACTTTTTACAGATGTAAATACTTCTTTTGGGAGGGAGGGTTTGGTTCTTGTTTTTCATCTGAGTAGAGCGGAAACAGATATAATTCAGCAATGGGAAATTAACTTCCAGGAAGGGAAGGTCTTTGATATGTTTTGTTTGGTTGGTCTTTGGAACTTCAACTTCTGGTTTATAAACTGCAGGCTCTGTTCATAATAGTCTTCTCTATACCATCTGTCTTGTTCAGTGTTACAACATTATACATATGAGGATAAATGACCACAAGATGTTCTCTAATCCATTCTTATGATGTCTCCAGAATAGGAACTTTCCTCTTAGACTAAGGTGGGTAATTTGAGGGTCCTTGGGGCTGTTTCAAGTGACCTTCAGTTTCTTGTTAAAATCCTGAAAATCCTTACTCTCACTGAAATGAATTTGAATATTCCAAGCTAAAGAATGTTATTATGCTCTTCTTTTCCATTGTCATTGTTGTGTGCCTTCAAGTCATTTCCGACTTTTGGTGACCCTAAGGCGAACATATAAGATGGTATTTTCTCAGTGATCATCAAAGATCCACTTCAAATACAGCTTGGCATCCTGCTGGTGAATTACAATGGCCTAAGTAGGACTTATACCATCATAAATCACATTTTTGGTCCTTGTGGAAGTCATACTTTTGTTCTAACCATGCAACATCCCGAATCCCCTTGTTAAGCAGTGCAGCCATCTCCTAAGACAGCCATTACCATGTTGTCAGAGAGCAAGAGGATGAGTGAGGACACATTCAGCCATTTTCCTGTATCTGGATGTATTGCAAGGAAATCATTTGCAGAGACCTCCCAAGGATCCCTGGAGGTCCCTGATGATGCTCATATTGGGAGAGGTAATTACCAGGGGCCCCTCTAAGTGGTAAAAAATGTCCCTCATGAAATTCGCTGGGAATCCTACCTGTCTAAATGGGATCCAGCACCAATCCACACTATTCGGAAAAGCCTTTGCAGATTTTCCCATACTTTTTCAAAAACCGTGAGGGGGGTGCACATTCCTGCTCATTTGGACTATGGAACAACAAAAAATTCAAAGGGAAGCACAAAGCTGATTGGCCAGGAGAAAGCAGGGGCAGGGCTTGCTAGCAGGGCAAGCGCCCGCTGCTACCATGTTGGATTTTCTCCTTAGTGATCGCTCGCTAAGGCGATAAAACAGGATGAATTTTTTTCTGTTTTGCTATCCTACAAAATTGGAAAATCGCTCTATTGCACCAGCGCATCTTGGGATGACTTTTTTAAAAATGGCGGCAGTGAAGAACTAACGCATGTAAATCACTTGTGGCCGCCATCAGGAATGTGAGGCTTATGGGGGCTTCCGAGGCTAGAAAAAACATTTAGACATGCCACTGCTGCTGTGAGATGCCAATACTATGAGGAACTTTGGATTTTTTCCCCTTATGTAGATGGGCCCTGAGACTTTGTCCTGTGACCCACGTACATCTCCCAATGCAGGATCTCAGCCACAGTGTTTGACCCTTAGTACAAACAGAATGAGATAGTTGAAGATGTCATGTCAGAGTTCGAAAAGGTCCCTTTGTAGACTTTCATTCCTTGGTTCCTCCCGCAACCCAGCTCTCTCAGTTTCCCTTCCAACATCAGCCATTCTTCTGCCCAGGTTCTACTCTGCATCATCTGAAATAGTGCATCTGATTTGATATCCTTGCAGGCAAAAAAAAAATTAAAATAAATCAAGAATATCCTTGAAATATCAAGAATATTCCAGCTTTTTGTATCGTACTGCCCATCTTAGATTGTTACCTAACAGCTACGTACCTGACATTAAGTCCTTTGGGCCACAATAGGACTTAGTTCTGAATTGACATGTATAGGATGACATGTATAGTGTCAAAGATTAAAACCTATACCCCAGAATGTAATGATATATCATGGGTTTGTTGTTGTTGTTGTTGTTGTTTTGGTTTTGGTTTTTCATTTCCTTGCATCAAATGGAAAATAAGACCTCAAAATAAGGCCATATATTTACTCAGTGTTAAAAGATAAAGCAGAAAGCATGTGTCAGAAAAGCAAGCTGAATCACAAAAAGGAAAAATCACATGTATTAAAATTTGTAAAGATAATAAATGGTATCAGTTTCTTCCTTTGAAATGAAATGTCAGTTTTTAATGAGCTGTTTATTCACCAAAACTAACTGTACCATTTTATTACATTTGTACAGACAATATTAAAATATCAGGAGGATTTCCACATGACTAGGAAGAAAGATGTAATATTATTAAATAAACAAACGTGCTAATTGAACAACATCTGTAATAACTGAGTAAAAAGATAAGTCCACATCCACCACTTCAGCTAAGACACCGTTAAAATCACATTAGTTTATTTTTTAAAAGTTTGTTTTTTAAAGAGCCAAAGGTACTTTTCTGTTATGAAAAGGCTGCCCACTGGAATTATAGAACTGTAGTTTGTAGATATAAGCATAATTAGGGATTTTGACAATTACAATGCCCATGAGCTAAATAAAGAGCCAGGAAAAAGGGGAGTGTTGAAAAGAATTCTGTTTTTTCCAATTAACTGTTCCATGTGTGCCATTCCTGATACCATTAATCTGTAATAAGACTGGAAACCAGTGCCCATCACAATCTGAGAGATACACTGGCAACTCCAAAGTCATAAAATCAATAACATAGGCAATAGGCAATATTTTTTTTAAAAAAAACTAAGCAAAACATGACAGTTATGAAACCAGCCATCAATTTGACAATGGACTGTAGTACAAAACATGAAGAATGCCAATTAGCTCCTCCCATTAATAAGAAGAAAAGAGGGAGGGGCAATTCTCTCTCTCTTCTTGCCCCCCCTCCCCACATACACACGCATGCCTTCCAAGTCTCCTTGAGGATTCTCAACCTTTTGGAGCAGGTTTGGAGGATGCCAGGGGAGAAAAGTTGAGTCATGCAGCATTTGATTTCAAATCCTTCTTAAATTTGCCATAATCTAAAGAAACTTCTGAACTAGCCCACCCACTCCCTTTTTAATGGATTGCCTAGCAAGTTTGTTTTACTGTTGTCACACGGGCCTCCTCCTTTTCTCTGGCATTCACCCCAACACAGAGTTAGGAGGAAAGACTCGTGTTTTTGTACAATCTGAGACACACTCTCAGGGATTCCTCTAGCCTGGAAATCCCTTAGAACTATGTCTCCCTTTGGTAGCTGCCACCACCCACTGTGCAATGAAACCCCAGTCCAGTGGGCAACTGGGAAAGTCATCTGGTTAACCAGTAGAACTATCCTGCCTATGTTAAAGTATCACCAACCCTCCTTGTCTATCCCAGAGAAGAGCCAAGATAGCTATAACCAAGCAAGGTGCATGTAACGTAGGCTTTAGTAGGAAAAATAGAAAAAGCTTTATTTTTTAAGAAAAGTTCCACTCACATTTAGGAAGCCCATCTGGATCAGGATGGGTCCCATTGGGATAGGATAGGCTCAGGTTATCAAAGCTGGCCTGCTTAGTCTCTGATGATGGGATTTCAGAGCAATGCAATTAGACCTGCTCCTTCAGGCCTCATAACCATCATGTGGTAGGCCCTCCAGACTCCTAAAGCCATGTGTCTTGAAACAAAGACTGCATCTCCAATAGCCAAAACTCCAACAGCCAAATCTGGTTGGCTTTTCATTGCCCAATCCGATTGGCTCTCCAGTCAGGTGATATGATGTCATGCTTAGCAAACGAAGATCCACCTCCTACCCTCAGAACCCTGCTGTTACCTTTGTCTGATGACCAGGAAGTGGTAAATACAGATGATGGGAAATGCAGTTCTGGCAGATGTGTTCTGGTTCCATGATGAAAGTTGCAGTCATTCCATCATGACAACTGTACAGAACTTTCTAACAGATTCTGGACAGACTAAGTAATAAAGCATCCCAGTTCAAGATATTATAAGGTAGATCCTCAAAATATGCTCTGCATATACAACATTTTAATCTGAATTGTATATCTTACAAGATAATAATGGCCTTCCTTCTCCCCCTCCCCCCACTTTTCTTTGCTCTGTGTGTCATTTGGACAAAGCTAACAATGAATCAAAACTTTTTAATCATCAAATAGGGGCAGTCTCCATTAAAAGACTAATATGTCATTCAGTGAAGTTTATTGAAGAACTTCAGGCATTTATGTTGCCCTGACCCTGTCCAGCATTAATGGTTCTTCATAATCAGTACCTGTAGCAAGATGGCACCTGTGTTCAAGAGCTGTAAATTCATGACCATGCTTACTAAAAGTTTTATTCTGGAGCCAAGTGGCAGTTGGTGGGACAGTGAATCCACTTCAAGGTTTAGATCATCCTTTAAAAGAGCTATCCTAGGTACTCAGCACTATATTCCCAATAGACTCAGCACCCTGGATAGATCCTTTAAAGTGCAACCTGAAACTAGGGGTGGTGTCTAGATGAGAAGATATAATGTTGATTGCTGCGCATTAACACAAAATCACAGCAGTGTTCATTTGTCTCCTGGGTCCTTTGGCAAAATTGCTGTTATGTGAAGCTATCTGTGTTTGAAGTTCACATGCAGCCATGCCTGTGAATCAAGATGGTGGCCAAGAGTGAATTACACATGTTATTATTATCCACAAGTTGTTGCTGCTGCACAGAATTTTTTTTAACTGCAAACCAAAGGTGCACAAGTGCGACCTTCTGCTTAAAAAATCAGTTTAGTCACTTCAGCGCAGCAAACAAGCACAAGATCAGCAACGCGAAACTCCAAAATGGTGCTTCTGGCCACTTCATTGTCAGTAAGCTTGCCCCCCACACATATCCAACCAATCAACTTTCCACTTCTGCCCTTCCCAAGAATGTGCTGTGATGCAAGTTGGTTGTCCAAACGAGCAGTAATGTGCATTTCCACACATTATTTTAAAAACCTCAGGGAAAGCCATAAAGGTTTTTCCCCTGCAGTTTTTGGAGTTTGGGGGCCCCTTCTTCTGAATAAGGCAAATCACCATGGGATATCGTTGGGACAAAAGGTATTGTTTGTGATTTCTATTAGAATTATTTTCACCATTGAGACAACCCCCCTGGAATGCATTCACCACCCTACTGAAGTGGAAGCCATCATCTGCCACAGCCACACCCTAAGAGCTGATCAATGACGTGACATCAGGCAGCATCAAATCACCTCACTGCAAGGTGGAAGGAAGCAGGTATCAGAACATCATGAGTCATCCTTTGGATTCTATAGAATCCAGGTGCTTCTTTCTATCTCAGCTACCTAATGCAGGGGTTGTGAACCTTTGGCCCTATAAATATTGGGGGTTTCCACTCTCATCAGTGTCACTTAACATGGCCATCGCTGAAAAAATTGTGGAAATTGTGGTTGAAAACATCTGGAATGCAAAAGGTTCTAAGAGGTGATTGTCACTGTCAGAAGTGACAAAACCGTTCAGTTGGGCAATAAAACTGAGTTCCTTGAAAACAACAATGTCTCAAAGCCAGACATTCTTTTCATCAAAGGTCTAGGGGTAGCTTATGTGATGCCATCAAGAACAGCAATTCTGTCAAGATTCCCCTGACAGGCCCTCCCACCTCTGCTGCCCAACCGGAGACAAGTCTTTCATTTTCATCCAACTCAAGCTGGAGAAAACGGCATGTGAAAAGCATCACGGAAACAGAACACTTGATATGCCAATCAAGAATTTCTTAAAACTGGCATACCAAAAAAATAAAAATTCTACTACAAGTTCTGGTCCCATGCAATTTATATTAAATGTGAAAATAATTTGGGGGATTAATCTGAATTTCCAAACTACCAAACAGGAAATAGAAACGAGCTTTTTAATCTGACATTATGTTTCAGTAATCTTCATTTACTTCAGACATAGTTACTGATAGTGATTATATGAACAGCAAATGGATAATACATCTTCCAGAGCATCTATGAATGCTACATTTTATATGTACTGCTTTTAAAAGATACAAAAGTATCCAACTCCTATTGCTTTTAATGTTTTTTCTAATACCATGCAATACTGCATAGATACATATATATTTCAACATATCTATCAGTTTGTATGACTGTCTGTCTGTCTATCCATCACAGTTATTTCATCTTGGAACACTACTGAAATCTGCAGTCATTTCAGTCACTGTTTGGAAACTAGGTAGCTAATAAACAACACTTATGGTCTATTCCGGTGATGGCGAACCTATGACACACGTGTCAGCACTGACACACGTAGCCATTTGTGCTGACACGCGGCCATAGGCCTCCTCCCCCCTGCCCCCACCTGCAACCTCACCACCCTCCCTAAAGTGGCGATCCGGGCTTCAAAGCCTCACTTTAGGGAGGAGGGGAGGAAAGTGGCAGGCGGGGCTACGAAGCCCCGATCGCCACTTTAGGGAGGCGGGGGTGGAGCCTCCCCCCCACCTGGCCACCACCACCCGAGGCCTGCTGTGCTTCCCTGGAGCTGCCTCTTAAAAGCCGGGTAAGGTGGCCGGTGGGTGGGACTCTGCAGGGGAAGGTGGTGGGCGGGCGAGCAGAAGGGTGGCCTCCCGGCCTCTCCGTGGCCTTCCCAAGGTGGCTCCGAACCGTCGGAGCCGCCTCGGAAAGGCCAGGGAAGATGGCAGGTGAGCAGGAGGGTGGCCGCCCGGCCTTTTCTCGGCCTTCCCGAGGGGACTCAGTGGCTTTGAAGCCACGGAGCCACCTCGGGGAGGCCAGGGAAGGTGGTGGGTGAGTGGGAGGGTGGCTGCCTGGCCTCTCCCCGGCCTTCCTGAGGTGGCTCCGTGGCTTCGAAGCCTTGGAGCTGCCTCGGAAAGGCCAGGGAAGATGGTGGGTGAGCAGGAGGGTGGCCACCCAGCCTCTCCCCGGCCTTCCCGAGTGGGCTCCGTGGCTTTGAAGCCATGGAGCCGCCTCAGGGAGGCCGGGGGAAGGTGGCGGATGGGAAGGTGGCGGACTCTCCCTGGCCTTCCTGAGGGGGCTCCGAGGCTTCAAAGCCTCTGAAAAGCTGGAGAAGGCAGCAGGTGGGAGGGAGGGACTCTGCCTGGCCTTTCCCTGGCCTTCCTGAGGGGGCTCCGAGGCTTCAAAGCCTCTGAAAAGCTGGAGAAGGCAGCAGGTGGGAGGGAGGGACTCTGCCTGGCCTTTCCCTGGCCTTCCCGAGGGGGCTCTGAGGCTTTGAAGCCTTGGAGCCGCTTCGGAAAGGCCAGGTAAGGCGGTGGGCAGGTGGGCCTCTTGTTTGAGGCCAGAGCACTGGGCGCAGCTTCTCCAATGGAGCCCTCCTAAATAGCTTCGCACAGGGCAGCTGCAAAAAAGGGAGGGGGAGAATGTGTGTGTGCATGTGTGTGCGGCATTGTGGGGAGGGGGAGTAAGTGCTGTGAAGGGAAGAAGCCGAGGGTCTGGGAGCTGAGGAGCTGCCCATGTAATCGCTCCTAGGCTAGCTGGCAACACATGCTCTGCTCCATGGCTAACTCAGGCTGCCTCCTCGTCTCCAACTTGCCTTGCTCCCACACTCGCTACCGTGCCCCCCAGCCTTCCTCTACTTCCAGCAGCTAAGCCCACCTCTTTTATATCTTTCCCTGCTTCACTTGTAGGTGAAGTATTCCCCCCAGAAAATAAACCCATGGGTCAGAGGGAGGCCGGGGCAGGTGGGGGGAAAGTAGCGACGGGGCCTCCAAAGGCTCCATTGCCATTTTCGGTAGGCCAGGGTGGGGGGAAAATAGCGACAGGGCCTCTGAAGGCCCCGTTGCTACTTCCGAGAGGCCGGTGGGGCTGTTATTATTCGCAGATTTTTCACATTTGTGGGGGTCTTCGGAACCTAACCCCCACGAATGTGAAGGACGACTGTACATTTTGATTACTCAGTTGTCACATGAGTTGTGACAACTCACTAATTATTAATCAACAATTAATAATATTGTTGATTAAACAATAAATATCACAAAATAATGTTTTTTTCCTCAAAGTGACACACCACCCAAGTTACGCTCAGTTTTTTGGCGACGCTTGACACACCAAGCTCAAAAGGTTGCCCATCACTGGTCTATTCAAAGACACTAAAGATTAAAATCAGTTGGAATTTCACCATGAACTTGGTAAGAGGTGAATTGCTAAATGCCTTATCTTATGCTCTTTGGGCACACTTTACTCAAAAGGGAGCTGCTTCTCAAAGGAGGGTCACATAGTGCAAAATGCCTGCAGAAGGATACACTAGTGTTCACGGATTATTAGCATACCGATACAAATGGCTTGCTTTGATACATATCTCCAGTTTGATAGAAAAAGACAACCATAATCAAGTCATGTTTAAAGCAATGAAACTGTATCAAGTTGTAAGCTCATGAATATCCTTTACTGTATTATTGTGCAATATCCTGTGAGGCTTTAGTGATACCCATCATAGGCCCACGCATCATGCAGAGAGCTTTTATATCACTTGAGACACTGAGCAATGTCTACATGCATTAGCTCTATGATAAAGTCAGCAAAATGATCTCTCACTTAACCAGCGTCTGCTGATGAAAACTCCTCCCAAGGCAAAAGACAGACGTTCCAGTAACTTTTGTCATGGCAATAGTACAAAGACTGTAAAATCTGCCATCCTGACTTTTTAAGTTAACATTTTGGAAAGTCTATTTTAAATGCAGAATAAATTACACAATCCTGCACCCTCTTAACTGATAGCAAGCTTCATTGAATTCAGCACATCTTACTTCTGAGTAAATATGTACAGGATTGTGTTGTTAATATGCTGTTCAAACAGCTGATCACAACTGAATCCTGTGCTTTACATTTTGTAAAGGAATGAATCAAACCAGTAGGCATCCATGTCTGGCTGGATAATACAGCTTACACCAGGACCTGTAGTAGCTAAGGGCAGTCATGCTTTATTATAAATGGGTTGCACTGATAACTACGAATGCCTTGGGAAAGAAACTTAACTAAGTCCAAGGCACAAAGAATCACAGGCTTAATAAATTACTTCTTCACTGGAGATGTCTCTAATCCTAGGATGGAACAATGTCATCCCCCTACTCCATTCATTGGTTCCACAGATCCATTTCCCTTAAGACTGACTGTCCTTCTAACATCAGCCTGCTTCGGTTCATAGAAAATTCATTCTCTGGTGGCTAAGAATTCCTATATTGCATACTTTAATTACTTGAATAAGAACATTGACAGTTTGTAGTTCATTTAAAAATTTGTACTCATCAGCATCACTTTTCCATTCATAGGCATCTTATTCAGTAGTACCTAGCAATTGCCAATCAAGCAGTCCATGAAAGTGAAAATCCAAGGTAATCTAGATGTTGGGTTACCCATGCCCTTGACGCTTCCATAGGGTGACTCTTTAATCCTGTGCTGTAAAGACATTGTCATCCTTTAAAGGTGAGCTTTAATTCACCACATGGCACAGAGTAACACATACACTAACTCTATGAAGCAATTTTTGGTGAGATCATTACTCCCTCTAGACTTCTTGTACCTCTTCTCAGATAGTATGTTTCATCTGGGTTGGACCTAACCCAAGACCACTGAGCTAGAAAAGGTGAGTATGAACATGCTCAGGAAACCCCAACATGTGTAGATTTTTAAAAATGGCTTAGCAGGGGAAGTAAAAAAGCAGTCCAGTGAAAACTTAGCATGATCAGTGGCTGAGAAGTCTATGTTGAAAAGAAAACAAGGGGAATTAGAAGATGCACACTTAGAGATGTTTGCAATAATAGAATTTTAGAGTTGGAAGGGACCACAAGGGACATCTAGGCCAACCCCCTGCCATGCAAGAATGCACTACTAAAAC
Organism: Gambelia wislizenii; assembly: GCA_030847615.1. Taxonomy (NCBI): domain Eukaryota; kingdom Metazoa; phylum Chordata; class Lepidosauria; order Squamata; family Crotaphytidae; genus Gambelia; species Gambelia wislizenii. The sequence continues at coordinate 284,680,111 of JAUMIR010000001.1, read as the reverse complement.
ACTCCTGAAAGATGTCCATCCAACCTCTGTTTAAAGACCTCCAAAGAACAATCCACCACCTTCTGAAGCAGTCTATTCCACTGTTTCATAGTTCTTACAGTAAAGACATTCTTCCTAATGTTTAGGTGGAATATCTTTTATTGCAATTTCAATCCATTGGTTTGTGTTCTAGTCTCTGCAGTAGCAAAATATAAGCTTGCTCCATCTTCTATGTGATATCCCTTCAGCTATTTAAGGATAACTATCATATCATCTCTCAGCCTTCTTTTCTCCAAACATACCCAGCTCCCTTGGTTGTTCCTCATAAGTCTTTTGATCATCTTGGTTGCCCTTCTCTGAATCCTGAACAGGAGCACTACTGTTAGGAGTGCACACTTAGCAAGGTTGCATTCTCCAGCAGTGATACTCAGCCTCAACTTCCAGAAGCCCCAGCCTCTATGGCCAGCCGTTGGGGATTTTGGAAGTTGAAGCCCAACAACATCTGGAGATCTAGAACCCTTGTTTTTACATCACATCCTTGGCTGGTTTTGTAACATATCTGTACACTTTCACCATTCAGTTATGTAAGAAATAATCCAGAATCTAGATAAACTTCAATGGAGTACTTGATCTCACTGAACAATATTTGATGTCATCAAGTGCTAAGAAGTACAAGACAATGTAGGCAATACCCAATATCTGGCAGCCATGGTAGAGTCATAAAAATCTAATGTTGGCAACATTGCTTAGCCCCATCAAGGGAGGTACAGAATCTTAGCACTGAACAAACAATATTTGCCAGAGCCCAGACTTCTTTTTGTGTGTGTGTGTGGGGGGGCATTTTCCTTAGTATTGCATTAATGCTTGGTGTTTTTTCTCTCTCTCTCCCACACACAGACACAGACACACACACCTTTTTTTTCTTGGCCATATTTGTAAATATTCATCATGGCAAGTCCTGTATATACTTTTAAGTCAATTTCTTCTCTGTCCCACTGCATAGACCTGCAGTCACCTTGCAGTGTAACTTTTGGTTGTGCATGAAGCTGCAGCGAACTTTCTATCTGTCAGTGTTTCGAGAGCCTTAAGCATGGGGAGTGCCCTGGTTTTTGAATGTAGAAGACATTTTACAGCTTAACTGATTTTTATACTTTTCTTAATTATTTTTAGCAAATGGGAAAATATGAAATCAGCAAAGGAAACTGGACACGGGACATTAAATAAAGTTCCTTTATTTGGAGTTGTTAGGTCAAAATGAGATAGGAAAGAATCAATAGCCACTATTTGTTTTAAATTTGTTTGGAGGAAAACAAGTTCTGTTATTTAAAAGACATTTGGTTTGTTCACAACAGGGGAAATTATTTGAATGAACCACTATTTTTAATTCTTGTAACCATCATCTGAACAAAAACCATGTTTGCTTTTTGTTGAGATCAAAACAGAAAAAGCACATATTGCCAGTAAGCTTTCAGACATCTGATCTTCTGAAGAACTATTTCATCAGAGATATTTCTAGCAGACAACTTTGGAGGATTCCAAAGTCATTAAGAGTCAGCAGATAAGTTGATCCTTTATTGGGATTAAACCTTTATAGATAACATGTAGAAAAAGCGAATTTGCAAAGGCAAAAAAGAAGGTAATTGCCTAAGAAAACTTGTTGACATTATCTGAAGTTTTGGTGTAACATTATATACGAATGGCTGTATTTATGTATTTATTTGTCAAAATTGTATATATTGTTTTATCTCACGTAATTGTCTAAAAGTGCTTTCTTCTAGTTGAAAAGTATTATCTGGGGGTCACAAGGGTGCCAGCCAAGCTGCTAATCAAGTTTTTATACGTAATATATATGTATATATGTATTAAAAAGATTAAAAATGAACATGTCCTGTACAGTTTGCTTTTTTTCATTCCATACTGAAATGAACATGAGTGTCAGACAACACAAAGCTAACCTATAGCCACATTGGATAAGAACAGAGTATTTGCTGATTGTTTTTTAAAATTGGGAAAATAAATAAAGGGAGGGGACCGTAAATTGCATTTAGTCATTGTTTCTGCAGTGTTTTCCTCAGAGGTAGATTGTATAGTTTTTCTTGCGTAGATCATGTTCTCTGTCATCGAATTTATAGTACTGAACTATTGCCAGACTTAATGAAAGGAGATGAGACATACTATTGGATTGTCCTGAATTCAGCTGTAAGGGAGCATATGTCTAATCCAATTACATCTGAGTTAATGTTTCACGTAACAGAGAACTTCCTGTATTAAGTTAGCAGTTCTTGCAAAACAAGAAGCTCTCCTGCTCTGTATGGCCATACTGAAATTGTATATTGCATATTGATAGACTGGGAAGACTTCAGAGAACAGCTATGAATATGGTGCCTAAGGGCAAATGATACCCATCAAGAAATACTTAAAAAGAGTTTAGCCTAGACTAACCCCATTCAAAGGTGATGTTAGATGTTGCTGTCTGCTGATAGTAGGACACAAATAAATAAGGTTTTATAAATAGGAGGCAATTTCATCATAAGTTCATTATAAAGAAGATTATCTCAACCTGTTGTGTTGGGGAGAGGAACAAAATCTCCTTGGAATTTTGGGTGACTGGTTTCTGGAAATGTGTTTTTTACTTATTGTGGGCATGATGTGACCTGCATGAAGATAGACAAGATAGAATCTTTTCCCGATATCATTACTTGCATCCACTGATGCCAAGATCACCTGGCAGCATCACTGCATCGCCTAGTTGTCTTTATGCTGCCTCAACACAATTAGAGCAAGAGAAAAATGGAAAATAAATTAAAGAGTGGCATTCTTCTTTCATGGTAAAACAATGCACTCAGGTGTAACTATATTTCAGTCACACTCGAAAAATAAACAAGTGACCAGAACACCCATTATCCTGCAAAGGTCTTCCTTCACACCCCTGTCTGCTCACAATGTGAAGGTTGCTAAAACCCATTAGTCTTGATGTCCCAACCATCAGCAGCAATTGCCAACCACCTCAGAATGTTCTTTGCCTAAGAAAACCCTATGAAATTTATGGAGTCACCGCAAGTCCACAGGCAACTTGAAGGCAAATACACACACGCACGCGCACACACACACAGGAATGCTACAGTTTACATATACAATAACTTCTGCTCCTCCACACTGCTATGGAACTGTTTGCAGGCAAGTAGTGTTCTATAGCTTCTGATAAGAATTGCCTGTCATCCAGAACATTACAATGCTGGTAAGCCGGACAACACATATGAAGAATCTACCATTTAAGAGCCTCCCTTCTTTATTGCATAGAACAGTAATTCTCAATCTTTTGGTCCTCCAGACATTTTGGACTTCAAATCACAGAATCCCTGGTCAGTTTGCCCATGCCTCCAAAACAGAAGTCTAAAATATTTGGAAGACAAAAGATTGAGAACAAGATAGAACACAGCGAGTATCTCAGGGCTTGATGTCTATTGGCACTCTTTGGAACAGCCAGAGTTTCAATAAAGCCACTCAGGAAGAGAAGAAGTTGGCCTCCTTCTGGGTCTGGGAATTGAGAGGGGTTAGTGGTGATCTGAATAATATATCTAAAACTTCCATTGTTTTTGATGATAGAAAGTTCATCTAAAATGTCTCAGTTGTCACAGATTTCCTGTATCAATTTGGCCTCAAGTCAGGAAGGCTGAAAAGTACAGCTTCAGGTGGCCATTATTTTAGCAGGTATGTAGATTACAGTTTGGGGCACAGCAGCATCTAGCCCAGGGCTGGATAAAGTGCAGCCCTCCTCATGTTGTGAAACTGCAGCTCTTATGATCCTCCGCCACTGGCTATGCCAGCTAGGGCTTCTGTGTGTTGCAGTTCAACATCAGCAGTGCCACACTTTGTCCACCCTTGGTTGAGCTGGTTGAGCCACTGTTGAGCTCTGCATGAGACCCCACTGATGAGAAGCTAGCATTCTGTGCTTCGCCCAGGCTTTACATTACATTCTTGGACACCATAGCCCAAGTGTTGCACCAACATAATGGCTACACAATAAGTGTTTTTGGCACTTCTTCCATGGAGCAAAAATTCATTATCCAAGTAAGGGCCTCTCCATAACCCCTTTCTCACGAACCTGGGAGAAATAATCCAGGTTTCCTTTGATCAGAATCTTTTGAGCATTTTTCTTCTTTTCTTTCATTTCGTCCAAGAGGAAACAAGCAAAACTAACAAAAGAGGCAATTTCCCTCCCTTTTCACCTTTTCCTTCTTCTTTCTCCAACAATAAATGTACAGCTAGAAGACTTCTTTTAGCAATGGGAGAAAAGCAATTGCTGCCAGTTAAATCGGTCCTCCAAGTCTGTTTACCCCTTCCTAGACCCACCAAGTGGCTGGTTTGCAACATGAGTAATAAGCAAATTGCACCCATTTGTGATCATTTGGAGGCTGCCATCTCTGTAAGTGCATTCTGCTTATGACTGTGCTCATTCTTGCGCTTCTAATTTCCTGTATCTTTACCATTATTTTGGAGATTCTGTCCCATTGAAATGCTTGTGGATTTCTTTTGTTGTGCTGCTTCCCTGGTGAGGCTTTTCTTTTGCAATTTGACTGCCTCATTCAGATAATTTTATAGGGGGCCCAAACACCATTGTCTTCTGTTTATCACACCCCCATGTTTTCCCATCACTTCTTCCAGTCCTCCCCTCCTTTATTACAGAAAATCTGTAAAGGGAGGACAGACAGGATGTTTTCACAATGTCTTTGGACTGGTAGAGCTAAACTGTAGTCAGTACATTCCTCCCTATGGCTGTCTGAGGGGTCTTTGCTTAATTACAACCTGGCAATGGTAAAGGGTTATGCCAATTGTAGTCCAAAATTCCTGCAGATCAAATGTTCTGTACCTTTGACTACTTCCTGGTGGGTGGCGATAGCCTTGCTGGTAAGGATATGTGCTGGTGAAATCTGATATACAGTATCTGAGAAGACAATTAATTGGTCCAAAGGAGGGCAGATGTCCTGTGCCATTAAAGAGAAAAGTGAAAGGGGACATAATCACTTTCTTCAAAACCTTTAAGGGATGACTCGTGGGGGAAAAAAGGGTGAAAATTTGTTTTCTGCTGCCCTGGAGAGCAGGACTAGAACTAATGAGGTTAAGTGGCAGGATGGCAGACTTTACTTGAAGCTTAGGAGAAACATTTTGATGGTAAAACCAAGGATATAAAAGTTAGCAGTAAGTGGCTAATGCATTTATTTATTGAATCGTTAGTAAACTTTAAAAACTAATTCAATTGCACTTACATTAGAAGTGGAAATCTAATGGAAGTGCTTCTAATGTAAGTGCAATTGAATTACTGTAGTTTCAATTTTCTTGCACCCCCCCACTGCTCTTCCTTTTCTCCCTCCCTCCCTTCCTGCACCTTGCTTCACTTTGTCCCTGTGCTATGCGTCCCTTCCTTGCCACGGCATCAGCAAACCTTTCTTCTTCCCTTTACTTCACCTCATGCTGCTGCTGGTCTGTCCGTCCTCAACATTAGCAGCAGTTGCACAAAGCTGCTGGTGCTACTTAAAACAGAGGGCAGGTAAATAGGCAGGTGAGGACAGTGATAGCTCTGCTGCTGAAAGGCAAGGGAGGGGGGTAAAGCAAGGTGGTAGCAGGGGCAACCAATGGAGTAGAGGCATGGTGGGGTGGGTTTCTTTTTTTCCTAGACATTTCTAAGAATGCATAATATTGTGTTACCCAAATTGCATGGGGTCTGTGGAACCCACTCGTGACCTCTGAGTTATGATATTATATCAGGACATTTTAATTAGCTCAACAGTATGACTGCAAGAGGTCAGGTGACTCTGGGATCTTTACACCTGTCTATATCAGTATTAACTGACAAGATTCCAATGAAATTAAAATAGTTTTTATTGAAGAATAATCACAGAAACATTCACACAAGCACTCGTGCTCACAAGCAATCACACAAGGCTAACGAAGAATTAGGAGGAAGTATTTGGATAGAGGAATAAATTCAGGGAATGGGCTATAATTATCTGTCCAGAGAGCAGAGAGTCATACAGCGAAAGAGGGCGCAGACTTGACGATGAGGGCTCAGACTTGACAGCAGACCAGCAGAGTAACTAGATATGAGGAGCTGTGTGCATTTTAGTTATGATTTGGGGTAATATTTATACCCAATATCGTACCCTTAAGGGGTGTTTTGAGTATAGGACAATGCTTGAGTGAGTTTCCCAGAGTTAAACAATGGAAGCTCCAGCTTCATTGATTGCTGCTGATGGTTGGGACATTGACACTAATGGGTTTAAAACATCCTTTGCATTGTAAGGAGACGGGTGTGAAGGGAGACCTTTGCAGAATAATGGGTGTTCCAGTCACTTGTTTGTTTTTGGAGTGTGACTCACTGCCAGGTGCGTCCAGGGGAGATTTGCACATTCCTCCCTAACGGCTGTCTGAGGGGGCTTTGCTTAATAACATCCTGGGCATGTCTGTTTTGGGGGAATTTCCAAGACCTCTTTGTAGGCTTCAAGTAACTGTCACTAGTCATAATGTTAGGGTTGCCCTGGTCTACTGAAAATCACGTGAAGCATCCAATAAGCCAAATTATGAATTGTTGGAGGGATGGGGGTGTAGGGCCAGGTAATAATTGCTACACCAAGCATGTCATGAAAAACAACATACTCCATAGAACCTTAAAATACTAATAACCTCATTGCAATGTTTACCCTGCTTTGCTGAATTTCTTTTCTGTGCTGCTACATTGTTTTCTGTGCTGCCTATGCAAGGAACTCTACAAAACAGACTTCATCTAGATTTCTCTCCAAATGCTAAATTTTCCTGCTAAACATTGGCCCAGGAAACTGAAAATTCTAATTGAGAGAGGGTGATCACAAATGTCAGTCATAAGTATGAGATTTCACTCATTGGCTAAACACATTCAAAAGTGAGGTAGGCTTGTTCCTTGCATAACAACTGAACAAAAGAGTGACTGCACCTTTGGCCCCATAACTCACTCCTACAAGGGTTGGAGACTTGCTTTTTTTTATTAAAAAAAATGAAAGCCTGGAACCTGCGACAGATGGTGGTCTACACAGGCACCAGGTGATTTGCCTAGAAATTTGGTGAAACCCAGCCTACAAAGTACTTTAGCAACCCTAAGTAACAGGATAGGCAAAAGAGGAATGCAGCATACATCCCATCTTAGTGGTACCTAGGTAAGAAGAGCTTAATTTCTGCCTGTCTCTCCAATAATTTGCATGAGCTAAAACAACAAAGAAAAGAAACTCAATGTTTTTCTGCTTTATGAATGAAGGTGTATCAGAACAATCTCCCTGAGTTACAACTTGGTCAGTGAAGGGAATGCTGTGGATGTAGCATATCTTGGTTTCAGTAAGGCCTTTGACAAAGTCACACATGTTTCAAGAGCCTTAAGCATGGGGAGGACAATCAGAATTCAAAATGACTTTAACAAATTGGAGAGCTGGGCCAAAACCAACAAAATTAATTTCAACTGGGAGAAATGTAAGGTACTAGATTTAGGCAATAAAAATGAAATGCACAGATATAGGATGGGTGACACCTGGCTTGATAACAGTACATGTGAAAGTGATCTCAGAGTCTTATAGACCACAAGCTGAACATGAGTCAGCAGTGTGATGCAGCAGATAAAAAGCCAATGCAAATCTGGGCTGCATCAATAGAAGTATAGTGCCTAGATTGAGGGATGTAACTCTATTCTACTTTGGTCAGACCTCACCTGGAATACTGTGTCCAATTCTGGGCACCACAATTAAAGAAGGATATTGACAAGATGGAACATATTCAGAGGAGGGCAACCAAAATAGCAAAAGGACTGGAAGCCATGCCCTATGAGGAGTGGCTTACGGCTTTGGGTATGTTTAGCCTATGAAAGAGAATCATAGAATCATAGAGTTGGAAGAGACCACAACGGCCATCCAGTCCAGCCCCCTCCCAAGCAGGAATACACAATCAAAGCCCTCGTGACAGATGGCCATCCAGCCTCTGTTTAAAAACCTCCAAAGAAGGAGACTCGACCACACTCCAAGGAAGCAGTGCATTCCACTTCCGAACAGCTCTTACTGTCAGAAAGTTCTTCCTAATGTTTAGGTGGAATCTCTTTTCCTGTAGTTTGAACCCATTGCTCCATGTCCTAGTCTCTGGAGCAGTAGAAAACAAGCCTGCTCCATCCTCAGTATCACATCCCTTCAAATATTTAAACATAGCTATCATGTCCCCTCTTAACTAACCTTCTCTTCTCCAGACTAAATGTGCCCAGCTCCCTAAGCCACTTTTCATAGGCATGGCTTCCAGACCTCCCACCATTTTGGTCACCCTCCTCTGGACACGTTCCAGTTTCTCAATATCCTTCCTGAATTGTGGTGCCCAGAACTGGACACAGTATTCCAGGTGAGGTCTGACCAAAGCAGAATACAGTGGAACCATTACTTCCCTTGATCTAGACACTATACTCCTATTAATGCAACCTAGAATCGCATTGGCTTTTTTAGCTGCTGCATCACACCACTGACTCATGTTCAGCTTGTGGTCCACTAAGACTCCTAGATCCTTTTCACATGTACTGCCCTCAAGCCATGTGTCACCCATCCTACATCTATGCATTACATTTTTACTGCCCAAGTGTAGTATCCTACATTTCACCCTGTTGAAATTAATTTTGTTAGTATTGGTCCAGCTTTCTAATCTGTTGAGGTCATTTTGGATTCTGATCCTGTCCTCTGAGGTATTAGCTACCCCTTCGAGCTTGGTATCATCTGCAAACTTGATAAGCACACCCTCTATTCCCTCATCTAAGTCATTGATAAAGTTGTTGAATAGCACTGGACCCAGGACAGAACCCTGTGGCACCCCACTGGGCACATCTTTCCAAGATGAAGAGGAGCCACTGCTGAGCACCCTTTGGGTTCGGCCGGTCAACCAATTACAAATCCACCAAACAGTTTCATTGACTAGCCCACAGGTTACTAACTTTTTTACAAGAATATCATGGGGGACCTTGTCAAAAGCCTTAGTGAAATCAAGATACACTACATCCACTGCATTCCCTTCATCTATCAAGTTTGTAACACTATCAAAAAAAGAGATAAAATTAGTCTGGCATGACTTGTTTTTGAGAAATCCATGCTGACTTTTTGTGATCACGGCATTCCTTTCCAAGTGGTTACAGACTGTCTGTTTAATCATCTGCTCTAGAATATTTCCTAGTATTGATATCAGGCTGACTGGGGGGTTAATTATTTGGGTCTTCTTCCCCCCCCCCCTTTTTTTTTTAATGATGGGAACAACATTTGCCCTCTTCCAGTCCTCTGGGACCTCTCCTGTTCTCCAGGAATTCTCAAAGATTATTGCCAGTGCTTCTGAGATTACTTCTGCCAATTCTTCTAGTACCCTTGGATGAAGTTCATCTGGCCCTGGAGACTTGAACTCATTTATACTGGCCAGGTATTCCTGAACTACCTCTTTACCAATTCTGTGCTGTATTTCTCCTACTGCCTCATCTGCTCCATCTTCCCCAGTTTGAGCACTGTTCCCCCTTTGGGAAAAGACTGAAGCAAAGAAGGTATTAACTAGTTCTGACTTTTCTCTGTTCCCTGTTAGCCTTTTGCCATCTTCTCCATGCAGCAGCCCTACCATTTCCTTGTTCTTCCTTTTGCTTCGGACATAACCAAAAAAGCCCTTTTTATTGTTTTTAACCTCTCTAGCAAGTCTGAGCTCCATCTGAGCTTTGGCTTTTCTGACTTTCCCCCAACATAAGCTGTCTATTTGTTTGAATTCTTCTTTGGTGATTTCCCCCACTTTTCCATTTCTTGTACATGTCCTTTTTAAGTTTTAGCTTAGTTGATAGTTCTTTCGACATCCAGCCTGGTTTCTTTAGACACCTCCCCTTTTTCCTCCTCATTGGAACTGTTTCAAGTTGTGCCTTCAATATCTCACTTTTAAGAAACTCCCATCCTTCATGAAATCCTTTAACTTTTAGTATTTCTGACCATAGGATCACCCCCAGTAATTCCCTAAGTTTTCTGAAATCAGCTTTCTTAAAGTCTAGAATGCATGTCTGACTATGCTTGGCTTCCCCTTTCCTCTGTATAACAAACTCCAGGAGAACATGGTCACTACCCCTTAAGGTTCCCACCACTTCCGCACCATTAACCAGGTCATCCCCATAATGGTTAGGAGCAGATCTAAAATAGCTGATCTCCTTGTTGCCTCTTCCACCTTCTGGACAATGAAATTGTCTGCAAGGCAAGTGAGGAATTTGTTGGACCTTAAATTCTTGGCAAAGTTGGACTTCCAAGAAATATCAGGATAGTTGAAATTCCCCATTACTACTATGTCTCTCCTTTCTGAATGTGAGGTCATCTGCTCTAGGAAGGCATCATCCAAGTCCTCGGTTTGGCTTGGAGGTCTGTAGTAGACCCCCCAGAATGATATACCTGCTATTTCTCTCTCCCTTAATTTTTACCCAGATGCTCTCAACCTGGCTCCCAGGATTTAAGTAATGGATCTGTTCACAGGTATACACAGCCTTAATGTATAATGCTACTCCACCACCCTTCCTGTTTGGACTATTTTTCTGAAATAGGTTATACCCCTCTATTAGTACATTCCAATCAAGAGAGTCATCCCACCAGGTTTCAGTGATGCCTATGATATCATATTTGTTTTGCTGTGCTAAGAGTCAAAGTTCATTCTGTTTATTTTCCATGCTCTGTGCATTAGTATAGAGAAATCTAAGACCATGGGCCATTCCCCCATCTGTCTTTTAAAGGTTCTATTCCTCCCACTGTTGGGTTCTTGTACTATTTGCCTTATTGTCTGTATAACATTTGGACCATTTTCTCCAGCACTTGAGGAACTCCAGTCCTCATGAATACTGTCTCCCTCCCCCACACAACTCAGTTTAAAGCCCTCCTGATCAGATCTTTCACTGTGTTAGCAAAAGCACTCCTGCCAAGTGCTGTGAGGTGTAACCCATCCCTTGCCAGTAGTCCACCTTCCTAAACCGCACCCCATGGTCCAGGAAGCCAAACCATTCCTGGTGGCAGAAGGTTAAGAGGTGACATGATAGCCATGTTTAAATATTTGAAGGGATGTCATACTGAGGATGGAGCAAGCTTGTTTTCTGCTGCTCCAGAGACTAGGACACAGAGCAATGGGTTCAAACTACAGGAAAAGAGATTCTATCTAAACATTAGGAAGAACTTCCTGACAGTAAGAGTTGTTCGGCAGTGGAATACGCTGCATCAGAGTGTGGCGGAGACTCCTTTGGAGGTTTTTAAACAGACATAAGACCATCTGTTGGGAGTGCTTTGGTTGTGTATTCCTGCAAGGGAGGGTGTGGGACCGGTCTCTTCCAACTCTATGTTTCTATGATTGTATCATTATACTGCATTTTATCACTTGGATCAAATCAAAGACCCACCACATCCTGCCTAATGGTAGGGCCAGCCCTACCCTTGTTACAAGTACATCTGAGCCCAATCCCCATACCAATAAGCTGCTGTTGGCACTGTGACATAGACATTTCCAAGCAGGGTTCAGCAAAGTGGAAGGAGATGCTACACATGCAAACTTCTCTGGCAGGTTTGGGGCCTTGAGGTCAAAGCATACTAGAAGCCTTACTGGCATCAGTTGCCTATTAAAAAGGATAAATAACCTTTCTAAAGGAAGCCAGTGACAGCTTGATGTGCTCGGGAAGCATTTTTGCCTCCATGTCACAGATCATTCCAATTCCCATCCCCCAAATTGCCTGAGAGTGACTGTAACAGTTATCCAGGGTTTAATTAATGTACAGCTTAAAGCTGCATGGCTATTAGTATTAGCAGGGTGGGTTTCTCAGAGCTTGATTATCTTAATTACAAGCACTCTATTTTCTCATTTAGTTAATTGTCATAGATCTTGGAATGTATCCGCAGTGCTTCAAAAGAAGCCAATGTCATTTTTAAAGCAGGGAAAGTAACCATTCAAAGTGTGTGGCTGCAAGGAAAAAAAGGTGCATGAAGTTGCAGGAGGAAAGTTTGTCCTGAATGTTATCTACTTACCGTCTGACTTAAAAATAACAAAAAAGAAAGCAGCAGTTTGGGAGGGTGGAGGTAACAACTGCCCGACTGATTCAGCTGCATCTGACAATTCAAGTCTGTTGCCCAAATGTCTCCCTCAGCAGCTGTGCAGGAGATAAAACAGCAGAGAGAAAAATGAACTTCCTTGGGGATCAAAAACACCCTTTAATTTCTATATCACGCCACCTACTTCAGGATCATGCTGTTTGTATCATGCACCTGAGTTTCCATCAGCTCATTTTGGGGGAACAATAACAGAGTGTTTGTGGAGGTTTCATCCCAAGATTTAATTTACCAACAGATCTTAACGCAACTTGCAGAATTATGTGAATCTGAAGCATTTACAGTTGTTCTGATAATATTGACTGAAGGTGTAAATGCTGGTAGAAATGATGAGGATCCCTGTGCCTTCAAGAGTTGTGTAGCATGGCAGCTGTAGCTTTTCTCATCCCCACAGTACAGGGGTGGCAGCTGGTGGCTCCCATATCAGTTTAAATTTCACCCTTAAAGACACTATCCAAGGTACTAACCTTAAAATACAGGTGTTGCCCCCACCCCCAGTTTACATGGGATCAGTACCCACTGTTACCCCTATTCGGGGAAGGTCTCTCTAGGCATCTGGAGGACCATAGAGTCACACTGGAGGTGGTCTCCCTAGGCATTGGAAGTAGCTATTTGGGGGACAGCCCCTTTCATAAAAGCCAGAGGGGATTCAACACTGACATGGATACCACCAGCTCTCACTGTGACACAGGCAAATGTCCAAGGCAGCCTTTCCAGGACTGCCTTCCCCTAACTCTAGGGACCCACTCAGATATTGGACAAGTAGGTTGCTCTGATTTGGCAGCTGCCTTCTCCCAAGGATGATGGAGACAACTTTGCCTGCCTTTTCTTGTGTTCACAGTCCAACCTTGTAAAAAGTGTGATGTGACACTAGCATAGTGTACTAGCAGGATTCTGGCCTCAGACAGGCAAGGGGGGCTCATAAATAGGTGGCCACTTGGATATTATCAGGGGAGAGAGAGAGAGAGAGAGGAGGAGGATGCTAGTTTGCAAAAAGAGAGAGAGGACTTTTTGAGACAGGGAAAAGAAAACCAGAGGAGGTCCGGAGAAGAACGGGGCTGTTTTGCTTACAGAGCCCTGCTTCAGACAGCCCCATCCTCCTCCGTCCTCCTCCTGACCTTCCCCCATGCTGCTTGCATTGCTTTTTATTAACAGAGAAAGAGGACTAAGGACTTAATCACACCAGCATGCTGACCTGCCACAATCTTGCTAGTTTAAGAAGGGAAGCATACTGGTTTGGCATCATTTATGATTACATTCCTGCCACAATAGTGCATTGGCACAGCTTCAGCAATCCATGGTTGCATTATCTCTTTCTCGCACACTGCCATAATGGCACCTTCTGACTCCTGTATGCCCTACCCTGCACATGCATGCCTCTTGATTTGATTAGATTTTATTTTATTTGATTTATTTTACTGCAATTGCAAAATTATGGCAATACTAAAAGGGAGGGGGAGAAAAGAAGTAGAAAACAAAAGGAAAACAGTCTGTTCAGAAGTAGCAAGGGGGAGTGGAGAAGGGGAAGCGGAGCAGAATCACACCTACTCACACCTACTCACACCATAGCCTGAGAAGCAGAACTACAGCAGGAGGTACTTATCACATGAAATCCATAGTGGAAAAGCAGTGCAATTGGGAAGTACTAATGGGTTTTAACCGGTCAATGAAATGGAGCACTCCAGGAATGGATGGAATGCAAAGCAGCTACAGGACAGACACAGCACCATTATCTCATGGAAATAGTGTTTTACAAGCCTAGTGTGATAAAGCACTCGAATGTTGCTGTCCTTGAGCAAGCAGGGATCACCAGTATTGAGGCCATGATATTGAGAACGCAGCTGCGCTGGACAGGGCACGTTTCTAGGATGGAGGACTATCGCCTCCCAAAAATACTACTCTACGGTGAACTTGCCATGGGTCAGCGTAAGAGGGGCGCTCCAAAAAAGCAATACAAAGACTCCCTGAAACAACATCTCAGGCTTGGCCAAATTGATCACCAACAATGGTCCACCCTGGCCTCACATCGGGAGGCATGGAGACGCACTATCCACAATGCTGCAGCCTTATTTTAGAACTCACGACAAACAAGTCTTGAAGAGAAACAACGCAGAAAGAATCACAACCCAAAAACATCACCCAAGGAGCCCTTCTGCTGTGCTTTCTGCAACCGGACTTGTTTATCTCGGATTGGCCTTTTTAGTCATCAGCACGCTTGCAGAAAGCGCGGGATGTGTCCTTCCTGAATCTTCGTTTGCAAAGAAAAGCCAGAGAGATATAAAATATGCCATGTAGTCACTCTGGTGATGCATTACAAAAGAAAAAGAGGGAGAAAAAATAAGTAGGGGAAGAGAGAGAATACTGTATATGTATTTATTTATTGGTTTCATATCCCACCTTTTCCCAGAACTGGGACTCAAGGTGGGTCACTTCATAATTAAAGGCACAAGGATTAAAAAACACAGTAAATTATCATCATAGAACACATACCCACTACAGTATTAAAACACAGTTAAGTTACAAACAAACAAAAGCACAGCTGTTAGAAAGTACAAATACGGTACTTAAAAGTACAGCATCCACCCATCCAAAGCCCTGGCCTTAGTAGTCAATCAGAAGACCTGCCTGAACACGAAGGTCTTAGCCATTAAACTCACTAGAAAAGACAATAATGTTTGGTAAGGTAACAGGCAATAGAAAAAGCAGAAGCATTGCAGGTGGATAGACTCAATCAAGGAAACCACAGCTTCCCTGAGTCTGCAAGACCTGAGCAGGGCTGTTGAGGATAGGGTGACTTGGAGGTCCCTCATTCATAGGGGCTTGACTATATGAGGCTATAAAAAGTTAATTGATGTGCACTAATGCCAATTTGCAGCAGCTTTCATTTGTCTCCACAATGTTTTGCCAAGATCGCAGGCATGCGAAGCTATCTGCATAACAATCCAACATGGCAATTCAAGGAATTTGCCTTGCCAGCAAGCTCCACCCCCTGCACACATCCGGCCAGTCAGCTTTCCACTTCCACTCTTATTGGGAATGTGCATCAAAGCAAATCATTTGTCCCAATGACCAGCAATGCACATTTCCTTCAGAGTTGTTTTTTAAAAAAAATACAGAAAAAGCCATGAAAGCTTTTCCCATGGAGTATTTGGCATTTTTGCCCCCCCCCACTTCCTAATATGGCAGATTGGTACAGGATCTCGTTTAGACAAATCATATTCTCCTTGAATTCTATGAGGCGTATTTTCACCATATAGACAACCCAGATCATCATAAGTCAAAGTTAACTTGATGGAAATTAACAACAAAAGCAAACCAAGTATGAACTCTCCCGAGAAGCCAAGATGACTACTTGTAAACTGGGACCATTGTATTTTAGACATATCATGAGAAGACATGACTCACTAGAAAAGACAATAATGCTTGGTAAGGTAGAACGCAGTACAAAAAGAAGACCACATTCCAGATAGATAGACTCAACCAAGGAAGCCACATCCCTCAATCTGCAAGACCTGAGCAGGGCTGATGATAATAGAGTGACTTTGAGATCTCTCATTTTTCAGGTCACTGTAAGTCAAAGTTGACTTGATTGCAATTAGCAACAACATGGAGAGTGGGGAGCCAGCCTAACCTCCCATGGAAAGAAAAAGGAAAAAAGAAAGATCCCTACACATAGAAAATCAGCTTGTCACAAAGAAAACTATGCTAGAACCCTTCTAAGGTTCAAGGAGCATCCAGTCCTTTGAGAAGCACAGAATCATAGAGTTGGAAGAGACCTCAAGGGCCATCCAGGCCAACCCCCTGCCATGCAGGAGTAACAATCAAATCATTCCTGACAGATGGCCATCCAGCCTCTGTTTAAAAACCTCCAAACAAGGAGACTCCACCACACTATGAGGCAGTGTCTTCCACTTCTGAACAGCTCTTACTATCAGGAAGTTCTTCCTAAAGTTTAGATCAAATCTCTTTTCCTGTAGTTTGAACCCATTGATCCATGTCCTAGTCTCTGGAGCAGCAGAAAACAAGCTGCAATGTGAAGAGATACCAAGGTTTGTTTTGTTTTGTTTTGTTTTGTTTTGTTACCTCCCAGAAGACTAGGTCTTCTTCTCTTTGTTGTTATTGTTGTGTGCCTTCAAGTCATTTCCGTGACCCTAAGGTGGACCTATCATGAGGTTTTCTTGGCAAGATTTGTTCCGAGGGGGGGGGGGTTGCCTTTGCCATCCTCTGAGGCTGAGAGCATGTGACTTGCCCAAGATATACCCCAGTGGGTTTCCATGGCTGAGCAAGGATTCAAACCCTGATCTCCAGAGTCATAGTTCAACACTCAAATCACTACACCATGCTGGCTCTCTGTACTTTTTCTCTCCCCCCTGCCCCAGTTTTAAAGTAACATAAAATAGAGGCTGAAAGCTTGATAGCATTTTCATCAGTTAGATGCAGTGGAAGCCACAGTACATGTCAGGGGTGATATTACCACAATCACACTTGTTTCTGGGGAGAAAAGAAGAAGTAGAAATGCCTTATTAGCTCAGCTTGTGCTCTCTGAGCTCTTCAAAATTGGTTACTGTGCCTCAGAAATGAAGGTTAGTCCTGCCCTGAGCTCCCGTGGCAAATTGGGTTTTGTGGCGGCTAGTTCTGAGTGCGGGCTAGGTTATTATCTCCTGTCTGGCATGCCTCTTGATGTCATCCAGTTTCTCAGTAGATTATTTATTTATTGTTCCCACAACAGCTTCTGATCCAGCTGCGTTGTCCTATCTATCATCTGTCTCAGACCAAATTCCTTCAAACATTGCTCTTCTCCAACTGGCTACTGATCAGTTGGATCTTATTTAATAATTGCAGTCATAGCTCTTCACTCTACATGTCTTCTAGAAAATGCATTGAGTCATCAGTCACTCAGCAGGAGCAAAAAAATGCAATAGCTTTTCTCGAGCTGAATCTAGAAGTGGCAAAAGCAAGTGTTTTGATGACAATGCAGGAACTTATGCTAATGCTCTTGATCCAAACAGACTGAATGAGAAGAGAATCTTGAAAAGTGTTACCTTGTGTGCCACTATATCACTGTGACGTGACAAACGGCGCCATCAAAATTTCCTCTTCTGTTCTGCTATGAGAAGGTCCCAAGAGTCTCTCCCTTATTGAATCTGGGCGCTTTTGACTCAGCTCACCCTTGCATACTTTCCCTTTTTCATAGAATCATAGAATCATAGAATTGCAGAGTTGGAAGAGACCACGAGGGCCATCCAGTCCAACCCCCCTGCCATGCAGGAAATCTTGATCAAAGCATCCCCGACAGATGGCCATCCAGCCTCTGTTTAAAGACCTCCAAGGAAGGAGACCCCACCACACTCCGTGGGAATGCGTTCCACTGCCGAACAGCTCTTACTGTCAAAAAGTTCCTCCTCATGTTGAGGTGGAATCTCTGTTCCT
Organism: Gambelia wislizenii; assembly: GCA_030847615.1. Classification (NCBI taxonomy): domain Eukaryota; kingdom Metazoa; phylum Chordata; class Lepidosauria; order Squamata; family Crotaphytidae; genus Gambelia; species Gambelia wislizenii. The sequence goes on along the minus strand of JAUMIR010000001.1, from coordinate 284,662,568 downwards.
TGAGCTTGCACCCATTGTTCCGTGTTCCAGTCTCTGGAGCAGCAGAAAACAAGCCTGCTCCATCCTCAGCGTGACATCCCTTCAAATACTTAAACAGGGCTATCATATCGCCTCTTAACCGTCTTTTTTCCAGGCTAAACATACCCAGCTCCCTAAGTCTCTCCTCATAAGGCATCGTTTCCAGACCTTTCACTATTTTAGTTGCCCTTCTCTGGACACGCTCCAATTTGTCAATATCCTTTTTTAATTGTGGTGCCCAGAACTGGACACAGTATTCTAAGTGAGGTCTGACCAAGGCAGAATAGAGTGGCACTATTACTTCCCTTGATCTAGACACTATACTTCTATTGATACAGCCCAAAATTGCATTGGCCTTTTTAGCTGCCGCATAACATTGTTGACTCATGTTCAACTTGTGGTCTACTAGGACTCCTAGATCCCTTTCGCACGTGGTCTCATTCAGCCAGATCTCTCCCATCCTATATTTATGCATTTCATTTTTCCGCCCTAAATGCAGTACTTTACATTTCTCCGTATTGAATTTCATTTTGTTAGCTTTGGCCCAGCTCTCCAGTCTATCCAGGTCATTCTGAATTTTGATCCTGTCCTCTAGGGTATTAGCTACTCCTCCTAATTTGGTGTCATCTGCAAATTTGATAAGTATGCCCCTAATTCCCTCATCTAAGTCATTGATAAATATGTTGAATAGCACTGGGCCCAGGACAGAACCCTGAGGCATCCCACTGGTCACATCTTTCCAAGATGAAGAGGAGCCACTGCTGAGCACCCTTTGGGTTCGGCCGGTCAACCAAAGCTATCTGAGGGCAAGAAAAGGAGGTGAAATTCCAGAGGTTTAAAAAAGAAGTGGGCAGTGGGGAAACAGGGGACCCCATTGAGCCCTTTAGGTGTGGCGCATACTCAAGCAACATCAGATAAAGAGCTTCACCCAAACTGTTAACAAGGGCAGGTTACAGAGATCATATTACACCCTCCTTGAAACAGCTCAACTAGATAAAAGTTAGTTTCTAGGCACAATTCAAAATGCTGGTTATAACCTATACAGGTCAAGGCTATTTGAAAGGTCATATCGCCTTCTAAGAGCCAACCCAGGCTCTGAGATCATTAGGAGAAGCCCTTCTCTCAGTCCCACCATCATTGCAAGCATGGATGGTGGGGACATGAAAGAGGGCTTTTTCTGTGACTGTACCTAGATTCTGGAACTTCCTTCCCAGAGAGGCCAGAATGGCTCCCTCCTTGTTGTCCTTCCATCAGCAGGCTAAACCATTTTTTTTTCAGGCAGATTTTTAAAACAAAAGTTTTTACAGAAGGGGCTAAGAGGTGTTGTACAGTTTTAACTGAACAATTTTTAGAGCTTTTTATCTTTTTAGGTGTTTTTTTATTCTTTTACAGTCTATTGATGTGTTGAATTCTTTTAATACTATAAATAGTTTAATTCTATTTTACTGTTTACTTTTTGTATGTTTTTAATGTATTGTTCTTTTAAATTGTGAATGGCTTTGAGTCCTAATTTTGAAGGGAAAGTGGGAAATAACAACAACAACAACAACAACAACAACAACAGGATCTGTGGCCTTCCAGATATTGTTGGACTCTAGCTCCCAACAACCCTAGTCAGCACAGGCACTGGTCAAGGACGGAGTGAATGGCTATCCAATTGCTTCAGGACAACCAAAAGTTCTTCACTCCTAGTCTAAAGGATAGTAGTTTGCACAATAGTCTGAATCCCATTGTTAGTTCCAAACTAAGTAGATTCACTGAATCAATGGGATTTACATTCAACAATTGATCCACTGGGTCTACTTTACTTTGGTACTTCCACTAGGATTCTGGCCAATGACTGTGTGATAAAGGTAGAACTTGAACCGCATCCTCAAGTGTAACTCTTTATGCACTAACCTAAGCTATTAATGCATTCATTAAGCAAGTTTTATTCCACACAAGAGGAAGGAAGGTATTTATTTATTTATTTATTTATTTATTGGAATTGTATATCCTGCCTTTTCCCAAGATGGGATTCCTAAACCTCTCCACCATTTCTTTCCTCTCACAAAAGTAATGCCTCTGAAGAGCAGAGACACTATTTTTGCACATTTTGGTTCATTTGGTTATCGATAAATGTTGATCTCATCTTCAGACATATTGCTTTAGCTTGAGGAAAGAGATAATGCTGGAAGGGGGAAAGCTAGCACGCTCTTCTCTTGATATGTAGAGTTCACTGGATTCAGAATAAGGCTTTAGACTGATTCTATTATGACTTTATTCTGCTTTTGAATGACTCCCTGTACACTGTCCCAAACTGCTTTGAAGAAGAACAGGATTGTTAACATAACATATAGGTGGTTGATGTTTGGGGAGGCTCAACACTGATGGAGAAATCTATGAAATGTTTTCTGTAAATATTATATTGAGTGGTTCACAAACCTAGTAGGAACCCTTGATCTTCAGCATGTTCCAGGCACCTCCGATGTGGTTTTTGACTCTCTCTCATACAAGGGACTGGTGGGAGGGTAGGGAGGGGTGCTGTTATATACTGTCTATGCCTATGATTTCACTGTATTGTTTGTTGTGCTTACATGTTAACCTTTTTCCTTTTACTTCAGTTAACAGGTGGAAATCCCAGCTGGTTTGGTCCTACTTTCAGTGTTCCAGACCGTCTGAGATTTGGAGGGGGGGCGTGTCATGATGCCCACAGGCATCATGCATTACAAACTCACAGGAACAATATTGGAAACTTCCACTCCTTATTTGGAAATGGGAAGTGGGTGGAAGAACCTCATTGGATAAACATGACGTCACATCACCTAACTAGATAGTCACTCTGATTGGTCAACGGCAGAGCCAATTAGAGATCAACACAAAGGACTTTTAAAAGTTCTGATCTTCCCTTTGTTCTGAGCCTCTCTGAGTTGAGCACATGGCCTAGCTATATTGAGCTAGCTGAGATGGACTCTGATCCACATGGCCTAGCTCTGGGGCACATGGCCTACACAGCCATGGGAGAACCAACAGGATACAAACTGTGATAACAAATGGGTTGTTTTCACATTTGTAGCCAATCCTACCCAAAGGCTTCAAAGGATCCAAAAGGACTCTGAAATTCCATCTACAGAAATTGTAAGTTACTTTACATTAGTAGAATAGGGAACTGTTTAGTTAGCTTGTGTTAGATTTATGTTTTATTTTTAAGTGCTCTGAATGAATGCATATTGTATAAGCCTTAAGCTGGGAATGTCTTGCCTTCTCAAGTAACATAGACTCCTAGAATTGAATAAAAGCTTTCTGTTATTTTCTAACCTGCCTCAGATTGCCTGCTTCTGGTCAGCTATCTAAACTCCTCTGGGAAAGAGGAAAGTACATCATTGTTTCTTTAATACAGCTTGTCTAAATCTCACTGCTTAGACAAGAAAAGACCATAAAGACAGTGAGTGGTGGCAAACAAAGAGGAATCCCTTGGATTTGGGATTGGAAAAAGGGCCAACCCTGGACTTCAGGCAGCAGAAACTCTCGGGTGGCCATTACGACAAAGAGGCACATTAAGACAGGCAGTTTGAGACAACCCTTGGAGTCCTCCTACAACTGCTTCTCTCAATACACCCTGCAACCTGGAGGGCACTGCAAACATCATTCCCCCTCTCCCCAGTCTACAGCACCTCAGAACACCTTTGGCTGGGGAACCATCTGGCTGAAAAGGTAGGTTTTTTTGGATCACATTCAGTCATTAACAATCATAAACATGAATCCCAAAATTTATGGGATCTCATGTCCGGCCAATCTCTTTTTTTACTGAAAGGAAACAAACAACTTTCTCATGAGTGGCTAGATTGTCTGAAGTTCATCCTAATGATTTGCTAGTTCTTCGTCAAAACTAGTTTTCTGATCATGTTAAAAATAATATATATGACAAATATGTCAGTTGCATAGGTAGGAGATTCACAGATGCACTTTTAAAATGCAACAATAATTTCTGAGATACACAGTTCAGCAGATGTTAAGGTAGAATACAGGATGGTCAAATAGCTATTGAAACTCTATTATTTACCAACTTATTCCTTCGATTCAGCATTTCCATACTTGCAAATAAAATTAATGGCCCAAGGTAAGAAATATATACTACAAGCCATTTAATTTCCATAATTTGTATGTAAACAGGCACGTAATCAAAAATCGGTATATAGTCGTACATTGAATACATACAGTATGCATTTTAATTTGTACTGCAATTTAGTTGTTGCTTCCAACAGATGGGAGAGTCATGCAACACTTTCAACTTGTTTAATTACTTATGTAAAATATTGGCTTGTGCTAATTAAGTTCAATAAATTACATAATGGTTCAGAGATTCTACTAAGAGACCTTCTTTTTGAAGCACCAAACATTAATTTATTTGATGCCTACATGTTGAGTAATACAACAAAACCTAAAAGAACAACGTGAACTTTGGGGCAATGATGGGGAGGAGAGTTGGATTTATCTGACTTGGGGGGGAAAGTATAAAATGCATCACAAAGTCATATTTAAAATATGAAAGTTATCCTACAGGCAGCAGATTAGTCCTAGCCACTCCATGATGTGAAACTGCAGATTACTATTTACCAAGTGGTAGCTTCAGATGCATGCATCCTGCATTCCACCAACCACGAGAATCAAGTATTTCTTCTTGAGGCATTGAATTTTGCCATGTCTCCACAACCCTGCATTTATAAGTGGCGACAGAGTGGCATTAAGGACTTTTTCGGACGTCTCAAATACACCGCAAGCAACCTCGTCGCGTTGCGAGGCTGCTGCACTGCAGGGCGTTGCTTTCGGATGATGCTCTCCCCTGCCGGTACTGTTGTGGTACCGCGGGGACATTTGAGCGTTATATTTCACCGGCTTTTAAGCACGAAAGTTGATCGTGATTAAAAACCGGCAAAATATAACACTCAAATGTCCCCGCGGTACCTCAACAGTACCGGCAGGGGAGAGCGTCGTCCAAAAGTGACGCCCTGCAGCGCAGCAGCCTTTCAACGCGACAAGGCTGCTTGCGGTGTATTTGAGATGTCCGAAAAAGTCCTAAGACTCACATACACTCTATGGGTTGATGTTACATACAGTCAGTTTCATCTACGGCTGGATTAGATACTACACAATGTGTTACCGCTTGTTATAAATCTATACCAATGTCTACATATTGTTGTGGTATGATATCAGCATGCAGCTAGTATAGCCCAGTCTTGGTCATTTTTAGAGACCATGACAGACTACATAGGAGAAGGCAATTTTTTAAGAGATGTAGTTAGTCTATACTATGTAGGAAGGTGTAACCTATCTCAGAGGATGAAGGTGGCCCCCACCTTGCTTGGACCACAAGTCACAGGGGTACTTAAGGCTTTATAGAGCCATACTACAAAACTGGATGACTTAAGGCTTGTCTACACGAAGGGGGGGGGGAATGGATAGCTCCACAGTAATAGCAAGTCACAGCAGCTGCGACCTGTCTTAAGGGTTTTAAAGTCCCCATAGACTTCACATGCCTGTAGCTGAGATGGCAGCCACGAGTAGATAACTTGTGTTTTAAAATCTGATGGCGCCGAACTTTTTTAAAAAACTATTTTTATGGTGTACACAAGCGATATTCCACCTTTCCCAAAAAGAAAGAGAGAGAAAAAGATAGCACAAATCTCTGTTTTATTGCCTTAGCGATCACTCGATAAAGTGAAAATCCAACATGGCAGCAGCGAGCGCTTCCCCTGTAAGCCATCCCCGCCCCCTGTGCTCATCCAGCCAATCAGGTTTGCACTGTGTCCTGCATGAGGAAGTGGTTCATGTTGAATCTCTTGTCTTAACAAGCAAAAATGTGCATATCACTGGAGTTTTTTTTTTTTTAAGTCAGGGAGAGCAGTAAAGGTTTTTCTCGCATACTTTTTCCTCTTTTCGGCCCCCCTCCTTCACAATACGATGAGACAATGCAGGATCCCATTAAGACAGCTTGTTTTCTGAGCAAATTCTGTGAGGAGTATTTTCACTGTGTGGACAACCCCCTAATAAAGACATCTCCCCATATTCACACATCACAGAGGAAAGCACATTGGATTCTTAAAAAACAGCACTTTGAAACTGCAAAGAAAAGAAATGTGTATGTTCAGGGTAAACACACAGGGAGCTGTTCAGAGTGAGCTCTCTTGAAGATCGAATGTAGTTGCACAACAAGGAGTTTGTAAACATTATCCTTTCTCCTGGCCAGTTCCTAGCTTACTTGCACGCTCTGGAAGTCCCATCAATTGCTTCAGCTTCTCATCATAATTGAATGAAATCTGAAATGGATTCCCTTATTTCAGGCACATTTAATACACAATTTATTCTCGGTAATATAGCCTTTAATGATGCTTATTTTAGAAAGAGTGGAACTTCAAACTTTACATTGATAAGACTGGCTTCAGTCAAGTTTGACTGATTCATCAGTGGTGAGAATCAATGGGACTGTAAGTTGAGGTCTGGTTGGTTGGTTTGCTTGTCTGAGGCTAATTTGGTTTGAGTGTGTTAGTATCATAGGCAAGGTACATTTTCTTTAGTAATATGTGGCAGGTTTACTACAGAATTGGTCAAATATATTTTCACTTAAATCTTCTTAAATGGATACAATGTATATAGTTAGTCATGCAAAATTATTTAATTATCTGATAGCCTTAATAGAAAAGCAAATGTATTGATTAGATGCAATTTAATAGGTCAGTATCTGTTTCCCCTTCACCATGTAAGAGGAAATAAATAAGTATCTATTTTTATATTGGAGCTGATAAGCTTTATTGTTGTGCGCCTTCAGGTCATTTTCAACCTATGGTGACCCTATCACAGGGTTTTATTGAGAAGATTTCTTCAGAGAGGGTTAGCCTTTGCCTTCCTCTGAGACTGAGAGAGCGTGACTTGCCCAGTGGGTTTCCATGGCTTGTCTCTGGAGTCATAGTCCAACACTCTAATCACTACATTATGCTGGTTCTCGTTGATAAGCTACCAATACTTATTTTTAGCCCTAAATCCAACTGCTAGCCTCAACCAGTCAGCCCATTGAATCAACGAGAATTTGGCAAGTCAACATGTGTGTAAGTTCGATGGATTCAATAGATCTCTTCTAGTCAGGACTAGCTCTTTAGATCTTAGTGCCGCAATGGGTTAAACCAGTGGCTCTTAATCTTTTCTTTACCAGGGACCCCTTTAAATATCTTTTGTTGCCATGGACCCCCAAGACTTAACCCAAGATTTAAAACAACAACAATACATTTACACCACCATTAAACCTTCCCTAAGAGAGTGGGGAGGGAAGAATTGTCTCCTGCTTCTTCCTGTAAGTTTGTGGTTGGAGTGGATTGAATGACAATGTGCAGGCCAAGCAGTCTTCAAGTCTTCACAGACCTCCTGTGAGGACATTACAGACTCCTGGGGGTCCCTAGATGACAGGTTAAGAACTACTGGACTAAGCTATATGCTATATTAAATACATAGCATGCAGTTTAAGACCTCTGTCTTTCTCACACATATGTACAAGAATGCATATCTACAACATGGATTGAAACCATGGTTCATGGGCGGAGGAAATTTTAAACCTCCCCTGTCGTCTGGATTTTATTTCAAAATTTGGCCTGCCATGCCAGAATGAAAAATTAAAAAGACAGAAACACTGTTACATGTCCTTACAACCCCTCCGTTCTAATAGATTGGCAATATTTCATAAATTAGCAATAATCCGTACATTGGCAATAATTGACAGTTCACATAGGTCCACGGTAGACCAAGTAATCCACAGAATGATCCACAGTTCAAGCAAAGGTCACCCAGAGACCTAATGAAGTTGTCTCATAAATTCCCCAAAAACAGACATGCCCAGGACTGATTAAGCTCAGCCCCCTCAGATAGTCTTTAGAAAGGAATGTGCTAATCTCCCCTGGATGCACCTGGCAGTCAGTCATACTCCAAAAACAAACAAGTGACCAAAACACCCATTATCCTGCAAAGGTCTTCTTTCACACCCCTGCCTGCCCACAATGTGAAGGTTACCTTAAATCCATCAGTCTTAATGTCCCAATCATCAGCAGCAATCAGTGAAGCCAGAGCTTCCATCGTTTAATGGGGAAACTCACTCAAGCATTGTTCTACACTCAAAACACCCCCTAAGGGTACACTAGTGGGTATAAATACTACGCTCAAATCATAGCCATGTGTGCACAGATTTTACCACCTCGTCACTCTGCTGGTCTGCTGTGTGACCCTCAGATCCAAATCTGAGTCCTTCTCTGCTGCACAAATCTCAGCTCTTTAGAAATTATAGCATAGCCCATAATCCCTAAAATCTATTCTTCTATCCAAAACTTCCTCCTAATTCTTCGCTAGCCTTGTGTGATTACTTGACGTGGGAATGTATGTGTTAGTGGCCCCATGATTATTTTTCAATAAAAAACATTTTTATTTTATTCTAGCTTGGAGTCTCCTCAGTTAGTACTGGTATATACAGATGTAAAGATCTCAAAGTTACTGATCTCTTGCAGGCATATCTTTGAGCTAATTAAAATTCCCCAATATGTTGTTGTTTTTGTTCCTTTTTGTTTATTTTTGTCTTTGGATTTTCATGTGTAGAAAAATTAATTATAAACAAAAAAAATATCATAACTCAGGGGTCACAACCCAGTGGGTCCTGTGGACCCCACGCCATTTGGGCAACAACACCAATGAAGCTGATGTAGGTTTTCTAAGCTTTCATACTGAGACCACCTTGGTATAGTGCAGGTGCTGGGCAACTGTGGAAAGCATTGGTCCCTTAGGAGACCTTGGGGGGACATACCTGCTCCCACCAGAAAAGAAATCAAAACTTATTTTTGCCTCCAAACATTTCTAGGAGACATTTCACCATGTTTTGGGTTGCAAAAAAAGCCTGCCCTAGGTCTAAACTGGCCCAGGGAAGGGGTGCAAAACCTGGTGGAAAATGCCACTATGCCCCCTAGCAGACATTTTGTAGCAAAAATATTTGAAAACTTTTGCAAAAAATTGTTTTCACCTCTTGAGGGACAAGTGGGCTGCCAAACATGGTGGAAATGCCATCCACACACCCTAGAGTGCATTTGCAGGAAAAAAAACTAAATATTTTTGACCCCTGGCGGGCTCTGGGGGGATTGGTTGCATGTGGCCCATGGGGTGTATTTTGACCACTCCTGGTTTGAATGTTGGACTAGGACTCTGGGAGGATTCAAATCCCCACTTAGCTTTGGAAATCCACCGGGTGATCTTGGGCAAGTCACTCTCAGCCTCAGAGGAAGGTAAGTCAAAACCCCTTTGAAAAATCTTTCCAAGAAAACCTGGTGATAGGTTCACCTTAGAAGTGCCATAACTCAGAAACAACTTGAAGGCATGCAACAACAACAACAAAAAAAAACATTCTGAGGCAGGCAAATGAATTATGAAGGGGGGAAAGTTGGGGTGGAGTTGTGGCCTCCCACACCTATAGGCCAGTTTTGATAAGGCTCAGGTGCACTGTAAAAGATGAAGGGGGGAAATCTTATTGTATTTAGTGAATATTCAGTGTAGCAGGTGGTTTAGCACTGCACTGTTTACATAATTTTGTTTACATAATTTTGGCCCTGGACCTGACAACTGTCTAAAATTAAAACTAGTAAATTCTAGTGTTCAGGGAACCAGATTTGGTGCAAGAGTAGCAGATGTTCTCTTTTAACCAATGCACTTCTTTAACCAAGTGCAACAAACAAACAAACCCAACTCCAAAAAGATTTGCTTTCTAGTGTGAAAGAAATCTATTTCTGAAGTTAAGCCCTATGCAGCAGCAGACTTCTTCAGGAACTCTGATATGCATCTATGGAGGTCATAAAGGTTCTCTAATTTCCATATACAGTACAGAGCTCCTCTGCAAACAGAACTTCTGGCTACCCCACTGACTTCTGTGACTGGGGCATTTAAAAACACATGCAAAGATAGAGGCCCATCAGCGTATGCTCCCATGGAAACTTTGCATTTGATCTAGACAGTGTGTGTGTGCGCGCACGTGTGCACATGCGTGCATGCACACATGCACTCACGCACACCTTCAAATTACCTGTGAACTTATGGTAACCCCATGAATTGCATAGGGTTTTCTTAGTCAAGGAATACTCAGAGGTGGTTTTGCCAGTTCTTTCCTCTGAGGAATAGCCTACAGCATCTGATATTCATTGGTGGTCTACCATCTAGGATCCAACTAGGGCTGACCCTGCTTAGCTTCCAAGATCAGACCAGATCTGTGCCTTAAGGGTATTTAGGCTTACCGTAATATTGTTGTTGTTAACTGTGTCAAGTCTACTTTGATTTATGGCAACCCCATGAATGAGAGACCTGCAAGTCACCCTATCCTCAACCCTGCTAAGGTCTTGCAAACTGAGGATTGCGGCTTCCTTGATTGAGTCTATCCATCTAGAATGTGGACTTCCCCTTTTCCCACTGCCTTCTACCTTACCAAGCATTATTGTCTTTTCTAGTGAGTCATGTCTTCTCATGAAATGGCCTAATCTCATCCGCAAACCAAACCAACTGTTAGGCCACAGGGTATACAGAAAACCCACACAGAGAGAAAGATACCTACAGAAGAACTCCAGTCATCACCCAGGACAAAAAAGAAGCACAATAAAAACATTGACAGACCATGCAAAAAGGATCTGTGAGCCCCACTACCTGGAGGATGAACTGAGACACCTAAATTGGGCTCTACAGGCTAATGGTTACTCCAGATCAGACATCACAAGAGCAGCCAGACCCAGAAAAAAAACACAGGAATGAAGAAGAAAAACAGTCACCCAAAGGGAAGGTATTTTACCATACATCAAAGGAGTCACAGACAGAATAGGGAAACTGATGGGGAAACACAACCTCCAAACAATCCATAGACCAACCAGAAAAACCCAAGAAATGCTACGCTCAGCAAAGGCCAAAAGAGACCCTCTCACAGCTGCAGGAGTTTACTGCATACCATGCAGCTGTGGACAAGTTTACATAGGGACCACAAAATGCAGTGTGCGAACACGAATCAAGGAACATGAGAGACACTGCAGACTGGGCCAACCAGAAAAATCAGCTGTAGCAGAACATGTTATAAACCAACCTGGACACAAAATGTTATTTGAAAACACAGAAATTCTGGACCAAGGCAACAAATATCATGTCAGAATGCACAGATAAACTACTGAAATCCACAAACACCTGGACAACTTCAACAGGAAAGAAGAAACCTTAAAAGTAAACAAAATCTGGCTCCCAGTTTTGAAATACAATAGAATTAAAACTCAACACTTACAAAGGAATTCCACCCAGGGACAGGGGGATTCCCAGCAGATAATGGTCCATCAACCAACCATCAGCCAAACAGACGCTAATGAGCCTTGCATTTCTATACCCAGAAACTAACCATTCAATTACACAAATATACATATACTCCCCAAGAGGGGTTCACAGCATATAAACCCCAGACACTCCTACCCAACCATTCTCTGAAGATGCCAGCCACAGATGCAGGCAAAACGTCAGAAAGAAACTATTCCAGAACACGGCCTCACAACCTGGAAAAAACCCAAGGAAAATCTACTTTTTATTGATTATCACCAACAAGAATATTAATGATAACAATGACATTTTCCATCAATACCAAGAAAATAATATAAAAAAGACCATACGTCCACAAAACCGCTTATTTTAAAATATAACTTAAATGACTTCCACATCCATCAACACATAATTAAACTTCCAAGGGAGAACCTGAAGAGGACCTACAGGACGCTCTTTTAATTGATTGTCGCCTTTTCTTGCTACCTTTTAATGTTTGTTTAAGTGTTTATGTGTGAAGACCTTTCATTATTTACAGTCACATTAGCAGGGGTTACAGGCACAAGAACCCCATGAAAAAAAAAACCTGAAAAAATTATGCAAATAATGGCAGTGGGGGCTCCTTTCCAGCTGTACTTTCGGGGCTTTCTTTCCCACCCCACTTCTTTTCCTCAGGCTTCATTTCCTCCCAATGCAAATCCAGGTTTTAAACCCTCTTTCCCACCCCAGTTCTTTTCCTCTGGACTTTCCCGCCATCCAATAGAAAGCAATGCTTTAAGCACTTTCATACCCATCCCAATTCTGTTCCTCTGGGTTTCCTTCCCTTCCAACACAAATCCAGGTTTTAAACTCTCTTTCCCACCCCACTGAAGTTGCATCTATCTCACTCATGCAAAATCACAGAAGTAAGATAAAATTTCTCTTAAAGGTGCATGCGTTAATAATTAGAATTAATAATAATTAGAAGGCAATGCGATGACAAGTGTTACTAGAGCGCGAGCTTCAATCCCATTTTTAAATCACTAGTGGTGTGATAATTCCATGGCAATAGTTTTGCACCATTACAGTGACATTTTATAATTACTGTAATCATGCCACTATGTTTCCACTTTCCTCAATCGCAGAATTATAGCGTTTTTAGCCGCTAGTATAATGTCCTTAGACTTCTGATTTCTTGACTGCAGTCTCCATTCTGAACCAAGATATGAAAAACCTTGAACTATTTCAATGTCTTCATCCTCTACTTTAAAGTTATGTAAATTATCTGTGGTTATTATTATTCTTAATGTTCACATGTAAATCCACACTTTTTTCTTTTACTTTCTTTAGTAAGCTAGACCACTGGGTTGGATTAAAGACCTCCTAAATGGACAACAAATTCTGTACAAGTGTCACACAAGGAAACTTTTCTTGACACAAACCACTGAGGGAGGGTGGGTAACTGAATTAGTTTGTTCTATTCAAAATAATTCTTGTGGCACCTTAAAGATTAATGGGTTTATTTGGCATACGCGTACTTCCTTTGACTGCAGTCACCCATTTCAACTCATGGCTTCCATGTTACTGGGGTCGTGAATCTGCTCTGGATTTTAGTCTGAACTCTAAAGGAGTGTTCCAACATGCTGAAACTATTTGGGGGATAGGTTTCAGTGCCCTTGGATAACTCCTTTAAAGGTCAGACTAAAACCAGAGTGGATTCACTGTCATGGAAACCACCAGCCGCCACTGCTGGCCGTGAAAGCTTGCGCGAAATAAAACTTCTTTCTCTTTAGGTTCTGCAAGACTCTTTGTTGCCTTTGTTAATAAAAGGTCACTCACTTTCCCATGTGAAATGATGCAGACTGTGTTCCTTAGCAGAAGCAGAAGCAGAAGCTCATGGCCCCCAAATGTTGTTGGCCTCCAATGCCTGATAGCTTCAGCCAGGATGGCCAATGATCCAGGATCATGGCAACTTCTGGATGACACAACTTTCATGTCCCTGCTCTAAACACGGTGTGGTGGGGCAGGGACCATTTTTCCTCCCTTCACCCACCTGGTGGACCACACTGGCTTGTTTTGGCATGCCCAAAGTGATACAACATCACTTCTGGTCACCATTTTGGTCAATTTTCAGCTGATTTTTTCTTCTTCCTTTGGTGGTCTGGCAGGCTTGGGGGGTGGGGCGTTAGAGGAAGCAAACTTCTGCATTTTAACAAGCTGGGAAGATTTTGGCTGGGGTCGGGACAAAAAAACCCCTAACTTGAACTGGAACTTCCCCCAAAACTCTGGGGGGGTCTGGGATCTTGGGGGGCTTCTGTGGGGTCCCAAGCGCTATACATACGGATCCCAAGGGCTGCTTGCAGCCTACGGGCCACACTTTGCCCATCCCTGCTTCAAATAAAACCAGTCCTGGCCTAGGCAGCATCATTTGGCATGAGAGTGAGCAGTGTGTGACAACAAACATTATCTAACCCTTCATTTCTCATCAGGAATATATTGCGATGAGAAGGTTATATATAAACAAGAAGAGTCACCTTATGTTTAAAGGTTCTAGTGGTAAGAGAGACAAATAGCAGCATGAAACCTTTAAACCACATTAATTATTGCCCATGAATTCCAAATTTTAGTGTTATGCTTAGATATGCAAAATTTAGCACATCTTTGGCAATCATTCATGATTCATATTTGCAATAAGCCTCGAACACTCATCTGGATAATCAAGCACAGCAACAGGCATCTCAGCCAGGATTTATACCTCAGAGTTCTTTTCAAACATATTCTCCAATACACTCATGAAGAAATATATTTTCTTTGAACTTCTACACCCTCATGAAGAATGTTGATTTTCTGGATAGTTCTCCTGCATTAATATACCTTTTAAAACAAAATGTTCCTGAGTTATCTATTCACACTTTATTTTTAATGCATCTTATTTTGGACAATGTGTATTTATACCATTTGGGTATTCAGGCTAAAGGAAAGCTGTAGAATGGTGGGAGAAACAACCTGAATTAACAACTTAGATCCGGATGGAGTATTTTTTGCCTTCCTGATATCTGTAGCTTACAACTCCCAATGACCACATACAGTATAGCCAATCGCAAGGGAACGTGGTAATCCAGCATCTCAGACAGGCCAAATGTCCACCACCCCTGGTTTAGAGATCCCTGTTTTTCAGCAATAGAGCCCATGGCAAATCTACACCCAGACCTGGGCAAATATAACATATCACACTTGAGTGTCATCTTACAGGGTGGATCTGTATTCCTTAAGAGCAAGAGAAAGTAGAAAGACTTGTGAGCCAGGTAGGGCTGCTGTAGTCAGTCTACTATCACATGTGGGGTGGGGTGGGGTGGGGTGGAGGGAGATAATCAAAATGGTGAGTCATGTTTCCAGATGTTTATGGAAATGGGAAGAGGGCTCTCTCTGCAAAATCAGGAGTCTTGGCTGGAATCCTGTTGGGAATTTAGGTATGCATAAACACCAGAATTATGGTGCTATGTAGTGAATCCCAGCACAACCCATGCCCAATCCAACTTCCCCCTTACTGGGAAGCAGCCACTGCAATTGATTATTATTTATTTAATTTATTTATTGAATTTTGATGAAGGTCTGTTCCCCTGCCAATTGGGAAGCAGCTAACTGAAGTCCAACCCCCTCCTGTGAGTGATCTCCAGTGCAACAGGCAGAAGCAGGACCCCTGTCCCAATTCCCCCTCACATCGGAAATTGCTGATGCAAGAGAGAGTGGGACTGTCAGCCAGCTGCTTTCCAATCTGCATGGAAACAGACCCCCATCAATCACAGCAGCTGCTTCCCTGTAAGTGGGAATTGGGGACTTTCATAGCCCCTATTTTGTTCCTAACCTAGGTGCTACAGAGGGGTGGTGAATACAATACAGTCACAAGTGTGTAATGCTAAGTTATGCATTTGTAACTGCCCAACAGGATTTTGGACACTAAGGACTTTATCAGACCACCACCCTAAGCCCAATTATTTTGCCGACATAGCTTTGCCGTTTTTATGCCAACAAAAAACTCCCCATGCTACACTTACCTCCCATCCCAGCAAAAAGCTTCCCCAGCAATGACAGAGGAGTGAACAGAGATCTGTTCACTTTCTCATTCGAAATCCCGCATATTCTCATAAGAATACATAACACGGGAAATTCAAACATAAAAATAAAAATAACAAAGTAAAAGTTTTTAAAAGCACATAAACACCCTAAAAAAAAGTCTCAAGTAGACCAGGGGGGGTCATAAAAGGTGTGCCACCTACCTGGATGTCACAATCTCATCTGGAAGTGTTCTGGCCAGACCGGCCATTGATGCTGCATTCATGTGAGTTCAATGGAATGTGGATTCAAATGCCAGCAATGCCGGCACAAAAGTGCTATGGGGAATCAATTGACAGCTTAAGCCATCAATAAAATAGGACAGGACTTTGACTGGACATAAACACAAAATGGTAACATCGTCTGGTATGCACGCCCTTTCACATTTATGTGGCATTGTTATGACGCCATATTTGGTGTGTCTGATAAGGTCCTAATTCTAACCTTGAAGGCTTTCTAACAGAGAGCATGGAACAGTTATGTAGTGGAGGCAGGGCTTGCAGGATTGAAGTTCAAGGGCTTTGTGATTTGCAGGGAGTAGGATATCATCTACCAGCCACCTTCTGAGTTTAGCTGCAACCCAAAGATTACCAGGTTGAATATGGGCCATTCCCCCTATAACTTTAATCCTTAACAGATCTTGGAGACAAAGGCATTCACTCTTCCCAAAACAGGACAAAGGTACTCACCCTTCCTCGCTTTTCAAACCCCCTTCCAAAATGGCTAGGATTGGGTCAGCATACTATTTTTCCAGGGAAGGTTCTACTTGCTTTTTTGTGGTTCTCTTAACAAAAACTAAATTGTTTGCAATGCAATGTTAAGCAGACATACTCAGCAGTAAAATTCACTGCATTCACTGGGTCCCACTCCCAGAAAAGGGTGTGTAGTATTGCATTCGGGATCATAATCATGTAGTGTTGAAAGGCATGCGTCTATCTGGGGAAATATATCCACTGTTTTAAAAATGATATTTGTGCATTGACAACAGTCCATAATCTTCTTTACTAACCTAAAATTGGCACTAGAAACCCAAATGTCAGATAGATATACAGGTTGACCCCATATCCACAGGACCAGTATCCACGGTTTCACTTATCCATGTCCAAAAAAAATGTCCACTCTAGGCATTTTTCCAGGTCCTCCAGTGTGATTCTATGGTATGCTTCTGCCAGAAGTTGGGCCAGAAATAATTCATTTCAATACAGTTTGCTATTATCCATGGTTTCACATATCCACAGTAAGTCTGGGAACGTATCTCCATGAATATGAGCGAGGGCAACCTGTGTGTCTGTGTGTGTGTGTGTGTGAGAGAGAGAGAAGGAAAATGTAAAAGAAAGAAAAGAAAATAATCTTCACAGTTATTGGAAATGAATCTTACCTGTGGAAACTGAGAAAGGAAGAGAAGGGGGGGGGGTTGTCACAAAGCAGCGTGGGAAATCTCCTGGGGCCTGTGCTTAGACTCCTACCAAGATGTGGGTAATTTTAATTTTGAGAGAGAATCCACACTGATTATTTGTGTCTCCACATGACCTACTAAATAAAAGGTTGGGCAAATCTAATAGAATACAAAGATACTGATGAGAAAATTAAATTGGTCATTATAGAGAATAAGGTAGATGGGGGGGAAGGTTTAAAAACTGACAGGGATTAGCATTGGATAAGTCTCAATTTACACAAAGAAACAAAGTTAAATAGCACTGTTAGCAGTGGGGAGAGAACTGAGATAGCCCCATTCGCCAGACCCGGAGTCTATGGGCGAAACACCAGTCCATAGGATCCTGAATCCCTGTATAAAGGCATCTGCTTATCTTTGACCAAAAGATAGTTCTTACCCTCAAACAAAGAGCCACGCAGTCAGTGTCAGGTGCAGGCAACGAAGAACAACTTTATTCCTGGACGCTAAAATTTTATAGACCCTGCTCCTGGGTCTTGTACACGTGTTAGAGAGAAATGTTCTCATGAGCTCATCCAGTTAAAGTAGCAAACTTCAGCTAACATATTAGTAAAACAATTGACCATTCATGTGAATACGCAGGCTTCGTTAATGTTACAGGAAAAGATACATTCCTCTGTGCTGGGAACTGCAGCTGCTAGCAGTTTCTAAGCTGTTACTATCTCTCACAAACACAGTCAAGGTCTACCACAGTTTTAGCATTCTCAGCAAAGATGGCTTTACTTTGGTTCATTTCATTACCAACTAGTACTTGTTACTGATCAATATATCAGGATGCTCTGTCATTCTATAGATATCCCACTCCAGCTATAGCTAATCCATGCAAGTTTCTAATAAAGCAATAAAGCAAACTTGCTTTGCAAGTTTCTAAAGCAATGCAAGTTTCTAATATTAGAATCCATGCAAGTTTCTAATAAAGCAATGGAATTATGAATACAGATTTGTGTTTCAGCCTTCAGAACCAAGCAAGTCTAGGAGCTCTGTAAAAGAGGGCAAGGGGAAAACAGATGTGAGAAATGATTGCTGAGAGGCTCAGAAAATGTCATTGATATCTAGAAGACTAACAGTTGGAAATGCCCAGGAGAGAAAATGGAATGTTTGCAGAATTCCAGAAAATCAAATTTAATGCACTTCTTTATTGCATTTATCTTCCACCTAATTGTTTTGTTCATGTGACCAAAATCTAGTAGCAATTCAGCCTGTGTGCAAGATAACACAATACGTTGAAATGTAAACTCTCTCCTTTGTTCCAGCGAAAGCACACCAATTGCTTAGTAAGCAAGACTTCTAATGTATTGTTTGTATAGCTTGGGTGGCTTTTAAAATATTATGCAAAACATAAAGAAATGGAAATAAAACAAAAATATATGATTTGTTGTTAAGCTAAATCCCACTTAACATTGCTGTGCCATCTTTTGTTCATGCATTTGTAAAATCATTTTGTGCATACCCCAAGTCTTGCAAATACGTAGTTTTTGGAGGCAAGGTGCACTTTGTCTCATTAGGGCTGGAATCTTGTTGGTGACATATGTGCATCTACGTGGCTTCTGCATGTGAATTGAGGTTTTTGGGTCAGGTGAGGGAGGTAGCCCTTTGCATACCTTCCCAAGCCTCCCCCCACAGCAGCTTTCAGCCCCAAGAGGGGCTGCTGCTGCTGCTGACTGATAGGGAGAGGACAGAGAGGGGAAGCACTTCATGATGGTGAAGATCATGCCCTCCAACATTTCACCAATGAAACCAGGATGCATGTGGCCAAGCAACCTCAGCAGAAGCGACAACACCAGCCAGGCTTTTGCAGGAAGCTGCTTGGCTGGTGAGGTGGCAGCAGTTCCAAAAACAGGGGGTAGGCCAGCAGGGCCAATGCAGTGTCTGCCCAGCTGGCCCGTGTGGACCACAATGGCTATTGCACTGGATTTGGCCCAGCACATGTGGCCACTATTGTGGTTGACCCCGGGGCCAGTCTGGAGCATAATACTCCGGATTGGCCCTGGATTTAAGCAGTCAGTATATACGAGCTCCCTCTCCATTGACGCCCCCTTGTCGTGGGAGAGAAGCTTGCCTACCCTAATGATATTTTGAGCTATGCTGGCGGTGGCATAAAGCCACCGGTAGGGTCTCCCATGCCAGACAGGTCAAAACCGAAGGGTCTGACAAAGAGTGTCAAAGGGCAGGATGGGCTCTCTAGCCTTGTGGCAACCGTCCTAGGAGAAGGAAAACTCTAATCCCAAACCTGGGCAGATGGTGCTCGTCCAACCCTGTAAGGTCAACCATCTAAGAGAAGGAAACTAATCAAACCTACAACCTGAGGACCTCGCTGCTACCGTCCATGCCAGTCCTGTGAGGCCAGTCCTGTGCACGCTGCGCTCCAACAGAAAAGTCCATTGCACAGGCTCGAAGGATAAATCCAGTTCCAAAAAAGCCCTGGAGCAATAGGTGAGGGACGAAACAGCAGGTGTAAAGATGCACTGGAAGCCGCAGCCCCAACCCTGCATGCAGGCGGTTCAGGACATTGGTCGCTTGAGGCTGACTCGGGAGAGGACAGTCTTGTTCAGCAGCATCCTGAACGACCAAGCAGCCTTTTTTAAGGAGAGCACTGCTTGCTCCATATGGAGAGGGGCCTAGAAAAGGTGGCCTAACAAAAGCTCATCCCCAACTACCTGGTTGGCTAGCCGTGGCCAACGGGCATCTTCTGATGCGGTCAAACCAAGGCAAAGAAACAAAGGCACACAATGGCCTCCAAAGGTGTAAATAAACTGACACTTGCATGCTGGAACATCAGAACCATGCGAGACTCTGAAGATAGTGGACGGCCTGAGAGTCATTCTGCCCTAATAGCCCATGAACCATCACGACATAACATTGACATCGCTGCTCTTAGTGAAGTTCGCTTCCATGAGGAAGGCAGCCTTAAAGAACATGGCACCGGCTACACACTTTACTGGTCTGGTAAACTCAAAAACAAAAAACATCTTTCAGGAGTAGGCTTTATGATTAAAAACTCCATTGCCTCCAAACTCGAAACCTTGCCAACAGGACACTCTGATCGCATTATTTCATTACACCTTCCACACATTATTCTCTTTAGTATATATGCCCCAACTATGCAAGCCGACCCTGTAGAGAAAGACAAATTCTACACAGACCTACACTAACTCATACAAAAAGTCCCTGTAGAAGATAAAATTATTATCCTTGGTGACTTCAATGCCAGAATAGGAAAGAACTTCGAAGCCTGGAAAGGTGTCTTAGGCAAGCATGGTGTTGGAAATTGCAATGATAACGGACGCCTCCTGCTAGAGTTCTGTGCAGAACAATAGCTGACTATTACAAACACTATCTTTCAGCAGAAAGATAGCTTGAAGACAACCTGGATGCATCCCCGATCCAAACATTGGCACGTCATTGACTATGTTCTAGTCCGTCAGAGAGACATTCGTGATGTCCATCATACCCGAGTGATGCCGAGTGCAGAATGTCAAACAGATCATCACTCGTCAGATGTAAACTAAATCTTCATCTTAAGTTCAAACCTAAGAGGGGTGGCATCTTAAAGAAGAGACTCCAAGTCAACAATCTTCAACAAGCTACCATGAGAGACAACTTCCAGGCAAATCTACAAACAAAACTTGAAGACCATCCTACAGATCCTTCTCCTACAGTGCTTTGGCAACATATCAAAAACAGTATCCTCCAGTCTGCAGAAGAATCCCTCGGGTTCTCCCACAAGAAAAATCAAGACTGGTTTGATGAAAACAACCAAGAGATCCAGGAGCTGTTGGCAAAGAAGAGAACTGCTCACCAGGCATACCTCGCCCAGCCAACCTGCCATGTAAGAAAAGCAGCTTTCCGCCTCACATGTAGTAAACTTCAACAAAAACTCGAGACATGCAGAACAAGTGGTGGATCAATATAGCAGAAAAGACACAAAGCTGTGCAGGTCTGGGTGATCTTAGAGGATTTTATGAAGCTCTTAAAGCAGTGTTTGGACCTACTTATCAGGTCCAAAGCTCCTTATACATTACAGATAGTCAAACATTAATTACTGATAAAGCCTCCATCCTGAATCATTGGGCTGAACATTTTCAAAGTCTCTTTAGCGCCAACCGAGTAATCCAAGGCTCAGCTAACCAACATATGATACAAAAATTGATGAAAAATGATTTGGACATAGCTCCCACTTTGGAAGAGACCCTTAAGGCCATACAGCAGATGAAAAACTGCAAGGCAGCTGGGATTGATAGAATTCCACCTGAAGTTTGGAAACACAGAGGTCATGCACTCCACGATAAATTCCATGAACTCCTTGTGAATTGCTGGGAAAAAGGGGAACTGCCATCAGACCTCCGAGATGCAGTCATCATCACCCTGTACAAGAAAAAAGGAGCAAAATCCGATTGCTCAAACTATCGAGGCATAACACTGCTCTCGATTGCTGGATACTCCTGAACAGATTAGTTCCTGCTATTGCAGAAGAACTTCTCCCTGAAAACCAATGTGGCTTCAGAGCCAATAGGAGTACTACAGACATGGTATTTGCCCTTACACAACTGCAAGAAAAATGTAGGGAGCAGAACAAGGGTCTCTATGTAACATTTGTCGACCTCACCAAAGCCTTCGACACTGTGAGTAGAAAAGGTCTGTGGCAGATCCTGGAAAGACTAGGATGTTCCCCCAAATTCCTTAAAATGATTATCTTGCTACACGAGGGCTAGCGTGGTCAAATCAGATATGGCGATGCTTTTTCAGAGCCTTTTCTAATAGCTAATGGAGTGAAGCAAGGTTGTGTTCTTGGGCCAACTTTATTTACAATCCTTCAACATGATGCTCCAAAGGACTATGGCAGAGCTTGAAGAAGATGACGGCATCTATATACGTTACCGTACTGATGGTAGCTTGTTTAACTTAAGCCGTCTGAGGGCTCACACTAAGACTCTAAACTATCTAGTCCGTGAGCTGCTCTTCGCTGATGATGCTGCCCTTGTTGCCCACACAGAAGGAGCTCTGCAGCGCCTAACATCCTGCTTTGCAACAGCTGCAGAGGTGTTTGGGCTAGAAGTCAACCTGAAGAAAACAGAAGTTCTTTACCAGCCTGCACCACAGGACGAACACCACCATCCCCACATTGCTGTCAGCAAATGTGTGCTCAAGTCTGTTCAGCAGTTCACCTACCTGGGAAGCATCATCTCCTCAGATGCCAAGATTGACAATGAGATTGATCACAGATTAGCAAAGGCATATAGTGCATTTGGAAGACTTCACAAAAGAGTCTGGAGCAATAAACACCTGAGGCAAAGCACAAAAATCAGTGTGTATAGAGCCATTGTACTGTCTACCCTCCTTTATGGATCTGAAACATGGGTCACCTATCGCCACCACCTACGACTCCTCGAACGCTTTCATCAGCGCTGTATACACACAATCCTAAATATACACTGGACTGACTATGTGACGAATGTTGCTGTCCTTGAGCAAGCAGGGATCACCAGCATTGAGGCCATGATATTGAGAACACAGCTGCGCTGGGCAGGGCACATTTCTAGGATGGAGGACCATCGCCTCCCAAAAATGCTACTCTATGGTGAACTCGCCACGAGTCAGCGTAAGAGGGGTGCTCCAAAAAAGCGATACAAACACTCCCTGAATCAACATCTCAGGCTCAGCCAAATTGATCACCAACAGTGGTCTGCCCTGGCCTCACATCGGGAAGCATGGAGACGCACTATCCACAATGCTGCAGCCTTCTTTGAGAACTCACGCTGAACAAGTCTTGAAGAGAAACAACAACGCAGAAAGAATCACAACCCAAAAACATCACCCAAGGAGCCCTTCTGCTGTGCTTTCTGCAACCGGACTTGTTTATTTCGGATTGGCCTTTTTAGTCATCAGCGTGCTTGCAGAAAGCGCGGGATGAGTCCTTCCTGAATCTCTGTTTGTGAAGAAAAGCCAGAGAGAGGGGGGGGGGTAGATGAGCTCCCAGAGAGTCCGTCCCACCAGAAGTGAGCCTTTCAGTTCAGTCTGAATAAACTAGTAGGCTGCTGCACTTTCCTCAGCAGCGTTATTTCTCCTTTTGCTGCTGTTTTCTTTTTCTTGTGAGATGAGATACATGAATGCACCTATTGTTTAACATCTTTGCCATGCCAAGCAAATAAACAAATCAGGCCACTAGTCGGTCAAGTGTCTTTTAATGTCTCAAGTGGCCAGCTGCATGGTTATCATGAAGGCATTCACAGACTCTTCTATGTTCTGGCGTGACAACCTTGTGACTCCTGATAAACAAATCAATGGATATTTTTCCTGAATCAGAACAAATCTCCCCATCAAGTTCTCTCAATGATAATCTGTTGATGCACTATAAATAACTCAGTTCCTCCCCCCCCCCACACACACACTCCTGGTTTTCTAGGTCTAGGCTGTATCATTTTCTTTAGTACTTCTGTACAGTTGAGGGCAATCTGCAACTACTTTCTGCTTTCTACTTCCAGAAAGGAGATGATTAATGAATGTCTATTCAATTCCAAACATTCTGTGGATGCGTCTCCACAGGCAACTTTCTGGATTGTTCTTCCTAAGTTGTCAACACAAAGCATTGCCGTAATCTGTATACCAGGTAAATTCTATAGGTAATAAGTTGGTCTGGTCATTTGGAAAGCCTCTGCATAGCCAAATGCTTCAGTTCTGCTGCTGAACACTTGGTTCGTCTCCCTTTTAACTTCTGGCTACAGAAAGCAACCAGTCTAAGCACCAAAAGCAACCATGGTTATGTCTTTTCATAAGTATTACCCAGAGAAGAGATGGGGGGCCCATTCTTACAGGAGCCCTCCAAGCCCATAGCACCACATATCTGAAAAGATTCACACCCATAGAATAAAATGTCTGCCTGAAACATCCACCTCACTCTGCCTAATGGCAGGGCGGACTTCCTCGAGCTGCTGGAAGTGGCTGGTTATTAATGGTCAGCTTCATCTCTTGTCTTTCCCTTCAAACACAAATGCTTTTGGTGGATTAGTCTTATTTTAGAATCTCATTCCAAGATTCTGAACCACCCTTGTATCCATTTACATAATAGCTTGTACCTAGGCAGGACATGGTAGTAAGGGTGGTGGTGACTCTACTCCATGGGCAGCTTCTAGTTCCCCTGACACATCTGCCCTTGCTGTGAGTAATTCCACCTCCTGTGATCTTTTCCTCCATCCTGTCTGCAAATGTCATTAGGGCAGGGACTCTCTGGAGGATCTGGTTTGGTTTATTCTTCCTCATGACTGTTTATGGATGGCTTTTGTGCTTGTGCCTTCTCCATCTGCTGCATCTTCTCTGTGGCAAGCAGCTGTTCTTGAAAGGCTGGTGAAGTCATAAGAGAGTTGCTCTGGAGGTTGGAAACAGCTGTAGAAATCTTTCAAGAAACACCTATCTCTGCTTCTGCATGGAGTATACCTGGGTGGCAGTGAGTTGATATTTCCATTTAAGTATGTGTGTGGGCAGCTCAACAACAAGATCACAGCCCAGCATGGCAGTTCAACAACATGATTACTGCCCTGGATGACAGTTCCTTCCTGTACAATGTAGAAGTCAACCACACTACAGTTCTTTTCAAACACTACTTGCTGCTGGTGGTGAAAGAGAGGAAGCATGGAGTAATCAGAGATTGACTTTTGGGAGAAAGGTGTGTTGAGATCAGTTGAATTTAGATGCTGAAAACCAATTCCTAGGGCTTGTCTACGCTGGTCAGAATATGCCACGTTCTGGCTTGAGTACATCAGCCCTGGGCTTGTGGCATTTTCTCCCTGTTACCTGCCCTTTTGTTGTGAAAACAGAGGGGTGTCCTCACACCCAGGCCCCATGAACCGGCGCTTCTCTTCTTCACACTGGGTCGCATCTTCTGAGACCCAGAAATGAGGTGCCTGGGTATAGTCACATGCCTTGCAGTGACCTCAGCAGGTGTGACACATGTGACCTGGCCAGGAAATGGCTGCACTGGGCACTGCACAGGCCAAGCACATGGACACCACCCCCACTGCAGTAATGGAACTTACTGTTTTCTCTGGAAAAAATGCACCAAACGGTGAGGGTTTTTGAACATTGTGTCCACTCCTTTTTAAGGGGTATTTCCCCTAGAGTCTCATTGGACCTGCTCAGACATTGTCTGGGCAGTTCAGACTAGAAATGGGACAAAACCCCTGTGTTATCCAGACTGCTGGGCACAGGAATGGGGTGAGGCCATTTCATTTAGCCCATCTAGACAAGCCCCTAAGCTCAAAATGCTCTGGGAAACATGCTCTTCTCTGATTCTAAGCCCTGGATCCTAGTCTCTGCTAGAGCCAACCCACTGAATCAATGGGAGTTACATAAGTGTTGATTCACTATTCAATAATGGGTTCAGATATAATACTTTTGCACCATAGTCTAGTTGGCAGATTTTAGGATGGACACACATATAAAATCTTGCAAGCCTTAAGTCTGCTCCCTCCGCCACAATGTCATATCATAAATAAACACACTGGAACATGCTGGGTCAGAGTGTGGTGGATTCTCTTTCTTTGGATGTTTTTAAACAGAGGCTGGATGGCCATCTGTCAGGAATGATTTGATAGTGTATTCCTGCATGGCAGGGGGTTGGACTGGGTGGCCCTTGAGGTCTCTTCCAACTCTATGATTCTATGATTCTATGAAATTCCCCACCATCATACTGCAAGATTATATTTTGTCAGTCAGTCAATTTACTGTGTTTCAAGCAAACAGCCAGCTTATACAAATGTAAAAACCAAATAAAAACAACTTACAATAGAAATAGTTGAGCTTCATGGGTAGGGACACTTTCCAACCCATTCTTAAACTGTGATCTTTTTGGCATCTTTTGTAAATGCCTCCTTGGATTAGAGGAATTGCTTATGGCACAAAAATAGCACCACTTGAGTGATATTAATGAGAACTTAAAGCAAAGCAAGGAAGCATAAATAAAGGTGTGCATAAAATACTCAGTCACATAAAAAATATCATAAATCATTCCTTTGTTCCATCACAAACTATTTTATATTGTCCCCATTTGTCTGTACCATCCAACAGTGCAGCTCACAGAAAGGAAACTAATGATTCCAGCACATTTTGTTTTGACTGTAACAGTACCAGTGGTACAGTGTTAAGGCAACCTTCACTTCTCATAAATTTCATTATGAAAAGGTAAGCTCTTAGCCTACGTGTACAATGCTCTTAAAGGTTGTGAAGGCTTCTCAACGTTGTGCCATTTAAAACTGCAATCCAACTTCTTATGATCATCTGTCATTCCTGCTACAGAATATACAGGGAAGGCTTGGAGGTGATTCTTCATTGACTTTACCAAGCTGTATTTATTTAGTAAGTCCATTTCTATTCTGATGTTTATTATCCATGTACCAGGTGGGGTACATAGAATCATAGAATCATAGAGTTGGAAGAGACCACAAGAGCCATCCAGTCCAACCCCCTGCCATACAGGAATAAACAATCAAAGCTTTCCCGACAGATGGCCATCCAGCCTCTGCTTCAAAACCTCCAAAGAAGGAGAGTCCACCACACTCCAGGGCAGTGCATTCCACTTCCAAACAGCTCTTACTGTTAGGAAGTTCTTCCTAATGTTTAGATGGAATCTCTTTTCTTGTAGTCTGAGTCCACTGCTCTGTGTCCTAGTTTCTGGAGCCTCAGAAAACAAGCTTGCTCCATCCTCAGTATGACATCCCTTCAAATATTTAAACATGGCTATCATGTCCCCTCTTAACCTCTCTTCCCCAGACTAAACATATCCAGCTCCCTAAGTGGCTCCTTATAGGACATGGCTTCCAGACCTCCTACCATTTTGGTCGCCCTCCTCCAGACACATCCAGCATGACTTTCCTCCTCCTTACTTTATTCTCACAGCAACAGTCCTGTGAGGTAAGCCTGGTCCAAGGTCACTGAGTGAGTTTTATGGCTCAGTGAGCCTAGAACCCAGATCCTCCAAGTCCTAGGCCAGCACTTTAACCACTACACCACATTGGTGTAAGAGAGGTAGATAAACATAAGTAACTAAAGCAGCCTGGTGCCCTCCAGTTGTTATTGATTGCAACTCACATGCTCCCTCACCATTGGCCATGCTACCTGCTCTGATGAAAGCCATAGTTCGAAATATACAAAGGGCAGCAAGTTGAGGGAAGCTGAACTACAGTGCCCTGTTAGTTCAGATGTAACTGAGATATTTCGGGGATGGGAGAGGCACTAAGATCCAGCAAGGTTCAACGGTCTCACCAGCTTTTGGGTATGTTGTTGTTGTGTGTCTTCAAGTACTTTCCAACTTATGATGACCTATCACAGGGGTTTTTTAAGCAAGATTTATTCAGAGGGAGTTTGCCTCTGAGGGTGAGAGAATGTGACTGACTCAAAGTCACCCACATTGGGTTTCCATGGCCATGTGATGATATGAACCCTGGTCTCTCAGAGTCCTAGTCCAACACTAAAACCACTACATCACACTAATAAATACATTAGGTGTGAATTGAGATCAAGAGGTTAAGACTGGTGGTGGAACTTTATGCCCTGAATGAGGACAAGGTAATATTTTATAAGGGCCTTACAGACAAGTTGATGAAGCTGTTTTATGAGAATATGTATCAGATGGGAGTTTGGAATGGGGTGACATTCCCTCTCAAAAAAAAGACAGAGCTTCTGAAAAAAAATATTAGGTTCTCCCAAGGCAAATTAACAAAATGTTTTAAAAAAAATTAATGGACAATTTGGAGTTAGTTGATACATGGAGATTTAAATAAGGTGATGTTAAAGAGTATACTTTTCTGAAATAAATAGATCCTGTTTGATAATAGATATCATGTGGGTTTCGAGACTTTCTAAGACCTCACCTGGAATACTGTGTCCAGTTCTGGGTACCACAATTCAAAAAGGATAGTTCTTAACTCCTCTGGAATGTTTCCAGAGGAGGGTGACCTAATTGGTGAAAGGGCTGGAAGCCATGCCCTATAAGGAATGGGTTAGGGAGCTGAGTATGCTTAGCCTGGATAATATAAGGCTAAGCATACTCATGATACTTATACAGGGTGACATGATACAGGGTGACATGATACTATCGGTCCGTCTATACAATTAAAAAAAAAAATCCGTTTGGGGAGTAAAAGATATGAATAGGCAGTCATTTGTATGCATACAATCCGCCTACATGATTTTTTACCCCCCCCTAAACTCTGTATGACCCCCCTTCCCCAGCTGGCTGGAGCAAGCAAGCCAAGAGGCAGTTTTAAATCTCCCGCCGCTTTTTTTTTTTAATTTAAAAAGGTACCTGCTTTGCGGACATTTGGTTTTCCCTGTTTACAAAGTAAAATAAAAATAAATATATATAAAATTCACAGACTTACTGGACTTTCGCTTAGCCGGGAAGCCAACATGACGCATGCTCCCAATTCCCTTCCTTGCTAGCCCCACCCCCTCTACTCAGCCAGCCAATCAGATTACACTGCCTGTTCGTATGTGTGTGAACGGGGATAATTTATCTGCTTTGATTAGAGAAAAATTGTTGGTGGCATTTCTAAAAGACTGGAAACCCTTTACAGACTCTGCACAAAAAAGAAAATGACTTCATAAGTTTTGATTTTGACAGTTAGTAAGATCTGATTCTCAGAAGAAAGCTATGATATAGTTTTAGAGAGAGAGGTATGAATATATCATATGTATGTATAACAATCGAAAAGAAAGTCGGATGCCACTGTCCTTTTTTCCTATATTGCTTTTTATATCCTACTTTTCTTTCTTCTCTTTTTATTTCTTTTCTTTTCTTCTTTTCTTTTCTTTTTTTGAAATATCTGTAATTTTGATTGTATTTTGAAAAACTTTCAATTTTTTTTACATGTTTAAAATGTGAATAGGTCACACATTGTAATTACCATACCCCCTGAAATACTAGGTGGTGCTGTTCTTTGTGCTTAGGGCTTGGCGAAAGTCCAATGTCTTTTTCGGGGCCTGTCTACACTGCAGAAATACAGCAGATTGACACCACTTTATCCACCATAGTTCTATCCTATGGACTTCTAGTATTGGTAGTTTGGTGAGGCACCAGAGTTCTCTGATGAAAAGGTTAAATACCTCACAAAACTACAAATACCAGGATTACATAGGATAGAGGCTGCCAGTGCAGTTGATTAACTTGCAGTTCCTTAACGAAGTCTGTTTCTTTAAACAAGTACTGCAACTTTTAGATGGCAACAGCCTGCTTTGGCTGAGCCAAAACTCACTAGTCACTCAGGTGGGCCTAGGCCCACTCTGTACCTGGCTGATTTTGAGCTTTTGGCCTCCGTAGATGACTGGACTGAGTGGAAAGCAGCACTTCACCTTACATTATTTCTAAGAGGTGATGCCTAAGTATGTGCCCTGTAACTTTTCAGTGCAGATCATAGCTTTGCACACACTTTAAAGGCTACTGTAAGGGTAGCTTGGCCATTCTGAGATAGAGAAAGGAATGGCAAACTGGGAGGAGTCAAGAAGGAGCTGAAGAAGCTGTGGTCATCCAGCTGTTTCTGGACTCCAACCTCCAGCAGCCCCAAGTGAGAAATGATGGGAGTGTCTATGGAGAGCCACAGCATCCACAAATATAAATGCTTGCTGATGTGCTCATTGAAGGTATTTGGGGACAGCTGCCCTACAACTTCCTGTCCCAGTTATGTCTTATGTCAGGGCTGGGAAACGGGTGGCCATGCTGGCTAAGGCTAATGTGCATTGCAGTCCAGCAGTATCTGGACAGCCACACCTTCCCCAGCTCTGACTGAAGTGTAGGAGAGCCTTCAGAATCAAATAAGAGAGGGGCTTATACACAGTGGCAAGTCATGAAAGACCCTTACATTAATCATAAATGGATTAACAGGGAAAGTGCATCGCCTGTTGATTAAAGAAGATTATACCCATTTATGGTAAATCAATGGACTGTGCTGTATGCAGACCCCAATGCATGCATCACTTGCAACTATAATTGCCCAGAGTACAGAGGACTCATTAGGCTGTGCTGAGAGGTTCATTCACAAAATTTAAATGAGCCACAAAGCAAAGACAACCTGTTATTGTGTTCCACAGCAAGAAAAGCTGCATTACATGAACTTGGGAGAAACTTAGGCCACCTTTTCTTCTGAGTGGGGTCCTTTTGACTGTGGTGTGGCAGGAGATGTCTCTTTTTGTGTAGACTTGAGCCAAGCAAGGCAATCAGAGTAAATGGCCTTCTCTCCCAAACACAGAATTTTTTATTGAAGTACAAGGGCCCACCTTATTCTCCATTTTTGACTTCCAAAGTACTTATGTTCAGGTCTTACTGCTAAGCCCACTAAACCATATTTCCCTGAGACAGAAACAGGCCATTGGATGGCAAAAACAGGATGGGGTTATGTAATATTCTGTAAATAAAATTTTCACCTATCAGCTAACATCACCCATCCTCCCCTTCCTGACCCATCCCAATTTTTTTGACCGGATCAAATACACAACTTACCTAGATTGGGACAAGAAGGGGATATATATGATATCTGATCTATATAATAAAAATGTTCCTAAAACCAAAGAAGAACTCGTAAAAGATTTGGACCCCATTCAGCCCACTTGGATACAACTCACCCAAACTGCGCATTTCTTATCCCACATACAACATCAGGTCTTCACCCCTAAACCTCTAACGAAATTTGAAAACTTATGTATGCCCTCTACCAATCAGGTCAAGGGCCACATGGCAATTATATACAATTTTATGACAGAAACCACAATGACGGAGACTATTCGATTCAAATCAGCCTGGGAGACTGAGGTAGCGCACACCTTAAGCGATTTGGACTGGTCGAACATTGGAAATCCACAACATTTCGGAAAAGTCCAGTCATAATACAAGAAAACACACTTAAGGTAGTCTATAACTGGTATTTGACACCCCACAGACTGGCTCAAATCACCAAAAGTAGTAATCCCAATTGCTGGAGGGGTTGCAAGGTCAAAGGCACACATCTCCACATGTGGTTTCATTGCCCTCTGGTCCAGAAGTTCTGGTCTGAGGTACTTAGGCTGATTTCTCAGATCACGAAGCAAACCATTTCCATAACCCCTAGTATAACACTTCTCTCCCTTTTCACTTATCAAAATACCACAGTGAAACACAGAGACCTGATACAATTTTTGTTGGCAATAACAAGACTAGAAATTGCACAAAATTGGAAAATGGGAGATTTTACAATGGGAAAATGGTGGAAGAGGTTCTGGAATGGAAAAGCTTAAGGAACAAACGAAGATGTCCCAAGGATACCCCATAAAGACACCCTTTGCAGAAAAATGGCTTCCTATGATTGATTATATAAACTGCAATATAGCCCAGCAGGCCCCACCTGCCCACAATGAGAAATTGTGGAATGATGTCCTAACTGAATGAAAAACAAACCCTTTCAAAGACCATTACATAACTACATTACATAAAATTGCCTACCCCTGTTTTCAAAACCAAATGGAACTGTTTACTAGGAGAGTATATTTAATTTATGTATAATGGGTTATTTTTTTCCTTTCTTTTCTTCTGTTTCTCCTTTTTATGTATAAAAATACTATTACTGTCTGACATTTTGTAGTGACTTGTGACTACAAAATGGACATGTTCAATTGTATTCTACTGTTTTTTGATAAATAAAAAGGAATTGCCAATATCAATGCCACACATTGCCAATCAGTGTATTAATTTGTAGGCTGCTGACACATCACAGAAAAAATGAAATTTGACAACACTTTAACTATCATGGCTCAGTGCTATAGAATTCTGGGATTTGTAGTTTTGTGAGATATTTAGATTTCTCTGTCAGAGAACTCTGGTCCCACAACAAACTACAAATCTCAGGATTCCATAGGATGGAGCCATGATAGTTAAAGTGTTGTTAATCTTAATTAATTCTGCAGTGTGTCAGCAGTCTTATATTTCATAGTGTTTCCCCCCACCCTCCCCAAAAAAAGAAAAAGAAAAAGAAAAAGAAAAAAATGTTAGAAAAGTATGGGAAGTGATCGGGAGGAGGAACACAGGGATGTTAGAAGATGGTATCAAGCGGACACCATCCATAACATTCTGTGACTTAAAAAAAAATCTAGTACATGATCAAAGGCTTCCCAGAAGCACCTTTAAAATGTACTCAAGCTGTAACACACTGTATATCTACTTGGGAAGAAACCCTACAGAGTGATTTTTGGTGAATAAAATATGCATTGGTGCTTCCAGGCAGCAACTTAAGCCTTTTCCCTAGTAGACACTGAAGGCCAGATTCCCCCAATTTGACTTTGCACAAGCTAAACTAGAGATAGAATTAAAACATCAGCCTTGCATCTGTACAAATAAAATCTCAGGCTCTGCCAAAAAAAAAAAAAAAGGTATAGTATAGTATAGTTCTTTTTGCTGGTGTAGAAAGCTGGGCTAGGGTAATGCCTGAGACTGGGTGAAAAACCTTGCTTCTATCCTTAGCTGGGGTGTCGGGAAGGGGCAAAATGAGGGCATTGCCACTCAGATATGAATTCTGCCTCCCCGACAAAAAGAAATTAATGTCAAAAATCTATAAGATCTTATTGGAAATAAATTTAGATCAAGAGAAGATTAAGACAAATATGGTTAAATGGGCTCAGGATATTGGCCATGAAATTCAATTGGAACATTGGGAAAGATCATGGAAGAAAAATTTAGCATTTACCAGAAGCCAACATGTAAAAGAGAATTACAATATAACGGTCTTTAGATGGCATTTAACACTGGAAAAACTAGCAAAAATCTACAAGAACTTATCAGATAAATGTTGGAATGTAGAAAAGCAGTAGGTACATATTTTCATGCACAGTGGACATTCTCGAAAGCAAAAAAAAAAATTGGAAAATCATACATAATATGATTAGTAACATCTTAAGAATAGATTTTCCCTGTGAACCAGAATGTATTTGTTAAATATGCTACATAATATTGACAAACAAGACCAGAATAAATATAGAAAAATTCTGCTGTATATGATAACCACAGCCAGAATAATTTTTGTCAAGAATTGGAATGATTAGAATATACCGGCTATTGATGATTGGACCTTAAAATTATATGATATGTATGAAATGGATAGGATAATGATGATGTTGGATGAGAAGAAAACACACACAAAAATGAGGATTGGCAGATTCTAGTTCCTATATAGAAAGAGGAATGGGGAAATCTGGCAATGATAAGCTTAGAGCCATAAGAAATAGGAACTGAAGAGTGGAATGAGAAAAACAGTATCAGAGAAAAATGGTAGAAAAAGAGGAGGAGAAGATTTGCAAAGATATCAACACAAGATGAAATGAAATTAAAGGAAGGATTCATTTTGTGTGGAATGTGTGTATGTTTTGTAAAGGTCTAAATGTAATGTTTATATGTCTATATGTTTACACACTGATTTTTGTGCTTTGCCTCAGGTGTTTATTGCTCCAGACTCTTTTGTGAAGTCTTCCAAATGCACTATATGCCTTTGCTAATCTGTGATCGATCTCTTTGTCAATCTTGGCATCTGAGGAGATGATGCTTCCCAGGTAGGTGAACTGCTGAACG
This sequence comes from Gambelia wislizenii, assembly GCA_030847615.1. Lineage (NCBI taxonomy): Eukaryota > Metazoa > Chordata > Lepidosauria > Squamata > Crotaphytidae > Gambelia > Gambelia wislizenii. The sequence goes on along the minus strand of JAUMIR010000001.1, from coordinate 284,629,095 downwards.
GACTTGAGCACTGATTTGCCGACGGCAATGTGGGGATGGTGGTGTTCGTCCTGTGGTGCAGGCTGGTAAAGAACTTCTGTTTTCTTCAGGTTGACTTCTAGCCCAAACAGCTCTGCAGCTGTTGCAAAGCAGGACGTTAGGCGCTGCAGAGCTGCTTCTGTGTGGGCAACAAGGGCAGCATCATCGGCGAAGAGCAGCTCACGGACTAGATAGTTTAGAGTCATCGTACTGTCTATCCTCCTTTATGGATCTGAAACATGGGTTACCTATCGCCACCACCTACGACTCCTCGAGCGCTTTCATCAGCGCTGTCTACGCACAATCCTAAATATACACTGGACTGACTATGTGACGAATGTTGCTGTCCTTGAACAAGCAGGGATCACCAGCATTGAGGCCATGATATTGAGAACACAGCTGCGCTGGGCAGGGCACGTTTCTAGGATGGAGGACCATCGCCTCCCAAAAATACTACTCTACGGTGAACTCGCCACGGGTCAGCGTGGGAGGGGCGCTCCAAAAAAGCGATACAAGGACTCCCTGAAACAACATCTCAGGCTTGGCCAGATTGATCACCAACGGTGGTCCGCCCTGGCCTCACATCGGGAGGCATGGAGACGCACTATCCACAATGCTGCAGCCTTATTTGAGAACTCACGACGAACAAGTCTTGAAGAGAAACGACAACGCAGAAAGAATCACAACCCAAAAACATCACCCAAGGAGACCTTCTGCTGCACTTTTTGCAACCGGACTTGTTTATCTCGGATTGGCCTTTTTAGTCATCAGCGCGCTTGCAGAAGGCGCGGGATGAGTCCTTCCTGAATCTTCGTTTGCGAAGAAAAGCCAGAGAGAGAGATATGTTTAAGATGCTTTTTGTTGTCCTTGTTTGTATATTATTTTATGTTTGGAAATATTCAATAAAAAATAAATTAAAAAAAAAAAACAATTCTGCCTCCCCCCAACCCATGAAACTTTCCTTCATTCCCCAAATTTCAAGATGAACCTCTTCTGCCTGGATGCAATTTAAGAACGGAAGAGGTTCATCTTGGGGTGCAATTAAAGAAACAGAATAGGCTCATTTTGTCTTCCCAACAGACAGGCAATCCCCTTGGGGCCGGGGTACCCCTTCTCTCAGGCCTTTTCTCAGGGGAGAGGCACACAAGAAAGAGCAGCCCAGCCAGGGAAGGCAAAGGCAAGCCCCTCTGGGCTTGAGATACCCTTTCTTCCAGGCCTTTCCTCTGCGGCTCCTCCAGCCCACCGTTTTACAGTCTGTAGAACACAAGATACAAAAGCGCGGAAAGACAAAGAATCAGGCCCCTAAAAGAAGAAACATAAGAGTGTGTATGCATAAAGCTTCACAGGTCAATACTAGTAATGACACAAGCATAGGCCATCTGGCAAGTTTAAAAAGGTAGGTGAGAAATTAGAGGAAGTAAACGAGTACCACAAAAGGTTGGTGTGTGTGAGGGGGGCAGAGAGAGATTCGCAGTTCAAACACTCTTTGGCCAGGATGATGAGTCAGACGGAGAGTCTCTTAGCCTATTTAAAGTGAGGCAAGTTGCAGCTGAAGCCCAGTGCTGGTCTGTCCACTGAAAGCAACTTGGGGGGGGGGCAAAGGCTCACTTTCTTGCTCGCTCTCTGCTACTTGCACCCCTGCGCCTTCTACAGCTGAGTCGTCCAAGCTCCCTGCAACAGCAATGAAGGAACCTGGGGTATTTGGTGGGAATGCTGAGAGCGCCATATGCTAGTTCTGGCTAGTTTTGCTTTACATGCTAATTTTCACGGTTTGCGCCCGCTTGCTGTTTGCACAGAAATTTTAGCAAGCACGCTTTCAAAATGGGAAAGAATTGACATTTCTATGAAAATGATGGGATGGCTGGGGAAAAAAAAACAGGGTTGTTCCTTTTAAAACCTTACATACAGCCAGCCTACTTACTGCATGAGGACAGCAGAAGACCTTACAGTAGTTATTCATCAATCCTTTGGCTTCTTTTGCCAACAGCAAGACTTTCCTGTCAGAGAGGACTACCTGATGCTCTTCAGTTTGTCTTTTCTTCCATTGATCTACAGCCTGGATATGGACACCAGACACTGAATCCCGTGGTTATAGAACGTAGGCTTGAACTGTCCTCACTCATCTTGCCATTACCTACCACTCTCATGACAGAAGCCTCTTGACTGCAGATTTGGTGCTGTACTTATTCAAGTTCTCAGAAGCACACTGCAAACTGTGGAATTACCTCATGGTGAAGTGGCCATTCACATGTGTAATTTAGATCAGACTGTTTCCTTCCTTTAAGATATGCAGGAAATGGTACCTATACAATAGCCTGATGATTCAAAATACTCATCGTCCCATTGCCCTGCAGAATTACAAGTAAAACAGACACAGCTGGCCAATGATAAACATTAAGGAATTGTACAATCCAAACAACAGGGATGTGATTTGTACTAGTGGTGTGGAATAGATGTAGACATTGAGCAAAGCTGAGTCTATCAAGTCTTGCATTACTCAGCAGCTTCATAACAAGCCAGCCACCACTCATATATACCACTGTTATGGCCTGTCATACCCTTCTGATCCAACCTGTCATTGACATAGTGGGGTTTTAAGGGCTGACATGAGGGTCCTGCTGATTGTTGTTCCGCTGTTAGTTTTATAGCCTATATCGCTAAATGGCCTAGAGTGGCTTTTACTCCACATGCCTCTTTTGCTGCTATTACCTGCTTCCCATTTTGAGTTTTCAATAGAAAAAGAGACACAACATAATTGACGACCTCACATAATGGCACCCACTTTACTTCTGCAGAGCAAGACTTTCCTGTCAGAGAGGACTATCTGAGGCTCTTCAGTTTACTATTTGCAGGCAAACCAGGATGTGTTCTTAATAGGAATGTGATGAAAGGTCTACAAACAGCTGAGATAGAAGTAGAAATAAAGAAACCTTTCATCACTGACTTTTTATAAGGCTGCAGAGCCAGTGTAGTGTAGTCATTTGAGCATTGAACTACAACTCAGGATACCAGGGTTTGAATTCCTGAATGTTCAGCCATGGAAACCCTCTGGGTAACTTTGGGCAAGTCACATTCTCTCAGTCTCAGAGGAAGGCAAACCCCCTCTGAACAAACCTTGCCAAGAAAACCCTATGATAGGGTTGCCTTAGGGCCCTATCACACTGTATCTCGATCCTTGCCCTTCATGGCTGGCCATCCATGGGGGAGGGGGTACCTTGAGCAAAGTGCTTAAGGACATCATCAATGCATCCCTCAGGGAAGGGTGTGTTCCATCCTGTTTAAAGGAAGCGGCAGTTAGGCCACTTTTGAAAAAACCTTCCCTAGACCCCCTGGACATGAACAACTATAGGCCGGTTTCTATGTTACCATTCTTGAGCAAAGTGATCGAGAGGGCAGTTGCTCTTCAACTCCAAGTGGTCTTGGATGAAACCGATTATCTAGACCCATTTCAAACTGGCTTCAGGACGGGATTTGGAGTTGAGACTGACATGGTTGCCTTGACCGATGATCTGCGTCTAAGCATCGACAGGGGTAATGTGTCCCTGTTGGTGCTTCTGGACATCTCAGCAGCTTTCGATACAATAGATCATGGCATTCTCCTGGATCGCCTGAGAGGGTTAGGAATCTGAGGCACTGCGCTCCAGTGGTTCCAGTCCTTCCTCTCGGGCAGGTCCCAGAGGGTGCGGCTTGGGGACAGCTGCTTCAGCAGAAAGGAGCTTACTTGTGGTGTTCCGCAGGGCGCCATCCTGTCCCTGATGCTGTTTAACATCTATATGAAGCCGCTGGGTGAGATTATTCGGAGTTATGGGGCTAGGTGTTATCAGTACTCTGATGACACCCAGATCTATTTCTCCTTGCCCCGATCATCGGCCTTGAATTCCAATGGCATCTCTCCTCTTAATGACTGTCTTAAAGCAGTAATGGGCTGGATGAGGAAAAACAGATTAAATCCAGACAAAACGGAGGTGCTCAAGGTAGGTGCTCAGGAGGTGCTCAGGAGTTGGGTTGCAACCGCCAGTCCTGGACGGGGTCACGCTCTCCATTAAGGACTGTGTTCGCAGTCTGGGGGTGCTCCTAGATTCATCACTTCAGATGACGAGTCAAGTGAATGCGACGGTCAGGAGCGCTTGTTATCAGCTTTGGCTGATACGCCAGCTGCGCCGTTTCCTGGAAGTAAGGGACCTCGAGACTGTGGTGCACGCGCTGGTAACCTCTCGTCTAGATTTCTGCAATGCGCTCTACATGGGGCTACCCTCGTACTTGGTCCGGAAACTTCAGTTGGTACAAAATATGGCAGCCAGAGTGGTCTCAGGAACATCTCGGAGAGATCATATAACTCCAGTATTAAAATTTCTCCACTGGCTGCCTATCAGTTTCCGGACCCAGTATAAGGTGTTGGTTATTACCTTTAAAGCCCTAAATGGCTTGGGTCCAACTTATCTCTGGAACGACCTCCTCCCATACAATCCTCCCCGCGCACTCCGGTCCTCTGGGAGGAATCTGCTTCAGCCACAAAAATCTAGGCTGTCTGCAACCTCCCAGAGGGCCTTTTCGGTAATCGCCTCCAATTTATGGAATGGCCTGCTGAATGAGGTCTGTCAGTTGACAAGCTTGAATAGCTTTTAAAAAGCACTAAAGACGGATCTCTTTTGCCAGGCCTTTCCTGATTAGATCCCGGCCTCAGGAGCTCAGTCTCCTGGCTTTTTAAAATTATGTATATATTTGTTTTTAATGTGTTTTTAGTTAGAAGGTTTTAATTTTATAGTGTTTAATGTCTTTTTATGGGGGAGGGTGGGGGTGGGTGGTGATTTTAGTCGTTATTATAATGTTTTAATTGTTGGAAGCCGCCCCGATTGTTTTTAGCAGAGGGGCAGGGTATACATAAATTTTATTATTATTATTGTACTGTTATAGTGCAATTATTCCACTTTAATTCTCTTGGCAACATTGTATGGAATCCTGATATTTGCATGTTAGGGAGGGGCATTCCCAATTCTCAGACAGAGAATTCTTGGGCCTCACTAAACTACAAACCCCAGAATTCCACAGAACATTGCCATGGCCATTAAAGTAGAATAATAGCGCTATAACAATATAGAGTGACAGGAGGCTTATGGTCACCATAAGTCGGAAACAACTTGAAGGCACATAACAATAACAGAGCAGACACGGGCAACTCATAGTCCTCCAGATATTATTCCCCTCAGCCCTAGCCAATGGTGAAAGCCAATGGGAATTGTTGTCCAACAATATCTGGTAAGCCACCCCTGCTATCCAAGCTACACATCACACCACAACAAAGAAATCTCGGGCCAAATTATTACACAACAGGGAGACACATAAACATTTCAGTCATTATTGGATTATGGACACCTATGACAGGTTTTTCACTATGGAAACATGAGACAAGCAGTGGAACAGAAACAAAAATATAAGTTTGTTTGTTTATTTATTTATTTATTTATTTATTATTACACAAAAGGGAGACACACAAACATTTCAGTCATTATTGGATTATGGACACCTATGACAGGTTTTTCACTATGGAAACATGAGACAAGCAGTGGAACAGAAACAAAAATATAAGTTTGTTTGTTTATTTATTTATTTATTTATTATTACACAAAAGGGAGACACACAAACATTTCAGTCATTATTGGATTATGGACACCTATGACAGGTTTTTCACTATGGAAACATGAGAAAGGTTGCTTACTTGTGATGCTAAGTGACCTTCCATTCAGTCATGCATTTAGGAATGTGTCTGCCTAAAGCCTGAATGGAATCTTCTAGAATGCAGGAGGAATAAGAGAATGAAACAAACCTTCCCTGTTCTTCAAGAATAATGCAATAGAGTGTTCAGTTTATTCCCGGTCAGCTCCTTTTTAGTTACGGAGAAAGATTTCTTTTCTGGCAAGAAGGTTTTAGGAAGAAACTGAATACTGTAATTATCTGTATCCATAATCTGTAGCTAAAGATATGAAGAAGGGCAAGCATTGCCCTGACCTGTAGATTTCTGGCTAGAATATTCTTTGAAGGAATGATACAGCCTCTCTTTGTTTTTGTCCTCTGTGGCTGTCAGATTTCACAGTTCAAATGTTGTTTATGCACTTTGAAAAATTTAAATACTTGCAACTTTAATGAACTCTGAGGGAAAGTTTTATGAATGTTTTAGTATGCCTGAAGTAGTACTCAGACAAAAATCACCAAAATTAGAAGTTTAGTTATGGGGAGGCGGGGGGATTGAGGTCCATCAACAGGGGACCGGCTTGCTAATTTTCATCCACATTGTCCAGGTTTGCTGCCCAATTTGTTGGGAAGACTAACCTCAGCCTTTGAAAACATAACATAAATCTCCCTAAAAGTAATTCCCGTTCACCAAAACTGCTAGACAGACCTGAAATTGTATCTTAGAAGCTTGTACGTTCACCACTACAAAAGAGAGACCAAGGGGAAGCAGTTTCCCCCTACTCAGAAGTGATGTGTGTTGTATGATGAAGCTGTCCTGTGTGCATATCCACACACGTGCATATGAGCATGGTTACAAATACTTACTCTCTCTAAAATGATATCTATATAGCTAAAGTGAGCTGTTGGGCATGGTTCCTCAACTGCCCCTTTGCCCACTTTCCTAAGCATGTGTGTGCACTAAAAAATAAACAGAACATACTTTAACTATCTATTTTATATGTGTATTTGGAAGTAAATACCACCATCGTCAATGTGAACTAATTTACAAGAATAACATTTCTCTGAGCCATGACTGTGCAGGAATATTGTCAAGGCTGATCACAATTTATTGTTTCTCCTATTCGTGTAGGAGGGACACAGAGTAGAACAGGGATGGGAAACCTATGCTTCTTCAGATGTTGAACTGCAGTATCGCAGAAGTTAAGACTTTAGGGTCATCAGATATTTAAAAGATGCAGGCTTTATTGTTCGGTAGTTCTTTCCCTGTTCTAGGCCACAGGCCAAGTGTACTAGCATTCCCAGGGACACAATAGGAAACCTTAGATCAACTATCTATACCTGTTTTGGAACATTCTAACAAACTTGGCTTGGATCAAGGAATGGATCTCTGAAAAAAAATACAATATCACCTGGGCCTTCATGGGCCATAGTGATGGATAATGGGAGTTGCAGTCCAGTGACCTCCAGAGGGCCACAGATTTCCCCATTCCTTTTGTAGAGACATCCCATGCCAGCTAGAAGCACCTGCAGTGACATGGAAAAGATTTCATTTACATAAAAAAAATGAGCTTCGTGGTCCTAAAATACTTACTTCCTAATAAGTCCCACTGGGACTTTCACAAGCCTTTGGAATAGATTTATAAATGGAGTAAGATAGGTTTATAAATTCAACAGTTTATAAATGGAATAACTCAAATTATAAATGGAATAATTCAAGGATATCAAGTGCTGTCAGTTATTATTAGATTCGGGGGGATTTTTTTGTGTTCCTTGCATATTCATTTATATTATACTCAGTGACATAACTGTATAGAGAAATCTGAATGTTAAGGAAAGTTACATTATTGTTCTGTTTCTAGCATGAAGGTGCACCGTAAGGGAGGATCCTGTTGGTGACTAATCTGTGAAGGAGGAAGCAGTCAGGGGGTGGCAGGGGAAACCATGATGGCAGCAAACATGGTTTCTTTAAAGTGAATTACATGTTTAATTAAAAGCAAGTCTACTGGAGTTTATTGGAGCTTACTATCAAATAAGTGTGCAAGGGACTTCAGCCTAAGGAGATTATCAGACAGGAATGAAAAAAGTGTTCCTGTCCCACAATCTCCACTCCCACCACTGTCCCGTCCCTGTCCTGCCACAATCACCCTCCCCACCGCACTGACCTCCTCTCCTGTTGTTCCAGCAGCCCAGGAGTGAATGGAGCGCTAATGGAGCTCTTCACTTCCTGGATCAAAATCCCATGGATTCTCATGAGAAGACGCCAGAGTGGGAAATTCGAAAATATAAATAAAAAGAACACCAAAAAAAATTGCACCAAGCACAAAAACACACTTTAAAAGGTAGAAGTAACCTGGGGAGGGTCATAAAAAGTGTGTCACTTACCTGGATGTCCCAATCCCACTGATGCTGGGATCTCACCAGCATAACAGGGCACCTTTTTGCTCATAGGAACATTTGTGACAGAAACAGAACGGGGGATCTATTGACGGCTTATCCCGTCAATAAAAAACAGTGCCGGTGGATCAGCAGCAGAACGGGTGCATTACAAGGGAGGAACGACATCATCTGAAAAGGGAGCCCTTTTGCGATCTCCTGGTGTTCGTGTAATGCCACTTTTAACACGCCTAATAATCTCCTAAATGTTTTCCAGAGAAGGCTTCCATCTTTCTGAGAATGCAAGTTTCCACTCCAAAAAAACATAGAGAACCATTTTGATTAGCCAGGGTTCCTCTACCCCCTAGCCTCCCAACATTTCCTGAATGAAAACTGAGACACATGCGGCCAAGCAACATCAGAGTGAGGCCAAGATGGCAAAAGCTATTAGTGAAGAAGGAAACGGCTGCAGCTTGCTTTTGCCAGAGCCTACTGGGAAAGGTGATATTCCGCCCTCCCTCTCCCTCTGTTAATTGAGTGCAAACCACTTTGGTGCTTTGCAGCAGTTGAAGTTGCAGAGCAAAAAGGATAATAGGAGGAGGAGAGAGAAACTGGGGCATTTTAAAAGCAGCTGGAAAAGTGAAATGACAAGGGTTATTTAATCAGGACTCTCCTTGCCAAATTGGGACACTTGGAAGGTAGGGAGTTGCCATATGTTGACAGGCAACTAGAAGGCATATACAGTATACCCCTCCCTCCCTCTGGCTTTTCTTCGCAAACGAAGATTCAGGAAGGACTCATCCCGCGCTTTCTGCAAGCGCGCTGATGACTAAAAAGGCCAATCCGAGATAAACAAGTCTGGTTGCAAAAAGCACAGCAGAAGGTCTCCTTGGGTGATGTTTTTGGGTTGTGATTCTTTCTGCGTTGTCGTTTCTCTTCAAGACTTGTTCGTCGTGAGTTCTCAAATAAGGCTGCAGCATTGTGGATAGTGCGTCTCCATGCCTCCCGATGTGAGGCCAGGGCGGACCACTGTTGGTGATCAATTTGGCCAAGCCTGAGATGTTGATTCAGGGAGTCTTTGTATCGCTTTTTTGGAGCGCCCCTCTTACGCTGACCCGTGGCGAGTTCACCGTAGAGTAGTATTTTTGGGAGGCGATGGTCCTCCATCCTAGAAACGTGCCCTGCCCAGCGCAGCTGTGTTCTCAATATCATGGCCTCAATGCTGGTGATCCCTGCTTGCTCAAGGACAGCAACATTCGTCACATAGTCAGTCCAGTGTATATTTAGGATTGTGCGTAGACAGCGCTGATGAAAGCGCTCGAGGAGTCGTAGGTGGTGGCGATAGGTGACCCATGTTTCAGATCCATAAAGGAGGATAGACAGTACGATGGCTCTATACACACTGATTTTTGTGCTTTGCCTCAGGTTTTTATTGCTCCAGACTCTTTTGTGAAGTCTTCCAAATGCACTATATGCCTTTGCTAATCTGTGATCGATCTCTTTGTCAATCTTGGCATCTGAGGAGATGATGCTTCCCAGGTAGGTGAACTGCTGAACGGACTTGAGCACAGATTTGCCGACGGCAATGTGGGGATGGTGGTGTTCGTCCTGTGGTGCAGGCTGGTAAAGAACTTCTGTTTTCTTCAGGTTGACTTCTAGCCCAAACAGCTCTGCAGCTGTTGCAAAGCAGGATGTTAGGCGCTGCAGAGCTCCTTCTGTGTGGGCAACAAGGGCAGCATCATCGGCGAAGAGCAGCTCACGGACTAGATAGTTTAGAGTCTTAGTGTGAGCCCTCAGACGGCTTAAGTTAAACAAGCTACCATCAGTACGGTAGCGTATATAGATGCCGTCGTCTTCTTCAAGCTCTGCCATAGCCCTTTGGAGCATCATGCTAAAGAAGATTGTAAATAAAGTTGGTGCAAGAACACAACCTTGCTTCACTCCATTAGTTATTAGAAAGGGCTCTGAAAGAGCATCGCCATATCTGACTTGACCACGCTGTCCCTCGTGTAGCAAGATAATCATTTTAAGGAATTTGGGGGGGCATCCTAGTCTTTCCAGGATCTGCCACAGACCTTTTCTACTTACAGTGTCAAAGGCTTTGGTGAGGTCGACAAATGTTACATAGAGACCCTTGTTCTGCTCCCTACATTTTTCTTGCAGTTGCCTAAGGGCAAATACCATGTCTGTAGTACTCCTATTGGCTCTGAAGCCACATTGGCTTTCAGGGAGAAGTTCTTCTGCAATAGCAGGAACTAACCTGTTCAGGAGTATCCTTGCAAGGATTTTTCCAGCAATAGAGAGCAGTGTTATGCCTCGATAGTTTGAGCAATCGGATTTTGCTCCTTTTTTCTTGTACAGGGTGATGATGACTGCATCTCGGAGGTCTGATGGCAGTTCCCCTTTTTCCCAGCAATTCACAAGGAATTCGTGGAATTTTTCGTGGAGTGCATGACCTCCGTGTTTCCAAACTTCAGGTGGGATTCCATCAATCCCAGCTGCCTTGCCGTTTTTCATCTGCTGTATGGCCTTAAAGGTCTCTTCCAAAGTGGGAGCTATGTCCAATTCATTTTTCATTGGTTTTTGTATCATATCTTGGATAGCTGAGGCTTGGACTACTCGGTTGGCGCTAAAGAGACTTTGAAAATGTTCAGCCCAATGATTTAGGATGGAGGCTTTATCAGTAATTAATGTTTGACCATCTGTACTGTATAAGGAGCTTTGGACCTGATAAGTAGGTCCAAACACTGCTTTAAGAGCTTCATAAAATCCTCTATGATCACCCAGATCTGCACAGCGTTGTGTCTTTTCTGCTATACTGATCCACCACTTGTTCTGCATGTCTCGGAGTTTTTGTTGTAGTTTGCTACATGTGAGGCGGAAAGCTGCTTTTCTTACATAACAGGTTGGCTGGGCGAGGTATGCCTGGTGAGCAGCTCTCTTCCTTGCCAACAGTTCCTGGATCTCTTGGTTGTTTTCATCAAACCAGTCTTGATTTTTCTTGTGGGAGAAGCCAAGGGATTCTTCTGCAGACTGGAGGATACTGTTTTTGATATGTTGCCAAAGCACTGTAGGAGAAGGATCTGTAGGGTGGTCTTCAAGTTTCGTTTGTAGATTTGCCTGGAAGTTGTCTCTCATGGTAGCTTGTTGAAGATTGTTGACTTGGAGTCTCTTCTTTAAGATGCCACCCCTCTTAGGTTTGAACTTAAGATGAAGATTTAGTTTACATCTGACAAGGCGATGATCTGTTTGGCATTCTGCACTGGGCATCACTCGGGTATGACGGACATCACGAATGTCTCTCTGACGGACTAGAACGTAGTCAATGAGGTGCCAATGTTTGGATCGGGGATGCATCCAGGTTGTCTTCAAGCTATCTTTCTGCTGAAAGATTGTGTTTGTAATAGTCAGCTGTTGTTCTGCACAGAACTCTAGCAGGAGGCGTCCGTTATCATTGCAATTTCCAACACCATGCTTGCCTAAGACACCTTTCCAGGCTTCAGAGTTCTTTCCTACTCTGGCGTTGAAGTCACCAAGGATAATAATTTTATCTTCTACAGGGACTTTTTGTATGAGTTGGCGTAGGTCTGTGTAGAATTTGTCTTTCTCTACAGGGTCAGCTTGCATAGTTGGGGCATATATACTAAAGAGAACAACATGTGGGAGGCGTAAGGAAATAATGCGATCAGAGTGTCCTGTTGGCAAGGTTTCGAGTTTGGAGGCAATGGAGTTTTTAATCATAAAGCCTACTCCTGACAGATGTTTTTCGGTTTTGGGTTTGCCAGACCAGTAAAGTGTGTAGCCGGCGCCATGTTCTTTAAGGCTGCCTTCCTCATGGAAGCGAACTTCACTAAGAGCAGCGATGTCAATATTAAGCCGTGATAGTTCAAGGGCTATTAGGGCAGAACGACGCTCAGGCCGTCCACTATCTTCAGAGTCTTGCATGGTTCTGATGTTCCAGCATGCAAGTGTCAGTTTATTTACACCTTTGGAGGCCGGTGTGTGCCTTTGTTTCTTTGCCTTGGTTTGACCGCATCAGAAGATTCCCGTTGGCCGCGGCTAGCCAACCAGGTAGTTGGGGATGAGCTTTCTTTAGGCCACCTTTTCTAGGCCCCTCTCCATGTGGAGCAAGCAGTGCTCTCCTTAAAAAAGGCTGCTTGGTCGTTCAGAATGCTGCCGAACAAGACTGTCATCTCCCGGGTCAGGCTTGAGCGACCAATGTCCTGAACCGCCTGCATGCAGGGTTGGGGCTGCGGCTTCCAGTGCATCTTTACACCTGCCGGTTTCGTCCCTCGCCAGTCGCTACAGGGCTTTTTTGGAAATGGATTTGTCCTTCGAGCCTGTGCAATGGATTTTTCTGGTGGAGCGCAGCGTGCACAGAACTGGCCTCACCCTTTAAACCAGAGATTCATCTGCCGTGGCCTTGCAAGCATGGACGTGGCAGTGAGGTCCTCGGGCCGTAGGTTTGATTAGAGTTTCCTTCTCTTAGATGGTTGACCTTACAGGGTTGGACGAGCACCATCTGCCCGGGTTTGGGATTGGAGTTTTCCTTCTCCTAGGACGGTTGCCACAAGGCTGGAGAGCCCATCCTGCCCTTTGACGCTCTTTGTCAGACCCTTCGGTTTTGACCTGTCTGGCATGGGAGACCCTACCAGTGGCTATTATGCCACCGCCAGCATAGCTCAAAACATCATTAGGGTACGCAAGCCTCTCTCCCACGACAAGGGGGCGTCAATGGAGAGGATACAGTATACACACAGAGGGATAAAGGGCTGAAAATACACAGTATCCCTCCCTCCCTGCTTACTTTTTGGGATAGAGAAGCCACTGCTCCTATTCTTCCTGCCACCCTCTCTTGGCACCAGCATCACAATTTGTCTAGGTGCCCTGAGGCTTCTGCTGGCCAGGAAATGCTCCGGAGTGACCATTTCCCCCAAATGCCATCCACAGGTGACTTAAAGGCACAGACACATATGAAGAAGGTACTGAAAAAAATATTTTGAAAAGGAAAGAACAGAACTATTGCCACCATCAAAGATAAGGAGGATCCAAAATGTAAGGAAAACTTTGGCTAGGTCTCCCCCCAAAAAGAAAGGATAAAATGCCCCCACCCTCCGCCACTTTCATCACTTGTCAAAGAGTTTGTGTAATGGGAAGGTATGTGGTGACTGGAACTCAGGGAACTCCTCCCCTTCTTTGAAGATAGGTTTGGGAAGGGTGGAGGAAGGTTGGTGGAATTAGAAATTCTCAGAGAAAGTGTGGAAAGGCTTAGCCCATCACAAAGGAAGCCGGTTGGAGTGGGGCAGCGTACTCTTCAATTGCCCTGATTGCTAACACTTCATAGCCAGCAAGCCCACCTTCCACACATGTCCGACCAATCAGGTTCCACTTCCACTCTTATCCAGGAATGCACAGCAATGCGATTCAGTTGTCCTAACGAGCGGGAGGGCTCATTTCCTCCTCATTTAACCCCCCCCTGCTTCCGAATACAGTTAATTGCCACGGGATCTCATTGGGATAAAAGGTATTCTTCTCAAACTCTATGAGGAGTTTTTTCACCATCTAGACAACTGCTTATTTTTATGTCTTTTATTTGTACTGGGCCCTTCTTGACAAGAGCTCAGGTTGGCTAGCAGTAAAAACATAAAAAAGCATATTGTTAAAATAATAGATTTATGTGTGAAACCCCCAGTTTAAATACTGCCAACAGGAATGCCTGAGGTGATGCTATCTTCATATTTGAGGGAAAGGACACCCCTCATATTAATCCCTGGAGACTTTACTAGATATCATGCTATTGACTTCCTTTTGGGAGGGCAGTTTAATCATAAATATCAAAACTTTTAGCCAAATCCTTATTGTGGACCTATCACACCCCAATTTTTAATCATTGAACTTCATAAAGACTTCTGGAGAACTTGAAACATTTTGTGAATTTATAATAGAGCCTAATGAAAATGTTGCCCAGCTGTTAATTTTGGACTTTGTTTAATATCTAGGAACTGTAATTTGCAACCCCTTCTGGCTCAGTCATTTGTGCCAGGAGAAACCGAAAAATACCTGGCAACAGCCAACGAAGGGACTTGAGGCCTCCACTCCACTGGGAGAGTAAATTTGGATAAAAGGGGATATCTATCATCAGGTCAAGCCTATTTAGATCTGGGGTCCGTTCACATTATAGCACCCTTATTCTACTGCAACTGCCATGGCAACATCCTCAGGACTCCTAGGATTTTCAGTTTAGGGAGGGGCATTTTGAATTCTCATCCAGAGAGATCCTCTAGTATCTCACCAGACTACAAATCCTAGGATTCAGGAATGGCAGGTACAAAAGTGGAGCCATATTGCTATAATTGTATAGTGTGAAAGGACCCCTGAACTTTGGTGTTTGGAGGTGGGGCACTCAATGCCCTCATTTTTGTTTGTAAAGGGTTACTTCTTGCAGTAAACCACAAGGGAAATAAGAAAGTGAGTGGGTTTTGGGTTTTTTTTAATGCCATCTGTTGTTTTTATAGGATTGGTATGTGACTCTTGGTATCAAAGCAAAACATACTAAGGGAAAGGGAGCAGAATGGCTCTGAAGCTGTCTTTGGCAAAACATGCCAAATTGCTACACCCAGCATGAGCTCTCTCTCAAGTTTTTCAGTAACATGAACACATAGATACTTCAGTTTCTCCTCGACTCATTAATTTGTCCCAACTCCCACACAATATTTTGCAAATGGGAATCATGATTTATAGTTTGTCCCTATTAATCTTTAAAACAATTTAAGATCTTGCCTATAAATCATGACTTTGCCCACTTCATTACCTCAGGATTATCTTTTAATATTTCAGTTGCTAAACTGAGCCAGTTGTCATCTAAAGCTAGTGGCTTCCCCTACTTACCTTAATTTTGCTTAACACTGATGAGGGCAAACTATTTTGCAACAGCAGAATGGATAAGAAATACACCCCAAAAGCTGGAATGAAAGAACTCTGCATTTTTCTTGTGAGCAGATGTAATAGACTGAAGACTTTGGGGACCACTTAGCCACAGACACAGTAAGTGAGCACAGTATTTAAACAGAAAGAACTTAAGTGTTTATTTCCCTGCATCATTGAGCCAACAGATATGGCCAAACTACTCAGCTTTGAACTCTCTCATCCATGAACATTTTGATCATCTGTGCCATCCTGTAATGCTAAAGAGGATCTGACTATCCATCAAGTTCAGATGTGTGGTATGTTGTGATATCAAAGGGTCATCTCTAGCTACATTGTTTAACTGAAATCCAGATAATGCCAACTCCCAAATTGCCTTTGGAGCTCAATAGATCTCAGAGCTGTAAACAAAAGGAGGTAAAAAAAAATGTTGTTTTGAAAAATCAGACAGACAGGCGGGTGGATGGGAGGAATGAGTACAAAATATTCTAGGAATATATAAATGCCTCATAACTCCACATGTTCACATAAACATAATAGCCTTCTGTACACCATACCAAGATCACAAAATGCTGCTGCTTTTCAAATACATGTTCATATAATGGAGGGTGGGTGGAGCTGAGCCACATGTGGTCAATAACGGAGAATGACAAACATGCTATCTTTGCAGTTTAACAAAGTTTTGCTTACGGGGATAATGTTTTCTGAATGAACCTCTTTAACATCTCATCTGCATGATGATCCTGCATTGCCCTGGTCTCCCATAATGGCGGAGTTCTCCGTTAACTTGGTTTCAGTCAGCAAATCTGATTGCCTTGGCTATGCATAGAAGCTTGACAAGTAGCAATCCAGCCCTCATAAAAAGTAATAAAACAACAGTTTTTATGTACCCTGTAAAGTTGAGTTTATCCACAGTGGAGAAATAAATTACAGGGTGTTGCAGTGCTCAGCCATTAACTCTGGATATCTAATCAGTTGGGCCATCATGTAGATGAAGGACAAGTAAAGACAAAAGAAATGTTCTTATAGTGGAAACAGCCCCCTTTCCCTGCTTCTGTGAGCAAACCCTGCAGTTCATTAGTGGTAAATTAGTGTTACAGACACAGATTCAGGAGCAAGCAGATCTTCTTTTGTTTCTTGTAAGATGATGAAGGTAATAGCACAGAATGAAATCTTCATTTGTGTGCTGTTCAAAGTATACAATGTTTGGACTAGATTTTGTTTGTCCTATTCACATGCAGGTTTGAATGGACTTGGATATTTATATGATACCATCTTTCATTATGGAACTCCATATCTGGCTTTGACCTATTTATCAATATTGAAGGTGCCCTTGTTTTTATATATACATTCTTTCATGGATTGTACATTATTTTTATCAGTGGCACTTAACCTTTTCTTTACCAGGGACCCCCTTTTAAATATCTTTTGTTGCCATGGGCCTGCAAAACTTAACTCAAGATTTAAAACCCTAACAACAACAAACAACAACACTACTACTATTACTAATGACAACAACAACACAGTTACACCATCCATTAACCCTTCCCTCAAAGGCACTGGAGGGGGAGGGAAGACATCTCTCCTGCTTCTTCCTGCAAGTGTGTGGCTGGAGCAGATTGAATGGCAATGTGCAGGCCAAGCCAGCCAGCCAGACTTTGCCTTGGCTCCTGTCATGTGGCCTTTCCACTGTGGGGAGGAGGTGGGCCAAGCAGCTTTCAAGCTTTGCGGACCCCCTGTGAGGATAACGCCAACTTTGGGGATGGAGCCCAAATTAAGGACTTTATCGGATGAGTCTTTTACAGTGCAAGCAGCCTCGTTGCATTGCGAGGCTGCTGCGCTGCAGAGCGTCCCTTTCGGATGACGCTCTCCCCTGCTGGTACTGTTGCGTTACCGCGGGGACACTGCAGTGTTATATTCGGTGGTTTTCTAATCACGATCAACTTTCGTGATTAGAAAACCGCCAAATATAATGCTGCAGTGTCCCCGCGGTAATGCAACAGTACCAGCAGGGCAGAGCATCATCCGAAAGGGATGCTCTGCAGCGCAGCAGCCTCGCAACGCAACGAGGCTGCTTGCACTGTAAAAGACTCATCCGAAAAAGTCCTATGAACCACTGATTTATATCATTGTAATTTGCTCGTATATGGCTTCACAAGTTATGATACTCATTTGTATTGTATTGCCTATAGGCTTCTGTTGTTCTGTGTCCTTTAAGTTTCTCACAGTACTATTTACTGTCTTATCAACTATTTTTTGATTATCTGTTTAGAGTCCTCCTCCCACCCCCGATTCTTGGTTAGGGTCAAAGTATAAAAATCCCAAATTGGTTGGGAGCATCCCTATTGGCAAGCGGGTTACCAAGTGAATTTTGCCATAGAAATGTTTTTCCGGGGAAAAAGTTTCTACCTTGTTGAAATGACAAGTTTCCATTTCTAACATCAGTAATTACTTTAGCTCTTGTTTTTATGTGTAGGGTCTATTCTCACAAGAATACAGAAGGGTACCAGATACATGTTTCTGTGTCTGCTACACAGATTGGCTGGAACCCTGTTGGGCAGTTATGAATATGTAACCTACAGTTATCCCTTCATAACTGCCACATATTCATGATCCCTATGTAGTTCCTAGTTTAGGGGCTATGTCAGGACTGTGAAAGTCCCCCAAACCCCACGTACACTAAACAGCCACTTAGATTGATGGGGGTCCTTTCTCCTATCAATCAAGAAATGGCTGCCTGACATTCCCACCCACTCGTATGTGAGTAATCTCCAGTGCAATAGGGGTCCTTTTTCTGCCTGTCACACTGATCTCTCTCACAGGAGGAGGTGAGAACATCAGGCAGCTACTTCTTGATCGACAGAGGAACAGACTCCAGTCAATCCCAGCAGCTGCTTACCATTAAGTGGGATTTGAAGAAGGGGGTCTGGCCGGAACCCACTACATAGCACCATAGTTAGGGTGCTACATAATAAATAATGGTCATACAGGATTCCACCAATATATTTCTAGCAATTTGGAAATATGGGCCAGAATTCAGGATCAGACTCACTGATATATAACCAAAAGTTATGCATCTGTAGCAGATCCATACTCATGGTCCCTATGTTATCACAAGCATGGCACTACTGCCATGATTGTAACTGGCTGCCCAGGCCTACTTTACTGGGCATCAGCTATGCGGATAGAAGGTGTTTCATTCTGCTGGTGATCAGCATCTTGGATGATGACCTTTCCATCCAAACAGCCAGACTTTTGTCTCACGTCCTTTTCTCAGCCTCACTGGCTGGCAGAAGGGGGTGGAAATGTCACCTGCTCATGTCCTGGTAGCCAGAAAAATGGACCCCCTCCTCTCCATGTGGCTGATGCCCAGTTAAGTAGGTTGTAGGGGCCAGGCCAGGAGACACTACTTAGCACACAACTAAGGTAGTTATATAACTAAGTAGTGCATGGAAAATTCCAGCCATGAATTTTTGTGCATATCTGAATGCATATAGCTTAGTTCTTTTCCTGTAACACGGAAGTGGGGGGAAGCCCAAGGGGACATGTGGGCAACCCATTTGTGCCATGTGGCCCTTGGATACTTTTTGTTTGGCCTAGGGGCAAAACCAATTTCAGAGCATTTTTAAAGAAATTATTATTGGGTGTCCATTTTCCTATTCAAAAATTTAATGAAGGGGCATTTCCACTATATAAAATCCTGCCATTCAGGCTGTGTATTGAAAATTATTGGGGGGGGGGCATGGAATCAGTACAGAGCTGAAGTTTTATTATCCTGCCCTCCACCAGAAGATATCTGAATTAATAAGAGGAAAAATCCCTAGAACACTTATCAAAGCTTAGAAACACTAGTCAAAACTGCCACTGACCTGGGATTGCAAAAGATACATACTTGCAAATATTTTTGTTTGTTTGCAGTAACTAGTGGTGGGCAGTGAAATAGGGGTCAGAATCATGGAGTTGGCTGAGTAAATACGATGTGTCCATGTGTCCACTGGGTGTCCGAAGCCAGTGCTGGGTGTCCATTTATTACTTTAAAATGCCTTGACCCATTTCCAAATGCCATCTGGCTGAAGGATGGAAAAGAAGCTGCCGTGTACAAACAGTAATCTTTATGGCAAATATTAGGATTTAGTTTTTCCAAAAAAATATGTTAGTTTAAAGCAGGAATAGAAGGACATTGCATGAGGATCAGAATATACACATATAGCCATGGGGGGAGGCAGGAGAGAAGGAATATATTTGCATACTCTCCAACTGTCCTGATTTGGTAAGAACAGTCCCAAGCAATCCTGTCATGGCACTTTTCCAGCTGCTTTTAAAACATCCCAGTTTCTATCTTCTCTCCCACTTCCTGTCAGGAACGGTCTCTGATGTTGTCTGTTCCTGTCATGTGCAGTATTTTTCATGCAACCTTGCTGTTAATTGTGTTTTTATTTCTTGGTGCTTGCTAACGAGCATATGCTAAGAACTGGAGAAGGGAGTATAATGGTCTGAGGACTTTATCAGACGAGCCCTTAAAAGTGTTCTTTTGCTGGCATAGAAAATCCATTTTTATGCCAGCAAAAGAACGCCGCCCACCGCACTTACCTCTAATCCCAGCAAAGGCTTCCCCTGCAATGAAAGAGGAAGTGAATGGAGCTCTGTTCACTTCCTCCTTTGAAATCCTGCGGATTATTGTGAGACTTCATTGTGTGGAAAATTCGAAAAGCAAAACAAAAATAAGGCAGAAAAACTTTTTAAAAGCATATACACACACTTTAAGGGTCACAAGTAACCCAGGGAGGGGCATAAAAAGTGTGTCACTTACCTGGTTGTTCTGATTTCACCCGGATGTGTTCATGCTGGACTAGCCATTGATGCTGCATTGACGTGAGTACAATGGTGTAAGGTTTCACATGCCAGCTATCCTGGCACAAAAGTGCCACAGGGGAATCTATTGACAGTTTCAGCCATGAACAGAAAATTATGGATCTTGGTGGGGACATAACCACGAAAGGGCGACGTAATTCGATATGCATGCCGTTTCGCGGTTATGTGGCATTGTTATGATGCTGTATTTTATGCATCTGATAAAGTCCTGAGATAAGGCTGCAGACGTGGCCATAGTTTCACTTCTCTCTTTGCGAATTGGGGGCAGAGATAAAGAAAGGAATGTTTATGCATTTAACCAATGGTTTTGAAGCCCACCAGATCTGATTGATTGTAATGTGCTTTTTGTATAGTGTCTTTCTGTTAAACCTCATTCACAGCAGTGACCTTGTATGGTTCACTTCTTGGATTTTTTGTGCCATTAAAGTTTTCTGTTTTAACTCTGATATTGCTAGACACTGAGGACTTTATCAGATGGGGCTGTAAATACAGAATTACAGCACAAGAGTACTGCAAATGGGTTCCCATGATCACATGACAGTGTTATCATCTCATGGTCAATGTGTGCTCCACCCATTTATGGCTCATCACTTTTTATCGACAGGAAAATCTGTGAATAGCCCTCAATAATGCTCTTTTTGCAGTATTGATGAATGTGCGAAACCACATCCTGCTGTAATTGCATGATTACAGTGTGAATGGGGTGGTCTCCCCCCCCCCTTTCCCGTTGAGAACACAGGACACTCTCTTTCAATTAACTGTCACCTTGGTAAATTTTTATGTTTATTTAAGTGTTTGTTAATTTCTTTCATTATTTATGTGTTTTTGGTGTGTTTAAACAAAGTTGCATCTTCTTACAAGAACAGCCAAAATCTTGCCCATACAAAATCACGTAAATACAATCCCATTCTTAAACTGCTAGTGGTTGTGCAATGAAGCTATGGTGGTAGTATCGTGCGATTACAGCATAGTACTGCACAATTATGGTGACATGCAATAATTACTGTAAGCAGGCTACTATGTTTCTGCTTTACTCAAAAGTAGAATTACAGCATTTTTAGACACCAGTCTGATAAGGTCCTGAGTCTGGGAATGCCAGTACATGACCCCTTTGGGAATGCCATGTAGTAGTAGTAGTAGTAGTAGGAGGAGGAGTAGGAGGAGTGTCAAGGATATGGGTGGGTCTCCTAAGAAAATATGGTATTCTATGCAAGTTTTTTTGGGAGCCAGGGGGATGTGACCAAATGCTTGTATCCAAAGGGATCGATGCAAGCAAGATTCTAGGAGGCTTATGTTTAACATGGTTTTATCGAGCTCTCTAGAAATGTCTTAGGACTTTTTCAAACGGGGGGGGGGGACTGAGGAGATTGGGGGAAGAACGGCAATGTCCCGCTTACAGCACTCCATTTCGGACGACACCATCCTCCTCCCAACCTTCCCCCCATGCTTCCTCCATGCTGCGGGTGTGAGAAATGCACTGCTTTTATTGATGGGAAAAAACCATCAATAAAAAGCAGCACCTGCAGCACAGGAGAAGGTCAGGAGGAGGACAGCACTGTCTGAAACAGAGTGCTGTAAGCAGGACAGCGCCGTTCTTCTCTCTACCTCCTCAGATGTTTTTTCTCCTGTTAAGTCCTTAGTTTCAATGACAATTCTAGGATGTCAGGTTCGTTAGCATATCTGTTTCCTATATGAGTTATGCTCACCAACACTATATTCTCCAGCTATCCCAATTAGGCAGGAACAGTCCCAATTAATCCTCTTTTGTCCCACTTTTTCCAGCTATGTTTAAAATGTCCCGGTTTCTCTCTCCTCCTTGGTCCTCAGCTTACTTCAATTGCTAAAAACTTAAAGTGCACTCAATTAATTCAGCAGGGGGGAAGGAGAGGAATGGCGGAATCTTGCCCTTCCCAGTAGACTCAGACAAAAGCAAACTGCTGCAGCCTCTCCTAGCTTGTGTGTTCTTCCTCCTTAATAATTTTTGTCATCATGACCACACTCTGATGTTCTTTGGCTACCCATGTCCCAGTTTTTGTCTCTGAAATGTTGGAGGGTATGCATTACCATAAGTATCCCTTCTTTTGAGGGCATCCATCTGCTCAGATTTTGAATACTTCTACTGAAATTCCAATGTAAAAATGGAATCCAACATTGGCACAGGTTTGGACCCGTGGTTTTCTTCCATTCCACAGTTGTAAGATTCTATAGAAATACAGTCTCTCTGTGAGAGGCTATACCATCTTTTCAGTATCCAATGTCCTTTGCCCTGCAACCTGTTCTCTACCTCACAAACGATAAGCTGCCTCAAGAAACTTGGCATAGAAAGGCCCAACTACATATGGAGAACCAGTGTAATATGCAGGTTGAAAGTGTTGGATTTGGACTGGGGAGTTCAAATCCCTGTTAGGCAATGATGCTCATTGGTTGAATTAAGGCAGTCAATCTCTTTACTCATAAAGAGTCAGTCTCTTTACATAATGTGAAGAACTTACTTCACATTATGGCTGAGGTGGTAAATATGCAGCCATCCAGATGCTGGACTGCAAATTCCAGCATTCCTAACCAGGGCTTTGCTGGCTAGGGTTGCTGGGAGTTGCAGTCCAGCAATATCAGGAAGGCAATGTAATTCCCACCACTGAAAAATGGGGATAAAATGGACTTTATTATTTATTTGTCATTTTATGTATTAAAACACTTCTTTCCTGCCCTTTATCAGACTAGCTTTTTAAAATGCTGTAATTCTGCTATTTATTTCCTTATTTATTTTGTATGCCGTCTTTCTCCCAGAAGGGATTCAAGGAAATTTAAGGAAAGTGGAAACATAGTGGCATTATTACACTTATTATCACGTCACTGTAATCGTGTGATACAACCACCACCATGTAATTATCCCATGACCACCAGCAGCACTGTAATAACAGGAGTTTATTTCCATGATTTAGCATGGGTGAGATTTCAGCGGTTCTCGCAAGAAGATGCGAGTGCGCTTAAAACTAAAAAACACACACCTGAATTTACTAAGTAAATGAACACACAAGCACTGAAACACACCTAAAAACATGCAAACAAAATGGGACAGTTCATAAAAAGAGTGTCCTGTGGATAGTTTTCACATTCTCACCCGGATGTTTTCTTGCTGGGAATGGGGAGGGGGAAGAGGACCACCCATTCATGCTGTAATCTTACAATTACAACAGGATGTGGTTTTGCACACTCTTCAATGCTGTGAAAAAAGCCATCTTGAAAGCTATTGATGGCTTGTCCTGTCAATGAAAAGGAACGCCTTATTCGCGGCTGGAGCACAGATTGAACATGCAAAGATGACAATGTCGTACAATAGCAGGACCTGTTCGCAATACCATGACATCATAATCATGCAATTTTTGCCATGTCTGATAATGTCCTTTGTCATGATATCTCAGGGTGGCATACAGCATAATCAATTCAATACACTTCCAGATTAAAACCATAAATGATTTAAACATGATAAAACCATATTAAAGAAAGAAGTTAAAACTGCTTTAAAAGCTCCAACACTTTGAAGCCGTGTACATGTACACTTTGAAATAAACCAGTCTTCCCTGAAGGCTTAAACAAAAAGGCTTGGCACCAGGAAGGAACCAAAATTGGCGCTAATTGGACCTCTGAGGGGAGGATATTCTACAAACAGACTGCCACAGTTGAGAAGGTCCTCTCCTGTGTCCTTTGCATTGCCCCCTCGAGTGGAACACAGAGGACGGCCCCTCCTGCAGACCTCATTTCTTCAACAGGTATATAATTCATCTCAGTGGTTCTTAACCTGTGGTCTGTGAAGGCTTGAAGGCTGCTTGGCCCACTTCCTTCCCACAGTGGAGCGGCCATGTAACAGAAGCCAAGGCAAAGGTTGGCTGGCTTGGCCTGTGCATTGCCATTCAATCCACCATCCACAAATTTGCCGGAAGAAACAGGAGAAAAATCTTCCCTTCCCCTCCAGTGCCTCTGAAGGAGACTTTAATGGATGATGCAATTGTGATTGTTGTTGTTGTTTTAAATCTTGAATTAAGTCTTGGGGGTCTACAGCAACAAAAGATATGTAAAGGTCCCTGGTAAAGAAAAGATTGAGAGCTACTGCTTTATCTAATGTACAGAGAGCCTTGAATACATTGGTGGAAAGGCATGATATGTAACCAACATTTTAAAATTTGAGAGAGGGGGTGATGAAAAAAAGAAAAGTTTGGGGGTTGTTAGAAACTATCGAATTGTTCATTGATCCTCCAATGGGAGTTCCTTTTTCATACCAACCTTATTACAGAGCCTGAAAGCCTTATTACACTACATTGTTATAGCACTATTATTCCACTTTAACGGCCATGGCAACATCGTATGGAATCCTGGGACTTTGAGTTTAGGGAGCAGCATTTAGAATTGTCCCATCTTGGGAGAGTCCCATCTTGGGAGAAAGGTGGGGTATAAATCTAATAAGCAAATAAATAAATCTCTTGGGCCTCACTATACTACATCTCTCAGAATTCCACAGGATATTGCCATGGCAGTTAAAATGAAATATGGCACTATAATAGTGCAGTGTGATACGGCTCTCTGAGGAAAGTTCTTGTGAGGAAGTCAGTCTGCACAGCAACAGATAGTGGAAACTATCCCCCACCTGACCCAAAAGGCAGTCGCGTGCAAACCTAATGCCATTTTGGCCAAGCCCTTGAAAATCTGACATTGCATGCCCTCCAGAGCACTGGGAACCCTGGCAAGAAAGACCACCACCAAAGAAAGGCTAATAAATTCACAGCAGCACAAAGGTTTGGCAGTTTCCTTTTGACCTTTAATCCAGTTCTTGATTGATAAAATGCTTATGCAAAGCAGCAGGGCCAAATTTTATACTAATTGCACAACAGGCTCATTAGCCCCAGACAAAGTAGAGAGGCATGATGGCAATTATCCAACTGAGCTACTGTCCACATTTTTTGATTTGATTGTCACATAAGTGATCTCACTCCTTCTCCACTTCACAGTTGAGGTATGTAAATTTGGCATTTGAAAGGCCCTCCATTTTGGAATACCAGCTTCATCTCATTGATCCCGTAATCCATATATTACCATTCATGCATTCACTGGCCTATCAACAATTCTCACATTCATGCTTCTGTGGCAAGTTACTATAGGTTTTCTAGCGAGTCTTCTATATGTCACTTTCAGTGTCTACGAACAATAAGAAACCCGAGGGACCTCAAAATTACTTGTTTTATGCATGGGAAAATAGTGTGGTCAATGAGACATACTCTCATTCATTGGAATGGACACACAGAAGAATAACACACAAGCTGGATGACAGGTTTGGACAACTGCAGTTATCCAGAGAGTCTTCCTAGAAAAAGTATTCTCTCTATCCATTTTCTAGGTCCTCCAAGGCAACTCTGTTTTAAACTGGAAGTCCATTATTTTCAATGCCGTTCGCTATTATCCATGGTTTTCGGTATCCACACACACACACAAGAACCAATCCCCAGTAGATACGGGGGTCCTACTGTAGTGTGAAAAGTTCTATCCTACAACTTGCCAGAGATTCACAGTGTGTGTACACAGCAATATAGAGGACACATATGAGATTGTGAAATCTCGTCCTCTAACACTAGGAATGGCTAGATTCTGTACTCTATTGAGGCTTTAACTTTCTGCCATGTTTAGCATCTATTATCAATATTATATTTGATTATTCATATAGTTATCCCCATGCCCATTTTAAGAGAGAGAGAAAAAAATAAATGGGCTTTTTACATGGCCCTGGGCCCCCAAATCAAGGTGGTGCTATGTAGCAGAAAGGACTCCTAATGCCTGGCTTACACGTGCTGTACTATAGCATTACAGTTGTCCCTCCATATTCACAGATTTGGCATTCACGGATTTAAGTATTCATGGTTTGAAAATATTCTTAAAAAATAATAATCCAAAAAGCAAATCTTGATTTTGCCATCTTGTATAAGGGACAACATTTTGCTAGCCATTGCATATAATGAGACTTGAGTATTCACGGATCTGGGTATTCACGGGGGGTCCTGGAACCAAACCCCAGCGAATGTGAAGGGACAACTGTACTTACTTAAAAATACAAGTATACCTCAGTTAACAAAGCCTCTGACAAAGAAGCTCCGTTTTACAAAGTCTTTTTAGGTTACCCAGTCCCCCTTTTCCTCCTCATCTAGCTGGAAGTTTTTTTAGAAGCATCAGCACTGAGACGATGGTGAGGAAAGATTGGCGGAATACAGACTTTTGGTGTAGGGTTGCAGCTACCTATCTGCACTGAACAATTCAATAAAGCTTGAGCTGGGAAGGAATGGCGTTCTACTGTAGCCAATTCTAGTGTAATTGTGCGTGCCTGCCTGCAGCAGACCACGTAAACAGCAGCTGCCTCCAGCATTCCTTACTGATGATCTGTGGACAACAAAACAGAGAAAGTGGGAGGGCAGATAAGCTGCCTTACCAGTCCCCTCCCCCAGCAAGTTAAAAAAAACATAGTTCTGTAAGCTTGGACACCAAAATGGAAAGCATAAGAAAAGTAGAGGCTGGTGAAAGAAAAAGTCATTTGTGGATGCATTTTGGAAGCAGCCGTCAAGGGGTCTCTGAAAGATTCAATATGTTTTTGTTTACTTATGGAAGGCTTACCTGACCTGATTGTTTCATATACACATACGCAGATTATTAGTTTGGAATATGCATATTAACACATATGCATATTGTTAGTTTGGAATAAAAGATGTGTTGAAAGATCTTGAACTGCTTCTCTCTCTCTTTTATTTTTTCCCCTCTTTTTCTTTTTGTGGTGTAGGAACCTATCTCTATACTTTCCCTGTTATTTTGGCCTCTGGTGCCATATTTTCAATTAAAGAAGTAATGCTCAGGAACAAATCTACTTCATTAACTGGGGCATACCTCCATGTGAAATAACAGTGCCTTTGCATGAGTGACAAGCACTTCCACTTGCATAAGGTGGGGCACCTAATCTTGAACAATGTCCCCTATCTACTGCGCCCCAGTGACATAGCCCATCTTGTTTTGGATTACTCCTTAACCACCAGGAGCATCTTTCCAGGAGGCAGGGGGAGGCTGCACTGAGTAGGTGAGAATGGTCAAAAACTAGGTGCCACCTTGTCTTAGGGAACGGGACGTGCTTTCTGCTAATGCAAAGACACCATTAGATACAACCCAAAAATAAGTGAGACAGATAATACTGAAACATAGAATGTTTCTTGGGAAGAATCCATCTCCTTGCCAAGTGAGATGGAGGGACAGGTTTTTGATCTAACTGGATTCAGATTTATTAGGGGCAGCAAGGAGACTATCAGACGGGAACAAAAAAAGTGTTCCCGTCCTACAATCTCCTCTCCTGCCCCTGTCCCGGCACTATCACTAAAAGTTTCAGACCTACTTTTAGCAGCATCACAGGGCAGCCCAGGAGTGAACGGAGCTCTAATGGAGCTCCTTTCACTTCCTGAATTGAAATCCTGGCTGTTCTTGCGAGAAGACAAGAGTGTGGGGAATTCAAAAATAAAAAGCAGAGTAAGAGAGAAAAAGTGACAGCAAGCACAAAAACACACTTAAAACTTTACAAGTAACCTGGGGAGGGTACAAAAAAGTGTGTCACTTACCTGGATGTCCCAATCTCACCAGGAAGTGTTCTGGCACGGACCTCCTGTTGACATGGGGATCGCGCGAGCATAACGGGCACCTTTTCACTCACACGAACAATGGAAGGGGATCCATTGACGGCTTAGCCCGTCCATAAAAAGCAGCACTGGCATAACAACAGCCGACTGGGAGCATGACAAGAGGGGAACAATGTCGTCTGAAAGGGAGGCCCTTTAGTGATCTCCTGGCGTTGTGATAACGCCTTATTTAGAGCGTCTCATAATCCCCAAGAGTGAGACAAATCCCAGCCCAGAAGACTATTTTTGGTCTACACCAGCAAGTGACAGCTGCAAAGAAGGAGGGAGCCATTTCCTTCCCCCACAACAAATTTTTTTTGGGCTTCACTGTCACAACCAGAAGTGATGCTTCAGTTTTGTTTTCAGCTGGTTTTACTTTGGGGTTGGGGGGTGTCTTGGTGGTAAAACTGGAATGTTTGCAGTTTTATTGAAACTGTTGCAGTTTTGAGCTGTTGGCTAATGAAAAATCAGCCAAGACTTTTTTTTTAATTGGAACTGGGGGCTTTGGGAGCCATGCACTAGTGTCTTGGGGCCACATACCAGTATAGGCCAGCCTACACTTTCTTCCTCCCAGTGTACATGAAACTTCCACACAGCTTCTTCCTTCTGCATTTCAAAAAGCTCCCATTTCAAACCTCTAGTTTGTGAGTGTCCCCAGTTATATAAAACTGGTGGGCTTGTGCTCATAAAGCTTTGTTTATTTTGTCTATATTTAGTATTAACACGAACAGCTTTAACAAGACCAACACTTCATTCTCTGTTTTCAGGAAAACCTTTGAAAGCGTTCCCGCCTCTGCATTTATCATTAATGCACGAATGAGCACTAGCTGCTTCAGTTTAATTTTCAAGATGTTGTTGACTTTTCATTTGATATAGTTTCTCTCTCTGGGTATTAGCATGGCCTCTGTTATTGTCAACAATAAGTATATGAGGAGTGCAGGTAACTGACAATGCTCTTCCTCTGGAATTAGTGCAGAGACAGTGGTTGAGATTTGAAGAACTATGAAGAGCAGAAAACTGGCCGTGCAATTCTGTGAACCCTTTCACAAACTAGTAGGAGGCTTCATGCCATGCTGTCATGTATTGCGGTGGTGCTAGTAGCTGAGAAATGTGAGAAATAAGAATCAGAGCAGTAGCATGCAAAATTTGGCAAAAGAGCAAGAACACAATCTGGAAGTACACTATCATCCCGGTATCTACAGGACCGGCACCTGCCGTTTCACTTACCCACATCCCAAAAAAGGTTCTCTCTGGGCATTTTCTAGGTCCTCCAGCATGATTCTATGGTAAGCTTCTGCTGGAAGCTGATCATAGAGTTGTGCTGGAAGACCTAGAAGATGCCTAGGGAGGTGTTCTCTCTAGGAATCTCAAGGTCCTCCAGCACAACTCAATGGTATACTTGGGCCAGAAATTGTTCATTTCAATAGGGTTCGCTATTATCAGCGGTGTTGCATTTCCATGGTAAGTCCAGGAATGTATCCCCCATAGATATGGGGGTCGTACTGTACTGGGGTCCTTTTCCCCATATAATACCCCAGCATTAGGGTGGATATGCTTCCCACTAGTTCAGGGTTGAGCAATCCAAATGTTCTACTACAGTAGGACCCCCGTATCCACTGGGGTTTGGTTCTGTGGATACCGAAAACTGTAGATAATAGTGAATGCCATTGAAAATAATGGGACTTCTGGTTTAAAATACCATAGAGTTGCCTTGGAGGACCTAGAAAATAGCTAGAGAGGACACATTTTCTAGGAAGACTCTATGGCAGGTGTGCTGTTTTGTGTCCAATGGATAATTGAATCAATGGATAATGAATAAGTGGATACGGGGGTCCTACTGTACAGCTCTCATCTGCTCCAGGCAGCATTGCCAATTGTCAGGAATGATAGGAGCTGGAGACCAATAGCATTGGGCTTGCTACAAGTTGCCCAACCTTTGGTAGGAGAAATGCGTAGTCTGCAAAAAAAATTAAAAGGTTTGCTTTCCTTAATATTTCTTGTGCTTTTATTTATTTTTATTTATTCCAGTAAAACCACAGTTTACCTATGCCAATTACAGTTGCTGTATTGCAGGGGTGGGAACCATGTGGACCTTTAGAGGAGGTTGAACTACAACTCCCAGCCTCCTAGGACTTTTATCAGACTAGCCCCTTAAAACGTTCTTTTGCTGGCATATATATATATATATATATATACTGGCAAAAGAACGCCCTCCCCCCACACTTACCTTTCTCTACTAGCAAAGGCAGCTCCAGCAATAATGAGGAAGTGAATGGAGCCCTGTTCACTTCCTCGTTCGAAATCCCATGAGACTTTGTCATGCAGGAAATTTTAAAATAAAAATGTAAAAGTCCCAAGTAACCCAGGTAGGGTCATAAAAATAGTGAAACCTACCTGGATGTCCTGATCTCACCTGGAAGTGTTTGCACCAGACCAGCCATTCTTGCTGCAGTCATGAGACTTAAATGGCCCGAGGTTTCGCATGCCAGCAATGCCGCCACAAAAGCAACACAGGAGATCAATTGATGGTTTAAGCCATAAATTAAAAACTACAGGTTTGGGTCTGATTTTAACTGCGAAAGGGTGATGTTGTCTGATCTGCGCACTCTTTTGTGGTTATGTGGCATCATTATGATGCCTTATTTTGTGTGTCTGATAAAGTCCCTAGTCAACACAGCCAGTGATGAGCAGTGGTGAGTTGTGGCCCAACATCTAGAGGGCTGCATGATTCCCACTCTTGCTATAATGGCCTCAAACTCTATGATTATCTTCATATATTGGTTGACCTAAGGTGGGTCACAAGGGCACTCCTCTTGTGGCCAGCCCCATCTCTTCAGCAGCATTGTGAACAGCTGGACCCAGGCCCTAGAAATAGGAACCCTGGTGCCCTCCAGAGGCTTTGGACTATAGTTCTCATCAACCCCAGCCTGCATTGTAACGAGCCATGGGACCTATAGCCCAAAACATCTGGCGTTCACCAGTTTGCTAGCTCTTTGTTGGCAAGCTGCTTAGGTTTGTATGTCATCCCTGTAAAGAGACGTGTGTGCATGTGTGATATGTAGATTGCTAGTCAAACTTGGAAATTCTTTGGTAAAAGTCAAGGAGCCACAGTGTTCCAGGGCAGGTAAGAGTTAGCTGTAACACTTGAGTTGGCCTCCTGAAAAATGCTTCTCCAAAAAACTGGACAAATCAAATTTAGAAGAGACTGAGAAACAAAACCCCAGTTAACCAGTATTGATGAGGTTGTGAGGAAGGTAAGTGTGAGCACATTCACCCAGGCAAAGAACTTTCCTCCTCGAAACATCCTGTTTTTAGCAGCCTTCCTGAGAAGAAAACCATCCTAAGCCCCAAGTGGACAAAATGTGGCCTTTCAGATGTTGCTGGACTGCAACTCCCAACATCCTTCATTATTGTCTACGCCAACTAGGGCTGACGGGACCTGCAGTCCAGCAACGTCTGGAGGGCCTCACCCGATATGGACAGATTAGTATGAAACTCCTGGATATTGTTCCCTTTGTTAAGAATGAACGAAGGTGGCATCCTCAGTAATTTCCTGCTTCTTTGTCAAAGGCAAGACTCTTGAGCATAGTAGGGAAGATGGGTAGAGCCCTCAAAGTCTTCTTTTTAAAAACCCAGACTACAAAATTGAGTGTGAAAGTTCCAATGGTCCAAACCACTAATTTTAGTTCACGATGAGACTGTGATCATTCAGTTATCCAGGGCTGAAAGGTTTTAAACCAAGTACAGTAGTAAGGACAGCTTTGAAGGGAGTGATCATCTTTGCATCCAGACACTACATAAAGGCATCTGCTCCAGGAAACTGAATTTTTAAAGTTGTAGCCCTGGGACTTGTGCTGGAATCCACATATGAATTAGAAAGGAAGGGTGGGAGTATGATGAGATTATAAGGGAGGAAGAATGAAAAAGCAAGGGGGTTGATGGGGGGATGCTCACTGTATCTTTAATATTAAATTTGTGCATAGAATCCTTAGCATGTGCTATTAGACAAAATTCCAAAATCAATGGATTTGTGTATGTCTGTGTAGAATTTAAAAATTTCCTTTTTACAGATGATTTTGTGTTCATTTCAAAGCCCCGGCAGTTGATCCCTGTTTTGATGCAGTTGATTAATAATTTTGGTACAGTAAGGTATCTGGGTATTCAATTAACTGGTCCAAGTGAGAAATACTGCCAGTAGGTGTCAAAATGGGCTCTAGCATATTTCAAACATGGCAATTTTGATATTACCCAAATTCTATTACTTATTTAGGCATAATTTCCCTAGGGATTTATCTCAGATGATTAATCTTAATATAAACTAGCTGCTAAATTATATTGCACAAGATTTAGAGAGATGGGTGGTCTTAAAGATGAATTCGTGGAGTAAGGTAAATATGATCAAAATATACCTAAACTAATGTTATTTGTGGAATTATTATACCTTGCAAACATACCTTGGTCAGCTTTTATTGAAACTTACGCTTAATGTTGCTATTTTCCTCCTTTCATGTTTTATTTTCTTGCTTTTGTTATACAGTGGGCCCATGGTATCCACTGTGGTTTGGTTCCAGGACCCCAGTGGATACTAAAATCTGTGGATGCTCAAGTTCTATTATATACAGTGGCATAGCACAATGGTGTCTGTTGTATAAAGTGGCAATATCAAAGTTTGCTTTTTGGAATTACCATTTTTAAATAGTATTTTCAAGCCATAGATGGTTGAATCCATGGATGTAGAATCCGTGGATATGAAGGGCTGACCGTAACTGAGATCCCTTTTGAATATAAATACTTTTATTAAAAAATAAAATAAAAGAAGGAAGCCATGGCCCGATCTGAGCCAGGCTGTTGATAACAGGGTGACTTGGAGCTTGACTACACAGGCAGGAAAGCTCGTACCTACCTTGTAGGCATTGAAGAAACTGATTACCGGGCAGCAGCCCCATAAACACCCCGCTCATCCCATCACACTGTTAGTCAGAGTAAAAAGTCAGGCCTACACTGGCCACGTGTTCTATAAGTTGTACTATTTCCAGCAACATGGCCAGGAATGCTCCATTATTGTTTTTTCTGTTCACTTTTGCATGCAAATAAACAAATATACATTGCCCCACAGTACTGTTTTACTGGATGAGCAGAGATACACTTATTCAGATATGCGCACAATTTTTAAAAAAAGTTTTAAAAGTGCCAGAACAGAGTCCCATCCCCCTTTGCACCAAAGCCAATCCTCAGCCACCATCCAGCCAAAAATCTGGGTTTTCTCCTCAAATCTGCAGCAAACAGCAAATCTTCCAGAAACCCCGGTGGAAATGCGCATCATCAAAAATGTTGTGCCAACTGTGCCACAAATACAGAGTAAGTATGGTTTTTATTGTCTGTGTAGACAAGCCCTTGGAAGTCTCTCATTCATAGGGTCGCCATAAGCCAAAATCAACTTGACAGCAATTAGCAACAACAAAGGGTAGCTTGTGGCTATTTCAATCTTCCCCACTACCTTGGCATAGGATAGTAGCAGTGTGGTGGACCCAAATCCTAACTTAGTCTGTTGACTAGAATAGGCCTACAGAGTCTATGCAACTGTAGCAATCATTCCACATTACCAGCTGGTAGTCATCCATAAACAAGGAGACAGCTGGAAAGAACCCTGAAGGCTATTTCATTGATCCAGGTGGGTTAGTCCAACTCTCTGATCTGTGTCAGTCACAGGCAAAAGTAATCCTCCTTACTCCTCCTGCCTACGCATTTAAGATTGTCTGATTATTATTTTCTTAAGACCCAGTAGCGGAAATGTAAACAGTTCCTAATAAAGGCCAAACATACTTTGAGTTCCTATGCATACATTTATTTCTGCTGCCCTTCCTTGATCATTTGTCTGTGCCAGATGAAACTTTTTCATCTCATTTTCAGGAAGTCAGCAGAGTCCTTGATTCAATCACAGCTATCTTTAATGAGCTTTACTATTTTGTCTCCACGCCAAACTCTACTAATCCTGCCCTTTATTTATTTCAACATAGCTATATGCTGCCTTTAAAAAGCTCTTTCATGACAGTTTCCAAAAACTAACAGAAACAGAAGTCACAATTATAGAGCAATAAACTTACAAAGTCAATGTCAGGACCAGGTTGTAAAGCGACCATTAATCTTGTGGACTGATGTTACTGTGTGCTGTGTAACTCTTTGATGTTCTGCTTCCCTTTGAAATGGTGACAAATGGATGTGCTGAGAATGGCTGAGGGAGGGTGGATTCTGTTAGAGCAAATGGTTGGGAGGATACTGCAGCTACAAGAATAACCAATGAGTGAGTTGCCCAACAGATTTGGCTGATTGTAAATATTATTATACTGTTTTTCCTTTGAGCTTCATTTGAAGCAACAATGTTGTATACTTCCCTCTTTAGATTTCTGTTAGCTTGCTGTTTAACCCTGAAGCTCCTTGCTAAAAACTCTACAGAAGAGAGCACATGACAGTCAATCATTAATAAACTTCAGCTTTAAAAAGTTTTTTTTTAAAAAAACTGTTCATAAAAAAGCTATAATAAATATTTAAAACAACAGTTGTTACAACAGTCATAGTTCAGTTGCCCATAAAAGCTATTTTAAGGAAAAGCCAGAAAAAACAAATGTTTCTTAAGAGTTTTTCTGAAGGTCTACAAGGACAGGATCAGGCACATCAGGTGATGTGTTTCCACAACTGCATGCCCAGGGCTGAAAAAGCCCACTCTATCGCTTGCTTGCTTGCCAGCTTGACTATCCTTGCTAGGCATGTAAGCAATGCCTATGTAAGCGGCAATCTCAAAGTGCAGAAGATCTGGCAGGGTAAATGCAGGAAGAAGGAACCGGTTGCTCCCTACATGGTGTTGGACTACTATTCCCATCAGCCCCAATCACAATGGACAATGGACAGGGATGCTGGGAGTTATAGTTCAACATCTCCCAGATTTAAAACTCTGCCTTAAAGGTTAGAACTAGCTCTTTAAACTCTGAAACACCAAAGTAACTGTTGGCTCTGCAAGTATCACATGATCAAACCCCTGCACTGACCCATCCCTGTATTCAGGTGGCAGCATTTTGAACTAGATGAACTTTGCAAACCATCTTCAAAGGTCCTCCCACACAAAGGACATTATACTAGTCCAGCCTGGAGATCACGAACACATTTTCCTGTTCCACGTGCAACTGGAGCTCTGTTGTAAGTGTGCATGAGATTTTTAAACAGAGGCTGGATGGCCATCTGTCAGGAGTGCTTTGACTGTGTGTTACCGCAAGGCAATGGGCTGGACTGGATGGCCCTCATGGTCTCTTCCAAATCTAGGATTCTATTATTCTCCCATTAATCATTTTGACAGAGAAATGTTCCCATATTCCTAGTCTTTCCAACATGGGAGTCAATTAAGACCTGTTCACATATAATTCCATGTGCACCTCAGAACTTCACACAACTCCAGCACTCAGGGTTTAAGTCAGATTCAAACCGGTTCTTCCAAAGCCAAAGTCTTATGCTACTGCAACGTGGAAAGGAGGGCGTATGTGCATTGGCTGGCATCTTGCACATACTCCTAATGGCCAAAATACAAGAACCTGACACACAGACATAGACAGGTGGCGGGGGGACACCTTTTGATATTTATGTATCATTCATGGAAGTGATTTTTGTTTTTTGTTTTTGTTTTTTAAAGGTTGCTGTTTGCCAGAAGGAAGTGGAAGTTTAAATTTCCACACAGGATGCAACAGTGGAGGGAAGATGACAGGAAAATGGAGGACAGCACAATTCTGACTTCAAGTAATATCACTTCATCATTAAAAGAAAGTCAACAATCTGTTTGCGCAATACACTTTTATTTTCCTTTTACCTCTGCAGTCAATCTTTGAGTAATCATTGTGTAAACAATAGAATGGAATGAAATTACACTGAGTTGTACGCAAATGGCTCTAGAACACCTCAAACATTTATGACAAGGTATTATAAATAACTCTTAAATAACACATTTGCCATTTCCCCCAAGTGTTAGGGAGCTGCCATTAATCCAAGTTTAGCTAGGAAGTGGTTTAGCAAGGTAACATCCAAAAAACCCACTTCTCTGAAAATATGCTTCAGATTAGAGAATCTTTCTAACATTTACCAGTTCCAAAATATCTATGCCACAGGTTAAGCATATGACTACTTTGGTCAGAAGTAATTTTTTAAAAATGTAACAGAAATGTGTTTAACTTTAAATCATTGCACAAAGCCCCTTCCTGTTATTTGCACTCTACCAGGGTGTTCTGCAGAATTTCAAGTAAAGCTTAGATTCACTTCAAGTTTTTATTCTCCTTATTATAAAGCAATTGCTATCCCTTCAAGATAAGCCAAATCATAGGCGGGCAGAGTAAAGGCATTTTAGCTTAATGGCAACCGTTTAAGAAAGTTCAGCTTGTGATTCTTCCACCAAAACAAAATGGACATATGTATTTGTCTCAAGTCTCTACTACAGTAAATCTTCCTCATTAGTCAGAGATCTAGACATGGCAGATCTAGACATGAGATGAACTCCGATTCACCCAGCTTCAGGCACAGTCTTAGAACATTAATATCTGCAAGGCACCTCCCACACCCTTGACAATCCCATTGTGGATTTTTAAGAGGACACAAACCAAACAAAACCAAAACTAAATGCCTATCTCAGTTCAAAAACCAGAGACTGTGACATATACTTCAAAGATAAACCTGAAACTCTCTTTAAACAAATGTGTTCAACTGCAAGTAGCACATAAATTAAGAATGGAGGAAAAATCAATTTCTCACAGATAGGATGGATAATGCATAAATATAATGGGAAAATAAAATTCACAGTTGGTTTCAGAACAGGAATTCAAGTTTGGCTAATAAGCCCTAGAATTTATAGTTATGTTCATTTCTACATACAACAGCAGAGTCAGTATTAGCCACTAAAATAGTTATTACCAGATTTTTTTTAAATTAAAGAAGAAATAACTCTAATAGAAAATTCCTTTCATAACCAATGGATACAGCCACCTGAGCGCATTTCCAATCCGTCTTGTTTGTCACTTCAGGGAAATCCAAACTGATTGCTAGAGACACATTTAGTAGCTTTCGGAATGTTAGCAGGAGCAGTGTAGTTGTGGGCTTTGCTTGTTCCAACTTGGTGAATTGCTACAGAATGAAGCAGAACTCAGTGTGTGTGTGGTGCTTGAAAATTTTCCTTCACGATTAAAGCTGGCCTCTTTGCAATCTCACCATTGTGCTGCGGGTTGAGGGAGTGGCATCAGCTGACACTAAGCTGAGCAAACCCAATCAGTTTTACCTCATCAGGGATCTCGGTACCATCACAGCCAGATGCCTAAAAAGAGCAAGGAATAGGGGGAACCCCCACAAACAAACATTACATATGTGTAAGAACTGTAAGAGATATAAACTATAATACAGACCAAGAAAATAAACATCTGTTTCACCATAAAACAATAACTGAACTACTTCAGCTGAAAGGTTTAGCATGATCTCTTTAAATCCTGTCATTATTCCCATTGACACCTAAGTCATTTAGATCAGAGCTTCTCAGGCTATCTGATGTGAGGGACGAGCAATTCCGCCCCACCCCACCCCCCACTAATGTGCCAGAAACCATATTTGTGCCCATTGATTACAACTGCTTGCTTCTCTCCTAGAATTGCATAATGGATTGGCAGACAATAGCCCACAAACTGGCACCAGTCTACAGATTACCATTTTGAGTAGAACTGATTTAGATCACTACTAAACTATTCACTCCCCAAGAGACAGTACCTCTTCACTTTGTACACAATGGGTTATAGGAGGAGGAAGGAACTGTAACTTGTAGTTCTTTGAGTATCTGCAAGGCACCTCCCACTTGTGTCATTTGTGAACTCATACAGATGGGTTATTCGGTGCCTGTTCAGTGCATCTTTCTAGAGCATTGCATAAGTGTTTTGGCGGTAGCCACTATAGTGCCACTATATAGGGGCCTTCCCATTGAAACTGACAGTTCCATGGACATTGATGCAGCAGTCCAAAGGACAGTCAAGACACGACAAGGGGAGGATGGGCAGATCTGTGAGTTCACAAATGACCACTTGAAAAGCTACAGTTACAGGTATGCAAACCTGTCCTTCTTCTTTGTGGTCTCTGTGACTCACACAAATGGGAGACTAGCAAGCTACACAAGTAGGAGATGGGAGTGTCATTGCAAAACAATCAGTTTACTGAGCATACATTTAGCGTGAGCATAACATTCCTGATGCAGACCAAGAAATTCAAATACAGAGCAAGTTTCAGAAAAGAGAATGAATCTGAAATTGCAACAATACTTTCAAGTTATAAAAGAATAAAGCACAGATCTCCCAAAGGCAGTATCAGCCCTGGACATAAAGTCCACTCTGTAATGAGTGATAAAAGTCAAAGTCCGTGACCAGGTATCCACCCGACAAATGTCCTCAAGAAGCACATCAGTCACCAATGCAGGAGATGTGACTACCACCCGTGTTGAATGGGCCCAAATTCAAACCAGAGGGTCCTTATGGGCAGTTCATAGGTGAGATGGATAACCAAAGCCACCCACTTTAAAAAATGTTGAGAGGAAACAGGAAAGCCCTTCTTCATTGAAGAATAACAAACCAGAGTCTTTGGGAAGTCCTAAAAGCAGAAGTTCTGTTGACGTAAAAGGCCCAAAGCCCTCCGGACGTTGACACAGTGCAATGTCCTCTTGAATGCAGAAGTTGGATCTGCATAAAGGCAGGAAGAAGAATGTCCTAGTTGATATGAAAGGCCAACAGAACTTTTGGCAAGAAAGTAATGTCAGGATGGAGAACAGCTCGATCAGCATGGAAGTTCAGGTACAGACAATCCAAATGGAAAGCACAAAGTTCACCATCTTGACAAGCAGACACAATGTCAATCAGGACATTGTGGAGGTAGAAAGGTAGTCATTGTGGAGGTAGGAAGGTAGTCTTCCAATCAGGAAGGTAGTCTTCCAAGAGAGTAAGTGAAGATCACAGGTAGCCATCAGCTCAAAAGTCTTCCTACAAAGTTGGAACAACACCAGATCTAGACTCCATTGCAGTGGCGGGCCCAAGATGAGAGGATGAAGGTTTTTATAGCCTTTCAGAAACCTCTTCACCAGGAAAGCAGGAAACCTTGCCAAGCAACTGAAAGTTCATAGAGATCAACCAAGTAATAGCAGATGGATGAAAGGGTCAAACCTTTATTAGATAATACCAACAAGAACTGTCTTTGCCCTGGAAGGGGAAATGTGAAGTGGAGTCAAGAAGTCTTGGAACTTTGTCCACTTGTAAACATGGGAGCATCTTGTTGATGGTCGATGCACTGCAGAGATGATGTCTTTCATGGCATCAGGCAAGGCAGCTAATGGACAATCCTCTACGCTGTGATATTGAGGTTGTTGAAGTTGGGATGCCTGATGAGACCTTGGTACAAAGTGAGAAGATCCAGTCTGCATGGAAGTTGAATGTACACTCCTCAAGACAGGTGGAGGAGAGGGGTGAAACATGGCTGCCTGGGTCGCCACTGTGCAATCAGGATACAGTTCGCTCTGTCCCGACAAAGCTTGACTATGACCCTCGTGAGGAGCGGGAAGGGCGAAAAAGCATACATGGTGACAACGCCCCAATGAAAAAGGAAGGCATAGCCTCATGACCTGCTCTGATGAGTTAAACAGCGGAACTCCACACACTGAGTGTTCACTTTGGATGTAATCCACCACTGGCTTGCCCCAAAGATGGAAGATCGATAGCAATTCCTCGGGATGGAGCATCCACTTGTGGGACAAATTTGATGTCCTGCTGTGAGTGTCTCCCAGGGTATATTCTTGCCTGGGGAGATGGACTGCCAAGACAATGATACTTCTCTCAGTGCACCACTCCAACAGTCATAGGGTGAGGTGGAGAAGAATTGTGGATCTCTTACCACCTTGTTTGTTTCAGTAATACATGATCATGCTGTTGTCGGTTAGCAACTATATCACCTTGCTGTGAAGGAGAATCTCAAAAGAATGGAAAGCCTTTTCCACCTCTAAAATCTCCAGGGCATCCATCAACAACCAAAGGCCTTGTATTGGAGAAACTGTCAAGATGGGCTCCCCATCCCATTATTAAGGCATCTCAGCTTGAGGCTGAGGAGGAAGGAAAGGGATACCCCATTAGATATGGGCTGCATCCAACCACCACAACAGAAAGCACTGGATGGTCCTCAATATGGTAGCCACTTCCTTGGAGAGTCTCAAAGCAGACAAAATTGTGGGCTTGTCTAGATGAGGTGATAAAATGTCAACTGCTGCTTAATAATACAAATTCACTGCAGCGTTCATTTGTCTCCATGGCCCTTTGGCAAAATTGCTGGTATGCGAAGCTATCCGTGTTTGAAGTTCACACGCAACCATGTCTGCAAATCAAGATGGTGGCCACAAGTGAATTACTTGCATTATTATTCTCCACAAGTTGCCGCTGATGCACAGTATTTCTTTTTTTAAACTGTAAAGTAAAGGTGTACAAGTGTGACCTTCCACTTAAACAAGCTGTTTGGTCACCTCAGCGCAGCAAAAAAAAACGCACAATCGATACAGAGAAACTGAAAAATGGCTCTTCTGGCCACTTTGTTGCCAGGAAGCCCGCCCCTGCACACATCTGACCAATCAGCTTTCTACTTCCACTCCTCTCTGAGAATGCACAGCAGTCCGAATCGATTGTCCTAACGAGTGGTATTGCGCATTTCAACGCATTATTTTTAAAACTTAGGAAAAAGACATGAAAGCTTCCCCCCCACATTATTTGGAAGTTCCCCCCTTCAAAATACGACAAATCACTGTGGGATCTCGTTGGAACAAAAGGTATTCTTGAATTCTATGAGGAGTATTTTCACTGTCTAGATTACCCCAGAGAGAGGAACCAAGCTTGCAGAGGCCTCATGCAGAATCTCAGCAGAGAGTCATGGACCTGGTGAACACCATGTAGCCTAGAGCTATCAGTGCATCCCTGGCTCTGAGACTTCTCTAATAGAGATAGTGAAGGATGGAGAGCTAAGAATCTGTCATCAGGGAGAAAGGCAGCCTGGGCATTGGAGTCCAGAATTGCCCCGATGAACCGAATCCTTTGAGTCAGAAGCAACAAAGACTTATTTCAGTTTAGAACAAGGACCAGACAGTCGAGAAGTCACAAGGTATGGTCGATATCCAACAGAAGCTGCTGCCTGGTACAAGCCACAATCAGTCAGTTGTCTATATATAGATAGAAGATGACACCTTGCTGATGTAAGCCACCGCCATTGCCATGACCTTCGTGAATACGAAGGAGCAGTGCTGAGGCTGAAGGGTAGAACTTGAAACTGATAAGCCCTGCAGCCTACCCCAAAACAGAAGAATCTGATGGGATGAATGGCTCAACATGTGGAAGTAAGCAACTTTCAAGTCCAGGGTGGCAAACCAATCTCCTTCTTGCACTAGAGGAAGAATGGAGGCCAAAATCACCATCCTGAAGCATCTGGGGTGGGTATAATAATTCATGCCCCTCATGCCCTGAAGTATCAGATACCTCCATCCTTCTTGGTTACAATGAAGTACCAGAAAAAGAACCCCCAGCACAGTTGAGATGATGGGATGGGTTCAATAGCCCCCTTTTGCAGGAGAGTTTCCACCTCTCGTAACAGTACAGTGGAAGGAGGGACAGATCAATAGATGACTAAGGGTGGAGTTCTCCAGTACTCAATGTCATAACTTCTTGCGATGATATTGAGAACCCATGAATTGGAGTGATGGAGGCCCAAGCATGGTGGAACTCACTGAGCCTGTTGTGAAAAGGTGGCATAAATGTTGGTGACACAACGAGAGCAAAGTGGTCATCCAGGTAGAAGTCAAAGGCAATGCTTGGAATAGTGGCCAGAGCAGTTCTTAGAATGGGCAGACTTAAACTTAGGAGTAGAAGAGGCCAAAAAGGATGATGGGACTGTGTTCAGGATGGGATGTAACCACACTTCAATGTTGAGCTGTCTCTGTAGCAGGTGGACTGAGGCTTCAACACAGGCTGAACAAGGGGGTTGAAACCATACTTCTTAATGGTAGACCACATCTTTTGTGTATGTTCAAGCTTGGTATTAGTCTCAGTGTGAAAGGGAGGCCCCCAATTACTGCAAAGGCCTGATCGGAAAGCCCTGAGGACTTGAGCCAAGCATGTCTTCGAAGAGAGACAGCGTCAGCAAGAGCCTTCCCTCCACAGTTGGCGATGTGACGTGATGTAGTGATTTGTGGCCCAGCCAATTTATGAGCCTTGGAAAAAGGAGTACACTTCTCCCAGAGCAGCTGCTAGTATGAGCCCATACATGCAAGGTAGCTGGAGATCATACAAATGAGGGCAGCACAAGAATAAGAATAGAATTTTCTGCCCACTGAATCCAACTTTTTGCCTTCTTTGTCAGCTGGCATCGGGTGTAATCATCAGGATGCTCAAGATGAGCCACATCAACAATAACTGAGTTTGGCTTTGGATGCTGTCCTAGCCAAACAATGTCAGAGACTTGTACTTTGTACAAAACCCCTATCTTCTTGGATGTGGAAGGTATGGAGGAAGAGTTTGCTCACGATTTGCGGATGACCTAAAGAAGGTAGGAAACATAGGCAAAGTAGCTGGGATTGGGTCCTGAATTTGGGCCTGATGGAAAATGAGATCATCAATTTGCATCTGTGACTGCATCACCAACAGGTCCAGTGCCTTTGCCATCCTCATAATCTGATGCTCGTACATAGTCTGTGGATGAAGATGGGTCAGCTTCTTCCAACAGTGCTGGTCAAACCTTGTGAATAGGAATATAAAATGCCTCAGAATCAGATCCAGAGCCGGAGGATGCTGAGGCGGCAGAAAATGATCAAAGGGGGGCTTGTGCTGAGGGCATGCAGATAAAGTGACAGCCATTAGTGGAGCAGCTTGAGAAGCAGACTGGAAGTTGACTAGAACAGCTGGACCTTGGAGAGAACGGAGTCCTGATGAACTACTAGTGGAAGCCCCTGAACTTCACCAGTGGAGTGAGCTCCAGGATCAAGCTGAGCCACTGGAAGGGCTGAACCAGCAGTAGGGACAGGCTGGACCACAGGAGAAGCAGATATGGTAGCTGGAGAACAGTCCCCAGTAGTGCGGGATCATCTATAAACCTGATGATATTTGGAGTGACCCTTGCTCCCATAATGCTAAGTATGGGGAGACTCAGAATCCCACAAGTATCGTCCGTACGTTGAGGGGGAGCTTCAATACCAACAAGAGAATGAATTGTTTGAACTTGACGTCAAATGTCTCCAACCATGATGGCTACACTGGTGATGATATCAATGGTCACAGCGTTGAGAGTGTCAATGTGAACTCCGAGCACAGCCTCTTGAAGTGGAAGAAGAGTTGGACTGGGAAGAGTAAGACCACAACCTGGAATGAATCCAGCGAAACCATCTGCTCAGAGGAGAGGGAACAGGAAGGACACGTTTCGAAGCAGGAACCCCTGGGCAGGGGGAGGGCAAG
This sequence comes from Gambelia wislizenii, assembly GCA_030847615.1. Taxonomy (NCBI): domain Eukaryota; kingdom Metazoa; phylum Chordata; class Lepidosauria; order Squamata; family Crotaphytidae; genus Gambelia; species Gambelia wislizenii. Next base: position 284,585,999 of record JAUMIR010000001.1, on the reverse strand, counting down.
AGACACCCTCACAATGGGTAAAGACTCCAGGATTTTGCTTTCAGAAACATTTTCTGTAGCGACCTGAGGTTGCTGTGTAAGTGAAGCCACCTCTACATCCTCAGAGAAATGAGGCACTTCCAACTCTCGAAGAAGTTCACTTCGAGTAGGGGACGCCACTCATTCAACTGTAGCTAGGACCAAATGGGAAACTGGTGTAGACAGAGAAGTAACATCGGAGACCATTTGTACAGCAGAAGCATCAAGGAGATGTCAATTCTTTTCTTTAGTATGCTTCTTTTTCTTGTGTTTGTGCTGCTAGACCCCATTTTGACCTCAAGAGGATGCCCAGGAGTAGGGGTACGGTACATTGGCATGAAGACTGACTATCAGATTCAAGCAGTGAAAAAGTCTTCTTCACATTTAAAAGGATGAAAGCTGACCCAGCTAGAAAACATTTGACTGGAGGGTGGGAGGAGGTCAAGGCTGGTACAGATTTCAAAGAAAACAAACTCAAGATTGGTACAGGCTTCAAAGAACTTGAAGCCAGTATGAACTTCAAGGGCAGAGTTCTGCTCTGTTGGGTAGACAGAAGAAGAATGCTAAGGAGACAGCATTCGACAGCCTCAGCGACTGTACAAGAGTGCATCTCGCTTGAGATGTGAAAGCTCTACAGTGGGAATATGAGGCAACCACATGAGCTTCTCCAAGGCAGAGAAGGCACTTAAAGTGTCCATCCTTCTCCGGGATCTTAGCACCACATGGTGGGAAGGCCCCTATATAGTGGCTGAAATACCCTAAAAAGTTCCAAAAGATGCACTGCACAGGTGCAGGATAACCCATTTGTGCGAGTCAGAGACCACAAGGAAGAAATTAAATCCGCATGTATATATAAGCAGAGTGAGGTGTGTGTGTGTTTCAAATCATGATATTCATATGGGTAACCAAAGGTATGGTAGCAGCAAGGCTACTTGTTAAAAGACAGGTCCATCTATTGTTTTAAGAAAGTTTTACTAGTTGATGTATGTAACTATTTTTTTTAAAAAAAGTTAATCCACAAGATTATATCTTTAACCTGTAATATTAATTCCACATATGTACCCCAACCCTGTCTTAGCCAATCTCCTAGTGGATACAACTGGTGTTAATACAGCTGACCTTCATTAACTGAACTTCACATTTATTTTATCAAGAAGATAGATCTTTGAATCAATATCACTAATTAAACCAACAGCTTGAGACACACTCACCCCTCTTTCTATTTAGGGTAGGCCAGCCTTGTGAAAAATAAGCCACAGTTGTCTAACACTTTAAACAACAGAGACTGTTTAGCACTTCTGCAATTAACTACCTAGTGTCAAAGCTCCCCTGAGTGTTAACACATCCTAACTGCTCTTTGAATATGTGCATTTTAAGCCATTCTTGTAGAGACTACTAACACTACTGGCAGAAAGTATTAGTATTTCCTTTCTCATCTTTGTAAAATTCTATTTTAGAAACAATTTCATCTTCAATGCTTTTGCCAGTTCTTTTCTTCCTCCTTTGCCATAAAATTGCTTGACAAATAATACCCTTGTGCAATAGCACAACATTCAAAAAGGCGTGAATCCATATATCCATCTTGCTGAAATGGACACAAATGATTTTGTTATTTCTATACACATGGTTCTGTTACTTTTCATAGTTAAAAGCTGAGAAGCTCTTTTATTGGCAAAACGTTTTAAGGAACTGCATCAATAAATTGCAGTAAATAAGCTAAATGTTTTGTTATGATGCTATTTTTTGGTACCTTTTACATCTAAAATTGCATGTGGATAGCTTATTTGGAGAGAATGCCTTATAATGGACATCCGAGGGGGTGGGTCGGTGGGATGCATTAGATGCCCAGTACTTCCCATTGCTATTTAATGGATCCTTCATTATTCCACAGTAGCCCATGGGGCTAGAGTCAGCAGCATCCCATTTGGGAGAAATTCATCCCAAATATCGTTTCGTAAGTAGGACAGATATTTCTCCCATGAAGTCTTTTTCATATATATATTCATAAGCAAGTTATCATTTTGTTTTGCATCTATATCTCAACACACCATTTACCTCTCCTTGTTCAATGTTTGCTCTTATTTTCAAATCCCCATGTAGAACAACAACAACAACGATGATCATGATGATACAATTTTTATGCAAAGGCACTCCATTTATACATCACTGATTCTAGAAGCAGAACGAGGGTCCTTTGAGATAAAGTACAGAAGCCAAGGTGCCTCAAGTACACACAAGACAATTAGTAATAAATCTAGAACTATGTACTGCAGTTTACTGACTGCTAACTCCAGTTCTTGTAGCTTCACTATAATCTCCTTTAGCATCTGAGGAAATCCTCTCCACTCAAAGGACTATACGTAATTGCTAAGACAAGTATGCCTGTATCATGGATCCATGTTTATTTTGAGTCAAATTATTCCCATCCACATTAAGGTAATTTGCCCACAACATTCATTGTTCACTGGCTCTGGCATACCACTGAAATACAAACCCTGGCTATAAATGGCTATTACAGTATTGTAATCTGATGGGATTTATTTGACAGTCTAACTTTTGGACCATTCTATAACTGTATCCCTGCACATTAACCACTGACAACTCCTGTTCCTCCCTCTACCCCTCCCTAACCCCTCCCTAAACAGATCTCAGTCACTTGGCTCCACCAGAATAGAATCTATGCGATCCATTTAAAATTCCGGTGCATTTCTTGAGAAAGAGACATTGCTAAGGACAGTAAAATAATTTCAGCTTGGAGTTTCACAATCTGGTTCCTTTTTTCTTTTTAAAGGAACATTTGCCTCCCCAAAGGTTATTGGATTGCAACTCCCAGCATTCCTCACCATTTTCTATGCCGGCTAATGCTGCTGGGAGATGTCATCTAACAACATCTGGAAGAACACACAATTCCCTCCTCCAGCAATAAAGTGTAAAACTGGTGGGGGGGAGAGACAGCCCTGAGGTTGGCATTTTCTCCTACACAGCTTTTACAGTGTATTCTTAGAACTGTAGAGTTAAGCAGGGTTTTTTTTAAAAAAAGCAGCTTCTAGAAGAATATGAGAGAATTATGCAAAACCTCACATTTTCTTGATAAAATCCCCCACCTGCTTCTTCCAAGGTGTAGCAGAACATATGCACTGCTCTTGGATAGTACAGATGAGGCGTGGGAGGCTGCTGGAGGGTGTGGATATTTCACTCAAAACTAAGGGCTGGCCACTCAATTTGGGGAATTTCCTCCTTCCCCAACAACCCTCTAGCCCACACCTTACCTTGTTCAGATTGGTTCTACACCCTCCCAAGAAATTGTTGGCAGTATAAATAACTGCATGTAGGAGGAGAGGGCAGTCATCTTGTCTTCTGGGAAAGTCCTAAAATTATCTTCTTTTAGGAACTAAACCACTTTGTACCTATAGACTCACTTCTGATTTTTGTCTGAAAGTTACTGAATACAGGGAATTAATGATACCCACATATGTCTGAATCAGCCTCATTCCTGTAGAGACCACAGAAGGGACCACGCTAAGCAGTGCAAAGCAGTAATGCCTTAGGCAACAACTAAAGAACAGGGAGTGCAGGCTTGCCATTACTGCTACACTAGATCTCACAAATTATGCAGGACTTTCTACTAGTCCTAAATACAGAATTGTATCCAGACAAGGTTGTGCACATAAACTTCAGATTTTTCTCGAGGCATGGGAAATAAACTACTGTATGCCCATTGGTTCTCCTGGTCCCAGTCAGAGAGTCTTGACCATAGCCAGCCAATAAACACTTAGGCAACAGTAGCTGCAAGATTTCATAAGCAACGGTTAAATCTGTAGATATATGCCAGACTTTACAAGCTTGCTACACTTTAACATAATTTCTTGCAGATAATTCTTTCCAGGTAATGATTTTTTTTAAAAGGCCATTAAAGCTGTCTTCTACTTTCCTTTCTCTGTTTGTCTATGGTAAAAAATGCTGAAAAGGTCGATGTTCGATGCAGAAAAGTGTCTAATAGAGCACCCCACATTAAGAAAACCTGGCTCAAAAGATCAATAATTGTTCTCTATTCACTTACATTACTTTATGGCTAACGGTACTTTACTTACCAGCTTAAAGGTTAATGTTTTCAAGGCCTTGGGGTCATCTACTATTTTTTGTAAATTAGCAGCAACTAGGGAAAACAAAGCATGAAAAAATGGAGTATGCAGAAAGTGAACTTGTACACAATTAATAATCACTGGCTTTTACTCATAAAGAGCAGAACGATTCAAATTTTATAGATTTTCCTTGTTTTTTTTCCAGGCTGTGAGGCCATGTTCTGGAATAGTTTCTTTCTGATGTTTCCAGAACATGGCCTCACAACCCGGAAAAAAAACAAGGAAAATCTATGGATGCCGGCGTGAAAGCTTTCGACTTCAGATTCAAATTTTTATGACAGTCTTGGAAGAGGATACAACCCAAATTGCATGAATCATACTGAAATGGAAGCAATGTACAGGAAGTAACCAGTGTGCATTTCACTGTATTTTTTCCATATAGGAACACCCAAGAAAAAATTACAACATTTCATAGTGGAATGCAGTTTTTCTTTAAACATTTTCATAGTTATCTTTTTGATAGACTCAGTAAACAGAAAGACAAGCAGTAAGCTCTTTATTTATCTTCACTTCTATCTACTCCTAATGAGTTTGAATATTTAATAGCAATTTCTGTCCTGAATATCCAGGATAGAATATGATGCCCAGTGCGACAAATATTTGCATAATCAGTGATTAAGCAGTATAGTATTTATTGTCTGTATTAATGGGTGGCACTAGTAATTAACACAAAGCACATCTTGTCTAAACGCCTAAGTCAAAAATATTGCTTAAGTCCAAGCTTTCTTGGTAAGCAGTGGGAAAAAGTTCGTTTTTAAAGAAAAGGACCAGAATAAAATGTGATTCTTCCTCCTGCCCCCCGCTGAGAATGTTTAAAGCTGTTATTTCTACAGAACTGAATCTTTCCAACTCTCACTCCTGAAAACTGCAGTGTATTTCTAGTCTGTGCTAACTCTGGAGGTAAACTTTATATCTTTAAGATCTGAACAACCTTTTTCTCACCAAGTGAAATGTTGTGTACCAGCCAAGTCTGGTGCCCCAACAGGAACTTGCCTCAGATGATGAAGATGGATGATGGCAAAGGTGCTATTTAGCAACTGACAGGCTGGTAACAGCAGGTTCATGGGATGTGTTCATCTTGGAGGTTTCATATTAAGCATATCTGCCCTAAGGGCAAGGGAGTTTGTCACCACTATTGCACTAGCAACATTTACAAGTATTTATCCTAACAAGGTTCTGATGCTCTGTGCAATACGAATCTGCAGGTGTTATGTTAGTGGTTTAGCAAAGACTTTGCCAACAAGATATTTCTAGCAGCATTACATTATCAAATGTATCAAATTTGTTTTAATCCAAGGTAGCCTGCACTTGCTTTCTCTCTCATCTTCTATCTAGTTAGAAATTTTTTAGCAGCACCAGCATGGTGATGATGATGAAGGAGGGCTGGAAAAAGCACAGACTTTCGGAGCTAGGTTGCAGCTGTATGACTGCAGTAAAAAATGCAATAAACCTTGAGCTGGGAAAGAGTGGGATTCTATTTTAATCAATCTTGCTACAGTTGTGTATACCGCCTGCAACAGGCAAGGTAAAGAGCAGCTGCCTTCAGGATTCCCTACTGAGCATGTGTGAACAGCAAAACAGAGAGAAAAAGGGGAGAACAGATATGCCTATCTCACCAGCTCCCCTCCAGTATGTTAAAAAACAAAACAAAACTCAAACACAGATCTATAAGTTTGGCCCTCAAAATAGTGGAGGCTGGTGAAAGGGGAAAAAAACATCCCTGCATGCACTTTGGAAGAAGCTTTCAAGTGGTCTCTAGAAAGTTTACCATGTTTTTGATTAAATATGCAAGGTTTACCTGCCCTGGTTTCATTTTACATGTGCATATTATTAGTTTTGGATAAAAAGTTTCTGAAACATGTTGGATATGCTTTGAGGGGTGGTGGTGATTCAGGATCCTATTCCTATTCTTTCCAGATTATTTCTGCCTCTGGTACCAAATTTTATGTTAAAGAAGCAAGGCCCAGGAACACATCTAGTTTGTTAACTGAGGTATACCTATGGCGACCCACTAGCTGTCATTTAGTTGTCTAATACTGTTTCACTTCTAGGTACTGTATGTTTACTAGAAATAGATTTTATTTCTTTTACGATGAAACTCAGATTTCTAAGATATTACTAAATTATGTGACTTGGTTTTAATAATATCTAAAGACAAACTGTAAGGAAGAGATAGATGGTGATACTATCTTCCTAACATGAAACCTCACAACAAATATTCTCTAGTCTAAACTAATCCTCACCCTCCCATTTGCTAGCCATTAAGAAAAGAGAGGGAGACAGTGGGGAACTGCAGCTAGCAATTCCTTCTCTGCCAGCATTATTATCAGAGAGAGAGAGAGAGAGAGAGAGAGAGAGAGACAGAGACAGAGAGAGAGAGTCAAACTTCTCAGCATGCTGGACTGGCACCATTTTGTGTTCTAATCTGATGAGCCTAACCTGCAACCAAGTTCTAAGAGTGAGAAGAAACCATTAGAAAATTGCTTCCTCTTCTTTGACAAGTTGTTTTGAGTGTCTTCTTTTTAATCTATTCTGATGCTTTCATAAACTTTCTGTAGCTCATGACTCAGTACGTTATGGAGCAGGACTGAACATTACAGGAAAAGTTCAGCCATCAACTAGATGAATGTACTGAGAGATGGAGGTATGTTAAAGTGAGGGAATAAATCGGCAAGGAAAATGATGAAAGTAAAAAATGGCAAGTCTTCAGAAGCTTTGCAGTATTCTCTTGTGCTTTAACTACAAATGCCATCACAAATTAGGGAGAGGCTATATGCAGACACTTTGATCTTTCATTTAATATAAAGTAAACCAAGCAACGTTTACATATAAAAGCAAACTAAGTAAAAAAATAAAAGTAAGACACCATGGAGTTTGTTTTTTCAAAAGAAAGAACACTGTTATTTTTGTATCTTTAAGCAAGTTTGCTCGTAAGGTGTCTGACCAACTCAACTGAAGTACTGGAGGTGGTCTTTTCACACCACTGAGTACTGGAGGTGGTTTTTCCATACCACATGTTAAGGTGGTGCTGTTTCAGTTAACCTTTTATGTTTTTCCTTTTTAAAAGAACACTGCACAAAGACTAATAAACAATTCCTCTGCACCCAAGTCTTGCCAAAAAACTATATTGTACAATCTTTTAACAGCTCTTATTTACTAAGGCATAAGCCCTTATTACTTTGAATACAGATTTACTGTAAATTAAAAAAAATACAGCCTCCCATATAAATTCCTTAGGCTAAAAGGAGCATTGGAGAACACTGTCTAGTGATACTTACAATTATTTTGCAATGGAGTTCCATACTCAGTTTGTCAATGATAGCTGTACTTCCTTTGTCTCCCATCATTCCATCAGAAAATGGGAATTGTGCATCTAGTTCTGCCCCTTCTTACTGTAATTCCATACATTTTGAGCCATGTACAATTTGGCTCCCAGACCCAAGTGCACTCATAGGCCAAGCTCATGTATGACACAAGAAGCATCAGAATGCAGCCACAGCATGGTACAAAGCATGTGGATTCATATATAACTAGATTCAGAATTTATTGGGCTCACTTCAACACATCTATGAAAAGAACTTGATCTAAACCACAATGCCACTTCCCAGACTGTACTGACTACATAGAGAAATTTCAAGTCAAGACACAAATATGTTGCAGACCAGCTCCTCAACAATACTTGCTTCCTTGGCAAAGATTTCAAAAGTGACAGTATCTCATTCAGTGCTCCTCTCATGGGCCCAACGGTATTCATATCCAGATTTCCTTCTTTGATTCCAAGAAAAAGGAGAAAGACAATCATCTCAATGCCTCTGGGAAGCCAGTGGGTCCCTCATCTGAACAGCTTTCGCTAGCTCTGCCACAGATCTGCCACTCAAGGAACACAGGAAGTTTGATCATTCCTGACATAGCCTTTACAGCAACTTTCCTAACCAGGCACCTTTGCTGATAGTTGTAGAATTCAACCAAAGGGTATCAGACTGGGGAATGTTGCCTTATGTAGGACCTCCTAGCTCTCCCAATTCCTCTTGCCCCCAAGATAAGTGATGCTTGAAGCACAGAGATCAAGCTGTGTGTTGCTACTCTTCTCTCTTTCTCTCTCTCTGGCCCCATGGCTCTAGTTAAGGATACAGATAAGAGTCTGGAGCCTAACAGATTGAGGACTCATTTTTTATTTTGCTGGGGTAGGGAATTCACACTGGTCTTTGTCATTACACTGTGGAATAATTTGACTGGGGGAGGGGCATATTTGTTTACTGCAAGAATTCAAGTGCAAGACTTATGTGAATACTTCTGCTTTAGGAAAAGTATTCTGGATTTTACTTTTATTAGTGCCATTGGTCTAACTTGTCTTTATGGAATATGATAAGCAAACACAAGCAAATGATCTTACAAGTACCGGTACTTTTTACCCCTGTTGGATTTTTATTTTTATTTTATTTGAAGGAAGAGTGCTAGTTCATAGAAAATGTTCAATAGTTTGTGTGCATATGTGTGCTGCAATACATGTGTAGCAGGGTATGTTACAGGATACATTTCCAGATCTTCTCAACATGTAACTAATGTAACATGTAAAAAAGTGACAAAGGTAAATTCTGCCTTCACCACCACATTCCCCAATTCCCACTTCTACAGCAAGATCAACTCTTACAAAGCTTTCACAGAACTTAAAGGAGTTTTGTTTTCACTCACATTATGTACAGGATGAGTTTCGGCATGCTTCAGCTAAAATGTGGCATGCAATTTATCAGCTGCCTTCAACTGGGATGGAGGTGGGGTGGAACTAATAGAGCCTGTTCCTTCTGGAAAATAAGGTCAGCTGAACTTATTTCCCAGTCTCCCCCAACCTGCCACACTCAAGATGAATTGGACTAAAAAGTCCCATAATCCCAGTCAGCCATACTGCCTGTAGGTAAAAGGTGCAGTTGCCCAACCCCTCTGGAGAAAGCTGTGGCCTTCCCTGTACAGAACACCTAGAAAAATATTTATTGGGGTGGTGGTGGTAAGGGGAGGAGTTGCAGGGAAACTTGTCAGTAAATTGAGATGCGTATACAATACACAAGTTACTTGATTTGTATATTTGGCATGCTTTTTTCATTTGATGATGCAATACACAAGTTACTTGATTTGTTATTTGGCATGCTTTTTTCATTTGATGTGCCATAACTAAAGTACTAAAAGGAATGTGTTTTGACCAGCTTGACTATCTTTTATTTCACTGTAAGATACAAAACTTTCTATTAACATTTGGGGTTTGTTTTTGCTTTTGTGCGAAAGGGCCAAAGTTTGACCACAAGGGTTGCTTCTGCTATGGCATGTTTCTTACTCCTTAGGAGAAAAGGAAGTCAACTATTAAATGGCTATCCTTGCACACAGTTTTTAAAAGGGAGCATGGTGTAGGTGCATGGCATCTCATTACAGAGGCAGAAAAGAAAGACGCTAGTCTTCTGTCCTTGTCTAATTAAGCCCCAGTGCAAACTCCATTACCTGGAGTTATGGGATAGGGAGTGGACTATGATCATACACTTTCTCCTTTTTGTCCTCCTGATTAAATTGACCCTGTGGAGCTCATGGCATGATTATCAAACCAAAGCCATGACTTCCCTACCAGGGTCCGGACCAATTTGTATCACGCTAGGAATCTTTTCTCTTTTGTGACTTCCTCCACTAAGGCCCTTGTCTTCAGAAGAGAGGCAGCTGTGTTCTTTCTCATTTGCAAGATATCCTTGCCACATCAGTAGAGAAAACTCCAAGGTCACAACAATCATGAATTAAATCTTTTCCTGCTACCACCCTGATTTTCTTTTCACAGCTTATCGAAGTGAACAAAAATGGTAAGGTCCAAAAGATATGCTTATGTCTTGTACAAAAAAGCTGTCAAGACGGATCTTTTCCGGCAGGCCTTTCCTGAATAACTATCCCAGCCCAAGACTCGGCTGTCCTTTCTGAGCTGCAGATTTTTTTTAACTATTGTATGTTTTAATTTTTTTTCTTTCTAATTTATATATTTTTAATTATTGTATGTTTTTAATCTTTTATAATTTAATATTATTTTAAGGGGTGGGTGGGCTAGGGTACTGTGACTATGGAGTTTTTATATTGTAAGCCGCCCCGACTGTGTTGCAGAGGGGTGGGATAGAAATAAAAATTTACTACTATTATTATTATTATTACAAGACCCAGCTATATTAATGACTTTCTGAACTTATTTATGCGTGAACAGACAGGCAAGCTTTTAGAAGTATGTGTGCAAATATTAATACCACAGGTACAAAAAAGCATTTTAAAATGAAACTGAAAATGACTGAGTAGCAAGAGCTATCTCAGAGGGCAAAGACAAGCACTAAAGTGAAACACACACGCAATCTATGCAAAACTAAATTAAAGTGTTCATAAAATATACCCAATTTATATCAGAGACCAAGCTATTCTCTCACGGCAGTAAAGAAATATTTTTTAAAAGAGTCTATATGTAAAAAGCCAAGGACAAGAGAGATTGTGAATGGGCCCTTATCCATTTACTGTACTGAGTTGTAGCGACAGCATAATTTCAGAATGAAACGTAATTTACCTATAACTACATCGTGGCCATCAACCAGGCCTGCAGAGAACAGCTCCTGAGATACACCATCTGCTGTGTCTGTGCAAAATGTGAAATGAATATGCATTAGTCATGATAAAACTGGAAAAACAAAAATCAGTAAGGCAGGGCAGTTTGTTTAAAAAATATATTTAATCTACGAACACCCATTACCAAAATGTGCTTAAACCAAAACTATTCTCATTAGGAACACCATGTACTCAGTCACTGATAGTTCTCATTTTCTACACAATAAAACTCCACGGGTCTACTCATTTCATTCTTCACAAATCCTATAAAGCTCTTTTGTTTTAGCCGCTACAATATCTCTTCTGCATCTAACCACTGGGTTAGATTATGGTGGTGTGCTATACATGAGGCTGCCTTTGAAAGCAGTTCAGAAAATGCAGCTGGTGCAAAATCTAGAGGACAAAAAGATCATGGGGACCATACAGGTTGATCTTATCAACATCTATTCTGGACCAACAACACTGGCTGCCAATACATTTCCAGACCCAATCCAAAGTGAAGGTTTGAACCTATAAAGGCTCATATTGTTCAAGATTCCAACATTTCACTGAGCGCCTCTCTCATCTAGAACCTGCCCTCACCCTGCGATCATCATCTAAAGCCTTCTTCCGTCTCTCTCCCCTGAGAGAGGCTGAGCAGGTTGAGACAAGGGAAAAGTCCTCTTAAATTATGCCCCTCCCCTTGCGTAATGGTCTTTCTAGAGATGATCTCAATGTTATAATCATTGGTTGAGGGGGGAAGCAGGTTAAGATACTTCCCTACTCTCAGCATTTGATGGAATATGACAGGCCAATTTTCAAATGCTGGCCTTAAGCCCACTGTTTACAGTATATTTTATCTGTAAAACATCTGGCTGTCTTTATTAAAAAGGCACCCAAAGGGAAAGTAATAATCCCAACATAAGGTAATAATCCACAAAACAAAAATGATCCAGAAAAGAACCAGAGGATGCTTTTCACAAGGTCTTCTCCCTTCCCTCACTTTTAAAATGGAGCCTTCAGTTAACAAGGAAAATCTAAAGCGAAGCATATGAGTACGGTAACTTGGAAATTATATACTTGTTCTCAGTAGGACAGTAGACCCAGGACTTGTGGAATCAAAATGCAATGAAGACAACATCATCTGCAACCTCCCATTACAGCTCACTACTCTATGACCATCAACTGATTTAATAAACTGAAATATTACACTAGGTACTGCTGCTTTTTCTTTTTTTGGTGTGGAAGACACACAGAAACTCAAATATAGGTCAATGCAGCTGCTTTCCTTTTGGGGATTTCCCCAAAAGGCTATGGGGGATTGTCATGATGAGCACTTAACACTTCAGAATTTACATCTACAGCACTACTTGTGTTGGGTTGACATAAAATATTACATCGTGTATGCAACAGAGGGGGCAGCAAATAAGCTTTCTCCCCTGGGAAAAGAGGTTATGTTCCTCCATAACTATTAATTGGTATGAACAGCTATCATATATTTTGGAATTTGAAGTGGTTTTTCTTTTCTGTGATGCCCTTCAAAAAGTAAGATATCTCAGCTGGAAGTAATAGACTCTTGCCTTATTACGGTCAAATTAACATGGCAGCACATGGCACTACATTTTTAAAAACAATTATATGCTTGTTCGGGGGAGAACTGCTGCATGGTCTCATAACTCTTTTCACTGTAGATATTCTGACAGGTGCACTCCTTCATTTTTCAAGCCACCCCTTCCTCCTTTTCAAAGGAATTCTTAGCTGTGCTGCAATAAAAACTTCAGGTGAGTCTTTATTTATTTATTTATTTATTTCCCGCTCTTCAGCCACAAGGGCTATCAGAGCGGCTTACAAATTGTAAGTCCAACTGAGTAGATGATTCTCCTGAGTACATTGAGCTTTTTACATAGTTAAAAGCTTATGCCTGAACAGACTGTGATAATGTCGCATCTTTATAAATAAATAAAGTCACTCTTTTTGCAGAGTAAGAGTAATTGCATGATTATATGGTTTTAGTGATTTCCACTACTTTTAGTTACTTCTGTTGTTATGGGAGTGTGGCCTCACTAGGTAGCTGAGGAGGGATATCACATACGTCAAGTGGTGCCCAATCTTTTGCCTTGTGCTGCCCCTCAGAATGTTGTGGATGTTGAGCTGACAACAAGATGGAAAGCAGACCAGGTTTATGTACAAAGGCCAGTAGCGTGTAGGATTCAGACTTTTGATTAAAGAGTAATTAAATATACACTGGACTGATTATGTGACGAATGTTGCTGTCCTTGAGCAAGCAGGGATCACCAGCATTGAGGCCATGATATTGAGAACACAGCTGCGCTGGGCAGGGCACGTTTCTAGGATGGAGGACCATCGCCCCACAAAAATAGTATTCTACGGTGAACTTGCCACAGGTCAGCGTAAGAGGGGCGCTCCAAAAAAGCGATACAAGGACTCCCTGAAGCAGCATCTCAGGCTTGGCCAAATTGATCACCAACAAGAGTCCGCCCTGGCCTCACATCGGGAGGCATGGAGACGCACTATCCACAATGCTGCAGCCTTATTTGAGAACTCACACCGAACAAGTCTTGAAGAGAAACGACAACACAGAAAGAACCACAACCCAGAAACATCACCCAAGGAGACCTTCCGCTGTGCTTTCTGCAACCGGACTTGTTTACTTCGGATTCGTGTTTTTAGTCATCAGCACGCTTGCAGAAAGTGCAGGATGAGTCCTTCCTGAATCTTCGTTTGCAAAGAAAAGCCAGAGAGAGAGAAAGAGAGAGAGAGAGAGAATTAAATTAATTAGTTTATTTTGATAAATGGAATGGCAAAGCTACCTTTTAAAAAATCTGTTACTATAACAGTAATTGATGGGGTGGGGGCAACCCTTGGAACTGGAACTAGTTAATTTCCAAAAGTAGTTTTTCAAGTTTAGGACTTTTTATCCATACAAGGGTTACTGCACCAAACACCACTGCTGTACAGAGTAAGAAGGCACTCTGCAGCAATGGAAATAGTTTGGACATATGCACTTGGTGACAAAGGACCTCTGGAGAGAACAGCTATTGAAAAAAGACCAATCCTATGCCTCTTCTTTCTACTCCTCAAATTCTATAGCTGCCTGTCTAAACGGTGAAAATAATCCTCATAGAATTCACTTAGAATGTGACTTGTCCTAATAGGATCCCGCATAATTCCACCGTACTCTGAAGGACCCCCCCCACCTTCCAAATACGGCAGAATTATGCGGGATCCCATTAGGACAGGTTGCAATCTAAGCAAATTTTATGATGAGTGTTAAGTGCTCATCATGATAATCCCCAAAAGGAAAGCAGCTGCATTGACCCATATTTGAGTTTCTGTGTGTCTTCCGCACCAAAAAAGAAAAAAGAAAAAGCAGTACTTAGCATAATACTTCAGTTTATTAAATCAGTTGATGGTCATAGAGTAGTGAGCTACAATGGGAGGTTGCAAATCTACCATAAACTCTGAAGTATTTTAAAAACTCCATGGAGAATGTTCATTAGCGATCATTAGGACAGGCGGCTGCATTTATTTGCATAGCCACAGAAAAGCAGAAGTAAAAAGCTGATTGACCAGAGGGGAGCAGGGGGTGGGGCTTGCTTAGAAGACAAGCGTCCTGGAACCGTCGTCGGGAGTGATCATGAGACAAAACAGCCTTTTTCTTTTCTTTAAAAAAAATTATTTAGGTGGAATATCGCACCATCACACCCTCAATATGCCTTTTAAAAAAAAACTGTTTGGTGGCAGCAACTCACAAAAATAAAAACACGAGTCACAGCCGCTATCTTGAATTGCAGGCATGCCCATTGCGACAGCAAAAGTGGGTAGCCTTGCATGCCTGCGATTTTGCCAAACTGTTAGGACAAGGTGATCCTGCTTAAAATATGCATGAGTTTGCATCAATTCACATTTTCTCCCTCGTATAGATGAGCCCTATGATACAGTTTCAGAGGATTTATTTGTGTCCATTCTGATTTCATTGATTATTTTATCTTTTTTTTTTTTTTTTACATTTATAAATCTCACCAAGGGCATTTTCCAGTGGGCAGTGGGCAGTATAGTAAGACCTTAAATCAATAAATAATAAATAAAATACAAAAAGCTATCAGATTACCTCATGCTCCAGACACTAAGACTCAGTCAGGGGACTTATAGTTAGGAGTGGCCAGCTGCACATAAACCTGGCTATAGGTGCCCCCCCTTTTATTGTTATTTTTTAAAATACAGCATCTTTATGGGGCTTATTCCCAAATAAATGTGTTTAACATCAATTCCATTTTATCCCTGTGCTCATTTCTGTGATTTGAGTTTTAAGATGAAAACTACATATACTCAAAGTATGTCTTGGGTGTTGTCTAGATGGTGAAAAAAACTCATCATGGAATGCGAGGAGGATACATTTTGTCCTAACAAGATCCCACAGTAATTTGCCATATTCAGAAGGAGGGGGGGGGAAACCCTCAAAAACTACACAAGAAAAGCATTTGTGGCTTTTCCTGAAGATGTAAAAAAAAGATACCAAGAAATGCGCATTTCCACCCATTTGGACAACCAATCTGCAGTGGAGTGCATTCTGGAAGTTGAAAGGTGATTGGTTGGATGTGCACAAGGAGCAGGCTTGCCAGCGACAAAGTGGCAGGAACCGCCATTTTTTAATTTCATGGTAGTGATTGTGTATATTTTTAATGTGGTAAGGTGACAAAAGTAGAAGCTCGCACATCTGCAACTTGGATTTAACGTGGGGAAAACCCCTGTGCTTCGGCAACAACTTTTGGAGAATAATAACACATGTAATTCACTCATGGCCACCATCTTTATTTGCAGGCATGCCTCTGTGCGAACTTCAAACACGGATAACGTCACATGCCAGATATCTTCCCAAAAAAACATGAATGCTGCTGTGATTGTGCATTAATACGCAGCAATACACATTATATTCTCTTGTCTAGACAAGCCCCAGCATTCCCTTCCAACTCTATGATTCTAGAAGTATAGAAGCAGTTGCAAAGCACTGACTAGGACTTGGGCAGGGGGAGGGGGAAAGAGAAATGTTAGTTGTGTGATATACAAAGCAGATGTCACTCCTTATAACCTTGGGATTCCCAAGGGATTTTTTTTACCATTTGTTCTAGGGCTGTGATGGTTATTAATTAAGTTTACCCACCAGAATAGTGTCTGAAAGACAGCCTGAATTTCAAATATATATCCTGAACTTCTCTCATCAGCCAGCTTAGCCTTCTATTCTGAACACTGTAGCTGTCTCAAATAGGGCAGCAGGCAATAGGCTGCATGTAGAAGGCAGTAAGATAACATCTGTAATAATCTGAGCAAAGGTGGAATCATTTTACCACTGTGTCACAGCCATTTTCTTACAAGCAGGTATTCTTAAAGTAATAAATTCTACTTTCAAGAAGATATTACCAGTGTGACAAGCAAACCTTGTGTCACCTGGGAAAAGTCACAATGCCACTTTCAGACAAGTAGCTTTACACACAGTGCAGGAGCCAGGGCAGTCAATATCTCTCCTCCTCCTTGTTCACTGCTGTTCCCATTATGAGAAGTCAGCCATGCCAAACCAAGTGTACCTTTGGGGGTCTGGAGAGTAGAAACCAATGCTAACTGCACCCTGCAGAGATTTGAAGTGAGAAAACATTGCCTATTCTACCCAACTGTGTGCAGAGTAGAGGCCGTTGCTAGAATCATGACTACAGGCTTTCACTGTTTTTATGATCTGCCTGCAGCTTTTCACACTTTTCACATAGTGATCATTTATCAGTATGCCACAACAACCCATGTGATGTGATGCACATCTTTAGGTCAGCTATCAGCAGGATCGCCTTGGACTGCCTTTTGTTAGATTGGAATCACATCAGACTGGCAGAATACTCTCTCTTTCCTTCTCTACAGTATTCTGAACCTTGGATCAAACAGTCCACAATTATGACCCTAAAAATTTACATGCTTGGCATTATTTTTGTTTTGGTTAAGTAGTGTAACATAAAACATTTGGTTGCTACAAGTGATTTCATATTGTTAATTTATATTAAAACTATAAAACAGAAATCCATTTCCAAAATACCACTTGCAACCATAAAAGCATAATTTCAATTAAAAGTCATACCTCTGCCAGGAGTAAATTCAAATCGTATGTCATTAAGTTCCTTTCTGGAATTCCTGGAGGGAGGGAGGGAAAAAAGAGGCACGGTAAACACATCAAAATGTAATGAAGTGCGCCTTCTGCACCATGAACATATTCAAGCTTATAAATAAGCTGCTGTTAACACATAGGCAGTACACTTTGCAGTTTTATGATCTTGTCTTTCCCCAAGTGCATAAGAACAGCAATGTAAAAGGAAACCTGGTGTGTGTGTGGGGAATCTTTATCCATGACGCATTTTTATGATCAGCTCCAACACCACACTTTAACATCCAACTTGACAATGGAAACGGTGTCTAATTAAAAGAGAGGAGAGAGGTTTCATGGTATACTGTACCATGAAAAGCATCCATGTAGCCCAGAGTGCTCTTTTCTTGTGGGCTAAGATCACACCTAGAGGTCTTTCTAGTACAAATCTTCTTCACCTAGATTGAGTTTCTCTCTCTTATTTCCACCTTTCCTTCTCAGTTTGAGATATAGTGTTATATGAGAGGCCAGCCATTACAGGGGCTGAGTCCAGAACATTGCATTACCTTGCCAGCTTTCTGGTGTTATTTTTCTATTACTACTACTAATACTTTGTGGTTGTGGTTGTATATATCATCACTGCACTGAAGAGGAATAAGTTTAAACAGTCAGCAAAAAATAAAAAATTCAAATTAAAAAAAAATAAAGAATCCACTGTAGGATCCAATACAATCTACACCATTATCTCAAGAACTGCAGGGCCTCTGCAATCCACACACCAGTTTTCCCAAGAACTTCAGGGCTTCAAATCACTTATTTGTATGGAAAAATTCAGAAAGCAGCAAAACTATGATGATGCTGTGGGAAGCAAAACCACCTCAGTTGCAGGGGAACATCAGTCACTGGGTTTAGCTTCTTCCCTTGACACTGCATTAGGCACAAAACCTGCCTCATCTACCCCTTCTTACTTTCCACAGAGAAGATGTACACAGAGATCACGGTTGCCCTGAAATAAATAGGACCCAGTTCTCTCCTCCTTCTTCACATCTTAGTGCTAGCACTATGGTATAAACATATTCTTGCTTTTACAAGAATAAAATGGTCAATGGCATGATATGATCCTAGGAAAAGAAGGCTTATTATATAAAGCATAGATTAATAGTGATAGATGCTTCTGGAATATGCCTGCAGGTGGACAACTTCACTGATAACTCTTTTCTATTCAATTTTGTTATCTATTTTACCATTTTTGCCACTAAAGTTATGAATCTGTTTGCCCATGCATGATGAAGCATGTTTAAAAAGTGTTCAATACATCATAAACAACTCCTTTATATTCTAACAATGTGGCTAATTACCATTTTCACTTTATAATTTCCATGGTAAAAAAAAAAAAAAAGCTCCTTTGTCCCAAGATGGAGATGTGGACAGGAGAGGAGGGAGAAAACAAGAGAGAGAGAGGAGAGGAGATGGCCATTTCATTTTTGGAAACAGCAAGCGGGCAAAGACCAGATACAAACATAATTGCCATAGCACACTTTTTCTCCTCCTAGCGAATAGTTCAATCAGCTTGAAAAGCTAATAGCAGTGAATTGTGTTTTGTGGTCCATTATTCTTCTGTTCCCCAGCATGGAAACTGTAAGCAGACTCATATTTCAGTGTACCAGGCCATGAAGGCTTGCTATGGGAAAACTAAATCCAACATCCAGGCACACTCAGCCATGACTCAGAACTATTATCACTTGCTAAACACATACCGTATTAAGAAAATGTCACACAGTCACAAAAACAGGATCACGCAAGAACAACAACAAAAATGGATTGGTAAGGCAACAGATACAACTCTTTTCAAGCAAGCACAACAAAGTAAGTATCCAGCTGCTAAGCACAGCAGACGCAAATTCAAAAGGTGAATTAATTTCATGTTGTTCCACTCCTTATTCTGATCAAATGGATATTATGCAGCAAAACAATCATGCAAAGCTGTTCTGATTACTAAGCGTGCAATGGTAAAAGTTCATTGGCTTCCTTTGTTAGTCTAAACTATTAAACAGAATGTATTTGCACCCAAGCACAGAAGCACCTAGCCTGAAAACAAGAGTTTCTTTCATTTTGAAGGATGGAAAGGAGCAAATTCCAACCCCTTTTTGTTCTTTTTCAAGGACAACAAGAAATACCAGAGCAGATATGTAGATAGGCCAAGGGTAGGAGAGATCAGGTGAAGATCCTGTTTACACCATCTGCTGCTGGACCTTAGTGGATATGACAAAGGAAGGAACACAGGAAGGTAGACAGCTGAATACACCACACATACACACTCTGGTTTGATTAAAGTTGTCCCTATTTACAGGAGAGAAGGGACAAAATCAGGCCAGTTGTTCTGTATGTAGAGGAAATATTTTGTAGACTTAGTCTACAAAGGCTTATGCTACAATTTTCTCTTTCAGTTAGTCTCAAAGGTGCTGCAAGATCCCTTTGCTTACTGATATTACAGACTAACATGGCTACATCTTTGACTTACAATCAAGTAAAGATGAATCATGATGTTGTGCAACCCTCGTATTTCCAGGAGGAGAGCAGAGCTGTAGCTTCTTCCCAGGGACCATTGTGCAAACAGTCCCAGGGACATGCCCCAACACACAATGGGAGATACTGCACATTGGGCCACGTTGCATCACCCAGTTGAGGAAATTTCAGTCACTGAATCACATAACTTAACCTCACTGTATCTGTGTGATTCTACATATGGAAAAAATGATATGTCAAAATCAACACAGATTGTTTTTAAAAGGATGCATATGTGTATGCTGCAGTAGGCATGATCTTAGCTGATATAATTTTACAAGATGCTCTCTCTCTCCCCCCACCCCATAGTGTGGAAGGCCTTTTAAAAGGCTGTCCTGGCTATCTGTATGAACACCAGTGTTATGAGCAATGCTGTCAGTCAATCAATATCACTATGTCTTTAGTTCTATCTAGCTTTCCCCCACATCTGGTGCCCTCTAGATATGTTGAACTACATCTCCCATAATTCCCAGGCAGCATGATTGGGCTTAACTTGACCAACTGACTACATGCTTCACTAAACACTATTTCCACATACTGTAATTACATTTACATTCCACTTATTTATTCAAAAGGAGATTTTAAAACTTTCCAAATGGAAGGTATGCTTTGCATTTTAAAATATTTGTCCTCATTTTCAGATTCCTCACTCCTGCCAGATTTTTGAAAGTATCTCTTTTCTACTCATTTTCAAGAGTGACTTGAAAGAAGAAATCTCAAAAAAAGAACCATTAAATCAGCAATTATTCTGAAAACTGTTTGCAGTTACTTTATAATTTTCTCCTGGGTGTTTTGAGTGCTGTCCTTATGAATTTCTTATAGATGTTTTTCTTCCAAACTGATTTTCCCATTTAAAAAGGGGAAGTGGAAAAAAGGAAGGTGAAGCACTTTGAATCAGTGCAGTAAATTAATACAGTGACTATTCTATGTAGTGGGGAAAGTTATAGAAGGCAGTATGAAATAACCTTATCACAAGCCATATATCCAAGTGCAGAATTCAATTAAGCAAAAGCCATCTGATTTACAAGACACTGCCAGGGATATTTAGTGCAGTGGTCTTCTGCACTTACCTTGCAGATCAATGTTTACTGCATCGTGGAAAATAAATGACTAAATCAACACCTTCCAAGACAAGACAGTTATTAGCCTATCCATTCAGAATACACTTAAACCACAGGAACAAAAGGAGAATCATGGTGCTCAAAACCAAGGGCCTATCTAGTCCAGGGCTCCATTCTTCACAGTGGCCAACCCAGTGCCTATGAAAAGCCCCCAAGGAAGACACAAGAGAAACTGGATCTCCCAGTTCCTTTTTAACAATGCTCTGATGCTGTACATCTATACCTCTAAGGCTATCTGATGATGGCAAAGTACCGGTAGCTTGTATCTAACATACTAGGGAACAATACCATATTTGTGTCCATTGGCTATGACTGTTTATAATTTTTTTCCCCTGGAAACTCACCACAGACTGGCAGTGAATGGCTTGCACCCTTGCACCAATCTACAGATCACCATTTTGAATAACACTGCTATACACAGACTTAAATAAAACTTCTAGCTGGTATATGAGTTTTAGAAATAATGTGTATGCGGGGGGGGGGGGGAATAAATATATGAACACTTTGTCTTTAACATTTTATTCATCATTCTCAAAGAAAATATTATATAATAATTTCCTCCATTTCCCCAGAAAAATAAGGTTTTGAGGGAAAATAATTTTAGGGGGATTTTTTCTGTTGGTTTTTTTCAGGCCTTCACATTTCTAATCTAACTCTGAGTCCCTTTTTCAAGCCATCCAAATTCTTAACAAAGACCCTATAATTTAGACAGAAAGTACCAAGTAAGAGAGGGTTGTTGTTGTGTGTGTTCAAGCCTGTTCCGACTTATGGCGACCCTAAGGCGGATCTGTCATGGGGTTTTCTTGACAAGATTTGTTCAGAAGGGTTTGCCTTTGCCTTCCTCTGAGGCTGAGAGAGTGTGACTTGTCCGAGGTCACCCAGTGAGTTTTCATGACCAAACAGCAATTCAAACCCTGGACTCCTGAGTCATATAGCCTTATCACACAACATTGTTATAGCACTATTTTCCCACTTTAACTGTCATGGCAACATTGTGTGGAATCCCAGAACTGGTAATGCAGGGAGGAGCATTGAAGATTCATAGCCAGAAAGCTCCTCTGGGGCCTCACCAAACTACAAACCCAGAATTCTAAAGGATGTTGCTATGGCAGTTAAAGTGAAATATAGCGCTATAACAGTGTAGTGTAATAAGGACCATAGTCCAACTCTCAAATCACTATATCACACCAGCTCTGATACCTCTCCGATCTGGCCCCAAAGCATGGAGTTCACTGAAAGCATGGTCCCGTCTACACGATTTAAATAATACATGCGGCATGCGGAAGTTCGCGCTTCAGTACACACAGCTATTCAGATTCACACACATCCAAAAGAGGGGGGCGGTTTTCCACCCTGAAATACGCACACGCGGCATTCGGGAGAGAAAGCGGATCGTGAAGAGAAATCCGTACGCCGTTCGGATGGCTGATGGGTCTGTACGGTCTGTTCGCACACATACGAACAGGCTGTGTAATCTGATTGGCTGGCCGAGTAGAGGGGGCGGAGCTAGCACGGAGGGGAATTGGGAGCGGCCGCCATGTTGGATTCCTGGCTAGCGAGAGTCCGGTAAGTCCGTGAATTATACATTTATTTATTTTTATTTTATATTGTAAATAGGGAAAAACAACTGTGCGCGAAGCAGGAAACTTAAAAAAAAAGCGGCGGGAGATTTTAAACCACTGCTTGGCTTGCTCGCTCCAGCCAGCTTGGGGAAGAGGGAGTCATAAGAGTTTATGGGGGTAAAAAATCATGTGGGCGGTTCGTATGCATACGAACGACAGCCTATTCATATTTTTTACCCCCCAAACGGATTTTTTTATGATCATATAGACGCACCCCATGTCTGTTCCCCTTCCAATATCCACAGATGTCGACCTGGGGATTTAATATTCAAATACAGACTACTCATGAAAATCTATCACCTCAATGCCCAGACGGCACAGCTGATTACAAGATTTCTATTTGAAATCAATCATGTGTAATGGATGGCGAGCAAGTATGTGTGTGTTTGATATTTATTTCCCTAGCAGGCTTGTTCTCAGTCCATGTATATGGGCAAGTTGAATAAAATGCATAATCTGATCTAGCCCAGAAAAGCTTACTTAATTCCTACTGCTCAGGACTGATGTTTGTGTGGATCTCCAGAGGTTGTTAGAATGCAGCTCATATCAGCCCAAGGCAGAACAACTAATATTGAGCCATTATGGACACTGCAATACAACATCTGGTGGGCCTAACATTTCATAGCCTTTTCTTAGCACATGAACTGCTTGCTCTGAAACCATACTTCTGGCCTGGTGTTTAGAAATGGTGGGAGGGGGAATCCATTATGATCCATTTTGTTCCCTGGCCTTTTCAGATGTCTTTTCTCTTTCCCGATTCTCAAATTCCACTTTTGGCATTATGAAGAGCTTGGGCATTATCAAACTTGCTAAAACTGAACCTAAAAAAAAGTCTATATCATGTTTCACTTACTCCATGCAAACTAAAAATAAAATAGTAAAATAGTGTCAGTCTTTAAAACTTATTTGGGTAGTGAGCACATACTGCTTCATTATTATTAGATGAAATCCCAACTCTTGGAAAACAAAGGGGGGGGGGGAGGAAATCAGTAACCACAGAATAAACATTTTCCATTACTTTGTCTCTTGACAATAAATGAAAGGTCACATTTTAAAAAAGCATTCACTCTGTGAGGATGTGGCATGACATTACTGGATAGTCCCATGCTTATATTTTGAAATACTGGCTAGTAGACAGCAACAATTTCTTATTTCAGTGTTATGAGTTATGCTTGATAAATATGAATTTCAAGTAGACTTTTGATGAGTCAGGCAAGGAGCTGCCTCTTGCCAGAAGCTGCATGCACTGTAAAGAGGCATATTGGAAGAGCAGGGCAGTGAAAATTCTGGATCCCTGTCCATTTTGGAGAAGTTAAGCCTAATTTTAAAGTATTTTAAAGTACAAACTGGAAATTTTTAAATGTGATTTTAGATTAGTTGTTTTAAATTTATATTTGTTTAATGTTTTTTTATGGGGGAGGGTGGGAGTGGGGGTGTTTAGGGATTTTATTTGTATTGTATTTTAAATTTTGTAAGCCGCCCCGATTGTTTTAACAGAGGGGCGGGGTATAAATAAATTTTATTATTATTATTATCATTAAATTTCCTCCTTCCTGCTGACAAGGAAATGGCCTAATTGGTGCATTCAGGAGATTTATCAGTGTGCTTAACTGTCTTGTTTATCTCCACTGAATGTTGTAGACCCTACCAAACTGGCTCAGATTGGTACACACACATGAACCCACACCCACTGTAAGGTATTGTGCAGTTTCCAGAGATGTTGGGCAACCCTATTTGGATTTGAAGGAGGGCAAATGTTGATACTTAATTTGTCTCATGTGCAACTCCATTGTGTTGATCTCCCAGACCACCATTATTAGTGCCCAGTGTGTGAAAGGCAAATGTCACATTCACATCTGCCCTTCGCACACAAACCAAAAACCTTTGCACATGAGCCATGAGGCCTTTTCGAACATGGGGCCTTTCAAACTCTCCACAAAATAACGTTAAGGTCATGTTTTGCCCTGTCCAGAGATGTCCCCCTCACTCCAGGTGACCACCCCCAGGCTAGAAAAGGTCTATATAAATATACATATGCATAGGCCAGAGAGAGAATCTCTCTCTCTCTCTCTCTCTCCAGAAGGTCTCAGAGGATCTCTTTCCTTTTGAACCCTCCACATGGTCCTCTTCATCAACTACCCTGGATCTTCAGTCACCGAGCTTACCTGGACTCTTCTTTGCATAAGAGGGTGAGAAAATTCATGTGTGTCTTAGTCTGTAGTCTCTTAAATTTAGATGCATCCCTCTACCCCCCACTTAGATTGGTCTGGAGTATAGTTTTTAGCACCTGTGCCATCATTCCCCTCTTTTTCCTTTGAGAAACTGCTATTACCAGCTTGTATTAATATAGACTACTCTGTTGGTCTTTACCACTATGTTTTTTCCTGTCTTTTAAAATAAAGAAATATTTGTTTTTGCTGCAAAATCAGCTTGTCATCAACCTGATTTCTTCCCTTCTACCTCAATTTTACTTGGAGTCACTCTGGTTAATTGTCTATTTTTAAAAACTTTAGCCTGTAAGGTCCTGCAGAGAGTTAGTGCCTGGAGCAGCTTTCTCCCCAAACCAGTAAACCCAGTGGACTGCTCCTAACATCAGTTTAATAAATAATCTAATAATATTTTGTAGCTTGGCTTTGTATTGTCTTATTCATTCCTTTATTCAAAATATACCAAGAACAGCCGTGGCACACAAAGATAACTACAACACACATTTGTACTCCACAGTGACAGAACTCTCATACAGCAGCATTTTTATTCTGATTCCCTTATTGTCACAAATTGCACTATGATTGTTTAATAGGATAAAACAAGTCATTGTCCTCCTCTATTCCTCCACAAACCAAGCCTTCTACATCAAAAGTGGGCAAAGTGTGGCTTATGGGCCACATGTAGCCTCCCAGTGCCATTTTTGTGGGTCCCTATGGATCAAAAATATTTTTCTTGCAAATGTACTCTAGGGTGTACGGATGACATTTCCAACACATCCCCCAGGGATCCAAAAACAATTATTGTATAATAATAATAATAATGCCTCAAAATGTCCACTAGGGTGCAAGGGGATGCATTTCCACCACATTTTGCCGGTCCCCTGGGTCAATTTAGATCCAGGAGAGGACTTTTTTTGAAACCGAAAACATGGTGAAAATGCTCCCATACCTACTTAGAAGCATTTGGGGCATTTATTATTATTATTATTATTATTATTATTATTATTATTTTGGTGGGAGCAGATGCTGCCCTCCAAGGTCTCCTAGGGGATTTATATGCCCCCCTAGTCTTTCATAATTACCCACCCCTGTTCTACATCAAGGGTGGACAAATGCATCCCTCCAGATATTTTTCACCTGTAACTCCCATCAGCCCTAGTCAAGACAGTCAATGTCAAAAGATAAAGGCAGCCATAGTATGAAAACATCTGGAGGGTTACAGTTGCCCACCCAACTCTACACCCTGAGCACATGCATTCTACATATTCCGGATCCTCTCTCTATTCAAAACTTCCTTCTCTACATGCACACGTCACATAAATAAGGCTGGACTGACAGAGGTTGAAATTACACTGATTCCTTCCAGAAAAGTAATAGTTTCTAAAGGCCTCAAGTCACATAATGAGCTGATTTGGATGTCACAATAAGGCAGGTTTATAGAGGAACTGCGACTTATTATGCACTGCCTAATCACTCCCACTAAACAAAGCACATTCCTTCCATCTGTGGTTGGCTCACCGTAACATCCAAATCTAGCACAGTGGCTTGTATTTTCCCTGACAACCCAGAGAAGGGCTCATGGTTTGCTCTTATTTATTTATTTATTTATTTATACCCCACTCTTCAGCCAAAAGGCTATCAGAGCGGCTTACAAATTATTTTAAGCAACAGCAATTTACACATCTACACTGCATTAAGCAGTTTCCAATGTGTGTTAGCTAATTGCCCCCACAAGCTGGGTACTCATTTTACCGACCTACGAAAGGATGGAAGCCTGAGTGAACCTTGGAGCCCGCTAGAATCGAACTTGCAATGTGGTGACTTGACGTACTGGCATTTAACCACTGCACCACCAGGGCTCCTTGATATCTAGATTCATTTTCTGCTTCTTCAGGGGAAAGGGAAGCAAATTCTTGTGAGGTTCAGCCCTCACAATAAACAAACTACAGGTAGAAAGTTCATCATCTGTTTAAGCCATTCCAGCTGTCAGTGAATGTCATCCGCCAGCATGCATGAGCACATTGCCCTATCCATAATATACAAAACATGTCCTGTATGTCTGGCACAAGTAGGATCTAGTCTGTGGCTGCATATTTTTTTATGCAATTAAGCCTGCAAGCTTATGTACACTGAGTAAAAACGTGTAAGGAAATGCATAAATAAATAAATGGCACAAAATGGCTGTAATCATAAAACAGTGCTACTCAGGATTAAGTCTCACTGGAGCCAGTGTGACATACACCCAGAGAAACCTACTGGACTGTAGAAAAAAAAAACTGCTAGACAAAGAAATAACGGCACACATCACATACTTAGAAACAATAACATCTCAATCAGATCACATTTAGCTCTCATAGCAGGTGTTTGGCAACAACTGAAAACATGCCATATTCTAGCCCAGAATATTCATGCAACAGAAGTAAATGGTCTAATGCTTGAGATGGCATACTGAACATTTTGTTACACTCCCTATAAAAGCCAAAATGGGTAAATCTTTAAAAGCTGCAATTAAGAGTAGAGCACAATGATCACCCTTGCCACTAACATGGATGGCAACCCTACAAGAGGACAGCAGTGAGTATGCATTGCAGATGGTGCTTGCTACCAAACTACAGACAAAGCAATAAAATTCCTCAGTGAGCTAATTCTACACTTGTACATGGAAACAACACTTACTGTTTGTATTTTTATTATCTAGGAACTCTCAGAGTAAATAAGTAGTTGGAGAAAAGATGGCATCATTTCAGTAGACAGAACCACCAATTAAACGAAAAGATATGTTTGCACTTGCTATGACTCTCTCTACTTGTTAACTCTCTCACCCAGCTGGAAATGATGCTTGTATTGCTGTGATTGAACCCATCAACAATAGTAGCCACAGCATCTCGGGGGGCCTGAGGCAAATTTCTCCCTGTGTGAAGAGTTTTCAGAGTTGTTAATGTGAAAAGATAGTCGCTGTTTCCCTCATCCCTGTCATCAAATTTAGCTCCAGCTGCATGAATGAGGATGAAAAGAATACATAAACAAATGTTTTCAGCTTCCCCTCCCATCAGGGGTGACTTCTGAAAACATGCCCATTGTGATGAATACCAGCTACTAGGTGAGAGCACAACAGCTGAAGACTATTCCCACAAACCATGAATAAGTCTACACACCCAGTTTATGATCTCCACATAATCTGTGAAGTATACTAAATAAGCTTAACATCCAACCAGCTCAATTTATTAAGAAGACAGATATGAGATTGGATCCTATATGCCTTTCTTTGTGTCTGCAGAAGGTCTTCTTATTCAGCAGAGGCTCTCACTAGCGGAAGGCTATTTTCACATTGTATCCTTCCCTGTGCAGTCCTCAGGCCACTTTTCACACTGCTCCACAGGGTTCCCCAATCCCACAGGAGACAATCTGAAAGGAATGCACAGGACACTGGAGAAGAGAGGAAATTATATCAACATCCCTCTCTCAATCAAAGGTCACTCTGGCTTTCTGAGACCATAACCAATCCAGTTGCCAAGTAACACTTTGACTTTCAAACTCAATCACTACCACACGTGCCCAATCAGAAAGCCAACAGCATTTTGCTAGAAAGGCTATTACCCAGAATGACTTCTGGTCAATGAGAGCTTTTAATGGACAGGAATCCACTTATGGGATCTCCAGCCTATTCTAAATAGATTACAGAAATTACGTCACGTGCAGAACATCTGCATTTCATGGCAATGTTAGGAAAGACATAAGTAGACTTTGAAAAACTTCTTTACTTGTTGGCATATATACAGCATGCTTGAATTAACTTAAGAGCTTCTTGAGCCCACTCACATTTGCCCCAAACTGTAATTCTATCAGGAAGACTAGTGCTTATCAACTACAATCTCAGGACTCTTTGTCAGAAATACACAATTAGCCCCAATTTATACAAAAATAATAAAGATTTGTAGCAGAGACATGATCAAACAATTGCCAGAGTATGAGTGGACTTCAACTATAATGCTGACTGAATAAACTGGAACCATGATGTATACATGTATATTGGGTTTATGTCTGTTTTCAAGCTTTTATTAATTTACAGAAGCCCTTGTAGAAAACAAAAGCATTGCTGCAAATTCATTCTCATTCTTCATCATCATTAGGCTTTTCCTACCATTCACATTTTGGCTGAAGGAGGGGGTGGGATTGGAAAACCCTATTTTTTTCCGAATTATCCACTTAAAATGATGACTGCCCTCCATGATTGAAGGTGACAGATCGCCTGTAGATATTACTTTGGCTTGTTCAACAGTGCTAAGATTCCATAATGCTGGTTTCAATATCATTTAGTCCTACTAATATTAAAAATGTTAAAATGTCATTTTAATCAAGTCACCCCAATTTGGCATGGTCACTGCCTAAGTATTCTTAACAGCAGTGGCATGTTATGATGAAGGATAATACAATCAGAATCTACTACTTTCCTGGGTACTTCCAAAGTCTACCAGTGATCTGCAGCATTTGCAATTTGTGGTGTATCTTGAAGTAGAGGCTCCTTGATCAAGTGTCAGGCTTTTAGATCACATTTCTTGGCAAATGGTCTCTCTGAGTGTGTTCAAAAATTCTATAGCCAATTCAATATTTTACATGCCTCAGAGCAATAGGAGAATAGCAATCAACTTAATGCTAGGGTTCTGAGTGAAGAATGTATGTAATCAGCCTTGTAGTCCAACCTTAAAGACAATAGTGAGCTTTCTCACACATAGAAACCTACGCAACATGACTGTGGTTATCTGCACTCTTAACCTGGTAGATAATCAGCACAGACATCTTCTCACTTTCAGGAAAATCAACCTCCTTGTTCAGATGCTATCTTACTTGGTGATGTTACCTGTAGGAAGCAGATCCTGCTTATCCCCAATATACCTAGAGATTTCATAAGGATGAGTTTACTTCTCCCTTGATGATGTTCTGGAGGGAAATAGGGCCCTTAATTCAGAATACTCTGCTCAGTAGGACAAGTCTTCCTTCTATATGTATATGTAGACTTTCCTTCATGCAAGCAACTATGCAACAGCTTTGAGGGAATTCAAACAACAAACAATACAAATTGACAAAATTCAAGAGAAAGATGGCACATATTCTAAAGTACAAAAATCTGCCAAAACAACTCAAATTACCCCAGTGTTCAGGGGCAGGCTGTGATTTGCACAAATGCTTACAAGTGTCATTAATGGATGTCCTGTATAGCTGTCCTAACCATGACTTTTATTAATCCATCCCAACAACCTTATGCATGATTTTTTTAAGTAAATGAGGGGAGGGAATAAATAGGATTTATTTGTTGAAAGAATGACTATAGTTTATTCAAAATTCAGTCATAGTCCAAAAAACACCAACACTGCACTTCAGATGTCAGTCCACGTGCCATCAGTCCTTGGAGAACTTACAGGAAAGAAAGAAACAATGGTAGCCATTGGGTACAAATATGGTAGTGGTCCCTGGTATACTGGGGAGTTGGAACTGCCAGTCCTAAACATTAGACAGATTAAGAAGCACTGCTAACACCTGCCTTTATTTCCACCCTATGTAGGCAGTTGAGATGTTGAAAAGCTTCACATACTGTATATTTTGGTCTTACAACTTAAGGCTTTGTGAACTCACATTTCAACTTTCCTTTCAGTCAAATCCCCCTCCTGTGTTTAGACAGAAGGACCAGATAGAATGAGAGAATGACAAAGACGTTCAGTGAAATAATTATGTGGGAAGTGCAACATGAACACTCTACATTGTCTCCTATCATTCCACTGAGTCTCCGCTCAAAATCTATTCCACTCCACAAACTGCCGCTTTTCTTGCTTGTTTACCTTCTCTCTCTTATTCTTTTTCCCAGACAAATGTTATGAATGTAATTCTTATTTCCAAAGAAAACAGAATTCCTTGTTTATTCAGGTATATTTCAGGCAAGGGTTACAGTATATTTGAAACTAAGCCCCAATAATATACACCACTTTCTTTTCCTATGAGTATGGATGTCCCAACTTGACTGACCTCTCTTTGCCTGCTCTGAGCCTTGCCTCCTTCTCCATACAACATCCCAACACCAGACTACCTTTTGTCCATAAAACCTAAACTTTGCTTCCCAAAGTCTTGTCTATCAGTTCACATCCCACACTCATTAAGAATTTCCCACCTCTCCCCCATCCAAACACACAGGATATTTAATGACTCACTGTCTTCAAGCCAACAGAATGATATTTGTCAAAGGACTGAAGCATCTGATGGTTCTCCCTGCAAATAAACATGGGAAGATAGGAAGCTGTCTTATGCTGTGTCATAGCATTACTCCATCTAGCTAAGTATTGCCAATTCTGATAGGCAACAGCTGCACTGTTGTGTGAACTATTCCTGCTGTCTAGGCTTGTCACAAGTCCTGGATGTGGTCAGAAATGCATGGGAAACAATAAAAGCTCTGGTCCCAATCTTCGTTCACATGTAAGAAAAACTATACACTCTTCAGTTAAGTCCCCCACGAACATCCATTTCTTGCCACAGGTATAGCTGGAGGGGGCAAAATGAGGGCACTGCCCCCTCAAATTAGAATTCTGCCCTGATGACATTTTTCTTCAACTCCCAAATTTCTAGCATTGCAGTCACTAAAACAAATTCAGCTGAGCATTTAGAAATACAGTGTAGGCACCCAAAGGAAAGGGGCAGGCAAAGTTATAAGGGAATGCAAACATAGTCAAGATAAGAGTTCTAGGCAGGAACGATTTTCAATGTCTCACTCTTTGCAATGCTTCCAATTTGGGGACAGAAGGTAAATTGCATTGGCGGGGGGCAGACATCTTATTTGGGAGGCAATGTCCTCTTTTTGCCCCCCCCCATAACTAGATCCCTGAACTTCAGGCAAAGGGGTCATCTGATACTTGCCTGATTCCAAAAATAGGCAGCATGGCAAAGGGCTTAGACAATGAGGGAGAATTAAAACAGGTTCCAGTTACCCATTTCATCATAACCCTTTTTTTGTACTCACACCATTTCTCTCTCTCTCTCCCTCCTCACATCTGCACCTGACCAACAACACAAGTAAGATCTGAAACAGCATGTAGGCCTCTGACTCCAATATCATCACTTTTCTTTAGTTTTTAAACATCTTTTGCCTGATGAAGTCAGTACAACTTTGAAAGCTTGCATCATAAAGGTATTGCTTTTTTGTGGATTTTGGATTTGTTTTGCTGCATGTCTAAAACGGCTCCCCCTGAACATGTCACCTATCCTAGGTGTACCAAATTTTTCTGTTATACACACAGCTTTTTGCTGGCTGGAGAAAGGAAAGTAGGCACGTACAGTATAAATTACTGTTCATTTAAACCAGTGTTTTCCGGGCTAAATGATGTGGAGAACTGGCATTTTTTTCCCCAGTGCACCATGGGCCAGAGCTATATTTGTGCCCATCAAGTACAATTATTTTCTTCTTTCCTGAAAACTTGCCAGGGACTAGCAGCCAATGGTTCAGGTACTGGTCCCCATCAAGGGACCACCAGTTTGAGTAGCACTGCTTTAAACTCTACCTTTCCTTCTTGTTTTCCAAACCCACTTTTATAATTGTGTCACTTACTTTTCTTTGTTCTGTTTCTCATTCCAGGAATGATGGCAAAGGTAAACACAGGCCCCATTATTATATAATATTTGTGCGGGGTGCCTAATATATTAAGCCTTAGATTTATTTTTTAAATTCCCCTCCCAAGAACAAACGATGAAAAAATATGAAATTAATCTTTTATAGTTCTTCCAACTTCTCTTTCAAGGCTACTATAATGAGTTCACTGTCTCTGTGGATGGTGATTTACTGATAGTGTCACAAAGTCAATTTTACTATGAGATATGTTATCATGGTTTAAGTTTTACTGTTCACGGAAACCTTGATAAAAACGATGCAATATACCTGCATGGGGGGAAAGGAAGGGAGTCTTTGTAGAAGTCAACTGAAAGTATACAGAAAATAACTTTCATTAACATTTGTCAAAAGTTTGCTAAAAGTTTTTCATTTCAGCCATCGTGATGAATTTGTAAAGGAGCCATCTGAATATATGGAATATATTTTGACATAAATTTATGCTGCAAACTCTTCTGAAAACATCTCATTTCTACAGCTATGGGGTAAAATGCATGTTCTAGTAGAGACTGGGTTGCTGCTCAAAACTACATTTCAGCAGCTGGATTTAGACAATCATACCTTGGCTTAATAACTACCATTCTCCCTCCCTACAGCCCCTTCACAGCATGACTAATCAAACCAGCAAATCTCTAATTAACCAGTTTCCCATTTTATCAGTTCCAGAAAACTCTGATTACTAGCTTCAGAGCAAGCCTGGTTATTAATCCCACTTCAAACCATGGAGAAAAGGCATGATGTGACAATTATTCATTACAATATGAGAAATAGGAACCAGTATCAGTAAACACATAATGAAAAGATCTACCACCTATTTCTCCCTAAGGCCTATTCACATCCCAAGTGGAATAGAAACAAAAAATCTATACCCATCACCTTGCCTTTTCATCATATCAAAGTGTGTATCTACCCAACTTGAGAAACAGAGAAAGTTCTAGGAAAGAAAATTTCAAAGCATTCTTTCAAAAGAAGACTTTATTTATCACTGAACTTTGGAGCTAGGTGCTTGACCATGTGATTACAACCCAACTCTTAAGACTTAAGAAATGAGACAGATTATCTTGACCTATTTCAGTATGGCTTTTGATATGGCTTAGCAGTCAGATCTGGTTTAGCAGCCAGACCTGGCTTAGTGATCATTGGAGATGAACTGGGAACTAAGAGGGGGATAAACTATGCTTGGTAGGAGGAATGTACTGTATTGGTTTTGCTGGGCCTCTCAGTGACGTTCAGAGACAAACATGGTATTCTTTTTGATTACTGGGATGAGATTTGGGGGCAACATTTTACAGTGTCTCTGGTCATTTCCAAAGAGCAAGTACTGGGAAACCTCCAGTCAAACATGTTGTCTTATGGTGTCTTCCAATGTGGAGTTTTGTTCTCTATACTACTTCACAGCTATGTAAAACTGCTAGAGGAGATCTTCTAGATGTTTAGAGTTGGCTGTCACTAAATGTAGATCATTTGGTTCTTTATACCTCTTTACCATCTCTGTCCAAGGCAACTATTTTTTTATTTATTGTATTGTATTTATACACCGCTCTTCAGCCACAAAGGCTATCAGAGCGGCTTACAAATGGTCAATTTAACAGTTCCCTGCCCTCAGGCTTACAATCTAAATAAGACATGACACATAAGGAAAAGGGAATGGCAGTAAGAGTAGGGATTAAATCCAGCAGACACTGCTGGTCCTTCATTCCTTCCAAGGCCAGAGTAGTTGGGATGGAGGGAGGGCCTTTCACCTGCTTCTGGGCCCAGGCCAGATGGAGTTCAGCCTGCCTCTTCTTCTCTCCCTCCAAGGGAAGGGCAGTGGCAGTTGGGATGGAGATCCTGAACTGTTCTGCAAAGCTAGCGATGAGCTTGGTGTAGTCCAACATGGCAAAACTATCAAGAAAGGGCCTGAGTTGTTTTCTTCAGGAGGGCGTCAGACTGTCCTAGGTGGGGTTGCACTCTTCTGAAAAGCTCAGGTTCACAGTTTCTGAGCCCTTTGGGACTGAATTTGGTTCTGGATAGCTAGAGAATTTTTATTCATTTGGGCTGGTGTTTAACTGTGTTCCATACCTGAAGGGGTGATATCTGTCCATCACAATGTATGCATTTGTTACATTTGAGGAACTGGCCTTGGAGACTGTTCAGAGGTTTTAGCTAGTGCCAGATAATGTTGGAAAAGTTCTAGCTGGTGCAAGATTAAGGGATCATGTTAGCTCTTTGATGTACTAGCTCCACTGAATGCTGTTCTGTTCTATGTGATATTCAAGCAGCTGGTTATCACCTTGAAATCCATTAATCCCTTAGGACTATAATGCCTAAAGGACTATATATCCCAAATATGAATCTGTCTGCTCTCCAAAGTACTCCTCCAGAGTAATGTGGCAAGGCCTCCCTCTGGATGTTTCTTTGGGACACATCAGGTGGCGACCTGAAAGAGGGCCTTTTCTACCTTCTATGCTGGACTTAGCCTTGCAGGATGTTCAGTTGCCTATCACTTTTCCAGTGCCATACCATATTCATTTTCTAATAAGTCTTTATCATTATCTATCAGCACGAACTGTTGTTTTCTTTCATTCAGACCTGGCTTCTTCTTCTGGTTTGATAGCTGTTTTTTGTATTTTATTGATCTATTACTGTTTTGGCTGGTTTTTAATTATTGTTTCTATTATTTTCATGAATGGAGGAATAAATAAAAGAAAAAATAGAATAAATAAATAAAGTAAACAAATTATAATTAGGAGCCTGACATAGGTGTGCTTCAGTACCTATAGTAAGTTTGATGTGCTCACTTTGAAACAATATCCAATACAGTTGCCCCTCCACATTCGTGAACTTAGCATTCGCGGTTTTGATTATTCGTGGTTTTGGGAGGGCCCCCCCGCCCTCCCAAAACCGTGACAAGGGGCCTCCTGGAGGCCCCGTGAAGGCCAGGGGTGGAAGCGGGGAGGCCCGGGGAGGCCTCCAGAGACTCTCCGGAGGCCCCATGAAGGCCTTGGGAGGTAGGGGGAGGGCTGGGGAGGCATCCACGGGGCCTCGGGAGGGTCTCCGGAGGCCCTGTGAAGGCCTTGGAAGGGAGTGGGGAGTCCGGGGAAAGCGACTATGGGGCCTCCGGAGGCCCCATGGTCGCTTTGGCGGGGGAGGGGGAGGGCAGTCATTATTCGTGGAATTTTCACATTCGCAGGCGTCTGGGGAACCTAACCCCCACTAATGTGAACGGATGACTGTAATTCTGAACTCCAATAAAAATAACAAAAAAAGTTCCCATTTTTGTTTAATTTACATTCATTACTATGAGGAACTCACACATGCTCAGCTCACTCAGCTTCCACTAGATACTTAGGGAATACTTAAAAAAAAAACAGTGACAATTCATCATGCCACCAAGTCTTGTTAGCTGTGCTTGTTTCTGCACTACAACACTCAATATATTCTAGCTGAAGTGCATTTTGGATCTACAAAACTGCCCAAAGTAGTGAGGATAAAGGATGCTTCACATTTTCTAAAATAAGGAACACAGTATGAGTTCTTCATCTATTGTCCTCCTCTTGTACAAGATACATATCACAGAATGCCAAGAGAAAGCATATTAGTCAAACCACACAATTAATGCAGTAGCACAAATATTTTAGAAGCATTTTTAAAAGAAGTGTAAATGATTCCCCCTCATATACATCTGTCTAATGGACATCAAGCAATTCAAAATCTTCTCCAGCTGCCAGAATTTCTCAGAGTGAACTATAATATGGACACAAATTTAAGACAATAGCCTTGAGAACAACTTGGCAGAATAGGTAGCACAGATGACAATTAAACCAAACCATTTAAAAATCTGTGACTTATGAGGAATATAAAAATTATGCTAAAGGTTAATAAAACCTGTGCCTTATGCAACACACTGTTATTCTAAAGCTACGGGGAAGAAAAAAGTATTTACAAATTTCAGAAAAGGACTCCCCAATGTTACATAGAGAGGGGGAAAGGAGCATTAACCTTATGTATACTTTACAACCTGTAAAAGCACACACCCATAGGCTCTGTAAATGCCTGCATTTATTTCAACCAAAACCCAAGAATCCTCACAGCAGAAGTTGAAAAAAGTGACAGATAGAAGTTTCTTCCAAGGTTTACTGCACACTGCTAATACTAGATACTGAACCGCTTCACTTTGAGTATAGCCAATGTCTTTAAGAAGGTTTGCCACTCTTAATGCTTGAACAATAAACTACTGTATTAAAGAGGAGATCCGATCATTTGGAATAAAGCAAATTATTTTTTTAAAACTCTGAAATCCCAAACCACGTTTCATCCCTAAGTCGCCTGTGTGTTTATATGGAGACTGATCACCGTATCAGCCGGCTTCCACAGGTGAAAGTAACATGCAATGGTTGGCTTGGTGCTTTTTGGCAAAGATAGCTCTTATCTTCATAAATTTTAATCATTCTAATGTCCACTGGAGGTCCTATCAATGATCAGATTTAACTATAAGCTCAGCAGGTTGTGTGTTAAGAGACGTCTTGGACCAGAAAGTAGAGACACTTCGAGCCAGAAATCCCTAAGAGAATTTAGATGTTCAAAAACACTACGCTAAGACATCAACTCAATGTAGCATATTACAAAGCAAAGCACATCATAGCAGTATGGGTACAAAATGAAAGCAGAATGGAGTGATGGGAGAGATACTGATTATACTTTCTGGGACAGTTATGCTTTACTGTGCTCTCAGCTTTTGTTTGTGGCAAGTAGATTTACTACTATGGTGTGTTTTTTAAAAAAGAAAAGGAAAAACAAACCCCATTATCTCTGAATTAGGCTATGCAGGTCTACACTGGCTAGAACATTTCTCTTTAACTTATACAGAAGTAGCACAAATAAAATCTCTTATCTTGGAGCGCTGTTGTAAATTTGGATGGTATAGAAATATTGTCTGACCTTTCCTTCTATAAGAATAATGTACACAGAGTTTTACAAAAAACAACAATTTGTAAGAGTCACAAAGGAGTTATAATAAAATTAAATCTCTTTCAAGTACAGCACAGATAGTTTTATTATGGGGTAAGGGAGAGAGAGAGAGAGAGAGAATGAAACACGAAACCAACAAAGCATTCCAATACATATTTACTCAGAAGTAATTCTCACTAGGTTTAATGGGGCCTACTCTCAGGTAACTGCTGTAAGCAATTCGTGTTTAAAATTGGGAATAATCTCTAATAACCAGACTGCTGGACCCAAGTGTGGGCAAACTTAGGGTACATGTACACTGTAGAAATAATGCAGTTTAACATCACTTTAAGTGCTGTAGTTCCATCCTATGGAATCCTGGAATTTGTAGTTTTACAAAGTCTTTAGCCTTCTCTGCCAAAAAGTGCTAGTGCCTCACAAAACCCCAAATCCCAGGATTCTGTAGGATGAAGCCATGACAGTTAAAGTGGTGTCAACCTGCGTTATTTCTACAGTGCAGATGCACCCTTAGTCTCAAATCTCCACTCTGCTCATCACCACAATTAAAGCACAACCCACCTCACAGGGTCACTGAGAAATTAAAGCACTGCTCTGGGCTCTTTGAACAAAGAGTGGACAACAATGTGCCCACTAACATATATGGACTATCTGCAGATTATGCCCATCTGAGGCACCTCTCTGGCATTATTTTCACATTTGGCAACTGGTCTGTGGGAGCATCATCACAATGATAGCTGCACTGGATTGACGGCACCCTGGATCTTGTTATACTATGCTACAGAAAACCCAAACGAATGTCTGTATTCAACCCCAAAGTGCTGAATGGCCCATTACCATCTTCTCCACTCTTGACTGTGTAAGACAGAGGACCATATTTTGCTAAGATGATAAATGTTGTAGTGGATGCAAACCTACTAACCTTTGCCAGAGATTTAAGGAAGGGGGCAGGCAGACTGTGAAAAATGAATGAACCCAAACCACAGCAGCTCACAGAAAATATACTTCTACCATGGAACAGCGTATGCTTCCAAGCACCAGCCACCTAAGTAGAAGAGGAGTCTTTAAGGGGTTGCACCATCCCCACTACTACTAAGATTTCCATGTAGAGGGAGCTCTGGTTTCAGAAAGTTATTTTTTGCACATAGCACATTATCTACGGCACCTTTGCCCTCTGTCCCTGAGTGCCTGAACAGATATACAGTTGTCCCTTCACATTTGCTGGGGTTTGGTTCCAGGACCCCATGTGAATACCCAAATCTGTGAATACTCATGTCCCATTATATACAATATACAATGGCACAGCAAAATGGCGTCCCTTATATAAGATGGCAAAATCAAGGTTTGCTTTTTGGATTATTAATTTTTTAAGAAAATTTAAAGCCGTGAATACTTAAAACCGTGAATGCCAAATCCGTGAATGTGGAGGGACAACTGTACCAGATATAAATGCTGTGTCATATGTATTAGAAAAGCTGTATGTAAGTGAACCACCAACCAACAATAACAACATTATCTGGAAGTGCTAGAAGAGGTGGAGTGGGGGAATCTGTGGAAGGAGGAATATGAGATTATCCTTGTCTAGCCAGGTCAGGAACCAAACTAAGAAGCAAACAGATTGCTACGTTTAAAAAACAATAAATTATGTGGAATTGGAATGAGTGGACAAAGTGTCTCCATAGTCTTGGTCTATTGTCAAGATATCAATGTATCATTGTGGGCATGCTACAATGAGGTTTCAAATCTGATGTCCTATGGAGGCTGTGGGGGAATTCAAATCAAATGGAAGAGGAAGAAGGCTAAGGGTCTGCTGTATGCCCTGCCTCCCAGCCTCACAATTGCCTAGATACACTCTTCTTCTTTTTTAAAAAAATCCTCTTCTCATACTTCTTGTTTTGAATAAATGGCAAAAGAAAGAGCTGCATGTAGTGGACCTTGGGGTGGAATAAATAATCTCTGAACATTTTTGGAACACTTTCATCTCCGCCAACAGGGATGAAAAATGCTGAACTCCTTTCACAGGCTGGATGAGAATAACACAAGCAGATCAAAACAAAACAAGCCCTTATTTTAGCACCTGCTAACTGAAACTCAGATCCAACAAGATGGGATGAAGTGAAAAACACAGCTAGTATAACTAGGGTTGCCAGAGTGGGAACTGGATGGGGCTCCAGTACTATGTAGAAGAGGGAATTTCAGTAGGTGCTGCTTTTTACATGACAAAGAACACTTAGAGAAATTCCCTCTTCTACATGGCCATTAAAGGTACAGGAATCCTCTCCAGTTTTCAGTCTGGCAAGAGCCCACACGTGGTCTGCTTTGTGTAACATCTTGCACAAGTGGTTTCACAATGGTAAACTGCAACGCTTTCCTCCCTTACACTGACTCTATAGACACACGGAGCTTGTGACAGTGAAATAATACTACTGGATTCAGGCCTGAGCTGGACTCTGAGAATTTGTGCAGAGCCATACTACATGAAAAACAAACAAGAAGGTCTTTAAATATGTTTTTGAAAAGGTAGACAGTTGCCTTTGTAGTGATCTACAATTAATCTCCAGTTCCAAAAAGCTACTCTTTTCAAGATGCTGAAGGGGAATATTACCACTTCTTTCCAATCAAAGATGAAATAAGACACAGTTCAATTCTGAAGACTTTTGAGTTTCCCAAGTTATTTTAGGTTAAGTTAGAGGAAAAACTAGGATAGGACTGCATGGGAAGCATGTTAAGTCAGCTCTGTGAAAATTAATTAGGCCTCTGAAAAACTTTCTAGTTAAGAAGCAATTAATAGGCTACAAACTCATTTCCTTAAAAATGGAAATGAACTCTTGTCTACTTCCAAAGAACTATGAAGTCTGACACTGTTATTTGTATCATTTTCTAAAAGGCTAAAAGTTCTTTGAAAATATATCAGTCATTTCCCCCCCTCAGTGGCTGATCAAACCTGCCCAGTAAAAATGTTCTGAGCAGGCAAGTTGTATTACAGCCACGGTTTATTTCCGTCAGAGGTTGACTGCTGAAGTGTGAAAGAAACTCATTAAAAATCTCTCACTGTGATCCTGCAATGGAATGAAAAAGGAGGGGGGGAGAGAAAATACTTAATGAAGGGTACCTTTAGCCTGAAGCTACATTCATATTCTGTATTCTTTTTCCCCCTCTCCCCTACTCCTATTTTACTAAGCAATTAAAAGAGAGCAATTAGTCATAGGAACACCATTCATATTGGTCAAACTGGGAGAATTACTATGTTAACACTTATTTTCTGCTAATATTATGAAAGTTTAATGAGGGGAATAATGGATAGCAGAACTGACCATATTGGGGGGGGGAATATGAAAAATAAACAGATGGAGCATCCTACCTTAGTCTTAAAACAAGGTTCACAGCACACGGAATTTCTCCATATTCATTGGCAACAGCAGGTCCAGTCTGTTGGTTTTTTTGAAAAAAGAGGGGGAACCCCCCAGAATATATTTGTGAAAGTTGCAGTATATTATTCCTAAAGATGTTTCCATATTATAAATTAAGGTAGAATCCATTTTAAGGTAATTATTCCATTTGATTGTGAATGAAGTAACCATTAATTTTACAAGGAAAAAAACACGACGACAGAAGATTTAAACAAAGAACAATTAAACTCAAGCTATTAAAGTGGTATAGGTAGATTAAGCAGATGACAAGCACAACTAATTGAAGTCTATTGCCCCAGATTAGTTTGATAAACTGAGAATTAAGGGGGCTTGGTTTTAGAACACCCAGCTTCACATGATGATATTTACCCTACTGAGTGCTGGTTTAACAGAGCATTACACTTAATGAGACACCAAGAAAAGCACAGTTTCTCCACCCCATAGTGTTTAAGAGTAGATGAAGAATTACTAGTGTTACGGTAACTTCTACAATGAGGACCCCAATCCACATTTTTCTGAAGGCTAATACACACATCTAACTTTGGCTGGTTGATATCTGAACTGATCATCTAGTGAACA
This sequence comes from Gambelia wislizenii, assembly GCA_030847615.1. Classification (NCBI taxonomy): domain Eukaryota; kingdom Metazoa; phylum Chordata; class Lepidosauria; order Squamata; family Crotaphytidae; genus Gambelia; species Gambelia wislizenii. Next base: position 284,545,013 of record JAUMIR010000001.1, on the reverse strand, counting down.
CTGGGAACAAAGTTGTCTTATTACACACTCATGGGACAATCTGAGACCCCTTCACCACATGCCATCCTAGCTGGATATTCTTAGTCACACCAATTTGACTGGCTCGTAAATCCACTAATGCAACCCATGTATACATAGCTTTAATAGACAGAATACCTGAGAACCCTTTATAGACAGATTCTGTATCTGATCAGGGATATTGCTGGAATTCATGGTAATCTGTTTAAAAGATATAAAAACTTTTTAAAAGCAAGAAGCATATATATATATATATATATATATATATATATGTTAATACACCAACATTAATCACATAAGTACAAAGGAAGGATTTTTAATATGTGGAGGGGGGTAACCCTCTCAGTGGTTTATATCAAATGCTGTCCTTCTGGCCAAAAAAGGCTCTTTAATCCACCAGAGGCTGGTGGAAAAGGTAAAGAAAGCATTTTTTTTCCCAAATTTCCCTTTTCTCTTTCAAAATTTTCACTAGTACCTCCCATACCATATCCCACAACCCTCTTGAACAAAGTGCACAGAGGGAAAGATCAGTAAAAAGTAATAATTTGTTAAAATTGTTTTTACATTATATTAAAACATTTTAAATTTTACAGGTTGCAAATCATTCTGGGGATAGTTAAAATAAGTGGCACATAAAGCCTAAATAAATTTAAGCTTAATTTAAGATAATAATAGCATTGTATTAAGCATCAATAATATTACGGCACCTTCTCTGTTTATCTACTACGTTAGTTTTTCAAAACATTTTCATAAAATGGTTGTTTACTCGAAGCTACATCTTGTCCTTATTTTTACATATTCTGCCCCTGTGCTGTAGAGGAGAAAAGCAAACCTAGAACTGCAGACTGTAAAATACTGCTGAATAATTCCCTAACTTCAGCATTATTACAGACAAATTATTAGACTACCCACCCACTCAAAACATATGAAAAGTAAACATTTCTATTTACCTCAGTGTTTTCTTCTTCTTTAACCCTTCGTGACTGGAAGACAAGCATTCATAATTACAAACTGCAGATTGTGTCAAAATAAAGACTGCTTACTTTTGTGAGGCACTATAGCTATTACATTACTGAAGCACTTATAGTTTTCAAAGTTCACCTTTTCTTGCGAAAAAGCAGCTTTGCCCTCTTCACTTTTCTCATCCATTTCATCATCGCTCCACTCCCAGTCCCCATCTTCTGTCTTGTGGAGATGGCCACTGGAACCTGGCACTCTTCTGACCTAACAAAAACATAGGAGTAGCATCATTACCCCCATTGCTTTTTTATCTGAAGTCCTCTTGTCTTAATTTTGATCAGTACATGACCAGACAGTGAAAAGCATGGACCCTGGAATGTGGGGGAGGGGGGCGAGATAGAGGTCTCAAGCCCTCCCTGGTACCAGGCTAGTGAGCTGACCCCCCCCCCAATAATCAGGCAAAATTAGACCACCAAGACTCCTATGTAGTTGAGCCCCCTCGGGAATTTTAAATTGGAAGTGTACTAAATGATCATTATTTTACTATTGCTTTCATGGTACTCAGATTGTTACCTGTTTCAGTTGGATGATGACAACGATAACTATGATGAGGACAACTATGTGTATTTTAATGTAATGTATTGTATTTTCATTTTTGTGTATGAAAATATTCCAACTAATAGTCAAAATTAATAGCAAGCTGCCTGGTTGCTAATGATGAGCCCCCTTCCTTAAAAACAGTTCTAAAGTTCCTGATGGAAAGTATCTACTCTTGGAGCCATATTGCACAAGGGAAGGGAAGCAGAAGTAAAGCCTGAGAGTATCACCTCTTACCTTGCCTTCTCGCATGACAGCCGCATGCTTCAGCTGTTCTTCCGTTCCATTCCTGTGGGTGAGGGTGGCAAACGTGAGTCTTTTTGTTAACTGGAAAAATCTGTTAGCACAAAGACTCACCTTTACCACTGTCACCCATGGGACCAGACAGCTGAACCACACCAACACTGTGCGATAAGACAAGGTGGGGCATGCTACTCTCTGGCTTTACTTCCACTTCCTTTCTCTTATGTGATAAGCCCCTTGGTATTTATATCAGGCAATGCTTATCCAAAAAGGCTCTCAAAATTAGTCCTGTAGAATAAAATCTTGCTACCAAGTGGAATTTCAGAGTTTTCTCCATCAGCTTCTAAGAGTGCAGCTATACGATCATAAAAAAATCCATATGGGGGGCAAAAAATACGAACAGCCTGTCGTTCGTATGCATATGAACCAGCTATACGATTTTTAACCCCCCTAAACTCCATATGACTCCCTCTTCCCCAAGCTGGCTGGAGCGAGCAAGCCAAGCGGAAGATTTAAATCTCCCACGGCTTTTTTTTTTAAAAAAAGGTTCCTGGTTTGCAGACAGTCAGTTTTCCGTATTTACAATATAAAATAAAAATAAATAAACATATAAATTCATGGACCTACTGGACTCTCGCTAGCTGGGAAACCAACATGGCGGGCGCTCCCAATTTCCCTCTGTGCTAGCCCCGCCCCCTCTACTCGGCCAGCCAATCAGATTACCCTGCCTGTTCATATGTGTGTGAACGGACCATACAGAACCGTCAGCCATCCAAACAGCGTATGGATTTCTCTTCGTGATCCGCTTTCCCTCCCGAAAGCTGCATGTGCGTATTTCAGGGTGGAAAACCGCCCCCCCTCTTTTGCATTCGTGTGCATCCGAACGGCCATTTGTACCGAAGCGCGAACTTCCGCACACCATACGTATTATTTAAATTGTGTAGACGGGACCTAAGAATAGAGTATATATCATCGACACCATGAAGAAAGGATCTACAGGACTTTACTATCAACAATTCAAGAGAACCAAATTGGAGTCTCTTTTGCACAAGAACAGTCACTATCTTTAAAAGAACCTGTAAAGTCTTCAAAATACCTACTTGCCTGCATGAACTGCCCCAAGAAAAAGAGGTCCTGGTTTGCACTGTTCATCTAGAGATAGTCTAGCCCTTCCCCTCAAACTCACAAACACTCAATACAAGCTGGCACTTGCTTTTATGTTGGGCCAGAAACCAACTCTGTTTGTGTACACAAACAGCTTGCCACCGTGTGTAGCCCATCGACTGCTGCAATGGCTCACAAACAAGTGCACTCTCTTGTTCAGTTTGCTTTTTCCAGGTCACTCCTAGCTGAAAAACTGAAAGGTGACAAGGTAAGTGAAACGCAAAGGAAAGCTAGTGACTTATTAACTGCTTCATCTTTGAAAGGGCTGTATTAAGATGAACAGAGAGATGATGTTTCGTCAGTAGAGGCCTCATATTTGTATTGCCTTTTTTAGGCAAGAGATAAACAGTTATTTGGGGAGGGAGAATCATTTTCTGGACTGACATACAAAAATGGTCAGTGTTTCAGGTTTTTTTTAAAAAAATCTTTGTTAACACAAAAAGTTTTTCAATATAAAACAACATAGGGGGGGGAATGCAATAAAAACATACAAATACAACTAAAAAGGGAAACAAATGACTTCCAGCTTTCCAGCTAATAATTACAGTTATTCCATTTCCTCTAAATCAATAGCTTAATAAACTTCTACATAACATTTGGTTCTACTATTCTTCAAATCTTTCTACCGATAATCTTCCCCAGTAATATCTCAGAAAAACAATTATTAATCAAGCTAATCAATTATCCATCTTCAACTCAGTCCAGATTATCATATCCCTCCATTTTTGTACATATCAAAATCTGGCAGCTATATTAAAAGTGCTAGCTAATTCTACTCAAATCTTATTTGGAGATTATCACACTACACTGTTATTCTGCTATTATTCCACTTTATTTGCTCTGGCTGCCTCCTGTGGAATCCTGGGATTTGCAGTTTAGGGAGGGGCATTTACAACTCTCAGCCAGAGAGCTCTTAGGCCTCACTAAACTACAAACCCCAAAATTCCACAGGAGGCTGCCATAGCAGTTAAAGTGGAATAATAGCACTATAACAGTGTAGTGTGATAAAGTCCTTTGTCTATCTTAATATAACCACATAATTATATTAAACAATCTACCTATAGCAAAGCAACTATACATTCACACAGAGCAGAGTGGCATCCATGATCATCTATCAAATTATTCTCCCACTTTCCTCACCATCAGTCCTCTCCCTTTTTCAAAATTCTTTGTTTACAAATCTTCAAACCTCAAAATCTCAAGAACCCTACAAACCGTGTAAGATCCAACCCACATTCTGACAGTTACAATTATGTAAGTTTCATATAAGGGTTTCCTCTGCCCAAATTACACATTTTCCACATGATGAGCATATAGCTGCACCAAGACCTAAAGTCTTGGGGTACATGCATTATCTCAATAGTTTTAAACAATGGATCTTTTCTTCTATGTCCTCCCTGAGTGGCCTGCTCCCCACCATAAGACAGCTCCCAGCTCCCCTTTTGTAATTCTTTTCAGGCTAAACACCACTTCTCCACAATAGGAAGCATTACCTTCCATAGATTTCTCCAGTCCCTCTTTCTTCTGTCCTATGTGATTTCCTTCTGTCCCAGCAAGTATTCTTGAGTCCTTTTCCAACTCCTTGCTTTTTGCAGTTCTTCCACTCACCAAACCAGTCTCCACTGCTCCACTATAAATATTGTTGATTTGTATAAACGTCTTCAGACCCTCACTATTAAATCCAGTGTTAGTTACCTCTAGCCTATCAGGTTCCACGATCATCTGGATTGGAAATTGATTTATCTGCTTAAAATTTTCCTTAAACTCCACCTTCCAAATGTTCTTTTTAGTTCCATTTTCAGTTTCTTTACATTAAATCTCATCTGTTTCATCTGAGTTATCATCCATCTTAGTTCCTCCTCAGTATTTCAGTTTCCAAACTTCTGGATGCTGGGGAGCCTTATAATAAGTACTTAGGGACTGACCGTAGAGGCTGATGAATCAGGCTTTTAAATCAGGGTATAATTATGCCAGGTCCACAACTTATATGCCTTCAGTAAAAGAATAAGGGCAATACCTCTTTTGAAGTGTCTTCTTGGGCAGAAAGGGCTGGATTCCCTGCTTCTACCTACACCGCTTTTTAGAGCCAAGAGAAGTGAACCCTGGCTAAATGTGCTCCTATTACAGTGAAGAGCACATTTCTGCAGCATTAAAGTCAGCAATGATGTATTGATGCCTGAGTTCTGGAAAGGAGCAAGGATATTCCAAAACTGCTTTTTATTTTATTATTTTCAAATCAGGATTTCAGCTTTCCAGTCAGACATATTAGTGCTGGTCTACATCTGTGTCTGACAGAAATCTTGGAAAAGTAAACCTATCTAAAACTACAAACAGGCTGGAATACTGTACTCTTAGCTTTCTGTACTCTCCTCCTCCATGAGGGACAGACAGATCAAGGAGCAACATCTGTCTCTCAGGTATCTGTAAATTCAGCTACTCGGTTATGGATACAAATCACACAGCCCTCATTTCGAGACAGGCCCTGCAACCAGATGCAGTGCTTCATCTGGTATGAGAAAATGGTGATTTCTTTTTTTCCCCCCCAGTGTATCTGAGACAGTGCCCTATTTTTGCCCATTGGCTACCACTATTTCTTCCTTTTCTGGAAATTGTCCAGGTACCAGTGGCTGGACTGGCACCGGCTTGTGGACTGGCAACAGTTCATGGACTATCGGCAGGCCTTTCCTAATTAGATCCCGGCCTCAGGGGATCCTGGCCTCTTCTAGGCTGCTGGCCATTTATTATATTTATTGTATTTATAGTTTTAAAAGTGATTTTAGATTAGTTGTTTTAATTTATATTTGTTTAATGTTTTTTTATGGGGGAGGGTGGGAGTGGGGGTGTTTAGGGATTTTATTTGTATTGTATTTTAAATTTTGTAAGCCGCCCCGATTGTTTTAACAGAGGGGCGGGGTATAAATAAATATTATTATTATTATTATTATTATTATTATAACTACAAGTACCACTGATGTAAAAACACGTCTCCAGGTACCAGGTATGTGACATAAATCTCTCTCTCTCACTCACTTACTGTTAAAACTGTGGTTTCCATGCAGACATTTAGGGCAAAATGAGACAATACATTAAATAAACATATCTGTTTGTTTTTTTAAAAGACACCTACAGCAGACCTGCACCTGTTCTTAACTGGGTTTCCCCCCCCCCACCCCCGTTGCAATTTCTGCACTACACTTACAGCAACTTTAATGAGAAGGCAGCTTGTAGTTGGGGAGCAAATATCCATCAGGAAAACAATACAGGATGAGAAGGTCAACCTCCAACTGTGATCCAGAGTATGGCTGTTTAGTTATTATTTTATAGGCATGCTAATATATGCAATTGTGTATTTAATCATGTATCATCTTGAGTTTGGCTCTCCCCTCCCCTTTACATAAACATGTGGGTGGAGAGAGAAAAGGAGAGAAAGAATTCAGGCTGAAGCATGTCTACCTGTCCTTGTTATCATCCAGATATTCAACATCTGGGCAGAAACAAAATTTCAAACTATTCTTTTGTTTGCCCCTTCCACAAAACTATTTGCATCTCAAACAGATTTCTTATAGGTAAAACAGAAATGAAGATGGAAACATATTGACAATGCAAGAGACTAACAAAAAGTCTGTTGAACAGTAAGTTGACCTTCCCAAGAGCGTATAACTTTATATCATTAAAAATATGAGTGTGCATGTTAGAAAAGTATCTGAGCAACACATTGCTGGCTGAAATCCATGAAAAGATTCTGCAAACCAATACAATACACTCTACATGTTTAAATTAAATCCGAAGACATCAACGCACACTTCCAATACCTTACTGGTTTTCATTCCATTATGAGCAAGTCATAAGCGTAAGATGGAGAGTTCACTAATCTTCCTAACAAAAATTCTCCGAATTTTCAAGATGATTAAGAGCACTGCTCAATAACCAGCAAGTGCACAAGAACACCATGTCTTACCCCTCCCCCACTAAATAAAATTGAAGTTGTCAATGGCTTATTGAGAAACTCATCCAGAAAGAGGTGGGATGAGATAAAGCATTGCATGGTAATAAAAATGGCACAGGGCACCAAAGTGTGCTAAATATTCTTGTTGTTGTATGCCTCCTGTTGCGCTACAGCCCGCTGGAGTCTGTCTATGCTCAGGAGTCCAGCCAGTAATCAGGTTAGCAGAGTAGTGAAAGTTTGGTCCAGACGCTACCAGCATGTTCAGTGTTCAGTGAGTAGATGGACACACTTAGTGTCTAAAACCTAACAGTCTTTATTGGTCACATCATAAACTACAAACAAAAACATTGCTCTAATAACTAAGCTTACAGTTAGCAGTCAGAGAAGTAGCGAAGTTGGCTGCCTTGCACCATGATTTATATACAGTCCTCCCTCCACATTCGCAGACTCTACACTTGTGGTTCCTCATATTCACGGTTTGCCGTGAGGGGAGGCCGGGGAAAGTGGCGACGGGGCCTCTGAGGCCCCATCACCCCTTTCGGGAGGGAGGCGGGGGGAAGTGACAATGGGGCCTCCGGAGGCCCCGTGGTCACTTGGGGAGGGCAGCGGGAGGCCAGAGAGAGTGACGATGGGGCCTCTGGAGGCCCTGTGGTCAATTAGGGAGGGCGGTGGGAGGAGGGGGGAGCAACGACGCGGCCTCCGGAGGCCCTGTGGTCCCTTGGGGAGGCCAGAGGGAGGCTGGGGAAAGCGACGACGGGGACTCTGGAGACCATGTGGTCAATTTGGGAGAGTGGCAGGAGGCGAGGGGAGCGACAACGGGGCCACCAGAGGCCCCGTGGTCCTTTAGGGAGTCCGGAGGGAGGCTGGAGAGAGTGATGACGGGGCCTCTGTAGGCCCCGTGGTCACTTGGGGAGGGTGGCAGGAGGCCAGGGAAAGCAACGACGGGGCCTCCAGAGGCCCCATGGTCAATTTGGGGGGGCGGCGGGAGGCCAGGGGAGCGATGACGGGGCCTCCACAGGCCCCGTGGTTGCTTGAAGAGGCCGGAGGGAGGCTAGAGAGAGTGACGACAGGGCCTCTGGGGGCCCTGTGGTCAATTTGGGAGGGCATCAGGAGGCGAGGGGAGCGACGACGGCCTCTGGAGGCCCCGTGGTCGATTTGGGAGGGCGGCGGTAGGCGAGGGGAGTGACGACGGGACCTCCGGAGGCCCCGTGGTCATTTGGGGAGGGTGGCGGGAGGCAAGGGGAGCGACGACGCAGCCTCTGGAGGCCCTGTGGTCGCTTGGAGAAGCCGGAGGGAGGCTGGAGAGAGCGACGACAGGGCCTCTTGAGGCCCCGTGGTCGATTCGGGAGGGCAGCGGGAGGCAACCGGAGCGACAACGGGGCCTCCGGTGGCCCCGTGGTCGCTTGGGGAGGCCGGAGGGAGGGCTGTCATTATTCGCGGAATTTTCACATTCGCGGGGGTCTGTGGAATCTAACCCCCACAAATGTGAAGGGACGACTGTATAGGGTTTCCTAGCTGTTCTAGCAATTTCTAGCAACTTCCCTTCATATAATTGGTGACTGGTGACATTATCTGACATCATCCCTAGCATGCTATCTCACTTCTATTAGCCATACTGAGATAAGCTGGCAGAAAAACATCAGCTGTCTACTCTACTGCGTAGCAGTTTAACTTTCAGCGTTGTCCTCTACAGATAAATGGAATATATAGTATCTCTTTATGACATGAATTTCTACGAGTTACACATCCAAAACTTTCAGGCTGCAAGAGGCTGGCAATTACTGTTTTCCAGTGTGCCAGGAACTGGCATATTTCTACCACTGACTACAATTCTTTCTTTCTTCTCTAGAAATTTGCCAGGGACCAGCAGCCAATGGCTCATAGATCGGCACTGGTCCACCACTGCCCTCACTCTTTTTTCCTCAAGAACTATAAACCAGAACTCGTGGACTTTCACTATCTTAGGATTTGCATCCCATCATTTTAAACAAATATCTCAAGCTAGCTAGCCAAAATGAACAAAACTTGAACCCAAAGTCAGTGTACAGCCAGTGTCTGCTAGGAAATGTGAAACTAACACATCAACACCAAGCAACATCCCTGAAGTGCCACCTGTCACTCACCTCCAACCTATACTAAGTCCTGACCCTTAATACTGTACTCCTGCTTATGAGCCAAACTTTTTGTAGCATCTCTCCCACTACAGGCTGACTCCTTTATCCATGGGGATACGTTCCAAGACCCCCTGTAGATACCTGAAACTGTGGATAATAGGGAACTCTATTATTTTCAATGAGACAAATGCTAAAAGTTGACCATAGAACCACACTGGAGGACCTAGAAATGCCTAGAGAGAACATTTTCTTCCCAGATGTGGATAAGTGAAACCGTGGATACCAAATCTGTGGATACAGAGATTGACCTGTATTTGTAGTATCAGAGCTCGGAAAAAGTTACTTTCTTGGACTACAGCACCCAGCCTTGATCCAGCTGGCACTGAGATTCTGGGAGCTACAGTCCACAAATGTAACTTTTCTTGAGCTCTGAATATGGTAACAATAGCATGAACACTTTCAGTTGTCAAACAGATAGCATTTCTGTTAACGTAAGTATGATTTCACTTATCCTACTGGTTTCTTCAACATAAGGTTGGCTTTTCTTTACTTTTGGACATAATCATGGGAGAAACAATGAGGAAAACAGCACATTTTAATTGGGAGATCTGAAGAATAAAAGCTCATTTATTCTTTCAAAAGCTGACATGAGGTCACATCAGAAGAGTTTTGGGTTTCAAGGAGGGAATGTACAATATTATTTGTATGCATGAATGCGCTTCCAGCCCATGTTTACACCAAAGACGATTTTAAATTTTTTTGCACTGCACTCTGGACGGCTGTCATGTTTTCAGATAAGGTTACAATACACAAATAATATGACATACAAACAACAACCACAACAACAACAAGAAGGAAATATGTGGCGTCACACATGCAAAGATCAAGGCTGGAATGAGCATGAGAGCTAATATGCTGCAGAATTTAAATCAAGGGTGGACAGAGTACACCCTCCATATGTTGTTGGATTGCCAGCTACAGCAGCTCTAGCCAATGTAGTCAATGTTAAAGAATGCTGGGAGTTGCAGTCCAACAACAACTGGAGAGCCACAGTCTGCCCACCACTGAACTAGAATGTTGACCAGGAAGGCACAGCTTCAAGTCATCACTGGAAAGGAAGAAGAAAAATGATTGTACAGTCAGCCCTCCATATCCACAGGTTCTGCAGCAACGGATTCAACCAACAATGGCTCAAAAAAATGGGGAGGGGATTCCAAAAAGCAAAGCTTACTATTTGTCATTTTTTAAAATAAGGGACACCATTTTACTAGGCCATTGTATACAATGGGACTTGAGCATCTATGGATTTAGTATCCACAGGGGTTCCTGAAACCAAACCCCAGGAGATATTGAGGGCACACGGTATGCAGCTTTTTTTGAACAAGAGAGAAGGTGGCAATGAAAAAAATAAAATAACATGTAACAACCTCTACTTGGATGACTGAGTGGAGTCAACATTGCTGCTGTTTAGGTGCCAAGTAAAAACATGGTTGCTCATGAAAGCTTACAAAAGCCTTCTAATGTACATGGTTTTATTTATTTATTTATTTATTTATTTATTTATAACAGTTTCCCATTACAGCTTGACAATACAAATGTACAATTCCCTTTGGCTTAAACAAAGGATAACACTTTAAGAAAATCTTAAACATGCTATAATTACAAATTCCGACATCCCTAATATATCCATCTCAAGAGTTTTTTATAGCTCTTTCTAGTGTGTAACTTCCTTTTATTATACCTTGATTTCATATGTAATTCATAGCGTATGTTTATCTCTTGAAACCATGGTATTTTCCATTTCAATCATATCGCCTTCCATTTTTGTAACTGCATACATCATGATTAATCCTTCCTATCTTTATTTTTCTCTTCTCCTTAACTTACTTCTTTTCCTTCATTTTAAAAGTCCTTTCCTAGATTCCTAGATTCCATCTGAGTTTACATATGTTGAGTAGTGGGAGCCACTCTTCTTTTTTCTGTTCCCTATTTCTCTTCCTCAGAATATGTGTTAATATGTCATTATCCCGCATTTCTATTACTTTAAACAACCATTCATCTATTGATAATGGTGCATTACTTTTCCACTTTGAGGCTATATGTATTCTTGCTGCCGTAATTAGATATAATATAAATCTTCAGTTTTTCCTTTCTATTTCTTTTGGCAACACAGAGGTGATATTCAATAAATATAGTCTAGGATCCATACTAAAGTAGCTATTTAACATTCTCTGAACTAGTACATGAATCTTTTGCCAGTATTTCCTGATTACTAGACAGTTCCACCAAAAGTGGTACATAGATCCTACCTCCTTACCACATCTCCAACACGTAGTATCCTTCAGCTTATACATTTTACTAATTTTTAGTGGTGTCAGGTACCATCTATTAAATATCTTTATATAGTTTTCTCTCAGGATTTGGCATGCTGTAAACTTATTTGTTTTTCGCCATGCCTCTTCCCATTCAGCTAACATAATATTTTCACCTACATCCTTTATCCATTTTATCATTGCTGTTTTTACAACTTCAGTTTCTAATTTCCTTTCAAGCAGAACATTATACATTTTTGTTATCCTCTTTTTTTCTCCTTTCCATATTATTTTATCAATCTCATTTCCCTCGAGGTCAAATTCGTATTGTTTTTTATCCCCTCTATATCTACTGCAAATCTGCTGGTACGTCATCCAGTGGATATGCCAACCTTCTCTCTCCAGTTCTCCCTTTGTTCTGAATTCATGAGTGTTATCTTCTTTCCAAATACACAAATCCTTATATGATAACCATCTGTTTGTGCTAATCCATCTGCTCATAAATGCTTCTTGGGGCGAAATCCATTTTGGCATCTTATTATAAAATTGTTGTTTTATCTTTTTCCAGGTTCTTAATGTTGCCTTCCTCATGATGTTATTATTAAAATCTTTGTGGATTTTTTCCTTTTTGTACAAGATGTACACATGCCACCCGAATCCCAGTCCCTCTCCTTCTAATGTTAATAACCTTTTATTGTTCAATTTTATCCAATCAACAAGCCAAATCAAACTGCAGGCGTTATAATATGTATGGATGTCTGGTACCACCAAACCACCTATTCTCTTTTTGTCTATCATGGTTGTCCATTTAATTCTGGCCTTCTGACCTCGCCATATAAAGTCTCTCAAATCTTTTGCCCATTTGTCAAGAAGTTTATCATTGGTTAGAATAGGGATCGTCTGAAATAGATAAGGGATTCTTAGTAGAACCATCATTTTAATTATGGCGACTTTGCCTAACAGTGATAAATTTAGTTTTCCCCATTTCTCCATATCTGTTTTTATCCCTCTCCATATTTTGTTATAATTGTTTTCCACTAAACCCATATTTCTATTAGACACCCAGATTCCTAAATATCTTGCTTTTTTGCCATTTTACAACCCGTTATCATTTCTATGCATTCCTCTTCTTTTTTAGACATGTTTTTTGTTATGATGATTGATGTTTCATTATTGATTCTAAACCCTGAGAATCTTCCAACTGTTTCTACTAATCCCAATAGTTTTTCTATATTTTGCACAGGATTTTCTATAATTAATGCTAAATCGTCAGCATAGGCCTTAACTTTATACTCCTGATTCTGTATTCTTAGACCTGGTATGTTCTTTTCCCTTCGGATCATATGTAGTAGAACTTCTAATGTTGCTATAAAAAGTAGCGAAGATAAGGGACATCCCTGGCGGGTTCCTTTTTGAATTGTTATTGGCTTTATTTTATTCCTATTGACTATTACGTGGGCCACCTATTTGTCATAGATTTTACATAAGTTGTCAATCATGAACTGCCCTATACCTAACCTCTTGAGTACCTTTATTAAAAAGGACCATCTGACATTGTCAAAGGCCTTTTTCGCGTCTGTGAAAATAAAGGCAACCTTTTTTTTATTCGCTTTTTCGTAATACTCCAAGGCATTGACAATGGTGCGGGTATTATCCAAAATTAACCTTCCCGGTAGAAACCCATTCTGGTCTGGGTGTATCACCTCCAGTAGAACTGGCTTAATCCTGTTTGTTATCATTGTCGCATATATTTTATAATCTACGCATAGCAGAGAGATTGGGCAATAGTTCTTCACATCCTTTTTATCTTTCCCTTCTTTCGGAATTACAATCACGTCTGCTACAGTCCAAGTTTCTGGTAGTCCATCAAGGACTATCTGATTAATTGTTTGCAGTAGATTGAGTTTTATCTCGTCCTTGAATATCTTATAAAAGGAAGCGGTAAAACCATCAGGACCAGGTGACTTTCCGTCTTTAAGTTGTTTTATAGCCACTGAAAGTTCTTCTTTTGTGAAAGGTTCAGAAAGACTTGTCCTTTGTCCTTGGGATATCTCTGCATAGATATTTTCCGCTATATATTTCTCCTCTTCTGTCAAGTCTCTTTCCTTATTTTGTTCTTTGTATAATTCCGTGTAATATGAATGAAATATTCTCTCTATGTCTTCTTGAGTAATATGTAATCTTCCCTCATGTTCAACTTCTGTAATCGTGTTCCTCTCTGTGTCTTTCCTAAGTTTATATGACAGCCAACGTCCCGTCTTATTAGCCTGCTCAAAATGTTTTTGTTTCATTCTTTGTAATTTTTTTGCCACCTCTTCTAATAGTTCATTTAGTTGTTTCTTCATCAATTTTATCTCATTTTGAAGGTTTTTGTTTTTTGGGTTGTTGGCGTAGTTATTGTTCTTTAAGTTTTAAATTTTGATATAACTCTTCTTCTTTCTTTTTTCTTTCTTTTTTTAATTCTGCTTCTTTCTGCAAAAATAGACCCCTCAAGGTGGCCTTAAATGCTTCCCAGATTGTCTTCATTTTCATTCCTTTTGTATTGTTTAATTCAAAGAAATAGTTAATTTCTTCCTTAAGTTTCTTAACAAAGTTTTCATCCTTCAGTATCGTATCCTTCAATCTCCATACATATTCAGATCTTAGAAAATTTAAAGTTTAGCATAATTGGGTTATGATCCGAAATAAATTTTGGCATAATTTCCATCTTGTCAATCTTAGGTAATAAGGGCATTGATAACCAAAACATATCTATCTGTGATAAAAAAGTGATGAAGACTGATGTTGAGAAAATTGAGAAAAGGCTTGATAAGATGACAACAGAAATAAAAGAGGTAAAGGTAAATGTAGACGCACTCTCGTGTAGAACTACAAATTTAGAGACAAAATCAGATGAATTTTCTAGAGAAGTGGAAAAAAATAAGGAATATAAACCTAATTCAAGAAATAAGGTATAGAGAAAAATGTTTAAAACTACGAGGTGTGGTAGAAAAGGCTTATGAAAACCTGTATGAGCAATTAATTCCTATCCTAGCGCAGTACATGGAGATAACTGAGACACAAATGGAACAAGGGATTGATAAAATGTTTCGGGTAAATTCTGTAATTGCGAGGGAGAAAAAATTACCCCGTGACATAGTAATTGCTTTCACTAGAGCAAAGATGAGAGATGACTTAGTACAGAGAAGTTACGTAGAGAAACTAATAATAGTTGAGAAAGAAATACAAATTTATAAGGACACACCAAAGGAGGTGTTAAAGAAAAGGCAGGAATATAAAGGGCTTACACAAAAACTCAACACACTAGGCGTGAACTATAGATGGGAAAGAGTAGAAGGTATCTCCTTTATGTATCAGCAAAAAAGACAGAAAATAACATCCATGGAGAAGGCGAATGAATTTCTAAAAAGGTTAAAATAGGATGAACGAAAATATGAAGAGAAGAAAAGATGATGGAAAAAGAATAAAACAGAAGGAAGTGAGACAAACAAAAAGGAGCGACTCTATAGCGATCAAGAGACAAAAAGAGATATAGAGGAAGAAACTGAACAAAGACAGGTATCATCTGCAGAAGAGAGTCTAGAAGAGGAGGTGAAACCGAGCACTGAAGACAAAGACGAGGGATTAGCAGCTGAAACAGACAAATAATAATGTCACCATCTATTGTATCGTGGAATGTCAAGGGGTTAAACACACTGACAAAAAGGCATAAAACATTTCATTTTCTGGAAAAAATAAAACCGAGCATAATCTGCCTACAAGAAACAAGGATCAGTACTCAGGACAAAAAATTACTGAAATACCCCAAACTTGGACAGGAATTCATATCATCAACAAATAAAAAGAAAAAAGGGGTTGTGATTTACGTAAACAAAAAATATGTAGCAAAGGAGGTATTAAACGATAATGAAGGTCATTTCCTAGGGGTAGAAATTAAATTGGAGAATACTAAAATAGTTTTGATAGCAATCTACTTGGTAAGGAAGGAGCAATTCTTTAAAAAGATGCAAAAAGCTATTGAGACATTAGGTAAAGAGTTGATTGTCCTGGCTGGAGACTTTAACGGAGTCCTGAATGGAAATAGAGATAGATCATTTAGTAAACGGAAAAGTGGAGCTGAAGGTAAACTTCTAAAGGTGTGCCACAATATGATGGAAGAATTCAGTTTAACAGACTTATGGACAGAAAAATACGGAAATGAGAAAGGATACAGATTCTTTTCAGATGCGCATAAAAGTATGTCATGGAAAGATAATGTACATGGTTTTAATTTATTTTAAACTATGTTAACCCCTTAACTTGTCTTTTCATTTATTAATCATTTAATATGTATTTTAGCATTTTGAATTATTTTAATTATTTTTACTGTTTTGAACTTGTTAGATTGGTTTTATTGTGCACTGCCCTCCCCTCCATTGACACCCCCTTGTCATGGGAGAGAGGCTTGTGTACCCTAATGATGTTTTGAGCTATGCTGGCAGTGGCATAATAGCCACCGGTAGGGTCTACCATGCCAGACAGGTCAAAACTGAAGGGTCTGACAAAGAGCGTCAAAGGGCAGGATGGGCTCTCTAGCCTTATGGCAACCATCCTAGGAGAAGGAAAACTCTAATCCCAACCCTGTAAGGTCAACCATTTAAGAGAAGGAAACTCTAATCAAACCTACGACCCGAGGACCTCATTGCTACAGTCCATGCTTGCAAGGCCACAACAGATGGACCCTTGGTTTAAAGGGTGAGGCCAGTTCTGTCCACGCTGAGCTCCATCAGAAAAATCCATTGCACAGATTCGAAGGACAATTCCAAAAAAGCCCCGTAGCAATAGGTGAGGGATGAAACGGCAGGTGTAAAGATGCACTGGAAGCCGCAGACCCAACCCTGCATGCAGGCGGTTCAGGACTTTGGTCACTTGAGGCTGACCTGGGAGATGACAGTCTTGTTCGGCAGCATCCTGAACAACCAAGTAGCCTTTTTAAGGAGAGCACTGCTTGCTCCATATGGAGAGGGGCCTAGAAAAGGTGGCCTAATGAGAGCTCATCCCCAACTACCTGGTTGGCTAGCTGCGGCCAACGGGCATCTTCTGATGCGGTCAAACCAAGGCAAAGAAACAAAGGTACACAAAAAAGAATCATAAAGAAACAAGGGAATTTACAAAATTTGAAAATTTGGTGAAAAAAGGTGAAAAGAGGGATGATAATGAAAGTATGAAAGGTATTACAAGTGAATTATATAAAATATTGGTAAAAAATAAGGATAAAAAAGAAAAAGGGGAATATTTAAGGAGAATATGGGAGGAAGATTTGAAACAAAAAATTGGAGATCATGAATGGGATAAGATTTGGAAACAAAGGCATCTAAAAAATATGTCGATACGGATAAAAGAAAATTACTATAAAATAATACGGAGATGGTATTTGACACCAGTAAGATTGCATAATATAGATAAGAATAACTCTAAATATTGTTGGAGAGGTTGTCAAGAAATAGGTACATATATGCATATGTGGTGGAATTGTAAATTTGTGAAATGGTTTTTATGGCAATGGAGAATATTCTGAATAAAAATATAGAAAGGAAACTGAGCATAGCATTGATGTCAATTGCCAAAACTTCCTTTTTCTCTCCTTCCTCTTCCTTCAAGTTGAGGATAGGTGAGAAAAATCTGTTATTTTCACTTTTTCTCTGATTCAGAGTTCTTAAACCTCAGGTTCTTTCTGTCCTAAATGTAAAGGAAACTGGTAAATTATTCTCAAAAGAACCCACCCTCATTTCTCCATCTGCACTACACAAATTCAACAGGTACAACTAGAACACGGAACAATGGATGCAAACTCCAGGAACAGAGATTCCACCTCAACCTTAGGAGGAAATTTTTGACAGTAAGAGCTGTTCAGCAGTGGAACCCACTCCCTCGGAGTGTGGTGGGGTCTCCTTCCTTGGAGGTCTTTAAACAGAGGCTGGATGGCCATCTGTCAAGAATGCTTTGATCATGATTCCTGCGTGGCAGGGGTTGGACTGGATGGCCCTTGTGGTCTCTTCCAACTCTACAATTCTACAATTCTATTTCCAGCATGGAGAAGACTTTGTTGTACTCAGCATGGCGAGGACTCTGCCTGCCATATGGTTGCTATAGATGAGGGGACTTTTTTTTTTTTTTAAGAGAGAGACTATAATGTCAATTTAGCACTAACATGGTTGAAAGGTGCTGGGCATGTTTAACCTGGAGAAGGTTAAGAGGTGACATCATAACAATGTTTAAATATTTGAAGGGATAGCATACTGAGGATAGAGCAAGCTTGTTTTCTGCTGCTCCAGAGACTAAGACACACAGCAATGGACTCAAACTACAAGAAAAGACATTCCACCTAAACATTGGGAGGAACTTCCTGACAGTAAAGAGCTGTTCAGCAGCAGAATGCGCTGTCTTGGAGTGTGGTGGAGTCTCCTTCTTTGGAAGTTTTTAAACAGAGGCTGGATGGCCATCTGTCAGGAATGTTTTGATTATTTATTCCTGCATGGCAGAGGGCTTGGACTAGATGGCCCTTGAGGTCTCTTCTAACTCTATGATTCTATGAATATACAGGGATCCAACCACAAACTTTAAAAAATTAAGCATTCAAAACCATGGATGAATCCATCTGTCAGTTTCAGTTTTCCCCACATTTGATTTCTCAATATCTGAAGTTCTTTCCATCCCAAATATGAAGAAATTTGCAAATTTGGGTAAATTCTTATAAAAACTAAACTGAACTTCTCACCCACCCACCCCAGCTCTAAATGGTACTGCAGTATGACAAAAGAGTCATTTGTAAGTAGCTGACATACACTATTTGTCCTTCTCGGGTCCCTGAAAAGATGCTTCCAAGGCAGCCATAGCAGCTGTCACAAGACTAAGGAAAGGACAGCAATGAATGGGAGCAGCTGGAAGCATTGGAGAAGCAGTAGTAACCATTATGGATTTGTTGAGGATGGTGTGCCATAGGGCCCGAAAAACTGTGGAGCCACACCTGGAAAGTCCTCTTTCTGTCCTCTTGGTTTTAGAAATCTGTGGTACTGGAAACAGCGCTTGTTGTGTCACATTATGTACCACAATTAATACTACTGTGGCAGAAGAGGGTTGAATGGCAAGGAAGGGATAAGAACGACTATTTTTGGTCCTATTGTCTCCCAACAACAAAAAGCTGCTGTCACCATGAAAGGCAAACTTCTAAGTAATTTTGACAAAGAAAACAAAAAGAACTTTCACTCTTATAAAGACACATTTCACACATATTAGAGGGCATTCTCCACATGACTCAGAATAACAAACAGGTAGTTTTTTTAAAAAATGAATTTGAATGGCTGACATTTAGACTGTAACTAACACAAAAGCAGTTTTGCATATTCTAATGCCAACAGAAAGCTGTTTGCATGGGGAAGGTAGGAGGGAGGAAATTAGCAAACTACAGCCAACACTACCACAGCTGTGGGAAAAGACAATACGAATGTCAGCTGGAACAGAGAATGCTGGACAGATTAGGGATTGAGGGGTGGAATTCTATACTGATAAGTGGCAAAAAGCAAGTTAAACCATATAATTAATCCAATATTTGGGTGTGTGGGGCTCTCCCCTGAACCCCACCACTGCCCATACTTTGGCTACAAGTCAAACAATTTGTATTTCAGATGCTGTCAGGCATTTTGTACCAAGAGTCACTATTAAAAAACTCATACTTGCTTAGTTCTGCTAATATGAAGGAAAGACAATAATTTGGGGCAGCAAGTACAACTGCATATAGGCTCACCTGCATGTCTACAATGACCTCAGAAAGATCAGTGTGAGGACTAAGTGGCTGGCTGGAAACTAATCTAGTCTCAAATGAGGCAGAACCCAAGAGAGCAGTCTCTGCAAAATGCCAGAAGCACCAAGACAACAAAATGCATACAAGAATACGTTTGTTCACATACTTTTTTATGGCAAGCAGGGCTTTCTGTGCTCTGCTATTGTAGTAATATAGTATCAGCAGGTTTGGTATCTGTAGATTTGAGCAACCGCGGATTGAAATGAAGAAATTTGTTTTTAAAATTTACCTATGGTTAACTGTAGCCATGCCTAGAAGCAGTCTTAGGGTAGTGGAGGAGGCTGTGGCAGCAAGGTCTGGGCACAAGGCATGCATCCTTCCTGCTTCGGCTATAGCGATTCTGCTTTTTCCTTCAAAATGCAGAGTCACAGTTGGCTTGCTCCCAGTAGCAAGCATGAAGAATGTCCACCTGGCAATTGGGGCTTGTCACCTCTCCCTGCCCCCTGGCTGATAGTAGCCAACCCCAGGAAGGGGTTAGCAGCAGAGGTAGAAAGCAGCAAGAGCACCACCACCACTCAATATGTCCTGTGGAACCTGCTTGCTACCCTGTGGTGGTGGACAGCAGTTTCTTCAGGAACGTGGTGAGCTGGGGCAGGCACTCCTGCTCATTCTTTTGCAAGCAAGTGAGCATGCCACCGCCACTTGCAATATCCTGCAGAAGCTGCTGGTCACCCTGCAACTGGCAATGGCAACGAGAAGCTTCTTCAGGAAAGTGGTGAGCAGCAGCAGGGGGCAACCGTTCTGCTCATTCGCAAGCAAGAGAACTACCACCGCTGTTTGCCATGTTCTGTGGAAAGTACTTGCCATACTGCAATTGGTGGTGTTAGCAAGTGGCTTCTTCAGGAACATGGTGAACAATGGCGGAGAACTCCGTGCATCCTTGCCAGCATCAACTCCCTGTCTCCTGAAGCTTGAAGACACTTCAGTAGAGAAGGAGGCACCAGCAGCGAAGATGCATTAAACTTGAAGAAGCTTCAGGAGAGGGGGAGGCAGAAGTGGCAAGCTCCATGTGTTAGCTTCAGTAGAAGGGCAGGTGGTAGCAGGGAGCTCCTTGTACCTGGTGCACATTTTTCCTGCTGGGAGCATGCCATCCGCCAAGCACCACAGTCAAAGCCTTGCCACAGTAGCCTCTGCCACTGGCCTGGTAGTAATTTGTTAGGTAGTAATTTTAAAAAGGGACTTGAGCATCTGCATTTTTTGGTATCCATGGCGGGGGGGGGGGAACCTGGAGCCAAACCCCTGTGAATACTGAGGGGCCACTCTACTTAGGGATTTCAGCCTTGGATGAACCTCATTCTTCACCTTGCTTGTGAATTAAGCCTGATGTACATCTTTTGACACTTACACACCAAATCCTGCATACTTTGTCCCCTCTCTCACCTTCCTCACAAGAAAATTGGGATGGGAAGAGAAGAGCTTTTACTGCCTCAGTTCAACAACACATTATGAGATCCCAAGCCATGTTTGACCCATCCAAACTACAAGGGAAACAGCCACTTTACCTCATATTATACTGTACCTCTGTACTCAATGTGTAGAATACTCCCCTCTCTCCAACTGGCAGGTAAATAAAGTACAGCAGGGTAAGAGAAGTAAACACAGAGCAGCTTCACTATTTATTATTTGGGCTCAGTGCTGTTTGCCACCAACTGACAACATACAATATAAAGCACAGGTGGAACCCACATAGCCTCCCAGGGGTGCTTTCACACTACTCAGTTATAGTAGTTATTCCACTTTAATTGCCATGGCAACTTCCTATGGAATCCTAGGCTATGACGTTTAGGTAGCTTCGAATTCTCAGCCAGAGAGCTCCTCTGGTGCCTCTGACCCAACTACAAGCCCCTGAGGCCCTTCCACACTACACAATTATAGCACTAGGACTCCATTTTAACTGCTATGGCAGCTTCCCGTGGAATCCTGGGGTTTGCAGTTTGGTCAGAGGCACGACGGGACTTCTCTGGCTGAGAATTCTAAACACTGCTCCCTAATAGGATTCCACAGGATCTTACCATAGTAATTAAAGTGGGATAAAGCACTACAATTATGTAGTGTGAAACGGCTCCAGGATTCTACAGGATGAACCAGCCATTGCAGTTAAAGTGGGGACACAGTAGTCTAACTGGATAGTGTGGAAGAGTGTCAGGTGTTAGTGGACCACAGCTCTCATTAGCCTAAGTCAGCATAGCCACTGGTGCACAATATTGCAAACTGCAATCCAAAACCATCTGAAGGTCATATTATTCCCACTCCTGGTGTAAAGGAATAAAGATACAGTCAGACTTATCAGCCAACAAAGACTAGCCCACTCTGGCATCTCATAGTAGGTATGCTAGCACACTATTTTAGAATGCAGAGAGAAGGAGGAATGGTTACCAGACTACTTTACCCAAATGTAAGTACATTGGGAACACTGATCCTTTAAACAAGGTTAATATACTTTCTTTGGCTGGGGAGGGTGTGTAACACCAGGTGTTAGCCCTGTGTAATCACCACTGTTTTGCTGCCTGATTTTGGCCAAGCCGAAGTTTTGGAACAGTTTTTAAAGGTAGCCTCACATACAATGCATCACAACAATCCTAACTAAATGTTTGTACCAGAATCAAAACTTGCAGAAGCCAATACTACCATGACATGGAAGACTAAGGTCATGGGTGGAAAAGCCTCAAAGCTGTTAGGCTTTGGAAACGCCTCAAAGTTGTTTTAAAAAAAACCCAAATTCCTAGGTAACTGGAAAATGACATGTCACAGAAGTTCCAGTCTCTATTAAAAAGTGTAAAACTGTTCAAAACAGGAACTCCAGAACTACTGATAAAGAAATGTATATTTTATTTCATTTTTAAGGCAAGAAGAGACTTTGTTTTATGATACTCTACAATTTTAAACAGTGTTGGATTATGAAACATGCTTTGTTCTGCTTCAAAACACTGCTAATCAATCTAAAGTATTCACAAATTGAAGCTATTGTTGCAATACAAGCAACTCATCAAATATTCATTTGTTCACTTATAATTAAATACATTTAAATAACCATAAAAGGTGTTTATAAAAATGAGTATCATCCCATTTAATTAGGAGAATTTATAGAAAAGGAGTAAAAATGCTTTAACAATAGTCCTTCCACTTTTAGTGAACGTGTCACACTAAGCCACTTGTTATTAGCTGTAAAAGGTATGGGAGAGACAAAGTAATTTAAAGAAGAGAATAAACTTACATTGCCATTTTACTGTACTTGCTAATTTTACTTTGGAAATGAATTTTGAAACACTGGTTTCTTCTCCCTTAGTAAATGAGGAAGCTCAAGTGAAAAATGAAAAACATATGAAGTGCTTCCCTCTCTGTATTGTTCACATTTGACAATTATATGAAATGTATCATTATAGCTCCATTGTACAGACAGAAAACTGAAACATACAGATTGCTCCCACAAGAGTTTGAGGGAAGTGGAATTAGAGCTTGCAAATAACTAGCTACAAATGACTAATCCCTTTAGTTAATCCTTTTCCACAACAACAAAGGTACAGCTAAGCTTTTATTACAACTAACTTTGTCAGGGATAAACTCATCCATTCCATAGTATAATGATAACTTTTAAAATTACTTCGATAGTTAGGGCTGTTGCCTCACTAAATTGTACAGTGGGGGGAGGGGGCAAAGTGTGGCCCATGGGCCCCATGGTTGTTTTGTAGTCCCCTGGGATCGAAAACTTTTTTTGCTCCAGAATGCCTCCAAACACACTCTAGGATTGGGGGGGGGCATTTTCACCACATTTGGAGTGAATGTGGGCCCCTGTGGGGGGGGTCAAAAACTATTTTTTTAAAAAAAATCCTGAAATGCCACAAAATGTCCACTAGGTGGCAAGGGGCACATTTCCACCACATTTTGCAGACCCCCTGGGCCAAATTCGGCTCAGAAGAGGCCTTTTTTGAAACAGGAAGTGAAGAGGAAATTACTCACACTCACTTCCTATTGTTTAAAAAAAGCCTCTAGGCCTCCAAAACACAGTGAAAATTCCTACACACACACATTCACTCCAGAGAGTGTTTGGAGGCAAAAAAAAAAATGATTTTTTTTGGTGGGGGGGGAGCAGGTGCAGTGAAGAGGTGTGCTCCTCCATGGTCTCCTGGGGGATCCCTAGCCTTCCACAATTGCCCACCCCTGTGGTACAGGAATATCACATGGTTCAAGTGCTTATACAGTACTGCTCCCTCATTTTCTGCTGTTGGTGCTGAGGCAAGAGTCTGTTTAATAGGATTCATGGTGAGAAGGGTAGTAATGGAAAAATATTGTAGTTTCTTTTGAGTAACCGGAAAGAGTCATACAACAACAACAACAATAGCTGTAACTCTAATGGTAACCAGCTCCTTTGGGGGTCCTTGGAACTTTAAGGGTAACTATTTAGTTTTTAAAAAATAACTTTCCCAAATCTGGATAGAATTTGAACCTACTGTAACTCTCCTGAAACCAGAATCCATATCCCTTTCCATATACACTGACCCATACTGTCTTTGAAATGACCAATAATAATAATGTGTTTAAATATCTATCCTGCTTTTCGGGGTAATCATCATTAAGAGCATAATAATTAGGAAACCTGAAAGTAAAAACAAGGTTCATTTCAAAAATAACAGAACAACAAATAGAGAAAGAGAGAGATCAACAGAAGCAACAGGAAAATACTCCCCGCCCCCTCACCAAAAGAAGTTCCATTATTTTTTTAATCACTCAGGGTTGGGAAGGGACTGCAGCGCATACTTTTGCATACAGAAGGTGCTATGCTTGGCCCATGACGTCTCTGGTGGCTGTAGTGCTTCAGGTAAGAGGTGACAAAAAGCATCTTTATGCAACACCCTACAGCAGTGTTGTTCAAAGTGATGGTCCGCCACAGGCTGCTGGTCCACAGCAAGTTGCCAGCAAAGAAAGACACAATTGCAACCAGTGGGCACAAATAGTGCTAGACCCTGGCATATTGGGGGTGGGGTGAGGAGAAACGTCTGCCACATCAGATACACTGTCCTGGAGAACCATAATGAATCAGTGAAAACAACACTAGTCCAAATGGACCAGCTGAGCAACTTTAAGGCAGCTTCTCATATTTATGCTCCAAATACTTGCCCTAGCCAAACTGTTTTGACCAAGAACCCGAAAATACATGCAAAGGATGCTAGCTTAGCTTCTGAGACAAAGAGCACTCTTTATCAGGAGTTGTGCACAGATGTTAAATAAATGTTAATCACCCGTAGTACTGGAGAGAAATAGCTCATCACGTAACCCCAAAATCCAGAAACCAGGTAGCTACTATTTGTTCTCAAGCACTACTTTTTGGTCCTCCAAAAATGACTGGAGATTATGCTTTGGTTTTGATTCTCATCCTGGCCAGACACCTAAGAAAGATATCATGATGACGAGTGAGGTTGAGAGCTATAAGTGGTTCAGCTGGACAGAAGATGCATTCCCCTAGCCATAAATGTATATTTTTTCAAAGCCAAATTAAAGGGGTTCATATCATCAGGACCAGTTTAAGGAATTTGGGGGGCCCTGCAATGCTTTATTTTGGGGGCCCCATATGTTTATCTCAGATCAATGTAACCTAATCTAACCTATTCACAGTACAGGATATTCATATTATTACTAATAAAGTTTTTGCTGGAGGAGGTGCAGTGGCGTGGGAAATTCTGTCACCCCACCCACAAACATATGTCAGTAGCACAGATCTGAAATGGCAGCATTTTAGATGTAACACACAGGTTGGTCGTTTCTCTCATTTTGCTGACATGTTTGCAAACAACCCACACTTTAAGGGCAAAAACAAGCTTTAGAAAGCAGAAACATGGAAGCCTTCTTTTCTATCCTATTCTGTTTTTGTTTTTTTTAATGAAAAGCAGTAGTAGGAGCACCTGTACCAGGAGCAGAGGAAAGGTAACGGGTTGGGGCTACTTAAATGTTTTAATTTTCCCTTCTCCTTTTTGTTATTCAATCCCCCAAATTTGCAACCATGAAAGAAAGTATATAGACATACACTTGATCCTGCTGATTCGATTGTTAGGGGCTTGGTGCTCCCTACTTATTGAGAGCTTGGAAAAGCTACCTTTGAACTGAAATTCCCAGAATCCACAGCCAGCATGGCCAGTGGGGCCATGCTGGCTGAGGGATTCTGAGAATTGTAATGTTTTCCAAATTCCACACAGGTTTGCCATCTCTCTGTAATTTAAGATTTCAATGTGTTAGTCAGTATCAATAAGGCATTGATTTAAACACCAGCCCTGACACAACACTCCCCAAGACAGACAATAACACAAGCAATATTATTTGTTTGACATGTTTTAATAAGAGCTGGGATAGTGCAGGAAGACACAGCTGATAAGCAGAAAGTATTCATCTTCCCAATCCTGCAATAGATTCCCCTAACCCCTGAAATGTATTAATTCAGAATTATGTGGGGAATAACCAAAGGAAGCTAAGCATATAGGTCACCCCTCACCCCATATCCATGGGGGATATGTTCCTGCCCGGACTTACCATGGATATGTGAATCTGTGGATAATAGTGAACCCTACTGAAATGCCTTCCAGACCAACCTCCAGTGGAAGCATATCATAGATTCATGCTGGAAGACCTAGAAAATGTCTAGAGAGGACATCTTTTTTTTTTCAGATGTGGGTAGTGAAACTGTGGACACTGGTCCCAAGGATAAGGGGTCAACCTGTACAATTGTTAGTCAGTCTGTGCCAAAAGAAGGTGGAAAACTGTTTGAAGACTACAGCAAATCTAATGGTTCCTCTAGACAGCTGGTGGGGAACAGGAATGAGATGAAATGTTGATTGGATATTCATTTGTATGCTCTGTATTCTTCCATTGCATTGTCCATAATGAAACCCACAATTCTTAATTTTAAAAACCCATCAGAGCCAGATCAAATCAAAGGCAACCTAGTTCTCACAGTGGCCAACCAATACCCACGAGAAGCCTACAAGCAGCAATACCATAATAACCCTATTACCTCTCCAGCAATAAGAATTCAAAGCTATGCTGCCTTTAATCTAGGAAGAACTCTACTGTCCCCCACAGTGTAGCAGAACTGCCCAGATTTCTAACCCCAACTGTACAGCTGCTCTGCTTTTGTGGTATGTGAAAGTTACAGGACCATCACCCTGAGAAGGTGTTGTAAGCCATTCAGCATGTAAATAGCTGAGTACCTCCTTCCCCCCTTGGGTACAAGACTATCAACTTTTGGATTAAGCTTCTAGGAAGAGTTGTCTTTTCTTTTACATATAGTTTGTGCAGCACAAAATAATTTTAGACATTTTGATCATAGAGGAACTTGGATCTCTACTCTTGTTGGAAATACTATGCAGCTGGAATTTGAAAACAAATCTCAAGCAACGGAGATATATATCTATCTATACTCCCCCCCACTCTCTCTTACTTTACTGCTAATATTCGTACTCTCTTCATAGGTACAATTTCTATATATTAAAAAAATCTTTCCATTATTTGGAATATGTTACCTACTTCTTTTGCCATATTTTTTTAAATCAACCGCAAAAATAATTTTAAAATATCACCTTCTGTTGCTTTAATCTTTGACTATCCTATGCAATCACATTTTTAAAAAATAAACAGAACATGGCCCAAATCTATTGTTAGTCCCAACTAGAGTAGAGCCATTGAATCAGTTAGATTTACCTATGTGTTGACTCACCATTAAACACTTGACTCAATGGGTCTATTCTAGCTGGAACCCACCAAGATTCCAGCTCATATGCATACAGTTTATTAACAATGTATTAAAAGATGTTTAAAATGCAAAAGTAGCAGTCATCACGACACCACCCTACCCGCACTTCACCCTCCTCCCTTCCTACCTCAGTTCCAACCCTTTGCCTCAGAGCGCAGCCCGCATGAGAAACAAAAATGTGGCAATTACTCAGATCAGCGGGACATAATCAGAGCTCTTTTCAGCAAAGGTCTCACCACAGCCTCCTTTACAACTCTTCTCTTAATGAGACACTTATCACTTCTTTCCTTGGATCAGTCCCCTTGTAGCTGCTCTAATTAGCCAGGACAGCTAAAGTACAAGTGGTAGGATTCATCCCTCTCAGAACCCTGGCCACAATTTCAGGCTGAATGAATGGAAAAAGTAACCATAATTATAATTAGATATCCTGCAATTTACTGCAAGAACGTAAGAATCTGCAAAACACCCAATAGATAGCCAGCAGGGATATGTGGTTGACAAGGGTTTCTGTGGCCATTTAAAAAGGACTGTTATTTCAAAAGACAAGTACTCCAGTTCAATACTCACTGAATTGATCTCTAGCCACAACTGTTTGTGTAAACAGATGCAATCTTAAGAGTCAACTGGACATGGAGAGTGCTTGTAATCCAAAAGTTCCACATGTATTTCTCCCTGACAGCCTAAAAGAGACAACTACAATGGAGGGTTTCCTCTTTCCTGACCTTTCTCAGCCATTAGTTCAACCAGTTTTTACCAGCTGACTGAAAAGCCTTCCAGTATCCAGAGAATGAGCTGTTATATCCAGCAGTAGCTTACTAAAACTACAAGAGGTTTTGACTGAACTGTCTGCTCATACACAAAGTTCTTTGCTGGGAAAAAAATGAGCAAGACATATTCTAATCTTCTATCTCTACTACTGAAATGTTGCAAGGTTACACATTCAAGTTTCATTAAAAATGTACATTATTTTATGAAAGGAGATCTAAAAATAATGGCAAGTAGCAATTGCCTCCTTCTGCTTTCCTTAATTGAACCGAAATCTGATGCCCTGGTGCTTTTCATAGTTGAAATAATAATATTTTAGGAACCAACATTCATCGTCTGAACAGAGATATGTACCCAGATGCCTCAAGTGTCACCTTGGGGACAGGAGGTCTTAAGTCCTCAAGTAACTTATTGTAACATTACCATGCTATACAAATGCAGAAGAAAACAATCCTCGTTCAGCAGGATTTTGCAGGTGAGCCACTCTTAATCACCCCTCTCTCCCCCTCTCTCTGGCTTTTTCTTCGCAAACGAAAACTCAAGAAGGACTCATGTCGCGCTTTCTGCAAGCACGCTGATGACTAAAAAGGCCAATCCGAGATAGACAAGTCCGGTTGCAGAAAAGCACAGTAGTAGGTTGATGATGTTTCCGGATTGTAAGTCTTTCTGTGTTGTCATTTCTCTTCAAGACTTGTTCGGCATGGGTTCTCAAATAAGGCTGCAGCATTGTGGATAGTGCGTCTCCATGCCTCCCGATGTGAGACCAGGGAGGATCATTGTTGGTGATCAATTTGGCCGAGCCTGAAATGTTGTTTCAGGGAGTCCTTGTATCGCTTTTTTGGAGCGCCCCTCTTACGCTGACCCATGGCGAGTTCACTGTAGAGTACTATTTTTGGGAGGCGATGGTCCTCCATCCTAGAAACGTGCCCTACCCAGTGCAGCTGTATTCTCAGTATCATGGCCTCAATGCTGGTGATCTCTGCTTGCTCAAGGACAGCAACATTTGTCACATAGTTAGTCCAGTGTATATTTAGGATTGTGCATATACAGCACTGATGAAAGCGTTCGAGGAGTCGTAAGTGGTGGCGATACGTGACCCATGTTTCAGACCCGTAAAGGAGAATAGATAGTACAATGGCTCTATACACACTGATTTTTGTGCTTCGTCTCAGGTGTTTATTGCTTCAGACTCTTTTGTAAAGTCTTCAAAATGCGCTATATGCCTTTGCTAATCTGTGATCAATCTCTTTGTCAATCTTGGCATCTGAGGAGATCATGCTTCCCAGGTAGGTGAACTGCTGAACGGACTTAAGCATAGATTTGCCTACGGCAATGTGGGGATGGTGGTGTTCGTCCTGTGGTGCAGGTTGGTAGAGAACTTCTGTTTTCTTCAGGTTGACTTCCAGCCCAAACAGCTCTGCAGCTGTTGCGAAGCAGGATGTTAGGCGCTGCAGAGCTGCTTCTGTGTGGGCAACAAGGGCAGCATCATCAGTGAAGAGCAGCTCACGAACTAGACAGTTTAGAGTCTTGGTGCGAGCCCTCAAACAGGGAGGACTCTTGATCATCCCATCAGATAAAATAAAACTGCCCTTAATGGGTTTTATCCACTTGATTTGGTTCCTAGTTTTACAAGTTCATGTGTCTCAAAGAAATCACTGTGCAGGCATGATTAATCGCTCCAAAAGCGCAGGTAAGATAGCTAATCCTGAAAGAGGAAACAGAGGGCTCCCTGTTTATACCACCAAGCTCCAAAGGGCTGAAAACAAAACAGGATCACACATAATACACTTACTGCTCAAAGCAGGCTCTGAAATTATCTGTTCTGACTGCTCCCTCTAGTGATCAATGTAAGTACGTCCCTGTGACTGTTCTGCCAAAGCAGAAGCTATAGCAAAGCTGGATTTGCCCCCAAAGCCGTATGTGCCTCCATTAGAATTTCACATTTTACTTTCCATTCAGTCTAACAACCAAGAGTAGGGCGGGGGGGGGAGCTATTTAATAGCTCAAGATATCCAAACCTGTTCTTAATCTGGGAGGAATGTTTCAGCAAATTACTGATAGTAGAAATCTACTGACAGTAGAACAACACTACTTCATATGCACCATTAAAGTTCTTGTCTCATTTTGTGTGCCTTCAAGTCGTTTCACAATCCTAAGGCAAGCCTATCACCAGGTTTTCTTGGCAAGATTTGTTCAGAGAGGGGGTTGCCTTTGCCTTCCTCTGGGGCTGAGAGAGTGTGACTTGTGCAAGGTCACCCATTGGGTTTCCAGGGCTGAGCAGGAATTTGAACGTGGTCTTCAGAGTCATAGTCCAAACCTCAAACCACTACACCATAGTGGCTCAGTACTCTTCAAATAACTGATATTGTTGCTTACGCCATAGTAAAAAAGAGAAGAGAATTTAAGGAAGAGAAATAATTTGTAGGACAGTACTGTACCCAATAATTTGTAGCACCAATGCAATTTTTTTTAAATTTACATTATAAACAGAAAACTCAGTAGACTGCTGCCCTCTGCTGTATACTATATACTAAAGGGGGGAAACACCTTTAACTATTGCTTCTCTCTGTGCAAACCAAATAGATAGATAAAATGTGTTGAATATGAATGAACAGATAGAGTTACTTCAGTCAAAGACCAGACCGTATCACAGGATAATTCTATTTGATTGAAAATTGGCTTTTGTGGTCTAACATTAACTAGAATAACTTACAGTTTTTAATACTTTTGATCATCTCTAGGCTTTCATTCTGTTAACCTATACAAGGTGAAGTTAAGCAACTGACGTGAAACAAATCAAGACAAAAACAGAGTTTTAAAAACTACACAGCTGGGACTCAGTTTAGGCCAACTAATATTTCAAATAATGTGATTACAGTGGACAGATCCTGTATAGGTCAGCTTTCCCCAGGTTGTTGTGGGTGACAGCTTCCATCATCCCTGACTATCAGCCATGCTGGCAGGAACCAAGAGGAGCTATGATCTAAAAATATGAAGAGATCTGAATTGAGGAAGGCTGCCCTAGAAGACCTGATACAGATACTGAATTACATTCAATGATACTGATATTGATATGATAGCAAAGGATACATACTCTATAGGCTGTCTTAAACTAAAATTGATTGTTTAAAAAGATACGTAACTGAGCTAGGCATGAGAGTTAAGAACATTCCTTCCCCTACACCAGTGTTTCCCAAACTCTAGTCCTCCAAGTGTTTCAGACTTCAACTCCCAGAAGCCTCAGCCACCTTGGCCACAGACCAGGGATTCTGGGAGATGAAGTCCAAAAACTAGACTTTGGGAAGGACTAGAGTTTGGGAAACACTGCCCTACACCCTTGCTCTTCTGTTAGGATTGCCAGGTTTTCAAACTCACAAACAGGGGACAGTCCACATTCCTAATGTGCAGTGGTACAGCGTTAATCTTTAACATGCACTGCCTCAAACTGCCTATCTCTACTTCATCTTCCTAAATTTAACTCAGCCTAATACAATTTATTAGTATTAGTCCTTAAGGTGTGTTGATTAGTCTTGTATAGGTATGATTATATTCCCCCCTCCTCATGGAACACTGCCTGTAGTTACAATCCATGACCCTCCCCTAAGTAAATAGAAATCTGTATAATCACTGATATGAATAATAATATGGAATGGTCTGTTCTCACTTAGAATTATGTTGTCTGCTTTTTCTGGCAAAAACATCAAAACCAGGAAAACACATGTTTCAAAGAAGCTGGGATAGTACCTCATGATTTTAAGTTGATCCCAGAAGGGTTTCCTTCTAAGAGGGATATTTGCCACATAGAAATAAATTGCCTACCTGTGCCTCATGCACTGCAGCTCATGATCCAACTAAACCACAAAGATCTGCCTAATATGTGGATGGCTATTCTAGATCTTCCCATTCTTGAGAGAGATGAGGGAGAAAACAATCAATTTTCTTCCTGCAGCATCAAGATATCAGGAAACTTTTCCCCCACTATGATGGGAAACTGTGTACTTTCTGAATAAAGCTACAGAACTTCCAAAAAAGCAGTATAGTTTCCCAGAAAGCTGTACAGCTTTCGAAAAAGACAAAGCGGTTGGGGTGGGGGGGAAAGCACAGAAATGTAATGATGCACATCTTTAAAAGTTGCACAAATGTAAATGTTACAAAATTTTATAGTTGCACAGCTTTAAAAGTTTTTTTCTCCTAAAAGACACAAGTGGGGATGGGGAGAAAGCACAAAATGGAATCACGTGCAACTCCAAAAGCTATGGAGCTTTCCAAAAAGATGGAGAAAAAGGCCCAAAATAATGTTGCACAACTTTAAATATTGCACAGTTTTAAAATGGGAACAGGAAGAACAGGTTGCTTACCTGTAACTGTGGTTCTTCAAGTGGCTATCTGTGCTCTCGTACAAGTGGGCTTCATGCCTGCGCAGAGACACCATTTGGAACCTTCTAGAACTAAGTAGGTTGGCTGGAACCCCACCAATCTACTGTCCCCCTCAATCTCATAGTCCACTGTAAAATCTATAGAGACCTGAAAGAGAGGAGGTAGGGCGGGTCTGTGTGAGGGCACAGATGACCACTCGAAGAACCACAGCTACAGGTAAGCAACCTGATCTCCTTCCTCACGGTCTCTGTGCCTTACCCAAACAAGTGACTGTGAAGCTTACCAGAGGATGGTGGGTCAGGTCACTGAAGAAGAGAAGACAAGACAGCACAGCTGAAATGGGCAGCCGTCTGGGCTCTGCAGTCCAGTCTATAATGATGGATGGACAGCTGTGACCAAGTAGCAGCTCTGCATAAGTCAGGCAAAGGAACAGCTCAAAGTAAAACAGCCAATGTTGCAACTGCTCTTGTAGAGTGTGCTCTCAAGCCAGTTGGCACAGGTTGATTAGCCAGTTCGTAGGTGAGTCTTATCACCTGAAAAGCCCACTTAGGAAAACACTGGGAGGAAACCTGACTCCCTTCCTAGGGCCACCATAAAAGATGAATAGCCTGTTAAACTGACAAAAAGCAGCAGTGCATTGAATGTAGAAAGCAAGTGCCCTGTGTATGTCCAGACAATGAAAGAACCATTCTACAGATGGTGAATGATTCAGATTAAAGGTAGGAAGTAAGATATCTTGATATCTTCACTCAGGGAATTACAAAATGACTTTTGGAAGAAATGCAATGTCCAGCTGTAAAAACACTTTGTCCTGATAGAACACCAGAAATGGTTCAATAGAATGTAGAGCCACAAGCTACTTACTTGCCTCGCAGAGGTGATAGCTATGAGGAATGCCACCTTTAAGCTAAGTAGGTGCTCATCAATGGTAGCAGATGGTTCAAAGGGCTTGCTCATGAGTTGAGACAGAACAAGGGACAATGACCATGGAGGTATGGGTGGAAACAGGTGGCTATTGATACGCCAAACATTTGAGAAATCGTTTGATCACTGGATCTGAAAATAAAGTGGCAGATGATGGAAACAGTGGTTGGTAAACCACAACTGCAACCAAGTAAATTTTGAGAGAAGGGAACGCCAGTCCTTTCTCTTGTAAATGCAGCAGAAAATGTAGTACAGTGGACACAGCCACTGGAGAAGGAGGCTCTGATTTCAATGCCACAAAGGAATAGATTTATCGTCTTTATAGTCATAAGATTTCTTAGTGGTGTCTTTTCTGGAGGATGAGAGGACTGCTTTAAGTCTTGGCTGTAAGTTATGGCATTATATTCTATGCCGCGAGCAGTAGCATTTTGAGATCTGGGTGGAGAACCTGCCTGTGGGAATATGACGGTAGAGCCAATACCCAAGGTAGGTGCATGTACCTGCCTTTGGTGGAGTAGTGGAGAAAACCACAGCTGTCTTGGCCAATATGAAGTGATCAGAATGGCAATGAATCCATCTCTTGCTAATATTACTATAGTGGAAAGGGAGGAAACAGCTAAATCAGAAATCTGGACCATATCCAACAGAGGTATTGTCAGGAGTTAGAGGCTGAACTCCATTATAAAATTGCCAAACAACTGCAGAAATCATGCTGAGTCATGATGGCTGACTCCATGAACTGCCAAGTCATGCCTTGTCATGCCACAGCTGCAAAAGGAGGGTTACTAGAGGGTAAGCCATGTAGAAAAAGTTCTGATGCAATGTAACCATGTGGTTAGGTAAACCAATGCTCTGCTGATGTGTATATAAGTGAGTCAGACAAGTGTTCATTCTCTTCTTGTGATGCTATGGTGTCTGGCATAGCACTTTGACTGATGACTGTAAATATTTGTGAATAGCTACAACTACTTTGAAGATTAAAGCACCTCCTGTTTTCTGGACATCAAAACACTCTTTGTGAGTATTCTTGGGAACGGGTTGCTACTAAGTTCTACTGAGACAGGTTTTGGCTTCTGCTGGGGACTGAATGTCCTATCATCCCCTGACAGGTATAAGACAAGCTGAGAGGATCACAGGAATAAAGATTAAAAAAGAAATTTAAAATCTAAGGGCATTTGCTGATGATTTATTGATAGTTCTGGAAAACCTTTTGGAGAGTATAGAAGTGTTAATGAGCAAATTAAAGATCTCTGGTGGTTTGGCAGGTTTTAAGATAAATAATCAACAAAGATGTTGGTGGAAAATATGGGTACAGAAGAACAATTACAACTGATGGGGAAAAACTGGTTTTAAGATTGAGAAGAAAGTTAAATACTTAGGTATTACTATGATGAATATTAATTGTATGCAGGAATACACCATCAAAGCACCCCCAACAGATGGCCATCCAACCCCCGTTTAAAAACCTCCAAGGAAAAAGACTCCACCACACCCCCAGGCAGTGTATTCCACTGTCGAACAGCTCTTACGATAAGCAAGTTCTTCCTAATGCTTAGGTGGAATCTCTTTTCCTGTAGTTTGAGTCCATTGCTCCATGTCCTGTCCCTGGAGCAGCAAAAAAACAAGCTTGCTCCCTCTTCAATAAGAAACAACAGGCAAAGATAGATAGCTAATGTACCAAGATTACCTGGATTTGTGTCAGGGGGAATAAAGAACTAAACCAAGAGAGCAGCTAGAAACAGAGGGGTATATGTTTCAATTGCATTCTTATTTGCAATTATCAAAAAGATTTAAAATGAATAAAAAGATGTACGATTTTGAACAAAACAAGTGAGAATTTAAAATCCAATTATGTACAGATGATGAACATGTAATTGCTTAAATGTATAAAGTTTTATTGAAATTTGAAATGGAAGAAGAACAAGTTAAGAATGTATGATAAAATAGACTAAGAACCTGTGGCGTTACTAAGGCCAGTGTCACCCCTCCCTTCAACAGTGTCACCTGGTGCAGTTCAGCCTCTCTACACCCCTCAACAGAGTTTGGATGGAGGGGTGCAACGAAATATGCCAACAGGCAGAATATGTGAGAACTCTACGGCATAGCCCAGATGGATAATGGTGAGTACCCGAGTCTGTGGTGACATAATGGTGCAATGACATATAGGTATACAAAATTCAACAAGAGGGCACTGCTTTTCTCTTTAATCACTCAGCCCCTGATTCTCCAGGAAGCTGGTGGAAGAGATGCAGGCTTCAACCAAGATTATTTAATAAGGTCCTGTAAGGCAGGAAAGAGCGGGATAGAAGCAGGAGAGGGTGCCTGGGAGTCCACCATCTGGAAGACTGGATCTGCAATTGGGGCTGGAGGAGGTGCAATGTCTAAACTGACCATTCTTAAGACAACATCTGAAAACATCTTGATATCCTCAGGAGGTAACACCAATGTCATACACTCCACATACCCAGAAAGTGATGAAGTCAGTGGAAATGGAGAACCTGGTGAGGGGGAGTCTGAATAATATTCTTCATCAGAAGATTCTGAGGAGACTGGTTCTTGAGCTGGAGCAGAAATCGAAGCAACAGTGGCAACTGTAGTGACAGCAGCAGTAACAGATATGGGTGGAAGAAGCACCTGAACGAATGTGACAGGACTGGATACAGTGTATGGGAGCACACTCAGAACCGGAGCAGTATCGATGATTGATACCAAAGTTGGGGTGACAGATGATAAATACAGAACTGAAGATAAATGAGCTGTAGAGACAACAATGATTGGACACAGAGGAGATCGAGATACTGTAGAAGTGGTATATGGAGGCAGTGAAAGTGGGCGATGTTGAGGTGACATGGGTGATCATCTTGATGGAGTGAGAGGAAAACAGTGCCAAGCAGAACGGTGTTGCAGTGAAGCCAGAGACAGACAGTGAACACAACCAATACAATCCTAGGTGATTGCTCCACTGATGCTCATGCCTGTATTGGTCAATGTAAGACTGATGTGAAAGAGGAATCCTCTTGAGACCAACGCTCTCTTTCTTTGTATGACAACCTGGAGAAAGCGCAAGAGCATTCCCTGTGAAAGGGAGACCTTTCATGTTTCCAAGACAACGGTTTCCAAGACATCAGTTGGGCGAGACCCAATGATGAGGGGATAGCACAACCACAGGTTCCATGGAAGAGAATTCTATATTTCTAGTTAAGGAAGCTACTGCCAAAAGCCATCGGTACTGAAAGTGCTGTGGACAGAACAAAACCATTGATGCAGTGGAGACCACAGTTATTGTGGACAGCATAACCAATGCAGGATATGGCCTAATTTTGGAATGTTTCAACAGTTTCTTTAGTCCCACTCTGCTATGCTCTGTTGAAGCCAAGTGCTCTGGAGTATCTGGGTGTTTTCGGCTAAACTTGGAATGAGCCAACTTGCCATCCTTATCCTTAGGTCTCCATACTGAAGCTACTTCCCCTCCTACCAAAACTGCAGCAGCTGGTGAGGTTGACAAAGTAGATAGACCAAGCAATGCCATTGATACCAATGGACTGGCAGGTACCAATACCGATGCTGTCAGTACTGAGGTAGCCTTGGTCTTGTACAGCTTAGAGATTGATGCAGAAGCCAAGTGTAAAGATTCATTTGCAATGGCCCAAGTAGCTACTTGAAGAGATTTCTCCCACCAGTACATTTTAAAGGAGACCATTTTTTAAAGGCTTGTGAAGTAAAACCTCTACACATGGGGCACTTCTACACAATATGACCTTCACCTAAACAAAATAGGCACTGAAAATGTCCATTGGAGAGTTAAACATTCCAATTATAGGAGACACAGCATTTGAAAAGGGAGGTAGAGGCCATAGAAATGGGCAAAGAGGGAGGAAGGAAGAGAAGAGTTATGAAGTAAAGTAAAAGTTTTTTTTTTATAGTCAGAGAAAATAAATTAGATCGAAGAACAGAAGTGAGAAAGTGAAATATAGAAATAAAGCGAAAGAACACAAGGAAAGGAGGGTTACTCAGCCAAGAAGATAACTAAACAATGTCACTCTGCCAACAGATGGAGAGAAACTGAAGCACCAGTAGCTTGGGAGGCTGGGACATGCACAGTATATGGGAAGGGTTCCCACTAAGCTACTTAGCTCTAGAAGGTTCTGATTGGTGTCTTTGCACAGGTGCAAAACCTGTTTGTGTGAGGCACAGAGACCACAAAGAAGAACTGATGACTTGGATGATGCCTTCCTAGAAGAGATGACTGCACATTCAGACAGAAGAGATGTAGTAATAATAGGAAATTTTAACTATCCTAATATTTGTTGGAAGCCCAACTCCGTCAAAAATTTAAAGTCCAACGAATTCCTCACTTGCCTTGCAGACAATTTTATTGTCCAGAAGGTGGAAGAGGCAACAAGGAGATCAGCTATTTTAGATCTGATCCCAACCAACAGAGATGATCTGGTTAATGGGGTGGAAGTGGTTGGATTGTTAGGGGGGAGTGACCATGCTCTCCTGGAGTTTGTTATACAGAGGAAAGAGGAAGCCAAGCATAGTCAGATATGAATTCTAGACTTTAAGAAAGCTGATTTCAGAAAACTTAGGGAATTACTGGGGGTGATCCCATAGTCAGGAATACTAAAATACAAGGGAGTTCATGAGGGATGGGAGTTTCTAAAAAGTGAGATATTGAAGGCACAACTTCAAACAGTTCCAATGAGGAGGAAAAATGGCAGGTGTCTAAAGAAACCAGGATGGATGTCTAAAGAACTTTCAACTGAGCTAAAACTTAAAAAGGACATGTACAAGAAATGGAAAAAGGGAGAAATCACCAAAAAAGAATTTAAACAAATAGCTAGCTCGTGTAGGGGGGAAAATCAGAAAAGCAAAAGCACAGATGGAGCTCACGCTTGCTAGAGAGGTTAAAAACAATAAAAAGGACTTTTTTGGATATATTCACAGCGAAAGAAAGAACAAGGAAGTGGTAGGACCGCCATGGGGAGAAGGTGGAGAAATGCTAACAGGGGACAGAGAAAAGGCAGAGCTACTCAATATCTTCTTTGCCTCTGTTTTCTCTCAAAAGGAGAACAGTGCTCAACCTGGAGAAAATAGAGCAGATGATGCAGTAAGGGAAATGCAGCATAGAATAGATAAAGAGGTTGTTGGGGAATACCTGGCCAGTATAAATGAATTCAGGTCTCCAGGTCCAGATGAACTACATACAAGGGTACTAAAAGAACTGGCAGAAGTAATCTCAGAACCACTGGCAATAATCTTTGAGAAATAGTGGAGAACAGGAGAGGTCCCTGCAGATTGGAGGAGGGCAAATGTTGTCCCCATCTTTAAAAGGGGGGGGGGAGGAGACCCAAATAAAATCACCCAGTAAGCCTGACATCAATACTAGAAAAGATTTTAGAGCAGATCATTAAACAGTCTGTAAGCACTTAGAAAGAAATTCTGTGATCACTAAAAATCAACATGGATTTTTGAAAAACAAGTCATGCCAGACTAATCTTTTTTTTTTTTTGATAGAGTTACATACTTAGTAGATGAAGGGAATGCTGTGGATGTAGTGTATCTTGACTGCAGTAAGGCTTTTGACAAAGTTCCCGATAATATTCTTGCAAAGAAGTTAGTAACATGAGGGCTAGACAACGCAACTGTTAGGTGCTTCTTATTTACAATAACTGTCCATTTACAATGTTCATATTTTGCCCGTCTTAAAAAAAACAAATTAAGGTCTGACAAACAATATTGGAAGGAGGAGGGATAAAAGCAACAGATAAAAGCCAAGAAATAGAAACTGTTAAAAACAGCAGCAACAGTAATAAAAATATTAATGAGTCCCATGAAAACAATTTGCCCTACTTGCAAACTGAATTTGTCCCAGTGGAAATAAAAACAACAACAACAACCCAGCAAGTCAGACAGTAAAGACCAGGAAGCCCAAACTATTCTCTAAATGCCACTGAGGTGTTTTTGTGTGTGTGTTTTGAGAAACAGGAATGGTGAAACTGTGGTCCTGCAGGTATTTTTCTATTCTGATCCCTGCAACCCCTTGGAATCACAGAATCTTAGAACTGGGAGGGACAACAAGGACCATCTAGTCCAACCCCTTGCCTTGCAGAAGTATACAACTAAAGCACCACCGAAAAGTGCCCATACAGTCTTTGTTTAAAGACCTCCAAAGATGGAGAATCCACCACCCTCTGAGGCAATCTATTCAACTTGTAAGAGCTATACTGTAATAGCTCTTACAGTTAAAAAAAAAGTCCTTTCTAATGTTTAGGTTGACTCTCTTTTCTTGTAACTTGAATCTATTGCTTCGTGTTTTGGTTGCTGGAGCAAGCACCAGAAAAACAGCTTGCTCTATCTTCTACAAGACATCACTTCAGATATTTAAAGATAGTTATTGTGTCACCTCTCGGGCCTAGTCTACATGGGCCAAATGGGCAACAGTTTTACCCTGTCCCCATGCCCAGCAGTCCAGACGACACAGGGCAATGCCCCAATCCTAGTCCTAACTGTCCAGATAATGTTTGGGCAGTTCCAATGAGAATCCAGGGCAAACACCTCTTAAATGGAATAGACACATAGTAAAAAAAAAACCCTCATGCTTGCTGCAGTTTTTCTGGAGAAAACGGTGAGTTCCATTACTGCAACTGTGGGAGGGGGGGTGCAATCCGCACATGAAGCCTGTGTGATGCCTGGCATAGCCATTTCCTGGCCAGGTCATGCACATCACATCTGCTGAGGTCACCACAAGACGCCCAGCTCTGTGACCACAGACAGGCGTCTTGGTCCTGACCTCAAAAGAAACTACCACTGCAGGGAGATAATTGCCAGTTCGTACACGGGCCATGGGTGTGGACACCCTTCCATTGCTGCAATGGAAGGGCAGGTAATGGGGAGGGGGGAATGCCACGGGCCCATGCTCTTATACCAAGAGGTAAATACCCTTTGGCCGAAAGCCTACTAGCTGACATAACTATGCTCATGTAGGTGGCAGCGGCAGCACAGTGACTGCAGTGGTGGCAGGAGAGAAATGAATGCTGGCATATTAGTGACTGGGGGAAAGCAGAGAAAGCCACTGAGATCAGGAAATAAAGCTGCCCTGCCAGCTCACAAGCCTCTGGGGAACCAGCCGAACAGTTTTTTCTCCTGACAATGATAGTTGTCTCTACCTCCCCTTGCTGCCTCTGTATACTCCTGCACAAAACTGTTTTTTCCACAATAAAAAAGTATAGCCATTTTATTCAAGAGGCTAGACATCTTTAAGAATATGTAACATGAGAAATGATACAGAATAGGTAATGCCACTCTCTACTTGTCCAAGAAAACTTTCCTACTTACACAAGGGTGGGAAACTTTCCTGCTTACACAAGGCCCTCCAGACATTGTTGGACTGTAATTCTCAGCAGCCTCAGCCCATTTAGCCAATAGTGAGGGATCATGGAAGTCATAGTTGCCCCCCTCCCTGCCGACAGAAAGAAAACGACTTACCTCTTTTAAAGAAACGGAAGGTCATGACTGGAATAGCTAACATCTAGACTTCAAACACTTGACTTAACTTTACTAATGTGAAATTCACTATAAGAAACTCACATACAATAACAGCAACTTTTTTCAAATGTTTAAAACAAAAGCTCTGTTGGTTAAAGTATTGCTAGTTCCAAATACAAGTCTTAGTTTACAAGGAGAAGAAAGATACTGTAGAATCTTGGCTTTTAGAATAAGAACTAATTATCACCAATAAGTAGTGTTGCTCTTTATCCACTAAAAGATAATAGGGCAGCTGTCTGCCAACATCCAAAAATCATTTGAAGAGAAACTGCTACCCTAATCAGGAAACCCTTAATAAGAATGCTTATAACTGGCCAGCTAGGAAAGATAACAGCTGATCCATGATCTCCATCTAGTGGCTGTCCATGAATGAACATCTTATGAGTCTGCAATAAATAACACACTATTAGTAGCAGGTGGGAAAGCAACATCAATGTATGTTGGTCTGTTGTTGTTCCCCACCTCAATACCCTGGAGAGAGGCGGGTAAGAAATAAATATTATCATCATTATCATCATCATCATCATCATCGATATGTGGAAAACAGCTGTGCTCACTATGCTGGAGCTAAGAGACCAACACTATTTCAAGAGATGGTCATGAAGCTAGGTGAACCTCTCCATCAACACAGGTCAAGCAAAGTCAGCATCATGAAACTAAAATGGTTATTCATGGCCTTTGCCAAAAAGTACAGCTACACACACATTTATACTGTTTTATAATAAAACTAGGACATTTACCTAGTTTTGTCTGTGTAGATGTTGATGATTTCACTTATAATTTGAATGAAGCAACATTTTGTCTAGAATATATGCAATCTATAAAACTTGCTTCACACCGAGTTCCATTCAAAATGAAACAAATAGTATTTTTTTGAGGAAAGAACCAAAGTTTGTCAATCAGTCTTAAACTTGCAAGAAAATGTCAAGTTTGGTCAAATTTCGTTCACAGATGTTTATTCTATAGCAACAAAAAAAAAAGTTTTAAAAGTTGAAGTCTGATAAGTATATGTTTGGAAGGTACCCGAAAGTAGTTGAAGAACAGGGTCCAAAATCTAAGTAGAGTCTTCATTTTGGTCCCATTAAATAATGCATCAAATCGGAGGACTGTGTTCAAGCCAATGGATTTGTAAAGCCTAGCAGGCAGGCAAACAAACACTTTAAATTATAGCATATGTGTTAAAATGCCTCAAGCAGTCGGAAAACCATGGCTTTGTCTTGAACTATATGCTATTTTGTCACAACAAACCAAGCTCAGAAATTTTTGAGACCAGACAGGCTTGAATTTCTTCCACTACAACTCCCACCATTCCTGACCATTGCCCATACTGGCAATGAGGTTAATAGAAGTTGTAATCCACAACATCTGGAGGGATTCAGTTTAGGAAGGATTAACCAGATGCAGGGAACCGACACATGAGTCTCCTCATGGGGGACAAGTGGAAGAGATATGGAGGGTTAGTGGTTTAAGAGAGTGTCTAGTTTCACTCTTTATTCACTAACAGGTGCATAATTAATTTTCCTTTTACTTAGTCCCCTTCAAAAGAGCAACACCCTGTGGAACCTTCAACTCTTTTTTTTTCCTCCCCAAAACACACTGGGCCTTTCCTTTGCAAATGTCACAGCAGCTTTGTAAAATATGGGCAGAAGAAATTGAAATGCAAAATAATCAGGGGCTTGGAATTCAAAGATATAGCTGTATTAGTCTGGAATATCAATAAGCAAGAGGATCTTGCAGCATCTTTGAGACTAACTGAGAGAAAGAAGTTGTAGTATAAGCTTTCATAGACTTGGGTCTACTTCCTCAGGTGCATGGATGCAGAGTCTTGGAGGGACACCTCAAATTCTATCCAAGAGAGAATCCAGCAGAATTCTGTGTTTCTAGGTTACCATTGAACTCCTCTCTCTCTCTCTCTCTCTCTCTCTCACACACACACACACACACACACAGTGCTGCTTGTTCTTCCAGTACAAGATCTGGATGCCATTAGGGACAATAAAGTGCTAGCAAACCAAGTCAGCCTTGGCATGCTAATTTCTCCTTGACTTCCCCATAAACACTGTGCCAGTAGCAGCAGCTGCCCTAGCACTAACCTTGAAGAGCAAGAGAGGATGACAGGATGGAATCCAGCCACCATCCAACCAATAATCAGTGCTAGAAGTGCTAGAATATGAAACAGAGTACTTTGGCATCCAGTACCAGTGGAACAGAAGCTTTCTCCTCCTCCTCCTCCTCCTCCTCCTCCTCCTCCTCCTCCTCAAGC
Organism: Gambelia wislizenii; assembly: GCA_030847615.1. Lineage (NCBI taxonomy): Eukaryota > Metazoa > Chordata > Lepidosauria > Squamata > Crotaphytidae > Gambelia > Gambelia wislizenii. The sequence goes on along the minus strand of JAUMIR010000001.1, from coordinate 284,502,204 downwards.
CTTCTAGGATATCAAAACTCTTTCTCTGCAGGGTTTCCCAGACTTCAGGTCAAAGTTTTTAGAGTACATAGGAGCTACAGGAGGGAGGGAGCATCACCAATTCTGGCAGAAGCAATGGGATCCAGTGGAAGTATACCACTGGATTCTGACCATTATCTGCAATGCTAGGCAATTTTTCCTGTGTATTTTCATGTATTGACTATGAATGTTAATACACTCACAATACCAATCGTCATGATATGGCCAACCAATTCTTCATTCTCCTATTATCATTACCAAAACTACTCAAAGTGGTGGACCATTGCTAATCCATGAGCCATCAGTTGCTGGTCTATGGCATGTTTCCAGGGAACTATGTGAATAGAATAATACAGCACAAATATGACACCAATCTCTTGCACATTGGCGGGGCAGGGGGGGGATGGTGCTCCACCATCAGATGAGATAGCTTGAGAAGCCCTAGTCTATGCCAATAAATCCCCATTCCCCTGATAGTCTCACTAGCCTTCCACTAAGGAACAAAAGTGTGAGGAACCTTACCCTTTTTGCTCTTTGTGCTATGTCAGGGGTCTTTGTAAGCAGTTTTTCAATCAAGTATTCTCTAGTCTGTAAAAACCAACATTGTTATAATTAAGTTAAATCCCAATGAAGCAGAAAATTCCACTTTTCAAAGCAGAACAAATTTACTTGTAGTACTAAGTATTTTACCTTTGCTTTCTGGAAGAATTTGCATTTTAAAAGTTCTGCAGCTGTAGGCCTGAAAGATAAATGAAAAATTGAGAACAAAGCAGACACAAAAAGGCCTCTGCTAATACCTATAATTTAGGACACTGTTCTTCTTTAGTATTTATGTAACTGGCTTGACTAGCTCTTGTTCAAAAAGTTTCAGTACTATATTTCTGTTGAATAAACTTCTTTTCATAAGAGGTTTCTAGTATGGGGAAAACATGTTATTTCAATATAACACAATTTCTAAAAAGATAAACTTCAATTTACATATGGAATGTTAATGATAATGCCACACAATCTAGAAACATTTTCTAGTTTACATTTCACATCTCAAAGCTGCTTCAACCGCATTGACAATATATGACAGTCTTTCCCTAAAACATGCAAAATTGCTTCTTGTAGAAGGGCCAAAATATTACCTTGAATCTTGAATCTTTAACCCGAATTTACTGAATTGGGTAGTAAAGTACAGTCACTTTTTAAAGGAGGAGGAAAAGGACTATGTCATGCAATATTTTGGATACTGAAGCTGTCTTCTTGACAAAGCTGTTAATTGCCATCGAGTTGACTTCAACTTAAGGCGATCCTATGAACAAGCGACCCCCAAGTCACCTTGTTATCTACAGCCTGGCTCAAGTTCTGCTGTCTTCCAGTATTTTAAAATTTTAAATGGTATGGCAAGTTATTTGGAAAGCACAGGGAAATATTTTCAGCAGATTGTCAAAGGCAACGACACAGAATCCTTCAAAAGAAATGTGTGCAGAAGGAACAGGACAAGATACAGACTTCTGAGCCCAGCTGGAAAGCAGCAGCATTTAAGGAGGAAGTCAAGATACTAATAAAACTTATATAGTACACATTTAAAGCCAGAAATTCAAGCTCCTTCTCCCAAACCAGTTCAAATAGATCAAGCCACTCTGGTAACTACTGCTATAGGTAGTTAAAGACACACTAACCCAGCAGTAAAAACCACACACAGTAGAGACCACCATCTGGCAGTTAATGAGAAAATGTTGCACTACTGAGACGTTTGATAAGATCCATTCTTGCTTTAGGTCTTCCAGACTCCCACTCCCTCTTTTTCTCTTGATCCACAAACCAGATGTTTACAGAAAGGGGCATCTGAACAGTAGGGGAAAGCAGGTAGGGGAGTAGCTACTGTCAATGTTTGCAGACACAGAAAAAAACCAGAAACATTTACAAAGTAGCAATGCCTTCTTTTAGCAGAGTTCAGACATGCTATTAAGGATACCAGTAGTTTAGCAGTCTTTCAAAACAGGGTTTCTTAGCTCTCTCACCTCTTAGCAGCTCTTCAGTCATTTCCTCACTAACAACACTGATGATGAGAAGCAGCAGTAATAAAGTTTTGAGGGAGCTACAAACAATATCTGAGTATGAATCCTATCGGTTAATCCTCAACTAGAGTAGACTCATCGACTCAATTGCTTAATGGTGAATAAACATACAGGCAAACCTACTGATTCAAAAGGTTCACTCTAGTTGAGTCTAAGGGGATTACCATACTCTGAAGTAAGGCGGCAGTGCAGCAAGAAGGTTTCATCTTCCATGCTGCCTTATCGCATGACATTATCGTTCTGGTGTTCTGCTGTCCGGTTCTGTGGTAGACTGAGGTAAAACCATGTCTTTTTGCTAACGGGTTTTTTTCTGGTTAGCAAAAAGGCATAGTTTTACTTCAGCATCCTACAGGACCAGAACGAAACAATGATGCCGTCATGAAGTGAGGCAGAACAGAAGACGGAACCTTCTTGCTGCACTGCTGCTTTACTTTGGAGTGTGGTAAGCCCCTAATAATAGGAATCAGGCCATGATGTTTTCCAGGCCCCTGTAAAATCCTATGAATAAGGAAGGGCAATTGCAAGATAAAAATCTTGTCTGGAAGTAGCTTAGGATTTTATTGTAGCAACTCGACCAATAAGCATTTACCATTCTTCCCCAATCCAATACAGGTGAGACTTCTCTTGAGAAATCCCTTCAGTATTTCCACACAGCACACACAGTTTACTTTGTTTAACACAGGACTAGCTTGACGTTTGACCACCCTTCTTTCAAACTGTTCTGTACCTAAAGCAATGTAAGTAAGTTGCAGCCACTGGGGAATACGAGAAAGCAAACAGCCTCAGGAGCAAGTAGGGAAGGAGTTCCTAAGTTCTAGATTAGTAACAATATAACTAATGTCTGCACAAAGACAATGGATCTCATTCTGCAAGAAGCTGATGGAGAGGGCCAGGAATAATAAAAGGGTTCTGTTCTTTGATGGTACTACGAATCAAAACAAAAATGGGACCATTTCATCACAGGGCATGACATATTTGTGGGCTGCTAGATCTTTAAAATGATGCTGAAAATAACTTCACCCAGTTTACCAAGCTATTTTGGCAGACATGTATTCATTATACTTTTTTGTGAGCTATAAAAAGACCATGGAATAAAATAAAGCAAAATTATATATTACAAGTTGTACTAAAGTTTTTTAAAGGGTAATGAGTTTTTACAGTGTTTCCTAAAAAATAATTGCTGATCTGCATCATTTTAATCCAACCCTAGAACAGCAGCCCATTTGTGCAATTTTGCAGCTTAATAAAAATGGGTTCTCTAGAGCATTTCAGACTAAATAACGGAACACATTTTATCTGCCTGCCAAGCAGCAGACCTTTGCTTAAAGCTTGTGCCCTGGGGATTTTGAGTTAATAAGAGACAGTAAAAAGGGCAAAGAAATTGAAGACAGTATGTAAATGGTCCCGAGTTGAAGAGAAGAGAATCTGAGAGTCCTGAAGAATTCACAAGAGTTAATCTGTAGTATGTATCCACAACTCGTCTTCACTATTGCTCTATTGATGATGGAAAACGACATAAAGACAAACAAAAATAAATGCATGGCTTCTTGTTTCACCATTTGTTTTACTGAGATGGCTGGTTCATCCAATGAAGATCCAAAAGCAGACAACTAGCTGAACAGTAAGAATTGTTCGGCAGTGGAACACAATCCCTCAGAGTGTGGTGGGGTCTCCTTCCTTGGAGGTCTTTAAACAGAGGCTGGATGGCCATCTGTCAGGGATGCTTTGCTTGTTTATTCCTGCATGGCAGGGGGTTGGACTGGATGGCCCTCGTGGTCTCTTCCAACTCTATGATTCTATGATTCTATTATTCTATTTCTTGCATCCTAAGGAAACCCCACACATTATAGATAATGAATTAGAAGGAGGGACATGAATAAGAAAGGATGGTGAATTTGTTTGGTTCATTTTTTATATGAACCTTCCAAAATTTTCAATTTTTTCTTACATTTCAGAAGAAAGAAGGACAGAAAGACAGAAAGAACTTTTTAAAAATTTAAAAGAAAGATTTTTAAAAATTGAAACACAAGAGAAAAACTGACAGATTTACCATGAAGGCAGTGGACTTTGAATATTTTTTCTTAGCATGACTTTGAATAAATTGTCCCTCTGTATCCACGGATTTAAGTATTCACAACTTGAAAATATTCTTTAAAAAAATAATAATCCAAAAAGCAAACGTTGATTTTGCTGTCTTATATAAGGGACACCATTTTGTTATGCCATTGCCTATAATGGGACTTGAGTATTCATGGATTTTGGTATCTACAGGGGGTCCTGGAACCAAACCCCAGGGAATATGAAGGGACAGCTGTAATCATCATCATCATCATCATCATCATCTCTTTATATAACACCATAAGTATATATGATGCTTTACTTTAATTGAAAAGCTTTGTTTAAGAAGGGAGCAAACGTTAGCAAGGTTTCAGCTAATGCCTCCAACAATTTTGGATGGCCGATTAGCTAAACTCCATTATCATTTATGTTATTGTTGCTGCAGGCCATATGAAGTTAAGGACCTTCCACACTATTAATTTAGTTGTCCTCTGTCAAAGGGAATTAGAGAAAAATACCTCGTGGGGTTGTTATCTATTAAAAGGCATTGGTCCATCTGCCAAAAATTAGAATTTTTGCTTTTTAATAAAGAGTCTAGTATTAATAAAAGAGCTGCAACTTTTTAAAGGGCACTAGCTAAAGCCCATGCAAGTTATTATAACTTGCATTCCCAAAAGGTTTGAAGTTTTAATGCCTGTATGGTTTCATCTTGTATATATAATTTATGTCAGTAATATTAGTAATATGAGAAATTGTGTTGGAAATTTTGAAATTTTATGTTTTAATTTTAATTTTGTTGTATGATATTTATATAACTTCTGTTTTATATTGTGATGACCTATGGTTTTAAGCAACTACATTTGGAATTTGAATATATGATGCTTTACATGACCTATCTACAATTGTTAATTTGATAGTTCCCTGCACTCAGTCTTACAATCTAAAAAGACTTGACACACAAGGAAAAAAGGATGGCAGTGAGGGAGGGGTTAAGGCCAGCAGATGCTGGCTGCTCTTTTCTCCCTCTGAGGCCATAGCAGTGAAAGATAGGATGGAGGGAGGGCCTTTCCTCAGCTGCGGGGCTAGGCACTTTGGAAAATTCCCTATGCATTCATCTCTGTGGGGCACAATTAAATGCGACACCTCTTTTTTTCTGACACTGTTAACTGCTGCAAAGTACACATATACAATACAGTCCTCTCCGTGCTGAGAGCAGTGGATGTGTTTTTGGTCAATGCAGTCAGCTGAGAATTGTGTTCAACTCAGTTTTGCTAAGAATTTCCTCATATAGAAACAAACAGATCTTTTTTAAAAAAAAAAAATCTAAATGCAAAAATATATGAAAGACTTTAAAAATTCAAATGTTGAAGAAAGGAAAACTGATCATTATTCTATCACTGCTCATGAGTTGACTACCCAGTTCAACACAGTAAGAGAGGTGAGTTTTTAGAGCCCCAATGTTCTCTCACCTAGCAGCTCAAATTCTGAGACAAAAAATCTTGGGTTACCTTACTGTGCCCGTCTTAATCACACCCACACCCCACATCTGACTCTGTAGCCCAAAACAAATGTAGCAACTTTTAGGGATCTACATCTCACATGGTCCTAACACCAACCCATCATACCCATTTAAAGCATGGCTTGTGGCCCACATGCAGCTCCCAAGGTGTTTTTGTAGCCTTCACAGATTCTCTTCAATGCCTCTGTGTCCTCCCCACCCCGCCCCCCTTTTTCAAAGAAGAATAGTTTTTCTGCACCTGGAATTTGTTTTTGTTTACTTTATTTGTGTGCCCCAATAAAACTATTTTGCAGTGTCACAGTGCTGAGTATCTTGTGTATATCATGGGGTAACAATCCCAATTAAAGCCATTTCAACTCCCAGCTATAAAGCAACAAAATACGAAAAAGGTAAGGGGGAGGTGAACACTTCTGCAAGGCACTGTTATTTATCTATATATATTTAAAGATAATCTGGATCATTTCTCGGTCAATCCAAGTGTCAGAAAGACTGCCTCTTTAAAAGACAGCAATCCCCACCACCACCAAAAAGCAAAAAACAAAACCCAAAACAGGTTTCCCTCAACAGGAGGCATAAAGTCTCCATAGGAAGCACCAAATCTTATGTTTCTGCAGTCTAAATTATAATAATGTAAGACACTTTCAGAATCAAACCCAAAAGTGTGTGTATTTTTACATTCCAGAAGTGGGGAAAGCATAGCCCCAAGGCCATTTTTGAGGCTCCCAGGGCTCCCAATACTGAAAAAAAGTAATAATTCAGGTGTGTATGTGTTTGTGAATATGCTAAAAAGGTGTCCTTATATCACAATGTTGACATGTTATTGGGGATACAGTTTTTTAGTCCCAAGTAAAGCCTTGTTGTTAAAAAGGAATAAATTAAAGCCTTGTTGTTAAAAAAGAATAAATAAATAAATAAATAAGGTGAACTTACTCCTGAGCAAAACGTAGCTCAGGGGGCCTAAAGCATGGCAAAATTGCCCCCCACCCCTTACAAGGGTCCTGAGAGACCATTTTAAACAAACTAAATAAATAAGCAAAGTTTTAAAACTGGAGGCAGGGGCATAGTGGAGGATGAGCCTCCAAGGTCCTGGAACGGGGTTAATGAGGCTTTCAACAACCACAGCAGTTGCTCACCCTTGTAATCCAATCTAATGCCCAGGAATGTAAAAAACTCAGATATATATTTAAATAGGAAAGATCTTGTAACAATACAGTTTAAAATTATTCCCTCCCATGCCCCCAGAAATGTTAACTAACTAGAGCAACCTCTATTCATCATATCCTGCAAACCACATTGTTTCTCATGAGACCTACCTTTTAGAAGGATCTTTTTGAAGACACAGTGAAATTAGTTTTCTAAAGGATTTGCCATACTTTTTTGTCATTTCTTTATCTTCCACACCTGTTTCCAGTGTTGGAGGGTCATTTTGCAAGGTCAACATTAATACCTAGTTAAAACCAATGGTGACAAGAAAAAAAAATGGTCTCAGCCAAAGCAGGTCTCAGCCAAAGAAGCCAAACCCTGTTCTAACTAACACCCAAGAAATTTCCCCAAAGGACTTGAAACATAAATTTAGAACATACGCTTTCACAAATCTGCAACTGGGAAGCTGAGGGAACTCAATAGCACAGAGCCTCAATAATTACTGTACTTAATATGCATGAATTATACAGTACTTCTGTCTACAAAGGGATGTTTAGGAAGACCTAGAAACACAGAAAGCTACCTTATGCTGAATCTGACTATTGGTCCAATTACTCTGGTTTTGCTTAACTCTGGCTGACAGCTATGACTGTTCAAGATGTCAGGCACAATCCTTTCCCAGTCCTACCAAGAGATCCCTCTTATGCCCTTGTGGTCTCCCATCCAAAGACTAACCAAATCCAACCCTCCTTAGAATACAAAATAAGATGAAATCAGGTTTGGTCAGGGAACCACATAAAGGTTTATACAGTACTCTTCATTCCTATATGACATGTCTATTCACACATCCATATACCCATGTGCACCCAAAGTCATCTGTATTTGGTTGGCCCAAGCCTGTCCCAAGCCTATTCAGTGCTGTGGACTGAAACAGTCACAAACTCAGGGCAGTTCTTGCTGTGCATACAATATCACTGATGGGTGCACAAGAGACCTTGTGGTGGTGGGGAGCAGGTGAGAAAGGAATGCAGGGAAAGATTAAAACAGAAGGATTTGGGTGACTCAAAGTTCGAGGGCTCTGTAGATTTTCCTTGTTGTTGTTGTTGTTGTTTTCCCCAGGCTGTGAGAACGTGTTCTGGAATACAGTCGTCCCTCCACATTTGCAAGGGTTACGTTCTTGAGACCCCCGCGAATGTGGAAAAATCATGAATAAAAACTGCTTCCGCAACCCCCCCCCAGAGGGAGAGAGGCGGTGGGAGGGTGTCTGACCAGCCTGGCTGGCCTCTCCGCAAGCCTTCCTGACGGGACTCCGAGCCTTAGAATACTCGGAGCCCGCTTAGGAAGGCCGGGGACACCAGCGGGTGGGTGAGCGGGCGGGAGGGTGGGGAGGAGGCTGCGCTGCCTCTCCCCGGCCTTCTGAAGTGGGCGCTGGGGCTTTGGAGCCCCGGCGCCTGCTTCGGAAGCCCGGGGACGGCAGCAGGCGGGCGGGTGGGGAGGAGGCTGTGCTGCCTCTCTCCAGCCTTCCGAAGCAGGCGCCGGGGATTTGGAGCCCTGGCACCCCCTTCGGAAGGCCGGGGATAGCAGAGGGCGGGTGAGCGGGCGGGCGGGGAGGAGGCTGCACTGCCTCTCTCCGGCCTTCAGAAGGCGGGGACGGCTGTGGGCGGGCGGGTGAGCGGGCAGGCGGGTGGGGAGGAGGCTGTGCTGCCTCTCTCCGGGCTTCTGAAGCGGGCTTTGGAACCCCAGCGCCCGCTTCCGAAGGCCGGGGAAGGCAGCGGGCGGGCAGCTGTCTTCCTCTCCCTGGCCTTCCTGAGTGGACTCCGGGGCTTAGAAGCCTTGGAGTCCCCCTCAGGAAGGCCGGGGAAGGCAGCGGACAGGCGGGGAGAGGCTTTCTGAGCGGACTCGGAGCCCGCTTAGGAAGGCCGGGGAAGGCAGCAGTTGGGCGGGAGGGAAGCTGCCCGGCCTCTCCCCGGCCTTCCTGAGGGGACTCCGGGTCTTAGAAGCCGAAGGCCGGGAAAGGCGGAGGGAGGGAGGCTGCCCGACCCACCCCTCGGCCTTCCTGAGCAGACTCCGGGGCTTTGAAGCCCCGGAGCCGCCTCTGGAAGGCCGGAGAAGGTGCAGGCAGGAGGTTGCCCCACCTCTTGGCAGCCTTCCCTAAGGGGCTGGGGCTAAACCGCGAATAATCGAAACCACGAGTGTGAAAGCCGCGAATGTCGAGGGGCAACTGTGGTTTCTTTCTGATGTTTCGCATGCATCTGTGGCTGGCATCTTCAGAGAATGGTTGGGTAGGAGTGTGTGTGTAGTTTATATATTGTGAACCCCTGTTGGGGAGTATATGTACATTTGTGTAATTGAATGGATAGTTTCTGGGTATAGAAATGCAAGGATAATTAGTGTATGTTTGGCTGATGGTTGGTTGATGGCCCATTATCTGCTGGAAATCCCCCTGTTCCTGGGAGGAATTCCTTTGTAAGTGTTGAGTTTTGATTTTATTGTTTGGAATATTCTCCCAGTTTTGAAAAACAGCTCTATATGGGGCTACCCTCATGCTTGGTCCGGAAACTTGTTGGTACAAAATATGGCAGCCAGAGTGGTCTTGGGAACATCTCGGAGAGACCATATAACTCCAGTATTAGAACCTCTCCACTGGCTGCCTATCAGTTTCTGGGCCCAGTATAAGGTGTTGGTTATTACCTTTAAAGCCCTAAATGGCTTGGGTCCAATTTATCTCCAGAACCACCTCCTCCCATACAATCCTCCCTGCGCACTCCGGTCCTCTGAGAGGAATTTGCTTCAGCCACAAAAATCTAGGCTGTCTGCAACCTCCCAGAGGGCCTTTTTGGTAATCGCCCCCAAATTATGGAATGGCCTGCCGAACAAGATCAGATGACGAGCCTGAGTAGCTTTAAAAAAGCACTAAAGACGGATCTCTTTTGGCAGGCCTTTCCTAATTAGATCCCAGCCTCAGGAGCTCCTGGCCTCTTTTTTAGTCTGCTGGCTATTTATTATTTTTTTAAATGTGATTTTAGATTAGTTGTTTTTAATTTATATTGGTTTAATATTTTTTTATGGGGCAGGGTGGGGGTAGGTTGTGTTTAGGGATTTTAATCTGTATTTGTATTTTAATTTTTATAAGCCACCCCAATCATTTTCAACAGAGGGGCGGGGTATAAATAAATTTTATTATTATTATTTATTATTAAGGTTGGGGTTTTTTTTCAATCTATAGGTGTATTTGCTCAGAATTCACTGGTTATTTTATATATATATATATAATGTTTTCTCAAAACTGTTCTATACTCTGTGTATGTTTTTAATGGACTCCTGCTGACTCCACTGTTCAAACAAACATCAGGTTCCCATATCAGTATGTTTGGCAGTTGTGCACAATAACTAGCCACGCTGTACACCCTAAGAAGTTCAGATCTCAAACTTCACATTCAGGAGTTACTCAGAAAGGGTGGTGTTTTATTTATTGACAAGATCCCTCCCTCGTACTGCTGTAACCACAGAAGAGATTTAATACAGCCCAGTGTTGCCCGTTATTATTGCATTCCTTCTTCAGAACATACTCTCACGTTAGTCGTCTTAGAGAAAACAAGTTAAGGCAGTCTCTAACTGCTCTTCTCATACTTTTAAGACAGCCACAACTTTTGGCCTACATGTGAACCATGCTCAAAACAAATAAAATAAAGAATTCCTGCTAATAGCATACGCAAGTGGTTGAGTGCTGGCTGGAACAAAGCCACAAACATGACCTCTGAAAAACAACAGCGAAGTATCACCCTGCTCAGGTAAAACACTGGAGGTACACAGAAGGCAAAAACATTTCTCTCTCTCTCTCTCTCTCTCTCTCTCTCACGCACACACACACACAGACCCAGTAGGCATCATCTTCACCCCCATATATGCAAAATGAGGTGTAAGCATTGCAGTTGCAAGGAGCTACAGAATATGTTGCATGCCAAAGGTGGGAATCTTCTAGCATTCCTAACCACCGGATATGATGGCTAGGGCTCACGGGATAGGTGCAGTTCAGCAATGTCTGGAGGGCCACACACTTCCCATCTCTGCCCTGAACAAAACCACTGCTGCTATGGGGTAACAATGCACTGCAACATTTTGTTGCCAATCCAGATCCTAGAACCAGTGCCAAAGACCTAGATAATTTTTTAAAAAAATGCAAAATGGAGCTATACAATTATTTTCAAATAGAAATTACTTTCATTGGAGGATATTTGTGGTAAGGTGCAGCTCCTGTGGCTAATTCAATGGCTGTTATTCCAAAGCTCCAAATATCAGCCTTGAAGTCATAGCCTCTCACCTGTTGTAGGAAAACACAGAACAGAGAAGTTAATTCAGCACTGTCATGCTTAACTCCAGGTGTCGCACAAGAAATGTTAAACGGTGCATGTACCTGTTCCATGACTTCAGGTGCCATCCAACATGGAGTACCAACAAAAGTCTTTCTTACTTTGTTACGAGTAACATCTCCTCCCGTGGCTAAAAATGCACTAACACCAAAGTCTAGGAATAGAAAAGAGAAAAAATCATTTTAATATCAGATTACCATAATGAGGTAGCCGTACTATTTTAATTTTGATTTTACACTTAAAAAAATGAAGCTCCAATTTAAATGCATCTGCAAAGCTAATGTTAGCAGGTGTGACACTGTGCAGTTTATAGAGGTGTTACTTCTGAATCGTATCTTGAAGCAATATTTGCCCTTATGTATTAAAACACAAAATAACCGTAGACACAAACAAAAAGGCTATTTCTTTCAAAGTCGCATTTTGGGTCAGCCTTTCCACAGGCTCCACTAAGAATTTAAAGAGAGTTATTTTTAGCCAGGCATACATCAAAGTTTCAACAGAGTTGGGTCAAAAAGGAGCAGCTTGCATAGCTTTATATTCTGCTTTAAGTAACTTAGGAACTTCCAAGATCAGAGAAAGGATGTTAACTGTCATGTGAAGGCAGAGGAAGAAATGGATTATGATGTCAAGTGTGGCAAATCAAGTGCAATAACTGACTTTGCAAATCAAGAGGCAATTAAGAAGAGTCTAGCTCCATGGGATCCTGGACTACACAGATCATTTGTAGACCAACCGTCCAGGTGTTTATGGGAAGCCAACAGACAGGGAAATGAGAAGGGGAAGGGCAAACAATGTGCCACAAGTTAGTCCACATTTTCCCTATATAGCTCCAGGCAAAACACAGACACCTGTAGCGTATTTTGGATCACTACTACATCAAATTAATTTAGACAAAACCAATCATAGGCAGGCCACACATCCATGTTTACCCTTGGTAACTACCATACTGTACCAAGTGATGGTTTGTAAGCGCAAAAAGAATTGGGGATTGCTACACATTCAGATATAGTTCATCTAGTAGTGAGCAAGAAAAATGATTTTTTTTTTTTTTGGCTACAGCTCCCACAAAACACACACATGCACACACTTAAAGGCATATATGCCTCATTTTTCAGCACACCAAGGCCTCCAAGGTGATGCATAATGGATAAAAAAAATTTAAAACAATATACAGTATACATAAACACTTTTTAAAACAAACCAAAAATACTCCTTAAAAATAATTTAAAATCAAACAGTTAAAACAGCCACAGCTGTTTCAAAGACCAAAGGCCATGCAGTGGAACAACATCATTGTAGCTGCCTGCCATAAGCTCAAAAGCGATGGAGCCAGCCTCTCAACCTTGGCAGGGAATTTCACAGTCAAGGTGCTACTATAGAGAAAGCTCTCTCCTGTATACACACAACAGAGCTGCACAAGGTGCTGGGACAAATAGCAGGGCCTCTGCTAAGAATCCCAAACTTTGGGCAGGCTCATATGGGAGAAGGCAGTATTTCAGATACCCTGGCTGTTTGGGACTTGTAGATCAAAACGTGAATCACATTAGACCCTTGAATACCAGCGTGGTTATATTGGCTGAATGATTCTGGGAGATGTTGTCCAAAAAAAAAAAAAAAAAAAAAAATCCAGGACCTGATCTAGTGACAAGGCTTTAAGTGAGATACACATGTATACAGCAATACAGTTTTAATGCTTAGTCTCTTTTTAAAAGAGATACAGTAGGACCCCCCCTATCTGCTGATGACTGGTATTGGGGGGCTGTGGATACTGAAAACCATGGATAATAGCGAACGTCATTGAAAATAATGGGACTTCCGGTTTAAAATACCATAGAGTTGCTTTGTGGGACCTAGAAAATGGTTAGAGAAGATGCATTTTCTAGGAAGGCTCTATGGTAGGTGTGCTGTTCTATGTCCTGTGGATAACTGAATCAATGGATAATGAATCAATGGATACGGGGGTCCTACTGTATGTTTAATTGACATAAACAGCCAAAAAGAAAGATGCAAATGTACTGAACTATGTACCAAAATTGGTGCTCATGTACCTCAAAAGCCAGATTCTCTTTTTAAAATCCAAACCATAAGACTAAGTGGGACGAGACCAAAGGTCAAGTCAGGGGTTGTCTAGATGGTGAAAAAACTCCTCATAGAATATGAGAATGCCTTTTATCCTAATGAGATCCCGCAGTGATTTGCCGTATTCAGGAGGGGGGTCAAAAATTCCAAAAACTACATGGGAAAAGCCTTTGCAGCTATTCCCAAGTTTTTTTAAAAAAAATACGCAGAAAAGTGCATTACCGTTCATTTGGACAACTGATTTGCATCGCTGCACAGGGCAGAAGTGGAAAGCTGATTGGTTGGATGTGCACAGTGGGCAGGCTTGCTGAAAATGAAATGGACGGAAGCACCATTTTGGAGTTTCTCATTAGCCATCATGCACTTTTATGCTGCACTGAGGTGACCAAACAGCTTTTTTAAGTGGAAGGTCATACTTGTGCACCTTAGATTTAACTGTGCAGGGGCCACAACATGTGGAGAATAATAACGCAAGCGATTCACTCCCGACCACCATCTTGATGCGCAGGCATGGCTGCATGTGAACTTCAAACAATGGATAGCTTTGCGTACCAGTAATTTTGGCAAAGGGCCATGGAAACAAAAGAATGCTGCTGCAATTTTGCGTTATTGCACAGAAATCTACATTATATCCTCTCATCTAGACAACAACCCAGTTTTTCATAGGACCCCAAAGTTGGTTCTTCTGTTGCTTTGCCCATGTTCCTCCACTCCTCAGAAGAAGGAATGGCACAGAGTGGATGTGCGTATGGTGTTGATATTTTATATAGAAAGAACTAAAGAATTTAGAAAATCTAATTCTTTGTTCATTTCTTTCTCAGAGTCTGCCAAGGAGAGATGGGTATCCATGTCTACCATAGCATGTTGGTTACGTATTTGTACAGTAGGACCCCCGTATCCACTGATTCATTTATCCACAGGACACAAAACAGCACACCTACCAATGAGTCTTCCTAGAAAATGTGTCCTCTCTAGCCATATTCTAGGTCCTCCAAGGCAACTCTATGGTATTTTAAACCAGAAGTCCCATTATTTTCAATGGCATTCACTATTATCCACAGTTTTCAGTATCCACAGGGGGGGGCAGAACCTATCCCCAGCGGATAGGGGGGTCCTACTGTATTGAGTTAGCTTATGCCCATAGTTCCCTTTCTGTTCCGCTCTACGTGTAGCACTGCCACTGATGTTATAAGGCCTGAAGTTTCACAGCTCCTTATTAAGACCCATTACAATATGAGCTGTGTATCTTAAATGCATCCTGCTGTTAAATCTGAGGCAAGGAAATAATAAAGTCATCCTTCACAGCAAGCTTTTCATCCTGACACAAGCGCAACTTCAAGCCAGCAATTGTTAAATACTTTACAGAGGCAATTATCTTTTAAATTAATAGAGTGTATCATCTATATTCAAAGAGGGTTTGTGATGCAAAGCTCCTCCTTGCATCTTTTTTTTTTTTTTAAGCGACAGGCTTCTTTGGCCAAGAGGCTGGTATCCATAATCCCTTGGAAGCTAGGAGTCCCCAATTCACACAAAAGGAACAAGCCATTTGATACAGCAAGTTTATCATCATCATCATCATCATTATTATTATTACATTTATTTATATAGCGCCATAAGCTTTACATAGCGCTTTACAAAAAAGAAAAACAACAATCCACAATAAACACAAAAACCTGCCTACGGTACACAATCTAAAACCACAAACAAAATTATAAAATTAATAAAATATAACTATAACAAAATTAAAACAATAATATAAAAGTGCAAGTTAATACAAATAATACGGACATAAAATCAAAATGAAAGTTGGAATACTTCCCTAAATAGAATAGTCTTTAATTTAGACTTAAAGTAGTATAGGGAAGTGGTGGTCCGCAAATTCATGGGAAGGAGATTCCAAAAATAGGGGGCAGCATGGGAGGAAGGACGTATCTGAGTAGGGGCAGAGGAAATCCTTGGCTGCATCAGCAGCCCTGAATCACTAGAGCGCATGGCACGAACAGAAAAATAGGGGGAAACAAGTGCTGACAAATAGATGGGGGCCAAATCATGAAGAGCTTTGAAAGTTAATAATAACAGCTTATAATGAATTCTAAATGGGATCGGAAGCTAGTGAAGGAACAACAATGGGGTGACATGATCATAACGGCAGGCAGAAAAAATTACCCGAGCAGCAGAGTATTGTACCGAAATCAGGGGGGGAAAGATGGGAAAGACGAAACCCAGTCAGCAAAGAATTACAGTAATCCAGGCGAGAAATCACCAATGCATGAACCAAAGCCTTAGCAGCAAAAACTGAAAGAAAAGGTCTGATTCTCACTAGATTATAAAGAAAAAAAATGACATGATTTTGCCATGGCCTGAATTTGAGGAACGAACAAAAGGAAAGTATCGAAAATGAAACCAAGACTATGCGCTTCCTTTACAGGTTGAATATTAGTGCCACTAACTGTGATTGAAAGTTAATAATGCAGATCTGGCTTTGGTGGGAAGACAAGTAGCTCAGTCTTGTCCATATTGAGCTTAAGACACCGACAGAGCATCCAAGCCAAAATAGCAGATAGACATGATGATACTCGCTGTTCAACCTCCGGAGAGTGTTCCAGAGTGGAAAAATACAGTTGGGTGTCATCAGCGTATAAGTGATACTGAAAGCCGTAGGAACCAATAAGATTACCTAGGGACAAAGTATATAGAGAAAATAACAATGGGCCCAAAACAGAGCCCTGTGGAACTCCAACGGACAGCAACACCGGAGCAGAGACCTGATCACCAGCAATCACTGCAAATGACCTATCAGAAAGATAGGATCTGAACCAATTAAGAACAGAATCAGAAAACCCAAGATCCTGGAGCAGATCCACCATAAGACTGTGATCAACAGTATCAAAGGCAGCGGAAACATCAAGAAGAATCAATACAGAGTAAAGACTTTTCGATTTGGCCAAGAAAAGATCGTCAGTAATCTTGGCAAGAGCTGTCTCAGTTAAGTGTAATGTACGAAAGCCAGACTGAAAAGGATCCATTAGAGAGTTAGTGGAGAGAAATTCTAGACAACGAGAATAAACAGTACGTTCTAGAGCCTGGGGGGGGGGGGAAAGGCAAGAGTGAGATTGAACGATAATTAGAGAGGGAGAGTGGGTCAAGTGATGGCTTCCTGAGAATGGGAGAAACCAAAGCATGTTTGAAATCAGAAGGAAGACGAACAGGAAAGAGAGATTAATAATAAAAAGAAGAGAAGGGAGAATAGAAGGAGCAACTGAGCTTAATAAGCAAGAAGGAGTGGGATCAAGAGAACAAGTAGATGAGTTAGACGATTTCACCAGCTTAACTAGTTCAGCTAGAGACCAGGGGGAAAGCAGGAAATTTTATCAATATGGGTGGCTGAGGTACTGGAACAAAAGACGAGTCAGAGACTTCCATAGAAGAACAAATTAGATCAATCTTAGCAGTGAAGTGAGAAGCAAAATCATTAGGAGAAAAGGAAGAAGGAACTAATGGAGATGAAGGTTTTAACAGGGAATTAAGAGTTGAGAAAAGACGCTGAGGCCGTCGCTCATTAGCACTAATCAGTGATGCAAAATAATTCTGTTTTGCCAG
This sequence comes from Gambelia wislizenii, assembly GCA_030847615.1. NCBI lineage: Eukaryota > Metazoa > Chordata > Lepidosauria > Squamata > Crotaphytidae > Gambelia > Gambelia wislizenii. The sequence continues at coordinate 284,485,351 of JAUMIR010000001.1, read as the reverse complement.
AGAAATAGCACGTGAATAAGAAAAAAGAACAAATTTATAATGAATAAAATTAGCCAATTCCCTGGACTTTTTCCATAGATGCTCGGCTGCTCGGGAACAAGATCAGAGGTACCGAACAACTGGCGTAAGCCAGGGCTGTGGCTTAATTGAAGAAGTTGCACGAGTCAATAAAGGGGCAAAACAGTCAAGAGTATGGGATAAGGTTGCGTTAAATAAAGAGACAGCCGAATCTACAGAGCTGCCAAGACTTAAAGAAGATAAAGAAGAATCCAATGCTTGGCCAACTGCCTCGGCATTCACAGAGTGGAGGTTACAAAAAGAACGCCGAATAATCCGGCAAGGGGGAGGGCAATAAGTGAGGGGAAAAGAAATAAGGATGGTCAGATAATGGAAATTCAATAGCTGAATACTCAGAAGATACACATTTTTTAGTAAAACTAAGTCAAGGCAATGTCCAAGAGAGTGAGTAGATAACCTAGAGCAAAGTTCCAAACCAAAAGAAGATAGCAGAGCACTAATATGCGTGGCTGCAGAATTAGTAAGATCGTCCATATGAATATTGAAGTCCACCATGATAAGAATAGGGACATCATCTGACAAAAAATACGTCAGCCAAGAATCAAAGTCAGAAAGGAACTTGGCTGATGGGCCAGGTGGACGATAGATGACTACAACACACAACTGAAGATCATAAATCATAAATAACTAAACTCGTCTCCTTTTTAATTCACATTTTTCTAACCTCATCGCCTAGCTCAAAAGGTGATACAGGTCTTTGAACTGTAGAATCCTAGAAACTTAAGAGCTAGAAAGGACCACAAGGGCCATCTAGGGGCTTGTTGGCACTGGTGGAAAACCCTGCACCTACCTCATAGTCACAGTGGATTTCTTTGATCCGCAGCGACCTCGTAAATACCACATGCACCAATTTTGTCCAATTGTAGATCAGAGTATCTTGCCACTCTATAATCCATGTTGGAGTAAAAGGGTGGTCCTACACTGATCACATGTCCTATAGGTTATATTATTTCCAGCCAAATGGCTGGGGCTGCTCTGGGTTTTCTCTTCCATGTTCACTCATGCTTGCAAATAAGCAAATATATGTGGTCACAGAGTAGTGTATTACTGTAAAAGTGGACATAACACTTATCCAGAAATTCGCACTATTGTAAAAAAAAAAAAAAAAAACATTTAAAAGCTCTACCGGAAGTCCCACCCCAGCTTTTTCTGAAGCCAATCCTCGGCCACCATATGGCCAAAAATCCAGGTTTTCCTCTCAAATCCAGAGCAAACCACGAATCTTACAGATCTTGAGTTTCCTGCAGAAACCCCGGTGAAAATGTGCAACATTGAAAATTTCGTCTGTCAACTGTGCTGCGAACATAGGGCGAGTATGGGGTTTATTGCCCGTGTAGACAACCCCTAGGAATACCTCTGTTTTAAAGACCTCTGTTTAATGACTTCCAAAGATGGAGGGTCCACCACCCCCACTGAAACAATCTATTACACTGTCAAACAGCTATTACAATAAAAAGGTTCTTCCTGATGTTTAGGTGGGATCTCTTTTCTTGTAATCAGAATCCATTGGTTCATGTCTCTGGTGCAACAGAAAACAAGGTGGCAACATCTTCTATATGATATCCCTTCAGATATTTAAAGATAGATATAATGGTGCCTCTCAGTCTCCTCTTCTCCAAACTAAACATACCTAACTCTCTCAATCATTCCTCATAAGGCTTAGTTTCCGCACCTTTGATCATTTTGCTTTACCTCCTCCAGATGTATTCCAGCATGTTGATATCCTTCTTGAAACTGATTATGCGCCTTTTTAGTCAAACACATCAGGCAGGGTTTCTGGGATTTTTTCCTCCTTTCTTGCTCCAAGATCAAAGAGAAAAGGATCACCCCTTCAGCTGTGTAGTGCCTCAGTGCCATCCTAAATAACTCTGCAGCTCAGTGTGACATGAGAGGCATGACCTCAACCCATGTTGGCAGAGTGGTTGGTGCTGTGCCAACCAGGAATTTTGATTGGATATTAGCACCATGCTACTGTCAACTAGCACAGGTTGTTGTTGTTTTTTAAAGCCCCTACACAGTAACAAGGTTGGTGTATCAAAATAAACCAGGATTCTATCTAGAATGAAAAGTGTGCTGGTACCTAGTACCTGTTCACATCTGTTGCAAGCAGTACACCTTTGGTCTCTGGTATACTTAAGCTGGAATCTTACTGGCTACACCCAACCATTGTTAAATAGTGAGTTAACACTTATCTAAATGCCATTCATTCAATAACCCTACTCTAGTATACCAACAGGATTCAGGCCTCACCGTGATACTCATGCTTGGCAAAGCTGGTACTCTGCTTTGTTTCTTTCCACATTTAGCCAGAGAAGAAACCCATGGCAGGAATATTTCTCTGCCTTACTGCTAAAGAGGCAAGCAAAAGAGCTGGATTCTGCCAAGTTCCGATGTCATGATAAACCATGGAGGGAACCATCCAAGCAGGAGTGGTGAGGTGCAGTGCATCAGTACAAAATGTAAACCATGCTACTGAATCAAGAGAATGTTATTTAAAAAATTAAAACTTGTGCTACAATTCCATCTTGCTATGAAAACTAACAACGTCCAGTCAACTATGTACTTCAGTACAAATGTGTGTGTCTCAATTACTGGGGGGTTTGAGGGGGCAGACTTTTAACCAAGGAAGCACATTTATATATTTTTTCAAAAGTGTGTTTCGAGATAAATCTCGTCAAAGCTTTTGCATGCCTCTCTCTCTCTTTTTCTTTTTGTCTGAATTGTCTTGATTTCTCCAGAGAGATTCTTATCAGGAACTCTGTGAAAAGAACTGAAACTGTAGGAGAGCAGAGGAATTTCAAGCCCACGACAAGGAAGGAAGAAAATGCAACCCTTCTGCTAGATAAAGAATGGCTTTATCAAGAAGCCCTTTGTGAGACATGGATTGGATGAACATAACTCATTTTTCACTGGATGCAGTGAGTCTTTATCAGCATCTGCCCCTTTTTAGACACCACTAATGAAATATTCTGCTCATGCAATCATTTCAACTGGCTCAAACTCACTAGTACTTAGAACAAGGCTACAGCCATTTAAGCAACTGCAGTCTGCTTCCTAAATCAACCCAATTAGTGGGTAGCATGTTAAAGGTCTAAGTATTGCAAGAACACATTGTGAGAAGAGGAGAAAACTAAGAATTGAGGAGATCGGGGTTTAAGGAATGGGGTATGGTCACATACCAGACCATGATGCATCTCTGTTCATAAACACACTTTCTCTGACAAGAGACTGACAGATAATTTAAGATTATCTTAAATTCAGTTCAAAACTAGTTAGGCCTAAATATTTTATTTGAGCTTCAAGTTTCCAGAATTTTTAACTAATACAGGTCGACCCGTGTATCCACCAATTTGGTATCCATGGTTTCACTTATCCACGGCTGAAAATATATGTTCTTTCTAGGCATTTCTAGGTCCTCCAATGTGAGTCTGTAGTCAACTTCTGGTGTTCTTCTGATTGAAAATAATAGAGTTCCCTATTATCCACGGTTTCAGGTATCCACAGTGGATCTTGAAATGTATCACAGGGGCCGAGCTGTACATCTGTTATCTGTCATGGTAACCAATTACTTTTACACAATTATAATTGACTGCATTTAGTTTCATTCTGATCTCCCTTCTCAGCCCCCCACTGAGATTGTGCCTCATGCTTCTGACAAAGTGGACTCTGGTCCACAAAACTGTATGTCATAATAAATCTGTTAGTCTTTAAAGGACACCACAAGACTGTTGTTTTTGCTGCAACAAATGATCATAGCTATCCTTCTCATACTTTCCTATGTTGTTAACTTCAAAACAAGCCAGAATATTAAACCAACTTCAAACTGTGGCTCAATCTCCTGCCTTATTCTAAAATTGAGTTTCTTACTTTGTTCAAATGGGAAACTATAATTAATAAAAGGCTTCCTTTTGTGACTGTTCTTGCTACAATGGGAGGACCAAGGGGGCTGTGGGCATGCACTAAAACCTTGTTCACATTTTGGTTTAAGCCAAGATAGGGATCAAACCAGGCTACAAATGGACTAACCACGTGTATTTCAGGTCTTTCAGCCCCGTGATAAGAGGAAAAGGTGGTAAAGAGGAGAGGAAGAGCTATTTGAGGTATCTCCACCTAAAAATTGCTTTGTTAAAGTAATTCCAGGGCATATGCCGATACTGGGTGTGGGTTTTAGCTTCCTAAGAAAGCCACAGTTTTTCTTTCACACACGCACAATCTCTTCTCCCTTCCCCAAATGAATACACCACAAAAGAATAAAACTGCCAATGCTTCAAGCCTTTAATACTGCAATAAGCTTTTCAGCTGCAGGGCAACATCAGGTGAAGGCTCAGTGCCAGGTCTGGAATGCAATGGAAACCAACTTTCCTTGTTCTGGACATGGAGTTTCAGTCATTGGCCAAACTTCTTACTTCTCTGCTGTCTTACAAAATTTTGCACGTGCACACACAGCAACATACATAGAATTAAACAAGTCACGGAACACAACTTTGCCAACTGGAATACAGGTTGACCCTTAACCAAAATGCTTGGGATCAGAGGTATTTTGGATTTTGGAATACTTGCCTATACATAACGAGAGATCTTAGAATTGGGACTCAAGACTAAATACGAAGTTCATTTATGTTTCATATATACCTTATACACATAGTCCAAAGGTAACTTTATACATAATATTTTTAATAATTTTGTGCATGAAACAAAGTTTGTGTGCCCTGAACCATCAGAAAGCAAAGTTATCACTATCTCAGCCACTCATGTGGACTATTTTGGATTTTGGAATATTTTGGATTTTGGAATTCTGGATAAGGGAGATTAAACCTGTAGTCCAAGTCTAAATTCTGTGCCAAAGTGCAAGTGCAAAATGTGTATGTGTCCTTCTTTACCGCAAGACAGAGAACATACAATGGATTGGAAGCCATACTGAATCAATTTAGTAGGCTCTTTCATCAGTTAACATCAGGTAACATGGCAAAGAGGTACAAAAATGAATGGCTAAGGCTTATCAGTGGAAAACAAGTCCCATAATTCTTGAGAGTTCAACTAAGGGAAAACAGTATCCAATTCTTCCTCCCATTAGAGCACAGACAGAGAACCTAAAGTCTACAGGCCACACATGGCCACCCAGAACCCTGGTGAGCCCCCACTGGCTTTCCCCCATAGTCCTTTTCAGCAGTCATCAGGTTAGCAACAAGGAAAGGACTGCCACCTAGGGATGTAAAGATTATTTGCCAATTCTCCCAGCTTCAACAAGAGTTTTTGGCAAAAAAACAAGAACCAAATTTTCACCAAAAAATCCCTTTTTTTTTTAAATCAAAAATAGTGAAAACCTCTCATAATCTCTGAGTAGGGCGAAAACATTTACATCTTTTTAAATTCCCATGTGTGAGAGGGGGGAGTCAAGTTTTACATCTCTACCACTGTCCCAGCACTGCTATTAAGAGTGTTGTGACGGCAACTTTTACTGAGATTGCTGGGGGCGGGGGGAGGCTGAAATCCTGATGCAAGTGAGAGCTGTTTTCCAGTAGGACATCAGAAAAAAAAGTGGGGGGATCTGTACACCTCCCCACCAGGTTCCCATCCTGATCCCCCTGAAAATTTCTTCTTGCCTGTGTGCCAGATATGCATGGCTGGAGGAAGGAGTGCAGATATGTATGTGAGTATATGCAGATGTATGCGTACTCATGTATATAGCCCACCAACCCACCACATATAGCCCTCAGGGACAGAAAGATTATCCACTCTTAAACCCTAGAACAAGGAACCAGTCAGTTGTTTTCAACGGTGTCTGTCCACCTTTCATCACCCCCAATCCTGAATGAGCCTTTGGAGCAGGTTTAGGCGATGAACAGGAGGGAAGACCCACAGGCAGACGTCTGTGCACATGTTTTTGACCAGAACCCATAATAATATAATAATATAATAATATAATTTTATTTCTATCCCGCCCCTCTGCAACGCAATCGGGGCGGCCTACAATATAAAAACTCCATAGTCCCAGTACCCTAGCCCACCCCCCCTTAAAACAATATTAAACTATAAAAGATTAAAAACATACAGTAAATTAAAAATATATAAATTAGAAAAATATTAAAACATACAATAGTTTTTTTTTTTTTAAAATGATTACAGCTCAGGGAGGACAACCGAGTCTTGGGCCGGGATAGTTATTCAGGAAAGGCCTGCCGGAAAAGATCCGTCTTGACAGCTTTTTTTAAACCTGTCTAAGGTGTTAATAAGATGGATCTCATCCGGCAGGCCATTCCATAATCTGGGAGCAGCAGCGGAGAAGGCCCTCTGGGAGGTCACCGACAGCCTTGTTTTCATAGGCTGTAACAGATTCCTCCCAGAGGACCGAAGTGCGCGGGGAGGGTTGTACGGAAGGAGGCGGTCCCGGAGATAAGTTGGACCCAAGCCATGCAGGGCTTTAAAGGTTATAACCAACACCTTGTACTGTGTCCGGAAACGAATAGGCAGCCAGTGGAGAGCTTTTAGCACAGGTGTTATATGCTCTCTTCTGGAAACACCAGAAATCAACCTGGCTGACATGTTCTGAACTAGTTGAAGTTTCCGAGTTAAGCACAAGGGTAGCCCCATGTAGAGCGCATTACAGAAATCCAGACGGGAGGTTACCAGTGCATGTACCACAGTATATAAAAATAATAATCTCATTTTACATAGGATTCTGAGAACTGAAAACACATGTCACTATATTTTTGCAGTGATCATTATGACATGCCTAAAGATCACTAAGGTCCCCACATGACAAGGAGGAGAAGGAAGTGGTTTCTCTAAAGCCCTCAACTAAGTTCATGGCAAGAGGGGATTTTTGAACTGAGGACATGCCAGCTCACACCCTCAGTTATAACTCCTGCATAATCCTATATGCCTTGCAAGATATTTTGCAAAGTACACTGAATTCTTCAGTTTGTGGCTTGTCATCCAGTGAACGCCTTGCTCTGAAATCTGATTAATTTTAACCTTTTAAAACGTTAATTGGATCTCTTAGCCCTTTTCAGGTTTCTCTATACACATCTCAAAGCTTTGATTATAATCATTATTACCTGCTATTTGTACAGAGCCATCTTCACCCAGAAGAATATTACCAGCTTTTAAATCCCTATAAAATAAACACAAATAGGAAAGCTTTTAATTCAAGTTCAAGGAAGATACAATCATACTCACTGGAGGTTTTGTTGAGAAACATGAAGCAAGATGAACTAAAAACTGCTCAAAACACTCTGATTGGAGGATCTCATTAAGAAAGAAATTGCCCTTCTTAAAAAGAAATTGGGGGGAAATGATTATTATTTTGTTCACTGAACAAAATTTGGATCATCTATGAGGCTAAAATGTCTTGCAGAGCTACAGATTATAGTACAGAGCTTCCTTACAAACTCAAATGTTCCCTTCTCACTATTCTGGGGATGGAAAAAAGATTTCCTTGTATTCAGCTGTCTTGATGAAAGTAGCCTTTCTTGCATCATCCAAGGTTCACTATGAGAAGAAACATACTGCACTTCAAGAATTCAACAATTTAGTATTTTTTTTTCTGTGAAATAAACAACACAAAAAATAACATGCACATTTTAAAATGTGAATGGTGGAACATTACTTTGTTAGTGGTGGTGGTGATGGTGTTGTGTGCCCTGATATCATTTCCAACTTATGGCAACCCTAATGTGAAGCTATCAGGGTCTTTCTTAGCAAGATTTGATCAGAGGAGTTTTATCATTGCCTTATTCTGAGGCTAAGACAAATGTGACTTGTCCAAGGTCACCCAGCAGGTTTCCATGGCCAAGTGGGGATTCAAACCCTGGTCTCTCAGTATCCTCGCTCAACACTCAAACCACTACAACACGCTTGCACTCTAAAAATTGTTTACACTTGGAAAAATATGCAAAAACATGTTTTTGTCAGATTAGATAAAATGTTAGGTCAACTGCATAGATAAATGGACACATGGGGAAAATTATCTAAAATTGCATACAAATTTCAATGGAATGAGGAAAAAGTCACACAATCAAATAGAAAACAGGTCAGAAAGAAAATGAAGGTGGGATTCCAACAACTATAATGACATCAAGACTGATAGACTTTTATATTCCCACAGTGCTTCCAGACTGTTACAGTGCATCAAGAGCTATTGCAGATTTAGAATTTTCCCTTGTTTAGATGGGGGGGGGGAAGCTAGAACTTGGAAAAATTACTTTTCCCAGTAGCCATAAGCATAACTTTTCTGAAAGAAATGGGGGCAAAGTGAGCACCAGGATGAAAAACATCAGTCCTTCCTGCTTCCCTCAACAACAGCCAAATCATCAAGTTCTGGGGACTGTGAAAGAAAAACTGTGCCATACTGACACATAAGATGCACACTTGTACCTATGAATTTGCCCATTCCTGTGGAGATAATCTAGGCCTTCCAAAACCTCCTTAAGAATTGTTGCTATTATTGATTCTTCAAGAACACCGCTCTTGTGCTCTCCTCTATTGACAACATACTTTATTATATCCAGCATTGACCCTAAAATGGAAGAAAAAAGGGGAAAAAAACAATTTTACATAAGAGAACACAAGGTAGGATTCTTAGGATTGATCTTGCAATACAAGGTCAGTTTAAATTTTTGATCTTAATGTAGCTACCAGGAGCAAGAAGTAGCAGAGCTGTGGTAAATGTTCACTTATTAACATTTCTGGCACAGAAAGTCTTTCAGGTGTCTCAAAACGCTTCTAATATGCACACACATATGTATATAAACACAGAGACACAGAAAAAGACATGTTTTTTCTGCCCTTTTGAATAGTTGCTTCACTGTCATTTTCCCTTTAAAATCAGGACCGTTTCTTCCTGATAAAGGATCCCAGCAAAACTGCACTGTGAGCAGGACAACATCATATCACACAATATAATCAGATTCAGCTATGTCAAAAGATCACAATGCAAGTTGAGCAAAAAGGTACCAGCACTACCTTAACTCTGGATTGGAAATTTTTGTTTAATTTTCCCACTGCTCTCCCCAGTCCCAATGCAACATGGGTAGGGTTTTTCCCCCCACAACTGACCAAAAAAAAAGAAGCATTCCTCCACCTTTTTCAAGGGCCAAATAATTTTCCTTAGAAATTGGCACAGGTTTACAAAAGCTCCACATACCAAGATGATAGTATTATTGGGAGACATATTGACTTGTTGCTGTACTACGTTACCTTAAAAGCAACCTTGAAGGAAGAAACAGTCTAGCATTTTATTTAGGCACTTGACGGTCATAGATTGTTTAAATAATGCAATACAAATATGGTACTGCAACACCTTAGTTACTGCACATGGACTTACCTCCGCTTAATAGCTTCATAACCAACCAAAGTTCATCCTTGACCACAAAAGATGTGTAATATGTAACTATGTTGGGATGGTTGCACTGACTCATGGCTTGAATTTCTTTCTATAAGTAATGCAAAACATGACTTAGTATCTTGTCAAAGAAAACCATTCTATAAATGTTGTTCTAATGTGGGGGCCACACAGTTATAAAGACTGGGAAACTTTAGTGTGTTCTAGAATGGACATCTCAAAACTGGCAGTTTGATTTTTCAAAAAGGAAAAATATGGTCTAGATTATATATGTACACACATTCTTCTAAAGAACACAAAACTGGAAACCTCAAGTTGAACACATTTTTAACCTGAAGGAGAATTTTAACAATAATATTTTTCTTAAATTATAGAAAGAAAGGCAGTTGAGACATATCAACCGGCCACTACAGTTGTCCCTTCATATTCTCTGGGGTTTGGCTCCAGGACCCCCCACCATGAATACCAAAATCCGTGAATATTCAAGTTTCATTATATTCAATGGCATAGCAAAATGGTGTCCCTTATATAAGATGGCAAAATCAAGGTTTGCTTTTTGGATTATTATTTTTTTAAGAATATTTTCAAGTCGTGAATACTTAAATCCGTGGATACCAAATCCGTAGATACAGAGGGACAACTGTATTTTCATTATTCAATGGAAGATTTTCAGTGGACACTAAATTTGGATTTTTTTAAAAAAAAATAACAATACAGTATTGATTTATGGCAAAATCCAAAATCATATAAGTGGACTTCCTTTTTTGTAATAGAACTTCTCCTTTCTGTCTTCCTGTGTGCATCCAACCCACCTCCCAATATCTGCTCTGAAAGGTCCCCAAAATCAGCAGCCAACTTTGTGGCTCATCAGGGGCTACAGAGAGAATGAGACCACACTAAGGTGCACCATTAGTGGGAAGAGTTAATTTGATAGCACCCTTTACATTTTAAGAAGAATACAGCTGTTTCTCTCTCCAGGGAGAAGTGAAGAGTTTTTAAAGAAAATAAAACCTTTCATTCCTTATGCTTTGTTATAATTAAATACCTAAATTTCTTCCTTGTTAAGCAATTGGTATAAGAAAATTATTCGTGCCCATGTGATAATTTCAAAGGTCTGCTATGCTGTACAACTCATGTTTTATATGGAGTCACCAAAATTGGTATGTTATCTAATGGGACCAGAATGAAAACCACAGTTATTTTTTCTATCTTATCTTTCAACTACGTTAAGTATGTTCCAAACACATACTTCAGATTACTGTATTTTTTTCTAGAAATTTATAGTGCCACAAAGTCACAGAATCCTGGGACTGAAAGGGACCTCTTGGGCCATCGAGTTCAACCCCCAGCTCAATGAACGATTTCTAGCTAAAGCATCCCCAGCAGGTAGCTGTTCAGACTCTTTTTGAGACCTCCAGAGAAGGAGACCCCGCCACCTCTCCAGGCAATTGGTTCCACTGCTGGATCACTCTTACTGTCAAGAAGTTCCTTGTAATTTTCAATCAAAATCTATCCTCCAGCAATTTCAAACCATTAGATCTAGTCCTACCCCTCCGGGGCAGCAGAGAACAGATCTGCCCTCTCCTTTCTGTGATAGCCCTTGAGGTATTTAAAGAGTGTGGTCATGTCACCCCCAGTCTTCTCTTCACCACGCTGAACATGTCCAGCTCCTTCAACTTTTCCTCATATACTTTGTTCTCCATACCTCGTCATCCTTGTTGCCCTTCTCTCAACCTGCTCCAACTTGTTTATACCCTTCTTGGCACCCAGAACTGAACACAGTACTCTAAATGAGGCCTGACTAGAGCAGAATACAGGGGAGCTATTACTTCCCTTGACTTGGAAACTATACTTCTATTAATGCAGGATAAAATAATAATAATAATAATAATAATAATAATAATAAATTTATTTCTATCCCAACCCTATCCGGGCAGCTTACATCATAAAAATCTCATAATTACATTAATACCCTAACCTACCCACCCCTTAAAACAATATTAAATTAAACAGATTAAAAACATTCAATAATTAAAAAGAGAAAAAGAAAAAAATGAAATAATCCAGTGGACGCTTAAGCCAAGTCTTCAGGCCGGGATAGCTATTAGGGAAAGGCCTGCCAGAAAAGATCCGTCTTGACAGCTTTTTTGAAGCTGTCTAAGGTGGTAATAAGACGGATCTCGTCTGGCAGGCCATTCCATAATCTGGGAGCAGCAGCAGAGAAGGCCCTCTGGGAGGTCACCGACAGCCTTGTTTTCATAGGCTGTAGCAGATTCCTCCCAGAGGACCGAAGTGTGCGGGGAGGGTCGTACAGAAGGAGGCGGTCCCGGAGATAAGTTGGACCCAAGCCATGTAGGGCTTTAAAGGTCATAACCAACAACTTGTACTGTGCCCGGAAACTAATAGGCAGCCAGTACAGACCTTTTAGCACAGGTGTTATATGCTCTCTTCTGGAAACACCAGAAATTAACCTGGCTGCCATGTTCTGAACTGGTTGAAGTTTCCGAGTCAAGCACAAGGGTAGCCCCATATAGAGTGCATTACAGAAGTCGAGACGAGAGGTTACCAGCGCATGTACCACAGTTTCGAGGTCCCTGATTTCCAGGAAAGGGCGCAGCTGGCGTATCAGCCGAAGTTGATAACAGGCACTCCTGACCGTCGCATTTACCTGATTAGACATCTGGAGCGTTGGGTCCAGGAGCACCCCCAGACTGCGGACACAGTCCTTGGAGGAGAGTGTGATTCCATCCAGGATTGGAAGTTGTATTCCCAGACCTGGTTTCGGGCCCGTAACTGTTAGTACCTCCGTTTTATATGGATTCAGTCTCAATTTGTTTTTCCTCACCCAGTCCATTACTGCCCTAAGACAATCATTGAGAGGAGAGATGCCATCTGAAGTCAAAGCTGATGACTGAGACATGGAGAAATATATCTGGGTGTCATCAGCATACTGATGACACCGCATTTCATGCCTCCGATTTATCTCTCCCAGCAGCTTCATATAGATGTTAAATAGCATTGGGGACAGGATGGCACCCTGAGGGATGCCACAATTAAGCTCTATTTTAGTAGAGCAACTGTCCCCGAGCCTCACCCTCTGGTATCTACCCAAGAGGAAGGAACGGAACCACTGCAAGGCAGTGCCTCCAATTCCTAACCCTCTCAGGCAATCCAAGAGGATGGGATGGTCTATTGTATCAAAGCCCGCTGAGAGGTCCAAGAGCACCAACAGGATCACACCACCCATGTCGATCCCCAAGCGAAGGTCATCAGCCAGAGCAACCATGGCAGTCTCAACTCCATATCCTGTCCTAAAACCAGTTTGAAATGGATCTAGATAATCAGTTTCATCCAAGACAGCTTGGAGTTGGGAAGTGACCGCCCTCTCGATCACCTTGCTTTAAAAAGGGAGCAAGGAGACTAGCCTATAGTTATTCCTGTCCAAGGGGTCCAGGGAAGGCTTTTTCAGGAGCGGCTTAACCGCCGCTTCCTTCAGACAAGATGGAACGGACCCCTCCCTGAAAGACGCATTGATAATGTCCCTAAGGAATACTCTCAATGCATCGCCCCCTTGGTTGGCCAGCCATGATGGACAAGGATCGAATGGACAGGTTGTCTTCCTCACTCTACCAAGGAGCTTGTCCACATCATCAGTACTCACAGATTGAAGCTGATCCAATAAAATTTCATCAACGGAGTTGCTGGACACCTCGTCTATAGATTCTGTCATAACAGTGGCATCTAAGTTGGCTCTTATCTGAGAGATTTTATCTGCAAAGTGGCTGTTGAATGCGTCACAGCAGGCTGTTGTCGGGTTAAGTAAGGGGTTCTGCGCAGGTGAAATCTGCACCAGCTCCCCCACTACCCTAAACAGTTCTACTGGACGGGACTCTGCAGACGCAATACGTGCAGAGGAGAAAGACTTCTGCACTGCACGTATCGCCTCTCGATAAGAATCAAGGAAATTCCTATGACGAGTCTTGTCGGATAAGAGTCAAGTCTTCCGCCAGGTACGCTCTAGTCGTTGTCCAGCCCGCTTCATCTTCCTAAGCTCCTCTGAATACCAGGGCTTACGGTTATGGAAAGGATGTTTGGGAGCGATTATGTCGATAGCCTTGGTAAGGTTGGTGTTCGAAATATTAACCAAAGCTTCAGCAGAATCACCAGCGTTACCAACCATTAAACCCTCCAAGGCTTTCTAGAATCCAATTGGTTCCATTAACCTTCGAGGGCGAACCATTCTAATGGGTCCGCCACCCCCGGTGGGGCAGACAGTGGCTCTTAGCTCCATCTTGACCAGGAAATGATCCGTCCATGACAATGCAGAAGTTTTAATAACCTCCGCCCACAGATATTCCTGTTCCGTACTAAAGGCTGCATCGAGGGTATGGCCTGCACAGTGAGTAGGCCCAACAACCAATTGGGATAGGTCCATGTTCGTCATGGATTCCATGAACTCCCGAGCTGCACCAGTTAGATTTAGCAAGCTGGTCTCAAGTGGGATGTTGAAGTCACCCAAAACTAAAAGTCTGGGTGACTCCAGCAACAACTCTGAGACCAGCTGTGTTAGCTCGGTTAGGGAGTCTGTTAGACAACGGGGTGGCCAGTATACTAACAGAATCCCTAAACTATCCCTGGTCCTCAGGCTTAGGTACATACACTCGATGTGGACTGTGTTCTGGATAGGCTTCCTGGTTAAGGTTAGATTGCTTTTATGAACCAGAGCCATTCTGCCCCCCCCCCCGCCCACTTTTCCTTACCTGCTCACTAACTGAGTACCCAGCCGGGAGTGCCTGCGCCCAAGTCGTAGCACTGGCCTCTCCCAGCCAGGTCTCCGTAAAGCATGCCAGGTCGGCAGCCTCATCCAATAAAAGGTCATGGATGACGTGAATCTTGTTTTTAACTGACCCGGCATTGCAAAGGAGCAGAGTAAGGGTCTGTGGAATGGTTGGTGCGCTCTCAATTTATTCTGGGAAACAGAGTGAACTGAAGGCGGGATAAATATTAAGCATTGATCCCGCCTTCTTTTGTAACAACTCTTCACTCTGTTACTGCCATACCTTCCATTCCCCCGCACAACCTTAATTTCCGCTCCCAGATAATAGCATTCACCTTCTTTGCTGTAACATAACACTGCTGGCTCATGCTCAATTTACAATAATCAATAATCCCAAAGTCCTTTTTGCATGTGGTACTGCTGAACCATGTATTCCCCCCATCCCACACCTCTGCATTTTGGTTTTTGTAGCTAAATGTAGAATTTTGCATGTATCTTTATTGAATTTCATTTTAATTGAATTTCAGCCCAATTTTCTAGTTTATTTAGGTCCTTTTCAATTCTGTTCCTATCTTCCAATGTGTCAGCCACATTTTTGGCCACATTTTTGTAGTTAGACGTAGGCTGACATCCCAAACATGTTTTTTTTACAAACGTGTGACCATCTAGCAAACCTTGGTGTAAACCCCCCCCCCCAAAAAATGTATCTAGTTTTGGTTTATTTTGCATGAAATTCGGAATGAAACAGATTTTAAGAATTACAATTACCAGTCAAACATTCATTTTATTTAAATCATAAAACAATAATCAAAATCAATCAAGGCAATGCCAGATGAATTTCTATAAATACTTAGCAGCATCTTTTCAAAAAAAGTTATGAAGTATATACTAGAGAATAGAATACTACTATGAATTAGTCTTTACAATGCAAGGTAGGTGTTTACATTTTTTTTATTAAATATTCATTTTATTTGTTCAAAGTACTCTCAAACAAGGGCATAGCTCAGAACATCTGAATTTTTAAGTACAAAGACTTTGTTTTATTCTTGTACCAGAACACTAGTTTTCTCCTTTTTTCTAGTCAGGTGGAGGCCTTCTCCTTACTTTACCAGTTACAAAATGCATTCCTACTAGGCAAGCTGACGGCCTCCAAAGTTAAAGAGAGCCATAATATTTAGAAAGCACAGGGAGCTTCATATTTAATCTAACACATACTTCGTCATGTCCAGGATTAAAGTCTGAAAAAAATAGGCATGCTAGTTTTCAGCAAAAAACCAGCTATTGAATACAGGGTATGTACGGCAAAGACATGTCTTCTCCCATAGCGGAAGAGGGTAGTTTTTCTTTGTAAAATAAGTGGGGAAGATAACAAAACATTAAGAGAGCTGTATGATATTTGTATGAGGGTTTTTTTAGAGATAGCCACAGAAGCACTGTTTTAGATATCCAGCCATACAAAACATGTGACATCACAATTGTGAAACAATTACATCAAATTGAATGGAGAGATAGGTAGTAAATTTGGCAAGACACTGAGATGAAATGCTGTACACAAGTACTCTTGCAGACTGAGCAAAAGCAAACAAAAAAGAGAGGAACTGCAAGAAAAATGACAATTTCTGGTTTAGTAAAGAAGTTGATGATAGAAAGAAACTAATGGATGGGCTTAAATATTAGATTCCTGAAGCTTTGGGGCATCATGCTGTGCAGCTTATACAACACAGATTTAGAAATGGTGTAGCATTTTTGCAAATCCACGTAGCTAAAACAAATGTAGTCAATCAGAGGATTCACCTTCACAGTAACTCACTGAAATTCATCTCTCAGGTTTGGCTCACTTATCAGTGACAGTATCTTTAAAAGGCCTGATGCCCACTTCCCTTCAATTGGATTAAACAGGGCGGCTGAAGTGCTATTGAACAACAGTACTTCAATAAAGAGTGCTTGTGATCTCTATTTTACCTTCAGTGAGGGAGAGAGTGGGGATGTCAAATAATAAATTTCCATATTTTTTATTCAAGCTGACATTCCCCATTCACCTACCAAAATATCTGACCAGAAACAGGTTGACAAAATTAACACCACTCCAGAAACCTGCATAAATTCACATACAAAGATGATCAAAACATGTCTAAAATTTTTACATAAGAGCATTAGAAAGAGGCCTGCTGGATCAAACCAAAGGCCTTCCTAGCCTGGCATGCTTTTCCCCACAGTGGCCTCCCACCAGGTGCCACTAGGAAGCCCACAAGCAGGGTCTAATAGCCCCCTCTCATTTTTGCTCCCCAACATATAGTTTTCATAGCCATAATGCCTCTAATACTGGAGGTTGCATATAACCACTGTGCCCAGTAGACATTTACAGCCCTATCCTACCTAGATCAAGGATAGAGAAAGCACAGCCAATGACATCACTTCCAGTGTATCATAAGTGACAATACAGACCATGACAGTGCAAACTGACCTCCTCCCACCCACCTGATGCTGTTGCACATCCCTGTCCTTCCCAAACACCTTTAGTAATAGGAAAAAAAAAAATCTAAGCAGAAGACTCAAAAATTCAAGTTCAGCCACTGAACTGTAGCTGCTGCAACTGAAACTCTGAGGTCTTATTAAAAACAAAGCCAGGGAGGAAATTTGTGTTAAGAATTAAGCATCTATGACAGCTGTCAACAATCTCTGTGGCATTTTCCTGATTGAGGAAATCCTTTTAGTATATGGTTTGGCTTTAGTCCAATTTTTTTTTAAAGTGCAGACACGTTAGGTCAGTTTTCAAAATTGTTACTCGCTCGGAGGTCCTGTGATGAAACAGGAGAGAAACTGAAGAGCTCTCCTCTGCAACAAGGCCAGGGTGAAGAACCCAAGGTTTCCCTTCCGTAACTTCCTCTTTCTTTGCTCAGTGAGCTATCCAGTGCTTCTTTCTGTTATTTGTATATTTTTAAAATGCTTTAAAAAAATTTCTCAACATGCCTCTTGCTCCACACAGGCAGTAAATGCAAAGCGGAAAAGAAATCCAGGAATCACCTCATCATTACTTTTAAGCAGGGGGAGGAAAAGGCATGGTGGTCACATAAATGATACTTCATTTTGCTTTATATGCTTCCCCAATATCTGTTTTAAACTATAGCCAGGATGCAAGTTCCGGTAACACAAGTGTGACCACATCCCCGGGGAACAAAAAGAGGAAATAAGAAAAGAAGAAATTACATGGACATGAAAGGGAGTGAATGTGTACAATGTTTAGATGCCATTCACCAAAAGGATTTATCTTGTTTTATAGGGTCTTAAGTGAATCAACAAATGATGTATGGGTGGGAAGTCAACATCTGAGAACACCTCTGAGTAGCACTATTCAGTTTTTGTGAATTGGATTTGTGGATTTGTGTCAAACGCTACAGAACCTAGCATGCATATGCATAAAGACATACAGGTTGTTGTTTTCTGCACTGCTTACTTACAAGTAATTCATCCATACTGGTCTGGAGTAGCACTATTCAGTTTTTCTGAATTGGATTTGTGGATTTGTGTCAAATGCTACATAACCTAGCATGCATATGCATAAAGACATACAGGTTGTTGTTTTCTGCACTGCTTACTTACAAGCAATTCATCCATACTGGTCTGGCATTTTTCTAAGTTGATTCTTTTTATTGCTACACGTTCTTGCCTGGGTTTGCATAGCGCTGCTTGGACTACAGCAGTGGCACCGCTACCTGGAGAAGAAATAAAAGAGAAGAAAAATATATTAAAGCTGCCTATCAGCATAAATTTTTTTGAACTGTGTTCTACAAGAATGTGGGATTCTTCAGGAGTTTGTCAGGAGCTTCCTCAATGTGAAGGTCAGTAATGGCCATCAAGCTGAAAGACAGATTGGCCCTTACTCCACACTTTCCCTTGGAAAGTACAGGCACGGGGACCATTTATAGGTACTCTAGTCCTCCAGGTGTTTGGACTGTAAATCTCAGAAGCCCCAACTACCAAGGACAATGGTGTGGGATTCTGGGAGCTGCAGTCCAAAACATTTAGAGAACCAAAGGTTGAAAACCGCTGCTGTAGAGTACAGATGTTCAGAAATGTTGGCAATCCATTGGTGGTCCAAATTCTGGTGGCTCACCTCAGTTCTTGTCTTTTTTATCTTTTTTTTTAAGAAGAAATCTTGCAAAGAACATTGGCCTTTTCCACTAAGGCAGATAGCTTATCACACAACTCACACTCAGAATAATTCACCACAAATTAATTATACCTTAACTGTTAAGCAGTTTTGAGGCACACTCAAATTTAACACATTTGTTTGACCACAGGAAACTTATAAAAGAAGAGTAACCTAGGGAGCTGGGTATGTTTAGCCTGGAAAAAAGACGGTTAAGAGGCGATATGATAGCCCTGTTTAAGTATTTGAAGGTGTGTCACATTGAGGATGGAGCAGGTTTGTTTTCTGCTGCTCCTGAGACGGGAACACGGAGCAATGGATGCAAACTCCAGGAACAGAGATTCCACCTCAACATTAGGAGGAACTTTTTGACAGTAAGAGCTGTTCGGCAGTGGAACACACTCCCTCGGAGCGTGGTGGGGTCTCCTTCCTTGGAGGTCTTTAAACAGAGGCTGGATGGCCATCTGTCAGGGATGCTTTGATCGTGATTTCCTGCATGGCAGGGGGTTGGACTGCATGGCCCTCGTGGTCTCTTCCAATTCTACAATTCTATGATTCTATGAAAACTGAAGTCATCTCCCTTCTGCCTGCATTACAATACACTCACTGTTCAGACAGAGCAATGAGGAATCCCCACAGGTCTAAACACAGCTCTGCACAGAATCACCCAGCGCAAATGCAACTCTTCCGGGGTCTGCCTCAGTCCCTCTTGGGATCCTGGGCAATATATGAGTCCCACATTGTAATCACGGGTGTATATGCCATGCAGGGAGTCTGGTTATCAGACTTCTAAACCATTTTATCACAATATTCACTTCGCTATACATTTGGATATTTCAAAAGCAGACACTTTTAACAGCAAAGGGAGATGCACTGACTTTCTGCAGTGAGATACTAACAACACATTGGTTCATCCCCCCTCTCCTGTTAAGGAAGTTTGGTCTCACTATTCTTCCCACCCACCATTAAAAAGAGCTATATTTATAATAAAACAGCAGCTAAAACAGTTCAGCTAAAACAGTCACACTGAACAAGCTTATTTTGGTACACTTTAATCTCTTTAGTAGTTTTCCATATTCTCAGTGAAAAGAATGAGGTTAGCCCAAACAAGAGTGCTCCTTTTCAAGTTACACAACTTGTTTCTTTGACTTTATATCCTAGATGCCCCTGTCTGTAGCTTTTACAAATATGCCTACATATCTGACTGCTTGAAGACAAAAGCTGAATTAATAAAAGCAAACCTTGAAGGAAAAGCATTTTAGATTTGTGTCCATCTCAGGTGATGATGATTAAGCAAAGGGTTATTCTTTAACACTACATTGCTGATGAGAACGCTGATTTACTGAAACCCAAAGCACTGCACATAAAGTTAGTATAATGGTTAAAATGGAGAACATATGGAAGCACTGTAATAGAGGTTACCAAAATATTTTCTGTATAGAGATCAAAAACCCAGAGCCCATGGCCAATAGAACATTATTCCTTGGTTAAATCTGCCCTAGAAGGAGACAGTCCTCGTGGCACTGTCCAAAGAAATAGATCTCTTGAGGTGAGCTATTCCTGTTTGCTTCTAATTGTGTAGAAGCAGATGAAATCTTGCAAGCACTTTACCACTTTCAGCATCATATGCAGATAAACTTTAGTTTTAAAAACAACACACAGCCCTCAGTACTTTTTTTTACATACAGTAGAACCGTCAGAGAGACACTGGACAGCCAATGTAATATCATGGTCAGACTGCCGGACTGCAACTTAGGAATCATAGAATTTAAAGTTGGAAGAGACCATAAGGGACATCTAATCCAACCCCATCTTGCATGAATACACAACTAAAGCACTCTTGAAAGATGTTCATTCTGTTTAAAGCTCTCCAAAGGTGGAGAGTCCACCACCCTTCAAGGCCATCTATTCCCCTTTTGAACAGCTCTTATAATTAAAAAAAGCTCTTGAGTGAGCATCCACGGATATCAGTATCCACAGGGGTCCTGGAAGCAAACCCTAGCAGATACCCAGGGCTATACTTTTCATTTGTTGTGTGCCTTCAAGTCATTTCCGACTTATGGCAACCCTAAGGTGAACCTATCACAGGGTTTTCTTGGCAAGATGTGTTCAGAGGAGGTTTGCCATTGCCCTTTTCTGAGGCTGAGAGAATGTGACTTGCCCAAGGTCATCCAGTGGGTTTCGTGGCTGAGCTGGGGTTTGAACCCTGTTCTCCAGAGTCATAGTTCAACACTCAAACTGCTATACCAGCTCTCACTTTACATTTACCCCTGTTTAAATTTATTTTGTTAGTTTTAGCCTAAACCTGTCAAGGTCAATTTGAATTCTGTTCCTGTCCTCTAGAGTATTTATCTAACATCCCACCATCACCATTTGTTGTCATCTGCAAACCTGATAAATATGCCTTTTATTCCATCACATAAGTCATTTATAAAAAGAAATTCTCACGTAACATGAAATCCCTTCCCTTTGAGCATTTCAGAACACGGGATCTCATCCAGTATTTCCTTAAGCTTTCTTGAAGTCTTGAGTGTGTGTCTACCTTTGGCTTCTCCTTGTTCTCTGTACAACAAATCCCAAGAGGACATGGTCACTCTCACCCAAGGATCCCACTATTTCCACCCTACTGACCAGTTCATCAATTTTGGCTAGGATTAAATCCAAAATAGCTGAGCCCCTTGTGGCTTCCTCTACCTTTTGTACAATGAAATTGTCTGCAAGCCTAGAGAGGAATTTGTTGGACCTTACAATCTTGGCAGAGTGAAACTTCCAACAAACATCATGGCAGTTAATGTCTCGCATTTCTACTATCTCTCTCATTTTTAAATCCAAGTTCTAGGCCCCAATGAGACACGAAACTCATTAGGTCTCTCTGAGACCAACATACTTTACAGCTGTTATGAGGAGGAAGAGAGCCATGTATGCCACCTGTAATTCCTTGGAAAAAAGATGTCATACAAATGTAACTAATAAGCATAAATCAAAACTGGACATTTCCCTTAAGCCACACTTTTTAAAAAGTTCTACCAAATCAGTGGACAGACACATTTGTGAGATGCCCCAGCAGCCCTTCTGAAACACCAGGTTCTACTCTGCCTGTGAAACTGACATGTCCCAGATGAATACAACACACACATAGAAAAAGCTTTTGTGACAAAGCTTTACCATGGGAACTGAGTTACATCCCTAATCCAGAACAATGGGGCTCTCTTCCCTCCCATCCAACAGCAGAACTGACACAATACCTCATGACTGGAAGTTATTGTCTGTGTTTTAATTGATGTTTGCTTACTTATTTAGAAGTAGGATGTTTTGTATGCAATTTTCACCCTGCCACGCTTTGAAGACAAAGCTTTGAGCTCAGCATATCCACTCAATTATATTACCAAGATACACAGACAAAACAAGCACCACAACATAGTAAACAGTGCTTTGATACATTCCAATTAATTATACTATTTTTCTCCCTAATAATCCTTCAAAAAAAAAAAAAAGTCCACCGAAGAAAAGCAAGTGAACTTGATGGCCCTTGGGAGTTGGACTGGATGTGGTCTCTTCCAACTTTATGATTCCATGACCCTGCTCTGTGGAGAAACTGTTGCATACAGCATTCAAGCACAAATACCCTAGGTCACATTCCCAACTTTGACCTACCCAGATATTATTAGACTACAACTCTCAAATCCCTCACCAGAGATCATTCTGGCTGGGGCTTCTGCAATTTGAAGTTCAACAATATCTCCAACAATATTAGAGCCAGTGTGGTGCAGCAGTTTGAGTGTTGGACTAGGACTCTGGAAGACCAGGGTTCAAATCCACACTTGGCCATGGAAACCCACTGGGTGACCTTGGACAGGACACACTCTCTCTGTCTCAGAGGAGAGCAATGGCAAACCCCTTCTGAAGAAATTTTGCCAAGAAAATTCTGTGATAGATTCCTCTAAGGTTCACCGTAAGTCAGAAACGACTTAAAGGCACACAACACATAATATCTGGGAACGCACAGGTCGGGGACCACAACCTTAGATTACAATCCTAAACTAGCAGGTTTTCAGTCCCACTAACATTTACAAAACAGCTTAGTATAAATGTGTTTGGGATCAGAAGACTAACACAACAGTTCAAGCTACTACAGAAAGACTCTGGAGTAAATGTTTCCTGTTGTAGCACATGTGTACAGCCCCATATTAAGCCTCAGACTCATTCTCATGAAAAATCTTCATTGGGGACAAACATATAGATGGGGGGGGGCGTTCCAGAATGGGGAATCACTACAAAATGAGGTGCCCACAAAAAGAGCCCAAACCAAATCAGTACCGTCAAGGATAGAAGACACAGCTACTCAGTATCACAAATATAGATGAAGTGGGATCATATGGTCTTTACAGTTTCAGAACAATCTCTAGTTTAACTCTAGCTGATCCAATTTGGGCCATATATGACAGACCTTCTGTAATCCAGCCCTATTTTTAAGAGCTTACCAGAACACCTTTATATGTTGACTGAAACAACCCATCGGCAAGATTCTGCCTATCCACATAGGAAAATCCTTGCAAGAGATGTGATAATACATTTTACACAGAAAAGCATCAGAGATATACAGTCGTCCCTTCACATTCGCGGGGGTTCCGTTCCGCGGACCCCCGCGAATGTGAAAAAACCGCGAATAACGACACCCCTCCCCCCTCCCTCCCCAGGCCTTCGCGGGGCCTTCCTAGGCCCCGCGGAGGCCTCCCCGGCCCTCCCTCCCTCCCTCCCCAGGCCTTTGCGGGGCCTTGCTAGGCCCCGCGGAGGTCTCCCCGGCCCTCCCTCCCTCCCTCCCCAGGCCTTTGCGGGGCCTTGCTAGGCCCCGCGGAGGTCTCCCCGGCCCTCCCTCCCGCCCTCCCCAGGCCTTCCTGGGGCCTCCGGAGCGTCTCCGGAGGCCCCAGGATCGCCTCCCCAGCCCTCCCCACCGCGTCCCCAGGCCTTCCTGGGGCCTCCGGAGCGTCTCCGGAGGCCCCAGGATCGCCTCCCCAGCCCTCCCCACCCTGTCCCCAGGCCTTCCTGGGGCCTCCGGAGCGTCTCCGGAGGCCCCAGGATCGCCTCCCCAGCCCTCCCCACCCCGTCCCCAGGCCTTTCTGGGGCCTCCGGAGATGCTCCGGAGGCCCCAGGATCGCCTCCCCAGCCCTCCCCACCCCGTCCCCAGGCCTTCCTGGGGCCTCCGGAGCGTCTCCGGAGGCCCCAGGATCGCCTCCCCAGCCCTCCCCACCCCGTCCCCAGGCCTTCCTGGGGCCTCCGGAGCGTCTCCGGAGGCCCCAGGATCGCCTCCCCAGCCCTCCCCACCGCGTCCCCAGGCCTTCCTGGGGCCTCCGGAGATGCTCCGGAGGCCCCAGGATCGCCTCCCCAGCCCTCCCCACCGCGTCCCCAGGCCTTCCTGGGGCCTCCGGAGATGCTCCGGAGGCCCCAGGATCGCCTCCCCAGCCCTCCCCACCCCGTCCCCAGGCCTTCCTGGGGCCTCCGGAGCGTCTCCGGAGGCCCCAGGATCGCCTCCCCAGTCCTCCCCACCCCGTCCCCAGGCCTTTCTGGGGCCTCCGGAGCGTCTCCGGAGGCCCCAGGATCGCCTCCCCAGCCCTCCCCACCGCGTCCCCAGG
This sequence comes from Gambelia wislizenii, assembly GCA_030847615.1. Taxonomy (NCBI): domain Eukaryota; kingdom Metazoa; phylum Chordata; class Lepidosauria; order Squamata; family Crotaphytidae; genus Gambelia; species Gambelia wislizenii. The sequence goes on along the minus strand of JAUMIR010000001.1, from coordinate 284,461,373 downwards.
CCTTCCTGGGGCCTCCGGAGCATCTCCGGAGGCCCCAGGATCGCCTCCCCAGCCCTCCCCACCCCGTCCCCAGGCCTTCCTGGGGCCTCCGGAGCGTCTCCGGAGGCCCCAGGATCGCCTCCCCAGCCCTCCCCACCCCTCCCCAGGCCTTCATGGGGCCTCCGGAGCGCCTCCGGGGGCCCCGTGGACGCCTCCCTGGGCCTCCCCGCTCCCTCTATGTCTTTCACGGGGCCTCTGGAGGCCCCGTGTCGCGGTTTTGGGGGGGCCCGGGGGGGCCCTCCCAAAACCGCGAATAACCGAAACCGCGAATGTCAAGTTCGCGAATGTGGAGGGACAACTGTAATACGGACAGCACATTTTAAGAAAAAGTTTAAAATAAATGAACATGAAACATTTATGTTCAAAGAAATCCCAGAGTGAATGTTGAAAAATGCAGAGACTATAAGGTTTTGTCGCTGGCCCTCAGAAAAAAAGATATACCATTTCACTGGATAGCCCAGTGCAATTCACTGCAAGAGAAATGTAGAGAGCAGAACATGGGACTCTGTGTAACATTTGTCGACCTCACTAAAGCTTTCGACACTGTGAATAGAAAAAGTCTGTGGCAGATCTTGGAAAGACCAGGATGTCCCCCCAAATTCCTTAAAATGATTATCTTGCTACATGAGGGCTAGCACGGTCAAGTCAGATATGGCAAAGCTCTTTCAGAGCCCTTTCTAATAACTAATGGAGTGAAGCAAGGTTGTGTTCTTGCTCCAACTTTATCTACAACCTTCTTAAGCATGATGCTCCAAAGGGCTACAGCAGAGCTCAAAGAAGACGGCATCTATATACATTACCATATTGATGATAGCTTGTTAAACTTAAGCCGTCTGAGGGCTCACACTAAGACTCTAAACTATCTAGTCCGTGAGCTGCTCTTCGCCGATGCTGCTGCCCTTGTTGCCCACACAGAAGCAGCTCTGCAGCGCCTAACGTCCTGCTTTGCAACAGCTGCAGAGCTGTTTGGGCTAGAAGTCAACCTGAAGAAAACGGAAGTTCTCTACTAGCCTGCACCACAGGACGAACACCACCATCCCCACATTGCCGTAGGCAAATCTGTGCTTATGTCCGTTTAGCAGTTCACCTACCTGGGAAGCATCATCTCCTCAGATGCCAAGATTGACAAAGAGATCGATCACAGATTAGCAAAGGCATATAGCACATTTGGAAGACTTTACAAAAGAGTCTGGAGTAACAAACACCTGAGGCGGAGCACAAAAATCAGTGTGTATAGACCTATTGTACTGTCTATTCTCCTTTATGGGTCTGAAACATGGGTCACCTATCACAACAACTTACGACTCCTCGAACGCTTTCATCAACACTGTATACGCACAATCCTAAATATACACTGGACTGACTATGTGACGAATGTTGCTGTCCTTGAGCAAGCAGGTATCACCAGCATTGAGGCCATGATATTGAGAACACAGCTGCGCTGGGCAGGGCACGTTTCTAGGATGGAGGACCATCGCCTCCCAAAAATAGTACTCTACGGTGAACTCGCCATGGGTCCGCATAAGCGGGGCACTCCAAAAAAGCGATACAAGGATTCCTGAAACAACATCTCAGGCTTGGCCAAATTGATCACAAACAATGGTCCGCCCTGGCCTCACATCGGGAGGCATGGAGACACACTATCCACAATGCTGCAGCCTTATTTGAGAACTCACACCAAACAAGTCTTGAAGGGAAACGACAACGCTGAAAGAATCACAACCCGGAAACATCACCCAAGGAGACCTTCTGCTGTGCTTTCTGCAACCAAACTTGTTTATCTCGGATTGGCCTTTTTAGTCATCAGCGCGCTTGCAGAAAATGTGGGATGAGTCCTTCCTGAATCTTCGTTTGAAAAGAAAAGCCAGAGAGAGGGATAGCCCAGAGAGTGTAACTGCTACCCATGTAGACAATAGCTATACAATAAATTCCATGGAGAGAGTGAAAGATATGCTCAAAAAGCAGGAGGAGGAGACCTCTGAAGGAGAAAGTTAAAAGATTTAAGTGTTAAGAAGAAATAATAAGGACTATATAACAAAATATTTTAACAAAACGAACAAAATTGATTTGAAAATAATTTCATGGAAAGTAGAGACCTATTTCACTATTAAACAATGACTACAAGATATTTACTACTATTTTGGCAAGCAGATTGAGGAAGCTATCTCTAAGAATATTCATGAGGATCAGAGTGGATTTTTGCCAAAAAGACAACTAAGGATAATGTAAGAACAGTTCTGAATATAATTGAATATATGGAATATCATAATGACCAAAAAAAACCACCTGGTTTGATTTTTTTAGATGCTGAGAAAGCTTTTAATAATATCTCTTGAAATGGCTTTTTTAAAGTATTAGAGAGAATGCACTTTGAGAAAAATAACATTTGGGCTATAAAGATGATATATAAATCCCAGATTTTAGTAAATGGCAATGTTACAGCACTGATCAAGATACAAAAAAGTAACTAGACAAGGATGCCCCCTCTCACCTTTGCTTTTTATTTTGGCGTTGGAGACTTTATTGAGAGATATCAGACAAGACAACAGAATCAGTAGAGTGAGAGTAAAAAAAGAAGAGTGTAAGTTGAGGAATTTCCATTCCTTAGATCAATCATAGCCTAGAACAGAGACTGCAGCCAGAAAATCAGAAGACTGAGGTCGGGAAAGGCAGCTATGAAAGAACCGAATAAGATCATAAAATGTAAAGATATAAAACTGAGCACCAAAGTCAGGATTGTTCAAACCATTGTATTTCCCATCACCATGTTTGGATGTCAAAGCTGGACAGTGAAGAAAGCTGATAGGAAGAAAATCATTTCATTTGAGATGTGGGGTTGGAGAAGAGAGCTGAGAGTTTCATGGACAGCCAAAAAGACAAATGGATCTTAGGACAGATTGAGCCTGAACTCTCATTAGAAGCCAAGATGACCAAATTGAGGCTGTTGTACTTTCAACACATCATGAGAAGGAACAGTTCACTAGAACAGTCAATACTGCTAGGGAAGGTGGTGAGGAAAAGAAAGAGAGGTGTTTTAGTATTGTGTCTTAGGGGTTCTTCTTCTTCTTCTTCTTCATCATCATCATCATTTTTATTTCTATCCCGCTTTTTTCCTGATAAGGGACTTAAGGCAGCATATAATAAAAAGACACTGTTAAAATCAGCAAAATACAAAACTTAAAATACTGTCTATTCACACAGGAGGTAAAAATCCAGATGAAATTCAGACTACTTTGGCCCTGAGCTGTGGTGCATGAAATTCGGACTACTCTGGCCCAGTGCCACACCTTTGGCTAAAGCCCGAAACTGCATTTGGATTTTTACTTGCTATCAGTGGAGAGTGGCTACCACTGGGGCTTGCTCTTTAGTTCCTGTTATACACTGAACCCAGAGGCTTCAGGGAAGACAACAGGTGGCTAGCCTCCTGATGGAGGTGGTGCCACCCATTCTGGCTTTAGTGCTGGGGGTTGAGCTCCGTGAAA